>OZ022325.1:66798715-68169313 GCA_963989225.1 Dromius quadrimaculatus | reverse complement strand
GATATGGCCGTTTTAAAAATTGTATTTTTTTGCAAAAATTACTGATTTTTTTTTCGCTTTTTCGATGTTTTTGGTGTCAAAATAAATAGAATGATTAATCTAGATTACGAAAATGACCTTAGAATTGCTGTGCGATGAGTATTTTCCGAGATATGGCCGTTTTAAAAATTGTATTTTTTGCAAAAATTACTGATTTTTTTTTTGCTTTTTCGATGTTTTTGGTGTCAAAATAAATAGAATGATTAATCTAGATTACGAAAATGACCTAGAATTGCTGTGCGATGAGTATTTTCCGAGATATGGCCGTTTTAAAAATTGTATTTTTTGCAAAAAATTACTGATTTTTTTTTTCGCTTTTTCGATGTTTTTGGTGTCAAAATAAATAGAATGATTAATCTAGATTACGAAAATGACCTTAGAATTGCTGTGCGATGAGTATTTTCCGAGATATGGCCGTTTTAAAAATTGTATTTTTTGCAAAAATTACTGATTTTTTTTTTTGCTTTTTCGATGTTTTTGGTGTCAAAAATAAATAGAATGATTAATCTAGATTACGAAAATGACCTTAGAATTGCTGTGCGATGAGTATTTTCCGAGATATGGCCGTTTTAAAAATTGTATTTTTTGCAAAAAATTACTGATTTTTTTTTTCGCTTTTTCGATGTTTTTGGTGTCAAAATAAATAGAATGATTAATCTAGATTACGAAAATGACCTTAGAATTGCTGTGCGATGAGTATTTTCCGAGATATGGCCGTTTTAAAAATTGTATTTTTTTGCAAAAATTACTGATTTTTTTTTCGCTTTTTTCGATGTTTTTGGTGTCAAAATAAATAGAATGATTAATCTAGATTACGAAAATGACCTTAGAATTGCTGTGCGATAAGTATTTTCCGAGATATGGCCGTTTTAAAAATTGTATTTTTTGCAAAAATTACTGATTTTTTTTTTGCTTTTTCGATGTTTTTGGTGTCAAAATAAATAGAATGATTAATCTAGATTACGAAAATGACCTTAGAATTGCTGTGCGATGAGTATTTTCCGAGATATGGCCGTTTTTAAAAATTGTATTTTTTGCAAAAAATTACTGATTTTTTTTTTCGCTTTTTCGATGTTTTTGGTGTCAAAATAAAATAGAATGATTAATCTAGATTACGAAAATGACCTTAGAATTGCTGTGCGATAAGTATTTTCCGAGATATGGCCGTTTTAAAAATTGTATTTTTTGCAAAAATTACTGATTTTTTTTTCGCTTTTTCGATGTTTTTGGTGTCAAAATAAATAGAATGATTAATCTAGATTACGAAAATGACCTTAGAATTGCTGTGCGATGAGTATTTTCCGAGATATGGCCGTTTTAAAAATTTGTATTTTTTTGCAAAAATTACTGATTTTTTTTTTCGCTTTTTCGATGTTTTTGGTGTCAAAATAAAATAGAATGATTAATCTAGATTACGAAAAATGACCTTAGAATTGCTGTGCGATGAGTATTTTCCGAGATATGGCCGTTTTAAAAATTGTATTTTTTGCAAAAATTACTGATTTTTTTTTTGCTTTTTCGATGTTTTTGGTGTCAAAATAAATAGAATGATTAATCTAGATTACGAAAATGACCTTAGAATTGCTGTGCGATGAGTATTTTCCGAGATATGGCCGTTTTAAAAATTGTATTTTTTGCAAAAAATTACTGATTTTTTTTTTCGCTTTTTTCGATGTTTTTTGGTGTCAAAATAAATAGAATGATTAATCTAGATTACGAAAATGACCTTAGAATTGCTGTGCGATGAGTATTTTTCCGAGATATGGCCGTTTTTAAAAATTGTATTTTTTTGCAAAAAATTACTGATTTTTTTTTCGCTTTTTCGATGTTTTTGGTGTCAAAATAAATAGAATGATTAATCTAGATTACGAAAATGACCTTAGAATTGCTGTGCGATGAGTATTTTCCGAGATATGGCCGTTTTAAAAATTGTATTTTTTGCAAAAATTACTGATTTTTTTTTTGCTTTTTCGATGTTTTTGGTGTCAAAATAAATAGAATGATTAATCTAGATTACGAAAATGACCTTAGAATTGGCTGTGCGATGAGTATTTTCCGAGATATGGCCGTTTTAAAAATTGTATTTTTTGCAAAAATTACTGATTTTTTTTTTCGCTTTTTCGATGTTTTTGGTGTCAAAATAAATAGAATGATTAATCTAGATTACGAAAAATGACCTTAGAATTGCTGTGCGATGAGTATTTTCCGAGATATGGCCGTTTTAAAAATTGTATTTTTTGCAAAAAATTACTGATTTTTTTTTCGCTTTTTCGATGTTTTTGGTGTCAAAATAAATAGAATGATTAATCTAGATTACGAAAATGACCTTAGAATTGCTGTGCGATGAGTATTTTCCGAGATATGGCCGTTTTAAAAATTGTATTTTTTGCAAAAATTACTGATTTTTTTTTTGCTTTTTCGATGTTTTTGGTGTCAAAATAAATAGAATGATTAATCTAGATTACGAAAATGACCTTAGAATTGCTGTGCGATGAGTATTTTCCGAGATATGGCCGTTTTAAAAATTGTATTTTTTTGCAAAAATTACTGATTTTTTTTTTCGCTTTTTCGATGTTTTTGGTGTCAAAATAAATAGAATGATTAATCTAGATTACGAAAATGACCTTAGAATTGCTGTGCGATGAGTATTTTCCGAGATATGGCCGTTTTAAAAATTGTATTTTTTGCAAAAATTACTGATTTTTTTTTGCTTTTTCGATGTTTTTGGTGTCAAAATAAATAGAATGATTAATCTAGATTACGAAAATGACCTTAGAATTGCTGTGCGATGAGTATTTTCCGAGATATGGCCGTTTTAAAAATTGTATTTTTTGCAAAAATTACTGATTTTTTTTTTCGCTTTTTCGATGTTTTTGGTGTCAAAATAAATAGAATGATTAATCTAGATTACGAAAATGACCTTAGAATTGCTGTGCGATGAGTATTTTCCGAGATATGGCCGTTTTAAAAATTGTATTTTTTGCAAAAATTACTGATTTTTTTTTCGCTTTTTCGATGTTTTTGGTGTCAAAATAAATAGAATGATTAATCTAGATTACGAAAATGACCTTAGAATTGCTGTGCGATGAGTATTTTCCGAGATATGGCCGTTTTAAAAATTGTATTTTTTGCAAAAATTACTGATTTTTTTTTTCGCTTTTTCGATGTTTTTGGTGTCAAAATAAATAGAATGATTAATCTAGATTACGAAAATGACCTTAGAATTGCTGTGCGATGAGTATTTTCCGAGATATGGCCGTTTTAAAAATTGTATTTTTTGCAAAAATTACTGATTTTTTTTTGCTTTTTCGATGTTTTTGGTGTCAAAATAAATAGAATGATTAATCTAGATTACGAAAATGACCTTAGAATTGCTGTGCGATGAGTATTTTCCGAGATATGGCCGTTTTAAAAATTGTATTTTTTGCAAAAATTACTGATTTTTTTTTGCTTTTTCGATGTTTTTGGTGTCAAAATAAATAGAATGATTAATCTAGATTACGAAAATGACCTTAGAATTGCTGTGCGATGAGTATTTTCCGAGATATGGCCGTTTTAAAAATTGTATTTTTTGCAAAAATTACTGATTTTTTTTTCGCTTTTTCGATGTTTTTGGTGTCAAAATAAATAGAATGATTAATCTAGATTACGAAAATGACCTTAGAATTGCTGTGCGATAAGTATTTTCCGAGATATGGCCGTTTTAAAAATTGTATTTTTTTGCAAAAATTACTGATTTTTTTTTCGCTTTTTCGATGTTTTTGGTGTCAAAATAAATAGAATGATTAATCTAGATTACGAAAATGACCTTAGAATTGCTGTGCGATGAGTATTTTCCGAGATATGGCCGTTTTAAAAATTGTATTTTTTGCAAAAATTACTGATTTTTTTTTGCTTTTTCGATGTTTTTGGTGTCAAAATAAATAGAATGATTAATCTAGATTACGAAAATGACCTTAGAATTGCTGTGCGATGAGTATTTTCCGAGATATGGCCGTTTTAAAAATTGTATTTTTTGCAAAAATTACTGATTTTTTTTTCGCTTTTTCGATGTTTTTGGTGTCAAAATAAATAGAATGATTAATCTAGATTACGAAAATGACCTTAGAATTGCTGTGCGATGAGTATTTTCCGAGATATGGCCGTTTTAAAAATTGTATTTTTTGCAAAAATTACTGATTTTTTTTTCGCTTTTTCGATGTTTTTGGTGTCAAAATAAATAGAATGATTAATCTAGATTACGAAAATGACCTTAGAATTGCTGTGCGATGAGTATTTTCCGAGATATGGCCGTTTTAAAAATTGTATTTTTTGCAAAAATTACTGATTTTTTTTTGCTTTTTCGATGTTTTTGGTGTCAAAATAAATAGAATGATTAATCTAGATTACGAAAATGACCTTAGAATTGCTGTGCGATGAGTATTTTCCGAGATATGGCCGTTTTAAAAATTGTATTTTTTGCAAAAATTACTGATTTTTTTTTCGCTTTTTCGATGTTTTTGGTGTCAAAATAAATAGAATGATTAATCTAGATTACGAAAATGACCTTAGAATTGCTGTGCGATAAGTATTTTCCGAGATATGGCCGTTTTAAAAATTGTATTTTTTGCAAAAATTACTGATTTTTTTTTCGCTTTTTCGATGTTTTTGGTGTCAAAATAAATAGAATGATTAATCTAGATTACGAAAATGACCTTAGAATTGCTGTGCGATGAGTATTTTCCGAGATATGGCCGTTTTAAAAATTGTATTTTTTGCAAAAATTACTGATTTTTTTTTCGCTTTTTCGATGTTTTTGGTGTCAAAATAAATAGAATGATTAATCTAGATTACGAAAATGACCTTAGAATTGCTGTGCGATGAGTATTTTCCGAGATATGGCCGTTTTAAAAATTGTATTTTTTGCAAAAATTACTGATTTTTTTTTTGCTTTTTCGATGTTTTTGGTGTCAAAATAAATAGAATGATTAATCTAGATTACGAAAATGACCTTAGAATTGCTGTGCGATGAGTATTTTCCGAGATATGGCCGTTTTAAAAATTGTATTTTTTGCAAAAATTACTGATTTTTTTTTCGCTTTTTCGATGTTTTTGGTGTCAAAATAAATAGAATGATTAATCTAGATTACGAAAATGACCTTAGAATTGCTGTGCGATGAGTATTTTCCGAGATATGGCCGTTTTAAAAATTGTATTTTTTGCAAAAATTACTGATTTTTTTTTCGCTTTTTCGATGTTTTTGGTGTCAAAATAAATAGAATGATTAATCTAGATTACGAAAATGACGAGAGATACGCAATTGGCAATTACTATAGTTGGTCGACTATACATTTGGCAATATCTATTCGTAATTTCAAGACAATTGGACAAGAAATAAAAAAATGTTTTCGCTCTCATTTCTTTATAATTATTGGGTTTGCTATTCTATTAATATAATATATACTTTCGATCGAATGTTGAAGAAAATTGAATGAAAAATTAATTATTTTAGTCAATAAAAATAACTTTTAATGAATTTGACATTGTTTTTATCCTCAAATTATTGCCAAGTGGAAATAATTATTCAAAATCAATTCAAATTCAAATCTTTTTTTGCTGAAAAATTATACTAAATTAATATTTGTGGCTTTCAGCCTCCCCTTCTAGCCATTCCTTATTTCAAAAGTTTTAAAATATGTCGATGGTAATAAAAATTACAAATATTACAAAATTACTATTTTGTGTACATCTGTCATCGATCATAAATTGTTGTATTTTCAATCTTTCTCATTTTGATATTTATGAGTCTGGGAGTTTTAATATTAATATTTTAGCATTTCGCGGCAAGAACTCTGTTCCAGCATGTCCTCGATCTAGGATACGCTGAAATAGAGTCACCCTACAACTCTTAGCTCCGAGGTGTAAAGTGCCTCCCTAACACATGAGCTAGCCCTACCTAACACATTTTAATGGATCACAACCTGAAACCTAAAAAAAATCTGAAACCTACAAAAGATTAGCGGGAGGGCAAGTGTAAGTGTCACTTAATTATGTTCCTGAACCAAGACCATGCGATGAAACCAGTGTGAAGCACCAATTCGATCCAAAGTCTTTACCTAATAATTCAGGAACGCGTGTAGTCTGAGGTTGCAAAGAAACACCGTGAACTGCTGAAAATGACCAAAGTGCAATGCGTAATACCAGGGCCGTACTACGCTTTAGTCTCTTTAAATTCCAGCAGACACAATCTGTGAAAAAAAAGCCTGAAAAAGAATACATACACAAATAAAAAAACAAATCCCACATCCCACCCTCAATCAAAACGTTTCGCGGCATGAAATTACAAATTGAGTTTAATATTTAACCGAATTCAAACCCCAAAATCAACTGTGTATTAATTTACTTTATATAAGTACAGCAAAAAATAACCTCTAATAAAAAATTGATTCAATCGCGAATGCGTTATGTTTTTTTTTTTGGTTCATCAGAATTTCAAATTATTTCCCTCGCTGGTACAGCTCTGGTTATTCAGAGCCATACAAGACCTCCCGCGTGGGTGAAGTCCCCTTGGACCCCACAAAATTTGAACGAGCGAATAAAAAAGTTAGGATGACTAAAAGTGAACGCGCGCCCCGCTTGTGTCATAAATATCATGATTGCATTGTTAATTTAATTGCATCAATATTTAAAAAGTTTATTTATAATCACGATATTTACTCAATAATTAATATTTATTAAAATATTATTTACTGAGGAATACAAAAGGCACAAGCCTAAATCTAAACACTAACCTTGCACACGTACTCTACAGCACCTCTGAAACAAAAGAAAAACAAAATCAATCACTTCAATTCAATTGAATTTATGTGAAATAAAGTCTCAATGAAATAAAGCCTCATGCACAATACGAAATTAGTAGTTAATGTTTGAGTTATGGTTAGGAACTTGTATATTTGAAATTAGAAATGTGATGACTGAATTTAAGTGGTTTATCTTCTGCGCATGCGTCGAAAATTCTACTATTTTTTGTGATTTTCATTCAATATTTTTTATTGGTTTTTGATTTTTATTTGCACTCAAAATCAATTCATATTTTCTAACCCTAAGATAATTTTCCTCCAACACTCTGTTGAGGCCGGTGAAGGAATAGTATATTGTACAACAAGTATAGAAAATTACCTATTTCACACGAGGTGTGTAATTTTCAGCACGAGACGGAGTCGAGTGCTGGAATCACACAAGTGTGAAATAGGTGATTCTATACGTGTTGTACACTATACTTTTTCTACGATCACAATTTCTAATGAAATATGTAGGTAAATCATTCGTATAACTGAGATTTTAAATCTATTTTCACAAATATAAAATTATTTAGGCATTTTAATTGTTTGCTCTGCTTATTTATTGTGATATTAATTTTAGTTATGATTTGGAACATTATTGATATATTTTCTATCAGTTGATTGACATTTCATTGTTGTGTAATCTAATTGTGGCAAACTACAGAAAGATTGTATCTGATTGGCTCACTTCCACCAGGCGACCTTCTGATTGGTTCATTAGTTAGAGTTTTTTGTGATCTGGGGTAGCGTGTTTTCTAAATCTTCATCACTAACCATTTTCCAGCTGTAGTAATGATATTTGTGGATATCTAATTTTGGTTATGATACAGTAATTACATACATAATTTCTCGATTTTAGCAGAATGTGATGGAACGTGTTTTGTCTGCTTCAATTTGACAGTTGTGATTCGTAGTGTTACCAACCTTCGGAATATATATATATTACAAGAATAAGAAACTAATTCCAACAGAACTTAGTGCAATTTTGTTATTTAAATGTGGCTTATAAAAGAGCAAACAGAGATTTATATCAAGTCCGTGATATTTATCAATAATCTTGCTAAATATATCATATATATCACCTAAAGAATATTCAGAGTGAATTATTAATATATAGGTTGGTCAAACTGGTGTGAGAAATGATTTCTCACGACTTTTCACACAGTTGTGTGAAATTGTAAGTTTTCTAGTTGTGTTTTGTATAAGAAATATGTTGTTTTCTATAGTGATCGTAGAAAAAAGTTTATTACTTTCCTTAATCTAGTGTGTTTTGGGTTTGAATATTTTGAATTAATCAACAAATCTATCTTGAAAGAAATAAAAATTAACAATGTAAACGTAATTATGGGAGGTTAGTTTTAAAGCAAGGGATGTAACATCTATTTGGACTAATTTGGAGGTGTTGTTGTCAATATATTCATTGAATGGAATATACTTCATAAAATTTCAATGCACTAGTCGAAGAAGCAAAACGTAATTCGATGGCTGCTTCAATTTTGGTGTTTGTCCGCTAGCGGAGAGGCAGTGGATTCTTGATCGTTGAATCCACTCCATTAAACACAAGAAAAAAGGAGAAATTTGGTATAAAATTGGAAAAATTAAATTGGTGAAGAGTTTAGAGCCTTTTTGGAAAAGCCATCAAAATTTTGGATTTGTATTGTTGGTAAATTGATATCAAGCAAGAAAATTAAGTCGAAATTTTGGATTAAAAAAGGTATCGTATCGTAAAGATATTTAATATATACAGTCCACTTTTTAAAATGTGGCTTATTTAATAAGATTGTACCTGCCAAACTACTAATGCCGTGATGTGAACGAGACTAACAAAAAAAAAAAAAAAAAATTAAAATATTTACCGGTTTGCTGTATGCACAGTTCAGTCCGCTAGAACTCTGCAACTCGAACAGGAACTCATCTGGTTTCAGGAACACTGGAACTCTGCACTTCAAGATCTGCTGGCTTCAGGAACACTGGAACATCCGGAAATAAATTTTGCCTTTTCTTTTAAAATTTGTATAGGCGTTTTCAAACTCTTGATGTTGCAATAATTTTTTTTTTAATCTTGCAATTAGCTTCTACCGTTGTTACAGTTATGACTTGCAAGGTCCTAACGGAAGTGGAGAAGCCCGAAGTATCCACAGAAAAAGCTTCCTTCAAGTCAAAAAGACAGTCAAAGAATTGGCCAATATATCTTCAAATTGATTTGATCATTTCTGTAAATTGAAAAAAAATTGTTTAAAATAAATATAAAAATATTTCAAAGTTTTTATTCACCTGTTGATTTGGCCATTGATTTTTTGAATTGTTGGATAACTTCCGTAATATTAATTGATATAGAAATCGAAACACACTACTGCAGTTCCTGATATTTTTTGTACTTCAATCTTCTTTTTAATGCTTGTGGACATAAATTTGTCGTTGCTAATTCCCGAAGAAACTCTTCAAAAAATACGACTAAATATTACCGGAAATCTGCAGGGGCGAAGCACAAGCGATTATTTAAAATTGTATTCCTATTTTTACAACTAAGGGACTGGGGATAACTTTTACGGTTAATACTGTTGTAGTAGACGAGTTGGTGGAACCAAGGGAGCTTGAACTTTGCACAAAAAGCTTTTCTGCAATTAAAATATAATTTATTAACAAGATTTAAAAAAAAAAAGGTTTGTCTTACTCACCTGTACTTTTTGCAATTTGCAATTATCTTCTTGCTTCTGGCATCAAAGTTACTGACAATAATTGGAATTACTTTTGTTTGTGTTTGTTGTTGATTTTTCAAGTCCACTTGGGTAAATATTCAACAGGGTGGGCAGGGGACTCAATCAAATCATTAAATGCACATTTTTCGATCACATTTCCTCAAAATATTAATATTCACAGCACTGACAAAGCTATATTAATATCTTGGAACTGAATCTGCATTCAATCATTTGCTAAAACTAAAAATGTATAAATCCATATCTTTTGTTTCAAAGCGCCACATCAGGCTTAATTTTGGAAAATTAATTATGAAAATATTATTGGACAGATAAGATTTATGCATACCGCACAATTTTTAATGAAATTGGCCCATTTTAAATAATGCCACAGCCAAAGGATTAACAAATCGAATAAATTTACACAAATCTGCTACAAAACACGAAACTTAGCTCAATGGCTATAACATTATTCAAATAACAGTCAACTACATTTATTGTAGTTTTGTTCATCAATATACAAACTCAGTTAAATTTGGAAAAAATTTACTAAAAAAAAGTTTGTATAAATTTGGAAAAAAAAATTAATAAAAAGTTTGAGAACTGAGATTGCACACAACTTAAAAATAATACAAAAAGTGTATTCTTTTGCAAATTATCATGTTTGAATAATAAAATGAAGCAGCAGTTATTGGAGCTTTTTGTCGACTTGATGAGGTTGCAGCCAAATTTGTGGATGAAGCAGCGTACATAAATAAGCAGTAAATTATTGAGATTTTGTGCAAAAAGAATACTTACATTAAAATACTTATAAACTAACAGATAAAATAATATCAAATATAAATAAACACCATTAGGTGTAATAAAAACAAAATTTGAAAATGAAATTTAAGTACTAATAAGTAATTTCCACTTACTAATACTTTTTAAGAAAAGTTAATTATGAACATTTGATATTAGTTTTAACTGTTCAAAAATTGGGGAGCTTTGAAAGGGTGGACCTATCAAACAACCAAATGAACATTTAAATTTAAACATCTTCACAAAGACTCGACATTTGATCATTTGACAAAATTGGTATCTTTATTGAGCACAATTTTAAAAAATTGGCTCATTCAAAATAATGCCACAGTCCAAGGATAAATTTATGGAAACAGAATTTGGAAAATATAATAAATTTAATAAACGGAATTTGGTGCAAGGGCTGTAACATTATTTGAATTTTTTATTAGGGGCAGAGAGGGCTACGATTTACAATAAATGGAGGGAGAGAGTTGGTAATACAATTGTAATTTTTATTGGAAATTTGTTTCAACAGAGATCATTGTCCTTTTTAATTCCTTTTTTTTGGTGGTAATTATTTGCTGCTATTTTCGATTAGTAACGGAAATCTTCTATCTTCAATTGAATACTTTGTAACTTCTATTTTACTCTGGTAATTTGCTGCTTTTATTTTGCTGGCTGAACTGTCTCAATTTTCTTGGATCGGTAATCCATAGCTTCCATTTTGAATTAGATAATTGTTTGCTGCTGGCTGAATGAATCTTCTCCTGATTTTGTAAGCCTGGGAGCGAAACTCATTTCTGAGCTGACCAACCTAAAACATAAATTAGTGTTAAAAAATTATATTGGCATTGTTTTGTGATTTGGGCCTACATTATTGGCACTCCCGTGGGATTTATTATTATTTTGGATGTTAAAAAATTTCAAATCAATAACAAAAAATTGTTCTGTATGAAATTAAATTCAAAATAAATATTTTCCAATAATAAACAAATGTTCAGAAAATAAAATCCTAATGAATCTTTCCGCTTGTAACCTGTTGAAAAAAGTAAGTGTAGATAAAAATTGAATTTAAAATGTGTGTTTGCAAACTGAATTAAGAATTGATGTATGTTTTGTTGTCGTTTATATCTTTTGGAGGGCCCTACGAGAATTTTGATCTTTCCTGAAAATTTTATTTTATTTTAAACAGACGAAATTATGGATTTATTTCTAAAAAATTCGAATACGGATTAATATTTTTAATATAATAATTATGTAACTACAAATGTGCCACAGTAAAAATATGATTTTTTCTGAAATATTACATAACATCTTGAATCGCATTTCAAAAAATAGATTCTAAATCGTAAAAAATGTATAAAATATGAAAAAGGAATAGAGAAAAAAGGCACATGCTTTTATACTGAAGTTTAGCCAAATAATAAAATTAATAAACAGAAATAATTTTCCCAAAAGCTATGCATACCTTAAGAAGGCGAATTTTTTGATCTCAATACAACTCTGCAGCTTTCTGGACCACATGAAAGTCTTTTCCACTATACACACTATAATATTTCCGCATTTTGAACACTATTTTCCCATAAAGTACTACTGAAATGTCCGTCTTTCTTGAATTCCTACATAGAACTATATACCAAGCCCAACGTAGTGAAGCTACACCTGCTACACCACAGCGCGCTTGTTCAAACGGAATTTATCAATTAAAAATTATTAATACTAAATAAATCGGCACGAAAATGAAAGATTTTTAAATTATTTATTCTGATACTTTTGAAGTAAAATCTAACACAACTGATTCCAAACACGATTTTAAGGATTTGATGCTTTTTTGATTAGTACTGGAATATCACCCCATCTAAAATATTAAATTGAAGTTAGCTAACAAATTATAATTATAATTTTGACGTAATGTTACATACATAATAGCGGAATTTTATATATACAGGGGGTTTGAAATAAAGTCCATGATATGAGATTGCTTGAGCTATGATCATTCCAATTAAATAACAATATAATGTAAGAGAACTGTTTGCAAAATGGGTCCCTTGATCGCTCACAAAATTAATTTCAGACGTCATTTACTTCAATTACTGTGGTTGTAATATAGATGTACCACTATACTTTTTTGAGACCAAAGGACAGTCCCAACAATGAATTTTCAACAAAGAATCCGCACCAAAAAGGATGTGGAAGCTTTTTTTAAGTAATAAATAATTGATAATCGGTGTTTTAGCATCTGGTAGACAATTGAAAAATGAAATTAAAAGTTCCCAACAAAATTTTTGATACAATAGCCGTTAGCTAAAAAAATATATTTATTTGCCATTTATTCCAAACGAGCTTTGTGGTGCCACCTCTGCAACAAAATGTAAACTTATAGCTGGACTTTGTTAAAATATCTGAAAAGTTCGTATATTGATATCTCGGAAAAATTCAATGCATAATATTTAAGGGAGTTTTTGAATTTGAATTGCATATTCTAGGGTAGTAAATTACCTACCAAACGTTAGTCCAGTGATATCTTTAGATATTAATAAAGGGCAAAATACTGAAATTCATTTAATTTTAAATACATTACAATCGATAGTTTATAACAATCTAACAGGCAGCAGACATCAACTCAAATGACATATTTAGGTATTGTAAACAAACAGTTAGTGAAGACACTAATTAAGATTATTGAAAAGCAGATAAGGCAAGAGAATTATGAAGTATTTCATCGTGATTGTAGTTACCAGCAATCAGCCTACTCTCATATAATCATCAATTGATTACCATGTGTGCGGTTACCAGGCATCAATATTTTCAGTACATAGCAACACTTTGAAATAAATAGGAAAGTTTTTGAATTTCAATTGAATATTTTAGGGTAGTAAGTTATTAAACGTTAGCTCAGTGATTATTAAAATTAATCCAATTTCAAACACTTTTTATCACATTGATATCTCGGAAAAATTCTTTAGATAAACTTTTACGAACAGTCAATTGAACTGTCAAACTTCTTCTAGTATTTAATTGTGCTGCCATCTCTGTGTTGATCGCAGAACTTTTTCGAACTGTACAATTTGAAGTTTAGCTGTTAACAGTTTATTATGCAGATTTTTCATTGGCAATATTCAATTTAATTTCAAAATATATTTTCTTGCATCTAAAATACCCCGGGAAGCTCTTTAATAACTTCAAATGTAAACTGTTTCTGCCATCTCTGTACTGAACAGTAAACTTCATTTTAGTTCAACCATTGACTCATAGATGGCGTGCATCTACCATTATATATTTTGAGGTTATCTGTCAAATTGATGCGGTTGTAAAATGTTTCCGTCAAGTACTCAAAAAAAGCATTGAATCATAACTACGTGAAAATGCTAATTTGAAATGTAAAACAAGATAATACAGCTGTAGGTATTAATTTTATGCTCAAATTATTTATTATTTAGGTTATGTTATTATTAAGAATATAAATTTACGTGAGTTTTGCAGAAGATTTCAGCCATCTATGCCTAAATACGTAATTGGAACAGCCTTCCAGGATTTTGAAAGGTTTTATATTCATAATTCCGTAATGAATTATCATCCAAAAGAAATAATGTACGTATTGAAGTAATATTTCACTAAATATGTAGCAACGTCGTTATTTTAGGATCATCTGCGTGTATCTAGATGTAAACATTAATGTATCTATTAGCTAATTTATTGCTAATATCAAAGGTGATACGGAGAAGACTGCAGATATTATTTTAAATAATGAATTATTGCTCATGGAACAATTGAAGGTATAAAATGCTTCGTTTCGTTTCGTTTTTATGTGGAACAGCAGACGCCATTTTATTGAAAAACAATAACACTTGAATTGAACTAACCTTTCAATAACCGGCAGAAAAATCAATCCTTTTGCATGTAATCCATTTTGACACTAAACAGTTTGAGTTATAATCAAATACATCACTCATTGCACTTATTTTCTTATAAAAATCAGTCTTACAGTTCCACAAAACAAACATTGTACGTATTCCACTAATAGTGTGCACCAAACAAGTTGATTCGTTTGACGAAACTTTCCGAAAGCCTCATCGTACCATTACAATTTATTCATCGTATATTGCAATTTAACACGAAATTTTTGTACAAATATTATTAAGAAACATTTAAGTAACTATTTTGATTATTTTTATTTTAAAAATCACTGTTTTATATCAATAAATCGCTTATTAAAACTCACTGACGCTATGTGGCAAAATAACAGCAAATAACAATTGAATTATGAATATCAACAACTTGCAAGAAGGCTGGGTAAATTTGGCGCCAAACTGAGACCGAATTGAAGAATTAATAATTTATTTTAAACAAATATTGTATAAATATTATTAATAAACATTCAAATCACTATTTGCACACTCTTTTTTGTAAATATTACTGTTTGACGTGAATAAAACGGTTATTAATAGCCCAAACAACTTCCGTCGCGAAATGACAGCAAATAACAATTGAATTATGAAATCAACATATCCTGAAATAATAAATTTATAAATATTTTTTATTAATTATGATTAAAGCTTTTTGTACCACAGGTAATCAAATAATATCTCAGTTAGTGAATATTTAGGTGTAAATTACAATTTGAAATTAAAATTTAAAAGGCGCGAAATTCAAATTACTGTCATTACTTATTTAAGAGCGTCTGTTTTAGACTCGATATTTGCTAAACAACCCAGAAAGGCTCTGCCTAGGAATCGACAATTTTTTAGAGCGAGTTTTCTTTACAGATGTTTGTCTTTTATTGGGGAGATTTTTTTCGGGTAGGGAATAATTTTCGACGATTGTTAATTGAGTTGCAGAAAATTATGGACTTTAACCAACAAAATGGTAATTTATGCAACAAAATTTTCCATACAAGCAGCTGTTCAGCCAAAAATAAATATATTAACTTTTTATGTATTCCAAACGAGCTACGTGGTGCCACCTGTGTAACAAAATGTCAACTAATAACTGGACTTGCGAAATGTTTATTGAGGAAATTTGAATTATTCTCAGAATTAGTTTAGTAGATAGCAGCTTTCAATTTAATTTAGTTGAAATAAATTCTAAATCAGGAGTAAAGAAAAATAATTCCGCACAAGTCAATAGATGTTTCCAAAAAAATATTTGGAGAATAAAATCATCTAAATCGTTCAAAAATATCAAATTCTATTGAAATTATGTATTCAATATGAATAAATATGCTAAATAGTCGCTATTTTTTAATATTCATAAAAACTGTTTTTAAAATGTGCTAGGTGCTGCCACCTTCAAATGAGTAGCTAAACTAGTTGGGCAACTATAAAGTATGTGTAATGACAAATTCTTGTATTTAACCTCCTGTTTCGACGGAGTAAAAAACAATTCCAGTTTTCTTTTAGTTATCATATTAGGAAATATAAACTTTCTATTGGAAATTATTTTTTAATGTACGATTGGTTATCTGCTGAGTAAATAAAGTATGTAAGTGACAGGTGACAAATTCTTGCAATATTTGTCTTTCATTTGCATAAAGAGTGTAGGATCTGGTTTTCAAATCAATAAAACAGTAAAAGCTATCTTCTAAGGGCTGATTTATTGCATTTATTTCAATGGAACTAAATTATCTTGTTTTTTTTTTGGGGGTTATAATGTAAATGATTTGCTACTGGGCAAATGGATTTAAACAGTTTTGGATTATCAGTCTAGAGAGTTTATTCTGTCTAAGATATTAAGACAAGATCTCTTATTACATCATATCCAATTATGTATATTTTATATTTTGAAAAGGTGATGTTTTTTTAAAGCGAAAAGAAGCTTTTCTTTCTGATTTTTTCAGATTCGGTATCCAGCCTCTAAGCTTCAAATTAAATGCGAATTATGCAAGAACTAGGGCCCCTACTTAAATTTAGATACACATATTTTGAAACGTATTGATAAATTTGAATTTATCTCTTCATATTCTGATTCCATGAGCCCTAAACCTATACGAAAATATACTTTTCGTTAGAGAGTCAAATGAATTAATAAATATGTCACGAAATTGGTTTAAAAATGCAAAATAAAAAGCGAATTATGCAAGAATTAAAGCCCCTATTTAAATTTACATTGCAAATTTGGATTCACGAAATTGGCAGTGAAATTAAATTTATAAATAAATTATAATAAAAATCAATAGGGGCACTAATCAAAAGTAATAAGACTGCTCTATAAATCATAATGAAAATCAAAAGGGTTGTATTCTGACTAATCTATCAAAAAAGAAACAAGAATCACTGAAATTGGTTTAGAATTGTGATCTATAATGAGTCATATGTACAAGTGGAAAAAAATTAATTTGTCATTCTTTATAGTTGCCAATCACGAAATTAGCAATAAAAATAAAACTACTAGACAAATCCTAACAAAAATCAATAGGATTCTATTCGAATTAATTGATTGAAAAAGAATTGCCGAAATTGGTTCAAACTAAAAACGGAAATGTATGTAGATTTTTTAAAGGCAAATTTATGTCAATAAATATTTCATTTTGTGGAGGAAAGTCTTCTATATTATTTTTTTTAGTCAATACACCATGTGCGGATCTTATTTCTACAGCAGTCAATGACCGTTTATATTTCTTATTCTGCATATTTTCTTTTAAAAATTAAATATATTTATAAATTTCCATTACTGTGCTAACCTTTATTCAAGAATGTTTCCTTAATCCTTTTCTTATGAACTTAAAAACTAGAAATTTTGAAAATATTCAATTATAATGCACCCTGTATCATTTATAAGACTAATTTGTAATATATTTCAACGTTTCGGCGAATTTAAAGCGCGACATTAACCCGCACTTGCTATCAAAATGAATATTCATAAAATATTAATTTGCGTTCTTTCCCATTGAAATTAAGTTTTAGGCTTCTTTAATTGTTAGGAGCATGAAATATTACATGAAATTCATTTGGTTATTTTGGTGCGCGTTAATTGTATTTCAAGCAAGGAAAATGCTTTGAGGTACAGCAAATTAAATTTGTAAGTAAATATTACATAGTAAGTGTTTAATTTTTGTAGGGGAGCATATATAAAATACAGCTTGAACCGTTTTTATTCACCTATCGAGATGTTGATGAAAATATCCGTTTTGAGCATCCCTGAATCCATTTTGACTATTTTCGGCTTAATGTCGGTACGTGTATGCGTGCGCGCGTGCGTTCGTTCGTAACTCGCGAATCTCAAAACTTGTTGAATGTATAATGTTGAAATTTTGTATTTAAGTCTAATATAGGATCTAGTTGTGTACCTCGCATTATGGTGCCAATCGTCTGTACCGGAAATGCACTTTACTTGAAACTTTTTTTTGAATTTTGTTGTATTCTTATTAAAATATTTAAAGAATTTTGTTTGTTTGTACAGATTTTGCGTCGTAACTTTTGCAAGCCGTTGAAATTGGGGTCAAATCACGAGCAAAAAATAACATTCTACAATTGGGTTGAATTTTCTCAACGATTTACAGCATGCAGCTGAATTTTTATATTCCAAAAACAATCTGCTGAGGCTATTACAAATCATAGCGATCATCCTAGCTTTACTGAGTTTGAAGTAATACAGCGTGAAAGTTTCCAACTACAATGAAACGTTCACAAAATCACAGCCCAGCGTGACGTGCTACAATCCTTACTTTTTTAGGTGGAATGCTTCTTACAAAATAAATCTCACCAAAAGATGTGAAAGTACGGGCATTTTTCATGAAAAAAATGATCCTTGTTCCTAATAAGATGGTCTCTAGGCGGGGTTAAACTGAACTGCTTCGCCATAGGTTGCACCCTATTGATTCGGGGAGAAGCAGCAACTCTCGGGTGGTGAACAAAGGTGCTAAAAAGAGACAAACAACATTAGTATATCTTTCTCCCTTACAAATAATATTCATAAAAGAAATTAATTTTACACAAAATGTTTCAAATAGTTCTTCCTCTAAAATTAATAATTAAATCTTGAATCACATTCCAAAGAAAATAAGCAAATAATACATACCTAAGACAAATCCTTGCAATATTTGACTCCCATTCGAATAAAAAGGGTTGGATCTGGTTTTTAAATGGATAAAACAGTAAAAGCTTCCTACTAGGGGTTGATTGATTGCATTTATTTCAATAAAACTAAATTATATTGTTTTCTTTGGAGATTATAATTGTAAATAATTTGCTATTGGGAAAATGGATCTAAGTTTTGGATTATCAGTCTAGAGAGTTTATTTGTCCAATACATTGAGACAAAATCTCTTATTACATCATATCCAATTGTGTAGAATATTATATATTTTGAAAAGGTGATTTTTTAAATGATAGGCAGCTTTTCTTTCTGATTTTTTTAAAAAATCGATATACAACCTCCAAGCTCCAGATTTAATGTAAATTATGCAAGAACTATTCAAATTTAGATTCAAAAAAATGCTCTTATTCTGTGGATGAAAGTCCTCTCTTTCTAAAAAGCTATAATATTTTTCAAAATTTATAATGCAATCAGTTAAATTTCCATTATTGTGTTTCAATTAAAAAATGTTCCAATTGAAGGCTTCCTTAATCTTTTCCTTCTGAACTTAAAAACTAGAATTTGTTCAACTATTTAATTATAATGCACCCTGTATCATCTTTAAACTAATTTGTAATATATTTCAACGTTTCAACGAATTTAATTTTATATTTGAATATATAAGGATAAAACAATAACAAAAATAACATTCATATTTTGATGACATTTTAAAAATAATATAAAAACAATTTTCAGCTTCTAAATATATTTAAATCTTACGAACTATGTACTTCCAGTCGTTATTGGAGCTGAGAGAAGAATCTTATCGCTTGGAAGATGGTCCAGTTGTCCTTCCGGTAGTTTTCTGTAAATATTCAACAGTTTTTTCAATAAATAAACTCTTTGTACAGAAAAAACATTTTAATAATTTCTGGTTTTACTTTTGAAATTAATATTACTCATGTCCGATTTTATTTATTTTAGGGTGAATAAAATGTACTTTATTGAATGACAGTCAGCAATAATTCAATCAGGTATTTACAAAGTCCAAAAAAAAATTGGACATAGGTTCCCCGTCTCCGGGAGGTTTATTAATTAACCCCCCTTCCTCTTGGAAGGTAGGTTTACTAATAAATCTCCAAAATACTATTTAGCTATAACAATAATAAAACAATTAAATATTAAACGCCTGAAAGAAATATTACACATAAATAAATGATTGTGGAGCTCTTGGTTCTCAACTTTGAATTAGGGGAGTTGATTAAGCCCTATCACCTCGACAAGGTGTCTCCACTAGATAGGGGGGGGCCTGCGCAGGCGGAAAAGGGGGGAAAGGAACTAAAATTCTATCATACGCTGAAAAACAAAAATAATTAAAGCACACACTCAAACATTCAGGTGGCCACCTTTCATACGCACATACACACACCGTCGCGACGCTGGCACTCTCAGCTCCTGAAAAGAAACAATAAACCAAAATTAATCTCAATATCAATATAACACAATATTCAATAGTCATTTCTTAACAATATTTTCATGAAAATCAATAATGTCTACATAGAAAATTGTTTTAATAATTTTCATTTCAAATATTTTCATTTAAATAATTGGAGCATTTTCATTACTTTAAAATAGAGTTCGCGCTATAAGTCAATATTTTTATTAATTATTCAACAAAAAAAAAAGTATTTTCAGTTTAAACTAATTCTAAAATCAATTAAAATTTCATGAAAATATTGTTCGAAATCTATTTATTAATTATTCTAAAGTTTGTTTCAAATTTTGTGACTATTTTAAAATAAAATCAAGTTCAAATTAATAATTTGTTACTGTATTTATTGAAACTAAATTCAAAATTCAAAGTTCATGGAACATGAAAAAATTAAAAAATATGTTGGGGCAGCTATTTCAATTTGATTTATTTGAAAAATTAGTTTTTTTTTTTGTAAGTTAAGGGAGTAATTAGTAAAATAAATAAGTCTGACTTACTATTAAAGAACTGAGGTGCCTCTGTCTGTCTTGGCTTCGCTCTCCTCCGGACTTGGGTCTCCCCTCTCCTGCGGGCTTGGATATCGGCCAGAAAATAACGTCCTCCTATTAAATCAAAGAAAAACATTCAGAATTAATTAATAAAGTAGCGCAATTGGTAAAAAAAGTCATGCATTAATTTTTGAAGCTAATTATTTTACATTTAATTTTTAATATTTTAAAATAAAAATATTTATAATAACTTGCCAGTAAAACTGAAAGACGCCTCTATCTGACCGTCTACTAAACCCCTTGACTGGTGGACTTGGAACTGCTGGGCTAGGCTGCTTGGCGGAACTGCTTGGCGGAACAGCTTGGCTCATCAACTTCACGTTAGGGCTCAACAATTGCCAGATAAAACTGTACAATGAGTACTCTCACAGTGTGGTTTAGAACGACCAGACAATAAAAGCCTAGTTTGGAATGAACCAAACCCGCAATCATTTGGAATGAACCAAATAGCGGCTCTCACTACCCAATCTGATCCGCCCCACATTGCGATACTGCAATAACGGTTTCGTAAAAATATACTAGTTCAACTAGTTTCGTAGAAATCACCGATAAAGCGTTCCCCATTGCACAATCGTCTCCGATCAAAAGATCGCCCCAACGACCCTTGTTTGCTCATTACTACCGTATTGACGGGACAGAACTACTAATTATAGTAGCTACTAGAAAAGTACCATGCCCTCTTGCCTGTATCATGCAAGTCTCAGAACTTGTGTCGGGGCCCTCGACACGCATTCCTGTGACTCTACCAATCATACGCCAGTGATCACCTCAAAGTGGGTAGCGAACCCACTTCATGCAACCGCTATTATGTATGAAAGATTCGACACAGGCTCAAGAGCACGCCTATCCGCAACGAGCAAACAAGGTAAGTGCATTCGGATTGAATACACTGTTTCAACCCTCTAGACTGCTACCCCCTCTGGAATGGACTGCTACTTCCTTTCAGTATTCCTCTTCCATAATTTGTTTGTGTGTATGTGCATTCACTCCAATACCAAACACAATTCACATAAAGAATCATTCAAACACACATCTAATTAGGTTTAGGAATAAGAGAAAGGATTTGATGATCCATTGGAAACCTGAAACAGAAAAAAAAATCCAGACTGCGCCCATCCATCCTGCACGAATTTGAACTCGGGTGCCATCTAATTGAACTGCAACTGTGGCCATCATCCTGCATCAATTGAAATTCGGGTTGCTATCTAATTGGACTCCTTTGAATTATTTATCCAGACTGCGGTCATTACCCTGCACAAATTTGAGTTTGAGTTGTCTTCTAATTGGGCTGCAAATCCTTTGGATTATTTCGCCTGCCCATTATATTTCCTAAAACAAAAATTTAAATATTTAAAATAAAATAAAACATTTAAAACTTCTTTCAAAATTTGTACTATAACGTACAAAATTTATTAAAATTTTAACTATTGAACATTCTTTAATCAATTAGTTGATACATCGGGCAAGAAAGAACGAAAAATAATTACGTAACACATCACGCCATGTATTCAAAAACTCAAAAATTCGATTTTAATGTAAAAAAAACAACCCAAATAATCCTTTAAATAATATATTTCGATTCAAAATGTGAATTTCAGGTTTTAAATTTGGATCAATTTCATTTTGGAAAAGTTTAAAATATAATAATTGCATAAAATTCAAAATTTTGCAATAAATAATATAATTTGAAAGCTTAAAAGCTTATAATAAATGAAATAAGTAAAATCAAAGCATTTAACTTGTAATAAATAGTAAAAAAAAATCCATTCACATTCCAAAAATTTTCAATTTTATTATTTATTGAATCAAATAAATTTCTGGTTAAAATATACACTTACTTTGAACGAATTTGTTGATTTTATTCAAGCTACGCTTCCAAAAACAATTCTTTTCTTCAAGGTACGCCAACCAATTAAGTATCAATTAGGCAGCACTCTACTGTTTACACGTCCGATTTGTTCGACTACTGGTTTGTAAGTAAACGATAAAAATGGCTGTAGAAGCGTTTGGCTTCTTGCCGGAAACATCATCTCACAACTGAAAGCCAATCATAAACTAATTAAATTATTATTACCAATAAACAATAAGAATCTTGACGCGTCGTTATTTCAACCGGAAACTATTCTAAATTACATATTGGCATCATATTTAAAATCAATACGAGATTAAAATTTCGAATAAAATAAATAATAAATAAAAATATTAGGGCCGTTTGGCACAGTGCATTAAATATTGTATTTTGATGCAACAAGAAAAATGCACAGTGTCATCTACAAAATTTTGTGCAATGAATTTAAATTTAAATTTTTGAAATGCAAGTAAAAATGCATAAATGCAATCGGATGAGCAATGCACGAACGAATAAATATGACTCGTGCTTCATTTACGTTGATTTTACTGTCAAAAACTTTCAATGAGTCACTAATAACTGTATAAATTTCAACTTAATCGGTCAAACAGTATCGAAATTTATTAATCTTAGATATATACAAGGTGTTCAATTTAAGCGACGCACTGTTGCTATCTTAAGAACTATAATACATACGAAGTTGGTTAAACTAACAAACAATTCCTATGAGGTGCTATAATATAAAAATTGTTTACTTATTTTATCAACACCGTATTTCATAGTTTTCAAAACAGCAATGGTGCTCCAATTTAATGAGTATAAGTATTTCGCAATAAATTGCTATTTAATTTCAGTTAAAAAATAGTTGGCCCAAAGTCTTCATACTTTTAAATACGACCCTGAATATTTGACATTTGAATTATCGTGTATCTGAGCTTAATTACAGAATAAACCACAAACTCCAATAATAATTTTTTTTGCGACCAAGCGTAAAATAGGTACTTTTCGCACCATAAACGATACGTAAAGAGAAGCTTTTTTGCGCCTCAACTTTATCACCTCAACTAACGGGAGTTAAATTTCTTGGGTTATTTGTTAAATCTAAATGCCATTTCGTCTTATCAAAATATGGAAGTTGAAAACTGTAGAAAATAGTAATTTATGCAATGAGAGTATAAAGTTAAACATTATGACATGAAACCAGATATTTAATGAAGAAACTTACAGAGTCACTAAAATTATTAGTCAAATGTCATACTGCTTGTTTACATACAAAATTTTTTTCTACAGCTCTCAATTTTAATATTTCAATATTTTAACAATTGTTGAACAAAAAGCAAAGAAGCCCAGAGTATAATCTGACATTTAGATTCAATAAATATCTTAACTAATGAATCAGTGAAAGAAATACAAACAAAAATTCACAAAAATTTAATTGCTACGCAATTAAATGGTAATAAAACTAGAATACAAAAAAGATTCACTTTACACATCATTTGTGGTGCGTTAAATACGTACTTTAACTACTAGAACATTTTTTCCTGTAATACGAATGTAAACAATCACTATAATATTTGATGACAAGAAATGTCATAATGCTCTACTTTACTTTTTTGCTGCATAAATACTATTCTTAAAAGTAAGTTATTTCTAATGGAAGCAATTTTAATTGATTTTATTTCAAGAATTATTATTATGAGCGCTATTACAAACTTTGACAGATGTAAAAATTATTAGTTTTTAGAGTAATTGAATTTAGAATTGTGGAACTGTTAGTCACCGTTACCAAAAGGTGATGACTAAACCCTGCCACCACGACAAGATCGTTCCACTTCGGCAGAAGGCCCGACCTCAGTTCTTAACTGAGGTAGAACTACTTTGCACCCTTTAATCGGGTACAAAGTGCTTCCCTATTACAATCTAAGCAAATAACTTAAACTAATAGGAACATTATTATAATAATATAGTGAATCTTTTCATTGTGAATCATCCGGAAGATTCACAAAGTTAAGAATCTACATTATTAATATTATCCACAATTATCCTTGTTCCTTTTATGTTCCTATTAATTTAAATTATTTAATTAGATTGTTATAGGAAGGCACTTTGTGCCCGATTAAAGGGTGTAAAGTAGTTCTACCTCAGTTAAGAACTGAGGTCAAATCCCCTGCCGAAGTGGAACGACCTTATCGTGGTGGCAGGGCTTAGCCATCACCTTTTGGTGATAGTGACCTACTGCTCCCCATTTTAAAACTAAATTATACTAAGACCTAATGAGCTTTCATGTGCCAAAATTTGTTACATTCAATAACTCTAAAATATTACCATAAAATCGCACTAAATTAGAACAAAATTAGCTTATTACAATTGGAAGCGGACGTATTGCCCTAAGCTGCGTTCATATTCAAAATTTAAGGTTTATGGAAAGATTAGTTTTGAAACAGATTCTTTTGGCTTCCGCCTATGTCATTTCTTCCATCTGAAGCTTGTAAGATGATTTCCAATACCTAGAAAACGACAGAAAATTAAAGAAAATGTCACAATAAGTTGTTCGATAGTAACAAATTATCTAAAATATATATAGAAAGTTATGTTATTTACCAAATTTATTTATATACTAGCCGAGTACTTGAATATAATAATTATTTGTCCAAATGCTCGTTTGATAAATTCAGTTTGAAACATTAATAAAAAAGCATTATTTTCCGAACCAAATTTTGACTCAAATTAATCAGTAATTTACAATTGAATATTGAAATGTTCAAAAGAAAGTTTAAATGGTCTCTGTTTACTCAATAAAAATTAAATAGGACTTTCTGATTAAACCAATGTTGTGAATAATTTCAAACTAGCGTCACTGATGGACAATATATACAAGTGTAATATGTAAATAGTTTCTTGAGACAAATTACTCATTTATTTTTAAACGAGGGCTCTAAAAGCTATGAAACTTTGTGTACATTTAGAGGAATGATTGAGGTATATATAGCTATGAAATCAAGAATTTGTTGTTCCCCATTTATAAATTATTGATATCAATTGACAATTAAATTTACCTGTGTTCTCTCAACATTTATCTTCAAATAAAGGTTCCAAAAATTGTGGAACTGTTTGCACATTTGAATAGCACGTGCACAGTATATTTCTTAACTGATATTTCAATAAATGCAAGCCTGAAGTAAATAAATTTGAAGTATAACATCAGTGAAATATTCGGGAAGGCTTATCATTCCTTTTTTCCATTGATGCAGCATTCGAGTTTGCACCTAGACAACAACATAAATTTAAAGAAACAGATACATTACGAATAACTTAAATGTACTAAAAGCAGTATCTACTCTCTTACAATTACAACTGGATTTTGGTAATGCATTCAAATTAATGTAAAACAAGAAAAAAAAATATGTAAGAAAATTTGTTATTCAATAAATTAGCATTCAAGTACCAAATATTCAGTTTGTTTATCTTATTACCTTACTTTTATAGGTTAGAGAAATTATTGTATTCATATTTTAGAGTTAATAACTATCATACAAATATGTTTTTTGACAGTTTTACAGTATTTTAACGCCGTTTTTCTTCTAGTTCTATAATTAAATTGCGAACTAACCTCAACAGTTTGCTCTATAGGTCATTAATAGTCCCGAAGGCCCTTCACGTACGTATAAAACCTGTCCATAGCTTGTTGATATGCAAATTGATAATTGAAGGCTCCAGCAAAGGACTAGCGTTCTGAATTGTACTTCCAATTGCAACATAATGTGTAAACTGGGGTAAAGCAGACATTACAGTTGTAATAACCACCATTAGGGCTTGAGAACCCTCACCAACTTTAAACGATGTTCTGAAAAAATACTAGTATTATTTGTGTCCCAACACGCATAGTATTTTCAAATAATCTCTAAATCACTTCAACAGTTTTCGCATTTCAGTTTTTGGTCAAAATTTTAATTATAAATTTAAAATAAATTAGTCGGTTGCATAGTAAAAACATTATCACCATTACTGAATCACATTTTTGTACCCAATATATCTGTAATTATTACATTTGTACTGATTTTAATCGTTTGACTTGGTCATTTTCAGCATCTGACAGATCTTAATTTGCATTGATTAGTATAAAACAGATAAACTATGCTAAAGTATTTTTTGCATCAAAGCTATTAAGCCGTAGCCATCTACTGTCAAAAGCAAGAACTACTCAAAGACGTATTCCGCTTGAAATGCCATTTTAGCTAATGTTATTTGTAAACAGTGAGTTTTTATTATATTTGTTCTATTCCACGTTTTTATTTATTATTTTAGTATATGTGTTTGATCAAAATTAGTCTTTTTGGAGACTGCTTTCTTATTTACATCAGTTTCTTTTGCACTTTCCTATTTACTACCTATTAATTTCCCTACTCTTCCTCCATTTATTAAATTTTTCGAGTTTAACATGAGTTTTCCTTCAAGAAAAGTGAATAATGTGAATTCAAAGACCATTTCCAAAGGACATCATTTATCTGTAAATATAATTTGAAACGTCCATGCACAATATTAGAATAATAGCAAAGAAATGCAATCCTCAAACTTACAAGTTTGTGGAAAACTGCGTTTTTAACATGTAAACAAGCATGTCTAAAATGACAGTACGACTTACATCCGACATTTTAGTTGATAACAGCGCCGCCATCGGTAATTTTACTCACAAATACAAGTGTTCCACTTTTTTGTTAATGTTCGCCTATCTGTTTTTTGTATATCTATGGATTATGTCTGCCATCTGTTGGTGCTCAAGTGCAACAAAATTTCATTCTATTACTGATTAGTTCAAGAGGTGGCGTTTTAAATAAACTTATTTCGAAAAATTCATGTAACTCGATAAAATATTTTATTTAACAAATTATAACAACATATATTAGTAAATGCAATAACTAAAGTATATTTATTGTTATTTTCAATTTATGTAATGACAGTTGGTTCATCTCTGCCGGTAAACTTTTTCAATTGTGATAATTGAAGCGCAATCTCAACTAGAGGCTTCAACATATCCTAAAAAATATAAAAGTGTTTTATTAATTAATAATAAATACACAACAGTACTTACTTGTGCATTTCCGGTAATATTATCTTTTTCGTAACTATCAACGTAAAGACGAATTGTAGCACCCGAAGAGCCGGTCCCGGATAACCTAAAAATTATTCTGGAGCCGTCTTCAAATAAAATTCTAATACCCTGCAATTAAAAACTATTAAATTAGATTTAATAATGGAATAAACAGTATTTACTTGTCCAGTTGTTTTGCTATTATCAATTGGGTCGATGTAACTGAAATTATCGGCTAATTTAACTTTGTAGGACTTTGCCCCGTGGGCGAATGTCTTTCCAGCTAATCCGCTATCAATTTGTGCTTGTAATTGTTGCATCATTTCCTCACTCGGTGCCGATTCACATTCTTCGTAATCGTATCTGTAAAAATAAATATTATTTCGGGAAAGAAAAATTAGTTTTAAGTACCTGGTAAAATAATTTCGTCCGAATATTTTCCAATGTTCCTTCAAAATTTCTTCAATACCCATTTTTTTATGTTCTATGACTGATAGCCAAGCCAAAACAGCCCAAACTCCATCTTTTTCTCTGATATGATCCGAACCGGTCCCGAAACTTTCTTCCCCGCATAAAGACAGACGCCCTGCGTCCATTAAATTCCCAAAATACTTCCAACCGGTTGGTACTTCAAATAATTCCTTGCCTAATTTACTTGCAACTCTAAGAAATAATTTATTTATTTATAAGAAGTTTATTAATTCAAATTTATTTTACCGATCAACTGCTCCTCCAGTAGGCATAGATCTAGCAAAACCGCGCACGCCATTTTGTTTAAAATACGGTATACAATCTAAATTATTCGCCAAAACTGCTAAACTATCGCTCGGGGTCACAAAAAACGCTAATTTTCCAATTATCATATTGCGGTCCTGGAACATTATTGGTTAAAACGGTTTGCAAATATAGTAACAATACTTACGCCATCTCCATCGAAGGCCGCCCCCAAATCAAGGCTAGTATTACCTTTAACTTTATTAACTAAATCTTTAGCGTAAGTTAAATTAGGATCGGGGTGAATTTCGCCGAAATTATCTAATGGGATGACCCGAGTGACAGATTCTACATTAGCCCCTAAACTGTCGCAAAAAATGCGTTTAACGTATGGGCCAGTCACTCCGTTCATTGAATCCATTAAAACATTAAAAGGTTTTCTGTCTTCAGTGCCTTTAATTAATTTTTTCAATTTATCGAAATCAAATATTGATTTCATTAATTGTAAATAATCTTCGACCGGATCTATTACTTGTACAACAAATTTTTTACCATCGACCTAAAATTATAACATTTAAAACTGAATACGTCCACATTTAAAACAAATAACCTCATATTCCTGTAATCCAAGTTTATCCCAATCGCAATCCAATTCCGGTACTGTTTTATACTCTTTAATTTGAGTTGTAAGTCGGTAAATTTCATTTGTCATATTGTCAGGAGCAGGCCCACCATTTTCGCAATTAAATTTAATCCCAAAATCGTTCCTAATACCGCCTGGATTGTGTGACGCAGTCAAAACAATACCCCCTACAAAAAAATAATTATCATAATAACGCTTTTAATAATAAAACAATTACGCACCTAAAACTTTATATTTTCGGATTAAATTTGACACAGCTGGTGTTGATAAAATACCGCCCTGTCCTAATAACAATTTGGCAACCTAAAAACAACCACAAATAATTGTTTGCCAATTTTTGTCGGGATTTAATGTACCCCATTGGCAGCACAAATCCTAATAATAATATGAACAGCCTGTTTTGAAAAATACCGTCCATCGCCGCCTAAAACAAGAGTACTGCCCTGAATCTTACTCTTATTGGCATCCAGAATGCATTGAACAAAATTTTCGGTGTAATGTTTTTCCATAAAAACTTTAACTTTTTTTCGTAAACCAGAGGTGCCCGGTTTTTGCCCCTCAAAAGGGGTAGTAGCAACGATTTTTGAGGTTAGAGTCATTGTTGACCTGAAACGCAACAAATTACAACTAAACTGAAAAAATTATTTTTTAACTAGTCCATAAAATTACATAAGAAAAACATTTTGCAGTTATCTAGCGATTTATTATCCATTTTAAGGTTAAGTACGAAATGTTGTATGCAGTAGTTATGTAATTTTATGGGCAAAAAGAGAAAAACGGTTAACTTACAAGGTTTCGGCAGTGAATTTTTGGAAAAAATGTGCAATAAATTTGTGTCCTCTATCAATTTTAAATTCAATGTCAAATAGGACAAATACAGCGCATACGCTGTCACCCTTATACGCTATCTTTGTCTTACTTATTGCAACATTAGCAGTTTGAACAGTGCACCCAAAACTTTTTTTGAAAAAACTTCAAGTACCACTGGTTGAAAAAGCCTAGCTTTTTGATGAAAAACTTGAATATAAATTTTTTTAAATTATGTTTTTTGGGTCCAGTAGGTTCTAAAACGTCAAAAAGTTACGAAAGTATCGTAAATTTGATGACTAATAACCAAATATTTTTTATTTGAAACACATGTTGTGTTTTTTTATAAAAGCATATGTCCATATACAACTGTGAGAAAATATTACTCAATGATAATAATAGACGACTTTAGCACTTAAAATTCAAGTAAATAAGATTGAAAACTATTTGGGCTCCAAATGAAACATCTTCACATGTGGATTCATCATATAAGAAATAAGAATGTTATTTTATTCTGGTGGAAGAAAGCCAAGCAAGAATACCATTAAATTGTTCAAATTCATTTGAATAAAATTGTTTGTTGAAAATGTTTATAAAACGTGCTATTCCTAGTAAAATTTAGTTCATTATCTTGTGTTGCGGTTATCAGTTTATCGTGGTTGCACACACTTCCGGTCAGTATTCATTTGTTTCTATAATTCAGCCGGAAATGAGATTTTTTTATCCAAAACAAAAGCTTAAAATTGATTTTTATTAATAAATATATTAAAACAAAGAAAAGCAATTGACATACGGTTGCACGTGCGAATTTTAATAATAACAAGCGAACCGCTAATAATTTCGAAAAATATTTCAAATGGATGTTGTGCCAAATTATTCGAGGATCAATTTTAGTTATTTCATATTTTATGATAAATATTATTGTTTATAAAATAAACGCAAAAAACATAAATATATTAAATAAATAATTGAATTTTTGGGTTCAGTAGGGTCTAAAATGTCAAAAAATCACGCATCAATATTTGCTAGCATTTTTCGTAGCTATATTTTCAAAGATTGCAAATATTTGAGTGTCAAGGCCAACTCAAAAGGAAATAGATATTAAATTACGTAGAAATAATGAAGCAAACACATTTTTCAATAATTTTTACTTACTTGTAAAGTACAAATGAGTATTGTGTAACCGACAAAATTCACCTATCGAGATTTTAATGAATCCATTTTGACTATTTTCGGCTTGATGTCAAAACTGGTTGAACGTATAATGTTGAAATTTTGTATTCAAGACTGGTATAGGGTCTAGTTGCGCACCTCGCATTATGGTTTTTTGCATAAATTGAAATTTAGTGTTTGAGCTTGTAGCATCAAAATAGTTATCTACTATTTTTGTATCAATCGGCTGAGCCGGAAGTGCAGTTTATAAGTATAACAGGCATTCAGAATAAACAAAACAATCATTTTAATTGAAATAATAAGGTAGGCTATGATCTGTTGTCAATTTTTTGATTTTGTTTGACATTTTACATGTCAAAATATTATTAAAACTATATTAATTATAATCTGGAGTTACAGAAAACTTTATTGAATAAATTTGTGTATTTTTGTATTAAATATTAATAAAAATATTTAAACGCATTTGGATTATCGGAGCGGTCAGGATATCCTCCCAAGATGGCTGATTGTGGTTGCTAAGTTACTATAAAACACCCTGTTACTATCGCAACTGTATCCAGTTTCTGTAATGCTTCGAAACAACTATTTGTTACACTGCTGCTGCTCCGAAATGTAAGTAACACATTTTTCTTTTAAATTAAATTATAATATGTACAAGGAATTAATTCATTTTGCAATACGGCTCATCTTAAGGCAATTTTGCTTATATTTAATTGCAAGCTGCCTTATGAAGGGCAATATGGCATTTGAAAATACTTCATTCATTCACTGATTCACTGGTAAGTAAAAGTACAACAATTTTTATTGATTTTCTTTACAAACATTGGACAATTTATTGTCGCATAATTAGCGCCCAAATTTTTTTACAAGGAAATTGGAATGTCAAAACAATATTTATGATATGTTACTAATAAACATTTAAATCGGGACGAAATTATAATAAATTGAAGATCACATGTGGCAGTGTGCAAATTTTCAAACCAATAAATAGCTAAAATAAATATTCAAATTTGAACACTTTTAAATACAAATCGGACGTTCATGTTTAGTCTATATACAAAACACAGTACCGTGAGTACATTGATCCAAAAGAAAACAACATCGGCAATTCTACGCACAATAAAAGTGGATTTTCCGGCGACCGTCTTCTCACATTTTCACTAATACCTAAAAAAAATTTTGTCATTATTTAATATATTAAAATGTATTACAATTATTACCTGTTTTTTTAATAAATTTATGATAATTTCGATCTGTAGGCATGATAAATTGTGGCCGGTGCACGTACGTCAATTCAAAAGTGTTCAAAATATCAGGTCGTCATAAATCTGGAAACCTGGCAGGGTCTTCAACATAATCTGGCGGAACTTCAAACATATCTAATTTCATATTGTCCCTAAATTCAAATTGTTGAAACGTTATTTTTGCGGTAACCGTTGGTAAAATCGGTATTTCTATTTTGACCGGAAAACCGGCCGGAAGTTTGGACGTAATAAAGTCACGCAATTTGCTGAAATGTTTGAACGGCGCTGTTACTTCTAAAACATTTAAAAGCATGTCCACACTCAGCGGAAAATCGGAACTCTACAAAAAAATTATTTATTAAAACGTATTTCAAAAAAAATTAAATTTACCATTGCTATTGTAGCTTTAAAAGATTTTGAGGATTCTTTATAAACTAATTCTCGGCCTAAACGAGGATAATTATTGATTTCTGCGGTTATATATTGCTCCCAAGTCACGTCGTTTTCTGGCGGGGGGCTCAAACTGGTCCTCCGAACGGGCTACAATAACCAACAATAATTTTTAGCACAAAATATTTGTTTCAAATACCTCTCCGTTTTGATCAAATGTCTGCATCGTCCCGCCTTTAGTAAAATTTTCTAAAATTGCTTTATTTTTTTGTAAATCATCAGTTGATAAATGTTCCCGCCGTTTTCTTGACTCCAAAACCAAACCGTTTACTGTATACAACTCACTTTCATATTGTCCCGCCACTGTTTCCTTAAAAAAAAATTAAAATTATCATCAATTAATTAACTACAAAACTCAATTTACCTTTCGGTCTTCTCTAAAAATCCAACCGCTTTGTGCCCGACTAAAAGAAATACTTTTGGTTGAAATTTGGGCCGCCAAAATATCCGTCGACATTAATAAATCAACTTCATCTTCGATTTCCATTTCACTTTCCTATAAAATAACATTTTTACTTATATACCAAACATGAATTTATTTATTACCTCTTGTTTAACGCACTGATAAACCCTCAATACATTGTCCAAAACGGTCAAATTACGTTGCGCCGTCTCGTCGCCCCTAAAAATAAAACTAATATCGCCCCGTTCCCACCTCATATCACTAAAATCCACCAGAGTTGTATCCAGCCGAATACAAGCCCCACATTTGTATATTTTACAAATATCCGATGGTAATATGCGAGACACAAGCGGAACTGCAACAAAAATAATTAACCACACTCAATTAAATTTAAAAAACATACCCCACGACTGGAAATCCCATTTTAATTCCATATAAAAGTCGCCTATCCCTCTTAAAGCTTCAACTAAATGCGGGCGACGTTTTTCCATTTGCTCCCGCGATTGTTGGCGAAATTTCCTTACCAGCGACGAAACTAAACCACCAAATTAAAAACAAAAATTTAACACCAATACACAAACTTACTTGTTGGACGGTATCCATAACTAACAGCCTCGGCTAAAACAGTCCACCCAAGTCCATTTTTCATTTTAACAGGCGCATCCCTTGATAATAACAACTGCACACATTCTAAAACAGCAAACGTCAAAATTATATTTGAGGTTATGTACACATTTTGATATTTACCTTTTCTACCTAACATGACTGCTAAATGAAGGGCTGTATTACCTACAAAAAAACATTTTTACTCATTTAAAACACCAATTAAAATTAATAAATTGACATTCCAAATGAACAAAATTTGATGTTTGAGGTTAACACTTAATATTCAATAAAACACTCACCGTGTCTGTCTTTTTGAGCCACATCATATTTCCTCAACAATCTAGACAGTTTCTTTATATCATTTTTAAAAACAGCTTCGTGTAAAGGATAACTGTCAATTTCTTCCGCCATTTTTATGTACTACCTAAACTGAAAAATTATGTGCAATCAAAAATTTTAAGTAAGCCAAAAATTGATTTTATGGAATAATTTTAACAACAAACATTATTTTTTTAATTCAATTTTCAAAATTTTATGACATTTGGCTGTATTTTCTGACTGAATAATTGGATATAGTTTGACTACTATACGCTAGATAGCAGCACCTACCACGTTTTCAAATATAGATAAAATAAAATTTAAACACAATTTAATAATGTATTTCAAGATGGCACTACGTGAAATATCCAAAATAATTTTACAATTAAATGATTCGTAAATAACTATTTTTGATTTATGACAGTGTGGCAACTTTTGAATAGATGGCAGCACCTAATATATTTGTGAATAAATAAATAATTATATTGCTTTTGAAAGATTGGAACATTACAAACTGAAAATAGTAACATGAAATACTACTTTTAGAATAAATCTAAGGTTTACAGTTAATTTTTTACAATTGGCCGAAAAGCAAGTACGACAGTAAATGCAAAATATAAAACAAATCTGAGAATGAATTCAACGTCGAAAATAATTAACAAGTCATTTGCAATATATTTTATAGTTGAAGTTTCAATATATTTAAAATAATAACAAATTTTATTTGTCAAGTTTATAGTGCAACAATATTTGAATAGATGGCAGCACTTAGTATATTCAAGATTAAAAATCAATAATTGTAGTGCTTTTTCGAATAATAAAACATCACACACGTTAATTTGTAATGTAAAACATCACTTTAAAATGAATTTAAAGCTCAGTACACTTTTATAACCTGAACTGTCAAATAAAATATTTCCAATACTTATTTGATTGCCAAACATCGACAATACTTTATTTAAATTGTTAATAACTTCAATCAATCTGAAATTGAATATTTAAACAGTAATCTTTAATATTCAAGCTACTTGTTTTGTATGTATAGTGTAACAGTATTCGAAGAGATGGCAGCACGTAGCACATGCCAGAATAAAATATAATAAAAATAATTAATATTTTCAGTTAAAATCTCAAAATATAATTATTAGAAGTCATATGTTGATCACTATAATGCTTAAAACATATTTTCAAATAATTAAATACTAATAATATTATATAAATGAATTTAAGTGACAGGCATTTCGTTATTCATTTGTCAGTTTGTTTATTATGTATCGCTACGCGTGTAGTCTCGGCCAGCTCGCAATTAATTACTTATTTTCATCGGAAATTTCAATCATCGACAGTAAAAATCAGTGAAATAAGTTAGTTCAAGTGTTAATCTACCGATTTGTATAGTTATTTTACTTGTACAATAACTTTTTATCAATTAAAACTCAACAAGTTGTTTCCAAGAATCTGAACAAGGGTAGCCATTAAACGTGTCGTTGTTTATTGACTGTTCAATCGAACATTTTGAGTGTGGATCAAGTGTTGAAAGTGTTGAAAGTGTTTTAAAGTACTAAATGGGTGTTTTGGATCAAATATGGCATGGATTTCTACATTTTGGTGAGTTTTCAATAAAATTTATATATTTTTATTTGTTGCAATTAATAACGAACTTGTTGATGCCAATTTACGCAGCACAAAATTTGTTGAACTTAGCTATGCAACCTGTATCACACTGGAGTATTGAAATTACCTAGCAACACAACAAAATATTTTAATTTCGCTACGCAACCAGTAAAACATTAGTGTATAACCTAGCAACGTTTTTAAAAATTATTTTTGGGTTATAAAACGATTTATTTTGAAATAAATTATTTATTACTAAATCGTAAATGACAAAAATATGTTATAATTTAAGTGGGATCAGAGACATGTCCTGCTAATAATTTTTGGTTATTTGTTATGCTTTGAACAATCAAACTTAAACAATCAAGGCTTGACGTAGAGTTCGTTGTTTCATAACCTGAAACAAAACAAAAACATTCAGTAATGATTAGTGTATTATGAAGTAGGCGTTGAAATAAATATACCAGGATGTATTTTTATCCGATGTTCTCTTGTTATTTATTAGTGTGATTTTTTAAAAGGCGGCCTAGAAAACTTGACTATTAACTACATAGGCGTTTTGTACACATAAATTATTTTTTTTCAAATTTTTGCACGTACCAGTGTCTCTCAAAATTTTATTTTATTATGGGGACCTCCCAAATTGAGAAATACCAACATTACAGCATCGTAATTAAAGGATTTCGTGTAAAACATCTTCTATTGCTATTAAGTTTAATACGCGTGTAGCTATCTTTAACCCTAAACATTAAATTCGTTCAGCATTTATTGTAGCGGCACTTCATTTGTTTCCTACTAATACAAAATAATCAAAATATAAAAAAATTAATATCAGTCACGCTTTTTATTCGATACGTCGAAACAATTGAATAATTCAAATTTACAGTCCGGTTGCATAAACAACAAGGAAGCAAAAACTTTAATGCCCATTTTTATACATCAAAAAATGGGACCGGGAAAATTAAAAAAATAATGCTTCTACGTCTCTTTTAACTACGCGAATGACCCATTTCTGGAATTTTGCTTATATTTGATTTGTAAGCAGGGTGTCATCAAAACAAGTGGTAATATTTTGTAAATCCCAGTTTAATCCGATATTTGACGTTAAAACAATTGAATAATCCAAATTTGTACAAAACAATTTACAGTCCGGTTGCAAAAAATGTAAGGAAGCAGAAAATTAAACGCCCATTTTTATAAGGTAGTAAATAGGGCCAGAAAAAATAAAAAATCAAGTGCTTCTGCGTCCATTTTACTTACGTGCAATAAATTGTAGTTTTGCGGTATTTCATTTAATGAAATTTTATATACCGCTCTTAGATGATAGTGGGTAAAACTTGGCTGATAAATTGCAAGCGATTAAAATAATGACTTGTACAAAAATAAATATCTTAATACAGACGATTCAGCTAAAGAGACACACTTGCCGAAACCGCGTTGCAGGTATCTTACAAGAAACGTCGGTAATATCTCATCTGAAACGTCCTAAAAGCTAAATTCATCAAAAACTTTTTTTATTTTTATTATTACATAAAACCGCAACTGTTTATAAATAATTTTTGTTTTGTCTATCGTTGCGATGATGGACGTATTATACAGGGTGTTTTAACGAAATACAATTTAGTTTGTATTAATAATAAAACAGGTAGATAAAAGAAGCGCAGAAGCACTTGCTTTTTTAATTTTTCTGGCCCACTTGTCAATGCTATTAAAATGAAAATTTAACTTTAAGTTTTCTCGTGATTTTTATCACCAGACTGTAATTTGTTTTGCAATATTTTCAAGTGTGAAAACGACAATTAAAATAATTTGAGGACAAAAACTGTTAATTAATTTTGAAATTCCAAGCCAAATACTAAAATAGCTCCCGTATTCATGATGTGCGATTAGCAAATGTTAAAATATCACGGATAGCATCGCATTACATCGGGCAGTTAGTGCATTTTTGTTTTTTTGGTGTGTGTGTAGCCAGCCTGATTAAATTTATGGGTACTTAAAACATGTGTCAACCTTGTTTAATTAGAAACATACATTTGAATATAAGTTACATTGAAGATGGGCCTTTTACCAATAAATTACATGAAAGGCTGCTCGAATTGTTCAATTTATTTCAAAATAAACCCAAAGCAAGCTTCCAGCAGTGCATCAATCAATTTATAGGTTAATTTTTATTTTTTCCGGCCCTATTTTTAACGTTATTGAAATGGGCGTTCACCTTTTTGCTTCCTTATGGTTTTTGCAACCGGACTGTAAATTTGGATTGTTCAATTGTTTTTATGTCAAAATTAGGATTTAAACTGAAATTCACAAGATATTATCAATTGTTTTAATGATTTCTCAGCCTACGATTCAGAAATGAGCAAAATTCCAGAATTGGGTCATTCGCGTAGCTAAAAGAGACGTAGAACTAGTAGAAGCATTCTTTTTTTAATTTTCCTGGCCCCATTTTTTACTTCATAAAAATGGGCATTTAACTTTTTGCTTCCTTATGATTTTTGCAATCGGACTGTAAATTATTTCACAAAAATTTGGGTTATTCAATTGTTTTAGCGGCAAAATTAGGATTTAAATTAGAATTTACAAGATATTATCAATTGTTTTGATGATTTCCCTACCTGCGAATCAGAAATAAGCAAAATTGCAGAAATAGGTCATTCGCATAGCTAAAAGAGAGGTACAACTAGTAGAAGCATTCTTTTTTCAAGTTTCCTGGCCCCATTTTCTACTTCATAAAAATGGGCATTTAACTTTTTGCTCCCTGATAATTTTTACAATCGGACTGTAAATTGTTTTGCAAAAATTTGGATTATTCAATTGTTTTAACGTAAAAAATTGGAATTTAAACTAGAATTTACAATATATTATCAATTGTTTTGATGACTTCTCGGCCTGTGATTCAGAAATAAACAAAATTGCGGAAGTAGATCATTCACGTAGCTAAAAGAGACGTAGAACTAGTAGAAGCACCCTTTTTTAATTTTCCTGGCCCTGTTTTTTGCTTTACAAAAATGGGCGTTTAACTTTTTGCTTCCTTGTGGTTTGTGTCACCGAACTGTAAATTGTTTTTTCATGAAATTCAACTCATTGAGATAAAAATTGGAAAATTAACAAAATTTTACATAAAAGTGACGTGTTTTTCAATTTTCCTGGCCCTGTTTTCTACATTATTTAATTTTTCTTACAACATTTAAATTTAAAATTAATTACCTTTTCGTTTATGAAACCTGGTAATGTGAATTGTCATTTTTATTAATTAATCAAAAACATAATAATATTTTGGCTCGTACTAAATATTCACTTTGCATTTGATAATTGAAAACATGGATTTTGAAAGATCTAGTGTCTTTTAGTGTTTTTTGTGTCTGCAAAACAGTTGGCAATGTACGCGGAATAGTAATGCCTAATTTACTAAACACACATCATTTCAGCATTTTCAAAATTATAAATTATTGTTATAATGTTGAAAGTAGGGCTAGGAGAAATAGTTTTGCGCTTCATTTTCATCCCCTGTTTAGAATTTAGTCTCATAAAATCCAGAAATTATTACAAAAACAACAATTCTGTACAGTATTCGAATAGTGTGGCTTAAATGTTTAAAAATAACTTTATGATGTTTTGAAATAGTAAAATTTATTTTTAAATTTAAATAATTTAATAGATAATAGCTTTGTTTTTTTACATTTCAAATTTGTAACTATGGTAACATTGTTGCTACTTTGTGATTAATTTGTGTCGACTATTCTGAATTACAATTAAAATTAAATGGTCGAATTTTAATGGTAAAAAAATAAAAGTTTGGTTTTGAAATTAATTCAAGCCAAAAAGGAGGAGTTTATTTACAAATAGGCGTGGCTTAATAAAAAAATAAACAAACTGACCAACCAATCAGCAGTTGATGAATATTTAAGCACCGTTTCCACTAATAGATTAGAATTTATGTGTGCCAAATATTTATATCAATATTTTTTTAATAAAAATATTCAAGTAAATGAAGTTATTTTAAAATTTTTACAACGCGCCTCGTTTATTTTTATGTTTTTAGTAGTGACAGCTCTAATAAAAAAGCAATTTATTGCAGTCGGTATTTAGTCTGAAGCACTAAAAAAAATTATATACAGTTGTCACAATATTTAAAGACAGCAACATCTAAGAAAAATTTAACGTTAATAATTTTGTGTTAAAAATGCATTTAGACTTTATTAGCTGGAGCTATTTGTTCGCTTATGAAGTTTATAGTCGACATATTTTGTCGGTTTTTTTGATGTTGAGTATATTTTTGGATGTTCAATTTGGACCACATAAGATGATCGGAAAATGATTTGTTTGCTAATTGATCCTTTGTTTCTTAATTTTATTATTAGACGATTTGGCAGCCCAATAAAAGCACTACTTTCTTAATTATCAAAACTCTATTATTTTTCATTTTAGTTTAACAAACAGACAAAGCACGTTCCTGGTTTATATTTGGGATATTTTTAATGCGAGAATCGTGTCAAAATGCAATTTTAAACCCCAGAAAACCCAACAGGAAACTCACAAGATTCCACTTAAATCCCATAAGAGACTTTTTTTTTTGACGTAATGGATTTAATAGAAAACTTCAACCCTATCGGTGTTAAATTATTTATATTTTATTATTGTATGTAGCAAAGTAGGAATTTGAGATCTATAAATATACACCCGCACTATTAAAACAATTGAATGCAGAAACAAAACAGAATAAATTACGTACAAAGCTTTGCGCATTCCCAACTGAACAGCAAATAAATCTAAGGAAATGTACGGTCCAAAACCGATTAATTTTAATGCCGAAAATAATTCGGAGACGAACAACACAAATATTACACATTTTTAAATAATTCAATAAAAAAGCCGTCAATAACGACTTGAAAACATCGTTTTCCACTTAAGTTGACGACAGTTTGAAGAGGGTGTTAAAATTTAAAAGCACCGCGTGTTAGTAGCGCACTAAAATGACACTAAACAGAGGGTTACCATTCGGTTTATTCCTTAGGGAAGCTAAATTAGAATATTTTGTTACTTCCTTCCAAATGACATTTTGATAGTAAATATAATAAGGAAACTAAAATAAGCAGATTCGCATTTAAATAATATATAAAAAACACAACCAGGAAAATTTAAAGTAAAGTACTTAAGCGCCTTTTTAAGCATAAGTAAGCATAAGCGTAAGCATAAGCGCAAGCATAAGCGTAAGCATAAGCGCAAGCATAAGCGTAAGCATAAGCATAAGCGTAGACATAAACATAAGCGTAAACATAAACATAAGCGTAAGCATAAACATAAGCATAAACGTAAGCATGGGTATAAGTATAAGCATGTAAGCATAAACGTATAAATGGAAATATAATATAAAATATTGCAAATATAACTTTTTCGCACTCCCGGGAGTAAACAACGAATTTAATCCCTCATTTCAGGGACTTAAGTTTGAGTTTAGTCCCTCCGGGATCTAAAATGATCAAGAATCCCAAGGGACTAAAGTAAAATAAACAAATTTTTCTATGACAACTAAATAATGAAAGTACTTACCTAAATGTCAAATTGAATTTTATTATTAGAATTCAAACCTTCATTCTTAATTTGTATTAGCATTATTGCAATTCACACAATTTCACAAATGCATCGTATTGTTGTTCGTAAATTTTCTAGACTTTTGGCAAAATCATTTTACTGTTACCTCTTCCGCAGCCTTATCAATATCAATTTTCTTACTCATCTTTTTGACAGCAAGCTTATTTATTGAACAACTGCTGTAGCCAGTCTTGTTTCTATGGTGAATTTACTCAACATTTTTGTATCAAGTTTGTAGTTGTCAAAATTGTAAGATTAATTAATCTACTTTAGACTATTGTGATTCAATATAATACGGTAGTGCGAAAAATAGCGTAGATAACACATGACTGAAGTGCCTTTAATCCCTCAGGTGAGTATTGCTCTCGACTGCGTCTCGTGCAATAAACTCCACCCTCAGGATTAAATCAAGCACTTAAGTCCCTCGTTATATAATATACTATTTTTAAGCACGAATGCATTTGTAGGGCCCTCAAACAAGCTTTTAATCGAAGTTACGTGATGTCATAAAATTACTTCAAATGAAATATAGACAAATGGGGCTCTGCAATATGAAATCTTTGAGGAAATCATAAAATACTCACCGTTCATTGGTGCAAATCGATTCAAAGGCTCGCTGAATTGTTGCAGCCTTTCGTTGTATGTTTGAGAAGCCCCGTTCTGAAATTAAAGCAAAAAATAATTGAAGAAATATGATACTTTAACAGTAGGTGGCCACTAAAAAAATTTGAAAAAAAATCCAAAAAAATTGGACCTAAGCAGCGCTTAAAAACGCGCCCAAATATTCAATTTATCAAAATACTGACAAAATTAAGTATTGCTTTGAACGAGACGTGAGGTCTCTTGGATCAAATTACTTATATGCCGCACTCTAAACATCACAAGTCGTTTTTTTTTGCCTAAGTATCTGTTTCCGTAACATCGGTGTTGCTAAGAGACGGAAACTCTAGTCAAAACAAAAGTGAATTGTATATCCGTGAACATTTGATCACTTTTAAGGTTGAAAAAATGTATTTTTAGGATTTTTTATTTACTTATTCTTACCTTTAACCTTTCCCTAAACTCAAAGTTTCACAGTTTTTGAGTCATTGTTTAGAAAATAACAAAAATTAATCAATAATTTCTGAACGGAGATCAATAAATGATTGATTTTTTGGATATACATACTCTAAACTTTCCTTTTTGAACCCACTGAAAGTTCAGTATTTAAATCTCCAATGTTTATAATAATTTTAGTTTTTTGTTGGATTTAGCAATTCAAATAACTCTTGGAATCTGTCTTTGGGTGATATCTCACCATGGTTCAATTAATCCCTGTCCACGTTTTGTAATTTTGGCTTAGAGCCATTGCGTTGCACCGCCCTGCTACATCTTCAAACATTTTCAAACTCAAAAACATTACATGTTGAAAATCGTTTATGAAAAGGTCAAATTGAAAGATTTTAATTATTTTCAGCCAAAAATTTATGAGGAAGCTTAAAATTGAATTAACGTGAAAATCAGTTTTTACTGCAATAAATTGTTCCTTTTAAATAAGTCATAAAAATATCATCAAATTAAATAAATTCCGTGCCAAACAGAAACAATTGTAAGTAAATTAACTGAATTCGGGTTTTAATAAACGACGTGTTGAAAAAATGCAGAGAATTATATTTTTTTGTTGACAGAAATATTCGAAAAAGCGACACACATGTTCTGCATGTGAAACATAATGAAATAAAAAAATAAATATGTCATATTAGCCTTGATGATGCTGATTTATTTATTATTTAATCATTAAAGCACTTACTAAATATTCTTGTCGGTTAACTTCTTGGTGTCCAACAGTCCCTGGGGTGGCAGTAACTTTAGGGGTGTCTTGTACTTGTCCCTGGTGGAGGACTTCTTCCAAACATTCAATATATTCAATTGCACTTCGTAATATTTCCACTTTAGGTAACCTTTGGCCAGGATTTGCACAAGTGCGACGCTTCAGCACCTCAAAAGCTTCATTCACCTACCAAACATCAACCCTCAACACTTCCACAAAAAAAGTAATAAACCAAAAAAAACTCACTTTTCTTAATCTTCGTCTTTCTCTTAAAGTAGCAGCTTTCCGTCGATCCACCGTTACAGTTTTTTTCTTACAAGCCTTGCAGGCCCAGGTTAGACATTTTCTGGGACCACAACCACCTCCAGGGGGCCCGAGGCCCCCCTGGTGCTCCGGTTCTAAAACATGTTCTTCTGATGATTGATCAGTTGAAATTTGGTCTGCAGGTCTTGTAGTTGAGGTCGAGGAACTTGAGTCGTCCGAAAAAGTGGGCGAAAATGCGCCTTAAATAAATGATCAATCAATAATCAAATTAAGATTATAATATTATAGTGCTTACCTTTATTGTTATAATTTTTGGTCGAACACATTTTAGTTTCACTGTAACTTAAATCATTTCCAAAGTAGGAATTATTTTTTAAATTTTTTTCTTCTTGAATACCCAATCTTTGGTTAAGCATCGCTTTATTGTCATCTAAATCATTTTCTTTATAATATGAATACGAATTATTGTCTAAATGTCTTTGGTTTTGAATTTGACTAGGATTAGTTTGATTAAAATTATTTTTTAAAAAGTTTTGGTATTGCTGATTTCTTTGAACAATTGGTGATGATTCCATTTGGTGTGACATGTGTGGGACCTCTGATTTATTATCTATTGTTTTACGTTTCCGAATTTTTAAATTTTTCATGTTTTGTAGGACTGAATAATTCAAATTTGATTTTGAATTATTTAGAGGTACAACAGTGTTATAATAATTCATTTTTGGACGATTTTCAAAATGTCACAAATTTTTATTAAAATTGTCAACACATCACTCTATTAAATTTAGTCACATGGCTATAAAGTCATTTACAAACAACCCCCGACGAAAGACAAACAGATACTAAAATTTAACCGCGTGCTAACTTAGCCGTCTACTAGCCAAATACTAAACTAAATAAGACAGAGAGAAGATACATATTTGTAAAAACATCTGGGAAGGTACAGGGTGTTCTAAATATAATAAAATAACAACAACAAACAGTTGACAATCAAAAGCGCAACAATCAAGTACGACAATCAGGTGAAAATTGGTAAATTAGTAAAATAAAATTTTGACAATAATTAATTGGTGTTCCGCGCGTTACAAAAAATTAATTTTTCAGGTAATAAATCATACACGATACATTTAACTCAGTTGGCATAGAAACTAAAATGTCACGCAGATAAATATGAAAAATATATTTTAATTTCACCTTCATTTTGTAAATACAACTCGATATCTTAATTTAATATATTATTTATTAAACTTTTTGACAGCTCCAGCTGTTACAACCACTTGATCACCCGTTTTCAAAATATTTGTTGAGTTTTCGGCAATTAAACACGGTAAATTCTTCTTATACACGGCTATGGCTCCTGAAATCAAATAAATCGTAATATCACTGGAAAAATAGCAAAACATTTTTCAATTTAACCCGTTACTAGCAAATATTTTGGAACAAAAATATTTTGAATATAATAAATAATTTGTACGAATGAAATTCTGCTATAAAAACAGAAAAAAAAATTATAAAGTTGCACCGACCCAGAATTGAGCCTGAGTTGTTTGTATGACAGGCGAGCGCTCTACCACTAAGCCACCGGTGCTTGTGCACCTAAACAGCTTATTTTAGAAACACATTCAAATGTACCTTTAAGTACTTCTAAAAATTGAAGGAAGCATGATAAAAGCAATCAAATATAATATTTGATTACTTGAATGTAGCACCAATGTATTTATTGAAAAAAATAAAATTAAAGTCGGCTCGACATGGAATTGAACTTGGGTATCTTGCATGACAGGCGAGCTCTTTACCACTGAGCTACCGGTGCTTGTGCACCAATACGGCTTATTTTAGAGACAGGTTCAAATGTACCTTCAAGTACTTGTAAAAATTAAAGAGGGCATAATAAAAGCAACTAAATATAATATTTATTTATATGAATGTACCACCTAAGTATTTAATGAAAAAAATTAAATTAAAGTCGGGTCGATACGGAATTGAACTCGAGTAGTCTGTATGATAGGCGAGCGCTTTACCACTGAGCCATTGGTGCTTGTGCACCAATGCAGCTTATTTTACGAGCACATCCAAATGTACCTTTAATCCCTTATAAAAACTAAACAAGGTACACAAAAAAAAAATTAATATAATAATTAATTATCAAAATGCAGCATGAATATATTTATACAAAAAAAAAAAAAAGTTGGGTTGGTAAAGGCACGAACTTGGGTCGCCTGCTTGGCAAGCGGGCTTCGTACCACTGAGCCACCAATGACTAAACCCCAAATTAGCTTATTTTGTAAAGACACCAAAATTACCTTCTGAAACAAGACTTCCAGTATCGCAAATAAGTCCTGAAATGGCACCAAAAAGTGGGCTCCACCCTAAATCCAACGATTTTGTCACCAAAATGTCCCCTAAAATAATAATTTATAATTTTTTTGTTTGTTTTTTCTTAAATAATTACCTGGTTGTAATAAATCGATTTGCCCAATATTTTCCAATACGCATGCCCTTCCAGAAACATGGCCGCCTACTACAGTGCTACCAATTATTGAATCTTCATTTGTAATCAAGTTTTTGTGGGAAATTGATCTTTCAAGAGCTCTAAAATTAAATTAAATTAATAAATCAGGAAATTTTTATTAAAAACCACTTACTTTGCTACTAAATCTGGTTGTTTTTCGCGGACAATGCTTTCTATTTCATTTTGAGTTAAATGAAAAATCAAATTTTGGTTGGGCAACTTTCCTTCGTGCACTAATTTAACCCCCAAGTCTAAATAAGACCATCTGAACTTGTTGACGGCCACTGTAATAGCTTCTAGTGTTTGGGAACGCCTGGTGAATATATTGTGAAGCCTTGTGTCCAACCATTTTAAAAATAACCTAAAAAATGATTTATAAATACGTTTTATGGGGCAGAAATATTTTGTTACCCGTTCAATTTGGGATGCTTTTTTGAAGATTGGCCCAAAATTACACCCTTTTGAATAATTTTTTGGATAATTTTTATTAGGGCGGAAATATTGACTTCCCATGGCTCCGATAGGAAGTCACACTGCAAGAAAAATTTATATACTTAAGATTTAATTCACGTAGGTAAAAGAGATGTGGAACTATTTGTTTTTCAATTTTCCTGGCCCTATTTTCAACGTTATTAAAATGGGCGCTCAACTTTTAGCTCCCTCATGAGTAATGCCACAAAATTGTAAATTGTTTTGTCGAAAATTTTGATTATTCAACTGTTTTAGCACCAAAAATCGGTTTACAATCAAGGTTTATGATATCATCACTTGTTTTAACGACTTCACAGCTTAAAACTCATAAATAAACAAGATTTTAGTGATGGATCATTCATGTAGGTAAAAGAGACGCAGGAGTACTATTTTTTTAATTTTCCTGGCCCTATTTTAAACGTTATTAAAATGGGCGTTTAACTTTTAGCTCCCTCATAAGTAGTGTCACAAAACTGTAAATTGTTTTGTCGAAAATTTTGATTATTCAACTGTTTTGGCATCAAAAATCGGTTAAAAATCAAGGTTTATGATATCATCACTTGTTTTGACGACTTCACAGCTTAAAACTCATAAATAAACAAGATTTTAGTGATGAATTATTCATGTAGGTAAAAGAGACGCAGAAGTACTAGTTTTTGAATTTTCCTGGCCCTATTTTCAGCATAACCAAAATGGGCGTTTAACTTTTTGCTTCCTCATGAGTAATACTATAAGACTGTGAATTGTTTTGTCAAAAATTTTTATTATTCAGTTGTTTTAGTGTTAAATTCATTACCTCGTTGGGCCCTCTGGTCCCAAATTCGTCGATTATTTGTTCGAACAGTTCTAAACAATCAGGTGCTTCATTTTCCAGTAGCTCCAAACTTTGTTTTGGGGGTAAGCCAATAAATTTGTGCCCAAAATCTCTATTTTTGATTACAGCTGCTAGTAATTCGACTTTTGTGGAGATTTGGTACATGGGTCTAGTCGAAAAGTGGCTCAAAAATGATAATAAATCTTCGGACGATATTTTGAATGGATTTTCGTGTAATAAATTGAAAAATAGTTTCTGATAAAAAATGTAACTTTGATTTACTTTTGTGTGCAAATAAATTAAATGTTTTAGGAGATGTAAGTTTCTTTTAATTATTTTTAAATGTTCTGAAGCGGTTGAAACCGGAGGTGATGTTAGTTTCATGGCTTTGGATAAAACTGCAGCTTCTTCAGAGTCATTTGCACTGTCCCAACAAAACTAAAACACAAAAATTAATATAATTGTTCAAAAAATTATTTTAAGTAATTACTTTTAATGTTCGAATCCAAGAAACGTCTTTTTTATTGATAAAAAAATCACCAGTGGTTAGCATTTCGTGTATTTTTGATTCTTCGGTTATTTGTTTGTTTTCCCCATTTATTACCAATTTTTTGAGCCCACCTTTTTTTACCTTTTTTCCATAATAAATTTGTTGCAATACTTCATCTAAATATTTAACTATTGTAGATTTACTTAAAGTACAAATTGGATTTGAATTAAAAATATTATCTGTTAAAATTGTTGAATTTTTTATTGGGTTTGGAAGGGCCGATGTACTCAAAATAAATAGTTGGTCCTTGTAGAAAGCCCAATTGATTTTTAATGCTTTTCCCAAAGCTTTTTCGACTTCAATTCCAGCTCTTGCAATTTGTAACAATTGTTGTTTAGTTAAACAAAACAAACTTGGATCATTATTATTTTCAATTTTGTTTATTCCATGGTCACCTATGATTATTTTATGACTTTTTGTACCAATTTGTGTTGATGAAATATTAATTTCATTTTTCCAAGTTCGACAAATGTTTGCTACATCTGGTGACGTCAAATCATCCTTGTTTAAATTTAAACCGTAGTTGGCTTGGATTGTAATGTCAGATGGATCACCTGTTGTTGGGTTTTGGGTTGTTAAATACCCAGAAACATCAGCATTTAAAGTTGGTTGTACTGTTACTGCCATTTTATTAATTATTGGTAAACCAAATTGTCTGTAACACAATTTTTTGAATAAAATGAACCATAGATTTTTTTAATAATATTTACCTCCTGAATAACACTTTATTATAATCATACACTCCAGCCCAGCATTTAGAAACCGCCTGAATGACGTCATCATCTGACAAACAATCCAAAAATGTTTTTTCGGTGCAATTTTTGGACTGATGGATGACACTTGATCGTACGGCCCAGCACCAAACAGAACTATTTGGGGCAGAACTTTTGAGCAATGATAATTCTCGAAGGACCAAATTTTGCAGGAGTTGAGGTAAAGGAGTATTCGTGAACATTTGTTGGACTCTGCAACAAAAAATAACAACCTGAAGTGAAAAAACGCAGAATTATTAGTTTTTCAATTTTCCTGGCCCTGTCTTCGACAATACTAAAATGGGCGTTTAACTTTTAGATGCCTCATAATCAGTACCAAAGATCTGTAAATTGTTTTCCCAAAAATTTTGATTATTCAACTGTCTTAGCGTCCAAAATAAGCTTAGAACTGATTTTTCAATTTTCTTGGCCCTATTTTCGACATTATAAAAGTGGGCGTTTAACTTTTAGCTTCCTCATGAGAATTGCCACCAAACTGTAAATTGTTTTGTCCGAAATTTGAATTATTCAACTGTTTTAACATCAAAAATAGGCTTTAAACTGAAGTTTAAAAGATATCATTACTTGTTTTGACGACTTCACAGCTCAAAAATCATAAATAAACAAGATTTTATTCATGTAGGTTAAAGTGACGTGAAACTACTGGTTTTTTAATTTTTTTGGCCCTGTTTTTACCATTAACAAAATGGGCGTTTAACTTTTAGACGCCTCATGAGTAGTACCAGAGGTCTGTAAATTGTTTTCCCAAAAATTTTGATTATTCAACTGTTTTGGAATTGAAAATAGGTTTGAAATCAAAGTTTTATTTGTTTTGACAAATTCACAGCTCAAAACTCATAAATAAACTTAATTTTAGCGGTGGGTCATTCATGTAGATAAAAGAGACGCAGAATTACTAGTTTTTTAATTTTCCTGGCCCTATTTTCAACATTATCAAAATGGGCGTTCAAATTTTAACTCTCTTATAAGTAGTGCCATGAAACTGTGAATTGTTTTTTCAAAAATTTGGATCACTCAACTGTTTTAACGTCGAAAATTGATACGTTTCGATTTTTTTTTGGCCTCATTTTTCACGTTATTGAAATGGGCGTTTCAATTTAAGCTTCCTCATGATTAATGCTACAAAACTGTAAATTGTTTTGCCCCAAATTTGATTTACCTACCTTTTACAAACATCTTGAAGATTTCCTTGTCTGATTCCGCAAGCAATTTCGTTTAAATTGTTCAATTCTTCTTGTATTTCTACATGTTTTTCTAAATATTTATCCAAGGCAGGACTTAAAATACAAAATCCGTCCAAAGTTTGAAACTAAAATTTTATTAATTTAAAATTGATTCAATTTGTAATGCGAAATGATTTTTACTTTGTCACTTCGAATTGCAGACAGTAGCGCCAAATTAGTTCCTTTCAGTCCTGCCAAATTTATTGATCGACATTCAGGACTAGATAAGTCCGTAACATATTTCCTTTCCGGTTCAACTGTCAATTTTCCGGGACGAATTATATACGGAGGAAATTTAATTCCTTCTCCTAAAATAATCAAAAAATCAAACTATTTTCGGGTGCCAATTATTAATTAAAGCACCTTTATATCTATACCAGAATACCCCATACCCTAACGCTTCCTCTCCATTAATAATATATTTGGTTTTAACGATTTGTCCTTTATATCCGGTAATTTCCTCATTTTTCATATCAGTTATGGATTTTTTATCTATAAAGGCTGTGCATTTGAACAATTGCCCATCAGCTGAAAACAATACTATTTATTAACCCTCAACCCTTAAAAGTGCTATAAAGTTGGCTTACCTTCAAAACTAAAATTAAAAGCCCCTGGAATTATGCTATCTTCAATAAAATTAGGTAAAGATATGTCACAATTTTCAATAAAAACAATTTTTTTGTTTGGTAACATCGCACTGCCAACATGTAACCTAAAATAATACATAATTCAATTCACGTAGGTAAAAAAGACGTAGAAGTATTCGTTTTTTAATTTTGCTGGCCCTATTTTTAACGTTATCAAAATGGGCGTTCAACTTTTAGCTTCCTCATGATTAGTTCCATCGGATTGTAAATTTTTTTGCCAAAAAAATTGATTATTCAAACTTAGAACTGGTTTTTCAATTTTACTGGCCCTATTTTTGACATTATAAAAATGGGCGTTCAACTTTTAGCTTCCTCATGAGAATTGCTACCAAACTGTAGATTGTTTTTGTCGTAAATTTGGATTATTCAACTGTTTTAGCATCAGAAATAGGCTTACGGTTAGTTTTTTAATTTTCCTGGCCCTATTTTCGACATTATCAAAATGGGCGTTCAACTTTTAGTTCCCTCATGAAAATTGTCACCAGACTGTAAATTGTTTTGTTGGAAATTTGAATTATTCAACTGTTTTAACATCAAAAATAGGCTTTGGGCTGGTTTTTCAATTTTCCTGGCCCTGTTTTTAGTATTATAAAAACGGGCGTTCAACTTTTAGATGCCTTATAAGTAATGACGTAAAACTGTAAATTGTTTTGTAACAATACTCACTCCTTGCACCCTTTAAAGTAGCTTCTAACCCTGACAGAGAACATGAGTCCATTTTGATCAACCCCAAAAAGGGTCAACATTCGGTGTAACCCACCAGCTTCTTTAGGGCCCCATCTTCGAGTTCTGGTAGCGAATAATTTCAAATTTTGGGTATTATTCGATGGGGTGAAAGATGTACCATTTGTAGGGGTATTATTAAGGGAGGAAACAGTAAATGTTCCTTCGATTATACCGTATTGATCAAAACCTGTATGAAAGCCCCTAAAAATTAAATTAATTTGTTTGTTCAAAACCTATTGTAATTAAATACATACAGCATTTTGATCCATTTTGAATTTTTCCATGGTTCCACAGCTACTGCTTCGGCCAACTCAGTTGTATTTACCTCTTGAGGGAAAAATTTTGCTTCAGTACTTGACGACCAACTAAAATATTCAATAAAAATAATTTTGTAAACAAAAATACAAACAATACTCACATAAAATCAAATTTACAATGTTTGACATAACCTAATTCTTCTTTTTCATTATTTCGGATTGCATTCCTCAAAAAACCGTTATAAGTAATTCTCAAAATTGAAAAAGGTTCAATTATTTTTATTTCCAAGCCACCTGCCTGCCATTTTCTTTCAGGTATACTGCTAATTAAAACCAAAGGGTGCTCTGAAACAATTTTTAATTAATTTTAAATTTGTTTCGTATTAGAGCATTTACGTGGCAACTGAAACACTTGACCATCTGACAATCGAATTTGCAACGCCGACTCGGCTAAACGTCTCTCCCGCAAGGTTATTCGAATATATAACGAATTTCCGGTATTATCTGCCCCGTAAAATAATAAATTGTCACTCCTCTACAACACAAAATAAATAAATAATTATAGAGGTTAAATTATTGATGTTTACCATAAATGTGGTTAATTCCCTGGGTTTTTCTAATGTTTCTTCCGATTCGTTTCGAATTTCATCCGAAAATTTTTTTTTGTATTTATTTACTGCCGATTTGGCCCATAATACTTTCAAAAAGTGGTACCATTCTGAAAATTTTTTAGTTTTATACATCAATGTTTTGTTATGTAATATTACTTACCTTTTTTGTGGTAATAATTGCTGTTAGGCTTGTAGCGGCTCTCAAAAAAACTGTTGTACAACACAAACGGTAATATTGTTATGGAAATATACAAATATATTCTGAATATTAGAATTAAAACATTAAAAATGTCGAAAAAGTCTGACATTTTGCCACTTTTACGTTAAACTGATTTATCTTATTTAGTAACAAAATTAATAGTTATCTTTCAAGTATTTAATCTTGTTTTGATAAAAATATTGATTAAATATTTGTAAAAAATTGATAAAAAATTCCTTCGAGCCGGATTTGAACCAGCGACCTATGGATTTCAATTTGACAACTACAGTCCACCGCTCTACCAACTGAGCTATCGAAGGCGATAAAATATTAACAATTATTGCTGTATGAATAACTATTGCATTAATAATAAGAGAAATATAAGTTTGTAATTTTATTAATAAAAAATTAAATTGTTCGATAATTTATTGAATAACTTATAATATTTTTACTGTATTTTGATTATCATAAGTATACAAGGCCCATTAGCTCAGTTGGTTAGAGCGTCGTGCTAATAACGCGAAGGTCGCGGGTTCGATCCCCTCATGGGCCAAACTTTTTTTTCGTTTCTCTTTTCAGCATGACTTATTCATTCATATTACAAATACAAAATGCTGTCCAAATAATAATGTATAATTTGTTAGTAGACGTTATTACAAAAAGTGATTAATAATCATTAATATTATAGAGCCCGGGTAGCTCAGCCGGCTAGGTAATAGCCTCGTAATCTCAGCTAAAGATTACAGCGTAGTAACGGCCTTGTAACCCTGGGGCCCAGGGTTCAAGTCCTTACTCGGGCAGAGTTTTTATCCTATTTCAATGAAATTAATTAGATTTTAGTTCGTTTTTAGACCAGAACTAATGAAATGACAGTATTTTATAATTGGAAAGTTGCGGGTTCGATCCTTACACGATATTTTTTTTTTTGTTTTAAAAGATTTATTTTATGGTTTTAATGTAATTGTCTATCAATAAATCATCATTCATAGATATAATCAATTGAAATCAGATTTTTATTGCTTGTCGACTTGTGTAGTATGTTAAACGTTGACATTAATAAGAGCCCGGGTAGCTCAGTCGGTAGAGCATTGGACTTTTAATCCAAGGGTCCAGGGTTCAAGTCCCTGCTCGGGCGACTATTTTTAAATCTGGAATTACCGTTTTCAACCAGGAAAACAGCAAAATCTAATCATTTAAACCACATTTAATCATGCCTCAGTTTTCCTGTTTCATACAATTTAGCTTCAGTATTCACCATTCATTCCGTTCAAAATGAAGTTTAAAATTGTTTTAATAACTGTGATAATTTATTTGAGTTATATAAAATGTCAGGATTTGTATTTGGACGGCCAAACTGAAGTTTTTAAAACGGTACTGGACGAAGAAAGTCCTGAAGCTGTGAAATTACTGTCCATGGCGTTTTGTAACATCCAAAATATATTAAAAAATACGTTCCAAAAGTTTACAAATATCGAACAATTATATTTACACAAAAATAAAATTGAGGAATTGGAAGAAAATACATTTGGCAACAATGAAAAATTGAAAATATTGTGTTTGAGTTATAATGAGTTGGAAAATGTGCCAGGAAATTTATTTACAAACCTGAAATCATTAGAAGATTTGGATTTATCCAATAATAAGATGAAATTATTGGACGACAATATTTTTACGAGTTTACATAATTTAAAAATATTGAATTTACGAAATAATAATATTGAAAATGTAACAGAAAATATATTTAATAATAATATAAACCTAAAGGTGTTACATTTATCGCAAAATGATATTACAAACTTGCCAGAAAATGTTTTTACTTATGTGCGGAATTTGCAACAAATTTATTTGCAAAATAATCCTATTGTATTTTTACCAAAAAATATTTTTACCAATTTACATAACCTGGAAATATTGTATTTATCAGAAAATCAATTGAAAACAATTGAATTGTTGTTCATCAACACATCACAACTAAAATATATTTATATTAACAACAACAAAATAATTGACCTTCCAGCAGGATTATTCTCCAAAATAAATGCTCCAAAAATAATTAATTTAATGCACAACAATATTTCCACAATAGATTCAGAAAGTTTACCACGAAAATCCGAACAAATTTACTTGAATAATAATAATTTATCTTTCCTGGATGCTCAAGTGTTGAAAAATTTGAATACAAGCAAATTGACGTTGCAAGGCAACCCATGGAACTGTAATTGTGACCTGAGGGAAACATTTGAAGAATGGAAAAAAATTGACGGAAGTGAATCATTGAAGTGTGCCAAGCCTGAAAATTTGATGAACAAAGCGTGGCAAATTTTAACAGCAGAGAATTTTGCCTGCAAATAATTTTATTATAATATTAATTTTATTACAAATTGTATTTAAAAATAATAAATAATTGTATGTATTTTGTTTTATTGTCTTATTAGCGGTAGGTGTGCGTAGGCATCGGTGGTTCAGTGGTAGAATGCTCGCCTGCCACGCGGGCGGCCCGGGTTCGATTCCCGGCCGATGCAATTTTTAATTTGTTTTTAATTTTTGGTTCATAATAACAAAAATTGTCAAAATATTATAAAAAATATGACCAAAAAAATTATTTTTTTTTTAATAGTAGTAAGAAAAGGGTAAACATTTATTACACATTTAATTATTGTTTATTACTACTTTTTACCATAATAAAATAATTCATTACTAGTTAACAACAAACTCATCATATTGTTGATATCATGGCTGGTAACTTTCTTTCCCTGTAAAATTTTTTCTTCTTCAGAGCTGAGACTTTCCAAACCATTTATGTTTTCGTCAGATTCATCTTCATCCATTGCAAATAAATTAAATTCTTCTTCCGAATCTTTTAATATTTTTGGATTATTCAATTCGTAATCATTTCCATAATTATTTAAACCATAATATGGATTATAATTGGTTTGTTCGAACTGAAAAGGATAACCTAAATATGTTTGTTTGCGATCAGTTGGCGATGTTTTTAATTTGGTTGGCTTCAGCACTTTAATAGTTTCTAATTCCTTGTTCAAACATTTAATGTAATCAATATTTTTTTCTTGATTTTTCCAATTAATAATTTCTTTTAAATCCTTAACTTCTTCTTTTTCAAGTACCGGAGCTTTCAGAATCCAATTTTGAAATGTTTTCAGCCCATTTGCAATTTTAAGCTTCTCTTGATTGTTAGTACCCCAAGATAACTTTTCACTTAGCATTTTTAAGGTATTTATGTTGTCATTTCTCAGCGGCTTTGACACAGTTTTAGGTACCATAAAACGAACTTTAGTGACGTCATATTTCGGTATTTTTTTTTGCGCCGGAGGCTGTGTATTGTAAAATTGTATTCGTTTGACAGAATCTTTGCTAATATTATATTTTTTGTAAGCCAACGGTATTTTATTTATACTGACTTGATATTTAGTATTTTCGAAACCTTTTATTAATTGTAGAAGCCACAGGAGACATACTAAAAATAAAAAAATATTATTAATACATAATAAAATACCTAATTATCCAAAAAAAATATATATAAATTTGGACCAAGGAGGGATCGAACCTGGGCCGCTCACGCGGCAAGCAAACACTTTACCACTGAGCCACCGGTGCTCATGCACTAAAGTAGCTTATTTTGTCATCACTTCAGAACGACAATCAAATACTGTTTTAATTGAGAATATATCCAAAATAAAATAAAAAAATTGTCTAATGGTTAAACATAAGCCTATTAATAACAAAAAAATAAAAACAAGTTGCACTGCAGTAGCTTCGAACCAGGATCGTCTGTGTGAGAAGCGAGCACTGTACCACTGAGCCATCAGTGTTTGAGCACTTACTCAGCTTATTTTGTAATTACTTTAAAACGACAATAAAATATATTTTTACCTGTACAAATTATGTTATAGCACTATTCGTGTATTTTGCCATATTTTCTAAGTTGTTTCCCACAACTCAGCAGAATATTGTAATATGATAAAAGCACGTAGGCTAAGGGATATTTAGTATAAAAACGTGTAGAATCTAGTATTATGTTGTTCATTCTCTGTAGCGAGTTCGCTCGTAACCATATTAATATTTGAAGATAATAAAACTTAGTTTGTGAAAATTAACTTTGTTTTTTTTGACTACAACAAAAGTCAAAAACATAATTTACATACTGAAAATATATAAAAAACATAATAAGATAATTAATAACTGATTAAATATGTGCCTATTTATATAAAAAAATTTGAAATAAGTTACACCGCGGTGGGTTCGAACTTTAGTTGAACGCGTGAAAAGCGGGCACTCTACCACTGAGCCATCAGTGCTTGAGCACTTGCATAGTTTATTTAGAAATGACTCTAAAATGACAATAAAATATTTTTTTATCCGTATATATCAAAAATGAACCGGAAACATGAAAAGATAATTGATTATTGTTTAAATGTGTATCTATTTACATGGAAAAATAAAAATAAGTTGCATCGTTGTCGATTCGAACCTGAGTTGTATGCGTGAAAGGCGAGCACTTTACCACTGAGCCATGAGTGTTCGAGCACTTGCACAACTTATTTTGTGATTACTTCAAAACGACAATGAAATATTTTTACTCGTATATACCGGAAATATAACAAAAAAATCAAAAGGTAATTATTCAACGATTAATTGTGTGTTTATTTTCATAAAAAAAATTAAAAAAAAGGTGCACCGTTATGGAATCGAACTTGGGTTGCATGTGTGAAAAGCGGGCACTCTACCACTAAGCCATCCGTGCGTGAGCACTAGAGCAGCTCATTTCGTGACGACTTTAAAACAATAAAATATTCTATTACCCGTAAGTATTGGGAGTATTCAAAAAAAAATAATAAGATAATTGATTATTGATTAAATGTGTATCTATTTACATAATAAAATTGAAAATAAGTTGCACCACAGTGGGTTCGAACTTGGGTTATATGTGTAACAGGCGAGCACTGTACCACTGAGCCATCAGTGCTCGAGCACTTGCACAGCTTATTTTATGATGACTTTAAAACAACAATAAAATATTCTATTTCCTGTATATATTGGAAATATACCAAAAAATTAAAAGATATTTGATTATTGAATAAATGTGTGTCTATTTTCATTAAAAAAATAAAAATAAGTTGCACCATAGTGGGTTCGAACTTGGGTTGTATGTGTGAAAGGCGAGCACTTTACCACTGAGCTATCAGTGCTTGAGCACTTGCACAGCTTATTTTGTAATGACTACAAAATATTTTATTACTCGTATATACCGGAAATCTACAAAAAAAATTGAAAGATAATTGATTATTGAGTAAATGTGTGTCTATTTACATAAAAAAATTAAAAATAAGTTGTACCGCTGTGGGATCGAACCTGGGTTGCGGGTGTGATAAGCGAGTACTTTACCAATGAGCCACCGATGCTGGAGCATCATTGCGCCTTATTTTGCAATCACTTAAAAACTGTCCTAATTTATAATAACAAATTTACTTACATATTTGCAAAATACGGAACATTCTGCAACAAATATTGGCATACAATAACATTAAATCTTGTATTAAGTAAAGTTAAATAGGAAAAAATAAAATATTTTTTATATTACAGTTGTATTTTACAATTTATTACCATTTTTTTCAATAATAAGAGAATATAAATTGTTTATAGCTTTTTAATCTAATAAATGATTTAAAAAGCAGAAAATAATATTTTATTACTGTAACATAACAAAACAAATTACTATTTTGTGTTAAATGTTGCAAGGAAGCTGAAAATTGAATCCCCATTAAAAAAACGCAAAAAAAATTTGAAATGCAATTTAATTTTATTTTGAAATGAAGTACAAATTAATATATTTAAGTGTATAATACTTAAGTACACGCACACGCTTTAAATACAGACACAAATTGAAAAACTTAAATTACTACATGACTAGATTCAATTTTATCTTATTTTAATAATAAATAGGAATGTTGTTGCCATTAATTCTCATTCAATAATGGATAAACAAAAGTAGAAATGCTGTCTTTAGAGAAAGAATTTCGGGCGATGCAAGTGTACGCCCCCATATCGCGCCAAGCCAAATTTTTTATACGTAATTCACCATCAGATAAAACTTGAACTCTAGGATCTTGTTCATTAACAATCTCTCCTTGATTATCAACCCAATAAATTTGAGGATTGGGGTGTCCAACAGCACGGCACGGCAAAATAATATCACTGCCTTGTAGTGACATCTGTACGGGTGACCAAAGAACTATACGAGCGCGCGGCTGCGCCAATGGGAGCGCAGCTAACAGTGCGCTGAAATTACTACGCCCATGTTTCCCTTGATTAACAATTAGTGCAGTTGATGCTGAAACAGTTTTAGCGCCACTGGTCGCTAAACAAGTGAGTGCTCCTTGGTGGGGGGGCAACACACTATTAACAACCAAACGAGCTCGAATTTTACTCAATCCTGGATTCAAATCGGGCTCATTTGGCGCGCTAATTGTATTCGATTCGTAACTGTCATTCTGTTAAAAAAACAAAAATATTATTGTCAATAAAATAAACAAATGAAGTACGTACCTCAGTGACTTGTTCTTCTCCTCGAACCCACTGTATCATCGGATCATTTCCAACTGCTTCACATTCAAGTTCCAACCTTTCCCCCACCGAAGCTTGTATGACTCTGGGCGGAGCCTCAGTTATTTTCACCCAATCAGGATCCGAGAATACATGACTCCCACTACTGGCTTCATTAGGCAGCAAAGAGTTTGACAGGCGCGTTGAACGGAGTGGGGATAACAGTAGAGGGGAGCACAAAGTAGGGGTCAGAAGGAAACATGAAAAAAGTTTCTGAAATAATAAATAAATATTCAACTGTTAGATAAAAAGTGACGCAATTTTATTTTAAATATGTCAATGACATTCATAAATAACTGTCAAACTTCAAGGTTATTAATGAAGAATTCCCGGTAGAGGGGTGTACGAAATTAATGCTTAGTTGGCTTTGGTTTCCAAGAAATTTTAACGTGTGAACCGCTATGAACCTAGCAACGCTATAAACAAATTTGTTACATTGATACCATGGATACTATCTTTTAAATTACAATCATTTATAAGCGTTTTATCAAATAAATGAAATAGGAAATGTTTGAGTGAGTTGTACGCAATATTTAAATATGATAAACAGTATCTTATCAATTATTGACTGATTTAAATACTTAAAGATGATTTATTTACTATAATATTTGATATTCTACTATTAATTCAATCTTTACTATGTAACATGAATTACAGTACAAGCGCAACATATTTTTACATAATATTGTAGAACAGTTTTGCTAAACTCGACATATTTTTCAAATTACTTCAAATAATTTGGGGATGCTTCTGCTGACACGTAATAAATTATTGGTGTACCGGGCTCGAATCCCAGCACTGAAAATTTTTTACAATTTTCAATTAATTCCAAATACAAAATTATTCAATTTTTTTTATATAATATTCCAACTTTATTTTGTTTTTAAGTGAGTTTCTAATAAATACTAATAAAAATTGGTTTTAAGTGATTACAATGTAACATTAATTAGGGTTGACGTATATATTTACAACTGTTACATATTTTTACATAATTTTGTAGAATAAATTTGTCAAATTCGAAATACTTTAGGAATTACGTCAGATAATTCCGAAATACTTCTGCTGATACAGATTTCACGAATTGTTAATAAATTCTGTGTTAGCAGAAGCATTTCAGAATTATTTGACGTAATCCCTAAAGAATGTCGAATTTAGCAAATCTGTTCTACAATATTATGTAAAAATATGTAACAATTATAATTATTACACTTTCTTTTGTTTTTAAGTAAATATTGCATATTTATTGATAGAAATTGTTTTTAATCTTTTACCATGTAACATTAATTGAAATTGAAGTATGTATTTATAATTGTTACATATTTTTACATAATATTGTAGAATAAATTTGTTAAAATCGACATACTTCAGGAATTACGTCAAATAATTCCGGTATGCTTCTGCTGCTACAGATTTCACGAATTCGTAATAAACTCTGTGTTAGCAGAAGCATTTCAGAGTTATTTGACGTAATTCCTAAAGTATGTCAAATTTAACAAATCTGTTGTACAATATTGTGTTAAAATATGTAACAATTATAATTACTAGACTTTCTTTTGTTTTACAGTAAATATTGTATATTTATTCATAAAAATTGTTTTTAATCCTTTACTATGTAACATTAATTAAGATTTAGGTATGTATTTATAATTGCTACATATTTTTACATAATATTGTAGAATAAATTTGTTAAATTCGATATACTTTAGGAATTACGTCAAATAATTCCGGAATGCTTCTGCTGATACAGATTTCATGAATTCTTAATAAACTCTGTGTTAGCAGAAGCATTTCAGAATTATATGACGTAATTCCTAAAGTATGTCAAATTTAACAAAACTGTTCTACGATATTATGTAAAAATATGTAACAATTATAATTATTAGACCCTCTTTTGTTTTAAAGTAAATATTGTATATCTATCGATAAAAATGCTTTTAATCCTTTACAATGTAACATTAATTGAGATTGAAGTATATATTTAGAACTGTTACATATTTTTACATAATATTGTAGAATAAATTTGTTAAATTCGACATACTTTAGGAAATACGTCAAAAAATTCAGGAATGCTTCTGCTAACACAGAATTTTTCACAAATTCATGAACTTTGTGTCAGCAGAGGCATCACGGAATTGTTTGACGTAATTCCAAAAATATTCGGAATTTGGCAAATCTGTTCTACAATATTATGTAAAATAATGTAGCAATCGTAAATATATACTTCAATGTCAAATAATGTTACACAGTAAAGAATTAAAATCAATTTTTATTATTAAATACACTATAAAACAAGAGAAAGTCTAAATATTAATAACTGGCACACCCTTTTTTTTAAATAGTTGAATAAACGAATGAATAATGTAAACAATTGAAGTTCAATGATTTCATTTTGCTACTCATGCGTAATCTAAGTACATACGTGACCTACACCTTGATTTTTTATTGAGTTCCGCAAATTTGTCGATTCAGTTGTTGACTAAATTTGCACGTAGGTTTATTACTGCCATAATTCCCTAGAATGGGACGGAAATTGCGGTCACGTGTTGAGAATTGGCGCGAATACACAGTACAGTCGTAAATTTTGAATTAATTGATGTAATTCAAAACCTGTTCTACAATATTATGTAAAAATATGTAACAATTGTGAATTTATACTTAAATCAGAATTATTATTACATGGTGAAGAGTTAAAATCAATTTTTATCAATAAATATACAATATTTACTTTAAAACAAAAGAAAGTCTAAATATTCTATAAGAAATTAGATAATTTGGCCTTTGGAAGTAATTAAAAAATGTAAAAAATTTTCAGTGCTGGGATTCGAACCCGGTACACCAATAATTTATTACGTGTCAGCAGAAGCATCCCAAAATTATTTGATATAACTTCAAAAATACATCGAATTTAACAAATTTGTTCTACAATATTACGTCAAAATATATATTAATTGTAAATACGTTCTCAAATTTGGATAATTTCCACGAAGTAAAGGGTAAAAATTAATTTTTACTTTAAAACAAAAGAAAGTCTAAATATGGTATAAAAAATTTTTACCTTAAAAATGCAATTCTTCATGTCAAATTCACTCACTTTCAAAAATACTAACAATTTAATTAATTTTGAAATGAAAATAAAATTATTAGGATTTATCTTTCACTTGTTTCAGTTGATGTGCCCGACGTCAGAATGATGCTGAAACAACTGCCGCTTGTTTTATATACGCGCGCTCAAGTTCTCGGTACTTGATGCTCTTTTGTCGCCCTGCCTGGCAATCTGCGATATAATAAGTGAGTAAAGTGTGCTATTTTCTTAAATATGTTATTAATTAAGAAAATTGTTATCTGTGCAATTATAAAATTAGTCTTAGGGTTGCTACGTGACTTAAGTCATGTAATAACGAACCTACTTTCGTTAGGTACCTGGAATTGATGTCTTATTAATTAAAGGACTGAATTGCTGTCAAAATACTTTAATAAAATACGCTAAGGGTGGTCATAATCAAAAATAATAAACACTTTTATATATCAAAATAGCAGCAAATTGCATTGCGTATTTTTTAATAATATCTTAAAAATGTTTCATTATTTTGTAAACAAAATTGATAATTATTACATTAAATTGTGAATATGTTATAATAAGATTCGTTATCAAATTATTTTTGCTAAAAAAAACCTTGGCAACAAACTGATAACTAAAATAACAATTGAAAGAGTAAAGCACTAAAACAATTTACAGTGCGGTGACAAACTTCATGAAGAACGTAAAAATTGAAACACCCTGTAAATAGTATAAAAAATGGGGCCAGGAAAATTAATAAAGCTGAAGTGCTTCTGCGGTTGTTTTGTCAATGTGGAATAATATACATCCCATTGATGTTTTTTCTAAAAAAACAAGCGGTTGGAATAATTTCGTGGAAATAACTCAATTTCCAGGAATTATTCGGCCCCTATTTCATATCGTTTTATGCAACGTCATAAACCGATAAATTGGTTATTAATTCATTATTTATCAGAAATAAACGTCAATATGTTCAACAATTTGTTTCTTATGCCCAATAAGAAACAAATTGTTGAACATATTGACGTTTATTTCTGATAAATAATGAATTAATAACCAATTTATCGGTTTATGACGTTGCATAAAACGATATGAAATAGGGGCCGAATAATTCCTGGAAATTGAGTTATTTCCACGAAATTATTCCAATAGTTTTTACTATCTCATTTATCTAGTGACATGCAAAAAAACAAACTCAAAAAACTGCTAATAAATGAAATAACCATGGTAACTATAAAGTATAGAGCAACTAGATCAAAGAAACATATGTTTCGAATGTTTTTTTCTTGTTCGTAGAAAATTTCAACAGGAAACTTGGTTTTCTTTTTTAAATAATATTGGAATTAATCATCAACTAATTGGGAAAATTCACGGAAATCTACTAACGTCAATTTCTTATTTGACTTAAAAAATCAGATGATCCAATCAGAACAAATCTAAAACTTTATAAATAGCAAATAATATTATTATTATTTTTTGCAATTTCTGTTTGTAAATACTAGAAATATCAAAAAACTAGTTTTAATTTTATCTTGAAATAATGATAAAGGAAAGGAAAATACCATCAAAAGATAAAATTTCAATATTTCATTTAAAGTACGTCATTTAAAATATAAATAAAACAAAGTAATCATTGATGTTTGATTAGAAAAGAACACTGACCTATTATTCAAATGAATATTTTAGAATGCAACCAAATATACGAGCCTGTATTGCAAATTGCTTAAAAATTATTATTTTGAAAATCAAGCGCGATTGTTTGATGTAATGATTTTGTTTTCCTCAAGACTAATTAAATTAGTGACCTAGAAATATATAATAACGAGTATTTGTTCTAAAATAATAGATAGTCTGATGAAAATTGCTCAATTTTCATCTAAATTGCACTTGTTTCGTATAATTTGTAAAAATAGAAAAGATTGATGTCAAATTTTATTGACTCTTCTTTTGTTACTAATAAACACAGTGACGGATCGCAGAAGGCAATTTACTTCATTGATATATCGAATACTTCGTATATTGAATTATAAAGGCTGAGTTACATCAACCACAAAATTCATATCTGGAAATTTTATGATATTCCCAATAATTATATTCTTTTTTCAAAATAATGGTAATTTGGGACGATAAATTGATTCAACGGCTGAATTGTATCTAGAAGTTTTATGATATTCCCAATAACAACATTCTTTTGTTTTTTCGAAATGATTTAAATTAAGGCTAGTATACATGTGTATTTGCGACGATAAATCAATCCTACGTCTGAATTATCAAATCAATTTGATTCAAAATTCGTATCGTGAAATTTCATAATATTCCCAATAACTACATTCTTTTGTTTTTTCAAAATAGTTGAAATTAAGGCTAGTTTACATGTGTATTTTTGACGATAAATCACTCCTACATCTGAACTATTTAACAAATTTGGTTCAAAGCTTGTATCTTTAAATTTCATAATATTCCCAATAACTATATTCTTTTGTTTTTTCAAAATGATCTAAATTAAGGCTAGTTTACATGTGTATTTGCGACGATAAATCAATCTTACGTCTGAATTATCAAATTAATTTGGTTCAAAATTTGTATTTTGAAGCATCATAGTATTCCCAATAATTGAATTCTTTTGTTTTTCCAAAATGGTTGAAATTAAGGCTAGTTTACTAGTGTATATTTATCGATAAATCATTCCTACATCTGAACTATCAAATCAATTTGGTTCAAAATTCGTATCTTGAAGTGACATAATATCCACAATAATTACATTCTTTTGGTTTTTCAAAATTATTTAAATTAAGGCTAGTTTACATATGTATTTGCGACGATAAATCAATTCTACGTCAGGACTATCAAATCGATTTGGTTTAAAATTTGTATTTGAGAGTTTAATAATATTCCTCAAGACTACATTCTTTTGTTTTTTCAAAATGGTTGAAATTAAGGCATGTTCACGTGTATATTTGCCGATAAATAGACCCTGCGTCTGAATTAATAAACTGATTTAGCTCAAAATTTATATATTCAAGTTTTAAAACATTCTTTAAGTATACATTCATTTGTTTTTTCAAAACGGAAGAAATAAAAGCTAGTTTATTTGTAAATATTTGTCGATAAATCGATCCTACGGGCATATAGATCAACATATTTAAACAAAAATTTATATTCAGGAATTTTATAATATATCAAAGGACTACATTCTTTTGTTTTTTCAAAATGGTGGAAATTAAGATAAGTTTACTTGTGTATTTACGACGATAAATTGATCCTACGGCTCAACCACTGAGCCGATTTCATTCAAAATCTATATCCCATAGTATTAAAATATTTCATGGAAATACTTGTATTTATTTTTTCAAAATTGAGAGAATTAAGGCTAGTTTACTTGTATATATTTAATTTATCCACCGATTTGGATCAAAATTTGTATTTAGTAATTTTATTATAAAGCCAAGGACTACATTCTTTTGTTTTTTAAAAATAATGGATTCGTTTATAAGTGTATTTGCGACGATAAATTAATCCTACGTCTAGTCTATTGAATAAATTTGATTCGAAATTTGTATTCAAGTGTTTTATACTAATCCCCAGGACTACATGCTTTTTTTTTTGCAAATTAGTCGAAATTAAGGCTAGTTTATATGTGTACATTTGCCGATAAATGATTCCTACAGTTGAACTGTTGAGCCAATTTGATTCAAAATATATATCTTGAAGTTTCAAAAGATTTGTCAAGAATCCCTATTTTTATTTTTTCAAAATGGAGAAAATTGAGACCAGTTTACTTGTGTATGTTAGTCGATAAATCGATGCTACCTCTAAGTTAATGAACAAATTTGGTCCAAAATTTTTATTTTGAAGTTTCACAGTATTCTTTAGAACTACATTCTTTTGTTTTTCTAAAATGGTTGAAATTAAGGCTAGTTTACATTTGTATTTGTGACGATAAATCAATCCCACGTCTGAACTATTGAATGGATTTGGTTCAAAATTTATATCTGAGAGTTTCATAATATTCCCTAAAACTACATTCTTTTGTTTTTTCAAAATGGTTGAAATTAAGGCTAGTTTACTAGTGCATGTTTGTCGATAAATCATTCCTATATTTGAGCTATTTAGCAGATTTGACTCAAAACTCATATTTTGAAGTTTCAAAAAATTCTTTACATGTAACAGCTTTTGTTTTTTCAAAATGGAGGAAATTAAGCTTGGTTTACTCACGTATTTTTTCTTTTAAAGCAATCTTATGCGTAGACTACTGGACCGATTTTGCTAAAAATTCATATTTAGGGATTTTAAAACATTCTTCAAGTATCTCTTGTTTTGATTTTTCAAAATGGAGAAAATTAAAGCTAGTTTACATGTGTATATATTTCGATAAATTAATTCTACGCTTGAATCACTGAGCCGATTTTATTTAAAATTCATATATAGGAGTTTAAAGTCACTTTTTACACATACCCGTATTTATTTTTTTTTAATTCAAAGAATTAAGGGTAGTTTATTGACTTAAAAATTTATTTAGGCACGCCACTGTTCACACTATTTAATAAATAATAAAATAAATATTAAAATATTGTGGTAATGAGCCATTTTTTTATATTGTGTCAGTTTGTAGCAGCCTTTATTATTTTTGCAAGAGATATTTATAGCAATCAATTGTTTTCAATTATTCGTTGTTTTTTTTGTGCTTCTTTTGGAACGAGGGAAGCCGTAATAAATAACTAAAATAAAATTAGAATGTTTTTCAAGAAAATAATTTATTTTTTTTGTTTATATTTCGCGCCTATTTACTCAAATGACAGTTCAGGGACGGTTGCGCCTCTAGCGTTAATTTTGCGTACAAAGTATCATCAAATTAGTAAAATGTCAAACAAAAGTGTTTTTGTGAAGATTTTAGTGCTTAATTATTGTATTAATTGTAAAACTTAACATAATTTGTTGTCATTTGAGGTAAGTTTGTTGTATAAATGTTTGACAGTTCAAGAAAATCATTTGTTTCAGTTATAAAAATGTTTGATAGTCCAATATCGTTGCAAGAGCTCTGCGTGGAGACAATTTGTTGCAATTTGGATGACGTTTTTGATTGCGACGAAAATTATGACAACTCAATTCAAAACACAATAGCAACGAACTTTGAAAATATTGTGAACCCAAATCGGAGGAAAGATAGTCAAGACAACAAGAAAAACAAAAGATATCGCTTCAAACAAAGCGATTTATTTTTGTATAATGTCATATCGGAACAAATTTTAGTTAGGTTAGGGGAAAAAAAACTCCTGACGGATTCTACGATGAGTTTATTTAGCGAAAGGAATACTAGATTGAGGAATGTATTGTTGAGAAATGCAGATTTACTTACCTTGAAAGGCCTAAAAATATTAAAAGGGCATAAAGTTGTGGAATTGGAATGCTGTGGGGTTAAAATTAATGTTAATGATATTATTGGTAAGTAATTTGTTATTTGTTTGACGTTTAACTGTAAAACAATTGTTGTTATGGTGATGCAAACATTACAAACAAACCAAACAAAATGGATGACTATTTACAAATTAAATTTATTATTTTGTAGCATGTTTGAGCGATTGGTCCCTGGAAAACCTAAAAATATTAAATATTAGCAAGTGTACATTCTTGGACACAATGAGGTGAGTGTTTGACAGTTATTTTAGGTTAAATTAATTAATTTTTTGTTGTAGATGTTCCGGTGTGGTTGCTTTATCCCGTTTACGTAATTTACGTGCTTTAAATGTAGCGTATACTGAATTTCCGCAACACGGTTTGAATATAGTGTGCGAGGATTTAAAATATTTAGAAAAATTGGATATTAGTTGCACTATAGTGACAGATATGGCGCCTTTAAAAGGCTTAAAAGATACGTTAATAAGCCTAACGATATTTAATTATAATGTAAGTTAATTTGAACTGGATTATAAATTATTAAATAATTTTTTGCAGCACATGAAATCTCGTAATTTTATCTCAACGTTATTAGAATTAAATAATTTGAAATATTTGGATATTTCGAGCGAAAAAGATGAACCAACACCGGATGTTTATTTTTCGCACGTTGTTGAATTATTAATGTACAAGGAAGCGTTGCCAAATTTGACATTTCTCGATTTATCCGGTAAAAAAAAACGCACCCAACCATAAAAAACAAATTAATTTTTGTATTTTCAGGTAAAATAAGTATTGATCCCGACATTTTACGTATTTTCATCCGTTCGCATACAAATTTAACATTTTTGGGGTTAGTTCATTGTCAAGCTTGTTACGAAGATGTTTTTTGCAACGATCGGCACTCGGATTACCGGCCACAATTAATTGTAGCTGGTACAGCAACCGAAAAGCAAATACAAGTTGCGTTGCGTCGTTACAGCGACCGCGCCATTTATGTACAAAAATGTTTATATTATTTATTCAGAATGACGCCGTATTTTAAAGAAAGCAGAAGCGATATAATTGCTTTAGTTTTGCCCGGTATGCGAAATCATCCGAACCAATTTGGGGTGCAAATGGCAGCGACTGCTTGTCTTTATAACCTAACAAAAGGCGAATTATCTTTAAGAATTCACCCCAATTTATTAAAACAAGTCGTTGGTTTGACTTTAACAGCAATGCAAACATTTCCCAATCATTACCAGGTAATTTTTCCAACAATCAAATAAACTCCAATAATTAATAACGAATTTTAGTTACAAAAAAACTCTCTTCTGACGTTATGTTCCGACCGCATTCTCCAAGATGTCACATTTGATAAATTTTTATGTGCTCGTCTTGTAATGGATTCACTATGCGCGTTTGAAGATCAAAGTATGAATCGAATGGCAGTTGCAATTTGTTCCATTTTAGCGGCAAAAATATCAACACAAGAAACTTCAAAATTAGGCGCCAACCCGACTTATATGCGGAAATTATTGCATATGGTTGAACATAAAGTTAATCAAATACAAGTTGATATTACTATGAAATTTACGTTGAGCGCCCTATGGAATTTAACAGGTACGAAAATAACCGCCGTTTTCTTGTTTTGAACAATTTAAAACAGTTTTAAACTGTTTAAAACAGTTTTGAACTATTTAAAACTGTTAAAATTGATTAAAACTGTTCTAAAATTGTTTTAAAATTGATTAAAACTGTTTCAAAATTGATAAAAAACTGTTTTAAAATCCTTAAAAATGGTTTTCAAGTGTTTTAAAATATTTTAAACTGTTTTCAAGTGTTTTAAAATTTAAAACTGTTTTGAGTTGTTTCAAACATTTTAAACTTAATTAAAACTCTTTTGAAATTGATTAAGACTATTTCAAAACTTTTTTAAAATTGAATAAAACTGTTTTTAAGTATTTTAAAATTGTTTAAAACTATTTCAACTTAATTTAAACTGTTTTAAAATTGATTAAAACAGTTTTAAAATTGATTAAAACAGATTCAAAGTCTCTTAAAATGTTTAAAATTATTAGAACCCATTTAAAACTGTTTTAAAATTAATTAAAATTATTTTAAAATTAATTAAAATTGTTTCAAAGTGTTTTACAATGTTTTAAAATTGTTTTAAGATCAATTAAAACTGTTTTGAAGTTGATTAAAACTGTTTTAAAATTGATTAAAACAGTTTTAAAGTGTGTGAAATTGTTTGAAATTATTTAAACTATATTAAAACTGTTTCAAATTGTTTAAAACTGTTTTAAAATTGTTTAAAACTGTTTAAAAATTGATAAAAAACTATTTTAGAATTGATTAAAACAGATTAAAAATTGATCTAAATAGTTTTAAAATGTGTAAAATTGTTTAAAACTATTTTAAATCATTGAAAAATGTTTTAAAACTAATTAAAATTGTTTTAAAGTGTTTCAAAATTATTTAAAACTGTTTTAAAGTGTTTAAAATTGTTTCAAACTATTTTGACTCAATTAATACTGTTTCAAGATGAATAAAAAATGTTTTAGAATTGATTAAAACTGTTTTCAAGTGTTTTAAACTGTTTTAAAATTGTTTAAAATGGTTTTAACTTAATTAAAACTGCTCTAAAATTGATTAAAATAGTTTTGAAAGTAATTAAAACTGTTTTCGGGTGTTTTAAAATAGTTCAAAATGATTAAAATTGATTCAAACTGTTTCAACCTTATTAAAATTGTTCTAAAATTGTGTAAAACTGTTTTATAATTGTTGATAATAGTTTTAGAGTGCTTAAACCTGTTTTAACTTGTTCAAAATTGTTTTTTAAGTTGTTTAAAACTATTAGAACTTATGTAAAACAGTTTTAAAATTCAATTAAATTGTTTTAAAATCAATTAAAACTGTTTTCAAGTGTCTTAAACTGTTTTAAAACTGTTCAAAACTGTTTTAAAATCAATTTAAATTGTTTTAAAGTGTTTAAAACTGTTTTAAACTGCTAAAAATTATTTCAACTTAATTAAAACTGTTTCAAAATTCAAAAACTGTTTTAAAATTGATTGGAACTGTTTTGAATTTGATAAAAACTATTTTAAAATTGATTTAAACAGTTTTAAAATTGATTAAAACAGTTTTAAATTTTGTAAAACTGTTTAAAATTATTTGAACTTATTTAAAATTGTTTTAAAATCAATTTAAATTGTTTTCAAGTGTTTTAAAATTGTTCAAAACCTGCTTTTAAGTGTTTAAAATTGTTTTAAAATGCTTTAAACTGTTTTAACTTAATTAAAAAATTTATCAAAACTGTTTTAAAATTCATCAAAATTGTTTTGAAGAAAATTAAAGCTGTTTTGAAATTGATTAAAACAGTTTTACAGTGTGTAAAATTGTTTAAAACTAATTGAACTTATTTAAAACTGTTTCAAAATTTATAAAAATTGTTTCAAATTTTTGAAAACTGTTTTAAAACTAATTTAAAATTGATGAAAACCGTTTTAAAATTGATTTAAACAGTTTTAAAGTCTGTGAATTGTTCAAAAAATACTTGAATTTATTTAAAATTGTTTGAAAATCAATTAAAATAATTTTCAGGTGATTCAAAAATGTTCAAATCAGTTTTAAATTGTCTAAAACTGTTTTAATTTGTTTCAAACTGTTTTACCTTAATTAAAACTGTTCTGAAATTGATTAAAATTGCTTCAAAATTGATGAAAACTGTTTTAAAATTGATTTAAAACGTTTTAAAATTGATTTAAATAGTTTTAAAGTGTGTAAAATTGTTTAAAGGTATTTAAAACAGTTTTAAATAATTTAGAAAAGTTTTAAACAAGTTAAAAATCAATTTTGAACAAATTAAAACAGTTTTAAACATTCTAACACTGTTTTGAACAATTTTAAAACAGTTTTAAATTATTTAAAACAGTTAAAATTGATTGAAATTGTTTTCAAGTGTTTTAAACAGTTCAAAACAGTTCTAACTCAATTAAAATTATTTAAAAATTGATTGAAACTGTTTTTAAAATGGTGAAAAACTGTTTTAAAATTAATGAAAACAATTTTAAAACTGATTAAAACAGTTTTAAAGTGTGTAAAATTGTTTAAAACTATTTGAGCTTATTCAAAACTGTTTTAAAATTGATTAAAACTGTATTAAAACCGATAAAAACAGTTTTGAAGTGAGTAAAATTGTTTAAAACTATTTGAACTTATTTAAAATTGTTTTAAAATTAAATTTAAATTGTTTTAAAATTGTTCAAAACAGTTTTTAAGTGTTTAAAACTGTTTTAAATTGTTTTCAACTGTTTCAACTTAATTACAATTATTTAAAAATTTATCAAAACTGTTTCAAAATTCATCAAAATTGTTTTAATATTGATTAAAACAGTTTTAAAGTGTGTAAAATTGTTTAAAATTATTTAAACTTATTCAAAATTATTTGAAACTGTTTTAAAATTGATCAAAAGAGTTTTAAAGTGTTTAAAACTGTTTTAAATTGTTTCAAACTGTTTTAACTTGATTAAAACTGTCTCAAAATTGATAAAAACTGTCTTAAAATATTCAAAACAATTTATTTTACTGAGGTTTCAAACTATTGTAAATGTAGCCAATAAAATATACGATTTCAATATTTCTGTCCAATAACAGTATTTGTTTGTAATATTTTTATTAATTCAGTTGTGATTGGTTGAAAGTAACAATGATGAATAGTCACCATAACAACTGTTATTTTTTGTTCAATAACAATAAATAATTGATTTTCAGATGAATCGGCAACGACTTGTCACGTATTTCTGCAAGAAGGCGGAATAGAATTATTTTTACGAGTTTTAGACACGTTTCCTGATGATTCAACGGTTGAAACTAAAGTTTTAGGCTTAATCAACAATATAGCAGAAGTGTCTAAATTAAGAAAACAGTTAATGATAAACAAATTCATTCAGCAATTGAAGTAATCAATAATTATCATGTGAGTAATAAATATATAATTTTTATTTAAATTGTTTTAGATCGCTTTTACATTCGCAACATATTGACGTATCGTATTTTGCGGCTGGAATTGTGTCTCATTTAGCGGTAGATTCATCATGTAGTGGGTGGAATAATGTTGGAGTGTCTCGAGAGGATATGTTGAAAGAATTAGGGGCTGCTGTGTCATCATGGCGGCCGCCCGATCAAGAAATGGTAGCTTATAGATCGTTTCGACCGTTTTTTTCCGCTTTTAGCGCCTGGGGTTGATTATCAAATACAATTGTGGGCTGTTTGGGCCGTACATCACGTTTGCACGAAAAACCGTAAGTCCATTTATGAATTAATAGGTTTAATAGTAAATTTATTAATTGTAGCTAAACGATATTGTTTGATGTTGGTTGCCGAAGGCGGAGCGGAGCTCCTGCAACAAATTTTGATTTCAGAAGACGCGCATCAAAGTATTAAACATTTTTCTGGACTTATTTTAGAAGTTTTGCGACAAGATTGTGCCAAATAATTGTACTTATAATATTAAATAAATATGCTAGTCAAAATGTGTTAAATAAACTTTAATATAACATTATATGCGTTATTTTATATACAATTTAAAATATGAAACATTAGTTCCAACGAAACAGTAACATTTTCACTAAAACCGGCAGATTGTCGATGCAGCACCGGTATTAATTCATTATCCAAGCTTTTCATATAAATCGGCGGCAATTTTGTTCCATTACTGCCCGCCAAATACGAAACCTGAAACAAATTATTTAATTTTTTTGAATAAAATATATTTAATTACTTACATTTTCAATATTCAATGAAACTCGTATAGCTATTTTAGTTTGACTATTAGTAGCCAACAGATCCAAATATTTAACAAGAGCTTGTGATGTTGCTTTACTTATCGCTTCAGACACACGAGAAACATCCACTGGTTCCGCTGTTGTTCGCACTGATTCTTCCCCGCTCTAAAAACACACAATTAACACTCACTGTGACAAAACACTCGCCCCCAAAACATTACCACTGATGGAATTCCCAGTAAATTTGGTTAAAACAACGCACAAAACTGTTACAATCAATAAAATAATCGGAATTAATGCTAAATATTTCAATTTGGCGTTCCACTTGCGCTCAGAACCAACACACCACCTAAATAAACAAATTGTTTACGTTACGTAGCAACTGTTCTATTACAGCCAATAGGAGCAATTAACATAGCAGTAACCATGGTTACTGCAGTATTGCTGCCTTTAGGCCAATTGGAGCAACTCATTTAATAGTAACCATAGTTACTGACGTATTTTTGCTTTATTTTAACCAATTTTGCTTACTTAATACGTCCCGATTCTTGGTGTGCTGTCAATCGAAACGAATGACATTTAGGTTCCATTTTCTGGACTAAACTGATTTAAAATTGTTGTTGACTTCGTCGTATAACTAATTTGACCTCAGTGTTAATTTATAAATTTATTAGGCGAGGTTAAATGTTAAATTGCCGGGAATTCCATTTTATTAAGTTAATTATTCATTTTACCTGAATAATAAAGACTTCCGTCCACCGGATCATCTTATTTCCGCTATTACAAACAAAATCTCGTCCGTTATGGACTCGGATGCTAGGTACGCCACTTAAGGACATGTTATCAATTGGTGACGTCACGCTTTAATATAAAACGCATTTAAAAATTATTTTATTAGATTGATTAATTAATTATTTACCCAATATTAAAGTTGACGTCATTTTCGATCCAAATTATGCTGACGCTCTCGTCGCTTTGGGCATTGACCGGCCCACAAAGTATTTTAAAATCTTTCATATTTCGCAATGCGTTTCGCAATTTTTGCATCTGTTCTGCCGGTATTTGAATCATCAAACCATCTTCAATTATACTAGATTTAGCTGTCAATCCGCTGGATGTCTTTAAAGCCCCATTAAGGACGATAAAACTGGCCCCCGTCACTTTAAAATTTTTTTTTAGTAAAATAACCAAAAAATTATTGTAAACTAACCTTTTCTGGGCTTGTTGTGAATATTAATTGCATGTGTGGTATAATTATTTTCGTTATTTCCATGAGTATCCTGTATACAAACTAAATGCGAATCAGCGGATGGGTTAAACGCAGCCGCTAAGGCCAAAATATGGTCGGAGGCATTATTCAACGCCCTCATTACTTGTTCATAACGGTTTCGCGGTATTGAAACCACACTTTTTTTATCCTCCATGTGAATTGTTAAGCCTCGAATTACAGGCAAAGAGTAGGAGAAGTTACGGAAATCCTATAAACAACAATTCAAGTAGTTGTCATGGTTATGAAAGGGCACGCCCATCTAATAAACAATTCAACTAGTTGTTATGGTTATGACAAATCACGCCCCATTAACAAACAATTAGTTGCTAGGTAATTACCGCCAATAAATTAATAATAGTGTGTCCAATTTCAACGTAAACTGATTCTCGATGCCTGGTGCTAATAATCGGTGAAGGATAATACCGGTATTCGGCCCCAAGTCTCAACAACAATCTTAAAGGAAATATTTTGGCCCATGGTGTCTCCCACCTACAAACAAATCATTAAAAAAAATAAAAAATATTAATAAACATTACCTATGTATCAAAATTCCAATTAAATACGGTTCTTTCGGTATTAAAACGTTTTGGGTGCACTGGAATGTTGGTTTAACATACAAAAATCCGACATGATTTTTAGATTCCAAAAAATTGGACGTTGCATGAATAGAAATACCCATTTCCGGTATACTTGTACCTGCAATTTATTGTGTTAATAAATAAAAATCTTCAAATGGATGTTTTACCTTTAACAGCATCGCTATAAACTTGATTCAAATGTAAAAAAATATCTTTCGGAACGTATTTTTCATTATCTATAAACTCTAATAAAATAATAATCTCATCTTGGCCTACGGCTATCATTCCATCCGTTGAGAAACACCACGCGCTTTTGTTGATGCAACAATCCACTGAAAATCACATTAAAATATCTAAATTTACTGTTAAACTCATTTTTATTGTATGAAACAGCCAACAATACTTCAGTAACCATGGTTACATACAGTAACTAAGGTTACTGTTGTATCCGTTAATCCTATTGGCCCAAAATAGTTGCTATGGTGCGCAACAATACTTTTGTTGACAATTTTGTTTATGTTCAGTTTTTATATGAAAATTAACAGTTTTGTGCTTTACTGTGTGAACTAAATGAAGAATTTAAGTGTAAATTAAGTGTTTAATGATTAAAAACAGTTTTGTGCTTTATTGTGCGACGTGAAATGAGTTAAATTGTAAGTACAGTAACTTACTGTTGATAATTCGTACTTGTACATGTAAATTTCTTTGAATTGCGAATGTTACGGTTTCATTTTTCAACATTTCCACCATGTTTTGATTGTTGGAGCATTCCGCGTAAAAAATATCTGCAAAATTAATTTTTTTACATAATTTATTGATTTAATTTGTTGTTATTTACCGGATTTGACGACAGTAACGACCGGAGGTAACATTTCCCCCTCTTTAGGAATAAAGCAGCCTGTATTTACATCCACCGTCGGTAAATTCCTATTAACTCGCCCTAATTGTTGTTTGACATTATTTTTGTGGTTATTATTGGTGTTTGAGCCTCCGGCTTCAGTTTTATAATTAAAATCGTGATCTAGTTCGGTTAAATCACAGCCGGGACGAATACCATCCATAAAAATTACTGATTTATTCGCTCGAGATTTGGCTGAGCCTTGCCGCTTTAAAACACCAACCGGAACCATAACAGCCGGAGGCGGTTCATTATTTGACACTTGTTGGTGCGGGGGAACCGTGCTGCAATAATCCATGGGGTTACCAGGACGCAGCGTTTTATTTTCATCTGAATTTGTTGGAATATTTAAAATATTATAACATTTTAAGCAAACTCGGGCTTCCGTATTTTCCATATATTCCAGTTTGCACTTCATGTTACAACATTTCGAACATAAAACCTGTAACATTTAATATTTGTAGTTATTTTAATTATTATTAGTTGGTACTTACAAGTCCACAAGCTCTGCAGTGGTGCCGTCTTTTAATAACAGTAAATTTTTGATTGCAATGCAAGCAGCTTAATGCGTCCGCATCAGGCGTCCAAAATGGGGCCGTTTTGCCCAACCAAGTCACTAAAAATTAAAATTTATCCAATAATAAAGCTTGTAACTAAGTAAAATGCTCAATTTTATTATTAAACTCATTTTTATTGGCCGAAACGGCCAACAATACTCGTAACCATGGTTATTTGTTGCAAGAGTTGTTCCTATTGGTCCAAAATGGTTGTCATTGTAACAATTTGTTTATTTAAATAAATTTGTGCGTTATTTCAAGCAAGTCTATTGATAATTTTTAAATTGTGCAACCATAAAACAGTAAGTACATATTTTAAATTAATTTACCGTCATTAATATCGCTTTCATTGTTGGTAACGCCTCCGGCATTATCATCTAAGCTTGTATCATTCCCCGTATCGGAAGTAGCGCTGTCTGATTGACTATTTTCATAAGTGGAAGCATCTGACAAGGTCGGAGATAAAGAATTGCTAGCTTCCGGGTCCGGTTCGACCTTTTCTGTATTTTTTTCAATATTAGGAGGATCGGTTTGCGGATTTATGTTTGATATTTGGTCTAAAGTTTGGTTAGTAGTTTCTATTGGAGATAAATCAGTAATTGGGGGTTGGTTTGTTACAGGGGTGTTATCAGGTAAAGTTGAATATAGATTATTGTAGGGGGTCGAACCTGGGTCCCCTATAAAACAAATTATTCAATAAATTAATCATAAATATTTAAAAAACTTACCAATTAAATTAATGGTTGAATTTTCGTTTGTTTCTGGGTTTAAATCAAGAGAACTGGGCCTAATAGAACCTCTCCGTTCTTCATTTTCCACCACTTCCGGTTCAGTATCACAAATTTCATTTTCTTCAGTCTCAACGTCTTGAATCTCTTCCAATTCAGATTTTAAGTTTTTATTGTCGTATTCCTGTTCTAATTCCGCTAATTCGTTTTCTAATTCAGTGTCGCTTAAATCCAATTCGCCAAATTTAATTATAGGTTCTGCAACTGCTTCTTCAATTTCAGCTATTTCTTCAACATCAACTGTTTCTTCAACATCAACAGTTTCCGTCAAATTATTAACAATAATATTAACATTTTCATCATCTTTTGTTATGGTTTTAAAAATATTTTCAATAGTAGCAATATTATCTTTACGAATTACAGGCAAATCAGTTTCAATTTCTGGTACGCTTGTACTGGGCTTGTCCAAATCAGATTTGATGTCAGTATTTAAATATTCATTCAAACTATGAAAAACATTATTGATTGAATGTTTTACGGTTGTTACTGGAGATTTATGATGCTCAAATGTTGGTTTTACGTTCTGTTCTGTCAATTCACTGTACTCAAAATCATTTAACACTTTATCTAAATCAACTGTATATTTATCCATCTGAAAAACTAATTTTAATACTCAATCGACAATATATAAATATTAAATTTACCTTAAAACAAGTTAAACAAGAAAAAAATTAATATATAACACTATTTTCACGTCACAATGTCATGACAGTCATTAAAAAATAAAGTTTGACGTTTACACCAGTCGCCATCTTGCAAAACAGTTGTACCAACACAAATTTTCATGAATTATTATTAATTTTATTAAATAAATCAATATTTGTTGTAAATAAGTAATTCTATTATTGTTGGTTACTATGACATATTAACAATTCAATTTAAATAAAAGAAATACATCAATAAAACAATAAATAAATATTTATAAGAACTGTCAGTTGTGGTTATTTGTTGAGCATATTTTTTGTAAGTCATTCAAATTAATTTTGCATTTTTACTTGATTTCATGACAACAAATTAAATTAAAAATTATTTTATTATATATATCATTTATATTAATTAATTGATTACCGTGAGCACGCTTACCAACCATCAATATTTTTTAGTTAGTGTAGTAAGTTACCAAACGTCAGCTCTGTGACACCTTCAGATATTAATAGAGGGCAAATCACTGGAAAAACATTCAAGTAATTTGCCCTCTATTAATATCTGAAAGTATCACTGAGTTGACGTTTGATACCTTACTATCCTAAAATATTCAAATAAAATTTAACAATATACTTTTCAAATTTACCAAACGTCAGCTCAATGACACCTTGAGATATTAATAAAGGACAAAAGTAGCGTTATTCATATTTGAGTTTATTTTATATTATAAAGCCCAATTACACTTTTTTTTTTAATAGAGGGCTCTTTCCAAATGACATCCTCAGATATTAATAGAAGGCATATTAGTGAAATTAATTCGTTTATAATTGTTTATAACAATCTAACAGGCAACAGACGTCAACTCAAATGACATATATTGTAAATAAGGAATAAAAAAATTATTTAAAAGTAGATTAGGCAAAATACTTTGGAGTATTATACTGTGATAGTAGTTAAAAGCCATCAACTTACTCTCATATATTAATTGATACCGTGTGTGCGGTTACCAGCCATCAATATTTGAAATACATTGCAACACTTTTTACTATACAAAAGAAAATAAACTTTTTACTAATTAAAAGTGGTTTTAAATTTCAATTTAATATTTTAAGGTAGTAATTTACCAAACGTCAACTCAGTGATACTTTCAGATTATAATAGAGAGAAAATTATTGAAAAACCACTCAAGTAATTTGCCCTCTATTAATATCTGAAGGTATCACTGAGCTGATGTTTGGTAACTTACTACCCTAAATTATTCAGTTGAAAATTTTCAATATTGTATTTTTAATACATTGCAATACTTTTTAAATTTCCAATTGAGTATTTTAGGATACTAAATTACCAAACGTCAGCTCAATGACACCTTGAGATATCAATAAAGGACAAAAGTTGCGTTATTCATATTAAAATATTAATGAAGGGCAAATTACTGGAATGCATTCAATTTCAAACAGTTTTTTGTTATGTTTAATAATTAAACAGACGTCAACTCAAATGACATATTTATTAATTAATTGATTACAGTATGTACGATTACCAGCCATCAATATTTTATATAAATTGCTACACTTTTTAATATTGTAATAAGGTTTTAAATTTCAATTGAATATTTTAGGGCAGTAAATTACCAAACGTCAACCCAGTGATACCTTCAGATATTAATAGAGGGTAAATTATTGAAAAACCGTTCAAGTAATTGCCCTCTATTAATATCTGAAGGCATCACTGAGCTGACGTTTGGTAACTCACTACCCTAAAATATTCAGTTGAAAGTTATCAATATTACTTTTTAATATTCAAGGGAGTTTTTAAATTTACCAAACATCAGCTCAATGACACCTTGAGATATTAATAAAACTTAATGCCATCCTCAAATATTAATGGAGGGCAAATTACTGGAATAAATTCAATTTCAAACGGTTTTTAACATAACAATCAAACAAACGTCAACTCAAATGACATATTTATTAATTAATTGATTACCATATGTACGGTTACCAGCCATCAATATTTTAAATAAATTGCTACACTTTTTAATATTTTAATTAAAAATTTTAGGGCAGTAAACAACCAAACGTCAACTCAGTGATACCTTCAGATATTAATAGAGGGCAAATTATTAAAAACCGCTCAAGTAATTTGCCCTTTATTAATATCTGAAGGTATCACTGAGTTGACGTTTATTTTAAGATCAGGTTTTAACCATTAAATAACTCATATTTTAAAAATAGTTGGCCAATTCGAATTAATCTTTTCTCATTTTAATTATACGAATAAAAATCTATACGAAAATATAATAATAAGTCAACACCAGTTATTCTATTCCGTACCTCGTCAGCGGTAGCGGGGGCTGTCAGTTTACCGGCGATCGACGCATCGCTTGCCGGCATTGTATTTATCTAAATATTTCTTAAACCATTATATGAATAATTGAAATATACTATAAATCTTTTTTAGAATTTAATATGGAGTCTACAATTGATCAAAAATAATTTATAAAACATTAAACAAGCTCGTAATATTTGATTTAATTTATGTCAACACCAATATTCTTTGCGATACAACTAGTTCAGTAATTTAGTCAGAGATGGCAGCACCTAGCACGTTTTGGAACTAAATTTTATTAATAATTAAAAATAGCGACTATTTGGCATATTTATTCAACCCAAAGTGTTTTAAATATTTTATTTTGATTGAATTTAATATTTTTGAACGATTAAATTAACAAATAATCTTTTATTTAATAAATATTTTTTTGTTGGCACTCATTGACAGGTGCTACCGCTTGCGGAGAATTTTTGAACTTTACTCTTGACGTTTGACATGAAACAAGAATAAAAGACAAATTATTGTAATAATATATTTAAATTTCAGCAATACAACTCATATATACTTCAAAAATTGAATATACAGGCTAGTATTAACTTACAAACTAATTAGCAAATTATAATTAACCCTGAAAACAATTCAAATTGTATTCACATTAAAAATTAATTTATTCTGCTAACTACACCTGAAAACAATAAAAATAGGTTTTAGAAATAAATACAACAGTAAATTTTGGGGGAATGAATTTATTGTTGAAATTAGGAAAGGGTACAAAGGTTCGAAGATTAATTGTTGAATACTCGATGCTCGATGTTCGCGATGCTGTTGCGTTGTTGTAAGCCTTGTTCGCCCCCAGGCAATGACTAAGGGGAAAGGGGCGAACTCTTCTCCGGGAATTCTCCCTTTGGGCCTAGGAAAACCCCAGCGAAACCTAGACCAGAGAAGCGGCTTCTTCGCTCGCTGCAACTGAAACAAAATAATTATTACAAGTCGGAAAATTTAAAAAGGAATTGAACTCACTTGAACTTTGCAAGCGGCGGGCTAAAATTAAACAGCTGACTTCTTTAAAGTTGAATCTGGGGACTGATGTACTGATCTTCTGCAACTATTGGAGGACTTCTTTGACGGCTGCTGGATTCTGATTCTGATTCCACTGCTGGGCTCTGAAGTCTGGTTGTTACTGCAGCTGCAAGTTGCCATCTGGACTCCAAATTTAATTATAATTCGAATATTAGACAAATTACCAAACGTCAGCTTGGTAATACTTTCAGATATTAATAGAGGGCAACTTACTGGAAAAACGTTCAAGTTATTCGCTCTCTATTAATATCTGAAGGTATTACTGAGTTGACGTTTGGTAACCTATTAGATTGCCATAATTAAAAACAGTTATACAATGAGTAATATTATATTACCTAGTTGATGATGCGGTGATGTTATGAAGATCCACGGCCGGCGACCTGAAACAGAAACTTAAAACAAATTTTGGTGAATCATATTCAACAAAACAAATATTGAGAGTTGATTTTGGCTGCTGAGCTCATCCTCAGCTCCTCCCACGATGTCCATTCCCACGATGTCCATTCCCTCGTTGTCCACCTCATCAGCTGGGCTCATCCTCTGCAAATGATCTGAAAAAATACAAATTAATTAGAAATCAGCGAAAAAGCAATACAAAATAATTGAAAAAAGATTAGAACCTGAAAAGTAAAGTTTATTAGTCAACTTACGTCCTTTTGTTAATTTGTTGGAGGTGGTAATGATGAATTGAAGAAGCTGAAAGGGAAGTTTTATTAGTCACATACATTCAACATTCGTTCAAAATTCAATCGTGTTATGTGTTGTGATTAGTGTTCGAAGAGCTACGCGGCGAGTGATTGTTGCTTTATTATTACCCGAAGTTATTTTAAAAGTGCTCAATATATTATACTACTGATATTGACTCTACTTTACTACCCCAATGAGTGCCTGAGCGCTCAGACACCCAAGCACCGGTGTGCTCGTCGTTTGCAAAAGAAAAAAAATACGTAGTTTGAATACGTGGCCAATGCATATTCCGAGGCCCGCGATACCGCCTAATTACGCGATATGGTAACCTTAAGTATCGGTCTCAGCTAATGTCGTTTCTTGAACTTAATCAAGGACCCCCGCCAGCTACCATATTTTCCCGACTTCCGATAGGTACATATCGAGAGTATGCCGTTACTCCCTAATTAGATCGCTCGTTCGCCCTAGAACTCATTGCAACCCCACGCGGTGGTGTTCATCAGGGGGGGTGCCTCTCGTAGCGGTACCTACGTGTGCACCGATTCCCACGTTGGACCTTTCATTACAGGCCTAAGCAAAAAAAACCAAAACATTTTATTTATTTATTACTTAATAATAGCAAAAACTAACATCGCAAATACGTGCCCCTAACGGACACGCAATGCGGAACAAATTCACCCCAATTTACATATTTAAACACACAAAATTTTGATCTCTACGTTAATAAGCAATATTTAAAACCCCAAATATAATGAAACACTTTTAAAATATTTATATTTTCAACGTATTTCGCGAGAACAGAGTAACGCACTTCTGCTCTATTCGATATTAAAGCTAACAATGAACCGTTCCCAGCAAACTCCAACGCAAATTATTTTGAATCTCAGAAGTACGTTCGGCTGTCCATAGCGCGCAATGTGTTAGAAAGAATACACAATATCAAAAGATACTTCGTAGCGTTTATACAGTTTACGGCCAAGCCCGTACAAAACCGAACCAAACGAGATTGTGCAATGTAAAACTTTAATTTAATCATTTCTGGCATTGAAATATATTAAAATTGATGAATAAATTCGAATTTTGTATATTTAAAGAATACAAATATTTAAATAAATGCATTATGAGTGCAAATTGCAATTTTGCAAAAATATTGTTAAATTTTATGTAATTATTTGTTGAAATATTATTTTTTGATATAAAAAAGGCAGTTGAACCCCAAAGTATTTGATAATATTTTTAAAATGCTCAAGGGGTGCAGATTTATACAACCCCTAATCATAATTAGTACACGAGCCATAAATTTAAGAATTAAATATCTCAAAGACAGTTAATAATTTATTTTTTTGCGTATACCGGGGGTTGTAGAAAACTCAAATTGTAAATACATATTTAGGATGGATGTACCTATATGTAAAATAATTATATATTTAAAAAAATAGTTAAATTTATTTCATTTACTCTCATTTATATTAATTAATTAATTACCGTAAACACAGTTACCAACCATCAATATTTTTAGTATATTGCAATTAAGTATTTTAGGGAAGTTAACAAACGTCAGCTCAGTGATACCTTCAGATATTAATAGAAGGCCAATTACTCGAATTTATTTTTCAGTGATTTGCCCTCTATTAATATTTGAAGGTATCACTGAACTGACGTTTGGTACCCTACTACCCTAAAATATTCAGGCAAAATTTATCAATATACTTTTTAATATTTAAGGGAGTTTTTGAATTTACCAAACGTCAGCTCAATGACACCTTGAGATATTAATAAAGGACCAAAGTTGCGTTACACATATTTGAATTTATTTTATATAATAAAGTCCAGTTACACTTTTTTCCAAACGTCAACTCAATGACATCCTTAGATATTAATAGAGGGCATATTACTGAAATTAATTAAATTTATGAATTATATATTTAAAAAAATAATTAGATTTATTTCATTTCACCGTTAGAAACAAATTTTTTTTTTGTGTATACCAGGTGTTGTAGGAAACTCAAATTGTAGGTACATACTCAGGATAGATGTACCTATATGCAGAATAATTGACAGCCATTAATTGTAATTAGTGCAAGAGCTATAAATTTATGAATTAAATATTTTAAATCAGTCAATGTTTTATTATATTACACCGCTTAAAATGAATTTTTTTTTTGTATATACCGGGGGTTGTAGAAAACTCAAATTGTAGGTACATACTTAAGATGGATGTACCTATATGTAAAATAATTGGCAGTCCTTAATCGCAATTGGTGCACGAGCTATAAATTTTTAAATTCATTATTCTAAAAAACAGTTAAAATCACATGTCACAGTTCGAAACAAATTTTTTTTTTGCGTATACCAGGTGTTGTTATTTTAGAACGATGTAGTAGCTACCAGCCATCAATGTACTTTCATTTAGATTAATTAATTAATTACCGTGAACACAGTTACAAACCATCAATATTTTTAGTACATAACAATTAAATATTTTGACGAAGCTACCAAACGTCAGCTCTGTGACACCTTCAGATATTAATAGAGGGTAAATCATTGAAAAAACATGTGAGTAAAATTTGTCCTCTATTAATATTTGAAAGTATCACTGAGTTGACGTTTGGTACCTTACTATTCTAAAATATTTAAATAAAATTATTGTTGGTTTTGGGTGTTAATTTAATTACAAAAACTGTATTCACTTCAAGATGCTCTAGACTAAACAAATATTATAATGTCTCAATATCAGGTCACGTCTTTCTTTCTGATGACGTTTTTACTATGCATACAAATCATTTTAATTCTGTGTATATTTTTGTAACCACACACAACAGCCCCTCGACTCTTTGAGATAGTTAGTTAGATGAAAGTTCTCATATTGAAAGGATCTTAATTTACAATAAATATTAAAGAACTTATTTACACTCACTGCGTTTTAATTAATTTAAACCATACCTTCCTTTAATTATCAATATACTTTTTAAAATTACCAAACGTCAGCTCAATGATACCTTGAGATATTAATAGAGGGCATATTACTGAAATTAATTAAATTTTAAACTATTTTTAACATAACAATCGATTGTTTATAAAAATCTAACAGGCAACAGACGTCAACTCAAATGACATTTATTGTAAATAAGGAATTAAAAATTATTTAAAAGTAGATTAGGTAAAATACTTTGGAGTATTTTAGTGTGATAGTAGTTAACAGCCATCAACTTACTTATTTATATAAATTTTTAAATTCCATATTCTAAAAAACAGTTAAATTTATCACATTTCACCGTTCGAAACAAATTTTTTTTTTTTGCGTATACCAGGGGTTGTGGAAAACTCAAATTGTGGGACAATACTCAAGAAGGATGTACGTACGTATATATGTAGAATTATTTGCAGCCATTAATTGTAATTGGTGCACGAGTTGTAAATTTATGAATTAAATATTCATTACAATAAACCGCCTAAAATGATTAAAAATAAAATAAAAATATAAGCGAAATATTCAACAAATATAAATATAAAAGTAAATGCGTATAGCTATTGGAATTATATTCAATATAAAATAATACTTTACGTAACAAATCAAGTTTGTGCCGGAGGCAGTTCAATGCTCGCTGCAACTACACAAAACGAATTTTTTGGTTGTGTTCACAGTATTAACAGTGATATTCGTTTGAAATGTTGTTAAAATGTGTATCAAATATGAAAATTATTTAAACAATTGTCTACAAAATAACAACATATATCAAATATGTTCAATAAGTACTCACAATAAACTTTTGTTGTGTTTTTATTAATATTTCGGACATATATTGTGGATTTATAATAAAATTTAGTGATTTTTAGTGAGTAATTAGTGCAATTTTTGTTCTGAAACGTCGAAAAAGTACTTTAAAAAGTGAAACTGTAGTCAAATATCCTCAGTTTTAAGGTAAGTAATTTTTATTACTTAATAATTAAATTAGAATAGTGTTTCTTCGATATTAATTACCAACAGTTTCGGAATGTTCTAAAATATTCAAAAATTTAAGACAACAAATAAATATTTGAAAGAACTGTCAGTTGTGGTTATTTGTTGAGCATATTTTTTGTATATGGTTATATTTTGTAATTTAAATTTGGCATAGATATATAATTAAAATACCTAAAAAAAATAATACATACAATTATGATAATAATAAACATTTTATAGATAGATACCAGCCATCAATATTTCAAATATATTGCATCACTTTTTCAATTGAATATTTTATGGTAATAAGTTACCAAACGTCAACTCGGTAATACCTCCAGATATTAGTAGAGAACAAATTACTGGAAAAACGCTCAAGTTATTCGCCCTCTATTAATATTAGAAAGTATCACTGAGTTGACGTTTGGTAACCTATTAGATTGCCATAATTAAAAAAATATTATATAAGGACGTTTTAAAATTTCAACTGGATATTTTAGGATGGTAGGTTACCAAACGTCAACTCAGTGACACCCTCAGATATTAATAGAGGGCATATTACAAAAATAATACATACAATTATGATAATAATAAACATTTTATCAGTATTCTAAACAATGTTTCAATACTTGAATTATTTCGAAATATACCTAATTTGAATTTTTATCCATTGTAACACCATCTTCATATTTTGAATTAATATTTATTAAATTATTTCAATGTGGTGAACAAAATATACAAAATTCAGTTAAAAAATACATTTTGAAATGATTTATTCAGACAGCTGTCAAACTACAATGTTGCCAATATACGAAACTGATCTACTTTTACATAACATCATTAATTATATTAAAAAGAAAGACAATATTACAGTAAATTGATCATAATACTGTTTTAAACTTAATTTAAATATATTTGGTCGCAATTCAAGCGAGATTTATGAATTCAACATACAAAAAATGTGCTCAACAAATAACCACAGCTGACAGTTCTATTAAATGAATATAAAATAGACAAAAAATGTTTGCGTATTATTTTATTGAGATATTACAAATTAAAATTACTCATGTGTTTTCGGTGTGCACTGCACGATGTTTCTCCAAAATCTGTAATCGCCTAAAAGATTTATTACAAATATCACATTTAAATGGTTTTTCGCCAGTGTGTATCAATTGGTGATCTTTTAAATGATGCAATCTTCTGAATGATCTATCGCAAACATTACATGCATAAGGTTTTTCACCGGTGTGAATAACTTTATGCTGTTTTAAAGTTTTCGGATGTCTAAATAATTTTTTACAAACGTCACAAGTGTATTGTTTTTTACCGACGTGTGTTAAATGATGTTCTTTCATATGGTGTAAAAGTCTGAATGATTTATTGCATATTTCACACGTGAATGGTTTTTTGCTAGTGTGTATTAAACGATGCCGTTTTAAGCTGTTTAATTGTCGGAATGATTCATTGCAAACTTTACAAGTATATGGTTTTTCATCAGTGTGCGTTAATTGGTGCCTTTTTAATGTTTGTGGTATTTTGAATGATTTGTTGCATATTTTACATTCAAACAATTTTTCATCCGGTAATTCTTCGCTTGCTTCTTTCTTAACAACAATATCGCATTTAGTTACATCCACAAATTCTATTTCAGTTGTGGTTATTTGTTGAGCACATTTTTCGTATGCTGTTATGTTTTGTATGCATTTTTGTTTGAATTCATAACAAATATTTAAATTATTTTCACAATTAGTGCAAATATATCTTGGTATATTTGAATTAAACCCCTAAAATTATCAATTATTAATAATAATTTGAGGTTAACTGTCAAACTTACAAGTTCAGGCAGAAAATACTTTAATTTGTCTTCAATACTTCTTCCAATTGTATCACAAGACGTGATCATTTTAAGATTGTTTGTATTTTGAAGGCAAATCAAACATTTATCAATAGAATGAGACATTTTTCGTTATTTCAAAATAACATAGATTATATGACAGTAGAGGCTGGCAATTCATATTCAAGTTATAATTTTGACCGCAACTGTCGCACTTTTACTTATTTATATTAATTTAGGACAACATACTAGATACCAGCCATCAATATTTTAAATACATTGCAGCACTTCTCTAATATTTAAGGTTAAATTTCAATTAAATATTTTAGGGTGATAAGTTATCAAACGTCAACTCGGTGATACCTTCAGATATTAATAGAGAGCAAGTTACTGAAAAAACGTTGAAGTTATTAGCCCTCTATTAATATCTGAAAGTATCACTGAGCTAACGTTTGGTAATCTACTAGATTGCTATAATTAAAAAATATTATGCAAAGACGTTTCTAAATTTCAACTGTATATTTTAAGATGGCAGGAACAAACGTCAACTCAGTGACACCCTCAGATATTAATAGAGGGCATATTACTAAAATTAATTTAATTTTAAATACAATACAATAAACATGTAAGGGAGTTTTAAAATTTCAATTGAATATTTTAGGATAATAAGTTACCAAACGTCAGCTTAGTGATACCTTCAGATATTGATGGAGGGCACAAATATGAATAACTCAAGTTTTGCCTTCTATTAATATCTAAAGGTATCACTGAATTGACGCTTGTTAATTTACTACTTTAGAATATTCAATTGAAATAATTGTTTCAATGTACTAAATTAATATAGGACCTAGTAGTCACCAGCCATCAACCTACTCTCATATATTAATTAATTGATTACCGTGTGAGCATATACCAGCCTTCAATATTTTAAATACATTTTAACACTTTTTTACATTTCAATAGAATATTTTGAGGTAATAGATTACCAAACGCCAGCTCAATTATGCCTCCAGATATTAATAGAGGTCAAATTATTGAAGAAACGTTCAAATAATTTGCCCTTTCTAATATCTAAAGGTATCACTGAGCTGACAACACTTTTTATTAATATTTAAGGAAGTTTTTAAATTTCAATTAAATATTTTAGGGTGGTAAGTTAACAAACGTCAACTCAGTGATACCTTTAGATATTAATGGAGGGCCCAAATAGGAATAATTTAAGTTTTGCCTTCTATTAATATCTGAAGGTATCACTGAGTTGACGTTTGGTAACTTATTACCTTAGAATATTCAATTGAAATAACTGTTGCAATGTACTAAATTAATATAGGACCTAGTAGTCACCAGCCATCAACTTACTCTCATATATTAATCAATTATTGTGTGAGCAGATACCAGCCATCAATATTTTAAATACATTTCAATACTTTTTAAAATTTTAATTGAATATTTTGGGGTAATAGGTTACCAAACGTCAGCTCAATTATACCTCCAGATATTAATAAAGGGAAAATTACTGAAGAAACATTCAAATAATTTGCCCTTTATTAATATTTAAAAGTATCACTGAGCTGGCCACACTTTTAACAATATTTAAGGAAGTTTTTAAATTAAATATTTGAAGGTGGCAAGTTAACAAACGTCAGCTCAGTGATACCTTTAGATATTAATAGAGGGCAAATTATTTGAACATTTTTTTCAGTAATTTGCCCTCTATTAATATCTACAGGTTTTACTGAGCTGACGTGTGGTAAATCAAATGTGAAAATAATTTAAGCATAAAATATGCTCCACAAATAACCGCGGTAGATTTCTTGTATTTTTATTAATAAAATGATACATTTGATGGATAAGGTAAAAATGATTTTGTTTGATAATTAGTGATGTATTTAACGTAATTATTAACTTTATTAAATTAAAACGCTAGTATATACAATAATTTACATTAAAATTAGGAATCAACATATAAAAATATCAGAATATTAAATACATCGCATTTTCATTACAACTGAAAACGCAATATTTTCAGTCTTAACAGATAAGTACACGTTAAAATTGTTTTTTATATATTTGGTGTGCGTCTCTGCTATTCATCCAGCAGCTGTCAAACAATTTAGTGCAGCGATATGCATTGTAAACAGTATTAAAATGCTATTAATTCGACAAGATAAAAATTAATAAAAATTGTTTACTTATAGGATGTCTTCGATTTTACGCTTTTGTTTTTGTTGGTTTTGGTTGAGTGGGAGTTCTTGTTTTAGCCGCAAGTATGCGCTGAGTCTGCTCACTGCGTACTCCTACAAAAATTAATTTCAAATAAATTTTCTGAATGTTTGAATTATTTTTACAAACAAATAAACAAAATAATTGAGCGTCTAACAGTGGGGGAAATACTTACAGCAGGTGGCAGTGTTAAACACTACAAACAGAAAAACAACATAAAACATATCAAATAAACAAAACACTGAAATAAATTTGAAAATAGAAAAAAAACTCACCCAATATCCAAAGGTAATTTGTGACGAACCAGCATTGACAACAGACCAGAGGCCCCAAAACAAATGACTAGCTAAGGAAAAAGTTTTTATTTCTGATAGTAAAGATTCTGGATTTTCGTTTGACTTTAATTCATTTAAATAATTTTTTATGAAGTGCAGCTGTTGTTCTTGATCCGGGTAGGCATCTTTTGTTTCTTTGTAGTAAGGCGCAGAGGGTTCCGTATAATCGTAGACCCATTCTAGAAGGTGGTTCGCCAAGTCGAAGCCTCTATAATTATATGAGCAGTACTCGAAATCTATTTATTGAGAAAATAAAAAAAAATGAATTAATCAATTGAATTAACGATGTCATGCAAACAGACCGAAATGCATGCAAGTTTTTTGTTAACACCAATTGTTTTAATACAAGTTGCCTAGCAACAGCAGTAATTACCAGAATTTGACGTATAACAATAAACAAACTTGTTTTAATTGAAGTTTACGTGAATAAAAAAATTCAAAATGGCCGACAATTCAAAATGGCGGATTTTTTTGACATGGGTATCAAATGAAAGCTTTTCTCGAGTACAATACGATAACAATTTTCATTTTTTATTTTCTGCTGGTATTAGGCAAACAAAATTGTTTCTTTTAAATATTCGCGCACCAATCCACAAAACTGATTTAAAAAAATAAAAATTGAGCCCAAAATGCTTACAAACTAACTTACAATGCAAAATAAACATAGTTAAATAATTCATCACCCAAAGAAGGATTTTCTGTCCGTTGTGAGGCAGGTTTGCCAACATAACACCCCACAGTGTGACCTGTCTAGTGACCCAATGCGAACTTAGTCGCCAACGGCCAACTGCAAAAAACCCTAGACAATATAAAATTAAAAACGGAAAACCTTACCGATTAACACCAACTTTGGTGACGTGAGCAGGTGATTCTCAGTTGTTTCGTGTAGTAGAATGTTGCCTTCTTGGAAATCGTTGTGACAAAAACAGACTCGAGAAGGTTGCAAAGCAATTATTTTTTTTAAATAATTTAATTCAGCCAAAAAATCAATGTCTTGCAAAAATTGGGCTGATTTGGGGACTTCTGATTCTTGGAGCTTTTTTTGACAGGTGCTTTGCCAACGAGACATTGTGTCCCACAACCAACGCGGCTCCTTACTCAAAGGAACCTAAAATAATTATGTTAAGTCCGCAGCGAGTACATTTTAGCTGGATACTCACCTCCATGCTGTGCACTTGTGCCATCTTTCGTGCAACGCAAGCACTAATTCTCCTATCGGCCAATTCTTTTGTTTTTAGTGGCCTAGCAGCGATGTATTGTTCGATTCTTCCCCCGGGGAATACCCCATGGAGCCTAGGCCCCAAACCTCGTTCACTTAACAGCGTAAAAATTACACTTTCGGTTATAATTGCTTCCAAAGCTCGCTCGCCGTGCATTTGACCATAAATACGTATTAAAACTTGAGTTGGATATGAAGTGGGCTTCTTTGAGTCCGAAGGGAGCCACACGTGGTACAACCAATTTGACAGACCACCACTAACATGAAACAAACACAAATTTAATTCAAAAACTGTTTCTAACACGCGTTTATCATAATATGGTACAAATATTGAATGTGCCCCTAAAAAAAATATTAACGGCGCCTATGACATCCTTTCCCACATTATTTCCTCTGTAAAGAAGTTTCACTTCTAACGTGACCTCCAAATTCCATTTCTTACACAAACTTAGTTAAATTTAATGTGCCCCTAATCATTTTTAGTACCGACGCTTGTGTTCAAATAAATCAATTTGTCAACTGTTTAAAAGTTTCACTTCTAACGTGTGTATTTGTTCATTAAATTCCAATTTCTATAAAAATGTGCCCCTAAAAAAATAATTAACGGCGCCTATGACATCCTTTCCCTTATTAATTTCGTTTGTAAGGAAGTTTCACTTCTAACGTGACCTCCAAATTCCATTTTTTGCAAAATGTGTCCCCAATAATTTCCATTACCGGCGCTTATGACATTGTTATTCCAGCCAATAAACTGATTAAAATAAATACGAAAGAAGTTTCTTTTCTAACACACAAATTTTGTTAAATTTAATATGCCCCTAATAATTTTTAGTACCGACGCTTGTGTTCAAATAAATTAATTTGTCAATAAACTGTTTAAAAGTTTCACTTCTAACGTGTGTATTTGTTCATAAAATTCCAATTTCTATAAAAATGTGCCCCTAAAAGAAATTTTTGACGACGCCTATGACATCCTTTCCCTTATTAATTCGTCTGTAAAGAAGTTTCACTACTAACGTGTCCTCCCCAAATTTCTACAAAAATTTAATGTGGCCCCAATAATTTTTATTACCGGCGCTTATGACACCCAGCCAATAAACTGATTCAAATTATAATTACTAAAGAAGTTTCTTTCCTAACATAAATTTTGTTACATTTAATGTGCCCCTAATAATTTTTAGTACCGACGCCTATGACTGCATGACAAAAAGGCATCGGAAATAAAATAAAAAAATTCTGGGTTAGGAGAAGCACTTGAAATTGCACTTTTTGGGCCATAATTCCGAAAATATACAAAATTTCCTGAATCCGTTCTACAATATTATGTTAAAACACGTAACAATTGTAAATTGTCATTTGTTTTGTTGTTTAATTCAACTGAAATCCTGTTTTCAATAACCTTCTTAAATAACGCAATAATTTCAGTTTAAAAGTAAAACTGGATTAAATTCATTTCTGTTACGGGCTAATGAATTGTCCTTCATTTTTTAATCGAAATATAGGAAATTAATAATGTACATTGATTGCCACAATTAATTATCAATATCGGTTGACATAGTTACGACACTATTGATAAAACATTTATTTATAATACACATAAACTATTTTTGTTTAACAGTAGACAGTCTGTACCAAGTAGCCTTGATCATAAATACATTCGACAGCCAATTTCTCCGAAATAATGAAATAATTTAAAGGCTACAAACAAATGAGTACCGAATGCTGTGCTTCTGCTGTAGCACAGTAAATAATTGAGTGTAGTCATGCGCTTATCTTTTTTTATAATTTGTTTATTTTTTCATTGTATTACGTGCATTTGTTTAGATAAACAAGTATTGTGTGAGGCGTAATTTCATACTTAATAACCAATGGAAAATTTTGAAATTAAATTTCTTGTAATTATTATCTGAGTGACCTTAAAATATAAGAGTTGGAATTTTCCACGAATCCTAAATTGAAAAAATACATTTTGTATATATTAATAATTTAAATAAATAAAACAAATGAATGACGTTATATGTCTGCTAAATATTTGCAGAAGTAATTAATATTGTATCAGCAGAAGCACTTGAAATTGGACCGTAATTCCGGAAATATACAAAAAAAATTGAATCTGCTCTACAATATTGTGTTAAAATATGTAACAATTGTAAACATATTTTTGAATTTGATTTATCCAGTCGGAATGAAGGATTAAAATTGATTTTTATTAGTAATTGTTTGAAATATACAATAAAACAAAAGAAAGTCGAAATATGATATAATTAACTGTCTAATACAGGTTTTGAAAGTAAAATAAAAAAATTTTTTTTTTGTGCGGTACCGGGATTCGAACCTGGCCCTTACAATTTTTCCAAATTTCTGTATCAGCAGAAGTACGTGAACTTATTGGCCCATAATTCCAAAAATAAACAAAATTTCGCGAATCTGTTCTACAATATTGTGTTAAAATGTATAAAAATTGAATAAATATTTTTGTATTTGATTTTTGTGATATATTTTGGGGTTAAAACGAACCTGATATGTTTGAATCCAATATTTTGTGCAGTAACGCTCTTCCAGGCCCCATTTAAGTAATCTCTGCAAATTCTGGCTGCCATTTCCCTCATTTCGACGCTGTCCCCACAAATCTGTTCCAAACAAACACCAAAAGCATTTTTCAAAATGTTTCGCAGCATCCAAAATAACAAATTAACAAACAAAAATTGCTATTTTAGTATTTTTATCACACCCCGTTTGTTGTACTGCAGTTTATACTGAATTTGTGTGCTCTAGTGCCGAAAAATCGATGTTTCGACGCACACGCACTACTAATATAACCTACAAATACTAAAATAATTTCCTTTTGGTAAAATACGCTCAAAACTTTATTTTACGTCCGTTAAACTTCGCGTGGAATGTTCCAGAAGTAAAACATTTGATATTTCGACAAAACACGTCATCAAAAACTAATTCTTACCTTTCTGGAAGCCAGCATCTTGACGATAAATCAATACAACCTCAAACTAATTATTAATCAATATTGATACAAATCAGACTATAAATCAGTCTTAAAGTGATTTAAAATTTAAGTAACACTAAAATCACACTCCAACAACTCGAAACACTGATTTGAAATGACTATTTCGCTGTGCTGACTAAGCTTATACTGGAATGTGTATCCCACTCCAAACGCTTATCTGTAACATAGGCGGGCGGAAAATATTACACAAGGATACCCAACATGCTAAAAATAACTAATTTTCAATTCACTGTGCCCTTAATAATTTTTATGATGTGCGCCCATGTCATCACAACCCTTGTATTATTAAAATAAATTATCAAAGAAGTTTTGCTTCTAACATGCGTTTGAATGTGCCCCTAAAACAATTACTCACGACGCCTATGACATCCCTTTCTTTATTATTTCGTTTGTAAAGAAGTTTCACTTCTAACGTGTCCCCCAAATTCCTACAAAAATTTAATGTGCCCCCAATAATTTTTACTACCGGCGCTTAGACACCCAGCCAATAAACTGATTCAAATTATAATTACGAAAGAAGTTTCTTTCCTAACATACAAAATTTTGTTGAATTTAATGTGCCCCTAATCATTTTTAATTACCGACGCTTGTGTTCAAATAAATTAATTTTAATTAAAATTGCCGTGTGTTCAAATTTCTATAAAAATGTGCCCCTAATAATTTTTATTACCGACGCCTACGGCGTAATACTCTAAAAAAAATCTTCAAGAAGTTTCTGTTCTAAAAAAAATTAAAGTGCCCCAAATAATTTATTTGACCGACGCCTATGTTATCACCATCTTTGTCTATCCTTCAACCACTTCTCGTCGTGACTACGAAGCTAATAGCAACAAAATTTTATCTTTACAATCAAAGATAACCCAAAAATGTGAAAAAATGCGATTTTTTTTTCAATTTTGGTGAAAACATTATCGCTAGGCAACAAATTGCACTTTGTTTTTTTCGTTAACATATTTATCTATTGATTACAAGGTCTAGGAATTTGTAATTTTTGCAGGTGCTAATAAATAATTTTTGGGGAAAACAAATGAAAAATGGTTACAAACAATTTAATCTAGTAATCCTTGCATTGTTAGTTTTTGATAAAACTGTTTACAAATTACTAAAAAAAACCGTATTTATCTGGAAATCTTTTGTTTAATTGAAGGTAATAAACAGTTTACCTCCTTCAAAATCACAAATATCAGTTGATAAATCTAATTGCGTAGCAAATAAAAAAAATGATAATTTGCATTTATTTTTAAAATATTGGACCAGTAATGCAGAGCAGTCTAGATGGTTGCATAGCTAAAATAAAAAACACTTGAGCTTCTACTATTGTCTAATAGATGTCAGGCTGTACAATAAAATGAAGTGCAGTGTTTTTTTTTGTTTGTTTTAGGTTAGGAATATTGATTTGGCGCCAACCAGACAACTTTGATTATTGATTTCTTCAGCAAATTATAATAATCGTTATTCACTTGTTACGTCATTAAAATATTATTATTTTTGTTTTATTCAGTATTTAAATGTGGCGCGTCTTCAATTCGCGAATTTTATTTAAGTTCACGGCCGCCAGATGCCTCTACTGATACTTTCGCGAATCGCGTTTGTTTCATCTGCGTTCGCTTTCAGCAGACACAGTATGGCTGGTTCTATTCGTTTTACACCACGTTTAAGCCTAAAAACGCGCCTCAAAAATCACCACCCAAAGTGCAAACTCACCACAAAGATCACAGCAAGTGTTTTAAAAGGTGATTGTGTTTTATTTTAGTGGAATTTTCAACGTTTAAGGGACAAGTTTTGACAGATTCTGGTGAGTGAAAAGTTGAGAGCTATTTCGATGACCTACATACTGATATTATAGTCATTTTTGCGATATTATGAATTTCGTTGGTTTATTTGAGCTTATTTAAACCGTAGCCTGTCAAATAACTTCAATTTTTAAATTGATGCTCATTTTTTTCATCACTAACTTGATTATAAACTTACCAGCACGTTTTTACCTATAAATATTGAATTATAAAAGTAGTAGGCTTGAGCTACGCAAAAATACCTTAAAATAAAACCAATCTATTAATAATTTCGCAATTTTGGATGATATGTTATACAGGGTGTCCAATTTCGATGGGAAAACGTGCCCAGCAAGACTAACGTAATTAACTTGTAAACTATAAGAGTTACAACTTTGGGTGAAAAGGAAATTTTGTGCACAATTGAAGGCCCACTTCAGTCTAGCTTTTGTTTTTGTCATATTATCCATAGGTCACGTGATAATAACAAAAAACTATCCAATCAAATCCTTTTTTATCAAATAAATCGTAAACAATTGAATATTGGGGAAAATGTTTTAAACAAATATTTGAGTAATTGCAGTTTACTAAAAAGTGGCGTGTTTAATTTTTTTTTTCGGGGGCACATTTTTGATTTATGGCATATAACTTCAAATTTTAAATGAGCCCCATATTTAATTTTATTTCATTGAAATGTGCTAAATTATTGTCTTTTCAACTGTCTAAAATTTGTCCAATTATTCTTTTGTTTTATTATTATAAACTAATATATCTCGAAATTGTGCCCCCCGAAAAAAAATTCACGTACGTCACTGTTTAGTAAACTGAAATTACAAACTTTTTTGTTTGAAACATTTTCCTCGTTGTTCATTTGTTTGCGAGAAATCACATAAGCAAGTTTTCCTTTCTCAGACACCCTGTATACATTCCCATAGCATTCTTAAAGGAATTTACCTTAAAAATATATCTTATTCACATGTAATAAAAATTTCTTATAGCCGAGGGTAAATTCAAAAGATATTTGCATCTGTATTATTACACACAAGGGCCGTACTAATATTTTTCTGTCTACAATTGCATTTCTATTGAGAATACAGGGGTGAATGAACGATTTTTTCACAAAAAGGGCGAATAACGGTTACTGCGACTGTAAAAATTCACTGACAAAGCCTCAGAGCCGGAATTAGGAGTCTTTGCAAGTGTCCATATTTATTTCTAATTCGTTCTAATGCTGGTTCCTATTGGTCCACATTCAAATTTGGGGTGGGTACAAAAACTATCCTAAATTTAAGAGGGGTGTTTAAATATCTCAAGGTCAGGACACAATTTGGGGTGAGTTTAGGGTAGGTCAAACAGAACTAGTTTAGGGTAAATTGGGGTGTGTTTTGGTGTTAAAAATGAAGGGTGGAGGAATTTGGGCGGAGATAAAAATTGGTAAAAAAAAAATAATTTTAGTTTTTATTTTAGTTTTATAAGTCAAGGTTCTTTCCCCTACCTTTTATCATTGTTATGTCTGAGATATGAACCCCCGCACCCCCAACTTCAACCCAAATAGATTCGTAGCCACAAACAGCGCGCCGTTCTGTCTCCTAGCGTCTGCTAACGTCCCCAAATCAATATCTATGTCGCGGGTTGCTTCGTTTGTGCATTTTCTCTGTGCAATGGTGGTGCTGGATGATGCAACCAGTGCCGGAGATCATTAACCCTTCCAAAATTTATTTTAAATACTGTATTCACACAACCCTTAAACAAGCTTTAAAAACAACCCTAAATAATGCTTTATAATATTAAATATTGAAGTTTGGCGCCTCCAGGCGCTTTTTAATCCAGTTTTTAGATATGAAATATTGAAATTACAGTTTTATTTGAACATAAAGTGCTTTAAATAATAATTGCATAAGCATAAACATAAGTGTAAGCATAAACATAAGCGCAAGCATAAACATAAGCGTGAACATAAACATAAGCGTAAACATAAGCATAAGCATATGCGTGAGCATAAACATAAGCATAAACATAAACGTAAGCATACTTATATAAGCTTAGCCGTATAAATGAAAACATAATATAAAATATTGTAAATGCAATGCATCCGTAGGGCCCCCAAATAAGCTTTTAATTGTAGTTGCGTGACGTTACGAAGCTACTACAAATTGAAACAGCGTCAAATTGTGTCCTATAATCCGAAATATTGTAGTAACAATTTTTTGTAGACACGAAGCGCATCCATAAAGCCCTTAAAAACGGTTTTGGAAAAAAGTAGCTTGAAATTGTGCCCTACTACATACAATATCAGAGTTAAAACATTTTTAAGACACGTATTGGACTCCTTTATTCAAAATATTGCAGATGGAATTTTTTTAAACAGGAAGCACATTCGTAAAGGCCTTAAACTGGCTTTAAATAATATTTGAATGACGTCATAAAGTTAGTACAATTAAAAACAGCGTGAATATGACCTTTTTAAAAAAAAAAAAAATTGGGCTCTGTAATATGACAAACTCAAAATATAAATAACTCAACTTTTGCCCTCTATTAATATTAATATCTGAAGGTATTACTGAACTAACGTTTGGTAACTTACTACCCTTAAATACTCAATTAAAATTAAAAAACTGCCTTCAATATTGAAAAGTGTTACAATGTACTAAATTATGTAATTCTCCCTCTATTAATATCTGAGGGTATTACTGAGTTGACTTTGGTAATTTGTTACTTTCAAATATTAAACGGAAATTTGAAAACTACTTTAAATAATGAAGAGTGCTGTGTTTGCCCTCTATTAATATCTGAGGATGTCACTGAATTGACGTTTGGTAACCTACTATCCTAAAATATGCAATTAAAATTTCAAAAGTGCTGCTTCTACTCTAATTTAATTAATTTGAGTAATTTGCCCTCCGTTAATATTTTAAAATATCACTGAGCTGACGTTTGGTAACTCACTAACCTAAAACATACAATTAAAATAAAAAAATTCCCTTACATATTATTGCATTGCAATGCATTAGATTTAGTAATTAGCTCTCCATCAATATCTGAAGGTATTACTGAGCTGACGTTTGGTAACTTACTACCTTAGAATATTCAATTGAAATTTAAAATTCTCATATAATAAAAAGTGTTGTGTTTAAAATTTAATTAATTTCAGTAATTTGCCGTCTACTAATATCTGAAGATGTCACTGAGCTGACGTTTGGTAACTTTCTACCCTAAAATATCCAATTGAAATTTAAAAACTTCCTTACATATTTCAAAGTGTTGTAATGTACTAAAAATATTGATGGCTGATAGCTACTCAGAAAGGCGCTTTTTAAAGTTAGTACAATAAAAAACGTCGTCAAATTGGATCCTACAATCCAAAATATTGCAGCTAGATTTTTTTTTAAACATGAAGCGCATTTAGAAAATCCTTAAATAAGCTTTAAAAAGTATTTGGATGACGTCACAAAGTTACTACAAATAAAAGCAGCGTGAGTTTATGACTTTTCACATCAAATATTAAACAAGCAAAGTAATTTGATGACGTCATGAAGTTATTACAAATACAAACAAACTTAAATAATGCCTTACTAAAAAACAAACGTGAAATTAGGCTCTGTAGTATAAAATAAACCCAAAATATGAAGGTATTACTGAGCTGACGTTTGGTAACTTATTACACTAAAATATCCAATTGGAATTTAAAACTTCCTTACATATTTAAAAGTTTTACAATGTATTTAAAATATTGATGGTTGGTATCTGCTCACATGATAATCAATTAACTAATATTTGAGAGTAGATTGATGGCTGGTGACTATTACGTCCTAAATTGATTTAGTACATTGCAACACTTCTAAATATATAAGGGAATTTTAAAATTTCAATTGAATATTTAAGGGTAGTAAGTCACCAAACGTCAGCTCAGTGATACCTTCAGATATTAATAGAGGGCAAAGCTTGAGTTATTCATATTTTTGCCCTCCATTAATATCTACAGGTATCACTGAGCTGACGTTTGGTAATTTACTATCCTAAATTTTTAATTAAAATTTAAAAAGTGTTACGTTTAAAATTGAATTAATTTCAGTAATTTGCTCTCTATTAATATCTGAGGATGTCACTGAGCTGACGCTTGGTAGCTACTACCTTAAAATATTCAATTTAAATTTGAAAACTCTCTTACATAATAAAAAGTGTTGTGTTTAAATTTAAATTAATTTCAGTACTAATATTCAGTTATTAGTAGAAGGCAAATTGCTGAAATTAATGTAAACACAACACTTTTTGTAAGGGAGTTTTTAAATTTAAATTGGATATAAGTATTACTGAGCTAACGTTTGGTAACTTTCTTGGCCTAAAATATCCAATTGAAATCTAAAGATTCCCTTACATATTTATATTACAATGTATTCAAAATATTGATGGCTGGTATCTGCTCACACGGTAATCAATTAACTAATATATGAGAGTAGGTTGATGGCTAGTGACTACTACGTCCTAAACTCAGTATTCAATTAAATATTTTTAGGTAATGAGTTACCAGACGTCAGCTCAGTGATACCTTTAGGTATTAATAGAGGGCACAGGTTGAGTTATTCATATTTTTGCCCTCCATTAATATCTGAAGGTGTCACTGAGCTGACGTTTGGTAACTTACTATCTTAAAATACTCAATTGAAATTTAAAAACTAAATAAAAACTCCCTTTTTAAAAGTTTTGCTTAAAATTAAATTAATTCCAGTAATTTGCTCTCTATTAATACCGGAAGGTGTCACAGAGCTGACATTTGGTAATTAAAAACATTCAATTGAAATTTAAAAGCTTTCTTGCATAATAACAAGTGTTGTGTTTAAAATCTAATTAATTTAAGTAATTTGCCCTCTACTAATATCTAAAGGTGTCACGGGCTGACGTTTGGTAACTTTCCACCCTAAAATATCCAATTGAAATTTAAAAACTCTCTTACATATATGTATTAAAAATATTGTTGGCTGGTAACCCCCAATAAAGGCGCTTTTTTAAATAATTGAATGACGTCACAAAGTTATATTTCGTGTAATCTCCAATAATTTTGTCATCCCTTATTTTTATTGCTAGTCTAGACAAGTTGGTAGACAAATAAACATACAAGTCCATTTATAAAGATGATGACGTAGCATTTTCGTCTGTCCCTTATCCCTGATGTTCTGTTGTCTTGTTGTTTTATGACTTAAAGTTCAAGGACATAACAAATCTAGAATCTTAATAATGATTTGATTGAAATAAAAATATTAGCGACGAGTCGTCTCTGTGTCGTGTGCATTGATCCCTTTTTCTCTCACAGCAGACACTCATATGTCTCTGTTGCACACAGTGCATTTACGGGGCAAACTGGTTTACCGTTTGTGTATATGCTAAGATTTTTGCTTAAGATAAATTTTCTACCCTAACGTCTTTATAGCGAGTCACTATTTTAAAATTTTTAAATTATTTTAGTGCAAATACCCCTCTGCATCTGATGGCATCCAGTCGTTGCATCTGCAGCCGAGATCAATATACTTAAATCGTGCATTTCCGTCACAAGTCGGTTCCAAACTATTTGATCAGAAACCCATTAAAAACAATTACAAAAAAAAAAATACGTAAAAATTATGTTGTAATAACAATTATTTCAAATTGGAATCAAATTCGCATCGCCGTTATTAAATTTTTGCGAGAAATGTCAGTGCAGTTCACCGCAGACACTACAGAGGCGCTGTCGTACTGAGGGTTAAGTTCAGACACACGTTCAACGTTGCAGTGTGCATTTCCTAAGCGACTAAGCGTGTTTCGGCGATTGTTTCGTAAACAGTGCAAAATGGTTGATTCGGTTTTGCTGTTTGGATGATTACAGAGAAAATCCAAAGATTTTAATGGTTTTATTAGTTTGTTTAGTGTAAAGTGTGTTGGAATTTGTGTATTTAATGTGTTTGAGTGTTCTGGAAAAGTGATTTGTGTTTGAACTGAATTGGAAATTAATATTTTTAATGGTACGTCAATTATTACAACAAAATTTAATTAATTATTAATTTTAATTGCTATATTTGCGATATTTCAATAATAATTTGAATTATTATCAATGGATTAATAATTTTAATTGTTTAAGGCGTAAATTAAATTGATTAATTTTTAGATTGTTGTAATCAATATACAAATTTTCTGACATTATTTTGTTTATTTCTTTGTTTTTAGTCATGGCATGCTACAATTTTTATATTTTCAAGTACGTAATGTATTGCGTTCTATTTAAAATGTGCAATTGTTTTCAACGCAACTAGATTTTATTATATTTCAGATGTTTCAATATTTTATTATTTTGACTGTTATAACTGCGATTCTTTTGTTCCAATTAAAACAAAAATTTGCTGAATAAGAGATAACAAGTGAATATTATTTTTAAAATAAATAAATATAAGATAAAACAGTTGAATGACTTTAAGTTTCGTAACCTATTGACAGTCTAAATCATTTTTATGAATAAAACAAAAATTGTGAGCAATCGTGGTACCCATCTTCCGTTAGTTTCTAGGAAATAATTGCTGACGTAATGTGATGAATGAGTATGACTGAATTTTGATTGGGATTATCTCCAGGAAATACTGCTAACTGAGAAAATATTTCTGTTTTGTTTGTTTGGCACAAAAAACATTCGTAAGGGCACAAATGAAGAATGCATGTTCAAAAAGACCGTTGCAATTGTAAATTCAAAGCCGAAACCAGTTTGCTAAATCTTATGCTGCATTAAACACATGTCTGCACATGTTCAACTATAGTTAAAGGCGTAAAAATTGTAAAAATCGTTGAACAATTTAAAATACCCGCCAAGACAATTTACAGTTTAGTAGTAAAAACAACTAAAAATCCAAAAGTGAAATTCCCGTTAAAATAATTTGAAAAATAAGGGCAGGAAAATTAAAAAACCAAGTACTTCTGCATCCCTTTTATCATTGTGATAATAGTTAGGTCAATTTATATTCTGTTGCTAGGAAAATGTTGAACAATTGAACAATTCTGCAGTAGTCTCTCTAAATATAAAATAATAAACAAAATTTTCCAAGTACTGTCAATTGTTTAATGCAATATAAATTGTTTATTAATAAATATGATAAATTTAAGCGTGCTTTTTGTTTCTAAAACAAATTGAACGTGGAAATAACGAAAGATTTTTAGTTAGCCATGATAAAAATTCGTGGTCTATTCGTACTATTACTAGTAATGGGCGTGGCCTGGTCCCTATTGGTTGGTGGCCCCCATATTAACCATAGTAACATATCAAAGATGGCTATGATGTATAATAGGTATTAGAAGTTTTTCAAGTTTGATTTTCATGACAATATTAACTCAGGTCCAGGTGTTACTTACTTACTTACTTTAACAAGCTGATAATATTGTTGACCTGATAATGACCTTCAAAAATCCTCTCGTTCACACTGATAACAATATTTGAACATAATGTTATAAAATTAGTTTACAAAATTTTGATTTCAAGCCTTGTTTACAAGATATAAAATGGAAAAACAATTTTTAATCATAACTCAAATACTGTTGAGAATATAAAAAACTTTTTTAGACAAAAGTTGTTAAATTTTATGCGTACTACATTACCATAACAACACATACTTTTTATCAAGCCTTGTGCACAAGATACTAATGAAAAACTGATGATTTATACTTTTGCTCATAACTCAAATATTGTTGAGAATATAAAAAAAATTTTTAGACAAAAGTTGTTTGATTTAATGCATACTACAATACCATGGTTACAAATATTTTTTATTAAGCCTTGTTCACAAGATATTAATGAAAAACTGATGATTTATATTTTTGCTCATAACTCAAATATTGTTGGCAATATAAAAAACTTTATCAGACAAAAGTTGTTCAGTTTTATGTTTACTACATCACCATAACAACAAACTTCTATTGTTAAGCCTTGTTCACAAGATACTAATGAAAAACGTGATTTATATTTTTGCTCATAACTCAAATATTAGTGAGAATATAAAAAACTTTTTTAGACAAAAGTTGTTTATTTTAATGCATACTACAAAACCTTAGCAACAAATACCTTTTATTAAGCCTTGTTCACAAGATATGAAAAACTGATCATTTATATTTTTGCTTATAACTCAAAAATCATTGGCAATAAAAAACTTTTTGAAACAAAAGTTGTTTACTTTAGTGCATACTTCAAAACCATAACAACAAATATTTTTTATTGAGCCCAGTTTACAAGATACCAATGAAAAATTGATGTTTTATATTTTTGCTCATAACTCAAATATAGTTGGGAATATAAAAAAATTTTTTAGACAAAAGTTGTTTACCGTAATGCGTACTACAAAACCATAATTACAAATATTTTTTATTGAGCCCTATTCACAAGATACTAATAAAAAATGCTGATTTAAATTATTATTAATAATTCAAAAATTGTTGGAGATAGAGAATATTTTTTCAAATAAAAGTTGTTCAGCTTAATATGTACTTCAAGTCCGTAGTTACTAATTTGTTTTATAAAGCCCAGTTTACAAGATACAAATAAAAATTATGACCTCAATTATAATTTTTCAATTGAAATTTGCGAAAAATCATTTTAAAAAACGCTTACAGGTCGCATTCTTCGCTCAGTGCAATTCTGGCGACTCATCGTTGCATTTGTTTTGTAACGAGAGTGAAAACACAGTTGGCCTTGGTCCGCTGAAGCCCTCGCGGCTATTGGCAAGCAATATGCAACATACACACACACACTGCACACACAAAACTATCTCTCTCTTACATTCAACAAACTAGAAAGAGATGCGACAAAAAAACGAAACAATTGAGCATTTTTAACAAGGGAATCCCCTAATTTAGACCCACTAGATTTTTGGGAATTTATTATGATTTGAATAAAATTATTTTCGGTCGTCAAGGTGAACGATAAACTTGTTTACACTTCTGTTATTAATAAACAAAAGAATAATAGTTGATATGGCGGAAATTTTAATGTGTCTACCTTTTATATTTAGAAACAAACAAATTCTCGACATTCTTAATCCCAAAATATCATTTATTACTAATTTACATATTTGTATCTAGTGAACAGGGCTTTGCCAAAAATATTGGTCGCCATTTTTGTAACTTTTATTCGAAAATATTTCCAATCATATTTGATTTACAATCAATTCTTGATTTGTATCTTGTGAACTGGGCTTCACAAACAAAATTTTCTGCCTTTGAGATGTACTACAAATCCAACCAAGCAACTTTTATTTGAAAAATTTTCTTGTATTTTCAACGGTGTTCGAGTTATTATCGATTTTTGTTTTATATCTTGTGAGCAAGGCTTTATAAAAAATATTTGTTGCACAAGAAAATCTGCATTTCAAGATGTAATTTTAGCCACACAGTTAAATATAACCTACTGCTGCAAATATGACCTTGACGTACATATCGTGAAACACAAGTTATCACATGTTATGCACAAATGCAAATAATATGACTAATACATGACTCTTATGCGCTTATATTTTGTTTTTTATTGAAATTACAATTTTTATTGAACAAAATTTTCTTTTGTTTCAGGTCCGCCATATTTGGATACTTTACAATTTTTATTAGGTAAGTTTTAAATAAAAATCCTAATGGCCTTGGTCTGCCGGCAGCCATGTTTTTATAGGCGTGTCTTAGCCCAACTAATCTGTATTATAGGCGGAGTTACGTTACGCTGCCTGGTTGTCATTTTTAATTCAAACGCTCGCTGCTAGATGTCACTACGTACAAGGTTTGCGAAACGGTGGGGATTTGACGCATGCGTATTACAAGTTATCGTTAAATTTTGAATCGAGGTTTTAGTTTACGCGCAGAAGTCGTGCAGTGTGTGAGGTTATGACAGTTTAAATGCATTATTGTGAACATTCAATTAAATTGATTGTAATTTGGTTTAAAAATTTGTTTGGTATGTTTGACTGGTAACTATGACGGAAATTTCTGTTGTTTATTAAATAAATAAACATTTGTTGACAACGGGGCTTGTTGCTATACTGGTTGCCAGGGATTTGAAACAAATTGTTGATTTAGCTGTCAAGTTGCATATTAGGGGCGTACCATTAAATTTTAAACGGGGGCATCCAATATATTAATTTTTTTTTTAATAAATAAATTCAAGGACGTACCAAATTTTTTTTAGGAGGGGTGTTTCAAAATACAAGTGCAAAAATAGTGATTAAAGTGCATTTTGGATTAATTTTCCCAGACAAGTGAGTAATGTTTACTGTTATTCAAATGTTTCTTTTGTTTATTAATGAATTATTCGTGTTTTGTTTCTCGTAAACAACGATATTCAAATATTTTAATCATTTTTAAGTCAATAAACTAGAAAAATATTCTTGTTGTTATTTTTAGATGAGTTTTTTCTGTTGAAATTAAATGATTTATTGAAGTGAACCTTTTTTGTGCTTCTGAATCCTCGGGAAAGAATTTTTTACCTGTTGATGTTGTATAAGATTTGCTATTTAAAAAATAACGGTGTTTTGCGAAATTCGAAACTGTTATTTAGTATTTGATGCACAGAGTTGAATTTAGGGGGGGAATAATAGAAAATTAGTCATTCAACAAAAATAATTTTAAAAACTTGATTATTACGTGAAAAATAGTAAAAATAGTTTTTTTGTAGGTACTCGATTTTTTTTGAGTACTCTTCGCTCCGCTCATCACTCCAAATTATTCCGCAAATTTTCATTACTTCAAACATGATTAAAATTAGTTAAAATAGTATTAATGTAGGTACTCGTTTTTGAGAAGCACTTCGTGCTGTGCTCGTCACTTTCCCAATTGTTTAAAATACAATAAATAATGTTTTTGTGCCACCTGTTGACAGCCGCTGCCTCAATGTCTCAGCATTATTCGTCTGTTTCGACCAGACAGTCTTCCCTTTTCCAAAGCCTCTTTTGCTTTTTACACTAATAAAAAAAAAAAACACACGCACACATAACATCGGCTGTCTTGGCTTTCTAGATGTAGGCACAGGTCACATCATAATATGAAAGATAACATGTGCGTGAAACAAAAGAATGTGAGGGTGGAAAGCATGGGCGTTACATAAAATAGTTTACTAAATAAAATTGGCATTCATTTATTTTTTTATCTTTGGGTTGTCCTTGTCCGCGTTCTTCGAAACGCACGCACGCACGCAATGTGAACGCACATATACAGTATTATGTTAGGTTAGGTTAGGTTTGATAATAAATATGATGACTCGACAGACACACACACATACATACATGTGTGTGGAAATGTTGGAAGGTCATGGCGCAACTTGATTATTATTACTGCAAATCATTTAACTGATTTATTAATAAAATTATTAAAAATGGTAATAATTTCAACCTTCAGCTGTTTGGAATTGTGACACATACTAAGTTGGCCGAGACCAACACCAGACAGACATAAGAAATAGGCGGCTGGGCTTGTGGGCCACTTTCTCTATTCTGCAAGAGTTCGGTGATCGTAGAGTGCCTTGACCGATCGCGAATTCGCTAATTAAAATCGTTTATTAATTCATTTATTAAGTGTGAGCGAAATGGCCAAGATCGTTAAGGTGTTAGGTTTCTGCTCTGACAGACCGGGTTCAATTCCTGGTGAAGTTTCACCTTTCAACACTTAAAAATGTTCTTTGGGGTGTACCCTCAACTAATACTTACATTAAATATGAGCTGACGGCTGGTACGATTATTCACAATAATTCCAATACTCACAGATTGGAATTGAAAGCGTGAATAGCTGTGAAAAAAAAACTAATATCTGCAAGTACCTAATAAGTTGAAGGCTGAAAAAGTTGTCCACTAACATCTACGGGTACCTATAAGTTGAAGGCTGTTAAACACCTAAAACCATCTGTTCCACTGTTTTAAAGTTGTTTATCTTAATATTATTCACGTATGTTCATTTGTTTTTTTTTTGTGTGTTGGTATTTAGAATAAGGTCGATCATTGGCCTATAATGACGTAGTGCAGACCTATCGCCTGCGGTGTCAAAAATTCGCACACATACAGTGGTAAAACAAGGCCAGTGAACTGTCGCAAAACATTGTTGCCAAATTGTGCCATCGAAACTAAAAAGTAGAACAATTGAATGAATAAATGTTTGAGAACTGTCTAGCCGATTATTTGCAACAAAACAAAATTCGTGTCCCCGTATGTACGTCCATGTGCACCCTGCTGATTGTCACTTGTTGAGTTCGGATAACAGCGCATGCTTACAAATTTTTACACGAAAAAATAATTTTTAATCTAAAATTAATGATTCCACTGTTTGACAGCCACTGCATTTTATCCACACGAGACACTCTCCATCCTTATCTCACTCACTGTACCGCCAATCACTTGTTATCTCACTTTAACGCACAGCGCAGCCGGTCCGCGTCTGGGACTATCCGTCCAGACAGTACGAAAAAGGTTGTTGACCTTTCATTTCAAGGGCATTCACTTTGAGAGTAAAGTAGTGCCATTTTGTTATCAAACATTATTCAAATAATCTATTGAAGCTGTACGCTACGCGGCTTGGGCCCAAATTTTAATTCCTTCCCCTCACATACATTTAAAACACTATTTTATTGTGTTTAATGGTAATTACGTCACTACTGTAACCATAGCAACCATAAAATATATTTAAAGCAAAATATTTCAAATAAATAAAAGACAGTCGTTTATTAGTGTAGTGTAAGGTCATGGTATGTTATTTACAAGTTGGCTGTGGACGTGTAAATAAATTGTTTACAATTATCTGTTACTAAGCAACTGTTTGCCAAAAAAATTGCGTTCTAATTTTGTTGGAATATTTAGGCTGGCAACCGTGTTACGTCATTCCCAAAACAGTTGAATGCTATATTGTAGTAGCACACCTGTAAATCACTTCCTGTCTAAAATAATTTTTGTTTGTTTAGATATGATAATCGACAAGAAAATTAATGTTCGTTCAGAGAAACCCGTAGATCCGAACTTGTGTTTTGTTTCGTCACAAGCTCGTCTTTACGGATATCTTTTGACGAAATCTTTACCTGCGATTACGACAACATAATCCTCCAGAATCCAATGCAACAATTGAGCCATGGTCCGTTGAGGTAGTAGGTTGTATAGTAAGCATTACACCTATACGGAGTACTGTACAGCCTGCTAACTTTCCTGACTGTTGCTATTTACAACAAACAAGCATCAGCACCAACAATTGACAAGAAAAAACGATATTTATATGTTTTGTTTTAGGAAAAGCAACGACCCTCAGTTGCCTGTTCCCTGAGACCCTAACTTGTGACGTCATGATGTACTCTCACAGGCTAGATTCTCTGGTATCGGCGGTCAGGGTGAAAACAACACACTACCAATAAAAAACAATCTTGTATTTGATTTTATTAATAAAACCTAACATTTAAATGTTTTTCATTAAAATAATTACTTTTTAATAAATTTTAAGCATTAAAACAAATTAATAAATTAATTGGAATTTATTTTCTCAATAAATGTTAAACACAGTTGGCAACATTAGCTGTCAGTTTATGTACACGGTTATTTTATTTAATTATGTGTATATTTTATTTTAATAATAATTATTACAACTAAATTTATTTTTGATCTGCTAATGTTAATAATTTGAAGTAATATTGTAAATTTTTATTTATAAATAAATTCATTTATTTTTTATTCAATATTTAAAGACAGTTGGCAACATTAGCTGTCAGTTTTTCGGGGACTATAAAGTGATGGTAAGTTTATTTAAATTTTATTTTAAATATAATTAATTATTACTATTTAATTTATTTTTATTAATTAGTGCTATTATTTGAAGTAATATTGCAAATACTTAGTTTTATTTATAAATATTTAAAGACAGTTGGCAACATTGGTTGTCAAATGTTTGAGTAATAAGCGTACATTTCAGTGCGTTCAATTTTAGTTGTATTTAGATTTGTATTAAGTTTTAATAATAAAACGAACAATAAATCTTATATTTAAGTGTTTATTTACCATTAAAAAGTAAGTACATATAACTTAACATTAATTTTGATGTTTATTTTTATAACCTAACCTAATGTGACTCGTGACGTGACTGATACGTAAATATTATTTTTAAGTAAATAATTGGAATTGAATATATAATAATAAAAATTTATTGGATATATGTAATAAATAAGCAGTAGTGACCAAGAATGCTAGAATACTAAAATAATTTTAGACTTCTTGGTAGTGACATTTAACGGCGTTACCAACCACCAACCAACTTCAGTTTGATGTCAATGTCAGTTCGTGTGCAAATTTTCCACTAAATCATTACAAATAACCAAATAATAATGATTAAAATGTGTTTAAAGTGTGTTTGCAGTCCAGAGGTATGTGTTTAGGGGAAAATGTTAACATTAAAGAAGTACAAAAAGAGATCGATGAAATTTATGCCTAGAGCGTCCAATAACCTCACAAACATGAACAACGTCGTCGATTTAGAGACTCCAGATGATAACCCTGATAATCCTGATGTAATAGTGTTGAATTCACCGGATGATGATAAAAAGAATGCCGAACCGGCTGAAGTTATAGATTTGGATAATTATGACGCCACCGGGAAAAAGAAGCGGAAACGTGAATCGTGGAATAAATGCGTTAATATTGAATGCGAATCGGGGGAAGGTATGCGTCCAGCGACGATATTTAGCTTGAATTTTTATCGGGTTAAAGTTAGACCCAACAAAAACCAGGAAATTTGCGAGGAATGTTACGAAAACAGCGTGCAATATTACGAGGTATTTCCCAATAATTAATTTAATTTTTGTTTGTAATAATTTTTATTGGTAGGAATTATCAACTGCGTTGACAAATGGCGAATGTGTCTTCTCAAAAACAGTTCCAGTTCACGACGAATACGTCGAAATTGATTCCGACGATTCAGAAGGCGAAGATGTTGTTGATATTTGCGTTTCCGGGGTGACATCTTGTCAAATATCAGACGAATTGCACGGTTTCGTAGCAACTGATTTGACACCTCTAATAAACAGCACACTTGAAAAATGGAAATTGGACGATCAAGTTGACAGCGCTTTAGATGTGATTAATATGAGGCACAAAAAGGTTGAAGAAGGTTTGGAGGCATTAATGAATGATGAAAAGCATTTACAAAGAATAATTGATGCTGTGCGGTCAAATTTATATAAAGAATTCCAAAAACCAATCCACGAATTGCCTCCTTTGGAATTATATTCCCATGCTCCTGCTCCAATTTTACCACCCGCCCCTCTGTCACCTAGAAAGGATCCCGAAAGGCGTTCGCATCGGAATATTGCGAAACCGGCCACCTATTGCGAATTATTAGACGATGAGGCGAATTTAACTGAAATAACCACCGAATTAACAACAACTGGATTACCGGAAGATACTTTACAACCAGGTTCTATTTTGCCGCATACAAATATTCCCCCAGCTGGAAAATTAATCAGAATTAGGCCCAATACTGGAGAATATTATTTTGCACAAAGGCAATCAGTTTTTGGTGCTTGGGGAAAAGTAAAACTAATTGAAATTGAAACCGAACAAAATTATCAAAAAATTATTGCAGGTTAATTATTTGTTTTTTTAAATTAATTAAACAGTTGAAAATAATTAAATTTGCAGATGATCCGTCAAAATCAAACCCCGAAGATTCGCCGCAAAACACTCTGGATCCGCTGACAGGAAGTAACCCCAATTATTTATATAAAGTTAGATTTGATGGGAAAAAAACTATGCAAAAATATGTAAATGGCAAACAATTGGCGTACGCTGTGCCAGCTTCTGTCCGTTTGGAGGTCGGTACGCGTGTTATTGCTGTTTTTTTGGATGAATTGTCGTCCAAAAGGGAATCGTATTATGCTGGAATTATTGCGGAACCTTTATCACCCGAAAATCATTACAGGTGAGTCTAAAATGCTTGCAATATATTTAACATTCTGGAACGCTTTAGAAATTATTTTGAGGCACTTTGAAACATTGAGACGTTCTGAAGGACATTTTTGGACATTATACGGCGTTCTAAAATATTTTGGGGCATCCTAGAACGTTCTGGAATATTTTGGTACATTTTCAAGCATTCTAAAATGATCTGAAACATTTTGAAATGTTTCAAACCTAACGAGATAAAGGATTAAATAATGCAACGAATCTGTCATACTTTGGAAGTTGAAATAATTGATTTATCACTAAGCCAGTGGTCCAAAATTAATAACACTTAATGTGGGTTTAAAGAAGGGTTGAAAGTATGCACAAACCAAAAATCAATTATTATTGATCCCCGTTCATGAATTATTGATAATTTTTTGTTACTGTTCTCTTGAGACAAATAACTGATTTATTACTAAATCAGTGGTTCAAAACGATTCAAATGTTAATGTTAGTTTGAAGAAGGGTTGAGGGTATGCCTAAACCAAAAATCACTCATTTATTGATCCCCGTTCAATAATTATTGATCAATTTTTGTTGCTATTAAAAATAATTCTTGTTCGTTCAAAACAAATAATTGTTTTGTGAGTAAACCAGTGGCTCAAAATTAGTGACACTTTATTTGAATTTAAAGAAGGGTTGTAGGCATGCTCAAAACAAAATTCAATAATTTATTGAACCCCGTTTAGGCATTATTGATCATCAACAGTTCGAATTCAATTTTGTTCCTTCAAAACAAATAATTGATTTATTAGTGAACCAGTGGTTCAACATTAGTGACACTCTATATGGGTTCAAAGAAGGGTTGAGGGTATATGCAAAACCAAATATCAATAATTTATTGAACCCCGTTTAGGAATTATTAATCATTTACTATAACAGCTCGAATTAATTTTTGTTCCTTCAAGACAAATAATTAATTTATAAGTAAACCAGTGGTTCAAAATTAGTGACACTTCATGTAGGTTTAAAGAAGGGTTAAGGGTATATCCTAACCCAAAATCAATCATTTATTGATTCCCATTCAGGACTTATTGATCATTTTTCGTAACTATTCTATCAAGACAAATAACTGATTTATTACTAAACCAGTGGTTCAAAACTATCAAAAATTTAATGTAAGTTTGAAAAAAGATTGAGGATATGCCCAAACTAAAAATCAATCATTTATTGATCCCCATTCAGTAATTATTGATCAATTTTTGTTGCTGCTTAAACTAATTTTTGTTTTTCAAGACAAATTATTGATTTATCACTAACCAAGTGGTTCAAAATAATTTACATTTTTATGTAGTTTTGAAGAAGGGTTGAGGGTATACCCAAACCAAAAATTAATCATTTATTGATCCCCGTTTAGGAATTATTGATCATTTTCTGTTACTCTTGAAATTAATTTCTGTTCCCTCGAGACAAAAAATTGATTTATTAGTAAACCAGTGGTCCAAAATTAGTGACACTTTATGTGGGTTTAAAAGAAGGGCTGAGGATATACCCAAATTAAAAATTAATTATTTATTGATTCCCATTCAGGATTTATTAATCATCTTCTGTAATTTTTTCTCAAAACAAATGACTGATTTATTACTAAACCCGTGGTTCAATACGATTAAAAATTTTATGTGGGTTTGAAGAAGAGTTCAAGGTATGCCCAAACCCAAAATTAATCATTTATTGATCCTCATTCAGAAATTATTGATCAATTTTTGTTGCTGTTTAAAATAATTTTTGTTTTTTCAAGACAAATAATTGATTTATTAGTAAACCAGTGGTCCATAACGAGTAACACTTTATGGGAGTTTAGAGAAGGGTTGAGGATATACGCAAAACCAAAAATCAATTATTTATTGATCCCCGTTCAAGAATTATTAATCATTTATTACAACAGTTCGAATTCATTTTTGTTCCTTCAAAACAAATCATTGGTTTATTAGTAAACCAGTGGTTCAAAATTATTGACACTTCATATGAGCTTGAAGGAAGGGTTGAAGGTATGTCCAAACCAAAAATCAATAATTTATTGATCCCCGTTCAGAAGTTATTGATCATTTTTTATAATTGTCCCCTCAAGACAAATACCTGTTTTATCACTAAACCAGTGGCTCAAAACGATTAAAATTTTTATGTAAGCTTGAAAAAGAGTTAAGGGTATGCCCAAACCAAAAATAAATTATTTATTGATTCCCGTTCAGAAATTATTGATCAATTTTTGGTGCTGTTGAAATTTTTGTTTTTTCAAAACATAATTGATTTATAAGTAAACCAGTGGTCCTAAACCAATGATATTTTTGTGAATTGGATTGAAGAAGGGTTGAGAGTATGCCCAAAAGAATTATCAATAATTTATTGATCCACGTTCAGGAATTATTGATCATTTTTTGTTACTCTTGAGATTCATTTCTGTTCTCTCAAGACAAATAATTGATTTATTACTGAACCAGTGGCTCAAAATAAGTTACACTTTATGTGGGTTTGAAGGAAAAGCTAAAGATATGCCTAAACCAAAAATCAATAAATTATTGATACCCGTTCAAAAGTTATTGATCATTTACTATAATAGTTCGGATTTATTTTTGTTCCTTCAAGACAAATAATTGATTTATTCAAAATTAATGAGACTCTATGTGAGTTTTAAGAAAGGGTTTAGGGTATGTCCAAACCCAATATCAATTATTTATTGATCTCCGTTCAGAAATTATTGATCATTTTCTGTCACTATATTCTCAAAACAAATAACTGATTTATCATTAAACCAGTGGTTCGATACGATTAAAAATTTTATGTAAGTTAGGAAAAGGGTTGAGGATATACCCAAACCAAAAATTAGTAATTTATTGAACTCCGTTCAGGAGTTATTGATCATTTATTACAGCAGTTCAAATTCATTTTTGTTCCTTTAAAACAAATAATTGATTAATTAATAAACCAGTGGTTCAAAATTAGTAACACTTTATGTGGGTTTGAAGAAAGGGTTGAAGGTATGCCCAAACCCAAATTCAATCATTTATTGATTGTCGTTCAGGAGTTATTGATCATTTTTCGTAACTACTTTATCAATACAAATAACTGATTTATTACTAAACCAGTGGTTAAAAACTATTAAAAATTTTATGTTAGTTTGAAAAAAGGTTGAGGGTATGCCCAAACCAAAAATTAATTATTTATTGATTCTTGTTCAGTAATTATTGATCAATTTTTGTTGCTATTTCAAATAATTCTTGTTCTTTCAAGACAAATAATTGTGTTGTAAGTAAACCAGTGGTCCAAAACTATTGATACTTTATATGAATTCAAAGAAGGGTTGAGGGTATGCTCAAACCCAAAATCAATAAATTATTGATCCCCGCTCAGAAGTTATTGATCATTTACTACAACATCTTGAATTCATTTCTGTTCCTTTAGTAAACCAGTAGTTCAAAATTAATGACACTTTAGGTGGGTTTGAAGAAGGGTTGAGGGTATATCTAAACCCAAAATCAATCATTTTTTAAGCCCCGTTCAAGAGTTATTGATTATTTAATACAACAGTTCGAATTCATTTTTGTTCCTTCAAAACAAATAATTGATTTATTAATAAACCAGTGGTCCAAAATTCGTGACACTCTATGTAGATTTAAAGGAAGGGTTGAAGTTATACCCAAATTCAAATTCAATCATTCATTGATTCCCATTTAGAAGTTATTGATCATTTTTTGTAACTGTTCCTTCAAGACAAATATCTGTTTTATCACTAAACCAGTGGTTCAAATAGATTAACATTCTTATATAAGTTTGAAGAAGGATTGAGGATATGCCCAAACCAAAAATTAATTGTCTATTGATCTCCGTTCAGAAGTTATTGATCATTTACTACAACAGTTTGAATTCATTTTTGTTCCTTCAAAACAAGTAATTGATTTTTAAGTAAACCAGTTGTTCAAAATTAGTGACACTTTATGTGGGTTTAAAGGAAGGTTTAAGGGAATACCCAAACCCAAAATCAATCATTTATTGATCCCCGTTCAGGAGTTATTGATCAATTTTTATTACTATTCAAGACAAAAAAATTATTTATAATTAAATCAGTGGCCCAAAATTTGTCAAACTTTGTGTGAGGCTGAAGGAATAATTAATTTAAAATTTTTTTTTCAGATATTTGGTATTTTTTGATGACGGTTACGCCCAGTACGTGTACCACGAAAAAGTGTTAGTAGTTTGTGAATCATCCAAAAACGTTTGGGAAGACATTCACCCAGATTCACAAAATTTCATCCGAAAATACTTGGAAACTTATCCACAACGTCCGTTAGTTAAAGTCAAACCCGAACAAGTCGTCAAAACTGAGTGGAACGGGAAATGGTGGATTGGAAGGGTGCTTCGAGTTGATTGCAGTTTGGTGCACATGTATTTTGATGCGGACAATAGAAGCGAGTGGATTTATCGGGGCTCAACCAGATTGGGGCCACTATTTTTAGGTAATTATTTTATGTTTTATTATAAGATATTTATTGTGAAATGTTTTAGAGGTGCAAGCAGCAGCTGCTCGGCAAGAAAAAGGTCCCCACCTTCCAAAACTTCAACGAACTTCTTTGCACAGTCCGCAGCCGTATGTGGAATACCCAAAACCTGCTGGAAGTGACCCACCAGCAGCTGACGGCCCTGTAATACCCCGAGCAGTCGCTAGGAAGTCGACTAACAGGCCGCCGAATACCTTACCGCCTACTTTGAATTATGTGCCGTTTTTGCCGACGCAACAAGTGCAACAACCACAAAGCAAAGTTGTGTACTTTACTCCTAAAAGTATAATCGCCCCAAAAGCGTACACGCCGCACACATGCGGAAAAGAGTGCGCCAAATTAATTACCCTACCTTTATCAGCCTTAAAAGGCTACAACCCTCTTTCTAAACCACTGTTAGTAGGGTGGCATCGACAAATGTTTAAATATAAAGGCAAAAAGGGTATTAGGTATCGGGCCCCGTGCGGCAGAACAATCCGCAACATGCCTGAATTGCATAAATACCTCCGTTTGACACACAGCGAATTGTCCGTCGATAATTTTGACTTTGATTTTTGGGTGCACACTTTGGCTGAATTCGTTTTGGATAAAACTTTTAGGAGTAAACGAGATATTTCGAGCGGAGTTGAAAATGTCCCGATTCCGTGCGTCAATTACGTTGATAATTCTTTACCTGATTTTTTGAGTTATTCCACTAAAAGGGAACCGAAAGAAGGCGTCAATTTAAATTTGGACCCGGAATTTTTGTTTGGATGCGATTGTACTGATGATTGCAGCGATAAATCTAAATGTTCCTGCTGGCAAATGACCATTCGCGAGGCCAGGACGCTCAATAAAAGAGTCCCCGATGAACTAATTGGTAAATATTTATTTGTTGTATCAATAATTTATTATAAAATTAATTTTTTCTAGGATATTCGTACAAAAGGCTTCCAGATTGCGTTACAACTGGTATTTACGAATGCAACTCGCGCTGCAAATGTGCCCACACTTGTTTAAACCGCGTGGTGCAACACCCTTTACAATTAAAACTACAATTATTCAAAACAGCCAACCGTGGTTGGGGGATCCGCTGTTTAAACGACATTCCACATGGAGCTTTCATTTGCATTTACGCTGGTTCCTTATTAACAGATAAAATGGCAAACGAAGGCGGAACTAATTACGGGGATGAATATTTAGCCGAATTGGATTACATAGAAGTAGTAGAAAGACAAAAAGAAGGTTACGAATCTGATTGTACTGATTTAGAAGAAGAAAGCGATAAGGAGTCGTCCAAAAGCAGCGATAAAAGCGAATATACTTCAGACACTGAAGGAATGGAATCATTTAAAACCAACAAATGTAATTTTCAATTCATCCTCCCCTTAAAATCAATTACTAAATAGTTTTTTTAATTTTCAGACAGCATCGATTTGGCCTTTCGTTCTAAGGCCAAAATAACTCCAGGATCCAACGTCACAACTCGCTCCAAAATCAAATCAACTCCTTCAGAAACCCCGCAGGATACCGTCACAATTTCCGACGACGAAGAAAACGTCCGCGAAAAATCCTCCTTCGCCCCGAGATCATTAACCGAAGAACAAGTCCCCCAATCTAAATTCAAATCCGTGCGCAAAATGTTCGGCGAAAATGAAGTTTGTTACATAATGGACGCCAAAAACACCGGAAACATCGGACGATTCCTCAATCATTCATGCAGCCCAAATGTTTTTGTGCAAAACGTTTTTGTTGATACTCACGATTTGAGGTTTCCGTGGGTGGCGTTCTTTGCCATGAGTTATATCCGGGCGGGGACGGAATTGACTTGGAATTATAATTATGATGTTGGGAGCGTGCCTGGGAAAGTCATTTTTTGTCACTGTGGCAGCCCTGATTGCAGAGGAAGATTATTATAATTACATTTGATTTGTATTCTTTAATAAAATGTATTGTAATTTTTTTGACATACAAATAAAGAAATTTGATTCACAATTTTATTAGTTTTATTTCACCACCTTTAAAATAAATTCCAGTTTTCAGACGACTCCCAAAAAGTCGAAAATAACTCCTAAAAATTCTGCTCTCCTAGTAACAAATGTCAGTTTTTGAACGACTTCTTAAACATCGAAAAGTACTCCTAAAAATTCTGCTCCCCTAATAACAAATCTCAGTTTTCAGACAACTCCTAAAAACTCGAAAATAACTCCTAAATATTCTGCTCTCCTAATAACAAATCTCAGTTTTCAAACGATATTTCAGAAAGCAGCCTGCCAAAAAATCGAAAATTATTACCAAGGTAGCAGCAATCTTAGGAGCAATTTGTACCACAAAAAATTACCCCTTAATATTCTGCTACCTTGATACAAAATTTCGACTTTTGGACTAAAATCTTGTTTCAAAACTGACAAATCTTATTAGGAGAGCAAAATGTTAGGAGGTATTTTTTTACGATAAAATTGCTCCTAGGATTTCTGCTGCCTTAATAACAATTTTCGATTTTTTAGCTGACTGGTTTCTGAAATAACGCTTGAAAACTGAGATTTGTTATTAGGAGAGCAGAATATTTAGGAGTTATTTGCAAGATTTTAGGAGTCGTTCAAAAACTGATATTTGTTATTAGGATAGCAGAATATTTAGGAGTTATTTTTGACTTTTTGGGAGTCGTTTGAAAACTGGGATTTATTATTAGGAGAGTAGAGTTTTTAGGAGTCACCTGAAAAATAATTTAAATAAAACAATGTAATTTGAATAACATTTTATTTATTTTTCGAAGTAATTACATTATAGTACAACAGGTAGGTATAGTAATCATTTTAAAAATCTTAATTTAATTCTAATTAGAGTACAGCAAGCGTGTATAAATTTTAATATACGTTTTTCGTGACTTACAAAATAAAATTATTGAGGGTATAGCAATCATTAAAAATTAGATATTAAATTTATGGATCAAAAAATTATTAAAGGTATAGCAATCATACAAAAATTTTAATACTAATTTTACAACAAAAATAATTGAATATTTTATAAAAAATCAATGTTTTTTCATTAGGGATTAGGGAATACATAATTATTTATTGTAAGGAGTATAGCAATCGTTCAAAAATTTTAATATTGATTTTACAATACAAATATTAAAATATTTGAGACAAATTGCTATGTTTGAATTATTGGCTATTTAATAATGGATTAAAAATTGTTGAGAGAGTATAGCAATCGCTCAAAAATTTTAATATTTGTTTTACAATAGGAATGACTAAATATTTCATGAAAAATCAATGTTTTCATTAAATTTGATTTGGGAAAAACATAATTAAAGATTGTAAGGAGTATAGCAATCGTTCAAAAAATTGTAATATTGATTTTTCAATACAAATATTAAAATATTTGAGACAAATTGCTATGTTTGAATTATTGTTTACTTAATAATGGATTAAAAATTGTTGAGAGAGTATAGCAATCGCTCAAAAATTTTAATATTTGTTTTACACAAGAAATAACTCAATATTTTGTGAAAAATCAATGTTTAATTTGGGAAAAACTTGATTAATGATTGTAAGGAGTATAGCAATCGTTCAAAAAATTGTAGTATTGATTTTTCAATACAAATATTAAAATATTTAAGACAAATTAATATATTTGAATTATTGGCTATTTAATAATGGATTAAAAAATTGTTGAGAATATAGCAATCGCTCAAAAATTTTAATATTAGTTTTACACAAGAAATAACTAAATATTTTGTGAAAGATCAATGTTTAATTTGGGAAAAACTTAATTAATGATTGTAAGGAGTATAGCAATCGTTCAAAAAATTTTAATATTAATTTTTAATGGCATATTTCAATATATATTGGAAATATTGTACTTTTTTGCTATAAGGAGTCGGAATTTCATGAAATTTTGATTTCTTTTTTATTAAGAGAAGAGTATAGCAAGCGTACAATATTTTAAAAATATTTTTTATCACATATTTCACGGGATTATATTAAATTTAGAGGCAGATTCACAATATTTGGGAGTATAGTAAACGTTAAAAAATTGTTGGGGAAGAGTGGGGCTCCTTCAGGGCTCCGACTGGAAGTTTTAAGACAGCAGGAGACGCTTCCAGATGATTTTTAGGATGTTGAACTGCAAAAATACAAAAAAAAATATCAATTAAATATTTTTTAAATAACTTTTATTTTAAAAACTAAGTTCTAATTTTTATTTTGAAGACAGTTGGACAAATTGGAGCCCTTTTAAAGCCTCAAAAAAGATTGGAATTACTTATAAGACAGTATTTAAATTATTTTATTTCAAAAACTAACCTTGAATTTTCGTTTTAAAGACAGTTGAAGAATTCTATAGTAGGGCCCCAAAAAGACTTCGAAGCTCGAACCACCGATTGGAATACTTCCAGGACAGCAGAAGACGTCTCTGAATGATTTAATTTGATGTCTTGTTGTTGGAATCATCTTCTTTAATTGAGCCCCAAAAAAATGCCAAATCTGTAAACACCAAAAAAATTTAATTAAAATTTGTTTTGGTACAAAATTGAATAAATGTTTGAAAAAGTATGAAAATTTATTTGAAAAAATTATTTTTGGACTGTCTGTGTAGTAGCCAACTCGAATCAGCTGAAATACTATTCTATGCGATAGTCATTTGTTTCCATCTGTCACTAGGATAACAAAAAAAGATCGAGCTAAAAATAATATCGCCAAAAAACAAAATTATAACTATTTTTATTCAATAGGAAGTAAAATGTGAGGACAAAAATATTTTTCAAAAAGTAATAATACAAAACAAACAAGAAAAGGGGGCTAATGACAAATTTAATTTAAGTGTTAGATATCATCAGGAAACTTTGCATTCAAGGTTTCGCTCCTATTTGAATGAATAATTAGCCTAGTTGAATCCAAATTATAGAAATTTGGGTCAACCAGGTGAGAAAAAGTGGCAAAGCGCCCAAAAAAAATTCAAAATTTTTCATTTTGGCAAAAGTACTTTTAAAATAGAATGTAGGTACCAGAAAATATTAAAAATCGTCCAACAATTCGTGATGTAACAGCATCAAAATAATATACAGGATGTTCCTTATAAAATATTCTGATGAAAACAAATTGACCGGCATGTGAATAAATTCGCGCACTGGGTTTTGGGTTATTTTTAGCAAAAAGTAGGAGTCAAGATTTAATATACCGCGAACTGTACTATCAGTTTAAAGTTACTTCAGGAGCGCTTAACACTTAAAAAATTAATCTATAAATTAATTTGTTTTTTAGTGAGTGAGTGTCGAAACTTGAGTTTGTGTGAGTGCGTGCGATAAAATGAAATGGTAAGTACAAAAATATTTAATAACAAACGAATTTAATGCCGCCAGGTGTTCAAATATAAACAACATTTATGATTAAAATTCAATAATATTTTTAGATACAACGCTTTCATGAATTTACTGAAATTAAACTGGAAAAAACAAAAAAAAAATGAAAATAATAATAGTTGAGTATATGTTGCAACTTTTCGGGCCACTGAACTAAAGCATCTATAAATAATTAAACCAGGAAATGTAGTTTTTAGTTTACTATACGTTAGACATTATGTGTGAGAATTTATCATTTATTCCGTGTCTGTCTGACGCGTTCTTCGTCTTCATTTTTTTTTTTTTTGCACAATAAAAAGTTGTTTTCAATTGGTTTGGGCATGCGAAACGAATGTCAAATAAGAGCCAAGAGCACAACTAAAACATATTTGAAAAAAAAAATTATTTATATTTGTTTTTATCTCTTGAATTTAGTTGGTTTGGGCATGTGAAACTACTGTCAAATAAAAGCTTTTCATTCACTCAACAAAAAAAAATTGCTTTTACGTTTTGAGCATTAGAATGACAATAACTTTTGGTGGTTTGGGCATGTGAGCCGAATATCGAATAAAAAACAAATAGAGAAAAGCAAGCAAATTGTTTTTTAATTCGATGTTTAAAGCATTAAAATCACATACTAATTCAATAATTAATGACTTAAATTGGTTTGGACATGTGAAACAACTGCCAAGTAAAGACAAGAGCCAAAAAATTAATCCTCTTCCATTTTACAAACATAATTATAATAAAAATTAGAAACATATATTAAATATTAATTTTAAAATAAGCTTTTCATGTTGGTTTGGGCATATGAAACAAATATTGAATGAAACGTCTATGAAATGAACACATTTATTATTTTAAAATAAATCAGTTGAATTGGTTTGGGCATGAGGAACGACTGTCTAATCAAAAACAAAAGTCGTTTAGACAAAAATCTACGTTTTCAATATTTGGTTTGTACATGTGAATTATATGAATGAAAACAAATGAATAACGAATTTACTATGTCCATAAATTAAATGTAAGGTAATAAAATTTACAGAATAATTGTCTCCATTTTATTTTTAGTTTAGTTTGTAATTCAAATTGCGGATTTTAACTGCGAGGTCAGTTAACCTTGCCAATTTTATAAACGATTCAAAGCAAAGGACGTACTACTTAAAAAACAAATGATAATCTAGAAAAAAAAAATATAAATCTAGTAACGTGTTACCAAGAAACCTATAAATAAATTGTATTTATTTATTTATGACAGTTGGAAATTTATTAAAGTAATTTTGCGCCGTTAGGTTGGCTACACTTGACTCAAATTTCACACCGGTGTTCTAGCATGGCTGCGATATTGATTTTTCTAAGTTTTGGACGTAAGAAATACATAAAATTAAAATAAAACAGCTTTAAAACGTGCTAATCAAATAAATATGATTGCTTGTGTTAATTTTTTTGTGTGTCTAACAATAAGTAATACTTTTAAATTTCGCAACAAAAATGTAGCGATGCAAAAAGGTAATCATTCATTTTTGTTACTATTTGCTTATTTTATAATAACAATCGTTGCTATTTTGTTTATTCGTAATTCAATTAAATAATTGAACAATGTGACATTTAACCTAACTTTCTTTAACAACTTATTTGCAAATTATTTTATTATTAAATAAACAAATGTGATTCATTAATTTTAATAACATAAAAAAACAATTATTAATCGATCCGATTGTCATTATTTTCGCAAATTTTCCCAAATCAATAAAGTGAGGGTGTGACGGATGTAGTAAGAAAAGACATACGTTTGCGGATTATATGAGCATTTCTTTAATTAAATACAACAAAGAATTTTTTTTGAATGATTGTCATTTGTTTGTATGTGTCAAATTTTTAAATTTCTGTCAGCTGTCATCTGTCAACATTTTATTGTTTTATCATTTCATTTTCTACAATTTTAAACGTGATTTATTATTTTTTAAGTTTTTAACGTAAATTTTACAAGAAAAGTGATGTTTGGTGTAAATGTAACAGGCCCAAAGGTACTCCAATAAGTTTAGAAGGGGCCCTAGATTCCACGGACCAAAATAATAATATTACAATGACTTCCGAGGATTTGTTGCAGCCGGGGCACGTCGTTAAAGAAAGATGGAAGGTACGAACGTATTTTACGTAAAGCACCAAATTTTGACTGATTTTTGGTTCAGGTCGTGAAAAAAATAGGCGGTGGAGGATTTGGGGAAATTTACGAGGGTTTGGACCTTATAACGCGAGAACAGGTCGCTTTGAAGGTCGAATCTGCGCGACAACCCAAACAGGTCCTTAAAATGGAAGTCGCTGTCTTAAAAAAATTACAGGGAAAGGAACACGTCTGCAGGTACTTTAATAACCTTTATTTGACCTTGAAAAGTTTATAATAATTTATTTATAGGTTTATTGGCTGCGGGAGGAACGACCGTTTCAATTACGTAGTAATGCAGCTTCAGGGCCGTAATTTGGCCGAATTAAGGCGGGCCCAACCCAGGGCCGCATTTTCACTAAGCACCACCTTGCGATTAGGGCTCCAAATATTACGTGCCATTGAATCCATTCATCAAGTCGGATTTTTACACAGAGACATTAAACCTGTAAGTGCATCGCTCGCACTGCCTTATTTACTTCACTAATTTATATATTTTAGAGTAATTTCAGTATGGGGCGCCTCCCCACAAACTGCCGGAAAGTCTACATGTTAGATTTTGGCTTGGCACGGCAATACACAACCGGAACGGGCGAAGTTCGAGCCCCACGGGCTGCAGCTGGCTTTCGTGGCACTGTAAGATACGCTAGCATAAATGCACACCGAAATAGAGAAATGGGGCGGCACGACGATCTTTGGAGCCTGTTTTACATGCTAGTGGAGTTTGTAAATGGACAACTGCCGTGGAGGAAAATTAAAGATAAAGAACAGGTTACTAACCTCAAAATATCAACACAAGTCAATTTTAAAAACAAATTTTGGGCCTACTTTTCAGGTTGGTTTGATGAAGGAGAAATACGACCACCGTTTACTATTGAAACACTTGCCGTCCGATTTGCGAATGTTCCTAGAGCACATACAAGGGTTGGAGTATGCCGATAAGCCGGATTATCAAGTAAGCAACATTTCATAAACCATCATATTTCACATTTAAAAGCACTGTAATATCACACAAACTAAGCACAAGACATATAACAACAATGGCGACCACTCAACTGTCAGTTTGTTTATGTAACACTACGCCGGTTAAATAATTTCACACCAAACTTTTTATTTATTAAAATATAACATAAAAACAGTAATTACGTACCTTATTTAAATTTCAATATTTTAATTCAACTATTTTCTGCACTATTTGTAATATTTTACACCTAAAAAGTAAAATGAATGGAACTTCACATGACAACATACAAAAATATGCTCAACAAACAACCACAACTGGCAGTTCCTATTTTCGTTATATATTGTATTACCACTGCACTTAAAACTAGTTGACAACTTAAAACATTACGTAATAATCAATATCTTATACTTTTTTGAGTAGAAACCACAATTTTTCACACTTAAATTCACTGTAATATAACGCAAATTTAACACAATACTTGTTTACAATAATGGCGACCATTCAACTGACAGTTTATTTATGTATCACTACGCCGGTCCAATTGTTTCAAACTAAACTTTTATTCATTAACACATAACATAAAATTAGTTATTTATTACCTTTTTATACACCAAAATTGATTATTTATTACTTAAATCAATAATTGGACGCTTATTTTCACAAAAAATCTTGTCGGATACGTGCCCCACCACAACAAACTTCAACACTATTTTAACGAAAACACTGCTCTAAAAACTACTTGACAACTCAAAACCTTACCTAATAATGAATATTTAATACTTTTTTCATTATGAATCACAATATTTCGCACTTAAATTCACTACAATATCACGCAAATTGATCATTAACAATAATGGCGACCACTCAACTGTCAGTTTGTTTATGTATCACTACGCCAGTCAAATTATTTCACACCAAATTAATTATTTATTAAAATATAACATAAAAACAGGAATTACGTACCTTATTTTAATTTTAATACAGTTTTTTAGCCATTGTCTGCATTATTTTGCACTTGAAAAGTAAAATGAATGGGACAACATACAAAAATATGCTCAACAAGTAACCACAAGTGACAGTTCTTATTCTCGTAAATTTTTTAATGTTGTTGTATTAACACTGCACTATTTGACTACTCATAACACTACATAATGATCAATTATTAATATGTTTTTTGGGTACAAACCACAATATTTTGCTCTTTAATCCCTGTAATATCGATGGAGGACATTCAGTTGTCAGTTTGTTCATGTATCAAGTTTTTACACCAAACTTTTAATTATCAAAATATAACTTAAAAACAGTTATTACGTACCTTATTTGAGATTTAATACAGTTTTTCATCCGTAATAATCAATATTTTGCACTTAAAATCATTGTAATATCACCCAAATACATATTTACAATAATGGCGGTCGTTCAACTGACAGTTTGTTTATGTATCACTACGCCAGTCGAATTGTTTCAAACTAAACTTTTATTTATTGAAACATAACTCAAAATCAATTAATTATTACCTATTACTGTCCTAATTGTAATATTTAACACTAAAATTAACCATTTATTAACCAAAAATTACGTCACCTCAACAATCTTCAACACTGTTTTAACGAAAACACTGCACTAAAAATTACTTGATAACTCACAATATCACGTAATAATAAATATTTAATACTTTTTTTGATATAAAACACAATATTTCGCACTTAAAATCACTGAAATGTCACACAATTTAAACAAACAATCATGGCGGACGTTCAACTGACAGTTTGTTTATGTATCACTACGCCCCTGACTACGCCAATCAAATTGTTTTATTGTAACGTTTGTTTTTAACAACATACAAAAATGTGCTCAACAAATAATCCCAACTGACAGTTCTTATTTTTGTATTTGCAGATGTTAATAGGTCTTTTCGAGCGCTGCATGAAGCGCCGCGGTGTGAAAGATTCAGACCCGTACGACTGGGAAAAGACTCCAACTGTAACAGATACAACTTCGGTGCCAACAGCCCCAAGTACTTTAGCGCGGCACGCTACAGCACGGTTACATACGACAACAGCGGGCCCCACGGCAACGCCCGGGGGCGGTGCGACTCACACAACAGCCCCGACCCCCGCTTTGGATAATAATCAGGAAAATGAGGCCCCACAGACTGACAACAAAGAGGTATTTGTACTTGAGTTTATTATTAGGTTAATCAGTTGCGACAACAATTATTGCAGATTCATGAAGAAAAACGAAAGAAGCGCAAAAGTCGTGAATTGAAACGCGATTATGATTGCATTAAAAAGTATTTAAAACGGCCGGTTGATATTAAATCCATCGTAGAGTGGGTGAAAAACAACGAAATAAGTGAAGAAAGCGAAATTGAAGAAATGAATTTGGATAAAAGCTCGGAATTGGATAATAAAAAGAGTTTAGAATGGATTAAGAGTAAAATTAACGAATTGGGAAGGAGAAATGTTGAGTGTAGACATTGGAGAAGAACGGGCTTGTAACTTAAATTGTTTTGCTATTGTTTTAAGTGACACGCTTTTGTCTTCTTTTATTAATTTTGTCAAATAAAAATGGTTTAATACAATTTTCAATTTTTTATTTGAATAGTTAATTAAATTGTGATTGTAGGCGGCCATGGATTCCCGCCGCCGCCGGCTAGATTCAACAACATCCCCACCGAGGTTGGATAAAAATTGCAACACTCCGTTGCCAATGTCAACGCCGAGCGCTACAACAGAACTACACCGAAGAAGAACCGTCACGGAACGTTTAGACAATGAAACCGCCCCTAGGAGCACCTCAGAGGCCCCCCAAGTGACTGCAGCCACAGCAACCGGAATGCTCCATCACGTAACCAACACAGGCTCCGGAGGTTCCCGTAGCGCCCGAGAAAAGGACAGCAAAGAGAGCCGCGAATTGAGGAAAAGTGCTTCAGGGGTCGCAACTTTGGGCCGATTACGAGTTAGTGGCAACACGGGGTCTGTTCAAGAGATGCCTAGTCCACCAGTGGTTAGCATGCCTGTGACTCCAGATGGGGAACGGCCCCGAACGAGGCGACAAACGTCCACTTCGGCTAATAGACGAACTAGAGATCAGAGTCTGACGCAATTTGCGGTTATTGATGACGAAAATGTCTCGCAACAGGTTCGTATTCAAATATTAAAAAAAAAAACAATTGACAATAGTTTTTTAGGTAACTCGGGGCGGCGCCCTAACTTTAGCCTCACAATGGAAGTCGCAATTTGATGACAGTGAGGAAACTACAGACAACGAATGGAAGCCTGAATCTCCGGAGCACAAAACGGGCACTTTGGGGCCCACCAGTGCCGCCTTGGGCTTGCCCCCAACTGTTACAGGTATTTATTAAACAATTTTAAAAAGTTTTAAACAATTTAAAACAGTTTTAAACAAATTTAAAACAGTTTTAAAACAGTTTTGGATAATTTAAAATAGCTTCAAACAATTTGAAACAGTTTTAAACAATTCAAATCAGTTTTAAACAATTGAAAATGAATTTAAAACTGTTCAAATTAAATTTCAAACAGTTTTAAACAATATAAACTAGTTTTAAACAAATTAAAACTAATTAAAAACAGTTTTGAACAATTTGAAACACTTTTAAACACTTTGAAACAGTTTCGAACAGTTTTGAACAAATTTTTAATCAGTTCAAAGCAAATTTAAACCACTTTTCAACTAATTAAAACTATTTAGAAATAAATTTTAAATAATTTAAGACAATTTTAAATAATTTAAAACTTTTTAATACAAATTTTAAACAGTTTAAAACAAATTTTAAACAGTTTAAAACAAATTTGAAACAGTTACAAGTATATTTCAAATAGTTTTATACAAGTTAAATCAATTTTAAGCAATTGAAAATAAATTTAAAGCAGTTTTAAACAATTTAAAACAGTCTAAAACCAATTTAAAACAGTTTACCACCAATTTAAAACAGTTACAATAGATTTCGAACAGTTTTATACAATTTAAATCAGTTTTAAATAATTTCAAATAAATTTAAAAACAGTTTTAAATATTTAAAAATAAATTTAGAACAATCTAAAATAAATATTAAACAGTTTTAAATAATTTATATAAGTTGTAAGCATTTGAAAATAAATTTAAAGCAATTCAAAACAGTTTTAAGCAATTTAAAACAGTTGTAAGCAATTTAAAACAGTTTTAAGCAATTTAAAACAGTTCTAAACAAATTTTAAACAGTTAAAAATAAGTTTCAAACAGTTTCAAACAATTTAAAACAGTTACAAATGAATTTCAAACTGTTTTAAACAATTTGAATCAGTTTTAAGCAATTGTAAATAAGTTTAAACTAGTTTTAAACCATTCAAAACAGTCTGAAACAAATTTAAAACAGTTAAAAATGAATTTCGAACAGTTTTAAACAATTTAAATAAGTTTTAAACTGTCTAGAATAAATTTAAAACAGTTCAAAATGAATGTAAAATAGTTTTAAATTTATTAAAACAAATTTTAAACTATTTAAAGCAGTTTTAAAACAGTTACAAATAAATTTTTAATAGTTTTATACAATTAAAATCTGTTTAAAAAAATGTGAAACAAATTTGAAACAGTTTCAAGATCATTTAAAACAGTTAAATTAAATTTCAAACAGTTTTAAACACTTAAAATCAATTTTAAGCAATTGAAATTAATTTTAAAATGGTTTTAAACAATTTAAAACAGTCTAGAACAAATTTAAAACAGTTTAAAATAAATTCTAATCAGTTTTAAAACACTAACGGATAAACTTCAAACAGTTTTATACAATTTTAAGTAATTTAGAATAAATTTAAAACAGTTTTAAACAATTTTAATTAATCTTAAACAGTTATAAACTATTTAAAATAGTTACAAACAAATTTTTAATATTTTTATACAATTTAAATCAGCTTTAAGCAATTGAAAATAAATTTAAAGCAGTTTTAAACAATTTCAAACAGTCTAAAACAAATTTAAAATAGTTTACAACAAATTTAGGATAGTTTTAAGATAGTTACAATAAATTTTAAACAGCTTTATTCAATTTAATTAAATTTGAAACAATTTAAAATTAATTTAAAACAGTTTTAAACATTTTAAAATAAATGTAGAACAGTCTAAAACAAATTGAAAACAGTTTCTAATAAGTTTCAAACAGTTTTAAACAATTGAAATAAGTCTTAAGCATTTAAAAATAAATTTAAGACAGTTTTAAACAATTTAAAACAGTCTGGAACAAATTTAAAACAGTTCAAAATATATGTGAAACAGTTTTAAATTAATTGAAACAAATTTTAAACTATTTAAAACAGTTACAAATAAATTTCAAGCAGTTTTATACAATTTAAATCAATTTCAAAGGATGTGAAACAAATTTAAAATAGTTTTAAAAATATTTGAAACAGTTGAAGATAGATTTCAAACAGTTTTAAGCAATTGAAAATTATTTTAAAATAGTTTTAAACATTTTAAAACAATCTAAAACAAATTTAAAACTTTTTAGAACAAATTTAAAACAGTAACAAATAAATTTTAAATAGTTTTAAACAATTTAAATCAATTGCAAGCAATTTAAAATAAATTTAAAATAGTTAAAAAAAAAAAATTGTTTAAAACTAATTTAAAACAGTTCAAAACAAATTTATAACAGTTTAAAACTAATTTAAAACAGTTTTAAACAATTTAAATCAGCTTGAAATAGAGTTAAAACAGTTGCAAATAAATTTCAAATAGTTTTGAATAATTTAAATCAGTTTCAAGCAATTGAAAATAAATTTAAAACAGTTTTAACAATTTAGAACAGTCTAAAACAAATTTAAAACAGTTCAAAATAAATTTAAAGTAGTTTTAAACTATTTAATACAGTTTTAAATCAGTCACAAATAAATTTTAAACAGTTTCGAACAATTCAAAACAGTTTTAAGTGATCGAAAATAAGTTTTAAACAATTTAAAACAGTCTTAAACAAATTCAAAACAGTTTTAAACTATTTAAAACCGTTTTAAAACAGTTATAAATAAATTTCAAACAGTTTTATACAATTTAAACAATGTAAAATAAATTTCTTAACTGTCTAAAACAAATTTAAAACAGTTTTAAATGATTTAAAACAGTTTAAAACTGCTTAGAGAAATTTAAAACATTGTAATTTGTTTAGGTGCAGTTGGCGATTTGGCGAGTGTTCCTCCGGCTTTAAGCCGCATTAGTGAAGATAGTAGAACGAGCCACAGACGTTGTGTGAATATTCAAGGAATTGAACAATATCCCGAATTGATGGGTGAGTATTTTTCAGGCTTTTTAAATTGTTTTGCGCTGTTGCTTTTATCATCATTCATTTCTAATATTGTTTTTCTCTTCTATTGTTTGCTAGCAGCATGTGGTGGCTTTTAATTTGTATATCTTGACAACTCCTCCCATTCATTGTCATTGGTTGTCTGCCACACATCGGTTGTCAATTGTTGATGTTCTACTGTCTGTCCTCTGTTTGCTCAATGCTCAGATAAGTTTTTTTTTATTTATTTTTTATTTATATTTGATGTTTTTGAAGGATTGTGATATATATTTTAGTGTGTATTGTATTTTAATAAAAATATACTTCATTTTTTTAATTTGTTTTTTTTTCCTTTGTTTGTTTTTTGGTGTGTCAAGATATACATGAGCTGTTTTAATTATTAATGCTAATAATAAACCTGATTTACACTAGAAAACGGTAAGTTTTGAAACTGTTTTAAATTGTTTTTTATTGTTTTAAATTGTTTTTTATTGTGTAGGCGGTCTTCCACGTAGTTGGTCCAGCCCCACGTTGGGCCCCAGTCTGCGTAAAGGTCTTCGCCCGCCTCTAGTCCAACAAGCAGCCTTCGACGAGCTCATTTTTAGGGTAGATGTAATGCGAAATGTTGCTACTAGGTGTAGCGAAACACCGGCGGATGTAGCGCCACCAGTGGTTGTCCCAGAGGGCGACACAGTCGCCCTCACAAAATGGTGCAGTCTTCCGGCGATTAGAATTAACGGAAGTAATAGTGAAGACGAATTAGAAGAAGTAAAACACTTTCATTTATTTTTTCCAAATAACTTTTATTAATTTTTTAGGTGGCTGGGCGGCTGGAAATTCGAGTGGTTCCCAAGGAACCACCACAAATAACTCAGGAACAAAATAATAAAAATAAGTACGCATCGCGTAACTATGAAACCGACTTTCAATTATAATTTTGTTTTTTTAGTATACCAGAAGTTGTTATTCCCAACAAAGAGCCCCCAGAATGTGAAGTTAGTAACAATGTAGCCAATTTACAAAAAGAAAAACCACCAAATTTACCGCCCGGTTTAGAACAAATACATTGTATTCTAAACGTAGAGAAATATGAAATTAGGAACAAATTAGACGAGGAAAAAGACGACGACAAAGTGGAAAATGATGTACAAGAGGAAATAAAAGAAGAGGAAAAATGTGATCTCATTGTTATTGCTACTAGAGCTTTAGAAAATAATTTAAATAGTCAACCAATTTATTCTAATTCAGGTTCGAAAAACTTTTTTTTTTTTAATTAAACAATTGATAATTGGTTATATTTAGGTATAGAATGTGATTCTCGGCAGTCCGAGCCTGTAATAGACACAGAAATTGAGGCAAAAATTGAAACGGAGTGCGAAGAACCGGTCGAAATTGAACAGGAGCCCGATACAGCTTTGCCTGTCATTGCTGCACCGCCGCCACCAATTGAAACAATTGAAAATGTTAGGTAAGTCACAAATTTAATCAAAACAATATAAAGCTGCGCGCAAGCGCGTTAAAAACATACAAAAAATATGCTCAAACCACAACTGACAGTTCCTATTCTTGTTTTATTTACTAGGCATATAACATAAAACTCGTTAATTATTACCTTTTTATACACCAAAATAGATTATTTATTACTTAAATCAATGTTTGGACGCTTATTTTAATAAAAAAAATCTCGTCAGATACGTGCCCCCACCACAACAAAATTCAACATTATTTTAACGGGAACACTGCACTAAAAACCACTTGATTATTCAAAACTTTACCTAATAATTGATATTCAATACTATTTTGGACAAAAAACACAATATTTCACATTTAAAATCACTGAAATGTTACACAAATTAAGCAAACAATAATGGCGGACGTTCAACTGACAGTTTATTTATGTATCACTACGCCGGTCCAATTGTTTCAAACTAAACTTTTAATAGTTGACATGTAACGTAAAATAAGTTATTTATTACCTTTCTATACACCAACATCGATTATTTATTACTTAAATCAATAATTGGACGCTTATTTTCACAAAAAATCTTGTCGGATACGTGCCCCACCACAACAAGCTTCAACACTATTTTAACGAAAACACTGCTCTAAAAACTACTTGACAACTCAAAACCTTACCTAATAATGAATATTTAATACTTTTTCCACTATGAATCACAATATTTCGCACTTAAATTCACTACAATATCACACAAATTGATCATTAATAATGGCGACTACTCAACTGTCAGTTTGTTTATGTATCACTACGCCAGCCAAATTATTTCACACCAAATTAATTATTTATTAAAATATAACATAAAAGCAGGAATTACGTACCTTATTTTAATTTTAATACAGTTTTTCAGTCATTTTCTGCATTATTATGCACTTGAAAAGTAAAATGAATGGGACAACATACAAAAATATGCTCAACAAATAACCACAAGTGACAGTTCTTATTTTCGTAAATTTTTTAATGTTGTTGTATTAGCACTGCACTATTTGACTACTCATATTAATAATCAATTATTAATATCTTTTTTGGGTACAAACCACAATATTTCGCTCTTTAATCCCTGTAATATCGATGGAGGACATTCAGTTGTCAGTTTGTTCATGTATCAAATTTTTACACCAAACTTTTAATTATCAAAACATAACTTGAAAACAGTTATTACGTACCTTATTTGAGCTTTAATACAGTTTTTTATCCATAATAATCAATATTTTGCACTTAAAATCATTGTAATATCACCCAAATACATATTTACAATAATGGCGGTCGTTCAACTGACAGTTTGTTTATGTATCACTACGCCAATCTAATTGTTTCAAACTAAACTTTTATTTATTGAAACATAACTCAAAATCAATTAATTATTACCTATTACTGTCCTAATTGTAATATTCAACACTAAAATTAAACATTTATTCACAAAAAATTACGTCACACCTCAACAATCTTCAACACTGTTTTAACGAAAACACTGCACTAAAAATTACTTGATAACTCACAATATCACGTAATAATAAATATTTAATACTTTTTTGATATAAACCACAATATTTCGCACTTAAAATCACTGAAATGTCACACAAATTAAGCACAATACAATAACAATCATGGCGGACGTTCAACTGACAGTTTGTTTATGTATTACTACGCCCCTGACTACGCCAATCAAATTGTTTCATTCTAACGTTTGTTTTTAACAACATACAAAAATTTGCTCAACAAATAACCACAAAATTGGATGAATTACAGCCCTTAAAAGTCACAATTTACGTTGCAGAGACCGCAAATTAATTCACAACGGTTTGAGTCCAATGTTGGATGATCATTCTGAATATTTCGACGCTACGGAACATCCCCTCCGCTCTGCTTCAAAGCCTCCTTCAAGTTACAACCAAGCAGCCACCCAAAGCGCCCAACATCCCCCAACAACTCAAGACAGACATTGCAAAGAAGATAGTGAAGATAGCGGGGTTGATAACGCGTCCCAAATTTTGAGGGAAAGTAGTGCCAGTCCGGGTCTGCCAAGCAGGTACGGAACAATGTAATTATCAGCCACCTAAATTGAAAACTGCATTACATTGAAATTTTTGTTTAGAATTCCAGTGGCGCAGCCAGGCGGCGGCCAGCGTCTTGCTAAGTGTTTGAGTTGGTCGGGCGCCGCCCCAGGGGCCCAAGAATTAACGCCTGCGTTGCGGAGGCGACGTCTCGGTGAAAAATACGTCACCGACCCGCGGGAACTTAATTTGAGATTCAAAAGGCATTCCACTGCTGGATCAGGTACATAAATTTATATAACTTATTCAATTGTCTGGAAAAAGTCTCTTGTAATTAAATAATAATTGGGCTGAAATTGCTTTGTTTTATAGATAAAAATTGGCTGCAAACAAATTCGAATCGAATCGGGCTTAATTCTTGATTAGCACTCAATTGTTCATTTGTTTCCAGTCCCCCACTACGTCGGCCGTCTCCGTATATACACGCCATCTAGTTTATAACTCACTAAAACTAAACTTCCCTATACAAAAGTAACTAACCTAACCTAACTAACGACACAACTAACAATTTGTTGAAGGAGCACGCGTTAGAGGCGTCCCCACCAGTTTGTTGGGCCCCGGACCAGGCACCGGGGCTGAAAGCAGCCCTGAGTCGAGTGAGGGCCCTGCGCCGCCGCCTCCACCAGGAGCGCCGCCCCCAGAAGCCGCAGCTAGGTGTAGAAGATTCAGGCCCGTCAATACGTAGAATTTAATAATTATTTGCTCCGTCTCTGTCTTTTGAAACAGATGAGACTAGCCATCGCAACGCCCGCACTTTTAGACATTTAGACCCGCCCCAAACAAAACCAGTGTAAACCAAACTTTAGAAAGTTTCGATTCATTCATTCGTTCGTTGAGAATTCTACGTAGATATATATATATAGAAAATAATTCCTCGCTCTTCTTTTTTAACATATTTTCATTTTAAAACAAAAAATTTTGGGCTGCAAATCATTTTTATTAATTTTTACATTTAGGGATTTTTTCCGAGACTTTTTATGTTGGCAACATTTTGACAGCTCAAAATATTTTATTTATTTGTAAATACTGACGCTAAAAATGTTCCAATTGTTACTATACTCATTTTAAATATGTGCAATATTATTTTTATTGTTATTAAACAATTTTTAGAAGTTTTATTAGTAAATAAAGTGCGCCAATTGTTTCACAACTGTCAAAATGACATTTGTGTAACAGTTGCAAGTCAAGACAAACTTGATTTAATTTCTAATTGAATAATTGACTTCAGGGAAGGAATTTGCTGCTAATTTTAAATTTAACGCAATGAAATCACAAATTGAAGCACTTGCAAACCCAAATATTTTGTACTTGTACATAAAAACAATATTTTAATGTATTTTTCTTTTAAATTGTTTGAAATTTTGCTGAAAATGCTTCTATATTCTAGTCAAAAATATGAAATAAAGTATTTAAGACAATTTGACGAAAGAAAGATATTATAATACGTATATTATATAGCTATATATTGTTATTTTATTATTGTATTATGTATTTTCAACTCAAATAAAATGTAAGTGATATTCATATTCAATTGTTTTTTTTACATTTTCGCAATTTCTCGCTTAATTAAGTATTTTACAGTAAATTTTGTCAAATAATATTTTTAAAGCATAAAATCACGCGCCAAAATAAAAAAACAAAATTTATTTTGCACACTTAACAACGGCAGAAATTTGACAGCTAGTTCAAAAATTGGAGCTACGATTTTAGTCACATGAAACTTTTTTCAGACAATTGAAGGACTAATCTAAAAATGCTTTTGTTTTTTTAATATCGATAACAGGTCACGTGATTAAGACAAAAATTGATTTTCTGTATTTTTCCTAATAACTGCTAAACAAATGAATAACGAAAAAAATGTTTCAGACAAAACTTTCAGTAATTTTAATTTATTAACAAATAGCGTATGCAGTTTTTTTCTCTGGGGGCACATTTCCGATTTATGACATATTAGTTTGAATTTTCAAATGGGCGCCATATTTGATTTTACTTGATGTGAATGTATTAAATTATTACCTTTTCAACAATATAAATTTGGTTCAATTTTTCTTTTGTTTCATCACCACAATTCGATAAATCTCGAAAATGTACCCCCCGAGAAAAAATCTGCGTACGCCATTTTTAAGCAAGCTTAAATTACTAAAGTTTTTATTTGAAACATTTTTCCCGTTACTCATTTGTTTAGGAATTATTCGATAAATAAGGCAACAAAAATTAATATCACGTGACCTATGGCAAATATTAGAAAAACAAAAATTTGTACTTTTGTTGCTGAATGTACAATACTTTCTGTATTGTTCGCATTAGTAGCGAAAATAATTATACACTTCTTTAAACCAGAGGCGTAACAATTTTTTATTATATGTTCAAAAAAAGGCACTTTTAATAATAATAATAGTAAATTTTTACTGTAGGAGTAATGAATAGTGGTTAGCCCATCGATACTTCACAAAATTAGTCAATAATATTATGTTAAATTAGTACAACAACCCAAAGTTTTTGTTCCAAAGAAGTTTTTTATTACCGCCCCCCTAATAAATAAATTGAGTGCGCCACTGTACATTTCACTACGTTTATAAAGGAACCAAGCTTCGCTGAACATTTAGTATACAAACATAGAATCATATGTGCTAATCAGGTAATTATTTTATTTTTTTTATTCTTTCAGATTTTCAATTCAAAAATTCCGCAAAAAAAAATTATTTTACTTACTTTTTTTACCAATTTCTGTAATTTGAGGTCTTTGAGCTCCGAAATCCAAAAAGAAATTTGAGAATTCCCGCCTGTAACAAAAGAAAAACTGTATTTAAGTATTTGGTGTGTAAAGCAATGTTTCATTGCATAAATCGGTTATTATACAACAGATAATTACACAAAATACACTATTGGATTGAGAAATGAGCAAAGAAACTTTTATCAAGAATAAAATTTTTTGATTTGGGCCCTGGTTTTTGAGAAAAAAATTGGTAAACGTCAAAACTTATAAATTTCGCTTGGTTATTGTAACTATTTTATTACATAAATCAGTTATTATTCAACAAATGACTACACAAAATACACTACTGGATAGTAAAATCATTAATCAAACTTTTATAACGAATGAAATTTTTGATTCAGGCCCTACTTTTCGAGAAAAAAATTGATAAACGTCAAAGTTTATAAATTTTGAATGATAATTGTAGTTATTTTATTACATAAATCAGTTATTATCAAACAAATGACTATACAAAATACACTACTGGATAGTTAAATCATTAAGGAAACTTTTATCACAAACAATTTTTTTTGATTTAGGCCCTACTTTCCGAGATAAAAATTGGTAAACGTCAAAGTTTATAAATTTAGATTGATTATTGTCATTATTTAATTACATAAATCAGTTAATTTAGAACAAATGACTACACAAAATACACTACTGGATAGTAAAATCATTAGGCAAACTTTTATACCGAATAAAATTTTTCGATTTAGGCTCTACTTTTTGAGAAAAAAATTGGTAAACGTCAAAATGTACAAATTTCGATGGATTATTGTAGTTATTTTATTGCATAAATCAGTTATTATCAAACAAATGACTACACAAAATACACTACTGGATAGTTAAATCATTAAGCAAACTTTTATGACGAATGAAAATTTTTGATTTAGGTCCTACTTTTCGAGGAAAAAAATGTTAAACATCAAAACTTTTAAATTTTGTTTGATTATTGTAGTTATTTTATTACATAAATAAGTTATTATAAAACAAATGACAACACAAAATACTCTACTGGGTAGCAAAATAATTAAAAAAACTTTTATAAAGAATGAAATTTTTTGATTTAGGCCCTACTTTTCGAGGGAAAAAATGCTAAATGTCAAAATTTATAAATTCTGATTGATTATTGTTACCATTTTATTACATAAATCAGTTATTGTTAAACAAATGACTACACAAAATACTCTACTGGATAGTAGAATAATTAAGGAAACTTTTATAAAGAATGCAATATTTTGATTTAGGCCCTATTTTCCGAGAAAAAAATTATAAATGTGATTACTGTAATCAAACACTGATTGAGGGAAGGTAAATGTCCGCACGAGCGAAGCGAAGTGCGTGAGTGTTGCAAATTAATTTAGATTTTAACAGCTGCAAAGCATTTTAAGATCGATTAATATCTAATATAACAATCTGTTTGAAATATTTATTAGTTAGGAATCTTAGTAGGTCAGATAACAAACGCAATGTAAAATAATTGAATAAATTATTATGGGAAATTAAACAGTCCGATAAACGTCACGTAGGAAACAAACTACGTCATATATTCTTCATATCAGATTAATTTCTTAAGGGTTGAAAGAAAATGGCGCCTATTCAAACAAAAATCTTTAAGCAAAGTGGAACACTTGTCAATCAGTTAGCATGACATGAGATTCATTAATTTTTAATTAAACACACTCCAATTTCAAATTCTCCATGCTCTTCTTTTGACAATTGCCCGATTTCGCAACAATGAACTTTCTTTTGTTATTGATTGGTCATTTCTGCCCATTGTTGTTCAACTGTTTAGCAGAATTTTCTCCAAGCCTTGCGCACTAGACCATACCAACCATTAAAATTAGAGAGAGTCAAATGGAACACTCACATATTGTATACAGTGCTGAAAGTATTAAGAAGCGCGCAAGCTGAAACAGTAGGCCCTGTAAGTGCGGCAAACAGCAAACAATTGAATGAGAAGTTGTTCAGGTGTTAATAACTGAGAGTGCTGTGCTTTATTTTGTGGACTTTTAAACGAAATGAGTTTAGTTTCGGAGTTATTTTGAACTAAAAGAGTAAAAACAACAAATTAAGGTGAGTTTTTGCAATTTTACAAAAAAATATTTCAAATATTACTTTTAGATAATTGAATTTTGTACTCGAATTAATAAAAAAAGTATTAATTATGTATGTCAATCAACTGATTTTCGTGTTTCAGCCCAATTTATTGATAAAAATTAATTTTAACTCTTTATTCTACAAGAGTTTTTCAAATTCAAAAATATGTTTACGATTGTTGCACATTTTCACACAATACTGTAGAAACAGATTTAGTAAATTCTGTATGCGTTTGGAATTACGTACAAATAATTCCTCATGCTTCTGCTGTTATGACGCATTGTTGTCATGGTAACCAAAATCAAAACACCAAAATTACAAAAAACTAAGATTAGTAATTACATGATGCTCCTAGTTTAACAATTTTTTTCTTGAAAAGTAGGCCCTAAATCGAAAAATCGTATACTATATAAAAGTTTTCTTGATCATTTTACTACCTAGTAGTGTTTTTTGTGTAGTCATTTGTTTATTAATAACTGATTTATGTAATTAAATATTTACAATAATCAATCAAAATTTATAAATTTTGACGTTTACCAATTTTTTTCTCGAAAAGTAGGGCCTAAATCAAAAAAATGTATCCGACATAAAAGTTCCTTTGATCATTTTACTACCCAGTAGTGCTTTTTGTATAGTCATTTGTTCGATAATAACTGATTTATGTAATAAAATGGTAACAATAATCAATCAGAATTTATATATTTTGACGTTTAGCATTTTTTTCCTCGAAAAGTAGGGCCTAAATCAAAAAAATTTATTCGTGATAAAAGTTTCCTTAATGATTTTACTACCCAGTAGTGTTTTTTGTGAAGTCATTTGTTTAATAATAACTGATTTATGTAATAAAATAACTTCAATAATCAATCAAAATTTATAAATTTTGACATTTACCAATGTTTTTTTTCGAAAAGTAGGGGCTAAATCAAAAAAATGTATTCGACGTAAAAGTTTCCTTGATCATTTTACTACCCAGTAATGTTTTTTGTGTAGTCATTTGTTTGATAATAATTGATTTATGTAATAAAATAGCTACAATAATCAATCAAAATCTATAAATTTAGGCATTTACCCATTTTTTCTTGAAAAGTAGGGCCCAAATAAAAAAAAAATATACGTGATAAAAATTTCCCTAATGATTTTCCTATCCAGTAGTGTATTTTGTATAGTCATTTGTTTGATAATAATTGATTTATGTAATAAAATAACTACAATAATCAATCAAAATTTATAAATTTTGGCATTTACCCATTTTTTCTTGAAAACAAGGGCCTAAATAAAAAAAAATTATTCGTGATAAAAGTTTATTTATTTGTTTTACTACTCAGTAGAGTATTTTGTGTAGTCATTTGCTTATTAATAATTGATTTATGTAATAAAATAATTACAATAATCAATCGAAATTTATAAGTTTTGACGTTTAACAATTTTTTTCTCGAAAAGTAGGGCCTAAATCAAAAAAATTTATTCGTGATAAAAGTTTCTTCAATGATTTTACTACCCAGTCGTGTATTTTGTGTTGTCATTTGTTTCATAATAACTGATTTATGTAATAAAATAATTACAATAATCAATCGAAAGTTATAACCTTCGACGTTTACCAATTTTTTTCTCGAAAAGTAGAGCCTGAATCAAAAAATTTAATTCGTTATAAAAGTTAGCAAAATGATTCTACTATCCAGTAGTGTATTTTGTGTAGTCATTTGTTTCATAATACCTGATTTATGTAATAAAATAATTACAATCATCAACAAAAATTTACGAATTATCACATTTACCAATTTTTTTCTCGAAAAGTAGGGCCTAAACCAAAAATTTTTATTCGTAATAAAAGTTTCCTTAAGGATTTTACTACCTAGTAGTGTTTTTTGTATAGTCATTTGTTTGATAATAATTGATTTATGTAATGAAATAACTACAATAATCAATCGAAACTTATAAATTTTGACGTTTAGCATTTTTTCTCTCAAAAAGTAGGGCCTAAATCTAAAAATTTTATTCGTGATAAAAGTTTCCTTAATGATTTTACTACCCAGTAGTGTATTTTGTGTAGTCATTTGTTTTATAATAACTGATTTATGTAATAAAATAATTACAATAATTAATCGAAATTTATAAATATTGACGTTTACCAATTTTTTTCTCGAAAAGTAGGGCCTAAATAAAAAAAAATTATTCCGCATAAAAATTTCTTTGATCGTTTTGCTACCCAGTGATGAATTTTGTGTAATCATTTGTTTTATAATAACTGATATATGTGACTTATCTTACAGTGGTGTATAACGGGTGGTACTTTAGAATAATTTTTACTTTTTCTGAATTAATTATCAGGTAAATCAATTCGAACATCCTGTATATATATGCAGTAGGGTGCAAGAACCGTGTCTAAACGATCTAATATCAGATAAACGCATTAACGGGGGTGAATATCCTAATACAATTGCTGATATTGAATTTTACTCAATGTTAGATACATTACAAATTGGTTTTTTATATACCGGATGTTTCCCTACCCCTCTTTTATTTGATGAAACAATTAGTAAAGCTTTGTTGTAAGTAAAGAAAGCGTATATATTTTGTCAACAAGATTATTATCGTAATTTGTCTGCAAACAAAATTAAAACACTTGAATAATGAAAAATAGTGCTATTTTTATTCGTTACTCACTTTTGTTCTGTCATAAAGAACTTAATTGCGAATTTCAAGCGTGCAAACAAAATATTGATCGCTTTAAGTGAATAACAAATTTTGTATTGAGTATTGAAGTACAAGAGTGGCAAAGAAATTGGAATCAATTCCCATTTTAAATATTCAAAGAAGTTTCCAGTGACACCCGCTATACATAGCAATGATTTCACCGCCTGCTTTAGTCATTATTTCATAAATCTGAAGTACACTCGACCATTGTCCAATGGTTATAACAGTATAGCGACCCTGTGCTATACAATACACTGCAACACAACACGCAAAGCCACAATCAACCAGCCGAAACGGAAGTGACGATGCCTTATCAAGTTCCGGTCCGGTGATTTGCCATCTCTTTCTCACTTTAGTTACGGTCTCTCACTTTGCAGTAACTTTTTTACAAGTAGAAGAGAATAAATTTATCAATAATAATAAATTTCAAGTGTGCCTTGAAAACCTGAAAAAAAAACTAATTTTGTTTTCGAATGAGGCATCAGTACATTAGTACATGCCCCGGGGCTTGGGTACACTTGTACCCGTGCCAATTGTTGATAAAATCTCCTTGGTACCTATTCAATTGATATAAACAAAAGGGCCGCAAAAGTAACTTGGCTTTTTTAATTTTCCTGGCCCCATTTTTTAAGTTGTTTGAACGGGATTTTAACTTTTGGTTTGTCTGTAATTTTTGTCACCAGACTGTAATTTGTTTGATGCTTTTTTGTTTATTAACGTTAGGTCAAGGCTCTTTTTAATTAATTAGTACAAAAAAATTGGGGCAAATATTATTACATGAAGCGTGTTAAAATATCTACTAATTATCCTAAAATGAATAATAATAAATTTGAGGGTTGTATTTTAATAAGGGTTAAAAATAAAGCCAGCGGTCAATGTAAGAGCCTTGCTCTGATTTCTATGTTAAATTTAGCGCCTTATTGATTTGTAAAGTAAAGTTTGCATGACTTAGATTGTCTGTATACCCTCTATAATTATTTTTTTGATCAAATAATGATTTATAACAATGTGAAGGACCTTGCAGAAAAATTGCGTGAGATAAGAAGTGACCAACGACCTTCAGACTTAAATATTTTTCTTAAAATTGCTATCTTGATTAATAAAAAAAAATCGCATTGATAAAATGGACGCAGAAGTACAAAACTTCATGAATTTTTCTGGCCTTACTTTTTTTGTTATTTTAAAACGAATTTAACTTTTAGTTTTCTAATATTCTTTGTTGCAAAAATATAAATTAGTTTTAACCCTCAAAAAAATATTAACCCAATTTTCAAGCCATATTCTGTAGATTATCTTTTAATTACTGTTTTATATCAATTGGAATGACCTGATTCTTTAATTCCTTGCAAAAACACAATAAAAAAAGATTTATATCACAGAATAGAATTCAAAGGAATAAAAAATATACTCTGCATTACATGCATGAATTATTTGTGTATCTAAAGTGTCCTAAAATACTTGAAAATATTCCGAAATGTTCTACAACATTCTTAAATATTTCAGAATACTTTTAAAACATTTTATAACCTTCCAAAATACTCCAGAATTTTTTACAATGTACCAAAATGTTCCAGAATTATTAAATGTTGAAGAAACCTCGAGGATTCTGCATTATAATATTTTAAAATGCTTTAGAACATTTTAGAATGTTCTAAAACTATTCTGAAACATTTTAAAATACTGTAGACTGTTCTAAAACATTGCAAAATGTTCTTTAGTATCCCAGAACGCTTAAGAACATTCCAAAATGTTGTGGAAGGTCCTACAACATACCAAAATATTTTAGTAAGCTGTAGAACATTCTAAAACATTTATAAATGTTCCACAACATTCTAGAATGATGTTAAACGTCTCAGAACATTCTTTAACATTTTACAATGCTCTAAACTATTCTAAAACATTTCCAAACGATATAAAACGCTTAAAAATGTTCCAAAACTTGTTGAAAAATCCAACGACTTGTCAGAACATTCTAAAACGATTATAAATGTTCTAAAATGTTCCACAACGTTCCAGAATGATGTAAAACGTTCCATAATATTATATAATGTTCTAAATTATCCAGGGATATTTTCAAAATGATTTAAAGTACTCTAGAATATTTCTAAAAACTGAAGAATGCTTCGAAACACTTTAGAACATTCCAAAATTTAAAATACCCTTGAAAATATTCCTAGAATGTTTCAGAATATTCCAAAACATTCCAATAAGTATTGAAATGTTTTAAAGTATTCCAGAATGTTTAAGAACATCCCAGAACTTTGTAAAAGGTCCTACAACGTTCCAAAAATGTTTATAAATGTTTTAAAAAGTTTCAGAATGATTTCAAATGTTCTAAAACATTCTAAGATATCTCCAAAATAATTTATGCTTAAAACACACCGAAATATTCTTGAAAATTTTAGAACATCCTAAAATATTTGTAAAATGTTCCAAAATATTCCAAGAGGTGGTGACATATTCTAGAATGCTTTAGAACATTCTAGAATATTCCACAATTTTTTATAATGTGCCAAAATGTTCCAGAATAATTTTATATTGGAAAAACATTAAAGAATATCTCTAAAACAATTTTTAAAATTTTTAGAACATTTCTGAATGCTTTAAATTACTTTAAAACATCACAAAACGCTGTAAAATGTTCTTAAGTATCTCAGAATATTTCAGGAAGCTTCAGAACACTCTAAAACGTTTCAAAATGATGTAAAATGTGCCAAAATATCCCCAAAATTATTTAGAGCACTTCAGAACATTCCAAAATATTCTACAATATTTAACAACATTTATAAATGTTTTTAAAACATTCCAAAATGTCCCGAAACGTGGTGACATTTCAAAATACTTCACTACATTTCACAATCTGCCGAGAAACTTCAAAATAATTTGAGGATTCTGGGATACCTTAGAACATTTAAAAACGTTTTAGAATGTTCTAGGCAGTTTGGAACATTCTAAAACGTTTTTTAAATGTTCTAAGGTATCCCAGAAAGTTTAAAAACATTCCAGAAAGTTCTAAAACATTTCCAAAATCTTTCTGAACGAACCAGAATGAAATTAAATGTTTCAGAACATTATGGAATGTTCTAAAACGTTCCAGAACATTGTAGAATATCCCAAAACATTCGAGAATATTTGTAAAATATTTTTAAATATTTTAAAACATTTCAAAATGTTTCAAGCGACTCTAAAACATTCCTAAACATTATAAAATATTCTTAAGTATCCCAGAACGCTTAAAAACATTTCAAAATTTTGTAGAATATCGTACAACATTTAAGAATGCTTCAGAAACAATGTAAAATGTACTAAAACATTTTAAAACATTTAAAAATACTTAATAATGCACAAGGAGATTCTAGAATATTCTAAAATGTTTTTAAAATGTTCAAAAATGTCCCACAACTTTCTAAAAAGATTTCATGTTGAGAAAAATTCAACAATATGTTCCAGAATGTTTTAAGACATTCCACAACATTGTAAAATGTTTTAAAATAATTGAGAATATTCCCTAGAGTATTATGAAACATTTTAGAACATTTCGGAATGCTGTAGAATAGAATAAAATGTTCTAAAATATATCAGAACGCTTAAAAACATTCTAGAACTTTGTGGAAGGGTCTACAACACTCTCAAATGTTTATGAATATTCTAAGAAGTTTTCCAAAGTTTCAGAATATTATAGAATGTTCTAAGACACTCAGAGATATCTTCAAAACAATTTAGTGCACTCCACAACGTTTCGAAATGATTTTATGTTGAGAAAACTTCGACGATTTTGTTCCAGAATGTCTTAAAAGATTCCAGAATGTTGTGAAATATTCTAGAACACTCAAAAACACTCCACAATGTGTCAAAACGTTTCAGAATAATTTTATGTTATAAAAACCTTGAAAATTCTGCATTAGAATGTTGTGAAACGTCCTAAAACATTCAAAAACATTGTAAAATGTTCTAAAGTATCCCAGAAAGCTTAAAAACATTCTAAAATAATCCAATAACACTCAAAAACGTTTATAAATGTTTCAAAACGTCGCACAACGTTCCAAAATATTTTAGAATATTCTAAAATGTTTTTTAAATGTTCCAAATAGTCTAAGAACGTTTTAGAATGCTCCAAATTACTCCAAAATGTTTTGAAATGTTCTATAACACTTCAAAATGTTGCAGAATATTTCAAGATGTTGTAAAATGTGCGAGAATGCCTAAAGAACATTCCAAAATGCATTAAATTGTCTTAGAAGGTTGTAAAATATTTCAGACACGTTTGAAAACATTATTAAATATTCCAGAACATCTTTGAGCATACCAAAATTATTTACAAACCTTCAAAAAGCCTCGTAACATCATAAATTTTTCCAAAATGCTTTAATAATAAATTTCTTCTTAATACTGGCTAGCTATATTCATAAATTCAACTTCAGTTGTAATATTTTCTTCAAACATTTCTTTTCTGCACATTAAAACAGGATTTGTAACAACAGATAAATATTTGACGGAACTGTCAGTTGTGGTTATTTGTTGAGCATATTTTTTGTATGCTGTTACATTTTCCAAGCATTTTTCTTGTTTAAAACTGCCCTTAATCAAATTATTTAGACATTTGGCACAAATATATTTCGAAATATTTGATTTAAGTACCTGAAATCATTAATACTAATATTTATAACAATAATTTTAGGTTAACTGTCAAACTTACATATTTCAAATTTAGCTTTAAAACTTGTTCCATTTGTAACTTGAAGCTCAACAAACGTAGAATTGTTCGAATATTGCAAACAAATCAAACAAACATCAATAAAATAAGACATTTTATCACCTATTTGACATTTAACTACTGTAAACCATGGATAATATACCCTAAAGATGGCTGACGCCATTAAACCAAATATGGAACTAAAAATTAAATTTTAACATTCATATTTACTTGCCTACTGTCTTTATTTTATTTGGCACAAATATATTTCGGAATATTTGATTTAAACTCCTAAAATAATTAATACAGTTGAATAATTTGAGGTTAAACATCAAACTTACAAGTTCAGATAATAAATATTTCAATTTATCTTCAATACTTGTTCCACTTGTATTTTGAAATCTAATAAATATTAAACTTTTTGATTTTTTGAGACATTTTAGTACCACTGAACAAAATTGATTATTTTGACATTTAGCTGTCATTTATTATAACCTTGAAAGGTATAACATGATGTATAAATATTAATAGGGTTGAATGTACTTAATTGAAATAAATTAACATATCACGGTGAAGGTCCGCCTAAACATGCGTGTATATTTTTTATTAGGGGTTGATTTAAATGTTAGACAGCCAAAATTATTCTCAGTTCAGTTTAAGACCGCTAGGTGAATATATCACTTATTTGAACAAAATTATAAGAAAAGCGTACGTATTCAATTCCTGTATTTAACCCAAATAACATTTTTCTGCTCAAATTGTTTCTTAATATAGTTTTAATTTTACTTTTGGTTCAACCTCTTCCGAAAAGTTGCGCCACTGTGACACATGGTGTTCTACTTAACTTAACATGCAATGAAAAACATTCATTAATTAGTTTGTTACATGATTATTTTTATTTTTATGTGTAAAAATCGCGTAACAAACGTTTTGCAGTTGGAAGACCAAAAATTAATTTTTAATTTGACAGTTACACCGACGAAGAATCACGTGATTGCCTATAACTCACTAAATGTCAAACACTGAACGAACCCTATAAAATATTTATTGTTGTAGTGAATACTCAATTTATTTTCAATTTATTCGGTCGAAATTATGTTTTTTAATGTATTTAGTTCCAAATTTCGTTCATTTAAATCAATATTTCAACATGACGTCATTGTAAGCTGTCAAAATATTTTATTGAAATTTGTTTATAAATATTATTATTAATTATTTTAGGTATTTAAATCAAATATTCCGAAATATATTTGTGCCAAATGTGTGAATAATTTGAATATGGACAGTTGGGGGCATAAAAAATGCATAGAAAACATAACAACATACATAAATATGCTCAACAAATAACCACAACTGACAGTTCGTTCAAATTTTCATTAAAACAATGTTGCCAGTGTATAAAATTGATCCGTTTTTAGACAATATCATCAATCATATTACAAATGAAGACACTATAGTTTTATATTCAAAATAATAATCAAAAGAATATAAAACAAACCTAGAAGAGTTTGTTTATTACATTATTCAAACATCTGTCAAACTACAATGTTGCCAATGTACAGAATTGATCTGCTTTCAGACAATGTCAATAATTATATTATTTAAGTGTTTTATGAACTGTATTTTAACTGTCAAATTACAAATGAAGACAGTATGACAATTAATGAAGTTTTTCTTCATATAATACTGTTGTAAATTCAAAATAATAACTCAAAAGAATTTTCTTCATTTAGACGTCTGTCAAACTACAATGTTGCCAATGTACAGAATTGATCTGTTTTTAGACAATATCATTAATTATATTAAAAAGGAGGACAATATTTTAGTAAATGATGTCTGATATTATTTTAAATTCAATTCAAATTGATTTTTGTCAAATTTGATCGTAATTTAAACAGCATTCATAAATTCAACATACAAAAATATGCTCAACAAATAACCACAACTGACAGCTCTTTCAAATATTTTATATTTATTCATTTAAATGTTTTACGAACTGTAACTTAACTGTTATATTATAGATGAAGACAATATGCCATGAATAAAGTTTTTTTTTCTTATATAATACTGTTAAATTCGAAATAACTCGAAAAAAATTTGCTTTATTTAGACATCTGTCAAACTACAATGTTGCCAATATATAGAATTAATCTGTTTTTAGACAATGTCATTAATTATATTAAAAAGGAAGTCAATATTTTAGTAAATGATGTCTGATATTATTTTAAATTCAATTCAAATTGATTTTTTGTCAAATTTGGTCGCAATTTAAGCAGCATTCATAAATTCAACATACAAAAATATGCTCAACAAGTAACCACAACTGACAGCTCTTTCAAATATTTTATATTTATTTATTTAAGTGTTCTACGAACTGTAACTTGACTATCATATTACAAATAAAGACAATATGACAATGAATGAAGTTTTTTTTTTATAACTGTTAAATTCAAAATCAAAAGAATTTGCTTTATTTAGACATCTGTCAAACTACAATGTTGCCAATGTACAGAAATGATCTGTTTTTAGACAATGTCATTAATTATAATCAAAAAGAAGACAATATTTTAGTAAATGATGTCTGATATTATCTTAAATTTAATTCAAATAGATTTTTGTCAAATTTGGTCGCAATTTAAGTAGCATTCACGAATTCAACATACAAAAATAAGCTCAACAAGTAACCACAACTGACAGTTCTTTCAAATATTTTATATTTATTTAATTATTTGGATGTTTCGCACTGTAATCAAACTTCACAACATTGTATAAATAAAAATCGCATGGAAATAATTGTAACAAGCGTTTTACAGTTGGAATATGAGAAAATTCAATTTGGCATGATTTTGACAGCTTCTTGGCGGAAAATTCAAATTTAAAATTTTGTCAACTGTCTGAAATTTCATATTTAATAGAGTTTTCAGGCGCTAAATCTGTAAAATAATTAGTATTTTTGTGCGAAACTACAACTTTACGTTAGTTTTAGGCACAAAATCAAAATTTTATGTTATTATCAGGCGCGGAATTTTAATATCACGCAACTAATTGGAATTTAACGTAGCTTCCTGGCGCCAAATTCGAATATTAATCGGAAATTTGGCGCGAAATCCAAACTTTGTTATTTCTAGAAGCGAAATGTGAATATTACGCAATTTTTTGACACGTAATTTGAATTTAAGATAGCTTCCTGGCATTAATTTTGATTTTATTACAGATGTGGACATACATATACACAATAGTTACATTATGTACCTATTCGTTATCATTACCTCAAGAACAGGACTGTTCCCGCGCATCATACACCAGATGCGTGTCCTTGGCAGATCCTCTCCTCAAGGACGCCGCCCTAATATTCCCAGACAACATGCATGACATCGAATTAGTTTGTTTGACGTGGAATAGTTTCGTGGATTGTCTTAAAGGTTAGAATTAGGAGTGATTTAGTACAAATGATTAAAGGAAGTGATTTTTAGGTTATACCGACAGATGTTTTACTAAAGAACAAAGAAGACAGTTCAATAAAGCGGTTGAGAATCCAATTGAAAGTGTTCACATGATGTGCACGCAGCAAAATTACCAACAAGGTAATTTAACCTCAAAAATTTGTGTTGAAGGTAATTAGTTTTGTTTTAGAATATTTGCAGCATGCAAGTTGCATAAAATCGACTGTAACGGAACACGAGCACTGCGGGGACCAATATGCTCAACTTGTAGATCAAGTTTCGCAAGGGGAGGCCATTTCTCGAGCCAGTTTATGCTGGTATGTAGTTTTAAATGTTTGTATGGTGATTAATTTGTTTGTTTTAGTTCTCATGACCGTTTTAGAAGATGTGTGATGCGGGAAGCTCAAAGAATGTGTGACAGAGGTGTGCCTAATGGCAACGCTGTACGATTCGCAGAACAAATAATCGATAAAGCCTTAAGTTTCTTACAAGATCAATGCTATAATTATATGTAAGTAAATAAAACACAAATATTTAAAATATATTTATTGGAAATTTTAGCCCAAATTCAGGCGACTGCATGACAGGTAGTTACAAATCTTCAGACGACCAATTGGCAATGTCAACTAGTCCGTGGTTTACAACACGTGACCGCTCAAATCCTTCTTCTTTAAGCACATCAAACAAAAAAGAACATCGTACGGAAAATGACGATGTTTTAAGTACAGACGTAACAGTGCTTGATTTAGGCAGTAGCGGGGATATTGCAACCGAAGGGGAGAGCACATCTGGCACTGGAATGTTAGGTAAATTAATTTTTAATTAAAATAACTCTTTTATAGATTTTTGTTTAAAGGTAGTAGAACTCGTCCGTCAAGTTACGGTCGGAGCTCATCCTGGGATACTTCCCCCACCCCGACTCCCCCTAGTCGCCCCGATTGGGCCACTTTATCAACTTGGCACGTTTATAACCCCAGCAGCAGTAATTCCGCAAATCCAGCAAGTAACACGGTCATAAACAGTAATACTCCTACCAATACCAATGGAGGAGGCAGTAATTCCTGGAGTGGAGGAAACAATTTAGCAACTAATCCAATTTCGGGCTCCTCTTCCTTCTCCCAGCAACAATCAACAACAGAAACGTGGTACCCAGTTGCAGGAAGTCACGTGGGTAATTCTGTAGATGAGCCCAACCAAATGGGCTTGGCTAAACCGAAAAATAATGGCGCTGCCGCGCCCAAAGTACTTGCAGTTCAGTTAAGTTTCACGGTTGTCGCTACTGTTTTAGTAGCTTATTGTTAAGCAAAAGTGCAATTTTTTATTTAGTTACCATCTTGGAAATTTGTGATTTTTAAGTTAAGTACAAATTTATTTTTTAAGCTAAATGTTACCAAATAAATACTAATATATTTTGCAAAATGAAGAAATATATTTATTTATAAGAATGCACTAGTCACTTTTAGTAGTTTTATTAATAAAATTAATGTTTAGATACACCTGTATACTATTAATACGAATAAAACAGTTTCCTGAAAATACATATTTATTTTTGACAGTTGTGGTTATCTGTTGAGCATCTTTTTGTATGTTGTTATATTTTATAGCTTCTAATCAATTTATTTTTACATGTGGTGCAAATAATTATTAATTAAAACTGTTGTAACGTAAGAAAAGTGTGCATTCAGACGCTTTTACACAAAAATAAAGTAATAATAAATTGTAGTCATTTTTAACGCAGTTGGCACCATTGTATTTTGACAGCTATTATTGTTGACATATTTAAAATGAATTTCTGTATTTCATGTCTTAAAAACAACAAAAATCTAACAAATATTGTATTTATAGTTAATGAAGGGGTGAAAATAGAAGATAAATTGATATTTGTAAATAACTTAACCTAAACTTTGTTTGTGTTCCAACAATTTTTGTTAAATTCCAGAGGCAATTAAATCCAAATATTCCTAAATATGTTTGTTTGAATTGCTTAGAATGTATTCCAATGCGAAATATGTCAAAAAAAAGTTCAAAAAGAATAGTCATTTGACGCAACATAAGCGTACACACATAACAAAAAAAATATAACCTTAATTTCAAATATTTAATAATTATTTCTCATATTGTAGCTTAACATGTCCAAATAAATGTTTTAACAACATACAACAACGTTTTAAAGTGCTTTTAAACAGATTTAAAACAAATATTAGAACTGTCAGTTGTGGTTATTTGTTGAGCATATTTTTTGTATGCTGAATACATTAAACCTGCTTAAATTACAACCAAATTTAACACAAATAAATTAAGAATAATATTATGATCAACAGACTCAATTTACTGCAATATTGTCTTAATTTTTAATATAATTAATGATGACTAAAAGTAGACCAATTTTAAACATTGGCAACATTGTAATTTGACAGATGTTTTGATTAAAACAATTAACCAACACTCCTAAATTAGTTTTAAATTTATTTAATTTTAAAACTGTATTTGCTGCAATATTGTCCAAATTATTGGTGACAATCTAAAAATAGATTAATTTTATACATTGGTAGCAATGTAATTTGACAGATGTCTACATAAAATATGAATAAACACTTCTAGATTTGTTTTGTAACCATTTAAGCTATTTTTTTAATTTAAAACAAAATTATTATATTGAAAAACGGTTTAGAAATTAGGAATGCTCTAAAATATTCCAGAGCGTTACAGGCTGTGCACAACTCCGTAGAACAATCCAAAACTATAAACAAAATGTTTCAGTGCGCTCTAAAACTATTTGTAGAACTTTATAGACCAATCCAAAACGTTTAACTATGTTTCAAAACGCTTTACAGATGTACTCATACGACCCAAAAATATATAACCTCAATTTAATATATTTAGAGAATAAATGTCTTTATTTCTCACATTTGGCAATATAACAGTTTGACAGATACCCAAATAATTTTTTTTTAACATTATTGAACACACAACAACTTTCTAAAGTGCTTTCAAACAGATTTATAATATTTATTAGAACTGTCAGTTGTGGTTACTTGTTGAGCACATTTTTTGTATGTTGAATTTATGAATCTTGCTTGAATTTTAATTAAATTTGACACAAACATATTTAAACAAAATATTTTTATGATCGGAAAACTTAATGTACTGCAATATTGACTTTTTTAACATAATTAAAGACGTTGTCTAAAAGTAGATCAATTTTATAGATTGGCAACATTGTAGTTTGACAGATGTCCAAATAAGCAATGAATAAACACTTCAAGATTTGTTTTATATTCATCAAAGTAATTTTTCTATTGTATAAGACCCAATTTATTGTCATATTGTTTTATTGAATTTAAAACAAATATTTATAGAACTGTCAGATGTGGTTACTTGTTGAGCATATTTATTGTATGTTGGATTCATGAATCCTGCTTAAATTACGATCAAATTAGACACAAATATATTTGAATTAAATTTAAAACAGTATTATGATCAATAGACTACATTCATTGCATTATTGTCTCCCTTTTCAATAATATTAATGACGTTATCTAAAAGTAGCTCAATTTTATATATTGGCAGCATTGTAGTTTGACAAGCAGTTGTGGTTATTTGTTGAGCATATTTTTTGTATGCTGCTGCTTAAATTACGACCAAATTTGACAGAAATATATTTAAATATTGTGATCAACAAACTTAATTAACTGCAATATTGTCTTGCTTTTTAATTAAATTAATGACATTGTCGTATCGTACAATTAATTTTATATATTGGCAGCATTGTAGTTTGACAGATGTCTAAATAAATAGTTTCGCAATGTATTTTCTAACACAATTTTGTACTTTTTGCCTTCGGCATTGTAAAAAACTAAAAAATATTAATTCAGACGACATAGAAGGTATAACAATTGCAGAAATGTTCAAATTAAATATACCTGAATATGTAAGTAACTTAACCTCAATTTTGTTGTATTAAAAAATAATTAAATCGTTTTTAGGGGCACCTAAAGTCAGATATTCCTAAAAATATCTGTCAAAATTGTGTGCGGAATTTAAATAAAAACAAATTCAGGCAGAATTTTGTGGAAAATATTACAAGTTTAAATGAATATATAAAAGAATTAATAGTTAAAAATGGTTATTGCGATTATTTATCGATAACATTAGAAGAAATTTTGCAATATAAAGAATCTAGAATATTAAAAAAGAATCGAAAATTAGAAAGTGTGTTTATAAAAACGGAAAAACTGAACGAAAATTTAATAGAAGAAACGACAGAAGGATTAATAATAGAAAATGAATGTAATGAGTTTGAAGATGACAAATTTAAAAGTGAATACGTAAAAATTGTTCCAGTTGATGATATTATTAAACAAAATAAGGAATTTTCAAAAAATAAAAAACAAATTGGATGTAGCGAATGCGACAAAACTTTCCAACGTTCAAGCGATTTAAGAATTCACTATCGATCGCATACGGGCGAACGCCCTTACGAATGCCCGATTTGCCCCAAAAAATTCATGAAAAATAGCCATTTAAAGCAGCACAAAAAAACGCACACAACTCAAAACCAAAAGACGTTTCCTTGTGCTGTTTGTTTAAGAATTTTTTCACGAATCGTTGATTTGGGTAGACATAAAAAAACACACGATTTAGTTGAAATTCTCGAAAAAAAGCCTCCGCCGGATTCATCCAAGCTTCGCTTCCACTGCATTCAATGTCCAAGAGCTTATCAATACAAATATCAATTGAATTCACATTACCGCACACATTCTGGGGAGCAGCCCTACCAGTGCCCATTCTGCCCCAAAAAATTCTCTCTTTCCCGCAATTTAAACAACCATAAATTGTCCCACACAGGAGAACGGCCTCATTTGTGTACAATATGCAATAAACGGTTTAGTAAGTCTACTATTTTGAAACGGCACAAACGGACGCATGAAAATTTGAGGTTATTCCCATGTGGAATTTGTGAGAAGAGTTTTACACAAAGGGTGCATTTAAATCGGCATGTAATGATCCACGAAGGGCGAAAACCGTTTGAATGTCAGTTTTGTGATTATAAATGCGCTGAAGCGAGGATTTTGAAACGACATCTGAGGAAACACACGGGGGAGGAAGCCTACGGCTGTACTTAATCACTTGTTTTAACAAAAATAAATCAGTTTTAAAACCAGAACTATTTTTAATTACTTTTCAGACAGTTGGAAACACTATAAATCATTCTGGAACGTTCGAAAGCGTCTTGGAACATTGTACAACGTTTTCAATTTGCTCTAAAACAGTCCTAAACTCTTCAACATAAATTATAAAACGTTTCAGAATATTAAATAACATTCTGGAATGTTTTAGAGTGCTTTAAATAATATATTTGCATAAATACATACAGAAAATTTGCCCAACAAATAACCACAACTGACAGTTCTCATAAATACTTAGTTTTAAATCTTTTCAACACAAAAAATGTCATATTATTTGTACTTTATTGTTTAAATTCATATTTATTAAATTATCACAATGTCCTAAGTGAAATACACAAAATTCAGTTAAAAATACGTATTGAAACTATTTATTTAGACAACTGTCAAACTAGAATGTTGCCAATGTATAGAATTAATCTATTTTTAGATAGTCAACAATTATATCAAAAATAAAGATAATATTTTTCAATGTAATACTGAGAAACTAGAAAATAATTTAAATGAATATAATATAAATCTGGAATTGTTTATTTATTGCTTTATTTGGACAGCTGTCAAACTACAATGTTGCCAGTGTATGGAATTGAATTGCTTTTAGACAATGTCATTAATTATATTAAAAAGGAAGATAATATTACAGTAAATTAAGTTTTTCGTACACAATACTGTTTTATATTTTGAAAACTTCTTAAATAAATATAAAACAGATCTTGAAGTGTTTATCCATTGTTTATGTGGACATCTGTCAAACTACAATGCTGCCAATATATAAAATTGATTTACTTTTAGACAACGTCATTAATTATAATAAAAAGAAAGACAATAATGCTGGTAAATGAAGCATATTCATCATAAAACTATTTTAAATTCAATTTAAATATATTTGTGTCAAATTTAATCATAATTTAAGCAAGATTCATGAATTCAACATACAAAAAATGTGCTCAACAAGTAACCACAACTGACAGTTCTATGAATATTTGTTTGAGAAACTAGAAAATAAATTAAATAAATATAAAACAAATGTAGAAGTGTTCGTTTATTGCTTATTTGGCAGTTATCAAACTACAAAGTTGCCAATATAAATTTAAAGATGTTCTCTTTTGAAGTAAACAGGATTTGCAGAACAGACCCCATTTTTACCGTAATATTTAGTTTAATAATTTGTTCGCAAAAACGGTGTCAGCCATTATTTGAAACTTATTTTACCTGTGCTTCACGTGTGTATCAAATAAGTGTTAAAATGTCGTATTTTATTGAAATATGTTTTATTTGTCTGAAACATTCAAACAATCTTACATTTATTAGTTCTCAAAATACAAACGAAACTAATTTTGAAGATGAATTGAAATACTTTTTATCTGGATTGGTACGTTTATTACTTAACCTCAAATTATTATCATAACTGTTTTAATATTTCAGGAACTCAAATCAAATATTCCTAAATATATTTGTGCTAAATGTGAATGCATTTTAAATAAGATTCGTCAATTCAAACAAAAATGCTTACAAAACATTACAACGTACGAAAAATATGCTCAACAAATAACCACAACTGACAGTTCTTTCAAACATTTATCTGTTGACATAAATCCTGATTTTATTGCTCCAATATCGCAAACTGAATTAAACTTCGAAGAATGTATGATTAAGGAAGAAGTAAAAGAATTAACATTGGATGATGAATCAAAATTATTACTGTTGGAAATTAAACAAGAAGATATTATTGAAAAAAATACGCAAATATCAAATATTGAGAATAAAAAAGATAAACCACACACTTGTAAAATTTGTGAAAAGTCATTTAAACGAATTGACTGTTTAAAAATTCATCAATTAGTGCATTCCGGTGAAAAACCATTGATTTGTGAAGTTTGCAATAAATCATTCCGAACTTTGCATGTTTTAAAAAGACATGAATTAATTCACTCAAACAAAAAACCGTATACTTGTAAAATTTGTGAAAAATCTTTTAGACAGTTGCAACATTTAAAATATCACCAAATAATACATTCTGGTGAAAAACCATTTACGTGTGAAATTTGTAATGAATCATTCCGACGATTGCATCATTTAAAAAATCACCAATTAATACATACCGGTAAAAATACATATAATTGTGAAATTTGCAATGTAAAATTTCGTTGTTTGAAAACTTTGAAGAAGCATAAACTCGTACACATTAATAAATAATGATAAATAGGTTGTTTATCGCCGCCATATTGGCAGTATGGTATCATAACTGTATGTATTAATTATTTTAGGTATTTAAATCATATATTTGTGCCAAGGGAGCTATAAATTGGAACAGAAATGCTTACAAGATACAAAAAATATGCTCAACAAGTAACCACAACTGACAGTTGTAAATATTTATTTGTTGTCATAAATCTTTATTTTATGTGTAGAAATAACTGTAATACAAATATTTGTAAGTCATAAACTGAAATAAATGTAAATATTGAGTAATTAAACAGCTGTCAAACTACAATGTTGCCAGTCTACAGAATTGATCTGCTTTTAGATACTGTCATTATTTATATCAAAAAGAAGACATTATTGTAGTAAATAAAGTTTTTAGATTCTAAAACTGTTTTAAATTCAATTTATTTATGTCAAATTGGCAGGATTCATTAATTTTAGTAATGTTTGCCAAAAATAACATACAAAAAGTATGCTCAACAAATAACCACAACTGACAGTTCTTGATTCATTTTTAATCAATGTCAATAAATATATTAAAAAAAAAGGGACAATATTGCAGTCAAAATAACTTAATTGGATATAAAATCAATCTTGAAGTGTTTCTTCATTACTTTATTTAAATATGTCAAACTACAATGTTGCCAATGTATAAAATTAATTTACTTTCAGGCAAAGTCAGCAATTATATTGAAAATAAAGACAATATTGCAATAAATAATACTGTTTTGAGAACTAAAAAATAGCTTGAATGAATATAAAACAAATTTAGAAGTGTTTGATAATTGCTTCATTTGGACAGCTGTCAAAATTATTTTATCTGTGCTGGTACGTGTGTGTATCAAATAATAAAATGTGTTATTTTATTGATATATGTTTTATTTGTCTTAAACATTCGAACAATCTTACATTTATCAGTTCTCGAAATACAAATGAAATCAGTTTTGAAGATGAACTGAAATATTTTGTACCTGGGTACGTTTATTACTTAACCTCAAATTATTATCATAACTGTATTAATTATTTTAGGAACTCAAATTAAATATTCCAAAATATATTTGTGCCAAATGTGGACGCAATTTAAGTCGGATTCGTGAATTTAAACAGAAATGTTTACAAAATTTTAGAATATATGAAAAATATGCTCAATATAACCACAATTGACAGTTCTTTCAAATATTTATTTGTTGTTATTTTTGAATATTTGAGAACATTTCATATCGAAGAAACATTATTATAATTTAATTATTAAGTAATAAAAATTACTTACCTTAAAACCGAGGATATTTGACTACAGTTTCACTTTTTAAAGTACTTTTTCGACGTTTCAGAACAAAAACTGCACTAATTACTCACTAAAAATCACTTAATTTTATTATAAATCCACAATGTATGTCCGAAATATTAATAAAACACAACAAAAGTCTATTGTGAGTACTTGTTGAACATATTTGATGTATGTTGTTATTTTGTAGACAATTTGTTTAAATAATTTTCATATTTGATACATATTTTAACAACATTTCAAACGAATATCACTGTTAATACTGTGAACACAACCAAAAAATTCGTTTTGTGTAGTTGCAGCGAGCATTGAACTGCCTCCGGCACAAACTTGATTTGTTACGTAAAGTATTACTTTATATTGAATATAATTCCAATAGTTATACGCATTTACTTTTATATTTATATTTTTTAAATATTTCGCTTATATTTTTATTTTATTTTCATTCATTTTAGGCGGTTTATTGTAATGAATATTTAATTCATAAATTTACAGCTCGTGCACCAATTACAATAAATGGTTGCAAATAATTTTGCATACACTCACATTCTTTTTGAGTACGTACCCACAATTTGAGTTGACGTCTGTTGCCTGTTAGATTTTTATAAACAATCGATTGTTATGTTAAAAATCGTTTAAAATTTAATTAATTTCAGTAATATGCCCTCTATTAATATCTCAAGGTGTCATTGAGCTGACGTTTGGTAAATTTAAAAAGTATATTGATAAATTTTATTTGAATATTTTAGGGTAGTAAGGTACTAAACGTCAACTCAGTAATACTTTCAGATATTAATAGAGGACAAATTACTCACATGTTTTTTCAATGATTTACCCTCTATTAATATCTGAAGGTGTCACAGGGCTGACGTTTGGTAACTTCCTCAAAATATTTAATTGCTATGTACTTAAAATATTGATGGTTTGTAACTGTGTTCACGGTAATTAATTAATTAATCTAAATGAAAGTACATTGATGGCTGGTAGCTACTACATCGTTCTAAAATAACAACACCTGGTATACGCAAAAAAAAAATTGTTTTGCACGGTGTAATGTAATTAATTTAACTGTTTTTTAGAGTATTGAATTTAAAAATGTATAGCTCGTGCACCAATTGCAATTAAGGACTGCCAATTATTTTACATATAGGTACATCCATCCTGAGTATGTACTTACAATTTGAGTTTTCTATAACCCCCGGTATATACAAAAAAAAATATTCATTTTAAGCGGTGTAATATAATAAAACATTGACTGATTTAAAATATTTAATTCATAAATTTGTAGCTCGTGCACTAATTGCTAATAATGGCTGCAAATAATTTTGTACATACTTACATCCTTCTTGAATATGTACCCACACTTTAAATTTTTCTACTACACCTGGTATACGAGAAGAAAAATAGTTTGTTCATGGGTGTGATATGTAATAAATTATTAACTGATTTAAAACATTTAATTCATAAATTTATAGCTCGTGCACTAATTACTATTGAAGGCTGCCAATTATTCTGCATATAGGTACATCTATCCTGAGTATGTACCTACAATTTGAATTTCCTACAACAACTAGTATACGCAAAAAAAAATAATTTGTTTTGGACGGTGAAATGTAATAAATTCTACTATTTTTTAGAATATTGAATTTAAAAATTTATAACTCGTGTACCAATTGCGATTAAGGATTGCCAATTATTTTACATATAGGTACATCCATCCTAAGTATGTGCCTACAATTTGAGTTTTCTGCAACTCCCAGTATACGCAAAAAAAAAATTATTTGTTTTAAGCGGTGCAATATAATAAATTATTAACTGATTTAAAATGTTTAATACAAAAATTTATAGCTCGTGCACTAATTACTATTAATGGCTGCAAATAATTTTGCATATACTTACATCCTTCTTCAATATGTACCCACAATTTGAGTTTCTTACAACACTTGATATACGCAAAAGAAAAAAAATTGTTTCGAACGGTGAAATGTAATAAATTTAACTGTTTTTTAGAATATTGAATTTAAAAATGTATAGCTCGTGCACCAATTACAATTAATGGTTGACAATTATTTTACATATACCGACATCCTTCTTGAGTATGTACCCACAATTTGAGTTTCCTACAACACCTGGTATACGCCAAAAAAAATAATTTGTTTCGAACGGTGAAATGTAATTAATTTAACTGTTTTTTAGAGTATTGAATTTAAAAATTTATAGCTCGTGTACCAATTACAATTAATGACTGCAAATAATTCTACATATAAGTACATCCTTCTTGAGTATTTACCCACAATTTGAGTTTTTACAACCCCCCAGTATACGCAAAAAAAAATATTTGTTTTAAGTGGTGCAATATAATTTATCAACTGTCTTTGAGATATTTAATTCTTAAATTTATGGCTCGTGTACCAATTATGATTAGGGACTGCATAAATCTACACCCCTTGAGCATTTTAAAAATATTATCAAATACTTTGGGGTTCAACTGCCTTTTTTATATCAAAAAATAATATATCAACAAATAATCACATAAAATTAAACAATATTTTTGCAAAATTGCAATTTGCATTCAAAATGCATTTATTTAAATATTTGTATTTTTTAAATATACAAAATTCGAATTTATTCATCAATTTTAATAAATTTCAATGCCAGAAATGATTAAATTAAAGTTTTACATTGCACAATCTTGTTTGGTTCGGTTTTGTCCGGGCTTGGCCGTAAACTGTATAAGCGCTACGAAGTATCTTTTGATATTGTGTATTCTTTCTAACACATTGCGCGCTGTGGACAGCCGAACGTACTTCGGAGATTCAAAATAAATTAAGTTGGAGTTTGCTGGGAACGGTTCATTGTTTGCTTTAATATCGAATAGAACGGAAATGCGTTACTCTGTTCTCGCGAAATACGTTGAAAATATAAATATTTTAAAAGTGTTTCATTATATTTGGGGTTTTGAATATTGCTTATTAACGTAGAGATCAAAATTTTGTGTGTTTAAATATGTAAATTGGGGCGAATTTGTTCCGCATTGCGTGTCCGTTAGGGGCACGTATTTGCGATGTTAGTCTTTGCTTTTATTATGTAGTAAATAAATAAAATGTTTTGGTTTTTTTGCTTAGGCCTGTAATGAAAGGTCCAACGTGGGAATCGGTGCACACGTAGGTACCGCTACGAGAGGCACCCCCCCTGATGAACACCACCGCGTGGGGTTGCAATGAGTTCTAGGGCGAACGAGCGATCTAATTAGGGAGTAACGGCATACTCTCGATATGTACCTATCGGAAGTCGGGAAAATATGGTAGCTGGCGGGGGTCCTTGATTAAGTTCAAGAAACGACATTAGCTGAGACCGATACTTAAGGTTACCATATCGCGTAATTAGGCGGTATCGCGGGCCTCGGAATATGCATTGGCCACGTAATCAAACAACGTATTTTTTTATTTTGCAAACGACGAGCACACCGGTGCTTGGGTGTCTGAGCGCTCAGGCACTCATTGGGGTTGTAAAGTAGAGTCAATCAGTAGCATAATATATTGAGCACTTTTAAAATAGCTTCGGGTAATAATAAAGCAACAATCACACGCCGCGTAACTCTTCGAACACTAACCAAAACACACAACACGATTGAATGTTGAATGAATGTATTTAATAAAAAAATTCCCTTTCAGCTTCTTCAATTCATCATTACCACCTCCAACAAATTAACAACAGAACGTAAGTTGACTAATAAACTTTGCTTTTCAGGTTCTAATCTTTTTTCAGTTATTTTGTATTGATTTTTCGCTGATTTCTAATTAATTTGTATTTTTTCAGATCATTTGCTGAGGATGAGCCCAGCTGATGAGGTGGACAACGAGGGATTGGACATCGAGGGAATGGACAACGTGGGAGGAGCTGAGGATGAGCCCAGCAGCCAAAATCAACTCTCAATATTTGTTTTGTTGAATTTGATTCACCAAAATTTGTTTTAAGTTTCTGTTTCAGGTCGCCGGCCGTGGATCTTCATAACATCACCGCATCATCAACTAGGTAATATAATATTACTCATTGTATAACTGTTTTTAATTACTGCTGAAATAATTTGTCTAATATTCGAATTATAATTAAATTTAGAGTCCAGATGGCAACTTGCAGCTGCAGTAACAACCAGACTTCAGAGCCCAGCAGTGAAATCAGAATCAGAGCCCAGCAGCCGTCAAAGAAGTCCTCCAATAGTTGCAGAAGATCAGTACATCAGTCTCCAGATTCAACTTTAAAGAAGTCAACTGTTTAATTTTAACCCGCCGCTTGCAAAGTTCAAGTAAGTTAATTCCTTTTTAAATTTTCCAACTTGTAATAATTATTTTGTTTCAGTTGCAGCGAGCGAAGAAGCCACTTCTCTGGTCTAGGTTTCGCTGGGGTTTTCCTAGGCCCAAAGGGAGAATTCCCGGAGAAGAGTTCGTCTCTTTCCCCTTAGTCATTGCCTGGGGGCGAACAAGGCTTACAACAACGCAACAGCATCGCGAACATCGAGCATCGAGTATTCAACAATTAATCTTCGAACCTTTGTACCCTTTCCTAATTTCCAAAATAAACTCATTTCCCCAAAATTTGCTGTTGTATTTATTTCTAAAACCTATTTTTACTGTTTTCAGGTGTAGTTAGGAGAATAAATGTATTGTTAAATAGTTTGCAAAATAAATTGAATTCAATATTAACCTGTATTTTTCATTTTTGATGTGAATACAATTTGAAATGTTTTCAGGGTTAATTATAATTCGTTAATTAGTTTGCAAGTCCTGTATATTCAATTCTTGAAGTAAATATGAATTATATTGCTGAAATTTAGATATATTATTACAATAATTTGTATTTTATTCTCATTTCATGTCAAACGTCAAGAATAAAGTTCGTAAATTCTCCGCAAGCGGCAGCACCTGTCAATGAGTGCCAACAAAAAATATTTATTAAATAAAAGATTATTTGTCAATTTAATCATTCAAAAATATTAAATTTAATCAGAATAAAATATTTAAAACACTTTGGGGTGAATAAATATGCCAAATAGTCGCTATTTTTAATTATTAATAAAATTTAGTTCCAAAACGTGCTAGGTGCTGCCATCTCTGACTAAATTACTAAACTAGTTGTATCGCAAAGAATATTGGTGTTGACATAAATTAAACCAAATATTACGAGCTTGCTTAATGTTTTATAAATTATTCTTAATCAATTGTAGACTCCATATTAAATTCTAAAAAAGATTTATAGTATATTTTAATTATTCATGCAATGATTCAAGAAATATTTAGATAAATACAATGCCGGCAAGCGATGCGTCGATCGCCGGTAAACTGACAGCTCCCGCTTCCGCTGACGAGGTACGGAATAGAATAACTGGTGTTGACTTATTATTATACTTTCGTATAGATTTTTATTCATATAATTAAAATGAGAAAAGATTAATTCAAATTGGCCAACTATTTTTAAAATATAAGTCATTTAAAAGTTAAAACCTGATCTTAAAATAAATCAATTTTACTTATAATTTGTTTATTTATTGTAATACAACCTTAGTTTGAATGCTAAAACTTAATTCTAATTATTGATTACCTCAAAAAATTATTTTTATATTTGAAAAGTACTTGAATATAACCTAACATTTTTATAATAATTTCGTTCAATCAAAATGTTTACATAGATTTCATTATAATTTCTGCTTTTTCTGTAAATTCGTCATTCTTTCTATGTACTTCAAGTATATGTTTTTCAAGGATAGTTTTTTGAGAAAATGTTTCAGTGCATTCTGCACATTTAAACTCATGTATTTTCAAATGTCGTTTCAAGCTTCTGTCATTAATAAAAGGTCTGAAGCAAATTTCACAAATAATTGGCCTTTCATTAATGTGTACAAGTTTATGCTGCTCAAAAATACTCGACTCTTCAAATGATTTACTGCAAACTTCACAAGTGAATGGCTTTTCACCAATGTGTACACGTCTATGCCCCTTAAGAGTACTCGACTGTCTAAATGATCTATTGCAAACTTCACAAATATACGGTTTTTCACCTGTGTGAATCAATTGGTGTCGTTTTGTAGAACTCAAATCTCTGAACGACTTTTTGCAAAACTTACAAGAATACGGCTTTTTACCAGAATGTATTAAACGATGAGTTTTTAATGATCTCAACAGTCGAAATGATTTATTACAAATTTTACAAGTGAATGGCTTGGTATTTGTGTGAATGAGTTGATGTTTTTCTAAATTTTTAACTGATTTACTACATATTTCACATTTATTGTTAATTGAAGCAGAATCATCCGACATTTGTACATTTTCTTCAACCATAACCTCATTTTGGTAACACATGTCCGACTCAAATTCGTCTTTTATTATTAACTCTTCTTTTATAATAAATTTTTCATCAAAATCCACAAATTCTATTTTATTTTGTGGTTCTGAATCACGTAAAACAGCAGATAAATATTTGTTGCTGTCAGTTGTGGTTATTTGTTGGGCATATTTTTCGTATGTTGTAATGTTTTGCAAGCATTTTTGTTTGAATTCATAGCTTGTATTCAAATTATTTTCACATTTAGCACAAATATATTTCGGAATATTCGATTTAAGATCCTAAAATAATTAAAATTTGTAGTTATTATAAAAATTTGAGGTTAAATGTCAAACTTACATGTTCAGGTAGCAAATACTTCAATTTATCTTCAATACTTGTTTCATTTGTATTTAGAGGCTCAATAAATGTGAGATTGTTGGAAGTTTTTAAACAAATAAAACAAATATCAATAAAACAAGACATTTTGATACTTATTTGACATTTAACGGCATATGAACCACAAATATTATAATGTGTGCTGAAATGTAGAACTAAAAATTACGGTAAAATTTTCAAGCATTTTTTATTGTTACTGCAAACTATTTTAAATAAATTTTTACAGATATATTAAAACTATTTATTATTCAACGTTTTTGAATTGTTGATACAACATTCAGAAACCAACTTGAAATTAGTACGAGTTCAGTAAACGTCAACGGGTATTGGAATAATTCTTATTCTACACATATATTACAGAATATTTGTTTACAGTGCGCAATATACAAAATAAACTAATATTTATTATTTTATTTATAAATTGACAGCTGTCTGAAACTATTGCCAACGTCAAGTAATTTAATTTCCGCAGTTAATTAAATCCTTTTAGAAGATTTAGGTTGGTACTACGAACATAAATGAATTAACTGTTCAAATGATTGACAACAGTGTTCACAAAAATAAGGAACAGCGCCATTGTGAACCCTCAACTTTCCATCAATTTTCTTTGTCAATTCTTTATTCTTCTTGTGTGAATGAAATGTTTGTTTTTCAGAAGATTTTTGTGGGCAAATTCCTTTCAAATGTTTTTTCAAATTACAGTTAAAATTGAAAGATTTGTTACAATCTTTACATGAGAATCGTTTTTTACCAGAGTGTATAAACTGGTGTTGCCTTAAATATTCTCGACTGAACGATTTTTTGCAAACTTCACATATAAATCGATTCTCACCAGTGTGTATATGTTTGTGCTGCCTTAAAGCTGACGGTAGTCGGAATGATTTGTTGCAAACTTCACAAATATGTGGTTTTTCACCAAAGTGTCTCAAATGATGTTTTTTTAATGTGTTTAATGAGACGAATGATACGTTGCAAATTTCACATGTATGTGGCTTTTTACCAGTGTGTACATATTTATGTTTCTTCAATTGTTTTAAATGCCGAAATGATTTGCTACATATTTCACATTTATTCAACTTTTCATTATCAAGTATCTTTGGCTTTTCAGTTAAATTATCTGATATTTGCACATTCTCTTCAATAATATCTTCATTTTTATTGTTAATCATTTCTTGTTTAATTTCAAGTATTAATAATTTTGATTCGTCATCCAATATTAATTTTTCGTTCATTTCTTCCTTAATTATAGTTTCTTCGCTGTTTATTGCATCTATATTTATTCCAGTTTCCGATTTTAAAACAACAAAATCAGGACTTATGTCAACTGATAAATATTTGAAAGAACTGTCAGTTGTGGTTATTTGTTGAGCATATTTTTCGTACGTTGTAATATTTTGTAAGCATTTTTGTTTAAATTCTCGAATCCTACTTAAATTTCGTCCACATTTAGCACAAATATATTTTGGAATACTTGATTTGAACTCCTAAAATAATTAATACATACATTTATTAAAATAATTTTAGGTTAGGTGTTATACGTACAAATCCAGGTAGAAAATATTTCAGTTTATCTTCAAAACTTGTTTCATTTGTATCTGAAGAACTAATAAATGTTAAATTGTTTGAATATTTGAGACAAATGAAACAAATATCAATAAAATAAGACATTTTGTCTCAAACAGAAGCACATATGAACTAACGACAATATTATCTAAAGATGGCTGACCCTTTTTGTAAAATGCCAAGTGGACGAAATGTGAATCCAAAAATTACAGTACAAAATTTATATAGTTGTTATTGAATATTCAATATTTCATGCTAAAAAGTCAAATTAAAAATATAATTGATTGGATTTATGGCAATGTTGCCAACTATCAATCTGACAAGTGAACTATTACAGCATACAAATAATGTGCTCAACAATTAACCACAGATAATAATAATTTTCGTAGCACTGTACTAAAGAAAAAAGAAGGTTTGAGCTATGAATTTGACAAATTGCTGACTTAATATTGAATGATTGAAGCCAAAAGGAACTACAATTCATAATAAAAATGTTAGGTTATATTCAAGTGCTTTTCAAATCTAGAAGTAATTCTTTAAACTTGATAAATGAGGTAATCAACAATTGAAATTAGGTTTAAGTATAAATTGAATTGTTAAAAAGTGTTTCGGGATTGAAGCAACATGCAAACATTCTAATATTAAATAAATTAATAAAATGAATAGGTGCTGTCATCTTACATGTCTCTTCCGAACTAACACTTGAAGTTTGCCTAATATTTCAGGGAAAATTCATATAATAATACATCAAAACTAAAGTTGTATGATTACATGGGTCTTTATTACAATAAATAATCGAATTATTAATAAAATTGATTTTTAGTCAACCGTCATGTTACAATTGACGCGAGTTCCTAGTGTTGGCAACATTAGCTGTCAAGTATATTGAAATGCTTAACAATTAACCACAAAAGATTGTTGTTATTGAAACTATAACATTTTATCTTATTATTTTAATAAAAAATTATACTAAAAACACAATTGTTTGCGAATTACATTGTCAAATACTATTGGGACTTGTGCACAGTTGCCAACGATTTATCTGTCAAGTGTCCAATTAAAAAGTACAAAAAATGTGCTCAACATTTAACCACAGAAAATAAGATATTTGATTATAATATTTAAATGATTTCCATTGCAAAGAGAAAGGATTGAATAATTTCAAGACAAATTGCTGACCTTATGTTGAAAGATTGAAGCCAATTGAGCGAAAAATATAGCTATTAACTATAAATGAAAATTGTTAGGTTATGTAAAGAAATTTATTTCAATTAAAATTGAGTTTCAGCTTGCGAAATATTAATTAAAGTGTTTTATATTTCCATTGTTCTAGTTCAGAAACTCTGGAAACGTGCTAGGTGCTGCCATCTTACAGGTTTCGTTCGAACTAACACTTGAAGTTTGCTTAATATTTCAGGGAAAATTCATATAACTATATCGAAACTAAGGTTGTATGATTATTAGGGACTTTATTACAATGAATTAACAAATTGATTCCTAATTACATTGTTGCAACTGACGCGAGTTTCTAATATTGGCAACAGCTGTCAATTATGAAACAGCCTCCAGCCACAAAAGCGTTGTCCTAGCAGGGCTAAAAAAGAAGGTTTGGGCAATAAATTAGACAAATTGCTGACTAATATTGAAAGATTGAAGCCAAATAAACGAAAAAAGGAATTACAAGTTATTATAAAAATGTTAGGTTATATTCAAGTACTTTTCACATGAAAAACACAAACGTATTTATTTCAACATTCTGTTTTGGAACATTGAGGTGTGTAGTGTTTTAAAATATATTTTTAATATTCTACAATATTTTACAAAATTCTACCTGTTGAAATGTTTTGCAACATTTGAAGTTTGCCATTTCAGGAAGAATTCATACATTGATATACCAAAATTAAGGTTGTTGAACTACAAGAGTCGCAATAAATAATCAAATTATTAATAAAAATGATTTTTAACGTCAAGCGTTAGATCTGACGCGAGTTTCTAGTGTTGGCAACATTCGCTGTCAATTATATTGGATATGCTTAGCAATTAACTACAAAAGATAGTTGTTATTGAAAATATAATTTTTTATCCAATTATTTTAATAAAAAGTCGAATTAAAAACACAATTGTGTGCGAATTACATTATCAACCACTATTGGGAGTTGTGGCAATGTTGCCAACCATTTATCTGTCAAGTGTCTAATTACAACGTACAAAAAATGTGCTCAACAATTAACCACAACAATAAAATATTTGATTATTATATTTTAATGATTTTTATTGCAGAAAAGGGGGGTTGAATGATTAATAAGACTAATTGCTGACCTTATGTTGAAAGATTGAAGCCAATTGATCAAAAAATAAAGCTACAAATTGAAAATAAAAATTGTTAGGTTATGTAAGAAAATTTCTTGCAATGGAAATTAAGTTTAAGCATGTAAAATATCAATTAAACAGTTTAAAAGTGTTTTATAGATTAAACATTCACTTCATGCATAAATTTCAGGGTTGAAGCAATACGAAAACAGTCTAAAATTAGAAGTGTTGTTATTTATTAATTAAAACCAAAGTAAATAAAACTCGTTCTCGTTTAGACACAAATGTATTTATTTTAACATGTGTGTACAGTAAGTAAATAATAAGAATCAGTATATTTTATTTCAAATATATGTTTTCTGCGAACAAATATTTGTGAAATGAATATTCAAGTTACGTTTTTCATAAAAAGATTTGTTACAAACTTTACATTTGTGTGGTTTTTCACCAGTGTGACTCAAACAATGTACTTTCATATGATATGACTGTGTAAATGATTTATTGCAAACTTTACAATTAAATGGTTTTTCACCAGTGTGTACGTATTTATGCCGCTTAAAAGTATTCGACTGTCTAAATGATTTATTACAAACTTCACAAGTAAATGGTTTTTCGCCAGTATGAATAGTTTGGTGCCCTTTTAAATGACTCAACACTCGAAATGTTTTATTACAAACTTCACACGTAAATGGTTTTTCGTCAGAATGTACCAATTGATGAATTTTTAAAGTGTCCAACCGTCGGAATGTTTTATTACAAATTTCACAAGTGTGTGGTCTTTCATTTGTGTGAATGAGTTTATGTGTTTTTAAAACTTGCAGAAGTTGAAACGATTTGTTGCAGACTTCACAAGTAAATGGTTTTTCACCAGAATGGCTAATATTTTCTTGTTTAATTTCAAGTAATAATGATTTTGATTCCTCATCTAGTATTAATTCTTTTTCTTCCTTGATTATACACTCTTCGAAGTTCACTGTATTTACATGTATTTCAGTTTCACTCAAGTCAACAGATAAATATTTGAAAGAACTGTCAGTTGTGGTTATTTGTTGAGCATATTTTTCGTACGTTGTTATATTTTGTAAGCATTTTTGTTTGAATTCATGAATGTTATTCAAATTTTGTCCACATTTGGTACAAATATATTTTGGAATACTTGATTTAAGCTCCTGAAATAATTAATAAATACAGTTACGATAATAATTTTAGGTTAAGTGTTATACGTACAAGTCCAGGTAAAAAATACTTCAATTTATCTTCAAAACTTGTTTCATTTACATTTGGACAACTAATTAATGTTAAATTGTTTGAATATTCAAGACAAATGAAACAAATATTAAGAAAATAAGACATTTTGTCATAAATCAACCAACGATTATAAGCTAAAGATGGCCGAATTTTCAGTGTTGCCAACAGGAATAAAACGTCATTTAAGTTATATATTTATTATTGATTAAGTTGGAACAGATTTTTCCTCAGTGTGTACAAGTTTATGTTTATTAAAATTAGCCAAAGCTCGGAACGACTTATTGCAAACTTCACAAGTGTGCGGTTTTTCGCCTGTATGAATTAATAAATGTTGTTTTAAATGAGTTGACCGTTTGAATGATTTATTACAAACTTCGCAAGGAAATGGTTTTTCATCCGTGTGTATAAATTTGTGGCTTTTTAAGGCTGTCATATGTCGGAACGACTTGTAGCATATTTCACAAATAAAAGGTTTTTCGTTGGTGTGTGTCAAACGGTGCCGCCTCAAATACTGCATCATTTTAAATGATTCCTTACAAATTTCACATGTGTATGGTTTTTCTCCAGTGTGTGTACGTTTATGTTTATTAAAATTAGCCAAAGCTCGGAACGATTTGTTGCAAACTTCACACTTAAACGGTTTTTCGCCGGTATGAATCAAATGGTGCCGTTTTAAATGACTTAATCGTTTAAAAGATTGTTTGCAGACCTCACAAGCATAAGGCTTTTCCCCAGTGTGCGAAAATTTGTGACTTTTCAAGGTCATTATATGTTGAAAAGATTTATTGCAAATTTCACAAATAAATACTTTTTCTTGTGTGTGTATTAAACGGTGCTGTATTAAACAATTAATTTCATTAAATGATTCTTTGCAAACTTCACAAATAAACGGTTTTTCTTCAGTGTGTACAAGTTTATGTTTATTAAAATTAGTCAAAGCCCGGAACGATTTCTTGCAAACTTCACACGTAAACGGTTTTTCCCCAGTATGAATTAATTGGTGCTGTTTTAGGTGACTAACTCGCTTGAAAGATTGTTTGCAGACGTCGCAAGGAAAAGGTTTTTCTCCAGTGTGTATAAATTCATGTTTCTTTAAGTCAGTCCAGTTTCGGAATGATTTGTTGCAAACTTCACACACAAATGATTTTTCGTCAGTGTGAATCAAACGATGCCGATTTAAATAATTAATTTTTTTGAATGATTTGTTGCAAACTTCACAATTAAAAGGTTTTTCACCAATGTGTACAAGTTTATGTTGCTTTAAAGTTGATGAATGTCTAAACGATTCATTGCAAATTCTACAAGTAAACGGTTTTAAATCAGGATGTGTGAGTTTGTGTTCCCTCAAATAATACATCCTTCGAAATGACTTGTTGCATACTTCACAAGTATATGGGTACGAATTTGAGTGAGTCAGTTGATGATGCTTCAAAAGGTGCGGAAATTTGAATGACTTGTTACATACATCACATTTATTTTTATCATTATTTTCGTTGTCAGAATTGTCTGACAATTCTTTTTTGACATTTACGACATCAATATCACACGAAGATGATTCAAATTCGTCATTTTTCATCAATTCTTCTTTAATGACAACATTTACAAACTCTATTTTAGTTTGTGGTTGTGTGTTCGTTTGCTGAGCATATTTTTCGTAAGTTGCAATATTTTGCAAACATTTTTGTTTAAATTCATAACAATTAATCAAATCATTTCCACATTTAGCACAAATATATTTCGGAATATTTGTTTTAAGCTCCTAAAATAATTAAATAATTAAGACAGTTAGGTTAATAATTTGAGGTTAGCTGTCAAACTTACAAGTTCAGGTAACAAATATTTCAATTTATCTTCAGTTTTGTTTGCACCTTGAGGCTCAATTAACGTCAAATCATCGGAATGTTGCAAACAAATCATACAAATATCCATAAAATGAGACATTTTTAGACTGATTTGAGATGTATTGTTGCCCACAGATATTACAACTGACGGATCGCTCATTACAAGCTAAAATATTTAAATTAATAATATTCTTGTAAATATTAATAAAAGATATACAAATTTGACAATATTTCAGTTATTTATAATAAATAATCAATTTGAGTATTTGTTTGAGCTTAAATTTACCAACAACATACAAAAATGTGCTCAACAAATAACCACGAAATTAGCTGTCATAAAAGCGCCATATTTCCAACCGTATTGATATTTAAATTATATTAGTGGTACTAAAATAGTATTTTATTGTTGTTTATGTGTAATAATATTCAGAAACAATTAATTTTAAATTACGGTTGGCAGCATTGAACAATGACAGATCATAACAGTTGCATTTGTCAGGTAAAATTTGTGTACTAACTTTTATTTGTTGCAGCAAAATGTCGAAAAATAAGGGAGTTTTTAAAAAAATATTCTCTAAAAATGAAGCAAAACATTGTTTAATGTTACTAGGAGACTGTCCTGAAAATATATTAATTGATTTGAAGAACAACGCAGAATTTTTCAAGTGTATTAAGCATCTGCAAGAAAAGCACCAAGAAAGCTATTTTGAAAACAGTGCAAAATTTGAGGTTAACTTCGAAGAACAAGCCGAAAAGTTGTTAATTATACGACGCTTCAATGATTTTTACTCAATTAATATAAAAGTGAAAGAAGATTTTGTTTATATAACAGTTTTTCGGCTTAATAAAAAAAAATACCCACAACGGCGGGAACAATTTAGTGTTGAGTTTGCAAAGGGCGATTTGGTGCTTGTGAAATATAACCCCCTTTCTTTTGTTAATAAAGGTAATTCCTCTATAAAAACAAAAAAAAAACACCTAAAAAGTGTGTTTGAAGATATTTCTAGGTTAGAAATCACTTTGAATATTAATTTATTCGTGACTTGTGTGATGTGTGATAATATTGTACCATTATCTGACGGAAAATGCGTCAATAGTTTCGGTGCTTTATCTTGGTACTGCCTAAAGTGCTACCAACTGATAATTGATCGCGCTAGTAACGAAGTTCGTATTTACCGTGATGCCGCAATAAAGAGACAAAAATTTAATTTATTTTTTAGTGACAGCAGCAAATGCCTCTTTTGTAGATCACATTTTGATACAACTTACGTAAATCATTATAGATCAAAACATAAAGATTTAATTCGTTTGACAGGGAGTCAATTTAAAATTAGCAAAACAGTTGGTAAATATCTTTTACTGCAACGTCAAGATTTATTATTAGTTTGTCATTATTGTTTGGATGAAAATAAATTGATATTTGTTGTGCGGTCGCCATGGCAAAGTGACGAAATTGTTTCTTATTGTTTTTGGATTACTTTATCAACAATTGGCGCATTTCCGGAAACAAAAACTTATAAAATGCAGTTATTAATGTTGGAATTTGACGATTGGAAGTTGGCAATCGAAAAATTTACATTTAAGGACTGGAATTGTGAATTTAATGTTACAATTAATGTTACTGAAGTTTGAATTGTAAAATTGTAATCAATAAAGTTTATTTTGATATTTATTTCAGATAATTATTGAATAACGGAGAAGAAAATCATTTTTTTGGCACAAATTAGTCTTCTAACAATTACAATATGCTCAACAAATAACCACGACTGACAGTTCGTCTTTAAAAACAACAAAATCAGGACGTAAAAGGCAACAGACAAATATTTATTAGAACTGTCAGTTGTGGTTACTTGTAGAGCATATTTTTTGTATGTTGTTATATTTTGCAAACATTTTTGTTCAAATTCATAGCTTATATTCAAATTATGTCCACATTCATATTTCGGGATACTTGCATTGAGCTCCTGAAATGATTAATATGTACAATAATAATAATAATTTGAGGTTAAGTGTTCAGCTTTCAATTTATCTTCAAAACTCGTTCTATTTGTATTTTGAGGCTCAATAAATGTGAGATTGTTTGATTATTGGAGATAAATAAAACAAATATTTGACAGTTTATTCCAAATTTAATAAGTAAAAACTTTCTTTGAAGTAACAAATTGAATAATCAATAATAATAATTGAGATTTGGCATTTTATGTACGAAACTTCATCAATTCATCTCCAAATCTTCATTTAATTTGAATAAAATTAATAATTAAACTAAGCAAAGTTTGACAGCTGTTGACTCTGCCATCTGTAGTTGACTAGCTGAACTACAGTTTTATTCAAAAGTTTTATAATCACATTAATTGATTATTAATATTTATTACAGTTTTAGTGTTTATTAAAGTCGAAATGATGACTAAAAATCAATGTTTATGTCAACAGATAAATATTTATAAGAACTGTCAGTTGTGGTTACTTGTTGAGCATATTTCTTGTACGTTGTTATATTTTGTTATTGTATTCAAAGTACATCCACATTTAACACAAATATATTTGGAAATACTTGAATTGAACTCCTGAAATAGTTGATACAAACAATAATAATAATAATTTGAGGTTATGTCCAACTTACAAGTTCAGATAATAAATATTTCAATTTATTTGCATCTTGAGGCTCAATGAATGTATTATTCAAATGTTGCAAACAAATATCAATAAAATGGGACATTTTAAAACCACTTTGACAATTTATTCTAAACTTGATGACTGAAAACTTTCTTTGACGTAACAAATTAAATAATCAATAATAATAATTGAGATTTGGCACTTTATGTACGAAACTTCATCAATTCATTTCCAAATCCTCATTTTATTTAGAATAAAATTAATAATTAGCTAAGCAAAGTTTGACAGTTGTTCACTCTGCCATCTATATTTGACTAGCTGAACTAAAAAATTAATTATTGACATTTACTGCAATTTTAAGTGTTTTATTACTAAATTATATATTTAAACTTTAAAAGTTGTGTGATGAGCGGTGCAATTTCAAGTGACTCGGCTGTCTGAATGATTTGTTGCAAGCCTCACAAACATATGGTTTTTCACCAGTGTGAATATATTTATGTAATTTTAAATGTTTGTTAAGTCGAAATGATTTGTTGCAAACTTCACACGTGAATGGCTTTTCGCCAGAATGTATTAATTGGTGTTCGTTCAAATGATACAACCGTCCAAATGACATTTCACAAATTTTACAAGCGAACTGTCTTTTATTTCCATGAACCAGTTGATGTCTTTTTAAATCATACGAATTTCTGAATGATTTGTTGCAAACTTCACAAGTAAATTGTTTTTTGACAGTATGTCTTAATTGGTGTTCTTTGAAATGATGCAGCCGTAAAAATGACTTTTTACAAATTTTACAAGTGTATGGTTTATTATTTGAGTGAATTACTTCATGGTTTTTTAAAATTGACGGGTATTTGAATGATTTGTTGCATACTTCACATTTATACAACTTGAGTTCATGTTTTTCTTGTCCATCACATTGTTGTTCGTTATTTGATTTTAATACAAAATTTTCTTGTTTAACCTCCTGCAGTAATGAATCCAATTCGTCATTTGATACTAATTTCTCATCAAATTCTTGCTTAATAATAAATTCTTCACTATCACTTTTACACAAAAAGTCAGTATTCATGTCAACAGATAAATATTTACAAGAACTGTCAGTTGTGGTTACTTGTTGAGCATATTTTTTGTACGTTGTTATATTTTGCAAACATTTTTGTTTAAATTCATAACTTGTATTCAAATCACGTCCACATTTACTACAAATATATTGCGGAATATTTGAATTGAGCTCCTAAAATGATTAATAAATACAGTTATGACAATAATTTGAGGTTATGTCAAGCTTACAAGTTCAGGCAATAAATATTTTAATTTATTTGTATTTTGAGGCTCAATAAATGTCAAATTATTTGAATTTTGGAGACAAATAAAACAAATATCAATGAAATAAGACATTTTAATTCTTATTTGACACTTCAATCGCATATGGACCATAGATATTATAACTTATAGATCGTTAAATCTTTGAAGTAAAATAAATTATCCTGAACTTGCGAAACCAGAAACAAAATTAGTAAAAATAATTCTATTTATTTATTTTGGTCATAAATTCCATATTTCTGTCATTTATTTATATAAATTGGGCAAGCGATCTTCAAGTTATAATATCTGTGGTTTGTTTCACGTATTCCAACTTCCAAGTGACAAATAGTTAGTCAAATATGTTTTATTTGTCTTAAACATTCGATAAATTTTACATTTATCAGCTCTCAAAATACAAATGAAACTAGTTTTGAAGATAAACTGAAATATTTTTGGCCTGGATTGGTACGTTTACACTTAACCTCAAATTATTATTATAACTGTATTAATTATTTTAGTTTTTATAAATAAACATGGAAGAAATTATAATTAAGGAAGAAATGACCGAATTGGACGACAAATCAAAATTATTACTGCTTGAAATCAAACAAGAAAAAGATATTATTGAAGACTGCAATAAAAAGTATAAATGTGAAATATGCAACAAATCATTCACATTGCTACACATTTTAAAAAGACACCAACTAATTCACACAAATATTAAACCATACGATTGTACAATTTGTGGGAAATCATTTCGACGGTTGGAGCATTTAAAAACCCATCAAGTAATACATTTTGGGAAAAAAACATTTACTTGTGAGGTTTGCAACAAATCATTCCGACTTTTAAAACTATTAAAGATACATGAACTTGTACACACTGATAAAAAGCCGTATGCTTGTGAGGTTTGCGATAAATTATTTAGACAAACGTCATTTTTTGAAAAGCATAAACTTATTCACACTGGTGAAAAATTAGTTACTTGTGCAGTTTGCGATAAAAAATTCAGGAACTTCTTTGATTTGAAGGAGCATGAACTCATACACAGTGATGAAAAAACATTTTCATGTAAAGTTTGCAACAAAGCTTTTTCCTTTATATGTAACTTGAAAATACATTTCAGAAATAACTGCTCACAAAAAACTGCCCTTAAAGAAGAATCAGTTTAATGCTGTACATACATATTAAAATAATTACGTTTTAATTAATTTTTGTACATAACCTAACAATTTTTATTATAATTTGTAGCTCTATTTTACGTTCAATTGGCCTCAATCTTTTAATATGAGGTCAGCAATTTGTCTTATATATTATTCAACCCTTTTTTTTGCAATAAAAATCATTTAAATATAATAATCAAATATTTTATTAATGTGGTTAATTGTTGAGCACATTTTTTGTACGTTTCAATGGGACACTTGACAGTTGAGTGGCTGGCAACATTGCCACAAGTCTCAATATTGTGGTTGACAATGTAACTCGTAATAAATTGTGTTTTTGATTCGATTTTTTTTATTAAAATAGTTCAATAAATTATTATATTCTCAATAACAACTATCTTTTGTAGTTAATTGTTAAGCATATCCAATATACTTGACAGCCAATGTTGCCAACACTAAAAACTCGCGTCAATTGCAATAACAACACGGCGGCTGACATTAGGAATCAATTTTATTAATAATTTGATTATTTATTGTAATAAAAACCCTTGTAGTCATACAACTTTAGTTTTGAATATATTAATATATGAATTTATCCTGAAATGGCGAACTTCAAGTGTAAGTAGGAAAGAAACATGTGTTACAATAATACAGAACGTTGCAAAACATTTATTCATATTTTGAGTGCTGAAACTTAGTTATAATTGTTGATTACCTCATTTATCTACTTTAAATAATCTATTTTGCATTTGAAAAGTACTTAAATATAACCTGACATTTTTATAATAACTTGTAATTACTTTTTTTGTCTGATTGGCTTCAATCTTTTAATATTAGTCAGTAATTTATCCAATTTTTTAGCCCTGCTAGGACAATGGTAGATAAATCATTTGAAAATAATAATGATTCAATAGCACAACTAGCGACATCTCTTACACATTTATGGTACTGATAAAATACAATTTATTTATTTATTATTTATTCATATTTATTCTAAAACTGATATAGCTGCTATAATTCAGTTTAAAATATTGAAAATTATAATTAGGATGCCTAAAATTTAATTTTTAAATGAAAATTCAGCATCTGTCACAATGACATGTCGGTAATACAGATTTCAAATAATATTGAGGTTATGTCATTGTTGACTTATATTTTATTTTATATTTAGTATTTTATCGAGCTGCATCTATTTATTAATTATAACAATTAGTTGGAATGTCAAATCAACTTAAATTAAATTTTAACTCCAGGAGTTTTTGTTGTTTCTCTGTAAATTGCCGAATTTATGATCAAAGAGAAAGTATAGTCTGAAATATGTTTGGAATGGCTATTCAGCAGTCGTGAATTCGTCACACGCGCTACAAACTTTTATTCATACTGAATAAGCTTCATTACTAACTTGTAGAATATACTATTCTAAGGATAATTGTTGAGCAAATTTTTTGTACGTTGTAAGTGTACACTTGACAGATCAATAGTTGGCAACATTGCTACAAATCCCAACATTTGGGATATGGTGGCTTATTCCAATTATTGATCCTAATAATTACATAATTACATAATTGATGCCATCTATCTTTTATGGTTAATTGTTGAGCTGCTTCTTGTATGCTGTCATATTTTGTACACTTGACAGGCAAGGCTGCCAATACTGAAAAATCATTTATTATGAATTAAAAATCCAACAGTTCTGACATGGTGGTTGACAATAATTTGACTATTTATTGCAATAAAGACCCTAAAAATCAAATATTTTATTTTTAATAATAACGAGCATGTTTTGAGGTTAGTTGTTGAGCACATTTTGAAAAGCGGGACGCCATCTTAAATTGTCAGTTCACATGTGCTTCTGTTTATGTCAAAATGTCTTATTTTATTAATATTTGTTTTATTTGTCTCAAATATTCGAACAATTTAACATTTATTAGTTCTTCAGATACAAATGAAGCAAGTTTTGAAGATAAACTGAAATATTTTCTGCCTGGAATTGTATGTATGACACTTAACCTAAAATTATTGTAACTGTATGTATTAATTATTTTAGGAGCTCAAACCAAGTATTCCAAAATATATTTGTGCCAAATGTGGGCACAATTTGAATAGGATTCGTGAATTTAAACAAAAATGCTTACAAAATATTACAGCATACGAAAAATATGCTCAACAAGTAACCACAACTGACAGTTCTTATAAATATTTATATGTTGACTTAAGTCCTGATTTTGCTGCTTTAAAAACACAAACTGAAATGAATTTAGAAACAATAAACAGCGAAGAATTTATAATTGAAGAACAAATGGACGAATCAACTGAAAACAAAAATAAAAAGTTGTTTAAATGTGAAGTATGTAACAAATCACTCACAACTATGAGATCTTTAAATTCACACAAACAAATTCATACAAATACTAAATTACACACTTGTAAAATGTGTAAGAAATCTTTTCGACAATTGAGACACTTAAAAAATCATCAACTCATTCACGCAAATAAAAAACCTCACACATGTAAAATTTGTAAACAATCATTTCGACTGGTGGGACATTTAAAAAATCATCAAGTAGTACATTCTGGTAAAAAATTATTCACGTGTGAAGTTTGCAATGAATCATTTGGACGATCGGAAACTTTTAAGCAGCATAAACGTGTACACACTGGCAAATTGTGCAACAATACGAAACAACACGCGAAAAAACGTGTATTTAATAAAGAATTGACAGAGGAAATGGATCAACAGTTGCGATTTCACAGTGGGGCTGTTCCTTATTCTTGTAAACATTGTTGCCAGTCATTCGAACAACTAATTCATTTATGTTCCAAACAAAAATAATGTATTTACTTATTATTATAATGCAATAAATATATTTAAAATTTTTTTCTTGATTAATGACTAATAACTTTCAAACCACAGTGTTGCCACAATGAGAATTTTTAGCCCCGATATTTAATTTAAGCCTTGAATTTCAAGTAAAATCACTTGAATTTTAATTAATTACATAAAATATAACATAAAAACGTAATTTACGTTATTAAATCAATTTTTTAATGTATTGTTGCTGTATAACGGTATTCCTCCCACTACTTTCAGATAAGTCAGAAACCTGTGACAGTTCTGTATAAAAATGTCTAATTCAATTGATATATGTTTTGTTTGCCTGCAAAAATCAAACAATCTTGCTTTAATCAAGTCTCAAGATACAAATGGAACAAGTATTGAAGATAAACTGCAATATTTTTTGCCTGAACTCGTAAGTTTGACATATAACCTCAAATTTTTATCATAATTGTTTTAACCATTTCAGGAGCTTAAATCAAATATTTCGATATATATTTGTGCCAATTGTGGACGCAATTTGAATATTAGTTATGAATTTAAACAAAAATGCTTACAAAACATTACAGCGTACGAAAAATATGCTCAACAAATAACCACAACTGACAGTTGTAAAAAAGAGGATGAAAATACAGTAAACATCGAGGAATTGATGATTAAGGAAGAAATAAACGAAGAATTAGTGTTGGATAATGATTCAAAACTATTATTGCATGAAATAAAAAAAGAAAAAACTGATTCAGACGAAACATGTAATAAAACTGACAATTTGGAACAAAATGTCGAATATTATCAGGCAAAACTGTACAAATGTGAAATATGCAACAAAGCATTCAAATTTACAAGCTGTCTTAAAAGGCACAAACTCATTCACACAAACAACAGACCATATTCTTGTAAAATTTGTAATAGATCATTCCGACGTTTGACGCATTTAGAAGGCCACCAAATAACTCACACCAGTAAAAAACCGTTCACATGTGACGTTTGCAACAAATCATTCCGACAATCATCAACTTTAAAGAGCCATAAAATGGAGCACACTGGCAAAAAACCTCATACGTGTGAAGTCTGTCAAAAATCATTCAGCCTATCTCGAAATTTCAAGCAGCACTGTTTGAGACACACTGATGAAAAACCGTTTACGTGTGAAGTTTGCAACAAATCATTCCGACAAGCTTCAACTTTAAAGAAACATAAAGCTGTACACACTGACGAAAAACCGTTTACTTGTGAAGTTTGTAATAAATCATTCCGACGTTTGGATAATTTGAAGTCTCATAAAGTTATACACACTGGTGAAAAGCCGTACACTTGTGAAATTTGTAATCAATCGTTTAGTCAGTCGAGTAGTTTGAAAAGTCACCGTTTGGTGCACACTGGTGACAAATCTTTCGTATGTGAATTTTGTAATAAATCTATTACTTTTAGAGGAAACTTGCAACAATATTTGACAGCTCATAAATTCAAATGTGAAGCGTATGCGGAAAAATTCACACGGAAATCTGCGCTTGAAAAACATATATTTGAGATACAAAAGAATAATGATTTGAAAGAATAATAAATTAATACATACTTGTACTTTTATTATATAATGTAAGTTGCCTGTAATTATAATTAAAAATATTATTCAGAACAATAAATGTGTTTGAATTTAATTAAAAAACTGACAATTTGTCGTTTTGGAATATACATTTTGCGCATGCTGCGCGCCGTGCCACAAACACAAAATATAATTTAAACGGCATAACAACTTACAAGACACTATCTAAAGACTAATTTTGTCCCAACAGGAGGTATTTAGTGCCTAAATTATATTGAAATGCTAATCTACAATCGACAAGTAAAACATTTGAGTACCACTGACAATTGAATACAAATTATCAAAAACAGTACCAATTATAGCCTAATTATTCATTTTGTGAGACAAACACATTCAATCTATTGATACTATTAATTATATTACGTTTTTATGCGATACTATTTCTGTTATGTACTTTAAGTTGGCAACATTGACTGTCAGAAAGAGTAAGAAGCGGTTTTCAAGAATTGAAGATTTGAGTACATGTAATTGTTAAAAATAGATTATAAATCAGTGAATGCAAATAGAATCTCCAGTCATTAATTTATTGATATTATCAATTATATTTAGCAGCTGCCAAATACTGTTAAATTCTTAAGGTGGCAACATTGACTGTCAAAATGAGCCAATATTTTCAACCTGTATATAAAAGTTATTCTAATTTTATTGATATTAAGGTAATATAGTGTCAAAATTTGATCAGTTATTATTGAAATGATGATAAAAATACTTCAAGACGCTTGTTGACATCAAAATATGACATTTGTAATTGATTAATGTTCAGTTGGTACTGAAAATCTCTGTAAATATAATCAAATTTCAATTTTTCATGACTTTAAATCAAAATGTTTAATAGCAGCGTACAAAAAATATGCTCAATTAATAACCACGACTGACAGTTAATATTTGACATTTGTTGTCTGCTTTGAACAATTTTCACAAGATGGCGACAGTAGTCACTCACTAATCAAATAAAATGCTTCCAAATTTCTGTGATTATAATTGAAATATGTATATTTACAGGAAATAATCAATTTCAATTATTGTTATTTGTTTAAATGAAAATATTCACTAACAACATACAGAATATATGCTCAACAAATAACCACAATGTATTTTCAAGCTTATATTCAATTTATATAAAGATTATTCTTATTTTATTGATATTTGAGTGTTAAAATGTCAAAATTTAATCAGTTATTATTGAAATAATAATAAAAATAATTAAAATGTGACGTTTGTGATTGTTACGCCAAATATCCAAGAGATGACGCTAGTAGCGACTTACTAATTAATTAAAATGAATCATTTGCTGCTTGTTTTGATCAAATTCTTGTATTTTCTTGACAATTCATGAACAAATAATTAATTTAGAAATTTTTAATGAGTTTAAGTCAAAATGTTTGCTAACAGCACACAAAAAATATGCTCAACAAATTTTCGACCTTAGATTCAATATACATACGATTATTATCATTTTATTGATATTTGAGCGATGAAGTGATGAAATTCAATCAATTATTGTAATAGAATCAATGAAAATATTTATAATTTGACAGTTGTTACGTACTGCTTTCGACAATTTTCAAGAGATGGCGTCAGCAGCGATTTCTAAGTATGAAAGTATGGTTGGCAACATTGTGTAACGGCAGCAAGCTGCCAGTATAATCTTCGCGGATAAAACACGTTTTATTCTATTAAATATGATATTCCAATGGTTTTACTTTGAGTAATCGGATAAATAACAAAATTAAACGATTAATATAACCAATGAAGATAAATTAAAACATGTTTTAATTGAACAAGTACGTACAAACACACTTAACCTAACATAATTATTTAATGTGAGTAGAATATGTTGTATATTTAATTAAGTGCAAAAATTGGCACCCAATTTGGTGATGCATCAAACAAAATGCTTGAAATAGCACATGGTTCAAAATGAGGTTATGTTGCCTCATGACGCAACAAAATTTTTGCTATTCTATTCGTTATTACTATATTAGAAAACATTTTTGTGGTGTTAATATTTATTTGGACGCGCATTGATTGTCCGCCATTTTGGTTAAATTAATTCGTAATCATTTGTAGGGACAAATTTGTAGTTTGGTTTTCAGATTGGAGTTCTAGACTTTAAATCCATTCGAGAATAGTTTTTCACCAGTGTGTGTTGAGTAACCTGTTAAAGTTTAACACACACTGGTGAAAAACCATTTCCTTGTGAAGTTTGCAACAAGTCATTCACCAGCTGTCAACTTTAAAGAAATTATTTTATTTTGTTATATATTTGAATGTAAAATGATTTAAAATAAATTATTACTCAAAGCACTTGCATATTTCAATTTCTAGTTGCTTATTTATTAGTGAGATAACAAATATTTAAGAGAACTGTCAGTTGTGGTTATTTGTTGAGCACATTTTTTGCTTACAACTCAAAATGTAGTTTACGTGTCGTTAAATTATCAAATAGATATTAAAATGTCTAATCTTTGTCTTCAAAATACAAACAAAACAAGTACTGAAGATAAATTGAAATATTTGCTGCCTGAACTTCTAAGTTTGACAGTTAACCTCAAATTATTATGATAACTGCTTGTTTGAATTATTTTAGGGTTTTAAATAAAATATTCCCTAATATGTTTGTGCCAAATGTCGAAATAATTTGAATACAAGCTATGAATTCAAACAAAAATGCTTACAAAATATAACAGCATACAATAAATATGCTCAACAGATAACCACAACTGACAGTTCTAATTTTGACTGTAAAAAGGAAATAACTGATGAAAATGAAATACCATTGATAAAAAACAATATACTTGTGAAGTTTGCAATAAATTATTCAAACAGTTACCAAATTTAAGGAAGCATAAATTTATTTATTGGTGAAAAACCACATGTATGTGAAGTTTGCAACGAGGCATTTCCACGTTCGGATACTTTGAAGCTGCATAAATTTGTACACACTGACGAAAAACATTTTTCTTGTGGAATTTGTGAAAAAACATTCAAAAAGTCACAGAATTTAAAGAAACATGAACGTGTACACACTGGTGATAAACCATTTAAGTGTGAAGTTTGCAATAATTCATTTAAAAGAAGAGACATTAATATACACAGACGAAAAACCATTTACTTGTGAAGTTTGCAACAGATCATTTAGACAGTCATCGGAAATGAAGAAACATAAACGCTTACACACTGGTGAAAATTACAATTTTCTTATATATATCACAATATCTTTTGAAGTTTTGGAAATAGCTCAAAACTGTATTTAAAAAAGTTGTAGAGGAATGTTTTCTGCGTATTTTCGTGCAAAAATCAAGTTTATAACTTGTTTGTACTAGAAGTTATAATAGAATTAGTTTGGCGTTTCTTCACAAGTACTGTAGTTATTTCCACATATGTTACGATATCTCTTTCACTTTCAAAGATAGCTCAAAACTGTAATGAAAAAGATTGTCGGGGAATGTTTTTTGCATATTTTAGTGCAAAAATCAAGTTTGTAAGTTGATTGTACTTGAAGTTATAAAAGAATTAGTTTGAAGTTTCTTCATAGGTACTGTAGTTTTTTTCATATTTGTTACGATATCTTCTCTATTTTCAAAGATAGCTCAAAACTGTAATAACAAAAATTGTAGAGGAATGTTTTTTGCGTATTTTGGAGTAAAAATCAAGCATTATTTGAATAAAATTCTTCAAATATCAAACGTTGTTGCTTGTTTTTAATTTTACCGTAATTCATGGCGTCAGCCATCTGCAGGTTATACAATCTGTGGTTAAGTTCCAATTAAGTTGTCAAATACGTGTAGAAATGTCAGGTTTTATTGATATTTGTTTAATTTGTCTTGAACATTCACAGAATCTCACAAATATTAAGTTTCACGACACAAATGAAACAAGTTTTGAAGATAAATTGAAATATTTTTTACCTGGACTTGTACGTTTGACATTTAACCTCAAATTATTAATAACTGTATTTATTGATTTCAGGAGCTTAATGCAAGTATTCCGAAATATATTTGTATGAAATGTGGACGAAATTTGATTAAAAGTTATGAATTCAAACAAAAATGTTTGCAAAACATTACAGCATACGAAAAATATGCTCAACAAAAAGCCACAACTGACAGTAGCAAATATTTAGATTTTGTTTGTGAAAATACTGAAAATGAGAATGTTTTAGAAGAAATTACAATTAAGGAAGAACAAAATGAAGGATTATTATCGGATGATGGATTGGAATTATTATTGTGTGACGTGAAAGAAGAAACAATTGAACCAGACGACACATCCAATAAAAATAATGAGAATATTAGCGAACAAGTCGATAAAAACAATAAAAAGTTGTATTTATGTGAAATATGCAACAAATCTTTCATATTTTCGTGCTTTTTAAAAAGACATCAACTCATTCACTCAAACGAAAAAGCATTCACTTGTGAAATTTGTAACAATTCTTTCCGATTATTGCATCATTTAAAAGATCATCAAATAATACATTCTGGCGAAAGACCATTTACTTGTGAAGTTTGTAACAAATCTTTTGCTTTAAAAGGAAACTTGACACGACATTTGAAAAACCACGAATTAAAATGCGAAGAATGTAATGAAAGTTTTTCACAAAAATTTGCCCTCAAAAAACATTTGTTTGAAGTACACAACAAGAAAAATAGACGGAAAAAATGGACGAAAAGTAAAGTTTAAGTTTACAATTTATACTTGTAGCAACATTGTAATTCAAGTTAATAAATTTTTACCGTAATTTTTAGTTCCTTATTTCGTTCGGCAAGCTTCAATATTTTAACATGGCGTTATAATATTTGTGGCTCATATTCCGTTAAGTTTTAAATAAAAATGTCTTGTTTAATTGATATTTGTTTTGTTTGTTTAAAAAATTCAAACAATCTGACATTTATTGAGCCTCAAAATACAAATAAATTGAAATATTTGTTACCTGAACTTGTAAGTTTGACAGTTAACCTCAAATTTTTATACTACAAATTTTAATTATTTTAGGACCTTAAATCGAATATTCCGAAATATATTTGTGCCAAATGTGAAAATAATTTGAATACAAGCTATGAATTCAAACAAAAATGCTTGCAAAATATAACAGCATACGAAAAATATGCTCAACAAATAATCACAACTGACAGTTCTAATTTTGAGTGTAAAAAGGAGATAGAATTTGTTGATGTAGCTAACAATGAAGAAATAACTATCAAAGAAGAACCCTTAATAATAAATGACGAGGTTAAAACAGAAAATGATTTGGAACAAAACGAAAAGTTGCATAAATGTGAAGTATGCAACAAATCGTTTTCATTTTCGAGTTTATTGAAAAGACACCTCCTGATTCACACAAAAGAAAAACCATACACTTGTGAAACATGTAATAAATCATTCCAACAATTACCCTATTTAAAAAGTCACTATTTAACCCACAAAGACAAAAAACCATTTCCGTGTGACGTTTGTCCCAAATCATATCGCCTGCTGTCAATTTTAAATCGGCATAAAGTTGTACACACTAACGAAAAACCTTTTATTTGTGAAGTCTGCCAAAAATCATTCATCGATTCTTCATATTTAAGGAAACATAAACTTCTACACACTGGTGAAAAACCATTCCCTTGTGAAGTTTGTAATAAATCATTCCGTCAATTGGAAACTTTAAAACAACATAAATTTCTTCACAGTGGTGAAAAACCGTACACTTGTGAAGTTTGCAAGGCTTCGTTTAGACAGTTGCCTGTTTTGAAGCGGCATGAACTTATACACACTGATCGAAAATATACTTGTGAAGTTTGTAATAAATCATTTACAGAGTTATCGTTTTTAAAGCAGCATAAACTTAAACACACTGGTGAAAAACCATTTACTTGTGACATTTGCAATAAATCGCTTTTACGTTTGGCTTCTTTGAGGCGGCATAAACTTTTACACATTGATGAAAAACCTAATTTGTAATTAATGTAACAATAAATAAATACAATAACAATAACAACTGTATTACTTTTAGTACATTTCAAAATATGTCTTGTTAATGAACTGTCAAACTTGATTGCCTAAAAATTGTGTAAAATAGTTCGCCGGAGGCATATTTTGTGTTTGTGGATCAATTGCAGTGTCCTTTTATCAATTAAAGTCATTAAAAATCCATTTAACCACAAATTTAGTAAAATTTCATTTGTGGTTACCTGTTAAGCACATTTTTTGTAAATATTTGACGTTTCTGAGCTCGTACTAACTTCAAGTTGGTTTCTGACTTCCGAATCAAAAATTTTAAACAATAAATAGTTTTAATAGGCAAATTTTGTTTGTTAATCATTTTTAGTGCCCTTTTATCAATTAAAGTCATTAAAAATTCAATTCTTAAGCCACAAGTTTAATAGAATTTCATGGTTACCTGTTGAGCACATTTTTTGTAAATATCTGACGTTTACTGAACTCGTACTAACTTCAAGTTAGATTCTGAACTAGGAATCGGTAATTTAAAAATGTTGCTCAATAAATGGCAGCCATATTAGCTTAAATATTAGCATAAAAATACAATAAATAGAGTTTGAAATAATATTATATTAGTTTACATTGTTAAATATGTTGAACTATCATACTTGACGTTTACGAGCTTGTACCAACTTCAAGTTAGTTCCTGAACTACGAATCCGTGATTTAAAAATGTTGAATAATGAATTGCAGCCATATTAGTTCAAATATAACTGTAAAAGTACATTAAATATAGTATAGAATAATAATAAATTGATTTACATGGCTAAATATGTAATTTTTATGAGCTGTCAAACTTACTCTAAAAATGCCTAAAAACTGTGCTAAATAGTTTTGCCAGAGGCATATTTTCTGTTTTAAATTCATTTTAAGTGCCTTACTATTAATTAAAATCAATAAAAATTCAATTCAACCTAAATTTAGTGATATTCCATTTTGTGGTTACCTGCTGAGCACATTTTTTGTACATATTTGACGTTTATGGGCTCGTACCAACTTCAAGTTGGTTTCTGAACCCCGAATAGTTGATAATTATTTTTAAAATTTGTAAAAATACATCAAATATTGTTTAAAATTATAATAAATTCGTTCAAATTGCAAAATACGTGGTTATTGAACTGTCAAATAAAGAAAAACCTAAAAATTGTTTTGCCGGAGGCAAATTTTGTTTTTTAAAACAGTTAAAGTGCCCTTTCATTGATTGATTTCATTATATTGAATACAATTTCACAATATTTTGTGGTTACCTGCTGAGCACATTTTTTGTAAATATCTGACGTTTATCGAACTCGTACTAACTTCAGGTTAGTTTTCAAACCTTAAATCGGTAATTTAGAAATGTTGACAATGAATACCAGCTGTATTACTTTCAATATATGTATAAAAAGACATCAAATATTGTTTAAAATAACAATAAATTTGTCTACAACTCAGAATATGTCATTTTAATGAACTGTCAATCTCATTATAAAAGGAGTAATTTAGCGCCGGAGGCAAATTTTGTACCTGAAAAGAATTTTTAGTGCCCTTCTATTAATTAAATTTATTTAATATACGGTACTGCAGCCACAAGTTTAAATAAAATGTCACAATATATTGTGGTTACCTGTTGAGCACATTTTTTGTAAATATCTGACGTTTACTGAGCTCGTACTAACTTCAAGTTAGTTTCTGAATTAATAATCGGTAATTTAAAAGTATTAAACAATGAATGGCAGCCATATTAGATTAAATATAACTGTAAAATTACATCAAACATAGTTTGGCTTAATAATTAATTAGTTTACATTGCTAAACATGAACTGTCAAATTTACTACAAAAATGTGTAATAGTTGTGCTAAATAGTTTAGCCGGAGGCAAATTTTGTGTTCAAAAACAATTCTTAGTGCCCTTCTATCAATTAAAGTCTTTATTAATTCAATTCATCCACAAATTTAGTGCAATTTCATTTTGTGGTTATCTGTTGAGCAAATTTTTTGTAAATATCTGACGTTTACTGAAGTCGTACTAACTTCAAGTTGGTTTCTGAATGTTGTATCAACAATTCAAAAACGTTAAATAATAAATAATTTGAATATATCTGTAAAAAATTATTGAAAATAGTTCGAAGTAACAATAAAAAATGCTTGAAAATTTTACCGTAATTTTTAGTTCTACATTTCAGCTCATAATTCAATATTTTAACATGGCATCAGCTGTCTGTACGTTATAATATTTGTGGTTCATATGCCGTTAAATGTCAAATAAGTATCAAAATGTCTTGTTTTATTGATATTTGTTTTATTTGTTTACAAAATTCGAACAATCTCACATTAATTGAGCCTCAAAATACAAATGAAACAAGTATTGAAGATAAATTGAAGTATTTGCTACCTGAACATGTAAGTTTGACATTTAACCTCAAATTTTTATAAAAACTACAAATTTTAATTATTTTAGGATCTTAAATCGAATATTCCGAAATATATTTGTGCTAAATGTGAAAATAATTTGAATACAAGTTATGAATTCAAACAAAAATGCTTGCAAAATATTACAACATACGAAAAATATGCTCAACAAATAACCACAACTGACAGTTCTAAAAAATATTTATCTGCTGTTTTACGTGATTCAGAACCACAAAATAAAATAGAATTTGTGGATGTTAGTGAAAAATTTATAGTTAAAGAAGAATTAATAATAAAAGACGAATTTGAATCGGACATGTGTTACCAAAATGAGGTTATGGTTGAAGAAAATGTACAAATGTCAGATGATTCTGCTTCAATTAATAATAAATGTAAAATATGCAACAAATCAGTTAAAAATTTAAAAAGACATCTACTCATACACTCAAATGAAAAACCGTATACTTGTAAAATTTGTAATAAATCATTTCGACGATTAGACAATTTAAAAGACCACCATTCAATACACACCAACAAAAGAACATTTACTTGTAAAGTCTGTAATCAATCATTCCGCCATTTGCAAAATTTCAAAGAGCATGAACTTCTACACTCTAATAACGCACCGTTTATTTGTAAAATTTGTGGAAAATCGTTCCTACGGATGGAAAATTTAAAAAATCACCGTACAGTGCACACTGGTAAAAAACCATATACGTGTGAAGTTTGCAACAAATCTTTCAGACAGTTGTCAGATATAAAGAAGCATAAACTTGTACACACTGGTGAAAAACCTTTTAGTTGTGAAGTTTGCAGTAAATCATTCAGACAAATGCATCATTTGAAAGAACACCATATGGTACACACTGGTGAAAAACCATTTAGTTGTGAAGTTTGCAGCAAATCGTTCGCTGCGAAGCAGAATTACCAACGACATTTGAGAATCCATTCCAATTAAAAATAAAAGACTTTAAATATTTGTTTATTTATTTAAGCCAGTCGAAATATAAGTTGGCAACACTGACTGTCACTTATCAATTAATTAATTAATAAAGTAATGTATACAAACAATTTAGACTGAAATTTGTTGTTCTTTATTTATTTATTTGTTCCTGGACGCTTTATGATGTTCCAAAATAATTATATATCAAGAAAACTTCTCGAAAACGTTCCTGGAATGTTCTTAAATATTCCTGGATGTTGAAAAATATTTTATAACATTTCAAAACACTTGGAAATATTTCAAAACGTTATAAAATATTCAAAAATGTCCCAGAAAGTTTGAGGACGTTGTAAAATATTTTGGAACATTCCAGAATGCTCTGGAATATTGCAGGGCACTCTAAAACATTCTAGAATATTCCAGAACGCTTCAGAGTAATTTCATGTTGAAAATTTTCTTCGCCTTTGCTCTAGAATGTTGTGAAATGTTCTAAATGATTCCAGGATACTAAAAAAGACTCTAAAATTATTTAAAATATTACAGGATGCTCCTGAACATCTCATGACACTCTAAAACGTTATAAAATGTTCCAGAACAATTTAAAACATAATAATTCTCCCTTTTATATGCTTCCAATGATTTATTTACTCTCTTTTCACACAAAATTACGAACTGTCAGTTGTGGTTATTTTTTATACGTTGTCACATTTTGTGAGCATTTTTGTTCGATTTCACAGCTTATATCCAAATAATGTCTGCATTTAGTACAAATATTTGCTGAAATATTTGATTTGAGTACCTAAAATGATCAATACGTACAGTAATAATAATAATTTGAGGTTAAGTATCAAACGTCAAGTTTAAGTGGCAAATATTACAATTTAGGTTCAATACTTGTTCCATTTGCACTTTGGGGCTCAATTAATGTCAGATTTTAAGCTAAAATGAATCTTAAATTTTCGAATAAAAATGTGACAGCACACAAAAAAATGCTCAACAGATAACCACAATATTTTTGACGTTTTTATTGAAGTTACGTAATAATACAATTACGAACTGTAGTTTAATTAGAAATTGGATGAATTTTAAGTACAAAGTATTCATCTATTGCATTTTATTTTGCGTACAAACAAATTTATTTGAATCTATAACAGCGAGTAGCTCAAATGTTGGCAACATTGTTGTTTGACAGTTACAATTAATTGTGATAAGCAAATAAAGAATTTTGAACAAAATAGGAACATATCTTATTATTATTGCTGTTTTTTGTACTCCAAACTGCCTAAAAATATGTTTGTAATTACAGCCAATAGCAATGATTGGCAACAGTGCGGTTTGAAAGGTCAATTTTAGGTTATACCTAAAAATAAGCCAGAATAAGGATCTTTGGGCTACAAATCTAGGTTTTTAGATGTGAATAACGCAATTGAATCCTTTAGTCTATGATAATCCAGAATTTTAAACTAAAATCATCCAACAAAAATGTGACAGCATACAAAAATATGCTCAACAGATAACCACAATACTTTTTGACGTTTTAATTGAAGCTACGATGTAATACAATTATAGACTGTGATTTAGTAAGAAATTGAATGAATTCCAAGTACAAAGTTAATTTATTGCATTCTATTTAGCGTACAAAAAAATTTATTTGAATTTGTGACAGCGACTAACTCAAATGCTGGCAACATTGTTGTTTGACAGTAACAATTGACTGAAAAATTAATAATTCATATTGAATGGTCATATTTTTACTTTTATTGCTGTTTTTTGTATTCAAAACTGCCTAAAAATTTATTTGTAATTACAGTAAATAGCAACGATTGGCAACATTGCGGTTTGAAAGATAATTTTAGGTTATATTTAAAAATAAGCCAGAATAAGGTTAATTAGGCTACAAATGTAAGGTTGCAGACGTGAATACCTGAATTGAATCCTTCAATCTATGATATACCAGAATTTTAAATCTACTTAATTCGTACGAAAAATATGCTCAACAGATAACCACAACATTTTTGTTTTGTACTCGTTTTGACAGTTAATTTACCACCCAAATCACATTAAACACATCTAAAAGTTATTTAATTCAATATCAAATACCGTATGACCTGGAAAGTCATCAATAATAACTGTCAATAGTATAGTGGCTTCATCTCTTAAAGACTGTAGGAATCAGTACCCAATTATTTTTGTTTACAGCTAAATATGTTCGCCAATCATCAACCCATTGGTTTTATCAAACATTTTAGGCACCAAACGACTAATTGAGAACTCCGGAGGAACGAATTGAATTTTGATGTCACCTAGCGGCTAATTCTGTAACTAAATTGACGTTTAACCTAAATATAACCTAACAATATTAATTTTTAAATGAATTTATGATTTTAAGCGACTTTAAAAGCTAATTCAAGATTTATTTGATGATATATTTAATGAGAACGAATTTTGCTTCATGTAGCTGTCAAATCGATAATTATTATAATAATTCGTAGTTCCATTTTTCGTTTAATTAGTTTGTCTAATTATTGTCTAACCATTCTTTTCTCAGCCCTGCAGGTACAAGGGTTGAATAATGCAATAAAAATTTTTATTTTCAACAATAACGCGAATGATCTGTGGTTAATTGCTGAGCGCATTTATTGTATGCTGTAATTGTAAGCTTGACAGATAGATAGTTGGCAACATTGTCATAAGTAACTCACAATCAATTTTATTTTTAATTTGACTTTTTATAGAAATAATTAATCAAATATTATATTTACAATAACAACTTTCTTTTGTGGTTAATTGTTGAGCATATTTTGTGCTACCAACACAGAAAAAAATTGATGTTTATTGTAAATAAAACGTATTTTGCTGCATTGTCACATCACCAATCAATATTTTTAAGTTACTTTGGTCTTATTATCAATTCAAATTGATAAAATATGTGATGAAAATAATTTATGTGACGTTATTTACTATTACAGCCATCTAGCGGCCAAATCAGTAACCAAATTGATTTTAATATAAATATAACACATTTTACTGTCAATAATTGTAATAGTGTCACGTCCTCAATCATTATATTTATTTTTTAAGTGTTTTCGAGTGAAATTTGTCAAAAGTAGCCTGCAATTTTAAGATGCCAAATTCAGACGTATAACCTCAAAACTAGTTTGACAGATAGGAAACATGGCACAACAAATAACTAATTTAATTTACGATATTTGTTCTATTTGTCTTAAAAATTCGAACAATTTAACATGTATCAAGTCTCAAGACATAAATGAAACAAGTATTGAAGATAAATTGAAATATTTTTTGCCTGGATTTGTACGTATAACACCTAACCTAAAATTATTATTTTAATGTATTGATTATTTCAGGAGCTTAAATCAAATATTCCGAAATATATTTGTACCAAATGTGCTTTTAGTTTGAATGAAAGTTATGAATTCAAACAGAAATGTTTGCAAAACATAACAACATACGAAAAGTGTGCTCAACGGATAACCACAACTGACAAATATTTATCTGATATTATAAGTCGTAATGAAACTGAAATAAATGTAGATCCACTCAGTAATGAATTATTTATCAAAGAAGAAATGAACGAAGAATTGGATGATGGGTTGAAAACATTATTGCATGAAGTGAAAGTAGAACAAATTGAATCAGACGATACTTGTAATAAAAATGAAGTTATTATTGATAAAAAGGAATGCAGTAATAATGAAAAGTTGCATAAATGTGAAATATGCAACAAATCATTCAAATTTTCTTTTATTCTGAAAAGGCATAAACTTATACACACAAATACTTATACGTGTGAAGTTTGTCAAAAATCATTTCGAATATTGGAACAATTGAATGAACATAAAAATATGCACACTGATGAAGCAAGTTTTTCTTGTGAAATTTGCAATAAATCATTCAAACATCCTAACACATTGAAGATACATAAACGTCTACACACTGGGGAAAAATTATTTACGTGTGAAGTTTGTAGCAAACCATTCACACAATTAAATTATTTGAAGAGGCACCATGTGGTGCACACCGGAGAAAAAGCATTCACATGTGATTTTTGTGAAAAATCATTTTCTTTAAAAGCAAATTTATTACAACATTTGAAAATTCATAAGTCGAAATCAGAAGAATGTGCAGAATGTGGCAGAAAATTTTCACGAAAAACTACTCTTAAGAATCATATATTTAATGTACACAGGCAGAATAAACCTGTCAACAGAAAAAGAAAACCAATTATCAATAAATATTTGTAAATATACAATTTTGTTAATTTTATTCCCAAACGCGCATGCGCGCCAAACATCAAAATTAAAGTTGGCAACACTGACTGTCACTTGCATATAATCAATAATTATTATAAAATGAATTTGGCCGTGGAAAAACAAAAAAATACTTTTATTATCATTTTATTACAATATATTTCACAATTGTGTCTATGCTTCTTAAAATTTGCAACTAGATGGCTCTTTACTAGCGTGTGTAGGTTTATGATACTTCAAAGTTTGCTGTAGTTTGAATGATTTGTTGCAAACTTCACACGTAAATGGTTTATTACTAGTGTGTACAAGTTTATGCCGCTTTAAAAGTGACAACAGTACGAAAGTCTTGTTGCAAATTTCACAACTATACGATTTTACACCAGTGTGTGTAAGTTTATGCTTCCTAAAATTTGCCGATTGTCTAAATGATTCGCTGCAAACTTCACATGTGAATGGTTTTTCTCCAGTGTGTACAAGTTTATGCTCCTTCAAAGTTGCCAAATGATTAAACGATTTACTGCAAATTTCACAAGTATATGATTTTACACCAGTGTGTATAAGTTCATGCTTCTTAAAATGTGCCGATTGTCTGAATGATTTGTTGCAAACTTCACATGTAAATGGTTTTTCACCAGTGTGTACTAGTTCATGTTTCTTTAAAATGTCTGACCGTTGGAATGATTTATTGCAAACTTTACAAGCGAATGGTTTTTCGCTAGTGTGTATAAGTTTATGACGCCTTAAACTCGGTAAATGTTTGAATGATTTGTTGCAAACTTTACAAGCAAATATAGTATTTTGCGTTGAATCATGAATTTTATCGGAATTTGTTTCGAGACAGCTGTCATCTGGTTCAAGATTTTCTTGTTTTATCTCACAAAGTAAAGATGTTTGTTCTTCAGTCATTACTAATTCATCTGATTCTTTCTTAATTAAAGACTCTTCAATGTTGACTATTTCTATATTAGTTCCAGTTTGAGATTCCAAATAACTTGTATCGTAATTATTTTCATTTAAATATTTATTAGAACTGTCAGTTGTGGTTACTTGTTGAGCATATTTTTTGTATGTTGTCATATTTTGTAAGCATTTTTGTTTGAATTCGTAAAAGTTATTCAAATTATTCTCACATCCATCGCAAATATGTTCTGAAATATCAGAATTGAGGTCCTGAAATGAATATAAAACATATTTCCATTGAATATAACATTAATGTTAGGTTAGGTTACTTACATATTCAGGAAAACAATATTTCAATTTATTTACAATATCATCTGTATTTTTTGGCTTTACAAGCTTAAGATCACTTTTTTTGTTCAGGCAAAGTAAACAAATATCAATAAAACATGACATTTTGAACGTGCTTCTATAAACAATGTTGCCAATAATATGACAGCATACAAAAATTGCTCAACAGATAACCACAATATATTTTTGAATTGAAGTTACGGTGTAACACAATTACAAACTATTATTTCACTGAAAATTCAATGGATTATAAGTATTCCATATTGATTACAAACAAATTTATTTGTAATTATGACAGCGGGTAGCTCAAATATTGGCAACATTGTTGTTTGACAGCTAGAATCAACCAAAACTTACAAATATTTTTCAAAATATATTCAGTATAACCACAAATCTCAAAATATTTATAAATTTAAACTACAACAAATAACTACAATATTTTTTTGACGTTTTATTTGAGGTTAGGACTGTCATTCGTCCGGAAATCTCGACAACTGTCACAATAATGAATAAATATATTCAAATTATAAATATGTTGGAGAAATACCAATATTTATATAGTAAAAGGAATAAATCAAACCGAAATTCAATTATTTGTGCAAATAAAAGTGCTTTAACAACGTGGAATGTCTACACAAAAGGTCGATTTTAGGTTATGTTTGAAAAATTACTGAAAATCCAAGTTTCTGAATGTTAATTTATCACTGTAGTTAATCATAAACAAGCCCTTAGTTCATAATAATATAGAATTTCAAACAAAAATGCTCACTACAACGTACAAAAAATGTGCTCAACAAGTAACCACATTATTTTTTGACAGTTTAATTAAAGTTACGACGAAATACAATTACAGACTGTCATTTTATGGAAAAATTGAATGAATTTTTATTTATTGTAATTCATATTGCGTACAAACAAATTTATTTGTATTTATGACAGCGAATAAGTCAAATGTTGGCAACATTGTTGTTTGACAGCTAACGAATCTTGCACAAATAATCAACATATTTTAATAAATATGCTCAAGAAATGATAGCAATTATGTTTTTAGTTCTATTTTACAATCACAAATTCAGTCAAATCCATAAATTCAATCAAAAATGCTCACTTTATATAACTTACTGGAGTAGCCACAATATTTTCTGATGTTTTAATTAAAATTATAACGTAAACAATTACAAACTGTATTTTTACGAAGAATAAAATAGATTATAAGTACAAACAAATTTATTTGTCATTATGACAGCCAGTAGCTCTAATATTGGCAACATTGTTATTTGACAGCTAGTATCAAATAAAGCAACTTCAAATAAATAATTTAGCACAGAATATCAACATATTTTTGAAATATGCTCAATAAATAACCACAGATATGATTTCATATTGCAGAATCGCAAACTAAAATTCAAACTACATGTGACAGAATACAAAAATATGCTCAACAGATAACCACAATATTTTGACGTACTTTCACAAAAAAATTGAATGGATTTCAAGTACAGAGTACTTATTTATTGTATTTCATATTGCTACAAACAAATTTATTTGTAATTATGGCAGGGAGTATTGGCAACATTGTTATTTGACAGCTAAAGTCTACATATTTTCAAAAATATGCTCAATAAGTAACCGCAAATTCAATTCTTGTCGATTTTACAGAATCTGGAAATAAAATTAATTTTTGAATCAATTAAAACAACATACAAAAATGTGCTCAACAAGTAACCTCAACAACTTTTGACGTTTCATTAAAGTTACGACATGTTGGAACTACAAATTGTAATTTTATCAGCAGAAAGAATAGATTTTAGGTACAAAATATTTGTTTGTTGCATTTCATATTGCGCACAAGCAAATTTATTAGTAATTATGACAGCGAGTAAATCAAATGTTGGCAACATTGTTGCTTGACAGCTAGAATCAACATAAATATTAAAATTTTGCAAGAAATGTCAACATATTCATGAAAATATGCTCAATAATAACCATAAATATAATTCTTCTTGATATTTCAGCTTGTAAAACAAAAATAAGTTCATAAATTCAAACAAAAATGTTTACAGCATACAAAAAGAATGCTCAACAAGTAACCACATTTTTTATTGATGTTTTAATTAGAGTTACGACGTAATACAGTTGCAAACTGCTATTTTATTAGACAAAAAAATATATTTTTAGTGCAAAATACTTGTTTTTTGTGTTTCATATTGTTTACAAACAAATTTGTAATTAGGACAGCAAATAGCCGAACGATTGGCAACATTGTTGCTTGACACTTAGAATCAACTGAAATACTTACTGATAATTGAATAAATAATCTTGAATAAAATATAAACATATTTTTAGTTATATTATTATTTCTTAATAATTTCATTTCATTGGAGATATTTTGAGTTGGCAACATTGCGGCGCAGCCGTTTTGACAGTCATTTTACCGCCAGAATCAACTAAAACACAAACTACCGAACATAACAGTTTTACTAGTTAAGCAGTTCATTTAATAGATTTGTTCAGTAAATAACTAAAACCGGAATACAAGTTTTTTATTTTCGTAATATTGTTGTTCATTTTTGTTTGTTTCTTTTAAATTTTGTACATAACCTAAAATTTGTGTGTTATATTTCGTGGATTAATTGTTTAATTTAAAGCATGGCGAAAGTACAGTTGTGCAATATTGTTGTTATGGACAACCCCAGCCCGTTTTCAAATCCGTTTCAGTTTGAAATAACTTTTGAGTGCATAGAAGAGCTGAAAGAAGGTTGGTAATTTTATTAAAATGGTATATTATTTAATGTTTGTGTCAGATTTAGAATGGAAAATGATTTACGTGGGGTCTGCTGAAAGCGAGGAATACGATCAAATTTTGGATTCGGTTTACGTGGGGCCTGTTCCAGAAGGCAAACACATGTTTGTTTTTCAAGTAAGTTAATAATAATTGTTTAAAATGTGATTGTATTGTGTTTTTTGGTAGGCTGATCCACCAAATGTGGCTAGAATTCCGGAAAATGACGCGATTGGCGTGACAGTTGTCTTGTTGACTTGTTCTTACAAAGGTATTTATTTTTTTATAAATTATTTTGGGCTGAATTTATTTTTATTACAGGGCAGGAGTTTATAAGAGTCGGTTATTTTATTAACAACGAATACACGGATCCTGAATTGCGCGAAAATCCGCCCTCTCCCCCGCAATTTGATAAGGTGAAAAAGAATTATAACCCATAGATTATATACTACAGATTCGACTTTTAATTTGCAGGTCACTCGGAATATTTTAGGATCAGAACCAAGAGTAACTCGTTTTAAAATTTCTTGGGAAGATTCGACTACTGAACAACAGACTGATCAAAATGGCACCCCTGCCTCTACTTCCGGTGCGAATAATACTTTTAACGAGAACTCTAATTCTTTGGCAACTATGGAATGTTCTTAAAATATTTTTGAGTGATGAGTGATTGAATATTTATAATTATTTTTGTAAATTGTAGTTAGAACGTTATAATAAACTTTTTTTTGTAATATTTCTTTTTTTATAACCTCAAAATGATTATTTTGACGTTTTTTGAGTTAAAAACGTCAAATAAATTTTGGCCGCTTCCAAGAAACGTTCACTTCATTTAAAAAATTTGTACGTAATAATCGGGCTTAAAGGACGTTTTTAAAAAAGGCGAGCGTAGTGAGCAAACCTACAATCATTTTAAAATAGAGATAATTGTCCAATTAGACAATTTGTGATTATTTAATGACCTTGACAGGACTTGAGTCGCTGCTGGCGCCATCTCTTGATAATTATTGTAACAAGTACCCAATAATATTATTTACAGAATAAATACGTCAACCAAATATCAACCCATTGATATTATTGAATATTGTGAACAATACGTCGCCAAAATTATTTTAAAATAGCCTATAATCTTGAAATGCTCAAATTTTGACAGTTAGCGCGAAAGCGCATAACCCTCAATCAAATTCAAGTAATTTATGAAGTAATAAATTATGAATTTAGTGGAAGAGCACCCCTATTCAAGTGAAAAATGTAATAAATCAAACCAAAATTCACTTATTTGTGCAAATAAAAGTGTTTTGGCGATGTTAAACCATAAAGACAGTTTTTAGGTTATATTTCATGAAATGAACGAAAATAGGATCTAAAACTATGAATTCAAGTATATAAATGATAATTCCTTAACTAAATCCATGATTAACAAACCTTTTATTCATTACAATGCAGAATTTCGAACAACAATCATCAGTACAAATAACAGCATACAAAAAATGTGCTCAACAAGTAACCGCAATATTTTTTTGACGTTTTGAATAAAATTACGACGTGGGACAGTTATAAACTGTTATTTTATAATAAATTGAGTGTATTTTAAATACAGAGTACCTATTTATTCATTCCCTATTAAATACAAACAAATTTATTTGTAATTTTGTCAGCGATGAATTCTACTGTTGGCAACATTGTCGTTTGACAGCTGGAATGAACTAAAACATAATAAATATGTAATTTGCATGAAAAATGGTTCACTAATTGTTATTTCAGACTGTCAAACTGAATTAAATGTATAAATTCTATAGAATATACTTACTACATTGAACAGCATACAAAAATGTGCTCAACAGATAACCGCAGTATTTTTTTGATGTTTAATTAGAGTTACGACTTGATGCAACTACAAACTGTAATTTTATTAGAAGAGTATTGTAGTAAATATGTCGTGAAAACTATTTAAAGTAGCCTGCAATCTTAAAATGCTTGAATTCTGACAGTTAGCGCGCATGCGCATAACTCAATAAAACTCATTTAATGGTGTAATTTACTAAATAAAAAATTGAATTATATTAAAACGCGAGCGTAGCGAGCTAATTTATAATTATAAATACACACGGGCACAATTTTTAATTAAATTAAAAGAAAAGCCGCTGTTTTGGCATCACTGACTAATCTAGTTGATAACTACTAGCGCCATCTCTTGATTATTATTCAGAACAGGTTTAATAATGCCTAATCATTATTTTTTAATGCAATTAGGTTCACCAACCATTAATTTATTGATATTATCAATCATTTAACGGAAATGACATTAAAATTTATTCATACTTCGATTATTAGGACAATATAACCTAAAAATAATAAATTTTGACGTTTTGATTCAGGTTACGACGTAATATACATTTAAACTGTATTTTAACGGAAAAAACACTTAAAAATGGGTGGATTAATTAATAAATATTATTTTATTAGTAACTACAATCGAAAAAATATAAATTTATTGTATTTTTATTGATTAATTACTAATTATGACAATAAATAACAATATTTGACACTAAACAATCACAAAAACAATGATTAATTGCGTCCCGCACCACTTTATTATTATTTCAACAATAACATATTGAATTTCGACATTTTATCACTCAAATATCAATGAAATAAAAGTAGTCTTTATGTACTGTAAAAATAAGGTCGAAAATACGTTTCCAAGTCAGCAATTGATAATTGTATAGCATCTGTTGTTCAAATATAGAACTAAACGTGATGCTGTTATTTTTTTGTGAAACAAATGACGCTTAGCATCAGCCAATCACAAGCCACGGTTCCCTGTTTTTGATTGTGTGACCCCCGGATACTAAAAGTGTTGTGTATTAGCGACCGTAAGTAAAATTTTATTCATTTTATGTTGAAATTTGTTGGTAGAGCAGCCAAGCGGCTTTGAAACATGCGAAAATCCTCTCATTTTTATGTTTTGAGCAATTTTACGGGCGGGATATTAGCGTGCCGCGAAAACTGATTGTCTTTTGTCATCAATTATGACATAAAGATGTCATAACCACACTTTTTTATTGATTTTTTTATTGCACTCCGAAAATTTCCAACGCTAATATTAGGATATGAAGTTTTACGGTTAACACAGTGTTTAGACAGTAATTTGACAGTTAGTAAATGAAATTTTTCGCTTTTTTAGTCAGTTCTATCCCCACTACTAGCTTTATCCCCTCCACCGGGCTCTGGTCTGTTCTTGTTGAGCCCGTATTGGTCGACATACTTCCGCTTGTTGAAAGGAACTATTTAAATAAAAGATTATTGTTGTATTTATAACACTTTCACTTAATCATTAATTTAATTAACCACACAACCACACTTTTTGTTTATCAAACTAAATAACAATTAAATCCCTAATAAGATTTTTAGCTATTTATTTTCATTAATTTATTATTTATTTGACGTTTGATGTTTATTTGTTATTGTGACGTATTATTTTTAAATAAATTAACAAATTTTATTATTTTTATGACAGTTGGTAATAAAATACCTGCATTACCGATAGTAGGTTCGTTATTTTATTGGAATAGGATAATAATAAGAAAAAATATTCAATATGGCTATTCGTACATTATTCGCGTAATTGTTTGTCAAAATATTATGACATTTTATGTGTAAATCAACTGTTTTTATTACGTAAAATTGATTAATTGGAGCATAAATGTAAGTAATTTGATTGGATTGTATTATTTATTGGCTTGGTTGTATTGGCGCGCAAAATTTTACTAAATTTGTCATTGTTTTACAGCACTAAAAATCCATTATTTTTGTAGGTACACATCAGAATATCACGTAAATATCAACCAATACGTGCAGAAGCGTCAAAATGAAGAAATTTCCGAGACCTAACCTATATTTAGTGTAATGTGTTACGAAATAAGAGTGTTAAACAATAAAAAATATGTGAAAATGGCTCTATTTGAATTCGGTTAAGTGTATGTAGTGCTTAATAAGTGGTTTTTAGTGTGTAAGTGACTATTTAACCTAAAAAAAAGTGTTTTATGATATAGTACAAAAATTAGAACTGTAAATTAATTAAAAATCGGTGATATTTCATACATCACATCGCAAATCATCACATGAATCTAAAAGATGTCATCAAACCAACAAAAGCCACAAAAAATGTGCAAAAGTCCCCAAAAAAGCCTCCCTCACAACCAAAAATCCCCCAAAACCCCAGAATTGGGCACGTACGAGATTTTAAACACGAATTGCACCCTCATTGGGTCCAATAACCTCAATTTAGACTCGAAAGTCTCCTACGCTAATATTAAAGTATGTAAACCGATTAAATCCCCGGAAAATATAATAAAAAAGCCGCAAAGCCCGCGAAATAGCGAGTTTTTACACAATGTGATGCCACAAAACATCGCCAAGTTCCAGAATTATGTCCAAGCGCGAACTCCGAAGCCCCAAGCGGGTTTTAACAACGGTTTGGGGCTGGGAAGCCCTCCGGTGCAGTATTCCAACGCCAGTCCGAGTTATCCGAACACTGTGTCACCTTATAATGTGCAGATTTCTAGCCCCGCTAATAACGCCATTAAAAGTCCAGTCCCCAGCCCACAAAATATCAGACCCCCAACCCCGCAGCCCATTTTACCACAAGTAAGTACCAATTTATTTATTATTATTGAAAATTAATTGTGTTTTGTTTTGTAGGCGTTTCAACAGCTGCCAACTTTAAGCGGACAAAATTTAGTGCAAATTATTCACGCTGCGCCCTCCAATTCCAACCAAACGGCCTTTACGAACCACCCCGTTCTAACACAACGAACTATTTTAGGTAATTAAGCTCCCTACATCCTTAATGAATCAATTTAAATTTGAATTTTGGCGGGAAATTTCCTCGACGCGCTTTAATTAAAAAAAACTTGGTACAAACAAATTGTGCATCTTGATCTATCAAAACAAAATATTGAAAAAACAATTGGATTTCCGGTTGTACCGGAAATGCCCCCTAACTGCCTTATTTTTACGGAAAACACTATTTTTTATTTCATCATTAAATTAAGCAACAAATTTTGTTTACATTTCTGTCAAAACTTGACACGATTGTCAATTGTTTTTGTTGTAATTCAATTATTTCTCTAAAAATTGTCATTTCGAAAAAAATTCATATCTCCGAAACTAAACAAGATATTTTTATTCTGTAAAATGTGTTTCATCAAAAAAACTTCAATTTATTATTTAAAATTTTGATTTTTGATTCAAATGTAATAATAAGCTCGTTATAACGTTTTAAATTTGAATTGTGGCGGGAAACTTTCACAATGCTTTATTTAAAAAATTATTGGAAATAATATTTTGAAATTTGGTACAATTAAATTGTGCATTCTAATCTATTAAAACAAAATATTGGCAAAACAATTGCACTTCCGGTTGGACAGGAAATGCCTCGTAACTGTCTTATTTTCAAAGGAATACCCAATTTTTATTTATCATTAAATTAAGCACAAAATTTTGTATTCATTTCTGCCAAAACATGACACGATTGTCAATTGTTTTGGCCGCAATTCAATTATTTCTCCAAAAATTGGCATTTCGAAAAAAATTCATATCTCCGAAACTAAACAAGATATTCTAATTCTGTAAAATGTATTTTATTCAAAAAACTACAAATTATTATTTAAAATTCAAATTTTTTATCAGAGTGTAATAATGAGTTCATTATATGGTTTTGAATTTGAATTGTGGCGGGAATTTTTCACAGTACTTTATTTCAAAAACTATTGAAAATAATATTTTGAAATTTGATACAATTAAATTGTGCATCCTAACCTATTAAAGCAAAATATTGTTAAAACAATTGCACATCGGGTTGTACCGGAAATGCTCCCCAACTGTCTTATTTTCAAAGGAATATCCAATTTTTATTTCATCATTAAATTAAGCACAAAATTTTGTATTCATTTCTGTCAAAACATGATACGATTGTCAATTGTTTTTGCCACAATTCAATTATTTCTCCAAAAATTGGCATTTCGAAAAAAATTCGTATCTCACGAACTAAGCAAAATATTTTGATTCTGTAAAATGCATTTTATTAAAAAAACTTCAAATCATTATTTAAAATTAATTTTTTTGATCAGAGTGCAATAATGAGCTCATTATAAGATTTTAAATTTGAATTGTGGCGGGAATTTTTCACAGTACTTTATTTCAAAAACTATTGAAAATAATATTTTGAAATTTGGTACAATTAAATTGTGCATCCTAATTTACTAAAACAAAATATTGGCGAAACAATTGCACTTCCGGTTGAACAGGAAGTGCCCCCTAACTGTCTTATTTTAAAAGGAATACCCAATTTTTATTTCATCATTAAATTAAGCACCAAGTTTTGTATTCATTTCTGCCAAAACATGACACGATTGTCAATTGTTTTCGCCACAGTTCAATTATTTCTACAAAAACTGGTATTTTGAAAAAAATTCATATCTCACGAACAAAGCAAAATATTTTAATTCTATAAAATGTGTTTCATCGAAAAAACTTCAATTTTCTATTTAAATTTACAAATTTTGATCCAAATGTAATAATGAGCTCATTAGAAGCTCCTAAAGTTGAATTAAAACGTTGAGGCTTTGTGAAAGGAATAAATATATTTTGGAGCAGAAAATTAGCTTAAATTAGCCTTGTAAAACGTTATTCATTTGTTTCACTTTTTTAAATTTGATTGATTGTTTGTTTTTGTCAATATTTAATTCGAATTTTGGCGGGAAATTACCACAATACTTAATTATTTGAAAAACTATTGAATATAATATTTTAAAACTTGGTATAATTAAATTGTGCAACTTGACCTATCAAAAAAAAATATTAACAAAAAAATTGGACTTCCGGTTGCACCGGAAATGCCCCCTAACTGTCTTATTTTTACAGAACACCCTATTTTTTATTTCATCATTTAATTGAGCACCAAATTTTGTATCCATTTCTGAAAAAACATGAAACGATTGTCAATTGTTTTGGCCGCAGTTCAATTATTTATCGAAAAATTGGTGTTTACGAAAAAAAATCATATCTCATGAACGAAGCAAGATATTTTAATTCTGTAAAATTTATTTTATTAGGAAAACTTCAAATTATCATTTAAAATTAATTATTTTGATTAGAGTGCAATAATGAGCTCATTACAAGGTTTTAAATTTGAATTTAGGCGGGAAAGTTTCACAATGGTTTATTTCAAAATCTATTACAAATAATATTTTGAAATTTGGTAAAATTGCATTGTGCATCCTAATCTACTAAAACAAGATATTGGCAAAACAATTGCACTTCCGGTTGTACCGGAAATGCCCCTTAACTGTCTTATTTTAAAAGGAATACTCAATTTTTATTTATCATCAAATTAAGTACAAAATTTTGTATTCATTTCTGTCAAAACTTGATACGATTGTCAATTGTTTTCGCCGCAGTTCAATTATTTCTCCATAAATTGGCATTTCGAAAAAAATTCATATCTCCGAAACTAAGCAAGATATTTCAATTCTGTAAAATGTTTTTCATTAAGAAAACTTCAATTTATAATCCTAAATTATATTTTGTGATCAAAATGTAATAATAAGCTCAGTATGAAGTTTCAAAGTCAACTAATTTTTCTTGTAGCGCCTCAATCATCAGGGCAGCAGTTACCAACAACCCCTTTATTAAAAATAAAACCACCGCAGAATATATTACCAAAACCGCCAAGTTCGAATAACGGAGGAACCCAAAAATCAGTACCTAGCAACCGGGGAACAATAAATACGCCAGTGGCGCCTCAAGCGGCTGGTGTGCCAAACACTGGGCAGCAAGTACAACAAGTGCAGCAACAGATGGGGCAAATGGGGCAGATTGTTTTGCCCGGGCAGGCCATGCAGGGACCTGCCTTACTTTTAAATCAAGTCAGTAAATATTTGTTTAAAATTATTTTGTATTGAATTGATGTTTTTTTTAGGTACCTTTGATTTTGGGCGGAAATGCGCATGCAACTGGAGGCGTGCAGTTAATTTTACGACCGGGGACGCCTTCTAAATTACCTAGTGGGGGCGCTGGGGGGTTGATTCTGCAACAGAATCAAGTGCAGGGGCACCAACTGCAACAGAGAAATCAGCAACAGGTTTATTAATAATTTTATTAATAAATTGGTGTTAATTTTGGTTTTTTTAGCCGCAACAATTGGTGCGCGTCCTGACGGCCAACGGAATGCTCCCCCTAAATTCCCTAAACAGTTTAAATTCGCTTCCTACTTACATAATGCCTCAAGTACAGTCCCAAACTTCAATTCAGCCGCAAGTACAGCAAGTACAGTCCCTCCCGCAAACCAGCAGCGCCAAAACACAAACCAATTTCATGGAACAACTGCCGCCGCCGAAGAAAAAGCCCAAAAAGAAGAAAAAAAACAAAGAACCCAAATTGGATTTGGCTAATTTAATGAAACTAAGCGGAATCGGCGATGAAGACGATGTCATGTTTGAATCAGACGCGTCAGAATCTGCAGTAGTTGAAACAACAATAAAATCCGACCCAACAGAATTCCCCAAACGAATTGGCAACATCCACATTTCAGCCTTAAACACGGAAATCACCAAAAATACTAAAAATTCGCAAATTTCAGTCCAACAAAGCTTAAACGACATAAACGCCATCAACCAAAACCTAACCCAAATCGGACTAATCGGACAACAAAATTACATAACCGGAAGTAACCACATTTTACAACAAAACCCCGACAATTTAGCAAACATTTTACAAGCTTTAAACACCAACCAAAACTTGCACAATTTTTCCCCAACCTTCCCCACAAATCAACCAGTGCTACAAACCTCCAACTACCAAAAATTCCCCCAAAATTCAACCACAACTACATTCACAACACAAAAACCTTCCTCCTTCCCTAATTTTCCAATTCAAGTGCAAAACTTCTGCAATACCAACTCCAATTTAATCCTCAATCAATCTACCAATTTAATAGCGCAAAATATTCCTAGTTTTGCCAGCATGGGAGGGTTGATACCAATGCCCGGGAATTTAATGGGTGGGTTTCTACCCGCTGGAATGGTGCAGTCAGCTCAAGCGGCCCAACACGGACAGGATTCTAATTTTGGGGCCAATGTGCAAAGAAACACCACTGGGGGGTTTAAATTGGCTTTGAGCGAGGATGGGAGGCTCATTTTGCAACATGATCCCACTTTAAATCAAGATTTACAGGTATTCAACTCTTCTACTTCTAGAATTTTTTTATAAAACATTTTGGACACATTCTAGGACATTTCACAACGTTTTAAAGTATTTTGGAACGTTTTATAACATTTTATAAAGTTTTGGTCCATTTTAGAACATTTTAAATCAATTCAAAATTATTCTTAAACGTTCTGAGACATTTTATAACATTGTGGCACACTTTATGACATTGTGGCACATTTTATGACATTGTGGCACATTTTATAACATTGTGGCACATTTTATTTCATTGTGGCATATTTTATTTCATTATACAATATTTCATAACGTTGTGACACATTTTATAACATTCTGAATATTTTTTTTTAAATTGTGGGACATTTTTTTACGTTGAAGGACATTTTACAACGTCGTAGAACATTTTATAACAATTTAAGACATTTTATAACGTTGTGGGACATTTTATAACATTGTGGCACATTTTATAACATTCTACGACATTTTTTAACATTGTAGGACATTTTTTAATATTGTGGGACATTTTTTAACATTGTAAGACTTTTTTAACATTGTGGGACATTTTTTAATATTGTGGGACAATTTTTAACATTGTAAGACATTTTTTAACATTGTGGGACATTTTATAACGTTGTGGAGCATTTTATAACAATTTGAAGACAATTTTTAACGTTGTGGGACATTTTATAACTTTGTGGCATATTTTATAACATTATGGCACACTTTATGACATTGTGACACATTTTATAACATTGTGGCACATTTTATGACATTGTAGCACATTTTATTATGTTGTGAGACATTTTAAAACAATTTGAGACATTTTCTAATATTGTGGAACATTTTAAAACATTCTGGAACATCTTGTAATGTTGTAGAATATTTTATTACATTATGAAACATTTTATAACGCTGTAAGACATTTTTTAACATTGTGCGACATTTTATCACCTTATGGGACATTTTACAACATTCTAAAACACTTTTCAACGTTGTGGAACATTTTATAACATTGTGGAACATTTTATTACGTTAAAGAACATTTTATAACATTATGGCGCATTTTATAAAATTGTGGCACGTTTTCCAACATTCTAAAACATTTTTTAACGTTATGGGACATTTTATAACAATTTGAGACATTTTATAACATCCAGGGACATTATATCACAACCTTCTGGGATATTTTATAATGTAGTGGGACATCTTATAACTTTATAAATTTTTTTATAAAATCCAGGTGCATTTGATTACAATTTGAGACATTTTATTACGTCGTGGCACATTTTTTTGCGTTGTGGCACATTTTATGATATTGTGGCACATTTTATAACATTGTGGCACATTTTATGACATTGTGCCACATTTTATAACATTGTGGCACATTTTATAACAATGTGGAACATTTTATAACGTTGTGACTCATTTCATCATGTTGTAGGACATTTTATAACTATATGAGACCTTTTCCTAATATTGTGGAACATTTTAAAACATTCTGGAACATTTTGTAATGTTGTGGAATATTTCATTACATTTTGGGACATTTTATAACGTTATGAGACATTTTATTACGTTGTGGGACATTTTATTACATTCTGAAACATTTGTTAACATTGTGGAGTATTCTATCACCTTGTGGGACATTTAACAACATTCTAAGACACTTTTCAACGTTGTGGAACATTTTATAACATTGTGGAACATTTCATAACATTATGGGACATTCTATAACGTCAAGGAACATTTTATAACATTATGGCACATTTTATAACATTGTGGCACGTTTTCCAACATTCTGAGACATCTTTTAACGCTGTGAGACATTTTATAACAATTTGAGACATTTTATAATTTTGTGGCACATTTTATAACATTGTGGCACATTTTATGATATTGTGGCACATTTTATAACATTGTGGCACATTTTCCAACATTCTGAGACATTTTTCAACGTTGTGGGACATTTTATAACAATTTGAGACATTTTCTAATGTTGTATGACATTTTTTTGCGTTGTGGCACATTTTATAACATTGTGGCACATTTTATATCATTGTAAAATATTGCATAACATTCTGGGACATTTAATAACTTTGTGAGACATTTTATAACGTTGTGGAGCATTTTATAACAATATGACAATGTTGTGGGATATTTTATTACGTTGTAAAACATTTTATAACCTTGGGAGATATTTTACAACATTTTAGGACATTTTATAACATTGTGGCACATTTTATAACGTTGTGAGATATTACATAAAATTTTGGGACATATTATACTTTTATGGAATGTTTTATAACTTTATGGGATATTTTAAAACATTGTAAGGCATTTTATAACATTTTGAGACATTTCTTAACGTCATGGGAAATTTTATGACTTTGTAGGACGTTTTATAACATTCTGAAACATTTTATTATATTCTGAATCATTTTTTAACGCTGTGGGACATTTTATAACATTGTGGCACATTTTATGACATTGTGGCACATTTTATAACAATTTGAGACATTTTATAATTTTGTGACACATTTTATAACATTGTGGCACATTTTATGACATTGTGAGACATTCAATAATTTTGTGGGACATTTTATTATGTTGTGGAACATTTTATTATGTTGTGGGACATTTTATAACGTTGTGGAGCATTTTATAACTTTGTGACACATTTTGCAACATTCTGAGACATTTTGTAACATTATGGGACATTTTTTAACATTGTGGGACATTTTATAACTTAGGGGCACATTTTATAACATTGTGGCACATTTTATGACATTGTGGCACATTTTATAACATTGTGGTACATTTTATAACGTTGTGAGACATTTTATTATGTTGTGGGACATTTTACAACATCTTAGGACATTTTTTAACATTGTGGGACATTTTATAACATTCTAAGACATTTAATAATTTTTTGTTTTTGTTTTACAACGTTATGAAGCATTTTATAACAATTTGACACATTTTATAATTTTGTGGGACATTTTACAACATTCTAAGACATTTTTTAACGTTGTGAGACATTTTATTATGTTGTGGGACATTTTATTACATTCTAAAACATTTTTTAACATTGTGGGACATTTTATCACCTTGAAGGACATTTTATAACATTGTGGGACATTTTACAACATTCTAAGACACCTTTCAGCGTTGTGGAACATTTTATAACATTTTATTACATTCTGGAGCATTTGTAGAACATTTTAATACATTATGGGACATTTTATAACACTGTGGCATATTTTATAACATTGTGGCACATTTTATGACATTATGGCACATTTTGTAACATTGTAGCACATTTTATAACGTTGTAAGACATTTTATTATGTTGTGGGACATTTTATAACAATTTGAGACATTTTATAGCATTCTAAGATATTTTTTAACATTGTGGGACATTTTATCATCTTGTGGGACATTTTATAACATTGTGGGACATTTTACAACATTCTAATACACTTTTTAGCGTTGTGGAACATTTTATTACATTCTGGGGCATTTGTGAAACATTATATAACATTGTGGCACTTTTTATAACATTGTAGAACATTTTATAACATTGTGGCTTATTTTGTAACATTGTGGCACATTTTATAACATTGTGGGACTTTAAATAACGTTGTAAGGCATTACATTATATTCTAAAGCATTTTTTAACATTGTGGAGCATTTTATAACAATTTGAGACATTTCATAACGTTGTGGCACATTTTATAACATTGTGGCACATTTTATGACATTGTGTCACATTTTATAACATTGTGGAACATTTTCCAACATCCTGAGACATTTTTTAACGTTGTGGTACATTTTATAACAATTTGAGACATTTCATAAAGTATTGGTCCATTTTGGAATCAATTCAAAATAATTCTTGGACGTTCTAGGTCATTTTATAACGTTGTGGAGCATTTTATAACAATTTGAGACATTTTATTATTTTGTGAGACATTTTACAACATTCTGATACATTTTCTAACGTTGTGGGACATTTTATAACTTTGTGCCATATTTTATAACATTGTGGCACATCTTATGACATTGTGGCTCATTTTATAACATTGTGGCACATTTTATAACATTGTGACACATTTTATAACATTGTGGCACATTTTATAACATTGTGACACATTTTATGTCATTGTGGCACATTTTATAACATTGTAGAACATTTTATAACATTGTACAACACTTCATAGCGTTGTGCCACATTTTATAAAATTCTGATTTTTTTTTTCAAAGTGTGGGACAACAACTTGAGACATTTTCTAATGTTGTAGGACATTTTTTTTGCATTGTAGCACATTTTATAACATTGTGGCATATCTTATAATGTTGTGGAATATTGCATAACATTCTGAGACATTTTATAAATTTGTGGGACATTTTATAAAGTTGTGAGACTTTTTATAACATTCTAAGAGATTCATTAACATTGTGGCACATTTTATGATATTGTGGCACATTTTATAACATTGTGGCACAATTTATAACATTATGATACATTTTATAACGTTGTGGCATATTGCATAAAATCCTGGGACATTTTAGAACGGTATGGAACGTTTTATAACTTTATGGGACATTTTATTACGTTGTGAGATATTTTATAATGTTTTGGGACATTTCATAACATTTTGAGATATTCTTCAACTTAGTGAAACCTTTTATAACATTGTGGCACATTTAATAACGTTGTGAGATATTGCATAACATTCTGAGACATTTTATAACTTTGTGGTACATTTAATTACATTGTGGGATATTTTATAACATTTTGGGACATTTTATAACATCCTGAAACACTTTTTAATGTTGTGGGACATTCTATAACGTTGTGGGATGTTTTATAACAATTTGAGATATTTTCTAATGTTGTGGGACATTTTAAAACATTTTGGGACATTTTGTAACATTGTGGCACATTTTATAACGTTGTAAGATATATTATTACGTTGTGAAACATTTTATAACGTTGTGAGACATTTTATTACGTTGTGTGGCATTTTATGACATTTTGGCACATTTTATGACATTATGGCACATTTTATGACATTGTGGCACATTTTATAACATTGTAGCACATTTAATAACATTATGGGACATTTCATAGCCTTGTAGGACATTTTATTACATTCTGGGATACTTTATAACATTCAGGAACTTTTTATAACATTATGAGACATTTCATAACGTTCTGTAATATTTTAGACACATTCTGGAATTGTTCAAGATATTTCACAATGTTCCAAAACGTTCTGGGACATTTTAAATTATAGTTTAATGTTCAGTAAAATTTTGGATTATTTTTCTAAAATATTTTGGAATGTTTTATTGCATTGTACAAAGTTTTGGGGCGTTTTAAAACATTTTAGAATGAAAGCAGCATAGTTTTATTAATTCTAAATTATTATCGTACGTTTTGGAACATTTTATAACAATCTAAGACAGTTTTTATCGTTGTGGGACATTTTACAACATTCTGGGACATTTTATAACGATGTGGGACATTTTATAATATTGTGCAACATTTTATAACATTGTGGCACATATTATAACATTGTGGCACATTTTATGACATTGTGACACATATTATAACATTGTGGCACATTTTATGACAATGTGGCACATTTTATAACATTGTGGCACATTTTATGACAATGTGGCACATATTGTAACATTGTGGCACACTTTATGACATTGTGGCACATTTTATAACATTGTGGCACATTTATAAAATTGTGGTAAATTTTATAACGTTGTGGGGCATTTTATTATATTGTGGAATATTTTGGAGCGAAACTCTCAAGATTTTGGAACATTGCATTAAGTTCTATAGCCTTTAGGAACATTTTAAACGATGTTAGAATATTTTTTAACATTCTAGTATATTTGAGAATACTCCAGAATATTCCAGAGCACTCTAAAACACCCTAAAACAGTATTAAATATTAAATAAATATTAATAAAATATAACAACATACAAAAAATATGCTCAACAAATAACCACAACTGACAGTTCTTATAAATATTCATATATTGTACGTCCTGATTTTAATTATTTTTTTTTATAATTGTTTCGGTTGCAGAAATAGTTGAACAATCTTTAAAAACAAAAGAACATCGATTTTACTAATAAGTTTTTTTTTGCAGTCACAACTTTTGCTGCAAAGTATATTCGGAATCAACTTGCAAGGTGGAAATTTGGTTCTAACGTCAGTAAACAACACTCCGACGCCATCTTTACCCCCACCACCGCCCCCAAAACAACCGACAATCCCGGAACCAATAAAAAAACCACCGCCGCCTCAGCCGCTGCAACCACAAGTCGACCAATCAACAAAAACAACAAACATGATTCAAAACGTCATACCAAGTGTACAAATAAAAAACGAGCCACAAATTCCAGTGCAGCCACCACAAATGATGCAACCATCAACTAATTTAGGGAATTTAAATCCGGAACCAAACCCACAAACAGGAAACAATCCTAATTATTCTTATATTGTTAATTTGACGCCTGACCAATTGGAAATCTTAAAACGGAACGGACAATTGACAATCAATGGTCAAACTATTTTTATGCACCGCCCTAATATTGCCAACAAAGAAGACAAAAATATCACTAAATCACCCAAAAGTAAAACCCCAAAGAAACCCCAAAAAAATAATCACACTAAAACAACTTCAGTACAAAGTGTTGCCAACCAAACAATAATTAATTCCCTACAAAACCCAATTGGTAAAGAAATTTATTCAAAAACAATACAAAATCAAAAAATAAACGAAAATCAAATGATTTTACAAAAACAAAAGCCTAACGGAGAACAATTAATCATACAACAACAAAATGAATCACAAACAACTGAAAAACAATTTTTTAATGGGACAGAACAAAATTCCCTAAATGTGGAACAATTTTTGACTAATTTAAATATTAACCCCCAAAATTTGAGCCAAATTATCAGCCAAAAATTGAGCAACGAGCTGCAGTCAGAAATCAACCCCAAAATTTTAAATATTTCCCCCGGACCGAACGCCGGACAAATATTAGCAAAAATTGACATCAGTTCCAATGAAATTGAAAATCCCCCAACATCAACAGTTGGCAATACTGATGTAAATAGTATGGTGCTGCCGCCTTTGGTGTCCATGGGAGTTAAACCAGAAATAAATACGTTTAATAAACCAGGAAATGGTAATCAGCGCTACTGGTGGACGAATTCATTACTAATTAATTTTTTTTCAAGGCCAACTACCAACTGAAGTTCCTCATAATATTCCCCCGCCACCGCCACAAGTACAGCCCCAACCAACAGTTATTCAACCGCCGGTACAACAACAACTACCAACATTAATTTTGAGTAATAATGTATTAGGGGCCGGAGAAATGCCCCCCAATTTGACGGGGAATGCTCCAGCGCAGGATAAAGTGTACCAGAGGGTGCAAACTATACAACTTACCCCTCAAAAACAACAAGTAAGCTTTAATTTAAACTAAAATGCAATTTTTACATGTATGACGTCATTACTGTAATTGTATAATGTCTAGAAATGTCCTGAAACATTTTAAAACATTTCGGACTGCTTTGAAGCGTTCTGGAACAGTTTTGAAGCGTGCTGGGACATTCTGAATTATTTCGGACTGTTTTAAAGCGTTCTAAAACTGTCCTAAAGTATTTCGGACTGTTTTGAAGCGTTCTGAGGAATTATTAAGCCCTGTGTAACGTTTTGGAACATTCTAAAGCAATCCAGACTGTTTAGAAGCGCTCTAGATTATTTTTAAATATTTTATAACGTTCTAGAACCTTCTAGATTATTTTGGAATGCTTTGAAGCGTTCTGGAACATTCTAAATTATTCCGGACTGTTTTAAAACACGGTGAAACATTTTTTAAATCTGTATAACATTTTTGAACATTTTTAGGTATTTCGGACTGTTTTGAAGCGTTCTACAACTGCTTTAAAGCGTTCTGGAACATTTTGTAGTATTTCGGTATATTTTAAAGAGTTCTGAGACATTTTGAAACATTCTGTAACATTCTGGTACATTCCAAAGCATTTAAAACTATTTTGAAGCATTCTGGAATCTTCCAAAGCATTTCGGACTATTTTGAAGCGTTGTGGGACATTTTCAAACATTTTATAATGTTTTAAAGTGTTCTAAGATACTTTGAAACATTATATAAGTTTTAAAACATTCTTAAGTATTTCAGACTGTTTTGAAGCATTCTGAAACATTCTAAAGTATTTCGGACTGTTTTGAAGCGTTTCGACACATTTTAAAGTATTTCGGACTGTTTTGAAGCGTTCTGATACATTTTAAAATACTGTACAACGTACTGAAACCTTCTAGAGGATTCAGGAATTGTTTGAAACATTCTGGAATATTTTAATGTATTTCGGACTGTTTTGAAGCGTTTCGGAACTGTTTTGAAACTGTCTGGAACATTCTAAAGTATTTCGGATTGTTTGGAAGCATTCTGAAACTGTTTTAAAGCATTCTGGAACTGTTTTGAAGCATTATAAAATATTTCGTACTGTTTTAAAGCGTTCTAGAACATTCTCAAGTATTTTGCACTGTTTTGAAGCGTTCTGAGACATTCCGGAATTGGTTGAAGCGTTCTAGGACATTTTAAAACATTCTATAACGTTCTGAAATATTCTTGAATTATTTTGAAGCGTTTTGGAACTTTTTGAAGCATTTCGGACTGTTTTGAAGCGTTCTGAAACCTTATAAAGTATTTCGGACTGTTTTAAAACGTCCTGGAACATTTTTGAAGTCTGTATAAAGTTTTGGAACATTTTCAAATATTGTATAACGTTCTGGAACCTTTTAGAGCATTTTGGATTGATTTGAAGCGTACTGAAACATTCCAAAGTATTTTGGACGGTTTTTTAAACGTTCTGGAATATTTTTGAAGTCTGTATAACGTTTTTGAACATTCTAAAGTACTTCGGACTGTTTTGAAGCGTTCTGTAACATTCTTAATTATTTCGGACTGTTTTGAAGCGTTCTGGAACATTCTGAAATATTTCGGACTGTTTAAAAGAGTTTTGAGACATTTTTTAACATTATATAACGTTTTGGAATATTATAAAGTATTCCGGATTGTTTTGCAGCGTTTTATAACATTCCAAATTATTTCGGACTGTTTAATAATAATAATAACCTTTATTTGCCCAACAGTAAATAACCAATAATAGGACAGAAAAAAAATATATACATAAAATGTGTTTAGACGTGAAATAGTCGAAACAAGCATAATTCACAAAAATAGATACATTTTCATATAAAACTAAAGTTAAACTAAATTTCAAAATAATTTTGTACACTAATTGATATTCAAATTATTAATAATTTTTTTTGATGATATAATGAATATGTCTAAATCTTTTCCATAGATATTGCAATTGTTGCACATAATATGAACGGGAGATTTCTTCTGTAAGTTTGTTCTACTAAATTCACAATAAAAAATACATGAGTTTCTAGCTGAATGACGTGGTACATATATGTTGATATATTGCAATAACTGAGGACAGTCTATCATATATTGTAACAATTTGGATAAAAACATTAAGGACTGACATATTCTCCTATCAGCTAAGAGTTGGATATTAAATCGTTCTAACAAATAATCATGATTTATTCCTCTTATCGGATAGGTTCCATCGTTCTTAAAAGCGAGGTATTTTAAAAAACATCTTTGTACAGACTCAATCTGATTAATAGTGTTGTTATAAAGTGGATACCATATCAATGAACCGTATTCCAATTTAGACCTCACAAAAGAGAAAAATAATATTATTAAGGTTGATTGCTCACAAAATCCTTTAGAGTTTCGAAAAATAAAACCAAGAATTCTGAAAGCTGATTTTACTGTTTCAGATATATGATGGTTGAAAGTTAGCATGAAATCAAAATAAATCCCAAGATCCTTAATAATATTTAATCTCTCTAAATTCCGAGTGCCTATTTGGTATACATGTAGTACTGGGGATCTATTTCTGTAATAAGATACCACTTTACATTTTTTAATATTGAGTTGAAGATTATTTGAATCACACCATTCCTGTATATTATTTAATGAAGTCTGTAATAGCTCACAATCATGAATATTATTGATCAAAGAATAAATTTTTAAGTCATCTGCAAAAAACAAGTGTTCACATGAAATTAAATTACTAAGATCATTAATGAAATATATAAATAAGAGCGGGCCAAGATTTGAGCCTTGCGGTATGCCTGATGCTGGCGTAAAATAATACGAAGAATAACCATTATATCTTACAAACTGTTTTCTACCAACGAGATATGATTCAAATAGTTCAACTAGATTTCTATTAAATCCTAAATTGTTCAATCTATGTAGTAAAATATAATGGTCTATTCTATCAAACGCTTTCTGAAAATCAGTATATATTACATCGACTTGGTTACCTTTATCCATCGCAGATGACAGATATTGAGAAATTACTGCCAAGTTTGTTACAGTTGACCTTCTCTCAACAAATCCGTGCTGTTTATCTGATATAAAATTCTTAGTGTGTGCTTGTAGCTTCGTATGTAATATGATTTCAAAAATTTTCGAGAAATTGCATAATATAGAAATGGGGCGATAATTTTTTATGTCTGATCGGTCGTCGGATTTATGAACGGGACTTATACGAGATATTTTCCACGTTTGAGGAAAATAAGATGATTGTAATATTTGATTAAATATTAGAAATAATGGCTCGAGAAAAGCATTGACACAGTCTTTTATCAAGAAGCTTGGAACCTGATCAACTCCAGCTGTAATTTTATTAGGTATTTTTTTTATAGCTTGCTCTATGTCTTGCTCATCAATTTTAGCAATTTTTATAGGTGGAAGATAGCTTGTAAAATCTGTTTTATAAGATTTCACACCTTGAGGAGTAGAGATATTGTATACAGTAGAGAAATAATTTGCGAAAGCATCAACAATAGCTTGAGGATCTCCATAATTATCATCATCCATAGACATGTTACCTGGTATACGGGTATTTTTCTGTTTATTGTGGATGTAGGACCAAAATTGTTGAGAGTCGGCAACTATCAAGCTCTCAGTTTTACGTAAATAAATTTTGTAGGCGTCTTTTATGTCTACTTTGATAAGAGCTCTTAATTTTTTGTATTTTTGAAAGTCTGATACCCTATGGAATTTTTTATAATTGTTATAAATTTTGCTTTTTCTCCTGATATTAACAATAATTTCCCTAGTAAACCAGGGTGGATACGACCTATTCGATGATACTGGTTTATATGTTGGAACAAATGAATCAAAGGATATTTCTAAGGTATCATAAAATAAGTCGCACATTTGTTCTACATCATCACAAGATTTCAAAACTGACCAGTCAATAGACGCTATAGAGTCATATAGAGCAGGAAAATTGGCTCTTTTGAAATTATAAATTTTAACACCCGCGTTAGAAGCAGGAAAATTATTTTGTTGAGCTACAAAAATATTACAATCTATTTCTAAAGCGGGATGATGTTCATCTAATTTTACTAAGCTATGTTCACATTTAATTACATCACATTTAACATTACCAAAAACAAGATCTAACAATCTACCATTGATATTGACAATATCGTTATATTGCGTATAGTTGAATAATTCCATAAAATTGTGTAACAAATTGTATTTGGTACAGAAATTATTGAGGTTTGTATATGATGGTATATTGAAATCCCCCAAAAATATAGAATTATTCTGATTAATATAATCTAAAGTGCTTAGAGCACCAAAGAATTGCTCAATATCTGAAAGTGACACATTTGGAGGAATGTATACAGCAAAAATGTAACATTTAATTTCATGGTTAATAATTTTACATCCGACAATATCTATTGAGCTGTTGTTACTGATAACACTGGACAAGTCGACTTGCGTGGCTTGAATGACAGCATTGTTGCAGGCAATAAGAACACCACCACCTCTATTGACAGACAGTTCACTAAATCTGCGGTCGCATCGATAAACAGTATAGTTAATAGGAAATAATTCACTGCTGCTAACATCACTTTTTAGCCACGTCTCCGTAGCACACACAATGTCATATTCAGAATCACTGACAGCAGTATAAAACAAATCAGTTTTAGAGTTTAAACCACGCGTATTTTGATAATAAATTTTATTACACATAAATCGCTCATTACGAGAGATTGAAATATCACTGTTGGGCACTATTAGTTTAAAGAAATAATTTTAGGTATTCCATTTATATATTTTATTTTTAAATTGAGTTCACCACTGTCAGTACGCTGTTGCAATTCTTGTTTAATTTTTTTATAGTGCGTTATTTGACGATGTGTTTTATCGGTGGATATTGATATCTTAGAAAACTCTGGGTTTGTTGACAGTTTGTTAGCAGTACGAATAATTGCAATAACATCCTTTTCGGAACTAAGTATGACTTTTATAGGTCGATTTTTGCCCGATTGCACTTTGCCCAACCGATAAATTCTCAGATCCTCTATATTAATATTCTTATTTATGTGTCGAATCAAATTTGTCACAGTGACTACATCATTTCCATTATTGGATTCAGTTAAACCGAATACAATTATATTATTCTTCCGTTTTTCTCGGTCATTTATTTCACCAATAATTTCTTCAATATCAGCTGAATCATTCTGAGTTTTATTTTCAACAATTTCTTGTAGTTTAGTTAATTTCTCACTGATACTAACGATTATTGACTTTAATGAGATAAGATCATTTCCCACTTTTGAACAATTAGTACAATTCCAGGTGACCCCTTTTTTACCATTTATCAATCGTACCTCGCTGGAAGATATTCCCATGCAGGAATTATTGAATTTATTTTTGCATACGCAGCATATCAATAATAAATGCGGTTCAGTGACCTTAGAACAGCAAGAACAAATAGATGTCATATTGTATGTAAAGTTTTTGTTCAAAGAGGTAAATTCTGTAATTTAATTACAAAAGTTGGGATGACTTCGCTCACAGATTGACCAATGTCCCGATTGCGCACTTCGTAGTTGTATATTGGATTTTTTTAATATTGAGTTTATAGTATTTTTTTAATATAAAATATCAATTGAAATTTTATCAACTTAGTTATTCTATTTTCAATGTTTGGAAAGTTTGTTTATGTTTCAATGCTATTACTTTAATAGAAGCCTCACCACAGAATGTGCTATACTCAGAATGTTGATACGCAGCCGGATCGCCTCACATTTGCCGGAAATCTTCAAAGATATAGTAAAGGAGGACTTACAACAATTTTTTTACATGCATGAAACGAGATAATTAAAACTGCACTAAATCACAAGAAATTCACTATTAATAACTCGATTTAAACCATTCAGATATTATTTTTTGTCGGAGATCAACTTTATCACGTCCAACACATTCACTAGCAGAAAAATAAAAAGTTTTAAAGAGTTCTGAGACATTTTCAAACATTGTATAATATTTTTGAACATCCTAATGTATTTCGAACTGTTTTGAAGCATTCTGTAACATTCTAAATTATTTCGGACTTTTTTGAAGCGTTCTGGAACATTCTGAAGTATTTCGAAATTGTTTTGAAGAGTTCTAGTACATATTTAAATATTGTATAACGTTTTGGAACATTCATAAGTATTTCAGACTGTTTTGAAGCGTTCTTTGACGTTCTAAATTCTTTAGGACTGTTTTGAAGCGTTCTATAACATTCTGAAGTATTTCGGACTGTTTTGAAGAGTTTTAGGACATTTTTAAACACCCTAATGTATTTCGGACTGTTTTAAAGCGTTCTGGTGAATTCCAAAGTATTTCAATCTGTTGTAGAACGTTTTTGAAGTGTTTTAAAGCGATCTAGAACATTTTCTAACACTGAATAACGTTTTAGAACATTTCAAATTATTCTGGACTGTTTTTAAGGATTTTAGAACTGCTTTAAAACGTTCTGAAACATTCTAAGGCATTTCGGACTGTTTTGAAGCGTCCTGTAACATTTTTAATTATTTCGGACTATTTTGAAACGTTCTAGAACTGCTTTAAAGCGTTCTTGAACTTTCTGAAGTATTTTGAAGAATTGTAGGACATTTTCAAATACTGTATAACATTTTGGAACATTCTTAAGTATTTCGGACTGTTTTGAAGCGTTCTGTGACGTTCTAAATTATTTCGGGCTGCTTTGAAACGTTCTAGAACATTCTGAAGCATTTCGGACTGTTTTGAAGAGTTTTAAGACTTTAGCGTTCTATAATATTCTAGAATCTTTTAAAACAGTTCGGACTGTTTTGAAGCATTCTGGAACTGTCTTAAAGTATTTTGAACTGTTCTAAAGCGTTCTAGGCGACATTTAAACATTCTATAACATTCTGGAAGCATTTCGGAATTGGTTGAAGCGTTCTGAGATATTTTGAAACATTTTATAACATTCTGGAACATTCCAAATTATTTCTGACTGTTTTGAAGCGTTCTGAAACTGTTTTAAAGTATTTCGGACTGTTTTGGAGCATTCTGAAACTGTTTCGAAGCGTTCTGCTATATTTTTAAACACTGTATAACGTATTGGAACATTCTAAGGTATTTCGAAATATTTTAAAGCATTCTGGATCATTCTAGATTATTTTAGACTGTTTTGAAACGTTCTGAAACATTCTAAATTGTTTCGGACTGTATTGAAGCGTTTAAGAACTGTTTTAAAGTATTTCGAACTGTTTTAAAGCGTTCTGAGGAATTCTTAAGCTTTATATAACGTATTTCAGACTGTTTTGAAGCGTTCTGGGTCATTTCCAAATATTGTATAACGTTCTAGAACCTTCTAGGATGTTTTGAAGCGTTCTGGAACATTCTGAAGTATTTCGAGCTGTTTTAAAACGTTCTGAAATATTTTTGAAGTCTGTATAACGTATTGGAATATTCTAAAGTATATCGAATTGTTTTAAAGCGTTTTGAAACATTCTAAATAATGTTGAGACTGTTTTGAAGCGTTCTGAAACTGTTTTGAAGTATTTCGGACTTTTTTGAAGCGTTCTGGAACATTTTAAAGTATTTCGGACTGTTTTGAAGAGTTTTGAGACATTTTTAAACATTGTATAACGTTTTGGAACATTATAAAGATTTTCGGATTGTTTTGCAGCGTTTTGTAACATTCCAAATTATTTCGGACTGTTTTAAAGCGTTCTAAAACTGCCTTAAAGCGTTCTGGAACATTCTGAAGTATCTCGGACTGTTTTAAAGAGTTCTGGGACATTTTTAATCATTGTACAACATTTTTGAACATCTGAATGTATTTCGGACTGTTTTGAAGCATTCTGTGACATTCTAAATTATTTCGGACCTTTTTGAAGCGTTCTAGAACTACTTCAAAGCGTTCTGGAACATTCTGAAGTATTCCGAATTGTTTTGAAGAGTTCTTAAACATTTTTATGATGTTTTGGAACATTGTTAAGTATTTCCGATTGTTTAAAAACATTCTTAATTATTTTGGACTGTTTTGAAGCGTTCCAAAATTATTTTAAAGCGCTCTGGAACATTCTAAAGTATTTCGGATTGTTTTGAATCGTTCTATGACATTCTAATCTATTTCGGACTGTTTTGAAGCGTTCTTTGACATTCTTATTTATTTCGGACTGTTTTAAAGTGTTCTAGAACCGCTTTAAAACGTTTTGGAACATTCTAAGGCATTTCGAACTGTTTTTAGACGTTCTGGAACATTCTGAAGCATTTTGGTTTGGTTTGAAGCATTTTGGAACTGTTTTGAAGCGTTCTGGAACATTTTTAAGGATATCAAACTGTTTTGAGTCGTTTTGGGACATTTTAAAATACTTTTTTTGGAACATTTTAACTATTTTAGATTTTTTTGGAACGTTCTGGAATTGCTTTGAAGCGTTCTGGAACATTCTAAATTTTTCGGACTATCTTGAAGCGTTCTAGAACTGTTTTAAACTGTTCTGGAACATTCCAAATTTTTTTGAATCATTTTGAAGCATTCTAGAACTGTTTTGGGCGTTTTGGAATATTCTAAAGTATTTCGAATTGTTTTCAAGCGTTTTGGAACATTCTAAAATATTTCGAACTGTTTTGGAGCGTTCTGGAACTGTTTTAAAACGTTCTGGAGCATTTTCAAAGTCTGAATAACGTTTTGGAATATTTTAAAGTATTTCGAACTCTTTTAGAGCGTTCTGGAATTGTTTTGAAACGTTCTGGAACTGTTTTGAAGCGTTCTGAAACATTATTGATTATTTCGAACTATTTTGAAGTGTCCTAAAAGTGTTTTTAACGTTCTGGAATATTCTAAAATATTTAGAATTGTTTTGAAGCGTTCTGAAATATTCTAGATTATTTCGGACTGTTTTGAAGTGTTCTGGAATAATTTTAAAGTATTTTGGACTATTTGGAAGCATTCTAGGAAGTTCTGGAACATTTTCGAACTTTGTATAACGTTCTGGAATATTTTAAAGTATTTCGGACTGTTTTAAAGCGTTTTGGAACTTATTTGAAACGGTCTGCAACATTCTAAAGTGTTTTTGACTGTTTTAAAACGTTCTGGAACATTTTCAAAGTCTGTATGAGGTTTTGGAATATTCAAAAGTGTTTCGGACTGTTTTAGAGCGTTCTGGAATTGTTTTGAAGCAATCTGGAACATTCTATATTAATTTGGACTACTTTGAAGCGTTCTGGAACTGCTTTAAAGTATTTCGGACTGTTTTGAAGCGTTCTAAAACATTTCAGACTGTTTTGAAGCGTTCTGGGATATTTTCAAATATTGTATAACGTTCTATAACCTTTTAGAGCACTTTGGACTGTTTTAGAGCGTTCTGGAATTGTTTTGAAACATTCTGGAATATTTTAAATTATTTTGGACTGTTTTGAAGCGTTCTGAAACTGTCTTAGAGTATTTCGGACGGTGTTGGAACATTCTAAAACATTTTAAAATATTTTCGACAGTTTTAAAACGTTCTGGTACATTTTTAAAGTATGTATAATGATTTGAAATATTCCAAAGTGTTTCGGACTGTTTTGGAGCGTTCTGGAACTCTTTCGGAACGTTCTGAAACATTCTAAATCATTTCGGACTGTATTGAAGCGTCCTGGAACTGTCTCGAAGTATTTTGGACTGTTTTGAAGCGTTCTGAGCAATAATTAAACTTTGTATAACGTTGTGAAATATTTAAAAGTATTTCAGACTGTTTTGAAGTGTTCTGGAACATTTTGAAGTATTGTATTACGTTCTAGAGCCTTCTAGAGCATTTTGGATTGTTTCTACAAGTTTTGAAATATTCTAAAGTATTTTGGAATATTTCAAAACGTTTTGGAACTGTTTTAAAGTGTTTTGGAACATTCTTAATTATTTCGGACTTATCTTTGAATGTTCTAAAACGTTCTAGATGATTCTAAAGCATTCTAGAATGTTTTAAAACAATTGACTATCTTATGCACAAAAATCAATTTAGTAACCAAAACAAATGACAATCAATAACATGCATTGAATTATTATTGAGCTAAAAATATTTTATAAATATTTCCAGCTGTTAAAAAGCGTCCAGTTGCAAATAACTGCTTTATCGGCCCGCCTACAACAAAAAACAACCGACGGATCAAACCCTTCGGACCAAACGGAAATCCACGGCGCATTAAGAAATCTTTTTTTGGAGCAACAAAAAATATTAGCTACCGGAAAATTAATACCCAATTTAACTCAACCAATTGCCAGTATTGCCAACACAAGTGTAAGTAATTAATTAATAATAATTTGGGCATGTGTAACGAATTTTACTGTTTTTAGAGCACCGTAGAAACAATTAATACTAATACAGTTCCTGTCTCAACGGCGACAAAGTCTAACGGAACATTTTTGACGTCCCTTTTGCAGCAACCTGTGGTACGACCTTCAATTGTTATTAAATTTGTTTATTTTAAATAATTGTTTTGCAGGTTTCCCATAATTCATCGCCAAAAGTTTATTATCACCATGGTAATCAAATAATAGCAATAAACCCCCAAATAACAACTTCTGTTTCTACTCCCCCCTCCACTACTTTGTCACTATCAACCAGTGCCTGTCAAACAGTTTCAGTTCAGCCACAACAGCCGCAAATTAAATTAGTCAACAAAAAACCGCCAATTCAAAATAATGCCATCCAAGTGACAAAACCAGCAATTAATCAACAAACAGATGTACAAATTGCGAATTTGGGGACACAAACTGCGTGTGATGGGCCAAAAATTGTAACAAATCCTGTCAAAAGAATTACCAAACCTACGTACTCCAAAGCACAACTGTAAGTCTTTTTTTATTCAATTTAAAAAAATTATTTTCAATGTTTTTTTGTAGGATTGAGCAACAATTACAAACGGATCAAAATGGCGCTATAAATCCAGATATTAACACACCTTTTTCCAGTAAAGCAGATGCCGTAAAACGGCTTGTAAGGTAAGTAATTTTTAATGAATAAATGAAATTTGACATTTAAATGTGCTGCCATCTAGCGAAAAATAGCTTAATTACATTGTAGTTCAAAAATTTCGCAATAGATGGCAGCAGTTTCATCTGTCAAATTAATTTTCAACGTTTGAAAGTGTTTCGGAACATTTTTAAACATTCTGGAACATAATTAAACGTTTTAAAACGTAAAAGAAAATTAATCTTACCAGTAAAAGACTCTTTCACATATTTTCGGAACCGGGTTCTTTTAAAGTCCACAATTACACATTATTTTGTATATTATTCACGTATTCGCGACACATTTTTCAGTTCAAAATCACTACTTTCACGCAAAGACGCCCGAAACGAACTGACTTGGTTTGGTAGGCGAGATAAGGTTGCAACGTGTTTCGAACAGCAAAATTTGTTTTTAAAAATTGTATTTAATCTGAATTTATTTATTACCAACATATTTTTATTTATTTGCTTTTATTTTGGACAAAACTGTTTTTTTTAAATGTAATTGTAGAAAGTTTATTTGTATTTGTTTTCGTAGTAAATTAACAATGCTGCCATCTTGTGGGAAATAACCGAACTTTATTTTGGTTTAAAGGTTGTACGTTAGATGGCAGCACATCCAACTGTCAAACATATTTAATAACAAATATGCTTACATTACAAGTATTTAATTAAATCGGGAGCTGTATTGTCTAAATATTGTTTGAATTATTCAAAATAATAATTAATTGTTGGCTAAATATGTTTTAACGTCAATATTTGAAATTATTTGACAGTCTGTACGTATGGGACACCCTACAGCTCGCAATTATCAACTAATTTTAAAAATTCTATTTTTTATTGATAGATCAACAATAATATTAGAGCCCTATTGATTTTCATTAAATTTTGTTCTACAGTTTTATTTTTATACAATTTATTTTATCAATTAAATTATTTCATCAACCTGTTTTTATGTATGGGACACCCTGTAGGTTGCAATTATTGACGAATTTTGCTGATCCTTTTTTTCATTGATAGGTCAACTATCGAAATAAAACCCTATTGATTTTCATCAAATTTTGTCCGATAGTTTTATTTTTATTGAATTTATTTTGTCAGTTTTCACGTATTTTATTAGAATATTCTCAAGTCTTTCGGACTGTTTTAAAGCGTTCTGGAACTGTTTTGAAGCGTTGTAGGACATTCTAAATTATTTCGGACTGTTTTGAAGCGTTCTGGAACTGTTTTAAAGTATTTCGGACTGTTTTGAAGCGTTCTGAGAAATTATTGAACTCTCCATAACGTTTTGGAACATTCTGAAGCATTTCAAACTGTTTTGAAGCGTTCTGAGACATTTTTAAATATTGTATAATATTCTAGAACCTTCTAGAGCATTTTGGATTGTTTTGAAGCGTTCTGAAATAATTTCGGACTGTCTCAAAATATTCTGGAATATTTTTGAAGTCTGCATAACGTTTTGGAACATTCTAAAGTATTTCGGACTGCTTAAAAGCATTTGAAATTAATTAGGAATGTTTTGAAGCGTTCTGGAATTGTCTTTCAGTATTTCGGACTGTTTTGAAGCGTTTTGGAACATTCTACAGTATTTTGGACTATTTAGAATTATTCTAGGACATTTTTTAACTCTGTATACCGTTCTAGAATATTTTAAAGTATTTTAGAATGTTTTGAAGCGTTTTGAAACAGTTTGGGACATTCTAAAGTGTTTCGGACTGTTTTAAAACGTTCTGAAACATTTTAGAAGTCTGTATAACGTTTTGGAATATTCTAAAGCATTTCAGACTGTTTTGAAGCCTTCTGGAACTATTTTGAATCGTTCTGGAACTATTAAAAAGTATTTCGGACTGTTTTGAAGCGTTCTTAGGAATTATTAAATTTTGTAGAGCTTTATGGAACATTCTAAAGGATTTCAGACTGTCTTAAAGCGTTCTGGGACATTTTCAAATTCCATACAACGTTCTTGAACATTCTAGAGCATTTTAGATTGTTTTGAAGCGTTCTTGAATATTCTAAAATATTGCGAAATATTTTAAAACGTTCTGAAACATTTTTTAAGTCTTTATAACTTTTTGGAATTTTTCTAAGTATTTCGGACTGTTTTAGGGCGTTTTGGAACTGTTTTAAAGCGTTCTAAGACATTCTAAATTATTTCGGACTGTTTTGAAGTGTTCTGGAACTGTCTTAAAATATTTCGGATTGTTTTGAAGCGTTATGAAGAATTATTAAACGTCATATAACTTTTCTAAACATTCTTAAGCATTTCAGACTGTTTTGAAGAATTCTGGGACGTTTTCAAATATTGTATAACGTTCTGGAATCTTCAAAAGCATTTCGGATTGTTTTGAAGCTTTCTGGAACATTCTAAAGTATTTCGGACTATTTTAAAGCGCTCTGGAACTGTTTTGAAGCGTTCTGAGATATTCTAAATAATTTCAAACTGTTTTGAAACGTTCTGGAATTGTTTTAGAATATTTCGGATTGTTTTGAAGCGTTTCAAGAAATTATTAAATTCTGTATGACGTTTTGGAACATTTTTGAGCATTTTAGACTGGTTTAAAGCGTTTTGGTACATTTTCAAATATTGTATAACGTTGTAGAACCTTCTAGAACATTTCGGATTGTTTTCAAGCGTTTTGAAACATTCTAAAATAATTCAGACTATTTTAAATCGTTCTGAGATATTTTTAAAGTCTGTTCAACGTTTTGGAATATTTTAAAGTATTTCGGACTGTTCTAGAGCATTCTGGAACTGTTTTGAAGCGTTTCGAAATATTCTAAAGTATTTCGAACTGTCTTAAAACGTTCTGGAATTTTTTTGAAGTCTGTATGACGTTTTGGAATATTCTAAATTATTTCGGATTGTTTTAGAGCGTTCTGGAACTGCTTCGAGACGTTCTAGCACATTTTAAATCATTTTGGAGCGTTTTGAAGCGTTCTGGAACTGTCTTAAAGTATTTCGAATTGTTTTGAAGCGTTCTGAAGAATTATTAAATGTTATATAACTTTTCAGAACATTCTAAAGCATTTTAGATTGTTTTGAAGCATTCTGGGACATTTTTAAATATTGTACAACGTTCTGAAACCTTCTAGAGCATTTCGGATTGTTTTGAAATTTGCTGGAACATTCTAAAGTATTTCGGACTGTTTTGAAGCGTTCTGGAACTGTTTTAAAGTGTATAGGATTGTTTTGAAGCGTTTTGAGGAATAATTAAACTCTTTTTAATGTTGTGGAACACTTTTAAGCATTTCACACTGTTTTGAAGCGTTCTGGAACATTTTCAAATATTGTATAACGTTCTGAAACCTTCTAGAGCATTTCGGATTGTTTTAAAGCTTTCTGGAACATTCTAAAATATTTCGGACTGTTTTACAACGTTCTGGAATATTTTTAAAGTCTATAACGTTTTGGAATATTCTAAAGTACTGTTTTAGAGCGTTCTAGAACTGTTTTGAAACGTTCCGGAACATTTTAAATTATTTCGGACTGTTTTGAAGCGTTCTAGAACTGTTTTAAAGTATTTCGGATTGTTTTGAAGTGTTCTGAGGAATTTATAAACATTAAATAACTTTTTGGAGCATTTCAAAGCATTTCAGACTGTTTTGAATTATTCTGGGACATTTTGAAATATTGTGTAACGTTCTGGAATCTTCTAGAGCATTTCGGTTTGTTTTGAAGCTTTCTGGAACATTCTAAAATATTTCGGGCTGTTTTAACACATTCTAGAATATTTTCAAAATCTGTATAACGTTTTGGAATATTCACAAGTATTTTGGACTGTTTTAGACCGTTCTGCAACTGTTTTAAAGTGTTCTGGGACATTTTTAAACACTGTATAACGTTTTAGAACATTTTAAAGTATTTCGAACTGTTTTGAAGCGTTCTGGAACTTTTTTCAAGTATTTCGGACTGTTTTGAAGCTTTCTGAGAAATTATTAAACTTTGTATAACATTTTAGAACATTTTAAAGCATTTTAGACTTTTTCAAAACGTTCTGGAACATTTTAAATTATTTCGGACTGTTTTGAAGCGTTCTAGGAGTGTTTTGAAGTATTTTGGATTGTTTTGAAGCGTTTTGAAACATTCTAAAATATTTCGAACTGTTTTAAAACGTTCTGAAATATTTTTAAAGTCTATATAACTTTTTGGAACATTCTAAAGTGTTTTGGACTGTTTTGAAACATTCTGAAGCATTTTAAATTATTTCGGAATGCTTTGAAGCATTCTGGAATTGTTTTAAAGTATTTTGGACTGTTTTGAAGCGTTTCGCATCATTCTAAAGTATTTTGGACTATTAAGAAGCATTTTGGATCTGTTTTGAAACAGTCTTGAACATTATAAAGTATTTCGAACTGTTTCAAAACGTTTTGGAACATTTTTAAAGTCTGTTTAAAGTTTTGGAATATTCTAAAGCATTTCAGACTGTTTTTGAGCCTTCTGGAACTGTTTTGTATCGTTCTGGAACTTTAAAAAGTATTTCGGGCTCTTTTAGAGCGTTCTGAAACTGTTTTGAAGCGTTCTTGGACGTTCTAAATCATTTCGGACTGTCTTGAAGCGTTCTGCGGAATTATTAAATTTTGTATAACGTTTTGGAATATTTTAAAGTATTTTGGATTGTTTTAGAGTGTTCTGGAACTGTTTTGAAGTGTTCTGAGACATTTTTAAACACTTTATAATGTCTTGGGACATTTTAAAGTATTTCGGACTGTTTAGAAGTGTTCTGGAACTGTTTTTAAACATTCTGGAATGTTCTTAATTATTTCGGACTGTTTTGAAACGTTCCGGAACTGTCTTGAAGTATTTCGGACTGTTTTGAAGCGTTCTAAAGAATTATTGAACCCTGTATTTTTATTTTTAAACAATTTATTTTGTTAGCTTCAATTTATTTAGTAGCCTGTATGTATGGGACACTCTATAGGTCGCAATTACCAACAAGTTTCAATAATTCTTTTTTTTATTGATAGGTCGACTATCGAAATAGAACCCTGTTGATTTTCATCAAATTTTGTTGGATAGTTTTTTTTTTACAATTTATTTTATCAGCTTGAATTTTTTTGATTAGTCTGTACGTATGGGACACCCTATAGGCTGCATTTATCAACAAATTTTGATAATTTATTTTTTTATTGATAGTTCAATTATCAAGTTAGAACCCTATTGATTTTTATGAAAAAATTTCAAACAATTCTATTTTTATTACAATTTTTTTGAATTATCGATTTTTATGTTTTACAGATATCATTGTTACAAGCAGCCCGTTTTAAGCCCAAAAGACTTGTCCAAAGCCGACGAAATATTCGAATTAACTGCCCGACATTTCATTGATAAATTTCGATCAATGGTCAATAAATATCAGTCATTACTTCTCAAAGAAAGCATGGTAAGTTCATTAAATATTCACAAATATTTTATTTAATTAATTATTTTTTTAGCGCAAAGTACAAACTTCTGAAATGATGATGATTGATCGGATGTTCCTAGCGGAAGAACAACAATCTTTTATTAAATTACAAAGCGATATTAAGTTGCAAAATGAATTGGAACAATTGGATGCAGTTTCTCCGCCTTCTACAGCATCTAAATCTCCGGAATTTGAGCCTTCGGCTATTAAAACGGAGGCGCCCGAGAGTTCCGAAGCGGGGAACAGTCCGGAGGATACTAACACTGATTTTAATATAAAATGCGGGTTGAATTACTTCTCGGATGGTTCATGTGATTCCCCGAATTTTAACCAAAATTTTGATGAAGTTTACGATTTAAACAGCGATAAAAACCCGAAAAACATTCAGAAAAACAGCCTAGAAAAAGTTGAAAGCTACAACACGACAAAAATAATCGGAAACTTCGAAATTGAAATCAATAATAAAATAAATAACTCCCAGGAAAGTTTTTCCAAGAAATTCAACCAAAAAAACGAGAATTTCTCCCAAACAAATGACGAATACGATGAATTACTTTGCATCCATCGGGAATTAGGTTATTTCCCGGAAAAACAAGACGATCACCAAAAACCCGAAAGCAGTGATTCCCGAAATAGTCCCGATTTAAAAACAAAAGACCGCGCAAATAAACGCACATCATCCGACCGCAATTGTTTGGAAAGTTTGAAAAAATACCGCGTGGAAAAACACAACTCCAAAGGGAAAAAAAGCGGCTCAATAATCGGAGAAGTCAAATTTGAGGTTAGAATTGAACATAAAAAAGTTTTCCCCGAACAAAAACAAGTGAAAAGCGAAACAAATGATTGCGCACCACAAAAACCACCAACAAAACGTTCCCAATACGAAACGGGCGACTATACATCAAAACGGGCGAAATGTGATTACCCTTCATTTATTAAACAAGAAGAAAAAAATGAATTCCCAAAAGAAAACGAAACAAGCGACTATCGCGAAACATTTGAGCGTCAAATTGACGAACAAGTGCAAAGCGCAATTGATTCTATATTAAATTTACAACAAATAACCTCAATGACGGAAAAAACTGACAGTCAGGATAATAAATTATTGAAAAAAAATGACGATCATGAGGACTTAGATGAAGCAGTGAAAAGTATTTTATCGTGACAGTGACTTTTAGCAACTTTTCAGTGAATAATTTATAAGTATTTATTTTTTTCTAAACATTCCTTTTATTTAATGAAATATTTATTGCGTTTTTGTCGTATGTAAATATTGGTGTGACGTAATACCGTCGATAATTCACAATTATTTGCTTAGAGTCTGTATATAACGCGTTCGTAATAACCGTTTTTTTGCTCAATCGAATTATCGAAGGGATTACTTTTTAGAACGCACTCCGAAACATTTTAAATTGTACATAGTGTTAATTTATATGTACTTATTGTATTTTTCGTTTACAATATTTTTAAGACTGAATATAAGAATTTTAGTTCCTAAAATGGGAAGTATTTCAAATAATAATTATTTCTTAAACTATATTTCACGCAATCATTTAAACCAATTTCCTATTTCCTTTATAATTAACTAAAAATTATATTTTCGGTTGTATTTCATACATAAAATGATTAATACGTACATTTTTAATAATAATTTGAGGTTAAGTGTCAAACGTACAAATTTACGTTTAATTCATTTGTATTTTGAGGCTTAATAAATGTTACACTGTCTGAATATTTGCGATATACCAAACAAATATCAATAAAATGAATATTTATTACAACTGTCAACTGTGGTTATTTGTTGAGCACATTTTTTGTACGCTGTCACATTTTGTGAGCATTTTTGTTCGATTTCACAGCTTATATCCAAATAATGTCTACATTTGGTACAAATATATGCTGAAATATTTGATTTGAGTACCTAAAATGATCAATACATACATTTATAATAATAATTTAAGGTTAAGTGTCAAACGTCAATTTCACGTAACAAATACTTCAATTTATTTTCAATACTTGTTCCATTTGTACTTTGGGCTCAATAAATGTTAGATTCTTTGAATGTTTCACATAAATCAAGCAAACATCAATAAAATAAATATTTATTAGAACTGTCAGTTGTGGTTACTTGTTGAGCATATTTTTTGTACGCTGTCACATTTTTTTCAGCATTTTTGTGCAAATTCCTATCTTTTATTCTAATAAAATGCACATTTAGTACAAATATATGCTAAAATATTTGATTTGATTGATTTTCTTGCCTCCGGCTAATGATTAAATAAATTGCAAAAAATATAATTTGGGTTGGCAACATTGGCTGTCAGTTGCTTCATAATTTATCATTATCTAAATATTTTGAGAATATATTGCTTTTATTTGATCTATTTTTGGTTATATTTCATACTGACAATCATCATTTATATTAACAAATAAATATTTATTAGAACTGTCAGTTGTGGTTATTTGTTGAGCATGTTTTTGTATGCTGTCACATTTTGTAAACATTTTTATTTGAATTTTTAGCTTGTATTCAAATTAAAAACACATTTGGTATAAATATATACCAGAATATTTGTTTCGGGTACATGAAATGATTAATACGTACATTTTTTAATAATAATTTAAGGTTAAGTGTCAAACGTACGAGTTTATGCACCAAATATTTTAATTAATTGTATTTTGAGGCTTAATGAATATTAAATTATCTGAATGTTTGTGATAAATCAAACAAATATCAATAAAATAAATATTTATTACAACTGTCAGCTGTAGTTATTTGTTGAGCATATTTTTTGTAGGCTGTCACATTTATTTGAGCATTTTTGTTTGAATTCGCTCATTCCTTCCTTAATAATTAATTCTTCACTGTCAGGCGAAGCCACAAAATCAATTTCCGGTTGTGATTCATACACAAAACCAGGATTTATGCCAACAGATAAATTTTTGTAAGAACTGTCAATTGTGGCTAATTGTTGAGCATAATTTTGTATTTTGTTGTGTGTTGTAAGCATTTTTGTTTAAACTAATAGCTTATATTCAAGACAAAAGCACATTTGGTACATATTTTAGCTGGAATATTTGATTTGAGTACCTGAAATGGTTAATACGTACATTTATGATAACAATTTGAGGTTAGGTGTCAAACGTAACGACAAATATTCTAATTTATGTTCAATACGTGCACCGTTTGTATTTTGGAGCACAAATGTTTTCTGGGATACTTAAATTAAACTCCAACTCATTGAATATTCAATAGGTACATTAATAATAATTCCATTTGATCTTGAGTTGAGAGCTAAGTGCAAGATTGTCTGAATGTAGTATCAATAATATCAAATATTTTAACATAACTTTGACAGCTGCACAACTGGTAACTAAGTTATTATTTAATTGCAATAAAATCATGAATAAATTATAATATAATTTAAAATACAGTTTGATGTTAGTTACTGGAGGTGCCATCTTACGGACAATAGCTGAACTTTACTTTGATTCAACAGTTTTGCTCTGGTAAAAATATGTTTATTAGCAAATAAAAATTTGAAAAAAGTCATGACAATTTTAATTTAGTACAAAAATACGTAAAATAATAATAAATTCAATTATCAACATATTACGTAACGTTTTATAAACAGTTGGTAAACTGTTAGCTATTGAAACTTGATTATTTCCAATTTATAATGAATTTAAGTGGATAATAATACCAAATTAGCTTTTAAAATACTTGAATGATAAAAATGTACCAGAATATTGCAAATTCAGACAGTAAATATTTAATATTCATACTAAATGTCAAATTGGTCATAAATTTGACCGTTAGATGACAGTAATAGCAAATAATAACACAAAAACTATTTTTTCAACATATTTTATTAATTTTAGTAAGTAATAAGGCCATAATAGCTTTTCAAACTTAGTTCCAGATTTGATTTTTAGATGGCTGTAAAAATATTCTATTTTATATAATGATGAATTATTATTGAAATATAATAAATAATCAATGAAATTTACCCATTTTTAGCACTAGAAATAATAATATTTCCTTGAAAAATTGTTTATAATTCCGTTCTGGTTGTCCCAAGCCTCAACCGAACCGTTTTCGACAAGTTCCTGCGTAATATTACTAACGCTTCAAAATGACTGGAAATGGCTGCTTAACGAAGTTCTAGTGCAAATTTTGTTGTTTATCAACGTTATAAATATTCAAATTTAGTTATTATTATTTATAAATTGACCGTAATGCTTTTTTTGTGAACTATTGGCCAAAAATATTTTGTGGAATACGTGAAAAGTGTTGTGAAATGGTGCAAATCCCAGACGTCGTTGGATCAAGCTCAATAAGTCTTCTTAAAATTGTAAATATTTTAATTTAAATTGATATTTATTTTACAACAAATTCTCATTATTTTTATCAATTACTTGAATTACTATTTGCAATAATTATGTAATATGAAATAGCATTGTTGGTAACACTGTTTGCACTAATATTAAATGCAAGATATATAAGAAGTTTTCTGAAAATAAATTGAAGAAATTAAAGTAGATTCACGTATTATTTTAATAAATTATAATTTGAATCTTAGAAATACACAGATTTATTTTTGATAATTGCTTGACAGTTGTTGCAACTGTTTACTTTTACGTGGCTCGTTGAATTACATTAAAATGTCTTATTTTATTGATATTTGTTTGATTTGTCTCAAATATTCAAAGAATTCAACATCAATTGAGCCTCAAAATACAAATGAAACAAGTATTGAAGATAAATTAAAGTATTTGCTTCCTGAACTTGTACGTTTGACACCTAACCTCAAATTGTTATCATAAATGTACATATTAATCATTTCAGGTACTCAAAACAAATATTCCAACAAAAATTTGTTCAAAATGTGCTTTTGTTTTAAATATAAGCTATGAATTCAAACAAAAATGCTTGCAACACATAACAACATACAAAAAGTATGCCCAACAATTAACCACAATTGACAGTTCTTACAAGTATTTAACTGTAAGCATAAATCCTGGTTTTGTGTATGAATCACAACCGGAAATTGATTTTGTGGCTGTACCTGACAGTGAAGAATTGATTATAAAGGAAGAAATGAGCGAAAAATTAGTATTTAATGATGAATTAAAGTCATTATTTTGTGAGGTTAAAGAAGAAAGTAAATCTGAAAAGGAGCAACAAAAACCTAAAATATTTGAATGTGAAACATGTAAAAAAACGTTTGGACGGTTACAACATCTACAAAATCACCAATTAATACACACAGGCGAAAGGCCCCACAAATGTGAAGATTGCAACAAATCATTCCGCAAGTTGTACACTTTGCAGCAGCATAAACTTGTACACACTGGCGAAAGACCATTCGTGTGTGAAGTTTGCAATAAAACTTTCAGGCTTTTATATCATTTAAAGCAACATTGTTTGTCACATACTGGCGAAAGACCATTCGTTTGTGAAGTTTGCAACAAATCTTTTAGAATTTCGCAAAATTTAAAGGACCATAAACTTGTACACACTAATGTTAAACCATTTACGTGTGATGTTTGCAGTAAATCATTTAAACATGAGAAAACTTTGAAGCGGCATAAACTTATACACTCTGACGTGAAAGTATATGCATGTGAAGTTTGCAATAAACCATTCCGGCATTTGAGTTCTTTGCAGAGGCATTATTTGCTGCACACTGGGGAAAAAGAGTTTGCTTGTGAAGTTTGTAATCAATCTTTTAGGCTGTTGGATCATTTGAAACGACACGTTCAGCGCAACATACACTTGAAAGCGAAAAATCAGTCCGGCAGTGCTGCCACCCTTGAAGAAACATGAAACATATTTTTATACATTCAAATATTAACTAATAATAAATTTATCAATTAATATATGCTCTATTTCAAATCTAATACCTAATTTAATTACGTTTATTATTAAACAACTGACAGCCATAGTTGCCACCTCAAATTGTAATTTTGACACCTCGTACACAATAAATTGATTAAATAAAGCCAATATATTCTCCAAAAACGTGGATAATAATAAATTTGCGTCTTTAAATTGTTCCAATATATTTATTAAGCAGTTGACAGTCAATGTTGCCAACCCAAATTATATTTTATGTAATTTATTGATTAAGCCGGAGGCAAAAAAATTGATCAAATCTGATATTTCAGCATATGTTTGTACTAAATGTGTTTTTAATTTGAATATATGCTGTGAATTCAAACAAAAATGTGACAGTGTACAACATTTTATACAAAATTAGTTGATTCTAGTTGTCAAACAACAATGTTGCCAACATTAGAGCTTCTCGCTGTCATAAATTCAAATAAATTTGTTTGTACGCAAAATAAAATGCAATGAATGAATACTTTGTACTTGAAATCCATCCAATTCTTCATCAAATTACAGTCTGTAATTGTATTACGTCGTAAGCTTAATTAAAACGTCAAAAATATTGTGGTTATTTGTTGAGCATATTTTTGTATGCTGTCATATGAGGTAAGCATTTTTTTAGTTTAAAATTCTGAAATATCATGGACTAAGGATTTCAATTGAAGAATTCACATCGGAAAACTTAGATTTGTAGCGTGAAAATCATTATTCCAGCTTATATTTAAATATAACCTAAAATTGATCTTTCAAACAGCAATGTTGTCAATGATTGGCTGTAAATACAAATAAATTCATTTAATTTACCCATAAAATTACACTTTGTGATTGTTTTACGTCGTAGGTTTAATTTATCATATAATTCAGCACAAATTATTGATTTTTATTGTTTTTTCAAGGTCATAACCGTAAAAGAAAGTACTTCATATTCAATTAAATAATTTTTGGTTATATTTTAGTTGTTATTAACTGTTTTACCGGCAGAGCTTGCAACAAATGTTGCTGCTGTCTGATAGATGGCAGCACATTACAGAAAATGACATTTCATTAAATAAAAAGCTTTTTTACCAATTAAATATCATTAAGTTATTATATTACGTCATGTCTAAATAAAAAGTAGCTGTCATATTTAATAAATTCCAATTTCCTGGTAAATAAAAATAAACGGTGACTTATTGATTTTCTCATGCATGACTTATTGATTAAATCATTAACAAATAATAAATAAAACAACATATTGACAATAAAAAAGTATTTATTATTCAGAACATGACATTAAAAGTTCATCTTAAATATTTAAAACTGATCTGAAATGCTTGCAACATATATTTAATTAGCTATAAAAATAAATTTCGGAGTAACAGTTAATAATAAAAAATACTTGAAACGAGCACGCCACGCATTTTATATTTTTATGTAGTAAAGGCAACGTGAATTACTTCAATCGTGAAACGGTGTCTTTTATTTTGTCGTAGTTGGCGCCACTGAACTGTTCGATCTTATTGCCGTTTTTGATGAACACAAAAGTAGGCATTGAAGCGATTTCGTATTCCATTGCTAGGTCTTCGCTTTCGTCCACATCCACCTAAAACCAAACATCAATAAATTAACTTTTCCAGGTTTGTATTATCTTGAAATATGGTTTTGTGTAATTAAACGTTATCTGTGCGTGATAAAACACTAATAACTGATAACAAGTTGAAAAATGTATTTTTCGCGCCATTATTTGAATATAATTCAGCAAGTAAATGCGTGTTTTAAGTAGTAAAAATGGGCTTACTTTAAGTACAACAAGGCTGTTGGCCAATTCCGCTGCCAGTTCTTCCAATTTGGGGGCAATCATTTTGCAGGGCCCGCACCATGTGGCAAAGAAATCAACAACGACTAGTTTGTCGCCTGCTTCTTGCAGTTTAGCGCTGAAGTCATCCTATTAAACAAAAATCAATACCCTAACAAAGCCCCTTACATAATTTCATTAAAAAAAACCCTTCAAGGTTAAAATTACCACACCTATATTTAAAATCAATACTTAAATAGGTTAGAAATCAATCACTCACCTTGTCTTTGATGTGTATGGCCATTTTTAGTAATAAATTAAAGCGTTGTAGCACTAAATTTTATTTAAAACACCGGTGACTTCGCTGCACACACGTTGCAATCCAAGATGAAGACGGAATGCGACCTAAACCGATTTTACAAGCCAGCGATTTGATGTGACTCAATTGACTAAGTTACGACATACGTTTTATCGGCTTATCTCACTCTTTTAACCAAAAAATAAGTAAAACCTGAGTGTTTTATTTATTAAATGCGCGCGCACTTCCAAAGTAATTACCAATTATACATCATTTTCTAAAATTCCAGGAAGTGGGGTAGGTTTTTACGTATTTATTAGACACGTCATCGAAATGACGCATAATCGATTCGAACTGTTGGCAACATTGAAACATGACTTGCAAAAATGACAGCCGACAATAAAAATTAATTTTATTTATTAACAAACTTAATTAGTTTTACAAAACTTCAGTAATATCAATTGTAACCTCAAATTCACAATTCCAGTCCTTGAATGTATAATTTTCGATTGCCAACCTCCAGTCGTCAAATTCCAACAATAATAATTGCATTTTATAAGTTTTTGTTTCCGGAAATGCGCCAATTGTTGTTAAAGTAATCCAACAACAATAAGAAACAATTTCGTCACTTGACCACGGCGCCCGCACAACAAAAATCAATTTATTTTCATCCAAACAATAATGACAAACTAATAATAAATCTTGACGTTCCAGTAAACAATATTTACCAACTGTTTTGCTGATTTTAAATTGGCTCCCTGTCAAATGAATTAAATCTTTATGTTTTGATCTATGATGATCTATTAATCTATCAATTTGTGATCTACAAATGAGGCATTTTTTATAATCACTAAAAAATAAATTATATTTTTGTTCCTTTATTTTGGCATCTTCGTAACCATCAGTTTGGAGCATATAGCGACCAAATTTCAGTTGGTAACACTTTAGGCAGTACCAAGACATAGAACCGCCACAATAGGCACATTTCCCGTCAATTAATGGTAAAATATTATCACACGACACACAAATCACGAATAAATTAATATTCAAAGTGATTTCTAACCTATGAATATCTTCAAACACACTTTTTAGGTCTTTTTTTGTTGTTTTCATGGTGTAAGAAATGGCCTCATATTTCACAAACACCAAATCGCCGTTTGTAAATTCAACACTAAATTCTTCCCGCCGTTGTGGGTATTTTTTTTTATTAAGCCGGGAAACTTGTATAAAAAAATCGTCTTCTTCCACTGTTATATTAATTAAATAAATATCTTGGAAGCGTCGTAAAATTAACAACTTTTCGGATGGTTCTTCGAGGTTAACCTCAAATTTTGCACTGTTTTCAAAATAACTTTCTTGGTGTTTTTTTTGTAAATGCTTGATACAATTGAAAAATATTGCGTTGTTCTTCAAATCAATTAATATATTTTCAGGAACACGTCCTAGTGATATTAAACAATGTTGGGCTTCATTTTTAGTGAATATTTGTTGAAGTCTTCTATAAACTCTAGTAGTATTCGACATTTTGCTGAAATAAATATTTGTCATAATTCAATGTTGCCAACCGTAATGAATCATCTGACAGATGCTTCAATTCAAAATTAATTGATTCTTGGAATATTATTACGCATAAACAACAATAAAATTACTAGTTTAATACCACTAATATAATTTAAATGTCAATACGGTCGAAAATACAGTGCTCTTGTGACAGCTATTTTCGTGGTTATTTGTTGAGCACATTTTTGTATGTTGTTCGTAAATTTAAGCTCAAACAAATATTCAAATTGATTATTTATTATGAATAACTGAAATATTGTCAAATTTGTATATGTTTTATTGATATTTACAAGAATTTGGCACAAAAACGCAACGAATAATGCATTTTATTTTATAATTTAGTTGCTGCTGGCGCCATCTCTTAAGTATTGTTGAAAACAGTAGAATTAATTTGTGATTATTTATTCAATCCAAGTATACAAGTCGTTAAATAATAGTTAATAAAAATATGTATTGCACTAAATTATAGTAAATATTCGATTGATTTCGCAAGCATACAAAAATATTATCTAAAATATTAAATACTCGTTCATTTGAGTGTCAATTGTTAACAAATGAGATAAAATAATAAATATTAATAAAAACAACCTCTCCTAATACTAATTTATGTTTTGTGCATTCGTTATTTGTTACAACCGTGTTTTTTAATTAAATTCTATTTAGTAAACTCTATTTAATAATAACTTTAGTAATATTTATAGTTAAATGGCACGATACAGCACACTTTAATTATTTTTTCGTGTTTTGGCAACTTTTCCAATTGAAATTAAAAATGAAGAATGGCAGTGGAAATTATTAATAAAACAACCCAAAATGTTAATAATTTAAATTTTTTGTTTGTTTTGAAGTCAATTGCGTGTTTTTTAATAATGATACCAGGGTAGACGTCGAATCCATTGCATACGGCCCTGACTTTGTGTGTGTATTTTAATGCTGGCCGATTCGGCAGCCCGGACGGTTTCTTTTACCGATTGCATCAAGTTTTGGGCGTTTCCTTCCAGCATTTCCGTGGCTTCGCGATCTTCTTCTGAACCTGAATTAACAAACAAAATGTGATTTTTATTTAATAAAAGAACTTAAGCTAGCATGATTTTATTAATAATTAAAAAATAAATGATTTATTTACCAGGAAGAGGTACTCCGGGTGTTCCAGCTAAAAGGGGTGAAGCAAGCACACAAATTGATGAAAAAATGATGTTATTTACAGTATGAATGCGAAATAATAGGCTCATTCATCAATACTATTATTTAAGGGCTCATTATTGTGCCTAGGGCTCAATTACTGTGTCTCAGGTCTAATTAATGTGCCTCAAGTCTAATTAATGTGCCTCAAGTCTAATTAATGTGCCTCAAGTCTAATTAATGTGCCTCAAGTCTAATTAATGTGCCTCGGGTCTAATTAATGTGCCTCAGATCTAATTATTGTGCCTGAGGTCAAATTACTGTGCCTAAGGGCTCATTACTGTGCCTGAGAGCCCCTAACTGTTCCCAAGGGCTAATTACTATGTTTGAGGTCCATTTACTGTGCCTAAAAGTCACAACTGTGCCTAGAGGCCGTAAAAAGGTCATTACTGTGCCTTAAAGTTTCGTTAATGAACCTTTACTGTGCTTTTAGAGACTTTAAGAATGTCCTTAAGGTCCAATTACTCTTTTAAGATCTAAAACTGTGCCTAAAGGCTCTTTAATAAGCCTTAAAACTCCATTACTGTGCCTAAAGACTACATTACTGAGCCTGGGGGCTCCATTACTCTGTCTAAAAACTTTTTGAATGTTAAAAAGGTCCAATTACTGTTTTAGGACCCATTACTGTGCCTAGAGGTTCCATTACTGTGTCTAGAGCTTTCATTACTGTGTCTGGAGACTTTGTAATTGTCCTAAAGGTCCAATTATTATTTCAAGACCTATTACTGTGCCTAAAGGCTCCATTACTGAGCCTAAAGGCCTCATTACTGTGCCTAGAGACTTTTTGAATGTCCTAGAGGTCCAACTACTATTTTAGGACCCATTACTGTGCCTAAATGCTTTATGACTGTCTTAGAAGCCCAACTCCAGCATCTGAGGACCTATTACTGTGCCTGAAGGCCTTATTACTGTTTAAAAGCTCGTTACTTTGTTTGAGGACACAATATTGTGCCGCAGGGTTAATTACTGTGCCTAAAAACTCCATTATAAATTCAACAGTCTCTATTACTGTGCCTGGATATTTTAGAGGCCCAATTACTTTATTTGAAGACACAATAAGGATCCATTACTGTGCCTAAAGACTCCATTAATAAACTTATCGCTTCTATTATTATCTGAGGCCTTATTTTTGTGCCTAGAGGCCCAATTACTGTGTTTGAAAGCCCATTACTTTACCGAGAGGCTCTATTAATGGGTCAATACTGTCAAAAACTTCTTGACTGTTCTAATGATCCAATTACTGTGCCTCCGGATCAATTATTATGCTTGAGGGTTCCATTATTGTATTTGAAGACCCATTTCTGTGTTTGAGGCCCCAATACAGTGCCTAAAAGTCGATTATTGTTTCTAGGGGCTCTATTACTGTCAGAAACTCCATTACTGTGCCTAGAGGCTTCTTAACTGTCCTAAAAATCGAATTACTGTGCCTTAGAGCTATGACTATGGCTAAAAGGGTCCACTTCTGTATTTAGAGGCTTAATAACTGTCCTAGAAGCTCAATTACGGTTTTTGAGGATCCATTACTGTGCCTAGAGGCCCCATCAATAGATGTATGGTCAAAAAACTTATTACTGTGCCTAAAGGCTTCTTTATTGTCCTAAATATCCAATTATTGCGTTTTGAGGCCTATTACTATGCTTAGAGGCTTCAGTATTGTATTTGAAGGCCCAATTGTTTACATGTGGGCACAATATTGAATCGAAAGTTTCGCTACTGCATCTAGAGGCCCAATTACGGCGTTTAAGAATCCATTACTGTGCCTAAAAGCTCCATTACTGTGCTTAGAGGCCCTTTACTGTTTGTAAAGGTTCATTACTGCATCTTGAGACCCGATTACAGAATTTAAAAATACATTACTGTACCTAAAAGCTCCATTACTGGATTTAAAGATCCATTAGTGTGTCTAGAGGCTTAATGACTGTCCTAAAGGCCCAAATATGGCGTTTGAGAATCCATTACTGTGCCTAAAAGCTCCATTACTGTGCTTAGAGGCCCTTTACTGTTTGTAAAGGTTTATTACTGCATCTTGAGACCCGATTACAGAATTTAAAAATACATTACTGTACCTAAAAGCTCCATTACTGGATTTAAAGATCCATTAGTGTGTCTAGAGGCTTAATGACTGTCCTAAAGGCCCAAATATGGCGTTTGAGAATCCATTACTGTGCCTAAAAGCTCCATTACTGTGTTTAAAAGTGTTGCATTGTGTCAGAAAGTCTATTACTGTGCCTAGAGACTTCATGATTGTACTAAAGGTCCAATTATTGTATTTAAGGATTCATTACTGTGCCTAAAGGCTACATTACTGTGTTAAAGGCCCAATATTGTACAAAAGGGTACTTCGTTGTGCCTGAGAGTTTATTAATGTGCCTAAAGGTTTTATGACTGTCCTAGAGTTCCAATTATTGTGTTTAAGGATCCATTACTGTGCCTTAAGGCTACATTACTGTCTAAAGGATCCCAATATTTTGTTTGAGGGCATATTTTTGTCTATTACTGAGCCTAGAAGCTTTGTGACTGTCTTAGAAGTTCAATAATTATGTTGGGGATCCATTACTGTGCCTAAAGGCTTTTTAACTGTTACAAAGGTCCAATTATTATGTTTGAGGATGTATTACTGTGCCTAGAGGCTACATTACTGTGCTATAGTCCCAATTTTGTGTCTGAGGGCACATTTTTGTGCCTGAAAGTCTATTACTGTCGCTACAGGTCTTATGACTGTCCTAGAGTGCCAATTTTTGTATTTAAAGATTTATTACTTTGCCTAAAGGCTACATTACTGTCTTAAGGACCCAATATTATTTATGGAGACATATTATTGTGCTTCAAAGTAAATTACTGTGCCTAATAGCTTTGTGACTGTCTTAGAGGTTCAATTATTATGTTTAAAGATCCATTACTGTGCCTAAAGGCTTTATGACTGTCTTAGAGGTCCATTTATTATGTTTAAGGATCTATTACTGTGCCTAGAGGCTCCATTACTGTGTTAAAGTCCCAATATTGAGTTTGAGGGCACATTTTCATGCCTGGAATTTTATTACTGTGCCTAGAGGCTTAAAGGTTGTTACAAAGTTCCAATTATTGTGTTTAAAAATGCATTACTGGGCCTAAAGGCTACATTACTGTCTTAAGGGCCCAATATTTTGTTTGAGGGCATATTATTGTGTCTGGAAGTAAACTCTGTTCTTTGTGACTGTCTTAGAGATTCAATTATTGTGATGAAGGATCCATTACTGTACCTAAAGGCTTTATGACTGTCATAGAGGTCCAACTAGTATATTTAAGGATTTATTACTGTGTCTAGAGGCTAAATTATTGTGTTAAAGTCCCAATATTGAGTTTGAGGACACATTTTTGTGCCTGGAAGTCTTTTACTGTGCCTAGAGGCTTTGTGACTGTCTTAGAAACTCAATTATTACGTTTAAAGATCCATTACTGTGCCTAAAGGCTTTGTGACTGTCATAGAAGTTCAATTATTATGTTTGAGGATCCATTACTGTGCCTAGAGGTTCAATTAATGTGTTAAAGTCCCAATATTGAGTTTAAGGGTACATTTTTGTGCCTAAAAGTCTATTACTGTGCCTAGAAGTATTATGAATGTCCTAGAGTTCCAATTATTGTGTTTAATGATCTATTACTGTGCCTAAAGGCTACATTACTGTCTTAAGGGCCTAAAATTGTGCCTGAGAGTATATTACTGTGCCTAGAAGCTTTGTGACTGTCTTAGAATTCCAATTATTGTGTTTAAGGATTCATTACTGTGCCTAGAGGCTACATTACTGTATTAAAGTCCTAATATTGTGTCTGAGGACACATTTAAGTGCCTGAAAGTTTATTACTGTGCCTAGAGGTTTTGTGACTGTCTTAGAGGCTCTAATACTGTGCCTAAAGGTTTTATGACTGTCTTAGAGGTCCAATTATTATGTTTAAGGATTTATTACTGTGCCTAGAAGCTAAATTACTGTGTTGAAAGTTTGAGGGCACATTTTTGTGCCTGAAAATTTATTACTATGTCTAGAGGCTTGATGACTGTTCTAAAGTCCCAATTATCATGTTTAAGGATCCATTACTGTGCCTAAAGGCTACATTACTGTCTTAAGGACCCAATATTATATTTGAGGGCGAATTATTGTGCTTGAGGATATATTACTGTGCCTAGGAGCTTTGTTACTGTCTTAGAGTTCCAATTATTGTGATTAAAGATCCATTACTGTGCCTAATGGCTTTATGACTGTCTTAAGTGCCCAATATTATGTTTAAGGGTATATTACTGTGCCTAAAGGCTACATTACTGTCTTGAAATCCTAATATTTTGTTTGAGGGCACATTTTTGTGCTAATTAACTTATTAAAGAGTTCATTATTGCGTTGAGAAGTATCATTACTGTTCAAGGCCTCATTATTGTGCCTAATGGTCCATTAATGTGCCTGAGGACCTGTAAATATGTCTGAAGGTTTGATTAATGTATTGGAGGGCCCATCATTGCACCTGAGACCCATTATCGTGCCTGAGGGTTAATTACTGTATTAAGAAGATACTTTACTGTATTGGAGGACCCATTATTGTGTTAGAGGCTCCTTTACTGTACCGGAGGGCCCATTATTGTGTTAAGAGGTTTCATTACTGTTTCGGAGGGCGCATTATTGTGTTAAGAAGCTTGATAATTGTATTAGAGGGCCAGGTATTGTGTTGGAGGCTCAATTACTGTTCCAGAGGGCTCATTATAATATATTTTCATATTTAAAGGCCTATTACTGTGCCTAGAGGCCCCATTATTATGCTTGAAGGCACATTAATGTCTCGGAGTGCACCATTCTATCTTAAAGTATATTACAGATCTTAGAGGCTCAAATAATGTTTCGGGAGGCCCAATTATTCAGTCGGAGCCTCAACTATTTAGCCGGAGGCTTAATTATTCAACCAGAGGTTCAATTATTCACCCGGAGGCTCAATTATTTAGCCGGAGGCCCAATTATTCAATATGTAATGTACCTTGTGCCCCCAACATGGTGGCTTTGACAGTTGACAGTATCTTCAATTGAGTTCCAATTGTTGGAATACGTTCGCAAACTTGTAATAAATTGGTACGAATACGTTTATCTGTACATTCTCGGGCTAGAATTTTAGCCAATCGAGTTACCTCTTCGCCTGCCTCGGCTAGTGCCTTGGCCGTAGAAATCAATTCCCTACAAAATAATTTATTTTAATTATAAATTAGAAAATTAGTGATTTAGTACCTTTTGCTACTTTTGCAGTCTTTCCTGACCAATTCGCTCAATCGTGCCATGAGTACCGCCATTTTTTTGGCAGCCGCCACCATGTCATTATCCTTGCTGGACCATTGTTTAACTTCCTGGTGGAGCCCATGGGCGGCCTGCATGATGGGGTGTTGAGAATGGGCCAATTTATGGAAGACCACATCATCTTCATCGTCAGTTTCGGCGGCTAGAGGAGGCGGCGGGCGAGCTGGGGGGCCACCGGAGTGCAGCGAAGGGAGCGGTGGACGTGGAGGAGCTTGCTCTACACATAAAAGTCAGTTATATTTTTTTCTGTTTGTTAATTGAATGTTTACCATCTTCCATGATATACTGGGTGGTAAAACACCCTTGAATGCATGAAAAAGCAATTAAATTCATGCAATTAATACACAAAAACGAAAACAATTGCGTGCGTTTACCTGGCCTACTGTTTTCATAATTATTACTCGCCAATTGTTGACAAAGCAAATCCGAATTGTCTCCTGAATAAATACAAAATTCAAATTTTTATTAACATTTTAGAAATTTTTGGTACCTCGAGCCCATTTGGGCAATGGGCTAACCCGGCCCTGTAATAAAGACGGACTAGGGACTTCTAATTCCCGATCACGTGAGCCAGGCGACGGAATATGACGCAAAGGTTCCCCAACTAAAAAAATTTCGAAAATTTCCAACCCATAAATTTTGTGTGTTTAATTTTGAAAATTAGTTACCTTTATCAGCAAAATAGTTGTGCGATTGAATAGAATCTGAAATATATTAGTCAATTTTTATTTATAACCTAAAATCAATAAAAAAAATTACCGTTTAGATTTAAATTATTGATGTCTGGTAATGGAGGAAGTTCCGGATTGATTTGAACGGCCCTTCGTACCATTCCTACCGAATTTAACAACCCTTTATTAGATTCACGCCATTTTGAAATTGCTGTAGCGTCGTTGGGGTTTACTGCGACTTGTTTTGCGTCTTGGACCATTGGGGGGACACCTAACACATAAAATTAAATTTATTTACGTATCAAACCTGAAAATTTTTTTCATTACTGAGTTGTAGTTGGTCAGCAGCATGATTAACGTCCTGAATAAATCCTGGATCCTCGCTGTTGTCTGATTCTTGTTTAGCAACCAAAAGGACGCGGTTTGCTAAACGGGCAATACTTGAAGTGTTGTCCACCATTTTTTGGGGGTGCTTCGCACGGATTGCTTCTTCGCACAAAAATGTGTGCTTTTGCATTTGTTCCTCTACAAAAAAAATATTATTAATACGTTATACAATGTTGTAAAATGTACCAAACTGTTTCAAAACATTTCAGAATGTTCTTAAATCTTCTAGAAGGTTATAGAACGTTCCAAAATCTTTTGGAATATCAATTTTTTGTCATCTCTACTATCACACTTTCTCTCTAACCACACTTTTTGAAGTTACGTCAAAAATTATAAGTTGGTAGTTCTGATTTTTCTTGATGAAATATTTTTGAGCTTGACAATTGTTGAAAACTTGGTCAATTTATTGGTTAATAAATTCACGAAGTTTTATTTTGAATTTATTGGATCGTGTAATACGAGACACTTCGTGAATTTTTTCTTCATGAAGAAATTCATGAATTTATTAACGAATTAGAACGTATTCTATTTTTCGACAATTTTTTAGGGAATTCTAGGGTTTTTGCTCCACATTTTGTCGTTGCCAACCTTTGAATTTGACGTTGTCTTTGTTCACTTCCAACATTTTTTGAGGTTAAGTTTGTTTGGTTCTAAAAAGATACTGTGAAAAATCTAATTCTAAAGAAATTTGCGACATTAAAATGACAACTGATATTTAGGTTGGTACTATCAAATTCTTCACAATAAATTGATGGAAATCTTCATGTGTGTAAAAACGAACCAATTTTTCTGTTTGGCAATAAATTCACGAAAAAATTCAAGGACAACTTCATGAATATCTTCATAAATAAATTGAATCGTGTGATACAGGCTTGAGAACGTAATTTAATGTTCTTGAATATTTCAAAACACTTTAGAATGTTTTAGAATGGCTCAAGGTCAAGAAAACCTTAATGATTTTGTTCTAGGATGTACCCAGAGCGTTATGGAATTTTTTAAATATTCAAGAATGTTGAGAAATGTCTTAGAACGTTCCAAAATATCCCTAAAATATTTCAGAACACTTTAGAATGCTCCAAAATGTTCCAAAATGTTTTGGAACATTCCACAAAGTCGTGAAATGTTGTAAAACACTCCAAAATGTTGTACAATATTCCAAAAAGTCTCAGAAAGCTTAAGAATATAATTGAATGTTCTTAAATATTCCAAAACACTCTAAAATAAATCAAAATATTTTAGAATAATTTCAAGTCACAAATTATTGATTATTTTACTCCAGAATGTTTCAGAACGTTGTTGTATATTTTAAATACTCCAGAATGTCAAGGAATGTCTTAGAATATTTCAAAATGTGCCTAGAATATTTCACAACACTCTAAAATGTTTTTTAAATCTCCTAGAAGGTTAAAAAATGCTTCAAAATGTTCTAAAATGTTTCGAAACATTCCACAACGTTCTACAACAATCCAGAACTTTGTACAATGTTCCAAATAGTCTCGAAAGGCTTGAAAACGTAAATTAATGTTCTTAAAAATATTCAAATGCTTTAGAACATTTTAGAATGAGTCCAAATTGAAAAAGCCTCAACTTTTTTGCTACAGGACGTTTCAGAACGTTGTGGAATGTTTAAAATACTCTAGGATGTTGAAGAATCTCTTAAAACATTCTAAAATGTCTCTAGAATATTTTAGAACATTGTAAAATGTTCTTAAATGTTTTAAAACGTTCTAAAACCTTCCAGAAAAGCTTAAGAATGTTCTTAACTATTTCAAAGCATTTTAGGACACTTCAAAACGCTTCAAAGCATTTTAAAATGATTTAAGTTGAAAAATCTTGACAATTTTACTCCAGGCTATTCAAAAACATTCCTACAATATTTCAAAACATTTAAAAATGCTCTTAAATCTTTCAGAACGTTATACAATGCTCCAAAATGACTCAGAATGTTTTGGAACATTTCTAAAAACGTTCTGGAGTCCTCCAGAATGTTGTACAATAGTCCACAGAGTTTTAGAAGGCTTAAAAATGTTCTTCGCTATTTTAGAGCACTCTAAATCACTTCAGAACTCTTCAATTTTGTTCCAGGATGTTTTAAAACATTCCACAATATTGTGAAATGTTTTTGATAATCCAGAAATATCTTTAAGCATTCTACAAGTTTTTAAAATATTTCAGAACACTCTAGAACGTTCCAGAATGGTTAAAATAACTCCAAAAACCTCCAGATAGATGTGGAATGTTCAAAAACATTCTAGAAAGTTCCAGAATGCTCTTAAATCTTCCAGAAAAAATTCAGAATGTTTTATAATATTCCAAAATGCTTCAGAACCATCTAAAATAATTCAAAGTTGAAAAAACCTTGATAATTTTACTTCAGGCTGTTTCAAAATATTCCAAAAAGTTATTGAATGTTTTTCATACTCCAGAAATATCTTACAACATTCCATAATAACTCTAGACTATTTCAGAACATTTCAGAACGTTCCAGAATGCTCCTAAATCTTCTAGAATGTTCCAAAATATCTCAGAATGTTCAATAACTCTTCAGGACGTTTTATAATATTCCAAAGAGTTTCAGAAGGCTTAAGAATGTTTCTGATTATTTCAAAGCACTCCAGAACATTTCAGAAGGCTTCAAAACATTCTAGAATTATTTCAAGTATAACAGTTTTGCTCCACAATATTCTAAAATATTCCAGAACGTTGCGAAATGTTTTTAACATTTCAGAACACTCTAAAACATTCCAAAATGATTAAAATAACTCCAAAAACTTCCAGACAGATATGTAATGTTCAAAAACATTCCAGAAAGTTGTGGAATATTTTTAGTATTCTAAAAATATTTTAAAATATCTCTAGAATATTCAAGAACACTCCAAAACTTTCCAGAACGCTCTTAAATCTTGCATAACGTTATACAATGCTCCAAAATGTTTCAGAACGTTCCAAAAAGTCTGGGAATGCTTAAAAATGTTATTTAAAGTTATTGAATGTTTCGAAATGCTTTAAAACGTTTTAGAATGACTCCAAGTCAAGAAAATCTTAAATATTTTGCTCCAGCACATTTCAGAATGTTGTGGAATGTCCTTAAAATATTCCAAAAGGTTCTTAAATATTTTAGAATGTAATACAATTGCTTCAGCATGTCTCAGAATATTCTAAAACATACCAGAACGTTCTATAATATTTTAAAGAATCTCAGAAGGTTTAGAGCACTCCAAAACATTTCAGAACGCTTCAAAATGCTTTAAAACCTTTTATAATAATTTCAAGTTGAGAAAACTTCAACAATTTTGCTCCAGGATGTTCTAAAACATTCTACAAATGTCTTAGAACGTTCCAAAACGTCCCTAAAATATTTCAGAACACTCTAGAACGTTCCAGAATAGTTAAAAGCATTTCAAAACCTTCTAGACAGATGTGGAATGTTTGAAAACATTCTAAAACATTCCAAAATACTCTTAAATCTTTCAGAAAAATTCAGAATGTTTTGTTATATTGCAGAATGTCCCAAAAAATTCAAAAATATTGTAGAATGTTCTAAAAAACTCCAGAACGTTGTATAATAAATTAAAGTTTCTCAGAAGGCTTGAAACCGTTGTGAAATATTTCAAAATGTTACAAAATGTTCGAAAATGCTTCAGAACATCCTAAAATAATAAAATAAATCGAGAAAATCTTGATAATTTTACTTCAGGCTGTTTTAAAATATTCCAGAACGTTGTGAAATATTTTTTATACTCCAAAAACGTTCCAAAATGCTCTTAAATCTTTCAGTACGTTATACAATGCCCCAAAATATCTCAGAATGTTCTTAAACATCTTTAAAATGCTTCAAATGGTTCCAAAATGATTTCAAGAAGAGAAAACGTCAACAATTTTGCTTCAGGCTGTTCTAAAACATTCCAGAAAGTAGTAGAATATTTTTAATACATCAGAAATATCTTAAAACATTCCAAAATATTCCTAGAATATTTCAGAACACTTTAGAATGTTCCATAATGCTCTTAAATTCTTTAGAATGCTATACAATGTCTTAAAATGTTTCTAAACATTCCAGAACATTCTAGAACCTTCCAAAGAGTCTCAGAAGGCCTAAAAATGTTTTCAACTATTTCAGAGCACTCTTAAAACATTTCAGAATGCTTTAAAACATTCCACAATGTTCCTAGAATATTTCCAGACATTGTAGAACGTTCCAGAATATCCCCAGAACGTTCTAGAACCTTTCAGAACGCTTCGAAATGTTCCAAAATGATTTCCATTTCAGAAAATTTTGCTTCAGGCTGTTCTTAAACATTTCAAAATGTTGTGGAATGCTCTTAATATTTTAAAACACCAAAAAAAATCTCTAAAATATTTCAGAACGCTTTAGAATAATTTTAAAAATGTTATACAATATTTTAAAATATTCCAGAACTGTTAAGATTGTTTCAAAAAAATCCAGAACGATGTGAAATATTGTAAAAGACTCTAGAATTTCCTAGAAAATTTTAAAACGTCATTTAATGTCCTAAAATGTTTCAGAATGTTCTAAAACATGCCAAAACGTTATAAAATGTTCTAAAACACTTTAGAAAGTTGTATAATAATTCAAAGAGTCTCAGAGGGCCTAAAAACATTGTTGAATATTACAGAGCACTTCAAAATGCTTCAAAATATTCCAAAATAATTTTAAATCAAGTCAATTGTACTTTAATATGTTCTAAAACGTTTTAGAACGTTGTGAAATGTTTTCAATATTCCAGAATATTAAAAAATGTTTCTGGAATATTTCAGGACACTTTTGACAGTTCCAGAATACTTTTAAATCTTTCAGATAATTGCAGAACATTATACAATGTTCTAAAATGTCCCAGAATACTTAAAAACGTTCTGGGACATTCCAAAAGGTTGTGGGATAGTTTAAAACTTTCCATAACATTCTAAAATGTTATTAAAAACACTCAAAAAAATTCCAGAAAATAAAAAAATATCCCAAAATGTTCCAAAATGATTTTAAGTCAAGAAAAACTTGACGATTTTGTTTCAGGATTTTAAAAAATGTTCCAGAACGTTTTAAACCATTCCAGGATGTTTTAAAACGTTCCAGAATATTTTTAATACTCCAGGACTTTGAAAAATGTCCTAAAACATTCTAAAATGTCTCTAGAATATTTCAGAGCATTTCAGAATGCACTTAAATCTGTCAGAAGATACCAAAACGTTATAAAAAATTCAAAAATGTCCCAGAACGCTCAAGAACGTTTTGAAATACTCCTAAAGTTTACTGAATGATTTAAAACGTTCTTAAAACATTCTAAAACGTCCTTAAACACTTAAAAACGTTCCAGGAAGCTTCAGAATATTATACAACATCCCAAAACGTTCGAGAATGATTTCAAGTCAAGAAAATTTTGACAATTTTGTTCCAAAACGTTTTAAAACGTTCTAGAATGTTTTAAAACATTCTAGAATGTTGCAAAATGTTTTTAATACTGCAGGGTGTTGGAAAAATGTCCATATTTTGGCGCCGAATTGGCAATTACCGCTAGCTTTGATGAAATCAGCAGAATCTGTGGCCTCATCACAAAAATTCCTAACCCTTTGCACAGTATCGGCATACTGCTGCCTCAAATTCTCAAAATGTTCATCAGCCGCTTTGGATTGTGGATAATTCAGCCGAATACTTCCCGCAGAAATCAATTGAGGCGTCAAACTGTCCACCTAACAATAATACATTAATTTTTTGATAAATTATTGTTTAATATAATTTTACTTGACTAGCGGCTGTTAATAAAGCTTCTGCTAATTTTTTGTTGCCCCCGCTGCCTCCGGCAGCCACCATTTTGGCGGTTTTTACGGCTCGTGCGCTGAATTGCTGCAAATTGGCGGCCTTTTCGCTGAAATTTTGGTCGCGGTTGGGGGTTCCTTCCGGGAGTAAGACAGCATCGACGAATCCTTTTAAAGGGGAGGTTATGTCCATGAAATCTTCTACAACTCGGGAGACTAAAGCTTGTTGGATGCGTTGTTTTAGGTCGTGTAATTGTTGGGCTAATCTGCGGGCCACTTCTTGGGCTTGAGGGGAGCCTCCGAGCCCTCGCGCGCATAAATCGGATAATTGGCGGCACAGGGCGGATACTTCGTCGCACAAGCCGAGCAGTTCGGTTTTGTGGATGCCTGGAAGACCGTCCGCAACCTAAAATTTAAAAATAAGTAAAATTGTTTTTTTTTTGGGGGTTTTTAGTTTACTTTTCGTCCTTCTTCGACAACTAATTCAACCGCTTTTCTGCCTAAGCCTTTATCATCTCTTTCTGGTTGGGTGAGCCACCTCCGGGCTTGCTCCAACCTCCCGGCGACTGTATGGGCCGCCTGAGTCACTCCCGCTTTGTCCAATTGCACAACAGCTTGCACTACAGACTGCTGCAACTGTTGTAACGAATCTCTAATCCCCCGGGCCAAAGATTCAGCTTGTGGGGTGGCCCCCTTGCCCCCAGAACGCAGTTCACACAAAGCATCCGTCATTGTAGTTAAAGTAGAAGTTTGTTTCAAAATAGCGGCGGAATCTTGCGGCAAACATCTTTCAGAAACTTTTTCGGCCGCCTCCAAAATTTGCCTCAAAGATTTTTCCCCTATTCCGCCCCTGACAGCTTGAGGATCCATCAGCCAATCATTAGCCGCGTTCAATTTATTCTGAATAGTGCTTGATAATTTTTTAAGAACAGTCAAGTTGTCCAAATCTGACTGATCTTCATCGTAAGTCGTCAACTGCAAAACTCTACAAAAAAACAATTAAAACACCCTAAAATCAACCCTAAACATACCTTATTATTTCATGTATTTCATCGCTCATGCGGTTGGCCAAATAATTCCGATTTTCGGCCGCCTCTTCCACCCCTTTCCCCCCACAACTAATAATATGAATATAAACTTTCATGGAGCAAATCAAAATTGGCGCCAGAGTTTTCACTTGCTCCAAACATCGAATTAAAATTTCAGAATGTATTTGATGCGTTAATTCTTTTTCCCGAGCCGAAACTTCCCGACTAACCTAAAATTATCACCAAATAATACATTTTAATAAGTTAGGTTAGGTTAAGTTACCTTACTGAGACACGGACTCAAATCCCGTAAAAATTGCACCAATTCTTCCATAGTTTCGATAACTTCGGCAACCGCCAAATAATCCAACACTCGATTGCATTCTCGGACCAATTTACGAACCTCGGATTCATCGAAACACAACAGTAAAGCTGAAGTAGCTTGCAGGATGCCTGACAAACAAAACAACATACAAAAAATATGCTCAACAAATAACCACAATATTTAAGACAGCAAAAACCCTAATGTTGGCAACATTGTTGTTTGACAACTACAAATAATTTTGCAAGATATTTCAACATATTTTCAATACTAATGACTGCAAATATAATTTTAATTCATATTTAAGAATGTCAAACCGAATTAAATGTACGAATTTCAATATACCAACAAGACAACATACAAAAATATGCTCAACAAATAACCACAATATTTTTTGACGTTTTAAACTGTAATTTTACTACAAAATATAACAGATTTGACGTACAAAATACTTATTAATTGTATTTCATATTACTTGCAAGCAAATTTATTTATAATTATGATAGTGAATTGTTCTAATATTGGCAACATTGTTGTTTGACAGCTAGATGACTGTAGTGCTAAATTACGCAACAAAAAACATTTTTATTATATATTTTACTGATTAAAACTGTGATTAACCCCCAAAATTATCGCTGAGCATATTTTAAGTATGTTGTAACATATTTTAATCAATTTTCTTCCAAATTACGTACTGAAATATTCAATTTGTGCTCCTAAAATGATAGTAATTTGAGGTTAGGTTGAAAAAATTTACAGTAAATGTCAAATTGATTATCGATTGGTTAGCTAGATAACTGCAGTGGTACGTAATGCCCTAATTAATTTTCATTCAATATTTTAGCAATTCAAATTGATTTAAAACAAAACTTATTATAATGGTTATTTGTTGAGCATATTTTTTGTACGTTGTCACATTAATTAAACAATTTTCTATCAAAATACGTTCACATTTGGCGCAAATATATTCTGGAATAGCCAATTTGTGCCTCCCAAATGATTAATATACACAGTTACGATGATAAATGTGAAAATAAATTATATTTAAACTAACTGCCAAGTTGATTACCGATTCGACCGCTAGATGGCTGTACTAGTATTTTAATTACATTTGAGTTGTCAATTCGATTACCACAAGGCTAAATGACGTCATATAAATCGCTTATTAATTTAAGCTTGTATTAGCCCACAAAATCACTTAAAACAAAAATAAAATAATTATATTTATGTTAAACGTCAATTTAGTTACCGATTTGGCCGCTAGATGGCTGTAATAGTAAATACTACCTCATAAATTATTTTTATTACAATTCAAGTGAACAATGAGTCCGAAATAACCTAAAAAACATTTGGAAGACAAAAATATTGCAATTCTTGACAGCAAAATGTGCTACTTACACAATAGCTGTCAATTTGATTGCTGATTACTAAATGACGCAACAAAAATGGTCTTTATTAAATATTTCAAGTATTCAAACTGGATTTCACTCGCGAAATCACTTTTAATCCGATTTTTGCTCCTAAAATGATTAATACATACAGTTGAGACAGTAATTTGAGGTTAAGTATAATATTAAGCTATTATTACATGATTTATTGTTTTTTCAAGGTCATAACCATAATAAATTATTATTAGAACTGTCAAAACGATTACAAAACTGTTTTACCGGCAGAATTTGCAACAAATGTTGCCAGTCTCTAATAGATGGCAGCTCTTTACAGAAAAAGACATTTGATCAAATATAAAGCTTTTATAAATCAAACTGTTCATGTTAATACATTATTAAATGCCCGGAAGTGTTTTTATAAGACGACATGCCTAAATAATTATTTTCAACAGTTTTTAATAATTTGAGGTTAGGCGAATAAACGTCAAAATTTGTCGTGGTTATCTGTTGCGCATATTTAATAAAATAAATAAAATTCGTACCTCCGGAGCCCTCAATGAGCCGCTTTCTGGCCGGAGCGCTAAATGGGTCATTTTTTAGCATAGAACTAGCCTCCTCTAGTAAATGCGAAGCCCGTTCGACTTTAGTTAAAGCCGAAGGCATGTCTTGTCGCAAAATCGGATCATCTGATGATGCAATAGTCTCTTTTCCAACTTTTACTAAGTTGGATACAGCTTTGGAGACGACCTGAACAGGTCGCTCCAAATCCGGCATGGCGTTGCCATCTTCAGCTTCTTCATGGAGAATCACTAGCCTGGAAACCTAAAAATAATAATTTAAATTTGCCGCCTTTGCGGAGCTACCAAACTTACAAAAAAGTCTAGGATTAAATAAATATTCGACAATGGACCAAACATATTATGAAATAAAACAAATGATTTAGGTGTGACAATTATGACATTTTGCCAAAACATTTATGGTTATGTAAGTAGGTTAAATATTGTTCTGTAGGTGTTATTTCATTGAAATTACTAAATACGGCAAGACAAGTATGTCAATATATGACGTATGATTATTTGTAGGTTATAAAAATGTCATTTCAGCGTAATCAAAACCGGATGTGAATATTTTTCAGTTATATTTCGAGGAAAATAGCAAAGGCACGCCCAAATCTATAAATAGATTTTGTATACATTGAAATGTCACTTTAATATCAAAAAATATTCATAAATTTCTATTTTATTAATTAAAATTGAGCAAAAACAAAACAATTATTGCTAAATGTCATTCTTACCTGTAATGCGACAGGTTCCAAAATAGATTCAATTGTTTTAGTGTGAAACACAGGCATTTTAATGCAACACAATTAAATTAATTATTGAACACAACAAATTAAAATAAAACGAAATTTAGGGGACGAAACTTCAACACAAATGAATAACCTTGTTTCAATACCTTAAATGGTTAGACATATTGGAACGTAGTTCCAAAATTGACGCTGTGGAGGAGGGGCAGCACAAACAAATATTCATTAATAATTTTAATAATAAATTTAACACATTTTGACCTAATTGGGCTTAAATAATAAAAATTTATAGAGTTTTTGTGTATTAAAATTAAATTGAACATTTGTAGTTCCCAATTGATTTCAGAGATGGCGGCACAAACACTAAATCTGAACTGACAGTTGGGGTTATTTGTTGAGCGCATTATTGTATTTTTGTTTGATTTTTATTCAAATTACGTCCACATTTGATACAAATTATGTACATAAAATTATTATTTTGTATGTAAAAATTTGTGTTTATTCAAAGCTGACTCATGCTTGAATGATTTATTGCAAACTTCACACGTAAACTCCTTTACTTGATGTGTCAAACGGTGTTTCTTCAAATTCCACAACCGTTTGAATGTTTTATTGCAAACTTCACAACTAAGTTCTTCATTTGAGTGTACGATTTTCCGATGTTTTTTCAAATTGCGTAAATGTCTGAATGTTTCGTTGCAAACTTCACAACTAAATTGTTTTTCATTTGAATGTATATTCTTGCGATGTTTTTTTAAATTGCGTAAATGTGTGAAAGTTTTATTACAAATTTCGCACGTTAATATTTTTTCATCAGTGTGTAGAAGTTTATGCTCCTTCAAAGTCTGCAACTGTCTAAAAGATTCATTACAAACTTCACACGTAAAAGGTTTTTCACCAGTGTGTAACAGTTTATGCCCTTTTAAGGCATACAAACGTGTGAAAGTCTTGTTGCAAACTTCACACGTAAATTGTTCCAAGCCAGTGTGTAAAACTTTATGTTCTTTTAAAGTTTGTGAGGTTCGGAATGCTTCGTTGCAAATGTCACACGTGAATGGTTTTTCACCAGTGTGTATACGTTTATGATCCTTCAATTTATCCAACTGTCTAAATGATCTGTTGCAAAATTCACATGTAAAAGGTTTTCCACTGGTGTGTAAAACTTGATGCACTTTCAAATGCTGTAAACGCCCGAAAGATTTATTGCAAACTTCACACGTAAACGGTTTTTCTCCCGTATGCATCAATTGGTGTTGTTTTAAATGTTGGGGAAGTCGAAATGATTTTGCACATATTTCACAAGTATAAGGTTTTATATTCGAGTGAATAACTTTATGTTGCTTCAAATTTTGCGGGCCTTTGAAAGATTTGTTGCATATTTCACATTTCAAATCGTTATTTTGACTTGTATCTGATATAACCTCACTTTTGTTGCACACGTCATCTGATTCAGGATTTTCTTGCTTAATTTCATGCAGTAATGTTGTTAAATCCTCATTCAACACTAATTCGTCGTTAGGTTCTTCTTTAATAAACACTTCTTCAATTTTTGCAGTATTTGTTTCCATTTTCGTATTGACAAATCGGAATGACAGTTCGAGTACGTGGTTATCTGTTGAGCACACTTTTTGTATGCTGTATTTTTTAAATTAATAAATTTGAGTCAAATTACGCCCACATTTAGCACAAATTAATTTTATTTATGATTTTAGATCTTAAAATAATCATTACTAATAGTAATGACAATAATTTGTGGTTAAATGTCAAACCCTGTCGCGGTTATTTGTTGAGCTAATTTTTGTATGTTGTATTTTGAAAATTGTTTAAATTTATAACTTCTTGTCAAAATCCGTCCACATTTAGTACAAATACATTCTGCAATATTAAATTTGAGTAATCAAAGTGACTCAAATAATTGATACCAACAGTTACGACAATAATTTGAGGTTAGGTTTGAAATGTCAAAATTAATTATCAAATATATTTCACTCTTTTTATTTACATTTTAATACAAATAATTACAAAAAAGGAATGTGTGTTGATTCGTGTTCTTTTAAAGAATGCAACCGTCGATATTTTTTCCCACAAGTTTCACAAATATGTGGTTTCATATTTGGGTGAATCATTTGGTGTTGCCTCCAAGTTTTCAGACGTTTGAATGATTTGTTGCATATTCTACATTCGTACAACTTTTCATCATTTTTAATTGAATTTACAATTATAACCTCACTTTTGTTATACGCGTCACCTGTTTCAGAGTTTTGTTTAATTTCGCGCAGCAGTGCTTTTAATTCATCATTTAATATCAATTCTGCACTGGATTCTTCCTTAATAATAACTTTTTCATCATCAATTGCATTTACTTGCATTTTATTCACATCAGTTGTGGTTATTTGTTGAGAACTTTTTTTGTAGGCTGCTACGTAAATTTTGTTAAATTTTTGTTCAAATACACAAAATTTACTCAAACACTTCGATTTATTTTTAATACTAGCCCCATTTATACAATTATTAGTAAATTTTAACATATATTTAACACCTGATGTCAGTTAAGTTACAAAAGTGACCGCTAGATGGCTGCGCTAGTAAATATACACAAATGTCAAACTTTAAATAATTTTTATGTTATTATTTACTTTAAAATAAACGTTCCAATGAGTTATTTGACTAAAATAATATTGATTGCAATTTAAATTTGCATTTTATTCTGTATTACGTTTTGTAAATAGACAAATGTTGCCAACTGTTGGAAAAACGACTTCAAACGTCAAATTATTCGTTTTGCGCCATTAATACAACAAATATCTTCTGTTTTCTATATTTTATTTATATTATTACATTTTATTTTTGAATGTATTTTTAAGTGTCGTTTCAAGCCTTGTTTGGTAGTGACAGACTTGTTGCAAACATCACAAACAAATGGTTTTTCAACAACATGTGTAAATCGATGTTCTTTTAAATTATGTAATAGTCTAAACGATCTTCTGCAAGTTTCACAAGTGTACGGCTTTTCACCACTGTGTATAAGTTTATGTCGCTTCAAATGAATCAATCGGGAGAATGTTTTTTTGCAGACTTCACAAATAAATGGTTTTTTGCCTGTGTGCGAACCTTCATGTGCTTTTAAAGTTGACAGCTGTCGGAATGATTTATGACAAACTTCACACGTATGCGGTTTTTCTCCACTGTGTATTAATTTATGCCGCTTTAAAGTTGTGGAATGTTTAAACGATTTATTACAAACTTCACACGTGTATGGTTTATTATTTGTGTGAATTAGTTGATGTCTTTTTAAATGACACGAAAATTTAATGTTGCAAATGTCACATTTATAAAACTTTTTATTATTTGACGTATCTGCATTTTTTTCAATTATAACCTCACTTTTGTTACAAACGTCACCCAATTCACAATTTTCTTGTTTAACCTCGTACAATAATGATTTTAAATCGTCATCCAAGTGTAATACTTCTTCTTTAATAATAATTTCTTCAGTTTTCACTGTATTTACATTCATTTTTATTAAATAATTTAGCGCAAAATTAGAACTGTCAGTTGTGGTTATTTGTTGAGCATATTTTTCATACGTTGTAATATTTTGTAAACAGTTTTGTTTAAATTCATAACTTTTATTTAAATTCCGTTCACATTTGGCACAAATATATTTCGGAATATCCGATTTGAACTCCTAAAATAATTAATACATACAGTTTTAACAATATTTTAAGGTTAAGTGTGCGTACGAATCCAAATAAAACATATTTCAATTTATCTTCAAAAGTTATCCCATTTGCATCTTTAGTTTTGATATTTACATAATTGTTTGAATTTTTCAGACAAATAATACATATATTAATAGATTAAGACATTTTAACACGTCTTTGACAACCTATTTCTTCACTAACTTCATGTCGAAATGGTTCAATGATTCTACTATAGATGGCAACAAATGCAACTGTCAAATGTATTAAATTAATTTGAATATAAAAACAGAAAACAATTATTTTGATATTAAAACAATATTATTATAATTACAGCAGTGGTTTAATCTTTTTATTATTATTTCCTGACAAAATTACTTGGAATGAAGTGTATTTGGCAATGACACGAAACGCTTCATATTTGGAAACGTCACGAAACGCAAAACAAAATTAATAATATTTTCAGATAATTGACGTAAATTTTACTTATTAGTAGTACATATTATTAATAAATAGTGCGCACACACAATGAATTATATTTCAATACAATTGAATCAGTATTTCGTGGAAAAGTTATTTTGGAAATGACACGAAACGCTAAAGCTTGGAAACGTCACGAAACGCGAAACAAAATTATTAATATTTTTAGATAATTAACGTTAATTCAATTAATTGGTAGAACATATTAGAAGAACAGTTATAAATAGTGCGCACGCGCATTTTCAACACATAAATGCATCAGTATTTTGTGGGAAAGTTACTTTAAAATGAGATATATTTTGAAAATGATACGAAACGCATCATATTTAAAAATGTCCCGAAACGCAAAATAAATAAATAATATTACCAGATAATTAACGTAATTTTTATTAATTGGTTGTACATATTTTGAAATTATGAACACATAATTAAGTCATTATTTCGTAGAAAACTTATTTGGAATGAAATGTATTTTGGAAATGATACGAAACGCTTCATATTTGGGAATGTCACGAAACGTAAAACAAAATTAATTGTGTGATGGATAATTACCGTAAATTTTATTAGTTGGTAGTACATATTTTTGAAGGACGTTTAAATCAGCTCAATTGCAACACATAATTTAATCAGTATTTCATTAGAAAGTGATTTAAAATGAAGTGTATTTGGAAATGTCACGAAACGCAAAACAAGATAAACACTCTTTTAAGATAATTAACGTCAATTTTATTTATTGCAAGTACAAATTTTTGAGCGCAGGCGTGATGAACCCAATTCCAACACATAATTGAATCAGTATTTTGGAAATGACACGAAACGCATTATATTAGGAAACGTCACGAAACGCAAAACAAATGTATTTTGGAAATGACACAAAACGCATCATATTTGGAAATGTTACGAAACGCAAAACAAGATTACCATTTTATCGGATAATTGCCGTGGATTTTATTTATTGATAGTACATATTTCAAGATACAATTATAAATATAATTGAATCAATATTTTGTGAGACAGTTATTTTGGATGAAGTTTAATTTGGAAACGACACGAAACGCATCATGTTTGGAAATGTCACGGAACGCAAAACAAAATTGAGAATCTTTTCAAATGATTGACGTGAATTGTATCTAGAAAAAGCAAGTAGCTGTTTGTTTTGAGGCTGGCAGGACAGAAAGAGAGGTACAAGAATAGAGCTTTGTTTGACCTACTTCAGTATTGTCTCACTAGATGTCAGCTGCGTGAACATTTTATTAAATATGTTATTCATGAGTATATTAAATTCATATGAACTCTTTATTAAATTATTTCAATTTATATACATACACGTGCAAAGATCTTTCACATATTGGCACTTACAGCAATACGCTGCACAACTTCAGATCATTATGACAGATTACAACAAAAATAATGCTCTAAAAATCGTGAAATTAGTAAATCTACTTCATATAATTAATAATTTGATATTTTATATGTTATAATTATACTTACTATCCCACTGAATGATGATGCATACTTTTAACCTCAATATTTATTGTTTGTAGTGATTTCAACTGACAGATGGTCGTAGTGACATCTTGTGACAAATATTCGAAGTACCTCTCTTTCTGTCCTGCCGGCTTCAAAACAAATAACGTACAGTTATAAATAGTGCGCACGTGCAATTTCAACACATAATTGAATCAGTATCTTATGGGAAAGTTATTTAAAATGAAGTGTATTTTGGAAATGACACGAAACGCATCATATTTATAAATGTCACGAAACGCAAAACAAAATTAATAATAATTCTAGATGATTAACGTAATTTTTATTGATTGGTAGCACATATTTCAAAATTATTAACACATAATTGAGTCAGTATTTCGTGAAAAAATTATTTAAAGTGAAATGTATTTTGGAAATGATACGAAACGCTTCATATTTGGAAACGTCACGAAACGCAAAACAAGATAATTATCCTTTTAAAATGATAAACGTCAATTTGTTTTATTGGTAGTACATACTTTTGCGCGCAGGCGCACTGAGCTAAATTTCAACACATAATTGTATCAGTATTTCGTGGAAAAGTCACTTGAAATAAAGAGTATTTTGGAAATGACACGAAACGCATCATATTTGGAAATGTCACGAAACGCAAAACAAAATAAATAATTCATTAGATAATTAACGTCAATTTTATTTGTTTGTAGTACATATTATTGAAAAGTAGTTATAAATAGCGGCATTGAACTAAATTTCAACACATAATTGAATCAGTATTTCATGGGAAAGTGAATTTTGGAAATGACACGAAACGCATTATATTTGGAAGTGTCACGAAACGCTAATCAAAATCAATTTTTAGATACTTATCAACGTAAATTTGGTATATATTTTTGGACAGAGGTTATAAATAGCGCGCATGCGCAATAAACTACTTCTACTCAAACATAAACACAATAATATTCAAGTATAATTTAAAATAAGGTCATAATGAAACACAAACGACTTAATTTTGAATACAATTGTTGCATAACAAGGACAGGGCTCGTGAATTAAATATTATATTAATAATTTGAAATAGATTACAGTACATTTTTATTTTATTTATCGTACAATGTTCTAAAATGATTTTGTTAGGGATATTTTAGTTGGTAATAAAGTTACGCAGATACAAAAAGCAAGATAAGCCAATCAGAGCGTCGCTGACAACTAACGAACCAATCAAATACTTTTTTATTCAAATGTGTGACAACTGTCAAAAATATTCATTAAAATGTTCCCAAATGTTGATTAATTACCAAATAAATAATAAACTTGAATAAATATTATTGTAAACTAGTAATTTAAGATATTTTATTCTAAAAATATTACAATTTCTTGATACAAAAACAAACTAAATTTATTACAACCTTAAGAAACAAGTTATAACCAAGTTCTGCTAATTAATCAAGTCAGTTGTGTTCGGGCGTCGTTGTGTGCACGTATTAGGATTTTCAACTGAAAATGCGTAAAATATTTGCAAATAATATTAGAAAAGATTCCTACAGGTAAGATTAATAATTTTTGGCTTAAATCAGTTCCTTTTTATGTACATTAAATACATGTTTTTTAAGAGTAATTTTATGCGAAAATGTTCTGGAGCATTCCTTACACTCAAATTTACAATTAGAATGTATTTTCAAATGTTTTTGAAAGTTTCCTTTTAAAGCAAACGATTTATTACAAATCTTACAAGTAAATGGTTTTTCACCAGTGTGTACCAATCGATGTTCTTCCAATTTGGATGAATGTCTAAACGATTTATTACAAACAGCACAAATAAACAATTTTTCAACACTGTGTAATAATTGATGACGTTGTAGATGAGATAACTGCGAAAAAGATTTTTGGCAAACGTCACAATTAAATAAATTTCCACTAGTGTGTAGAAGTTCATGCCTCTTTAAATCAGACGAATATCGGAATGATTTGTTGCATATTTGGCAAGTGAATGGTTTTTCGCCTGTGTGGATCAAATGGTGGTCTTTTAAATGCTGCAATCGACGGAATGATTTATTGCACACTTCACAAATAAATGGTTTGGTGTTTGTGTGGGTTAATTGGTGCCTTTTCAAATCTTTCGCCCATTTTAATGACTTGTTGCATATTTCACACTTATACAACTTTTTATTTTGACATTTATCTTCTTTTTTGTTACTTGTTTCATCCAAATCAAAATTTTCTGGATTAATTTCAACCAATAATTCTTCGTGAACTTCTTCTTTAATTATCAATTCCTCGGTTTTTATTGTATTTGGTTCATTTTTACACACAAAATCCGAACTGTCAGTTGTGGTTACCTGTTGAGCATATTTTTTGTACGCAGCCATATTTTGCAAACATTTTTGTTTAAATTCATAACTTGTATTCAAATCACATCCACATTTAGTACAAATATATTTTAAAACACTCGAATTGATGTCCTAAAAGAATTAATTAATAGTTTTGATAATAATTTTAGGTTATGTTACTTACGTACATATTCAGGTAATAAATGATTCAATTTATCTTCAAAACTTATTCCATTTGCATCTTGAGATGCAATAGACGTAAGACTATTAGGATTTTGAAAGCAAATAAAACAAATATCGATAAAATATGACATATTTGACAATTACACGTCACAAACCACAGATGTTACAACAAATAGATCACTGATTCATTGTTAAAATATTATTAACTTAACAAATAAAAAAAATAGCAAATACACTACAATATTAATAATTAGTTGTAATTTGAAGCTTTAATAACACATTTGGACAATAATTAATTAATTACTGTCAATTTAGTCACAGATTTGACCGCTAGATGGCTGCAGTGCTGAATAACAACACATAAATTATTTTTATTACATATTTAGGTCTCAATTAGCTCGTAAATCACTACAAAACTGACATTTATATAAATTGCATTCAGCTAATTGTCAATTTAGTCACAAATATGTCCGCTAGATGACAGTGGTAGTAAATAACGCCACAAAAACAATTTTTAATACATATTTAAGTAAATTGGACAAGAATTTAAAATATTTATTATTAAATAACTGATACACAGTTGGTAACAATGCTGTTCAAGCACACAAATGTCAAAATAAAGTTTATTACGTTTACCTATACAACAATGTTGCCAACTCTTCGTTTATTTGAAGCCTCAAAGTAATTTTTACAATCACAGAAATAAATCGAACTGCATTTAACCTAACTTTTTACTATCGACCATTAAAAGAAATGAAATACTTTAAATTAGTATTAATTCATGTTAATAAGGACTTAAATTCAATTTAAATAAAACTGTAAGATATGACAACATACTAAAAATGTGCTCAACAAACAACCACAAATTTATGTGTTAAACGTCAAATGACAATGTTACCAATAGTCTAATATTAGGAAATCAAATATAAATATTTATTTTAACTGATAATCACTTTTAAATATTTATTTAAGTACGCTACGAATTGTCAACTGCGTTTAAACTATAGGTTAACACATTTGGACAATAATTAATTAATTGCTGTCAATTTAGTCACAGATTTGACCGTCAGATGGCTGCAGTAATCAATAACAACACAGAAATTATTATTATTACATATTTAAGGTCTCAATAAGGCAGAATTGAATATTTTAATCAAAAATAAATTCTAGGCATGATAAAGCAGCAAATTATTGACATTAATATAAATTACATTCAACTAAATGTCAATTTAGTCACAAATATTGCCGCTAGATGGCTGTAGTAATAAATAACGCCACAGAAACAATTTTTATTACATATTTATTAATAAATAACTGGCACACAATTATTTACAATCAAATGCTTCTAAAATAACATTTTACAACCATAATTAAAAATAAATGTTCCACTTTTGCTATTTTATCGAACTGTCAACTGCACTTAACCTTACTTTTCATTACCGATCATTAAGTGAAAGAAAATACAGTAAATTAGTATTAATTCATACTAAAAATCATAAAAGCAAATATCAAATCAAATATTTTGATGTATTAATGTTAATTAAAAATATGCTCAACAAGTAACCACAAAATTGATCTGTCAAAATGACAATGTTACCAATAGTCTAATATTAGGACATGAAAAGTACATAAAGCAATATTTTATTTAAAAAACAACTGTAACTTGAAGTAAATTATAATTTGTGATTCATTTCAACTGATTAACTCTCAAATAACAATTTAAATACGTTATGAACTGTCAGCTGCGTTTAAACTATAGGATAACACATTTGGACAATAATTAATTAATTGCTGTCAATTTAGTCACAGATTTGACCGTCAGATGACTGCAGTGATAAATAACAACACAGAAATTATTTTTATTACATATTTAAGGTCTCAATAAGGCAGAATTGAATATTATAATCAAAAATGAATTCTAGGCATGATAAAGCAGCAAATTATTGACTAATATAAATCACATTCAACTAAATGTCAATTTAGTCACAAATATTGCCGCTAGATGGCTGTAATAATAAATAACGGCACAGAAACAATTTTTATTACATATTTATTAATAAATAACTGGCACACAATTATTAACAATCAAATGCTTCTAAAATAACATTTTACAACCATAATTAAAGAATAAATATTCCACTTTTGCTATTTTATCGAACTGTCAACAGCACTTAACCTTACTTTATACTACCGACCATTAAATGAAAGAAAATACTGTAAGTTAGTATAAATTCATACTAAAAATCATAAAAGCAGATATCAAATCAAATATTTTGATGTATTGATGGTTAATGAGCACGTCATTAAAAATATGCTCAACAAATAACCACAAGATTGATCTGTCAAAATAACAATGTTACCAATAGTCTAATATTAGGACATGAAAAGTACATAAAGCAATATTTTATTTAAAAAACAACTGTAACTTGAAGTAAATTATAATTTGTGATTCATTTCAACTGATTAACTCTCAAATAACAATTTAAATACGTTATGAACTGTCAGCTGCGTTTAAACTATAGGATAACACATTTGGACAATAATTAATTAATTGCTGTCAATTTAGTCACAGATTTGACCGTCAGATGGCTGCCGTAATAAATAACAACACAAAAATTATTTTTACTATATATTTTAGGTCTTAATAAGACAGAATTGAATATTATAATCAAAAATAGATTCTAGACATGATAAAGCAGCAAATTATTGACATTAATATAAGTTACATTCAACTAAATGTCAATTTAGTCACAGATATCGCCGCTAGATGGCTGTGGTAGTAAATAGCGCCACAGAAACAATTTTTATTACATATTCAAGTAAATAAACTAATATTTATCATCAAATAACTGGCACAAAATTATTTAAATAATATTCTACAACCATAATTAAAAATAAATGTTCCACTTTTGCTATTTTATCGAACTGCCAACTGCACTTAACCTTATTTTTCACTACCGACCATTAAATTGAACAAAATACTGTAAATTAGTATTAATTCATACTAAAAACCATAAAAGCAGATACCAAATCAAATATTTTGATGAATTAATGTTAATTAAAAATATGCTCAACAAGTAGCCACAAAATTGATCTGTCAAAATGACAATGTTACCAATTAGGACATCAAAAGTACATGAAGCAATATTTTAATTATAGAACAACTGTATACTTGAAGTAAATTATAATTTGATATTCATTTCAACTGATTAACTCTCAAATAACAATTTAAATACATTACGAACTGTCAGATTCAAACCTCATTTGCACAATGTTGCCAACTAGACTTTATCATAAAATTTATTAAATAAAAGAAAATAATTGATTTTTACCGTAATTTTTAGTTCAATATTTCGCTCCACCCATTCAATATTTTGACATGGCGGCCAACCATCTTTAAGTTGTTACATTATTCATGTTAAACATGTGTTTGGAATAATTGTCATTTACGTGTAACAATGTCCCATTTTATTTTATTCCATTTATCCTAAAAATTCAATTAAACAAACATTTATTAAGTTTCAACTAACAAATGGAACAAGTTTTGAAGTTAAACTGAAGTATTTTTTACTTTGACGTGTACGTATAAACCTAACCTCAAATTATTGACATAACTGTATTTATTTATTATTTCAGGACTTTTTTGTGCCAAATGTGGATAAAAGTGATGAATTTAATTAAAAATATTTATAATGACAACATATGAAGAATATGCTCAACAAATAACCACAAGTGACAGTTACGAGTATTTATCAGTTGTCATACATCCTTTTGTTGTGAATAAAAAGGAAATATTTGATGAACATAATTATGCTGCTTTAAAAGCACAAAGTGAAGTGAAAACAGATTTAATTGACAGTGAGGAAATTATTAAGGATGAAACAAACGACAAATTAGTATTAACTAACGAATTACAAACAATATTACATGAAATTAAAGATGATTCTGTTACAAACAAAAAATATAAGTGTGAAGTGTGCAACAAATCATTCGAATTTTCAAGCGTTTTAAAAGCGCATCAACTCAAGCACGCAATTAAATCATACCGGTGTGAAATCTGCAACAAAGCATTTAAATGGTTGACAAATTTAAACACGCATAAAACTGTACACACTACCGAAAAACCTTTTACTTGTAAAGTGTGTAATAAATCGTTCAAGCGAATAGAACATTTAAGAAAACACCAAATAACTCACACTGACAAAAAGCCGTTTAAGTGTGAAATTTGTAACGAAAAATTTCGGCAATTGGGTATTTTGAAGAAACATATACTTGTACACACTAATGATAAACCATTTGTTTGTGAAGTTTGTAACAAATCATTCAAACATGTATTTAATTTAAAAAAACATCAATTAATACACAGTGACCAAAGGCCATGTGCGTGTGAAGTTTGCAATAAATCATTCAGACAAACGTCAGATTTAAAAAGGCATAAACTTCTACACTCTGGCGAAAAACCATTCACGTGTGAAGTTTGCCACAAATCATTCAGACAAGCTTCAACATTAAAAACCCATAAATTAGTACACATTAATACACAACCATTTAAATGTGGAATTTGTGATAAATCATTCCAACGATTAAACACCTTAAAGGAACATAAACTTATACACACTAACGCAAATTTATTTAATTGCAAAATTTGCAATAAAAAATTCTGTCGGTTAAATAATTTAAAACAGCACCATTTAATACACACTTGTAAAAAACGATTGATTTGTAACAAATGCAACAGATCCTTTTCTTCCAAAGAAAACCTACACGAACATTTGAGGATTCATTTATTCAAGCAGCAACAAACTTCCAGAAGACTTATACACACTGGTGAAAAACGATTCACTTGTCATGTTTGCAACAAAACTGTCACCACGAAACGAAGCTTGCAGCATCATTTGACAACTCATTCCATCAGTAGATTCGAATGTGCGGAATGCGGGGAGAAATTTAACCATAAAGCTACTCTTAGGAAACATATATTTAATGTACATAGGAATAAAGATTTGTAACTGATTTTTTAAATAAAAGATTTCAATGTTGGCAACATTTTTATGACTATGAACTGTCAAATGGTGATGGGTTGCATTATTTGAAGTTTGAAACTGATTTTATTATTATTTTAGGAAGTCAAATCGAATATTTCAGTATTTATTTGTATCAAATGTGGATATTATTTATGTTTACAAAATACAACATACAAAAAGTGTGCTCAACAAATAACCACAACTGACAGTTCTTGTAAATATTTATTTGTTGTTTTACGTCCTGTTTTTGTAGGTACACATAAAAATGTTTTTGTATTGCAAACTAAAATAAATGCAGATACAATAAACAGCGAAGAATTCATAATTAAGCAGGTATCAGTATAAAAATGAGAAATAATAAAACATAACCTTAAAGAAAAATGTTTATATTTTTGTCGAAATTTACATTTTAATACAACACTTGAAAATTCTTAATGCTTCAGAACGTTATACAATGATTTAAATGTTCCATAATTAATTAGAATGTTCTACGATTGTTGGGAATGCTCCAAAATGTCAAATAATATTTCAAAACATTTTAAAAATATTTCAGGATACTTCAGAACGTTTTACAATGTTTTTAAACGTTTCAGGATGTTTTACAATGTTATACAGTATTCTCAAATGTTTCTAATCATTCCAGGATATTTTAAATACACTCTAAAAAATTCCAGAGCTCTTTAAAACGTTTTACAATGCTTTAGGACTGTTTTAAACGTTCCGGGATGTTTAGAAACGCTTCAAAACGTTATACAATATTTTAAAATGCTTCACAATGGTTCGAAATGTTGCACGATGCATTAGAACGTTCCAGGATTGTTTAGAACGCTTCCAAACGTTATATAATATTTCAAAACACTCAAAAAAAATGCCAGAAGGCTTCAGGATATTCTACAATGCTTTTAGAACGTTTTAGGATGATTTAGAACGTTTCAGGACGTTTTAAAACCCTTCAGAACGTTTAATAATATTTTAAAATGTTTTGAAATTGTAGAGTCGGTAACCTTCCTGACCGGCAGAGGTAGTTGAGTTGACAGTTGGCGTCGAGACAAAGAAAACTCGAAATTGTTGAATCAGTTTTATAGTAATATTTTTGTATTATATTCTTAAATAAACATATATAACAAATTGAGTGGGTTTATATGTTACAGAAATGATTTAGGATATTTTAGAACGTCCCAGGATATCTTAGAATGTTAAACAATATTTTAAAATGTTTTTGAACGTTTTAGGATGATTTAGAGCATTCCAGGATGTTTTAAAACGCTTCAAAACGTTTTAAAATCTTTAAAAATGATTTAGAATGTTTTCAAACTTCCGAGGATAATTTAGAACATTCTAGGATGCTTCAAAACACTTCGAAAAGTTTTAAAGTGCTTTAGAATGTTTTTAAATGTTTCAGGATAATTTAGAACATTTTAGGATGTCTTAAAACGCTCCAGGATGTTTTAGAATGTTCCAGAATGTTATAAAATATTTTAAAATGCTTCAGAACGTTTTCCAAAGCCCCAAAATGTTTTCAAACGTTACAAAATGTCTTACAACGCATCTAAATGTCATACAATATTTCAGAGCACTTTTAGAGAATTCCAAAACGTTTTAGAACGTCATACAATGCTTTAAAAAGTTTTTAAACGCTCCAGAATGCACAAGAACGATATGCAATATTTTAAAATGTTTAAGAATGTTTTCAAACGCTTCAGGGTGTTTTAGAATGCTTCAGAATGATTTAGAACATTCCAGAATGTTTTAAAATGCTTCAAAACATTATATTATAATTCAAAACACTCTAAGAAAAATTCAGACCACTTCAGAACGTTTTACAATGTTTTTAGAACGTTTCATGATGTTTTAAAACCCTTCAAAACATTATACAATGCTTTTAAGTACTTTAAAATGTTTTTCAATGTTTCAGGATGTTTTAGAACGCTCCAGGGTGTCTTAGAATGTTGAACAATATTTTACAATATTTTCGAACGTTCCAGAATGATTTAGAATGTTCCATGATGGTTCCAGGATTGTTTAGAACGCTTTGAAAAGTTAAATAATATTTCAAAACACCTTAAAAAAATCTAGAACACTTTAGAACATTTTACAATGCTTTTAGAAAGTTCCAGAATGGTTTAAAACATTTCAGGATGTTATACAATGTTTTAAAGTGCTTTCAAATGTTTCTAAATGATTCCAGGATGTTTTAAGACACTTCAAAACGTTAAAAAATGTCTTAAAACGCTTTAGACTGTTTTTAAGTATTCCATAATGATTCAAAATGTTCCATAATGAATAAGAATGTTCTAGGATGGTTTCAAAACGTTATATGATATTTCAAAACACTCTAGAAAATTTCAGAACGCTTCAGAACGTCTTAAAATCTCTCAAAATGCTTTAGAATGTTCCGATGATGATTTAGAACGTTTCGGGATGCTTTAGAGGGCTTCAAAACGTTTTAAAGTGCTTTAGAATGTTTTTAAACGTTCCACGACTGTTTAAAACTTTTCAGAACATTGTATAATACTTCAAAACACTGTAGAAAATTCCAGAACGTTTTACAATGTTTTTAAACGTTCCAGGATGTTTTGAAACACTTCAAAACGTTGTACAATATTTTTAAATGCTTTAGAATGTTTTTCAATATTCCATATTGTTTTGAAATGTTCCACGATTAATAAAAACGTTCCAGAATTATTTAGAAAGATTCAAAACAGAACAGAACACTTCAGAACATTTAAAAATGTTTTTAGAACGTTCCAGGATGATTTAGAACATTTCAGGGTTGTTCTAAAATGCTTCAAAACGTTATACAATTTTTTAAAGTGCTTTAGAGTGTTTTTGAATGATTCAGGATGTTTTAGAGCGCCTCCGGATGTATTAGAATGTTAAACAATATTTTTAAATGTTTTTAAACGTTCCAGGATGTTTAGGAACGCTTCAAAACGTTAAACAATGTCTTCAAATGCTTTAGAATGTTTTTAAATGTTCCATAATGAAAAGTAAAGTTCCACGATAAATTAGAACGTTTTACGATGAATTTAAACGTTGCACGATGAATTAGAACATTTTAGGATGGTTTAGAATGTTTTAAAACGTTATATGATAGTTCTAGAACGCTTCAAAACGTTTTAAAATGTTTTTAAATGTCCGAGGATGATTCAGAAAGTTCCAGGCTGCTTTAAAACGCTTCAAAACGTTTTAAAGTGTTTTAAAATGTTTTTAAATGTTCCACGATTGTTTAAAACGTTTCGGAACATTATAAACTACTTCAAAACACTCTAGAAAATTTCAGAACGTTTTACAAGGTTTTTAAACGTTTCGGGATGATTTAGAATGCTCCAGAATGTTTTAGAATGCTTCAAAACGTTATACAATGTTTTAAAAAGTTTTTAAATGTTCGATAATGGTTCGAAATGTTCCACGATGAATCAGTACGTTTCAGGATTGTTTAGAACGTTTCAAAACGTTATATAATAATTCAAAACACTCTAAAAAAATTCCAGGACACTTCAGAACGTTTTAAAGTGCTTTAGAATGTTTTTAAGTATTTCAGGGTGTTTTAGAACGCTCCAGGATGTCTTAGAATGTTGCAGGATGATTTAGAACGCTTCAAAACGTTAAAAAATGTCTTAAAATGCTTTAGAATGTTTTTAAATGTTCCATAATGAATCGAAATGTTCCACGATGAATTAGAACGTTCTACGATGAATTAGAACGTTCCAAGATGAATTAAAACGTTCCACGATGAATTAGAACATTCAAGGATGGTTTAGAACGTTTCAAAAACGTTATATGATATTTCAAAAGACTCTAGAAAATTCCAGAACGTTTTACAATGTATTAAAAGTGCTTTAGAATATTTTTAAACGTTCCTGGATGATTTAAAATGTTCCAGGATGGTTTAGAACACTTCAAAACGTTGAACAATGTTTTAAAATGCTTTAGAATGTTTTTAAATGTTTCATAATGATTCGAAACGTTCCACGATGAATTAGAACGTTCTACAATGAATAAGAACGTTTCAAGATAAATTAAAACGTTCCACGATGAATTAGAACATTCAAGGAGGGTTTAGAACGTTTCAAAAACGTTACATGATATTTCAAAACACTCTAGAAAATTTCAAAACGTTTTACAATGTTTTACAAAGCTTTAGAATGTTTTTAAACGTTCCAGGATGATTTAGAACGTCCCAAGATGTTTTAAACGCTTTAAAATATTATACAATGTTTTAAAATGCTTTAAAATGTTCCACAATAAATTAGAATGTTCCAAAATATAATATAATATTTCAAAATACTCTAATAAAAATCCAGAACGCTTCACAATATTTTAAAATGCTTTTGAATGTTTTCAAACGTTCCAGAATGTGTCAAAACGCTTCAAAACGTCGTACAATGTTTTAAAGTGCTTTAAAATGTTTCAGGATGTTTTAAAACGCTCCAGAATGTTTTAGAATGTTCCAGAATGTTACACAATATTTTAAAATGCTTTAGCAAGTTTCTAAATGACTCAGACTATTTTCAAACATTACAAAATGTCTTAGAACGTCATACAATGCTTTAAAGTGCTTTAAAATGTTTTTAAACGCTCCAAAATGTTTTAATACGTTCCAGAAGGCCCAAGAATATTTTAAAATGCTTAAGAATGTTTTAGAATGCTTCAAAATGTTAAACAATATTCAAAAATGTGTTTGAACGTTTCAGGATGATTTAGAGAACATTCCGGAATTTTTTAAAACGCTTCAAAACGTTTTAAAGTGTTTTAGAATGTTTTTAAATGTTTCAGAATGTTTTAGAATGCTCCAGGATGTCTTAGAAAGTTCCTGAATGTTATACAATATTTTAAAATGCTTTTAAATGTCCCAGAACATTTTTAAACGTTACAAAATGTCTGAGAACTGTTCTTAATGTCATACAATATTTTAAAACACTCTAGAGAATTCCACAACGTTTTAAAACCTCATACAATAGTTTTTAAGCGCTGAAGAATGTTTTAGAATGCTTCAGAATGTTAAAACAATATTTTAAAATGCTTTTGAATGTTTTTGAACGTTCCAGGATGTTTTAAAACGCTTCGAAACGTTATACAATGTTTTAAAGTCTTTTAGAATGTTTTTAAATGTTTTAGGATGTTTTAGAACGCTTCAGGATGTCTTAAAACGTTCCTGAATGTTATACAATATTTCTAAATGCTTTTAAATGCCCTACTGACGTTACAAAATGTCTTAGAACACTTCTAAATGTCATAAAATATTTTAAAACACTCTAGAAAATTCTGGAATTGCAATATTTAATTTTTTTTGTGTGTATTAATTAGCTTAACAATTAGAATGCATTCTCAAATGTCGTTGCAAGTTTTGAATCAAAGTAAAAGAGGTGTTACAAATCTTACAAGTAAATGGTTTTTCCCCAGTGTGCACTGGCTTATGTCTTTTCAAATGACTTAATTGCCTGAAAGATTTATTACAAACTTTACAAGTATACGGCTTTTCACCAGAGTGTAAAAGTTTATGCCTCGTCAAAACAATTGGTTGCCTGAACGATTTATTACAAACTTCACAAGTATACGGCTTTTCACCAGAGTGTAGAAGTTTATGTCTCTTCAAATCTATCATTAGCCTGAAAGATTTACTGCAAACTTCACAAGTATACGGCTTTTCACCAGAGTGTAGAAGTTTATGTCTCTTGAGAACTATTAGTTGTCTGTATGATTTATTACAAACTTCACACGTATATGGTCTTTCACCAGAGTGTATAAGTTTATGCTGCTTTAAATTACCCAAATATCGGAATGTTTTGTTGCAAACTTCACAAGTAAATGTGTGTACCAACCGGTGCTCTTTTAAATGCTGCAAATCCTTAAATGATTCATTGCACACTTTACAAATAAATGGTTCACTAGTTGTGTGAATAATTTGGTGCTTTTTTAAATTATTCGCTAATTTGAATGATTTGTTGCATATTTCACACCTCAAGTTTTCCGTTTTGTTATTTGAGTCATTTGATTCACTTTCTTGTTTAACCTCACGTAATAATGATCCTAATTCGTCTGTTAGCACTAAATCGCTTCTTTCTTCCTTAATAAATACTTCTTCAATTTTTGGTGCTTCCACATTCATTTCTTCTTTATAAATATAAGAACTGTCAGTTGTGGTTATTTGTTGAGCACATTTTTTGTACGTTTTAACATCCTGAAATAATTAATACTTAGTTATGATAATATTTTAGGTTAGGTTATACGTACAAGTCCAGGTAATAAATATGCCGCTTTATCTTTACAATTTGTTTTATTTATATTTTAATCAATGTTATTTTAATTAATTCATCAGCTAAAACGCTTATTTTACAGAAATAATTACATAAATCGTATTTAAAGTTTTGACATTTGTGTGCTTGATTAGACAATGTTGCCAACTATGTGATATTAATAATTTGTGTTGCTTCAACAAAAATAAATCATTTTTATTCAAAAATTGCGTACATTTCAGCAATTTACAAAATATTTATTGATTTTCATGTGTTAAACGATGTTATTTTAAATTCCCCAACAGATTGAACGATTTATTGCAAACTCAGTTGTGGTTATTTGTTGAGCACGTTGTTTGTACGTTGTTATATTTTGTAAGCATTTTTGTTTGAATTCATAGCTTGTATTTAAATCACAACCACATTTAGCACAAATATATTCCGAAATACTGGAATTGAGCTCCTGAAATAATAAATAACTACAGTTATAATAATTTGAGGTTAGCTGTCAAACGTACAAGTTTAGGTAATAAATATTACAATTTATCTTCATTATTTGTTCCATTTGCGTCTTGAAGGTTGATTGATGTAAGATTGTCTGAATTTTTGAGACAAATCAAACAAATATTAATAAAATTAGACATTTTGACGTATTTGACAAGTGGCCCACAGATATTATAGCCTGTGGATCAATATTTTATTTATGTTTCATGTATGTTGCTGAAATAACTTATTTTATTAATATATGTTTTATTTGTATCAAAAAATCAAATACTCTGACATTTATTGGGCCTTAAAGTACAAATGGAACAAGTATTGAAAATAAATTGAAGTAAGTTTGACGTTTAACCTCAAATTATTATCATAACTTATTTAATTATTTTAGCGAAAAATGTGCTCAATTAAGTGGTGAAAATGAATGCAGATACCGTAAAATTTGAAGAGGTTATTATTAAAGAAGAAAGAGATGACGAAATAAAATCATACAAATGTGAAATATGCAACAAATCATTCAACTACCCTCAAAGTTTAAGACGGCACCAACTAATTCACACAAATAAAAAACCACACACTTGTAAAATTTGTACAAAATCATTCCGGCATTTGCAGCACTTTAAAGACCACCAATTAATACACACTGGCGAAAAACCATTTACTTGTGAAGTTTGCCAACAATCATTCAGACAATTAACCCATTTAAAACAGCATAAAGTTATACACACTGGTGAAAAACCGCTCACGTGTGAAGTTTGCAATAAATCATTCCGACAGTTGTCAGCTTTACAGAAACATAAACCTGTACACACTGATAAAAAACCGTTAATTTGTGAAATTTGCAATAAAATATTTAGAACCTTACAGAATTTACAGCAGCACCTTCCAACACATAATAATGAAAAAAAAAAATGTGAAGTTTGCAATAAACCATTCAAACATTTACATCAATTAAAAAAGCATTATGTGTCACATACTAGCGAAAAACCGTTTACTTGTGAAGTTTGCAACAAATCATTCAAACGTTTGCACACTTTAAAGTCCCATAAATATGTGCACACTGGTGAAAAACCATACACTTGTGAAATTTGCAACGAATCATTTCGGGCATCACAATCTCTACTGGATCACAAAGTTTTACACTCCGAAAAACAATTCACTTGTGAAGTTTGCAACCAATCATTCAGACAGTTACGTTATTTAACCAAACACCGTTTAATACACACTAATGAAAAGCCACATACGTGTGAAGTATGTAATAAGCCATTTAGACGGTTGCAGAATTTAGAACAACACCGTTTGACACACACTGGCGTAAAACCGTTCACTTGTGACGTTTGCAATAAATCATTTAGACATTTGATTAGTTTGAAGTATCATAAACTTGTGCACACTGGAGAAAAACCTTTTACGTGTGAAGTTTGCAACAAATCATTCAGACAATTGTTTCATTTAAAACAACATCGATCATTACATGAAAATGAATATAAAAAATAGTTTGTATTGCTGAAATGTACAAATATTACCTCAATAAATAATTATATATAAAATAAACTTTTTAGAACACTTTAAAATGTTCCAGAACATTCCAAAATGAGGCAAAATACTTTAAAATTCATTTAGAATATTCTTGAACGTTCAAAAATAATTTCATGTTGGAAAACTCCAAAAGAGATAGTGCAACAACTGTCAACTGAATATACAAGAAATATGCTCAACAAGTAACCACAAAATATTTATTTGTTATTAAATCCTGATTTTTAGTGCATTTTGTTTTTGTGAAGCATAATTCAAGCAAAATGATTGATTTGACGTATAAATTGAGTGGAAATAAATACCCAAAGATCGTTATTTCAATAAAAATAAGGTTAAGTTTTCAGTAGCTGTCAAACAGTCAAACTATACACATACAAAAACTAGGCTCAACAAGAAACCACAAAATATTTTTATGTCCTGATTTCGAGTGTAATTTATCTTGAAGAAGTGTAATTGAATCAAAATGATTAATCAAAAGTGGAAATAAATGCATAAAGATCCTTGCGTCACCAAAAATAAGGCTGCACTGTAGCTGTCAAATTGAATACATACAAAAAAAGGCCCAACAAATAACCACAAAATATTTATCTGTCATTACGTCCAAATTTTGACTGTCTTTGTATGTAATTCGAACAGAAAAATCAATTTGAATCATTAATTGTGTTAAAAGGGATGTTGTCGTAAAATAAAATAGATGGCGTTGGTGTCTTTCTTATTTAGCATCGTTTGCGCATGCCTCAAAAAATAAAAATAACATTAATTTTTTTGATCAATTTTTATTAATTTATAAATACGTCAGTTGGTAATGCAACAATCTTTTTTTATTTTCAGGCTGAATCTTCCACTTGTGAAGCCCATTGTTTGAGAAACAAGTCATCAGGACGTCATGTAAGTCTTAAAATGTTTTTTAATTAAGATTAAGCAATATTTGATATCATTTTTGTTAAATTTATAACCTAAAATAATTAATTGGAGGCTTTCAGTTGGTTCTGCCATCTTCCGCTAGATGGCAGCAGTCAAATAAATTCAGCGCCTCAACTAAAGATGGCAGGATACTCAAATGTCAAACTTTATTTAATTAAACAATAATTATGAATTCCATTGAAAATCAATAATGAAATAGTGAAAATAGGTTGAAATATTTGAATCGGGATAAAATTCAGCCATTTTCCACGAAATGACCAATCAGAAGCTAAATTGTAGTCCTGAAAGAGATGATTCCAATTTATCATCCAAAATTAATTCATTTGGTTCTTTTTTTATGATAACTCCTTTAAACTTCACTTTATCTTCTTCCATTACAGTTTGTTATTTTAAAATATGTGTATTATAAGTATTTTTATTGAAAAAACTCGACGTTTGACAGATGCAATCGTGGTTACTTGTTGAGCACATTTTTTGTATGTTTCATGTGTCACATAGAAATTACGTCCACTTTTTACGCAAATATTTCCTAGAAATGAGTTCCTGAGACAATTTTAGATTATATTAGTAGAAACATTTCAGTTTCCGTTTTGGAATGTATCAATAAAATAGAATATTCAACACATATTTGATAAAAGGGAATATAGAACAAAAAATTACGGTTGACAGCTGAAATTGTGGTTACTTGTTGAGCCTATGTTTAATTGCAAACCCATTTATTTATTTCCTAAAATTCTGAGTGCCTAAAATAATTATGATAATAATTTTAGGTTATGTTAGCACAAAACGTTCCATTTGCTAGTTAAATACATATTTGATAATTTATTTGACATTTCAACACATGTGAACCATAGGTATAATAAAAAATAGACCGCTACCCTCTTAATGAAGCTTTGAAGTCAATAAAACGAAATATAGAACGCAAAATTAAATTTGACAGCTGAAATTGTGGTTATTTGTTGAGCCTATTTTTTGTATGCTGTTTTAATGCAAACCCATTTATTTATTGAAATTGCGTATATAATAAACGCAAATATATCCTAGAATATTTAATTTGAGTTCCTGGAATAATTACGATGATAATTTTAGGTTATGTTGGTATTGACGTAGCCAAAACGTTTCAATTTATTGAAGATAATAATTTATGTGGCACCTAAAAGTATGTAAATCATAAATATCATTAAACAATAAACCATTGACTTTTTGTTGAAGTTTTGAAGTCAATAAAACGAAATATAGAACGCAAAATTAAGTTTGACAGCTAAAATTGTGGTTATTTGTTGAGCATATTATTGTATGCTGTCACATTTTGCAAACACTTGTTAATTGAAATTACGTCCACTTTTTACGCAAGTATTTCCTAGAAATGATAATTTTAGGTTATGTTAGTGAAAAACTGCATTTTGGAATGTAATATCAATAAAATAAAATAGATCAACACATATTTGATAATTTATTTGACACTTTAACACATGTGAAACATAGATATCATAAAAAATAGATTGCTAGCCTCTTGATGAAGCTTTGAAGTCAATAAAATCACAATGTGACAGCTAAAAATGTGGTTATTTGTTGAGCATATTTTTGTATGTTGTTACATTTTGCAAACATTTTTATTTATTGAAATTACGTACATATTTTACGCAAATACATCCTAGAATACTTAATTTGAGTTCCTGATGTAATTACGATGATAATTTTAGGTTAGGTTGGTATTGACGTAAACTTCAGGTAAAAAAAACGTTACAATTCATTTTTAATGCTTGAAGATAATTTATTTGACACCTAAACGCATGTAAACCATAGATATCACAAACAATAGACCAGTGACCTTTTGTAGAAGCTTCGAAGTCAATAAAATGAAAAACAGAACGTAAAATTAAATTTGACAGCTGAAATTGAGGTTATTTGTTGAGCACATATTTTGTATGCTGTCACATTTGGAAACACTTGTTTATTGAGATTACGTCCACTTTTTACGCAAGTATTTCCTAGAAATGATAATTTTAGGTTATGTTAGTGAAAAACATTTCAGTTTGCACTTTAGAATGTATTTTTAATAAAATAAAATGAATCAACAGATATTTGATCATTTATTTGACACTTTAACACATGTGAATCATAGATATAATAAAAAATAGATTGCTAGCCTCTTGATGAAGCTTTGAAGTCAATAAAATCAAAATGTGACAGTTAAAAATGTGGCTATTTGTTGAGCATATTTTTGTATGCTGTTACATTTTGCAAACATTTTTATTTATTGAAATTACGTACATATTTTAAGCAAATATATTTTAAAACATTTAATTTGAGTTTCTGAAATAATTACGTTGGTATTGACGTAAAAAAAGCCAAACGAAATATGGAGCACAAAATTACGTTTGACAGCTGAAATTGAGGTTATTTTTAGGCAAATATAAGCTAGAATATTAGTTTAGAGTTTTGTTTTATTAAATTAATTATAATACACGATTAAATCTTAAATATTAATGAAATATTTGCTTAATTCCGTCTTCTTCGGACTCTAGATATCCTCCAAGCATTTGGTTCTTCATATTTGTTGTACAACGGTTCAAGCCTTTGATTTTTCTTAAATTTGCTCAATTTTGTCGGGTCGGAAAACTTGAAAAATGCAGGCGCGAATTCAACAAGCCATTTTGGATCAATTGTCGTAACTTCTCGCATGTATTCTTTTGTTGTTTGGACCAATTCGTGATAAATCACCCATTCGGGTTGTCGGTTAAAGAGGGCCGAACTGGGATGAATATACACAACTTGGGAGTCTACTAAAGTTCTATATCCTTCTTGGGGGTCCTTTTTAGCTGCGTTGCGGAAAAACCCTGAACAAACTGCTTTTTGGACCCTTACAGTATTTTTTTCCGCTGAAACTACATCAAGTTTATGCCGGTCCATGATCCCTAAAAGTTGTTTGCGGACATCTTGGGCCCTTTTAAGGGTTCTGATTTGTATGAAGTTTTCGTAGCACCACGCGTTTGAAAATTTATTATTTTTCCATGAGTTATAAACCGCTAAAAGCGTCAAATGGTCTCCTTCCGGTTGGTTGAATTTAGCTTTTTTTTGGTCCGCTAATGATTGTTTGTCTTTGGGGCGGTAAAAAACGTTTTGCACGCTTAACATTGAGGTTATGGTTAGTATTTCGTCGCTGCATTGAAGGGCGACGCTCATAATTAACATTTTTGATAAATTTGGTTCCAAAGGGAATTCCGCCATCCGGCGGCCTAATCTAGTAAGAAGCCCTTCGTCGTCTAACGCGCTTAAAGAGTGTAATTGTTCGAGGGCCATTATTAGGGCTTCTACAGGGGGGGCGTCCATAAAATCAAAATGCAATAAATCATTAATTCCCATTGTTTTTAATTGTAAAACAGTTGTGGCTAAATTCGTGCGCTGAATTTCTGGTACAGGCGTTGGAAGCATTTCGTCGCGGTAGGCTCTTTCGGTGTATAAACGGTAACAACGTCCAGGGCCGGTTCGGCCCGCACGACCCGCCCGCTGCTTCGCTTGCGCTTGACTAATAGGAGTGACGACCAAACTGTCCATACCAGTTTTTGAATTATAAACCTTTTGTTTTACAAATCCAGGGTCAACAACATAAAAAATTCCGTCGATTGTTAGGGACGTTTCGGCAATATTCGTCGCAATAACAACTTTGCGACTCCCAGGGGGCGCCGGTTCAAAAATCCGACTTTGCATTTCGCTAGGCAGCGCTGAATACACCGGAAGTATAATCAACTCCGGCACATCCGGCCCTAAAGTCTTCATCCTTTCATACAAAATCTCACACGCACTGTCAATTTCCTCCTGCCCCGTCAAAAACAACAAAACATCCCCTGGCGGCTCCCGCAAATGAATTTGCATCACAGTTATTAAACTAGCGTCCAAATAATCCGTTTCCGGTTCTTTTGTGTACAAAACTTCTACGGGAAATGTTCTCCCAGGGATGGTAAAAATTGGAGACTCGAAAAAATATTGCGAGAATTTAACGGCGTCTAATGTTGCGGAAGTTACGATTAGTTTTAGTTCCGGGCGGCGCTGTACGGCGCTTTTTAGCAAGCCGAAAAGGACATCCGTGTGAATTGTACGCTCGTGGGCCTCGTCAAGCATTATGACGGAATAATTTTTGAGGTCTAAGTCCATTAGGCACTCGCGGAGCAGCATTCCGTCTGTCATGTATTTTATTTGCGTCTCGGCGCTTGTGCAGTCCTCGAAACGAATTGTGTAGCCAACCTGAAAACAGAAATATTATATAATAATATCCAAACATTCTAGAATGATCGAAAATATTCCAGAACTGTTCCAAACTGTTTTAAATTAATTAGATGTCAAGAAATTGTCATTCTAGAATGTTACAGATCACTCAAAAATATTCCAGAGCATTCCAAAACGTTCCAGAATGCTTTAAAATGTTTGAAAACATTGCAGAATGTTCAAAAATATTTTAGAACATTCTAGTACGATCCAGAATCACGCCAGAATGTTTTACAGTGTTCCAGAATGTTCTAAATCGTTTCAAAATAATTTTAAGTTAACACATTCTTGTTTTAAGATGTCACAGATTGTCTTAAAATATTCTAGAATGTCTTAGAATACTTCAGAACGCTCCAGAACATTCCAAAATGCTCTAGAATGTGCCAGAACACTTTAAAATATTCTGAAACATTCTAGAATGCTCCACAATGTTTCAAAACACTTCAGAATGTTCTAAAAAGTTGAAAAATGTTTCTAGTTGTTCCAAAATAAATTTAAGTCAACATTTTTTTGTTGTAAATCGTTCCTAAACGATTTAAAACGTTGAAATGCATTTTGGAATGTTCTAGAATATACAACAATACTTTGAAACATTCCAAAACATTTGAGAATGTTCTAGAAAGTGCCAGAGTACTAGAAAACGTTATATATTATTTGAAAACACTTTAAAATTCTTCAAATCGTTTCCAAAATAATTTCTTTTGGAAAATTTTTTGATATTAATATAATATAAATATGTCAAAACACTCCAGAACGTTCCAGAATGCTTCAAAACGTTCCAGAATTGTCCAGAATACTCTAGAACACGCCAAAATGTTACACAATGTTTTAAAATGCTGCAGAATGTTCTAAATCGTTCCAAAAGTCATAGAATTTTTGTAAAAAGATTTATAGAATGTTCAAGAATATTTCAAAGCTCTTTAGAACGTTCTTAAACATTCCAGAATGCTCTAGAATGTTCCGGAACATGTTAGAACATTTTACAATGATTTTAAATTAGGAAATTCTTGCTGATTTTGCTTCAAATTAATATTTAAGAGCTTGAGGACATTCAAAAACAAAAAGTCAAATAATTGTAATGTTTTAAAATATTCTAAAATATTCCAGAAGGTAGTTAAATGTTCTAAAACCATTTCAAAACAATTTTGACAAGAAATTCTTGCTTTAAATCGTTTAAAAAATATTTCAGAACACTCTAGAACGTTCTAGAATATTATATAATGTTTCGGAAAGCTTTAAAATATTCTAGAATACTGCAAAATGTTTCAAATCGTTCCTAAATGCTTGATAATATTTCTAGAACGTTCCAGAACATGCCAAAATGTTATACAATGTTCCAACACACTTCAGATTTTTTTAGAACGGTGCAGAATGTTCCAAATCGTTCCAAAACAATTTTAAGTCTACAAATTCTTGTTTAAAATTGTTCCGAGATGTTACAGATTGTTTTAAAATATTCTATAATGTTCCATAATACTTTAGAGCGTTCCAAAATGCTCTAGAATGTGCCAGAACACTTTTAAATATTCTGGAATATTGTAGAACATTCTAGAATGCTCTACAATGTTCCACAATATCTCAGAATTTTCTAGAACACGCCAAAATGTTTCGAAACACTTTAGTTTTTGTTATTAAACGTTCCCAAACGTTTTAAAACGTTGAAAAGCATTTTGAAATGTTCTAGAATATACAAAAACACTTCAAGACGTTTAAAAACATTTAAGAATGTTCTAGTATGTGCCAGAACACTAGAAAACACTTTAAAATGCTTCAAATTATTCCTAAAAAAATTTCTTGTGGGGAAATCTTTGATCTTAAAAGTTCCAGAGCTTTCCAGAATGCTCTGCAGTGGTCCAGAAGATCCTACGTTACAGAATGTGTCAAAATGTTGCAGAATGTTCTAAATCGTTCAAAAATAATTTTAAGACAAGAAGTTTTTGGTTTAAATCGTTCCAAAAGTCACGGAATTCTTGAAAAAGAATTACAGAATGTTCAAGAATATTTCAGAGCACTTTAGAACGTTCTGAAACATTCCAGAATGTTCCGGAATGCTCCAACACACTTCAAAATGTTTTAGAACGTTTCAAAATTATTTTAAGTCATTCCAAAACGTCACGGAATATTTTAAATACTTTAGAATAATCCAAAACTCTTTAGAACGTTCCAGAACATTTAAGAATGTTGTAGAATGAGCCAGAACACAAAAGTCTAGTTTTTAATTGTTCCAAAACGTTGCAGGATGTTTTAAGACATAAAAATATTCCAGAACACTCTAGAACGTTTCAGAATCCTCTACAATGTTCTAGAATATTCCAGATTGCTCTAAAATCTTCTAGAGCCAGCCAGAGTGTTGCACAATGTTCCAAAACATTTCAAAATGTTTCAAATCGTTCCCAATAATTTTAAATCACGAAAATTTTGGTCTCAATTGATTCAAAACGTCACAAAAAGCTTAAAGAAATTTTCTAGGATATTCCGGAGCACTTAAGAACGTTCCAGAATGTTTAAATGTTGTTCTAAAATAATTTCGTAATCAAAAACCTTGCTCTAAATTGTTTCAGAGCATTACAGGATATTCTAGAACATTCCAAAATGTTCTAGAGTGTTCCACAAACCGCTGAAGCTTCACAAAATGTTCCAGGATGCATTTTTATAATGTTAAACCATTTTAAAGTCATTTTGTGTAAAAAAAAAATTGTTTCAAATGATTCCAGAACGTTGCACGATCTAAAATTTTCTAAAACACGCCTCAATACCAAAAAATGTTCAAAAACACTTCAGAATGTTCTAGAACATTACAGAATAGTCCAAATCATTTCAAAATAATTATAAGTCAGGAATTATTTGATTTAAAACGTTCCAAAACGTCACAAAATGTTTAAAAGTCACAAACTTTTGTTAAAAATAATTATAAAATGTTTAAGAATATTTCACAACCCATTAGAACGTTCTAGAATATTCCAGAAAGCTCTAGAATGTTCCGGAATGCTTCCAAATATTTTAGGACATTTTATAATGATTTTAAATTAGGATTTTGCTTCAAATTCATATTAAAGAGCTTCTAGTGTTTTAAAATATTCTTAAATATTCCATAACGTAGTTAAATGTATGAAAACCATTCCAAAATAATTTTGACAAGAAATTCTTACTTTAAATTGTTTCAAAAAATTCTGGGACGTTACAGAACATTCAAAAATATTTCAGAACACTCTAGAACGTTCTAGAATATAATATAATGTTCAAGAATGTTTCAGAATAGTCTAGAATGTTCCAGAACATTCTAGAATGCCTTCAGAACACGCCAAAATGTTACACAATGTTCCAACGCACTTCAGAATATTTTAAATTATTTTAGAGTCAGAAAATTTTTATTCTAAATCGTTCCAAAACGTCACAGAATAATTCAAATATTCTAGAGTATTTTAGAATACCTTAAAATGTTCCAGAACATTCCAGAATACTCTAGAAAAAGCCAGAACACTGAAAAATGTTATATATAATATTCAAGAACACTTCAAAATATTTTATAATGTTTTAAATTACTTTTAATCGTTCCAGAATGTAGCAGAATATTGTAGAACGTTCAAGAATATTTCTGCAATGTTCTAGAACATCCCAAAATGCTCTAAAATTCTCTAGAACATACCAAATTTCTTATATAATGTTCCAAAACACTTTAAAATATTCTAAAACATAGCAGAATGTTCCAAATCATTCCAAAAAAATTTAAGGCAAGAAATTTTTGTTCTGAATTGTTCCAAAATTTCACAGAATTTTTTTTAATATCCTAGAACATTCCGGAGCACTTTAAAACGTTCCAAAACATTCCGAAATGATCTAGAATGTAGCAGAATATTTTAAACCGTTCTAAAATAATTTTATAATATTAACCCTCGCTCTAAATTGTTACAGAGCATTTTAGAATGTTTTAGAACATTCTAAAATGCTCTAGAATGTTCTAGAACATTCCAAAATGCTCTACAATGTTCCAGAAACTGCTAAAAATATTCTAGAGCTTTGTAGAATGTTCTAAACTGTTTTAACGTCATTTCATGTCAAAACAAAATTGTTTTAAGTAATTCCAGAACGTTGCACGATGTTCTAGAACTGAACAAACCTTTACGAATCATTCAAAAATATTTAAAAACATTCTACAATGTAGCAAAACACTGAGAAACTTAATATATTGATCCAGAAAATTTTAAAATATTGTAGAATACTGTACAATATTTCAAATTGTTTCTAAAATAATTTTAGAGCGTTGCAGAATGTTTCAGAACATTTCAGAACACTATAGAACGTTCCAGAATATTGTAAAATGTTCCAGAGCATTCTAAAAAGTTCTGTAATTTTTTAAAGCAAGCCACAACATTATAAAATGTTCAAAAACATTTCAGAATGTTCCAAATTATGTTATAATAATTTTAAGTCAGAAGTTTTTGGTTTAAAACATTCCAAAACGTCGCAAAATATTTTAAAACGTTGGAAAGCATTTTTACTTACTTCCTGTCCCAATCGGCACCCGAATTCCTCCGCAACTCTTTTAGCAACGCTCATGGCGGCCACCCTTCTGGGTTGTGTGCACCCAATCTTCCCTCTAGCTGTAAACCCGAATTCGGCTAAATATTGAGTAATTTGTGTGGTTTTTCCTGACCCAGTCTCCCCAATAACAATCAAAATTTGATTTTCCGTCACTGCTTTGATCAACTGATCCCTCAGTTTGAAAATAGGCAGACTTTGTCTTTGTTCCAAAATTGTGAGATTAGTTTTCCTCCCGAAGGAGGTTTTTTTTCCGCCAATGCAATATTTCTTCCATTCTGGAAGGTCTTGGGATTGGATTCCGACTCCGCGGATGTTGCTGGCTAATACTCGATCCAAATCCGGAAGTGGGTCTATCCAGTTTTTGTTTAAGCCAGCTGGAAGTGATTCCATTTCGGCTTCCCGGGCAATCATTTTTTGTTCGCGCCTTTCTTTGGCTAAAGCGCATTGCATCATCGCAGCCTGAGCGAGACTTCCGTCCGGGTTGCGGATAATTCTAACAGGTGATAAATCATGTAATGACCTTCCGTGACCTTGCAAAAACGGAGGCTCATCTTCCACTAATTCTATTTCAATATCAGCTTCCCCTTCTTCTTCTTTAGGTAACAAACCTGTCTCCAAATCGAATTCCGGAAGTTCGGATTTATCGATACAACCGGAACTCAACATTTGTTTTATTTCCCACTTTTCAGGGCTCGAAATTCGGTGAACCCGTTTTCGGGAAGCGTTTTCGTCGTTTTCGGTGGTTGTAGATTCCGGAAGTTGGACAAAATTGCGGCTGTTTCCGGTTGGGCGGTCAGGATTACGCCCTAAAGTTTCAGAGGTGGCAGGATTTGGGGTAGGGTTCAAATCGCGGCCTGAATTTTGGTCAACGTCTTTTAAACTCAGCGAAATTTTTTGCCCCGCTATTCCCAGTACTTTAATCTTTACTTTTTGGCCTCTGGAAACAACTTCCGATACGGAAATGACGCGGCCTTCCGCCCTGAGTTGGGAAATATGCACCAACCCTTCAAAACGCTTTTTTAGACCATCCAATTGAACAAAACAACCGAATGGAACTATATTTGCAACTTTTCCGTTATAAATCTTGCCCACTTCCGGTTCGTCCCTTAAATCGACTTGTATTTCCGGTGAATCTATTTTTTTGTTAGGCGACCAAGATCTCGAACGGCGGCGGTTGGAACGCGAATTAGAACGCCTGGAACGATTTTGACGTCTGGAAGTATCTTGTCTGTGCTTTCTATTCGGTGATTTTGATCGCCTGGAGTGTCTGGAACGTTTTTGGGGACTTCTGGAACGACTCCTGTGCCTTTTTAATTTATTCCGATCGCGCGACGAATGTCGCGCCTTTTTATCCCTTGAACGGCTGCGATTCCTCTTAACTTCCTGTTTTTCTTTTATAGGTTTGCTAGTAGATGGCGCTAGCGCTTCCAGCTCCGCCATGGCGTCATCCACAATTTTAATATCAGTTTTATCTTCTTTTATTTTGTCAATTTTCATTTCAAGCTCCAAAGGTTTTTGTTTTTCATTTGGAATAGCCAAACCGGGAAATTTCATTGCTAAAGCATCCTTTTCGGCCTTTTCCGGGATATTTAGATCATCTTTATCATGTTTTTGCGGTTTCATATGTTGTATAATTCTCAATAAGTTTGCAATGAAACTGTCACTAAATTCTGCACAATTTTCAAGCAAAACCTTTTTGAAACCATCAAAAGTACTGTGTTTCTCCGATAAATGTATAATGAATTCCGCTACAACAAACAAGCGTTCAGAAAAGTCCCCTACATATAAAACAGTACGAAACTCACCTAAATCTTTATCGTTCATTCCTATATGGTTTTCTAATTCGGTACAAACTTTAGAAACTAAAGATAAATGTTCTAATTTTGCTACTTCATCCATTTTGACTTTAAAATTATTATTTAGCTACGTTACGAACTGTCAACTGCACTTAACCTTACTTTGCACAATGTTGCCACAAGACTTTACCACAAGATTAAAAAAACAACAAATTATTAATTATTTATATAACCAATCAATAAATTGAATATTCTAATATATATTTATATTAAATGTAGTATACTTTCAATTTAAACAGCATATTAAAAATGTGCTCAACAAATAATCACAAATTAAGTTGTCAAAACAACATTATTATGATTTCTTCCGTATTATTCTTGAACACATATAAATAAATTGATTATCGCATATTTATTCCAATTTTACTAATTTCAGTATTCTTATTTGTATTTGTAAAGTATAATTATCTTTTTAATAAAAAAACTGGACGTCAAATGACCCCAATGCCAATGTTACCAATAGTCTAACATTATGACAGCTAAATATGTGGTTATTTGTTGAGCATACTAAATGTATAATGTCATATTTTATACTTTTGTTAAATTGTAATTACGTTCTCATTTGACATTGTTACATCTTAGAATATTTGATTAGTGATCTGTTTTTATGATTTTCAATATAAATTGATGCTAGTTTATAGTATTTTCTTTTATTTACTAATTTTTGATTGTGAAAAGTAAGGTTAAGTGCAGTTGACAGTTCGTAACGTTATTAAATTGTTATTTTGAAGTGAATATCAGTTGAAATGGATAAAGTAGCAAAATTAGAACAATTATCTTCAGTCACAGAAATATTTCAACTAAAATATTGCTTTATTTACTTAGGATGTCCTAATATTGGACTGTTGGTACTATTGTCATTTGACGTTTAGTAGACAAAGATTTATTAATATTTTTATTAAATGTGTTCATATTCTACAATATACAAATAGAATTGTAAAAGCTAATTTTTTTTAAATATATAATTGTAATACATAATACATAAAATCATGGTCACCTATAAATATAATTACAATTTAGAAAAATATTGCGATAATCATTTTATTAACACTTGTTTGGTAATAATACAAAATAAATCATAACAAAACTAAAATTATTGAGGTGAGAAATCAATTTTTATTATTCTGACAGCTTAAATAAAAGTGCAAAATATGACAATATACTAAAAATATGCTCAGCAAATAATTCTAATGCTAGACTGTTGGTAACATTGTCATTAGTATCATTTGACGTTTAGCTTTCCGGTTGTCAATATTTCTATTAAAAAGACAATTATATTTTACAAATACAAATAAGAATTCTAAAAATTGATCAGCAATTGGGTAAAATTGGAATAAATAAAACCAATGACAATGCTACCAATAGTCTAACATTATTACAGCTAAAAATGTGGTTATTTGTTGAGCATATTTCTAGTATCATGTCTCATTTTGCACTTTTATTAAATTGAAATTACATCCTTATTTTACATTGTCACATCTTAAAATATTAAATTAGAGATTCGCTTTTATGATTATTATTATAAATTAATACTAATTTACAGTTTTTTCTTTCATTTATCAATTTCTGATTGTTGAAAGTTAGGTTAAGTGTAGTTAACAGCTCGTAATGTGATTAAATTGTTGTTTTGGAGTGGATATTAGTTGAAACTGCAAAATTAGAACATTTTTCTTCAGTCACAGTCGTTTTCCAACGAAAATATTGCTTAATTTATTATAGATTTCTTATATTAGACTGTTTGTAGCATTGTCATTTGACGTTTGCTCACAAATTTTATTCAGAATAATTTACTAACACAGATTACAATACCAGTGTTTATTTTATTTACTTGTATGTTCACAATATCACTCACTATTACTCGTACTGAATCACTGAATGACTTCCTCTCCGGGCTCGCGCTCTTATATACCTTTATGGCCGGTTTTATAAAAGACCAAGTAAATTTACTCCTTAAACAAATTCTAATCAGTTTGAGCTTTTTTATGACAACAAAATCATTGCTGTCAAATAATCGACTAACATCTAACAGTAAATTTTATGAAATACTCTGCCCTTTATAAAAACGGGCATTAGCCAACAAATCGCCAACATTCAATTGTCTAACAGTTGATGCCTGGCAAGCACCGAACATCTAGTAACCGTAGGCTGTCAATCATGTCCAACAAATGAATATCGATTTGGTCAATGCTAATTAGGCTTACAGAGCAACGTTGCTACCAATCTAAAAAAAATTAGGTTTAAGTTTTATAAATAGGCATTACAGTACTCAAACGGGTCTCATAAAGTACACTTTATGACACCCAAATGGAAAAAAATAATTATGTGAGCCAATTACTCCAAATATTTTACATTTGTGACAATATTTTTATTAAATTGAGGTTCATATTCTACAATATACAAATAAAAATTGAGAAAGCTGATTTTTCTTAAATATTTAATTGTAATAAATAAAATATAAGTCTACACTTTTACACTCCTGGAAATAAAATTAAAATATTTATCAGAGTATTGCTCTATCTTGCAATAACCATTTATAAGCATTTGTTTAGAAGAAATTACAAAATAAACTATAATTGATGAGGTGAGAAATCAATTTTTGTTATTCTAACAGCTTTAATAAAAATACAAAAAACGACAACATACTAAAAATATGCTCAACAAGTAACCCTAATGCTAGACTGTTGGTAACATTGTCATTAGTGTCATTTGACGTTTAGTTTTCTAGTTGTTAATATTTCTATTAAATAGTATTCTACAAATACGAATCAGAATTCTAAAAATTGATTAGCAGCTTAGTAAAATTGAATTAATTACATTAACATCCTTGTCAATGTTACCAGAAGTCTAACATTATGACAGCTAAAAATGTGGTTATTTGTTGAGCATGCTTTTAGTATGTTGTCATATTTTGCACTTCTATCAAATTGGAATTACGTTCTTATTTAACATTGTTACATCTTAGAATATTCAATTTGTGATTTGTTTTTATAATTGTTGATATAAATTATTACCAATTTATAGTATTTTCTTTTATTTACTAATTTTTTATTGTTTAAAGTAAGGTTAAGTGCAGCTGACAGTTCATAACGTAGCTAAATTGTTATTTTGAAGTGGATATCAGTTGAAATGGATAAAAAAGCATAATTAGAGCATTTATCTTCAGCCACAGTCGTTTTTCAACGAAAATATTGCTTATTTTTGATGTCCTAATATTAGATTATTAGTAACATTGTCATTTGACGTTCAATATACGAACATTTATTAATATTTTTATCAAATTCAGTACTCGAATTCTACAATAAACACATTGAACTAAAAGAGATGATTTTTTTTTGAATATATAATTGTAAATTCATATAAAATCTTGGTTATCGGGAAATATAATTAAAATATTTGGAAAAATATTGTTTTATTTTGCTATGAATAATACGAAATCAAACATAACAAAATTATAATTATTGAGGTGAGAAATCAATTTTTGTTATTTTTACAGCTTTAATAAAAGTGCAAAATATGACAACATACTAAAAATGTGCTCAGCAAATAATCCTAATGCTAGACGATTGGTAACATTGTCATTATAGTGTCATTTGACGTTAAGCTTTCTGATTGCTAATATTTCTATTAAATACATAATTATATTCTACAAATACGAATAAGAATTCTAAAAATTGATTGGCAACTTAGTGAAATTGGAATAAATAAATCCAATGTCAACGTTATTAATAGTCTAATATTATGACAGCTTAATATGTGGTTATTTGTTGAGCATATTTTTAGTATTTGTCATATTTTGCACTTTTATTAAATTGGAATTACGTTCTCATTTAAAGTTGTTACATCTTAGAATATTCAATTTGTGATTTGCGTTTATGATTTTAACATAAATTAATACTAATGTACAGTATTTTCTTTCATTTACTAATTTTTTATTGTGAAAAGTGAGGTTAAGTGCAGTTGACAGTTCGTAATGTAATTAAATTGTTATTTTGAATTAGATATCAGTTGAAATGGATGAAATAGCAAAATTAGAACATCTACCTTTAGTCACAGTCGTTTTTTAACGAAAATATTGCTTTATTTATTTTTGATGTCCTAATATTAGACTACTGGTATCATTGTCATTTGACGTTTAGTATTAAACATTAATATTTTTATTTTTAGTGCTCATATTCTACAAAATATACATTGAACTGGAAGAGATGATTTTCTTCTGAATATATAATTGTGAATTTACATAAAATCTTGGTTACCGGAAAATATAATTAAAACACTTGGAAAAATATTGCTTTATTTTGAGATAATCGTTTTATTAGCACTTCTTAAGGAATAATACGAAATCAAACATAACAAAATTAAAATTATTGAGTTGAGAAATCAATTTTTGTTATTCTGACAGCTTTAATAAAAGTGCAAAATATGACAACATACTAAAAATATGCTCAGCAAATAATCCTAATGCTAGATAATTGGTAACATTGTCATTATAGTTTCATTTGACGTTTAGCTTCCTGATTGCTAATATTTCTATTAAATACATAATTATATTTTACAAATACGAATAAGAATCCTAATAATTGATTAGCAATTTAGTAAAATTGGGATAAATAAAATATGGCTCTACTTTAACCCCAATGTCAATGTTACCAACAGTCTAACATTATGACAGCTAAAAATGTGGCTATTTGTTGAGCATATTTCTAGTATGTTGTCATATTTTGCACTTTTATTAAATTGGAATTACGTACTCATTTAAGATTGTTACATCTTAGAATATTAGATTTGTGATCTGCTTTTATGATTTTTAATATAAATGAATGCTTATTCGCAGTATTTTCTTTCATTTACTAATTTTTTATTGTGAAAAGTGAGGTTAAGTGCAGTTGACAGTTCGTAATGTGATTAAATTGTTATTTTGAATCAGATATTAATTGAAGTGGATGAAGTAGCAAAATTAGACCATTTTTCTTCAGTCACAGTCGTTTTTAACGGAATTATTGTGTTTATGATTATGATTCTAGAGACCCTAGTTTTTAGTTTTAGTTTGTTTGATTGTCATGGTTTGTTTTGGTTTTTTTGTAAATAATATGAAAAAATTCTGACAATATAGCACAACGTTTGGCTGTGTAGTGTGTATTCAAAGAATAAAGTTTATTCATACAAAAAATGAAAAATACAGTCCATTTATATCAATTTTAAACATATTGCTTTATTTATTTTTGATATCGTTATATTAGGCTATTGGTAGAATTGTCATTTGACGCTTAATACACAAATATTTATACATTTTTTTATTAAATTAGGTATTCATATTCTACAATATACAAATTGAACTGAGACAGATGCTTTTTATCTTAAATATATAATTGTAATTGGATCTACATTTACATAAAATCTTGTTTATCTGGAAATATAATTAAAATATTAATTTATCTTGCAATTAATGAGGTGAGAAATCAATTTTTGTTATTCCGACAGCTTTAATAAAAGTGCAAAATGTGGCAACATACTAAAAATATGCTCAGCAGATAACCACATATTTAGCTGTCCTAATGTTAGACTATTGGTAAAATTGTCATTTGACGTTTAGTTTAAATTGGAATAAATGAAATATATTAAATATTGTTGTTATTTTGCGATAATCAATATTTGTTTAAGAATAATACGAAATAAATTATAATTGTTTGAAAAGAAATTTTTGTTGTTTTGACAGCTAAATTTGTGGTTATTTGTTGATCATAAATTGAATTAATATTGCAAATATTAATTTGAAATAAAAAGCCATTCATACAGTGATTTACAAAATGTTTTAATCATTGCACTTTACAAATAAACCAGTAAGTTCAATTTATAATTATTATAAAACTAAATTCCTAAATATATTTTACAAATTGTTTCGTTTATGTTACCAACTTTTAGTAATAAATAAATGCCGATTATGGCAATTGAAAGAAAGGAACATAATCAGATATGTTGAAACATTGGAATTTACTTTTAAATATTATGTAAACGTTGATAGGGCGTATTAACAATCCTTGTATCGTGTAAAAGTTCACAATCGGGGTTTAACATAAGAAAATTGACAACACCGACGGCTGTAACACTTGTTCCTCGGACGTCTAAATACTCCAAATGCAAATCCATGAGACTTCGTAACGCCGTATCGGTTATATGGCGGTAACCACGGCATACCAACACTTTTAATCTGTAAAAAAATTATTTTGTACTCTAAAGCTTGTTTAAAGATGGATTTTACCTGGTGGTATAATCTTGGGCTTCGCCCCCGTCGTACACAATATGCACCCCAGGGTCAAGCCTCTCAATAATGACCCTCAAATCGCGCCTGCGCCCCCCTCTGCGCCTCGGATTCTGAATAATGACATGTCCGTGAATTCTTGAAGTCGGTGGTAAATTAAAAGGATTCGGGTGAACTCTGGGGCTTTGGGGCTCAGCTGGAGGCGGTTTTTTTTCTGGTTGAGGTTTAGGCTGAGCCGGAGGCTCTTCTTTTGCAGGCGGCGCCTCATCTGAATCACTAGATGACGTATGATCTTGATTTAAAGTGACATTTGAACGACGAGTCGGTGACGGGGGCGGCAACAAAGTTGGATCGTTTTGAGGCAGCACTTTATAACCACTCGGACCTACAAACAAAATAAAACACCAAAAGTCTACAAAAAATTATTAATTACCTGGTTGATTAAAACTTTCATCATCGGAGGTTGATTCTTGGTGAAACGGCGGCCGAAACAAAACGCTAGTCTCGCCTGGGGGGTCTTCCGCATCGGGCCTCGCCCCCATGAACCACTGCACGCCGGCATCCGTCACATCCGCCTTTTAAACACAACAATTTAACCTTGGAAGTATTTAATAACTTTTAATGCACACCTGCATCAATTCTAATTCCAAAAGGGCGGCAGATGCAGTCGCTTGCTCAAACAAAACATCATCTTCATCTTCCGTGTCAGACACATCGTCACAATATAACGTTTCCGGTGGGTTCCATTCTTCTGGAGTTTCCGGTTCGGATGAAGGACTGCGAGGTTGTGATGATGACGCAATTGGATTATTTACCTAACAATTCAACAAAATTGAGACATTTTAATGCATTTTAAAACAGTCTGGGACATTCTAAATCATTCCGAAGTTTATTTTATAACATTTTGAGGCAAATTTGGCAAATTTGGAATGTTTTAGGGTATTAGGGCACCTTGTGGAACATTTTATGACGCTTTAAAACGTTGTAGAACATTTTGCAACATTGTACAACATTTTGGAGTATTCTGAAACATTCTGAAGCATTCTAGAATGTTTTAAGACGTTCTGGAACATTTTTCAACATCATACAACATTTTTGGAATGTTTTCCAATACTTCCAAGCATTCAAAACTTTTTTAGAACGTTTTAAAACATTCTAAAAAAAAATCGACTGGTTTTACCAACATGAAATTATTCTGGAATGTTTTGGAATATTTTATGATGTTCTGGAACTTTATTGTGCATTCCAAAGCATTCCGGAATGCTAAAAAACATTCCAAAATGTTCTAGAACGCTTCAGGACATTCTAGAACGTTTCAAAAGACTTTAATAAACATAAAATTATCTTGAAACGTTTTGGAACATTGTATAATGTTGTGAACAGTTCTGGAGAATTCCAAAACATTCTGGAATGTTGTAGAATATTCTGGAATGTTTCAGAACATTCTGGAACTTTCCAAAACAATCTAGAACGTTTCAGAGCGTTCTGGAATAAAGAAGACAAGGTTAAAACATTCTGCAACATTTCAGGAAGTTCTAGAGTATTTCAGAATGTTATGGAACGTTCTAGAACATTCTGCAATATTGTAGAACATTTTTGAACAGTAGACAAGTTTTTTTTTAGCATAAAATGGTCTTGGAACGTTTTGGAACATTATATAATGGAATGTTTGCAAGAATTGAAAACTTTTTTAGAACGTTTTAAAACATTCTAAAGAAAAGTCGACTGGTTTTACCAACATGAAATTATTCTGGAATGTTTTCAAGCGTTGTAGAGTATTTCGGAATGTTTTAGAACATTGCAGAATATTCCACAACATTCTAGAACGCTTCAGGATATTCTAGAACGTTTTAAAATATTCATTAATAAAGTAGACAAGGTTTTCATGAACATAAAATTATCTTGGAGCGTTGTGGACAGTTCTGGAGCATTCCACAACATTCTGGAATGTTGCAGAATATTCTGGACTGTTTCAGAACATTCTGGAACTTTCTAAAACAATCTAGAATATTTCAAAGCGTTCTGGGATAAGAAAACAAAGTTTTCCCTACATTAAATTATTCTGGAAGGTTTAAAGACATTCTGGAAGATTCAGAAAATTGTAATGGAACGTTCTAGAACATTCTGCAATATTGTAGAACATTTTGAAACAGTAGACAAGTTTTTTTTTTAGCATAAAATGGTCTTGGAACGTTTTGGAACATTGTATGACGTTCTGAAGCGTTTTGGAACATTTAAAACATTCTGGAGCAAATCGGCAAGATTTTTCACAACATAAAATTATTCTGGAACGCTTCGGAACATTCTGCAGCGTTCTGGAATATTCTAAAGTATTTTAAGAATATTAAGGAACGTTCTAAAACTTTTTACAACATTTTAAAATATTGCAGAACATTTAAAACAGTTAAAAAGATTTTCCTCAACATAAAATTGTCTTAGACAGTTTTAGAATATTTTAAAGCGTTCTAAAACATTTCACAAAGTTCTGGGGCGTTTTAAAATATTTGGTGAACAATTGGCAAAGTTTTTCTCAACATAAAAAATTATTTTGGGATGTTTTGTAACATTCTGAAGTGTTTCGGAATATTATAGGACGTTCTAGAACATTCTAGAATGTTGCAGAACATTCTAGAACGATTGGCAAGATTTTTCTCAACATACAATTGTCTTAGAACGTTTTAGAACACTCTGGAGCAAAATTGACTGGGTTTTCTTAACAGAAAACTATTCTGGAGCATTCTAAAGCTTCCCAAAATTTTATAAAACGTTCCAGAATTTTCTATCATGTTATAGAATTGTTTTAGAACAATCTAGAGCAAAATTAACAAGGTTTTCTCAACAGAAAATTATTTTAGAACGCTGTATAACGTTTAGAAGTATTTTAACACACTTAAAATGACAGTATAATGTTATTAAACGTCCTAGAATATTTTAAAACATTCTAAAGCAAAATCGGCAAACTTTTATCAACATAAATTATTCTGGAACGTCCAGAAACATTCTAAAACTTTCTGAAATGTTGTAAATTATTCTAGAATATTTTGTCACGTTATGGAACGTCTTATAATATTTTAGACGTTTCATAACCTACAAAAATATTTTTAAATGTTCCAGAACGCTACAAAATAGTTAACAACGTTTCAAAATTATTTTAAATTGTTGTAAAACGTCCCAGAACTTTGTTGAATGTTCCAGAATGTTTTAAAACCGTTATGCATATTCTAAAACGTTCTACAATGCAGTGGAATGTGCTAGAAGCTTTCAAAATAATCTAGAATGTTCCAGAATACTGCAAAATGTTTTACAATGTTCAATAATGTTCTAGAACGTTCTAGAAAGATTTTATGTTGAGAAAATCACGCCGATTTTGCTTCAAAATGTCCTAAAACCTACTAGAAAACATTTTAAAATGCCCCAAAACATTTCACAATAATTTCATGTTTGAAAACTGTTCCAGAATCTTTTAAAATATTTCAGAACACTTTAGAACAGGCATGAATGTTTCAGAACGCTCCAGAACTGTTTTGCAATATTTCAGAATGTTCTAGAATAATTACATGCTCAGAAAACTCAGCTAATTTTCCTTCAGAATGTTTTAAAATATTCTAGAACGTTCTAAAACATTTCACAACGTTCCAAAATGCTACAGAAAGTTTTGTAATGTTGCAAAATAATTGCATACTGAAAAAACATTTTAGTTTACCAAAATGTTGTAAAATGTTCTTGTAAAACATTTTAGAACATTTTAAAACATTCTGGAGTAAACTTATCGAAGTTTTCTCAACAAGAAATCATCATGGAACATTGAATAACGTTCCAAAGCGTTCTAGAACATTCTGTAATGTTCTAAAACATTCCACAACAATCTTGAACGCTTTAAAATGTTATAGGACAAAATTGGCAAGGTTTTCTGGACATAAAATTATTTTAGAACGTTCTGAAACATTCCAAAGCAAATTCTGGACGTTATAAAATATTTCACACAATTTTAAAACATTAAGAAACAAAATCTAAGGTTTTCTCAAAGGAAAATTGTTTTGGAACATTGTATAATGTTCTAAAATGTCCTAGAACACTCTCCAACATTCTGGAACGTTTCAAAACATTCTGAAATAAAATACGTGGGGTTTTATTCAACATAAAATTATTCTGGCAAGTTTTGGAACATTTTGCAGCGTTCTGGAGAATTCTAAAGTATTTCAGAGTATTAAGAAATGTTCTGAAACTTTTTACAATATTCTACAATATTGCAAAACAGTTTGAAACAATTTTTTTTAGCCTAAAATTGTCCTGGACAGTTTTAGAACATTGTATGACGTTGTAAAACATTTCAGAATATTTGGGGCTCAATATAAAATAATTTTTGGAGGTTTTTTAAAATTACAAAGTACTTCAGAATATTCAGGAACATTCTGGAATATCGCAGAACATTTTTGAACATTCTGGAGCAAAATTGACAAGATTTTCTCAACAGAAAATTATTTTAGAACATTGTTCAATGTTTGGAAGTATTTTAACACTCTTAAAATGTTGTAAAATGTCCTAGAACATTCTAAAACAAAATCGGCAAAATTTTATAGACATGAAATTATTCTGGAACGTTCTGGAATGTTGTAAAATATTCTAGAATATTTCATTACGTTGTGGAACGTCTTATAATATTTTAGAGTAAAGTTTTCTCTATAGAAAATTATTCCGGACGTTCTGAAACATTGTATGACGCTCTAAAACGTTCCAGAATGTTCTAGAACGTTTCATAACCTTCAAAAATATTTTTAAATGTTCCAGAACGCTACAAAATAGTTAAAAACGTTTCAAAATTATTTTAAATTGTTCTAAAATGTTCCACAATGTTTCGAAACCGTTATGCCATATTCTAAAACGTTCTACAATGCAGTGGAATATGCTAGAAGCTTTCGAAATGATCTAGAATGTTCCAGAATACGGCAGAATGTTTTACAATGCTTAAAAATGTTCTAGAACGTTCCAGAATGATTTAATGTTGAGAAAATCACGCCAATTTTGCTTCAAAATGTCCTAAAATCTACTAGAATGCGCCACAAAGTTGTACAACGTTTTAAAATGTTCCAAAACATTCCAAAATAATATCATGTAGCATAAATTTCGTTCCAACTTCAATCCAAAATGTTCTAAAAACCTACCAAAAAATTATACAATGTTCTACAACCATTCCACAATAATTTCATGTTTACAAAATATTCCAGAATCTTTTAAAATATTTTAGAACACTTTAGAACATACAGGAATGTTTTAGAACGTTCCAGAATTGTTTTGCAATAGTTCAGAATGTTCTAGAATAATTATATGCTCAGAAAACTCAGCTAATTTTCCTTCAAAATGTTCTAAAATATTCTTCTACGTTGTGGAATCTTCTAGAACGTTCCAAAGCATTTCAGAATGTTCTAGAACGTTCCAAAATGCTGCAAAATGTTCTAGAACGCTCCAGAATAATTTCATGCTGGAAAAACAATGTCGATTTTATTGCAGAATATTTTAAAGTCTACCAAAATGTTGTAAATGTTCTTGTAAAACGTTTTAGAACATTTTAAAACATTCTAGAACGTTCTGTTACATCATAAAGCTTTCCAAAATGTTATAAAACGTTCTAAAACATTCTATCACCTTCGAGATAATATTTTAGAATATTCTAAAAAGTTCTGAAATATTTTAAAACATTGTGAAGCACAATTGTCAATGTTTTGTCAACAGGAAATTATTCTGGAACGTTTTGAGACGTTCTAGAACATTTTATAATGCTTTTAAACATCTTAAGAACATTCCACAACATTCTCGAATGCTTTAAAATATTATATCACAAAATTGAAATATTCTAAAGCTTTCTGAAATGTTATAAAATGTTGTAGAACGTTTTATATATTCTGGAGCAAATTTTCACTCAACGGGAAATTATTTTGGACGTTATTAAATATTCCACAAAGTTTTGAAACATTTTGGAGTAAAATTTAAGGTTTTTTTAAAAGAAAAGTATTTTGGAACATTGTATAACGTTCCAAAGCGACTTAAAACACTCTTTAATATTCTAAAATGTTCTAGAACACTCCACAACATTCTGGAACGTTTCAGAACATTCTGAAATAGAGTACGTGGGGTTTTATTCAACATAAAATTATTTTGTAACATTAAGAAGCATTCTGCAGCGTTCTGGAATATTCTAAAGTATTTCAGAATATTAAGAAACTTTTTACAACATTCTGAAATATTGCAGAGCATTTCAAAACAGTTAGCAAGATTTTTTACAGCATAAAATTGTCTTGGAATGTTTTAGAACATTGAAAAGCGTTTTAAAACATTTCACAAAGTTCTGGGGCGTTTCAGAACATTCTGAAACACAATTGGCAGTTTCTTTCAGCATAAAAAATAATTTTGGGATGTTTTGTGACATTCTGTAACATTCTGAAGTGTTTCGGAATGTTAAAGGACGTTCTAGAACATTCTAGAATGTTGCAGAACATTTTAGAACGATTGGCAAGATTTTTCCCAACTTACAATTGTCTTGGAGAGTTAAGAACATTCTGGAGCAAAATTGACAAGGTTTTTTCCAACAGAAAATTATTTTAGAACATTTTAAAACATTCTAAAACGTTTCAGAACATTTTAAGGCAAAATTTTCTCAACAGAAAATTTTTCTGGATGTTCTGAAACATTGTAAAACATTTTAAGACATTTTGGAGCAAACTTATCAAAATTTAGTCAACAGGAAATTATTGTGGAACGTTTTAGGACATTATAAAACGTTCTAGAACATTCCACAAAGTTCTGAAACATTTTAGAATATTTGGGCGCAAAATCCAAGGTTTTCTGTATGGAAAATTAATTTGGAACGTTTTTATTCAACAAAAAATTATTCTGGAAGATTTTGGGACTTTCAAATCATTTCGGAGCATTATGGAACGTTCTAGAACATTCCGCAACATTCTGGAACGTTTCAAAATGCTCTGAAACAAATTCGGGCAAATGTTCTGAACATAAAATTATTTTAAAACGTTTTTGGAAATATTTTCACCTGGTTTAGCTCATCTTCTTCGACGGAAATTTCAAGATTATCTTCGTTATTTCGCGCAGCGCCATCTTCTTGAAAATCAGCAAAATTTTTAAGCGAAGATGAGCTAGAACGGGACGAAAACAACAAATCCTCCGAAGAAGAGCAAGCAAAAATTGTTGAAGAAGAGGCAGAACTTGGGGAAAATTCTAAATTTAGCAGCCCGGGATCTTCTTCCGGATTATCCGGAGTTTTAGTTTCTTCCGTGTTTTGTTTGGAGGTACCAGGACTTGACTGATCATTTCGGTTGCTCTGTTGCCACGTTCTTCTTTCCGTAGGGTTGTTGCAAACGGAGCAAGTTGGTAATTGCGGTTTGAAGTCATTTTTTTGTCTGTTATCGCATGGAATTGGCATCACGCTGCAGGTGTTGAGGGAGCAATCGCGGCATTGGTGCAAACAATTGGACGATGAATCGCGTTGGATTTGTCCCCGAGGAAGTTTCTTTTTATTTTTCGAGCGCTGATTGAAGCCTCCTAAAAAAATTAAATTATTAATTGTTTTACGTAATTTAGGGGGCTTACTTCTCCACGGCATTGAACTAAAAACCATTGCGTTGGCCCCATTGGCCCCAAATACGTGCTGAACTCCAATTTCCCTAAAAGCTTCGCGGAAACTGTGCCGCAAGTTTGCCCGCAAATATCTGTCACGGTATCCTTCAAAATTGGCCATCCAAGGGTGCGGGGGCCTGTCTTCCCCCTCTCGGGGTTCGTTTCCTTGATCAGCTGAAATTTATAAAATTATACTCTGGTGGATTTTAATTGAAAATACGCACAACAAAGTCGCTGCAATTCGTCGAGTAATTGGCGCTGGACGGGGCCGGTTCTTAAGCGAGGACGGCGCTGCCCGCGGCGGCGCTCGGGCGCCTCCAAATATATTTCGCGCAGCGTTTTCACGCAGTGAAAACATTTAAGGAATTGGTCGCCTATAGAAGTCCGACGGGCGTCTATACGCTACAAAACTAATTAAAAAACAAACATTTTCAAGTTTATTAACTTACCCGTAATTTCCGGAAGCCAAATTTGGCCGTAACCGACATGTAAGCCACAGAATCGTTCAAATTGGCGCACTTATACAACGACAAATTTTCCAAGCTTTTTAATTTGCTCAAAGCCATCAAACTGTGCTCATGAAACCACTTACAATTGGCCAAAATTAAAGTCTAAAAATTAACTAAATTATTTGACTTACTTCCTTTAAAAGTTTACTTACGTGTAATTTGGTTAATTTCGTGTGGGCGTCTTGTAAGAAGGGCTGCCGCCCGTAAATATGCGTCCCTCTTAAAGATAACTCTTTCAGAGTTTCAGGAAATTGTTTTAAAATAATCTAAAACACAAAACAATTAATGAATAAACATAACCTAATAAACTAAATACCTCATCACTGTTGATATATTGATTTTCAATGGCCAAAACTGTCAAATCTTCACATATTTTATTCATTTTTATAAACTGACAAAACGTGAAAGCCTTTTCCTTTTTACTAATCCCGCTCACCAAAATCGTATCGGTATTATTATGAATATTCTTGAAAAAGAAGCTAAATTTTCTTGAACACATCGGATGATCCAACAAATCAACTTTCTTCCATAATTTCCGATCTTGAATTAAGTATTTAAACCTGCAACATGTTTTGCTCAAACTAAACAAGTCGTAAGATTCCAAAAAGGACAAAATCTTCAACAGCACACAATCTGAAAAGTCTAAAATGACCCGCGCTTCATATTCGGTTTTACTTCGCTTTGGTACAATCACAAACTCTTCTTCGGCAGATCTTTTCACACTTGTCTCCATTTTAAAGCAATTTTTCGATGTTTTGCACAAATGACAACTAATCACAACATTTTTGGTGCATTTGTTTATCGCTATCCGCCATTTAATAATAGAATAGCGTCAGCGACACTCCTAACCAGTGACAACTTTATGAACTATTATACAGATCTACTGTTACATGAACTTTATTAAAACTAGGTTGGCAACAGTGTGTGTCTAAATATCTACCTGTCAGATTCGTAGCAAATTTCAGATTTTACCAAATTGGTAGCATTTTATAAAGTCAAAATGTTCTTGAATGCTCCAAATTGTTTCATGGCGCTCTGAAACGCTCCAAAATGTTGTAAAATTGAAAAAAATCTTACGTAATTTGCCTCAAAATGTTCTAAGATGTTTCAGAGTGATTTAAAACCGTTATGCCATATTTTAGAACATTCTAGAATGATTGTATGCTCTGAAAACTCAGCTAATTTTATTCCAGAATGTTCTGAAACGTTCAACAATGCTGTGGAATATGCTAGAAGCTTTCAAAATAATCTAGGATGTTCCAGAACACTGTAGAATGTCTTACAATGTTCTAGAACGTCCCAGAATGATTTCATGCTGAGAAAATCAACGTTCTAAAATGACTCAAACCATTCAACAATAATTTCATGTTCAAAAATGTTCTCAAAATGTTCCACAATATTCCAGAATCTTTTAAAATATTTCAGAATATTTTAAAAGTTCCAGGAATATTCCAGAACACTTTCAAAACATTCTAGAATGATAACACGCTTCGAAAATTCTGCGTATCTTACTCTAGAATGTTCTCAAGTGGCTTTCACTGTGTAGAATGTTCTAGAACGATCTGAAAAAATTCAGAATGTTCCAGAACGTTCCAAAATACTGCAGAAAGTTTTGTGATGTTGCAGAATGTTGTAGAACATTCTAGAATAATTTAATATTGGGAAAACAATATCAATTTCATTCCAGAATGTTCTAAAATCTACCAAGAGGTTGTAAAATGTTCTAGAACGTTTCAGAGCGTTCCAGAACGTTATACAATACTTCGGAACGACTCAAAACATCCCAAAATAATTTCATGTGGAATATTTTGTGAACCAATTATGTTCCAACACGTTTTAAAGTGTTTAGAAATGTTGTGGAATGTTCTAGAACAATTTGGAGCATTCCAGAATGTTCTAAAACGTTCTAGAATATTCAAGAATGTTCCAGAATGTTCTAAAATCCACTAGAATGTTGTAAAATGTTGTAGAACGTTCCAGAACACTCCAGAATATTCTAAAGTATTTAATAACGTTGTGGAATATTCCAGAACGTTCTAAAACATTCCAGAATGTTCCAGAATGTTCTGAAATCCACTAAAATATTGTGAAATGTTCTAGAACGTTCCAGAATACTCCAGAATATTGTAGAATATTCCAGAACGTTATAAAATATTCCGCAATGACTCAAAACATTCCAAAATAATTCATTGTGAAAAATTTGTGATCCAATTATGCTCCAAAATATTGTAAAGTGTTTCAAAATATTGTGGAATGTTCTAGAACGTTTTAAAACATTCCAAAATGTTCTAAAATTCACTAGAATACTGTGAAATGTTCTAGAACGTTCCAGAATACTCCAGAATACTGTAGAATATTCCAGAATGTTGTACAACATTCTAAAATGTGAAAAATGTACCAATTTTGCTCCAAAATGTTCTAAAAACGTTCCAGAATGTTCGAAAAAATTAAACAATATTCGAAAATTATCCAAACTCATTCTACAATAGTTTTATGTTGAAAAAATGTTCTGAATATGTTCCAAAACACCTTGGAACCTACAGGAATGCTCCAGAACACTCCAGAACTGTTATGCCTTATTTCAGAATGTTCTAGAATAATTACATGTTTAGAAAACTTCTCTAGAGGGTTCTAGAATATTCTACAATGTTTTGAAATGTTCTAAAACGTTCCAAAACATTTTAGAATATTCCAGAACGTTCCAAAATGCTGCAGAATGTCTTGGAATGTTGCAAAATGTTCTTGAACGTTCCAGAATAATTTCATGTTGAGAAAAGTATGCCAATTCTGTTCTAGAATGTTCTAAAATCTACTAAAATGTTGTGAAATGTCCAAAAACGTTCCAGGATATTCCAGAATAACTTAAAACAGTCCAAAATAATTTTATGTAAAAAAAATCACCAATTGTGCTCCAGAATGTTCTAAAGTATTCTACAAAGCTGTGGAATACTCTAGAATGTTTCAAAACATTCCAGAATGTTCCAGAATGCTGCCAAATCACTTAGAACGTTCCAGAACACTCCAAGGACGTTGTACAACCTTCTAAAATAGCCCAAAATATTTCAATGTACGAAAGATTGTGCCAATTTAGCTCCGAAATGTCCTAAAAACGTTTCAGAATGTTCTAAAAATGTTCCAGAACACTTTAAAGCTTACAAAAATGTTCCAGAAAGTTTCAAAACATGATAAAATGTTCCAAAATATCCCAGAAACTGTTCAAAAACATTCTAGAATGCTTCAGAACACAAAAAATATACTAAAAATATTTTATTGATAATAATAAGTAATATAGTGAGGCATAAAAACAATTTTTGTTGTCCTAATAATAGACTATTGGCAACATTGATATTTGACGTCTCGTTTTCCAAATAATTTTTAATATTTTTAATAAATTGGATGTTTATTACTAGTAAAAAGATAATACAAGATTAATTAAATATAATTTATTGCAATGTGAAATAAATTATTGTTGTTTTGACAGTACACATTGTGGTTATTTGTTGAGCACATTTTTTGTACGTTGTCATATTCACAAACACTTTTTACATTCAAATTTGATACAAATACATCCAGAATAATTGATTTGAATTCCTTATATCATATTTTGATGTAAATAGAGGGTAAAATTGAATTAAATATCAAAAAAATGTCACAAATTATCGGAGAATGACTCATGTCGTAATTTTTATAGGTTGGCAACAGCGTTAATTGACGTTTAAAAGGTCATTGTTTTCTAAGTGGAACAAAGAATATAATAAATATTTATACAGTTAAATCGTTATTATTGTTGCATTTTTTTGAATATATTTACAAATAAATAATTTGCAAGTAGTTGAAAAGTATAGGAAATATTTTTATATGAATATGTGAGTCATTGTTTTATAAAGCAAATTGCACAGTTTTTGACCTATTTTAGAGATAAAATAGGTATTATAGTAGCCAATATGATGGAAAAATGACAGTGAGCGATGTTTTATTCCATTTTATGTTATAATCATAAAAAATATGGATGGAATAAACGAAGAAACAAAGCCTAAAATCGAAGCAAAATGTGATGAAAGTAAAGATCCGCTTTCTTTGCGCGATGTACATATACAGGAAGAAAACATAGAAAGTAAATTAGAATGCATATTAATAAAAGCTGAAAACACGCCAATTAAAGAAATAAATGAGGAATTTATTGTGAAAGATGAAAAATCCGACGAGGATTGCAAGAAAAGTGCGACAAAAGAATCAGGGATTAAACCGTCTTGTGTTTGCAGTGAATGCGGAAGAATTTTCAAATATCAGTATGACTTAAAAATCCATTTTCGGGTTCACACTGGCGAGCAACCTTTCGAGTGTGACATTTGCCAAAAGCGATTTTCCTACCGGAAAAACCTAAACAGGCACAGAAACACGCATACTGGTGAAAGAATACACACTTGCGACATTTGCGATAAGAAGTTTAGAGATTTGAGTAATTTAGCGGCTCATAAACGGGCACATTCCAACGAGCGGCCTTACATTTGTTTAATTTGCGAGAAAACCTTCACGAGAAATAGTAATTTGAATCTCCATATGCGGCAACATTTAGGGGAAAAGCCTTACGAATGTCAGTTTTGTGATTATAGGTGTTCGAGGAGCTACAGTTTGAAACAACATATGCGGCAACACACGGGCGAAAAACCTTTTAGCTGTCCTTATTGTGACCTTGCTTTTTCGCAGTCTAGTAATTTTAATAAACATGTACTAAAAATGCATAATACTGACACAGATAAATAAAGTTTACTGTAATTATTGTTTTATTTAATAATTATTTGACAGCTCTGCTTGTTGAGCAATGTGGCCAACGATGTTTGCAATTCAAATTTGTAATCAAGATTGATTCAGAACAAATTGTAGAATACAAATTGCAATAAATGTTATTTTATTATATAAAATACGATATTTCAATCAAATAAATGTCTTAAAGCTATTTAAAATTCATTTTGACGTTTGGATTATCGCAGTAACTTAATGTTGGCAACATTTGTTAGCTTGAATAATTTATTCCATGTAAAATATTATATTATTAATTACTTAATACAAATAATTGAATAGAAGACACATTTACAATAAAATGAATACATAAAATTGCATTTGACATCTATTGCGAAGCATTGTTGCCAACTATGCTAAAAATTCAATTAATCCATAACAAAATTATTTTATTAACTATTTCGAGCATTCTGAAACATTTTTATTAACTGTATTTTTGTTTTAGGCTTGTTTGCAGTCTCGGATTGTAAATTTGAAGCATCAACGAGGATTCCTAGGAATATTTATAGTTCAGTTATTTTGTGAGCTGAGGTCGGATTTCTTCAACGCACAAAAAGTGAGTAAGATTTTTGTTAAATTATGTCGATCTTACGGCTGAAAAAATATCAATTGATTCACTGAATGCATTTTAAGTGCCTGCCTCACTTTTTTATCAATTCTAAAACAATCCAAAATCATTTTAGAATGTTCTGCAACGTTTTACAAGTTTATAGAATATTTTAGGACAGTCTTAAGCAGTGGCAATACTCGCGTTTCAATTTTTCATCTATTTGCAATAAACAAAACGTTATAAAATGTTTCAGAAGGCTTAAAAACATTCCAGAATGATTACATGATGAGAAAAACGTACGAAAAATAAGCTCAACAAGTAACCACAATTATTAAAGTAAAATTTACAAACTGTTGGTAACATTGTTTCAAGTTATAAATAGATTGTCAGACTGATGTTAGAATTCATTATTTTTATTAGTATTCATTCAATTTGTTGCGTGAATTAGAACAATTACACAAATATCAAGTCTCAGAATACAGACACAACAAGAATTGAAGACAAATTAAAACATTTTCTGCCTCAAATCATGAACAACGTACAAAAAATTAGCTCAACAAGTAACCACAATTGACTTGTACATCCCAATTAAAAATAAATCAATTTATAATTGTTTCAAGAGCGTAATTTGAGCCAAATGTGGATTTGAGTAGCCAAAAATACCCACAATTGACAGTTGTATTAACAACTGTTGGCAACATTGGGGCAAGATGTCAAACATGAATTAAAAGGTCATATTTTATTGATATTTAGTTAATATTTATTTAAATTAGTACAATCTTTCAAATATCAGGTCTTAAGATACAAATAGAACAAGAATTTATGATGATGCCTGAATTTATACATTTGACACTTAACCTCAAATTGTGAGCAGCATACAAAAATGTGCTCAACAAATAGCCACAACTTACAATTGTTGGCAGCATTGGGACGATGTCAAATACTAATTAAAATAACATATTCCATTGATATTTATTGAATATCTCCTCAAAATTGGAATAATTCAACAAATATCTTGTCTTAGGAAACAAATAGAACAAAAATTTATGATAAATTGAAATATTTTCTGCCTAAATTTATACATTTGGCACTTAACCTCAAATTATGTACAATATACACAAATAAGCTCAACAAATAACCGCAATTGATAGTTGAAGAACATATCATTTTTGATTATTTGGTTAATAATAGTTTTAGCAGTCCAAATCGAATATATTCATGCCAAATGTGATCGAAAATTAAGTAGTGATTATGAATTTAAGAAAAAAATGCTAACAAGATATAGCAGCATACAAAAATGTGCTCAACAAGTAACCACAATTGTATTAACAAAAGATATGTTGGCAACACTGGGTGAAGATGTAAAACAAATAATTAAGAAATTTAATATTTCAATAAATTTAAACAATTTCACAAATATTAGGTCGCAAATAGAACAAAAATGTATGATAAATTGGAATACTGTACGTTTGACACTTAACCTCAAATTATAAATAGTTGTAGTACATCCCAATTTAAATTAATTGGTTATTAATAGTTTTAGGAGCTTGAAACAAATATACTTAAAAATGTTTATGCCGAATTCGGACGGGATTTGAGTTATAAATTCAAACAAAAACGCTTACAGAATATAACAGCATACCAAAAACTTACAATTGTTGGCAACATTGGGGCAAGACGTCAAACACAGTTTAAAATGTCTTATTTCATTTGAATTTATTTGATATTTCTTCAAATTGATACAATCTCACAAATATCAGGTCATAGGGTACAAATAGAACAAATATTTATGTTGAATTAAAATATTTTCACGTTTGACACAACATATAAAAATAAGCTCAACAAGTAACCACAATTATTGACAGTTGTAGAGCAGTAGAGCATCCTAATTTTAAATAATTGGTTTTTAATAATTTTAGGAGCTAATAGTTGAATATATTTGTGCCAAATTAAAACGGAAGACGAGTAGCAGCCATAAATTTAAACAAAAATGCCCACAAAATATGGCAGCATACAAAAAATGTGCTCAACAAGTAACCACACTTCTATTAACGAGATATGTTGGCAACATTGGGTCCAAATGTCAAGCACGAATTAAAAAGTCTTATCTTACTGAAATTTATTTAATTCCAAATAATTTCACAAATATCAGGACGCACGATACAGACAGAACAAAAATTTATAATAAATTTAAATACTGTACGTTTGACACTTAACCTCAAATTATAAAAAGCTCAACAGATAATCACATTTGACAGTTGTAATACGCCTCAATTCGAATCAATTGTTTCAAAAGTTAATTCTTGGATATATTTGTGCCAGAAAACGGAATTTGGGTGCAGTTATCTGAACAAAATTGGTTATAAAATATAACAACATACAAAAAATGTGCTCAACATGTAACCACAACTTACAATTATTGGCAACATTGGGGCACGATAAACACGAATTAAAATATCTTATTTTATTGAAATCAGGTCTCAGGATACAAATAAAACAAAAATTCAATGATAAATTGGAATATATTTTGCCTGAATTTGTGTGTTTGGCACTTAACCTCAAATTATGAACAATATACACAAATAAGTTCAACAATTAACCACATTTGACTGTTGTTGAGCATCCCATTTTTAATTAATAATTTTAGAAGCTCAAATTGAATATATTTGTACCTAATGTGAACTGCTAAATACTTGCAGTAAAAGTAAAATGAATTTTGACATTCAAATCCAGCGATTGGCAACAGTGTGACAAACAATAATCAAATAAATTAATAAAATCTCTTGTGCTATGCATATCAAACAATGAATGAAATATTGGAATGTAATTACGTAATTAAAACCATTTTTTTTATAATTCATGTATATAATTTTTTGTGTCAGGCTGGCAACATTGTCTGCCATTTTAGTATAGCATCATTAAAAAGTGCGAGTTGAAAGAACTTGCACGTTCTTAAAATGTCTCAAATTATAGATATTTGTGCGATTTGCCTCCAACATTCAAAAACTCTCACACTTCTCAGGCCTGAACATCCGACTGGAAGTATTGAAAATTATGTAAAAGATTTTTTACCTGGATATGTACGTACATAACTTAACATGAAATTATTCTCATAACAAAGGTATTGATTATTTTAAGGAACTCGACTCTGGAATTCCGAAATACATTTGTGTCAAATGTGGACGTATTTTAAGTAGGATTTATAAGTTTAAACAAAAATCTCTGCGTAATATGAAACATGCAGACAGAATGCGCAACAAATAACCACAAGAGGTTCCAATAAATATTTTAATATAAGTTTTTTTGTGTAAATAAATTGAATTCGTATAAGAAACGTGCTTTATTTATGAATATAAATCGTTGAAAGACAATGGACACCAGATGGCGTGTTCTGCAAGTTGGAACACGAAATTAGCTGTTATATTAAAATAATAAATACATTTGAGTTTCATTTTTAAAGATTAGAGCCAGTCGAACGAAATATGTAACTAAAAATGAATATTTTAGTTATTTTGCTCATTACTAATATATTTTATTTAGTTTTCTCGTGAATTGGAACAATCTTACAGATATTCAGTCTCAGGATACAACTAAAACAAAAATAAAAGATAAATTAGATTATTTATTGCATGAATTTGTACGTCTGACACTTAACCTCAAATTATGAACAGCATACAAAAAATAAGCTGTAACTGACGTTTTATATATTATCCAAATCTAATTAAGCGAATATTTCGGATTTATCTGTGCCAAACGTGGACAGAATTCGAGTGACAGTTATTAATTTAGACAAAAATGATTACTATTTATATTACAACATACAAAAAATGTGCTCAACAAGTAACCACAAACTGACAGTTGTATTAATAAGAGATGCTGGCAACATTGTGTCAACATTTATTTAATTTTCAATTCAATTTAAAACAAACTCACAAATATTAGGTCTTAAAATGCAAATAAAATAGAATTTAATAATAAATTGGAATATTTGGCACCTCAAATTGTGAACAGTATACAAAAAGTGCGCTCAACAAGTAACCACAGTTCAAACAACTGGCAACATTGGATCAAGATGTCAAACACGGATCAAAATGTCTTTTTTTTATTGATATTTATTTAATTTTTCTTTAAATTAAAACAATCCCACAAATATAACAAAAATTCATAATGACTTGTAATATTTTCGGTCTAAGTTTGTACGTTTGACAGTTATAGGCTATAATATTTGTGGGTTACATCTGTATGTCAAAAAGGTGCTAAAATGTCGTATTCTGCTGATATTTGTTTGATTTGTCTTGAAAAATCAATGAATCTTATTAATATTAGTTCTCAAGATACAAATGAAATAAGTATTGAAGATAAATTGAAATATTTGGTACCTGAACTTGTAAGTAAACAACATAACCTGAAATTATTATCACAACTGTACGTATTGATTATTTTAGGAGCTTAAATCAAATAATCCGAAATATATTTGTGATAAATGTGTGAGTGATTTAAATACAAGCCATAAATTCAAACAAAAATGCTTGCAAAATATAACAACATACGAAAAATGTGCTCAACAAATAACCACAACTGACAGTTCTAATTTTATTAATATTAAAACTGAGGAATTGATTATTAAGGAAGAAAGAAACGAAGAATATTTGCAAAATGTGGTTAAACAAGAAAATTATGAATGCAAAATTTGCAACAAATCATTCAAGCAGTTATGTTATTTGAAACGGCATCGTTTAATACACTCTGGCAAAAAACCATTCACTTGTGAAGTTTGCAACAAGTCATTCCAACGTTCAGATACTTTGAAGAAGCATAAACTTGTACACACTGGTGAAAAACTATTTACTTGTGAAGTTTGCAATAAATCATTCCAGCATACAATATCTTTAGAGCGACATAAACTTCTTCACATTGGTGAAAAACCATACACGTGTGAAGTCTGCAACGAATCATTCCGACAAGCATCTCATTTAAAACAACATCGTTTGATACATTCTAATAAAAAACCGTTCACTTGTGAAGTTTGCCAAGAATCATTTCGATGTTTGTTTACTTTAAAAACACATAAACGTAGACACACTGGTGAAAAACCATTTACTTGTGAAGTGTGTGATGAATCATTCAGGCAGTCTTCTCATTTGAAACAACACCGTTTGATACACTCTAACACAAAACCATATGTTTGTGAAGTTTGTAATGATTCATTTGGACGCTTGTTCACTTTAAAGCAGCATAAACTTGTGCACACTGGTGAAAAACCATTTAGTTGTGAAGTTTGCAGTAAATCATTCAGACAGTTAGGTCATTTGAAACAACACCGTTTGACACACCTGTGACATTTGCAACAATCATATAATCCAATTATTGATTAGAATAATTTAAATTGTTATTTATTGTGAGGTTGGCAATTAACTAATTAAAATAATAAACAGCTTTCAAACATCAAAATGTCATATTTATTGATATTTATTCATTTTTCTCGTAAATTGGAACTATCTTACAAATATTAGGTCTCAGAAAACAAATAAAACAAAAATTAAAATATTTTTTGCCTGAATTTGTACATTTGACAATCTTAATTTATTAACAACATACAAAAATTAGCTCAACAAGTAACCACAACTTCAGTTGATTGGCAACATTGAGTCAAATGTTGAAATGTTTAAATTGATAATCGCTGCTCAAATTTCGTACATTTGGCACAAATATATTTAGGAGTACCCGATTTGAGCTTCTAAATTAATTACCAATCAATACATTTTTTAAAATTAAATTACGGAATTTAGGTTGTTGGCAACATTGCGTCTAGCTCCCAAATACGTCAAAATGTCTTATTTTATTGATATTTATTTATTTTTCTCGTAAATTGTACAATTTTACAAATATTAGGTCGCAGGATACAAACAGAACAAAAAGTAAAATATTTGTTGCCTGAATTTGTACATTTAACAATCTTAAATTAATAACAACATACTAAAATGAGCTCAACAAATAACTGCAACAATTATGAATTTAAACTTCAGTTGGTTGGCAACATTGCTGTCAAATACATGGAAAAAAGTGCCTGCAAGAAGTTTATTTCATTTATTAGTACAGAATTATTGTGAATATTTATATTTTAAGTTAAAAAACAATGTGTACAAGTCAGTAATGTACTAAAAATCGTTTACAATAATCTTTGTATGTTGTTTTCATCAAATGACGTCCCAAGTCAACTTGAAGAGGCTCATTAAGTTATTTGAAGTAAATTACTAGCGGAATCGCAGCTTTTTCAACAAATAGCCAAATATTAGAACTTAATTGGCTTCATAATGCTAATGTAAGTCCTTTAATGTGTACTTAAAGAATTCTAACCTAATTTCTGCTAAGAAACAGTATTTAACAATTAAATTTTTAAAGTAATTTTGTGATTTTTTAATCAATTTATGTACTAGTTAGCTTGAGAAATTGTAGTTTAAATCAATTAAACACCCAATAAAAGCCATAATTCAAAATTATTTTTAATAGTGATTCAAAAGATAATTTTTTTTAAATAATTCAATATCTCATGTATTGAAGAACTTAAGAAATCCAAACCTTCAACAATTGAGCATCAAACATTCCTCTACCAGTAGCCACAATTTTATTTTTTTTCAACCACTGGTTTAGAAGATAATCAACTTTATTATGAACAATATACAAAAAATATGCTCAACAAATAACCACCAAAAATAGTTTTACTATCAATTATTCATTAAAATATGATGTTTAACTTATTTATATATATTTTTTTGCAGGTCCTAAAGGTGTCGCATCCTTCAGGGTATACTTCACTTAAGTACAGATTGCCAAGCCCAATTTACAATAGGATTCTTGTTACGGACTCGTAAAGCAGTTCGAGGAGCAGCTTTCTAGGGACTTTGAGGGCCCACCGTTGGACTTGATGGCATTTTGGGATTTAAATGACAGTTTGGATTCTTGTAGCAGTTGGTAGCATCTTAAAGTTAATTAATTTCCAAATCAAAGTGAGTATCATGCACTCAACAAAATTCAGAATTGTTTTTATTTAAATTAATAATAAAATTTTTTGTTGCTTTAATTTTATTTTTATGTTTTGTTACAGCTGTTGGAGCCACTTCTGTGCCTAGATTTTGCTGGGGCTTCCCTGGGCGGGAAAGGAAGAATTTCCGCAGAAGGATTTGTCTCTTTCCCCTAAGTCATTGCCTGGAGACAAATTTCTAATTACCCAATAAAATTATGTCCCAAAATGTTGTATTATTTAATTTTTAAAAATCATTTGAATATATTTTCAGTTGTTTTATGTTTGTATTTGTTTATTATTTGAATAAAATATTTATCACATATTCAATTTGTTTTGTATTATATTCCTGCCAAATTAATTTAAATTACACGTATATAGTTTCAAGTTTTGCCACCAGGTGGCAGCATCTGTCAATAAGACCAATTAATTTTAACAAATTATCGTTTTTTTCAAGAACTAAGGACCTAACGGACAAATGTTTCAAATAAAAGTTGTATAACTTTTAATGCTCTACAAGATTTATTTGAAACATTTTTCTGTAGGACTCATAGTTTCCGAGAAACAGTATGCTACTACCCTTAATTTAAGGGTTGTAATAGAATTTTATCTAACTTTTTTGTAGCCCTTTCAAAGCTGCATATAATAATATAATTAAATTTGCCCTAAGTGCCATAGTTCAGGAGAAAATTAATAAAACACTTTCCGAAAACGCTTGAAATTGCTCTTAAATATTCTGCTGCCTTGATACAATTTTTGTACTTTTTGAGCATACAAAATCAATTTGTGTCTTCAAAAAATCAAAAAATATTACCAAGGCAGCAGAATCAAAAAGAGTACTTTTAAAAGATTAATTAGCGATTATCTCTAGAACTAGAAAGTTTAGGGACAAATGTTTCAAATAAAAGTTACATAACTTTCAACGCCCTACAAGATCCATTCAAAACATTTTTTGTAGGGCTTGTAGTTTCCAAGAAACGGTATGCTACTACCCTTAATTTAAGAGTTGGAATAAATTTTCAATAACCTTTTTGATAGTCCTTTCAAAGCTGCGTATGGATATGTAATTAAATTTTCCCTAAGGGCTATAGTTCAGGAGTAAATTGGAAAAACCCTTTTCAAAAATTTTGTGATGAATTCTGTTCGTTCGAAAAATCCAAAAATATTACCAAGGCAGCAGAATTCAAAAGAGTTCTTTCAAGGAATTAATTAGCGATTATCTCGAAAAGTAGAAGGTTTAGGGACAAATGTTTCAAATAAAAGTTACATAACTTTCAACGCCCTACAAGATTTATTTGAAAGATTTCTTTGTAGGGCTCATAATTTTGGAGAAACGATATGCTACTACCCTTAATTTAAGGGTTGCAAGAAAATTTTATTTACCTTTTTGATAGCCCTTTTAAAGCTGCGTATGGTGATGTAATTAAATTTGCCTTAAGGGCAATAGTTCAGGAATAAATCAAGAAAAACACTTACCAGAAAACTTGAATTTACTCTTTCAATTCCTGCTACCTGGATACAAATTTTGGATTTTTTAGACACAAATGCGTCAAAAATATCAAAAAGTGTTTTTCTTGATTTATTCCTGAACTATAGCCTTTAGGGCAAATTTAATTACATCACCAAACGCAGTTTTATAAGGGCTATCAAAAAGATAAATAAAATTTTCTTTCAACCCTTGAATTAAGGGTAGTAGCATATTGTTTCTCGGAAACTATAAGCCCTACAGAAAATTCTTTCAAATAAATATTGTAGGGCGTTGAAAGTTATGTAACTTTTATTTGAAACATTTGTCCCTAAATCTTCTAGTTCTCGAGATAATCGCTAATTAATTTCTTGAAAGAACTCTTTTTAATTCTGCTGCCTTAATACAAATTTTGGATTTTTTGAAGACCAAAATTCAACACTTTTTCATCACATATGATGTTTGCTAATTGGTGTTATTGACAGGTGCTGCCCCCACTTGCGGCAACTTTTAGAACTACATACGTGAGTTTAAATATATTTTAATGTCTTAAATTGAATAAAGGTATGAAGGGTAGTACTTTAAATAAAAAGCGTATATTTTTTAATATATAATCGTTTTATTAATGCATAAATTGTTACAATAATATATTTATTACAGTATTATTTACTTATTTAATCAACAACAATAAGGGTACAATTTTTGCGTCCCACAATCAATGATTATCATTGATAAATAATAAACTATACATGTCATCCCCTAAATTAAACCCTGAAATTTAAATACGAATAGTAGTTCTTGTACAAATCTCATTTTGATATTGAATTGTTGCAATAACTAAATGAGCAATTTAAATAATTAAAAATACGCCCCAATTACATTATTTAAGGGATGAAAAGTATGTTTACATACAGATTTTGATCTGTAGAATCTAAATATAAGAACAGATTTCAAAAATTGTTATTAGTTTCTGATAAAATGAATAATTTAGTGTAAATGTCATTTATTGACAGATGCTGCCACCTGGCGGAAATTTTTGGAACTACATACGTGTAGTATTTCTAAAATAAAAAATAAAATAATAAAACAATTTGGGAATTAATTTTATTGGGTGATTAGGGTACAAGGAGTAAAAAAGGGAGATGAGGGAGTATTGTAGAGCCGCGATTCGTTTCCAGGCAATGACTTAGGAGAAAGAGACGAATCCTTCTGCGGAAATTCTTCCTTTCACGCCCAGGAAGCCCCAGCAAAACTTAGGCACAGAAGTGGCTCCAACAGCTGTAACAAAACATAAAAATAAAATTAGAATAACAAAAAATTTTATTATTAATTTAAATAAAAACAATTCTGATTTTTTTTGAGTGCATGATACTCAGTTTGATTTGGAAATTAATTAACTTTAAGATGCTGCCAACTGTTACAAGGGTCCAAACTATCATTTTAATCCTAAGATGCCATCAAGTCCAACGGTGGGCCCCCAAAGTCCCTCGAAGGCTGCTCCTCGAACTGCTTTACGAGTCCGTAACAAGAATCCTATTGTAAATTGGGCTTGGCAATCTGTACTCAAGTGAAGTATACCCTGAAGGATGCCAGACCTTTATAACCTACAAAAAAAATATATAAATAAGTTAAACATCATATTTTAATGAGTAATTGATAGTAAAACTATTTTTGGTGGTTATTTGTTGAGCATATTTTTTGTATATTGTTCATAAAAAAGTTGATTATTTTCTGAACCAGTGGTTGAAAAATATTTAAATTGTAGCTACTGTTAGAGGAATGTTTGGTGCTCAATTGCTGAAAGTTTTGATTTTTTAAGTTGTTTAATACATGAGCTATTGAATTATTTAAAAAAAGTTATGTCCTGAATCACTGTTGAAAATAATTTTGAATTGTGGCTTTTATTGGAGGAATATTGGGTGCTCAATTGATTTAAACTACAATTTCCTAAGCTAACTAGTACATGAACTATTAATTAATTATATTTTGACCGATTTAATAGTTAAATACTGTTATTTAATACAAATTAGGTTAGAGTTCTTGAAGTACACATTAAAGGACTCACATTAGCATTATGAAGCCAATTAAGCTCTAATATTTGACTATTTGTTGAAAAGCTGCGATTCCGCTAGTAATTTTCCTTCAAATAACTAAATGAGCCTCTTTCAAGTTGACTTGGGACGTCATTTGATGAAAACAACATACAAAGATCACTGTAAACGGTATTCAGTACATTACTCACTTGTACACATTGTTTTTTGACTTAAAATATAAATATTCGCAATCATTTTGTACCATTAAATGACATTCACCGGGCAATATCAGGGCTGTCAGATTTAACCGGCGATCGACCCGTCGCTTGCCGGCATTCTATTTATCTGAATAAATCTTGACTCACTACTTTAATAATAATTTTAAACTAATATTTATACTTGCTTTAATTTAATAAAGAGTCTATTTTAATCAAAAATAGTGTATAAAAGCTCGTACGTCGAAAATAAACACATTTTTGAATAAATACTAGTTTGTTTAGTTAGTCAGAGATGGCAGCACCTAGCACGTTTTTGAACTAAATTTTTTAAACAATTAAAATAATAAAAATAAGTTTCTGAACTTTGTATTCACTTTAAAAATAAGAATTTAATTTATTGTAAAAACTATTTTACAATGCATCTATTAACTACTCCTGAAAACAATAAAAATAGGTTTCAGAAATAAAACGACTGTAAATTTTGTGGAAATGAGTTTATTTTGGGAATTAGGAAAGGGTACAAAGGTTCGAAGTTTAATTGTTGAATACTCGATGCTCGATGTTCGCGATGCTGTTGCATTGTTGTAAGCCTTGTTCGCCCCCAGGCAATGACTAAGGGGAAAGAGACGAACTCTTCTCCGGGAATTCTCCCTTTGGGCCTAGGAAAACCCCAGCGAAACCTAGACCAGAAAAGTGGCTTCTTCGCTCGCTGCAACTGAAACAAAATAATTATTACAAGTCGGAAGATTTAAAAACAAATTGAACTCACTTGAACTTTGCAAGCGGCGGGCTAAATTAATCAGCTGACTTCTTTAAAGTTGAATCTGGGGACTGATGTACTGATCTTCTGCAACTATTGGAGGACTTCTTTGACGGCTGCTGGGCTCTGATTTTGCTGTTGGGCTCTGAAGTCTGGTTGTTACTGCAGCTGAAGTTGCCATCTCCTGGACTCTAAATTTAAATTAATTCGAATATTAGACAAATTATTTCAGCAGTAATTAAAAACAGTTATACAATGAGTAATATTATATTACCTAGTTGGTAATGCGGTGATGTTACGACGATTGATGACCGCCAACCTGAAACAGAAACTTAAAACAAATTTTGGTGAATCAAATTCAACAAAACAAATATTGAGAGTTGATTTTGGCAGCTGGGCTCATCCTCAGCTCCTCCCACGTTGTCCATTCCCTCGATGTCCATTCCCTCGTTGTCCACCTCATCAGCTGGGCTCATCCTCAGCAAATGATCTGAAAAAATACAAATTAATTAGAAATCAGCGAAAAATCAATACAAAATAACTGAAAAAAGATCAGAACCTGAAAAGCAAAGTTTATTAGTCAACTTACGTCCTGTTGTTAATTTGTTGGAGGTGGTAATGATGAATTGAAGAAGCTGAAAGGGAACTTTTTTTGATTAGTTGCATACATTCAACATTCGTTCAACATTCAAACGTGTTTGTGTGTTGGTTTGTTTGTACGCGAGGGTGACTGCTGCCATACTACTTCGCGATTTAATTTTAAAAGTGCTCGGATATATTATGCTACTGTTTGACTCTACTTTACTACCCCAATGAGTGCCTGAGCGCTCAGACACCCAAGCACCGGTGTGCTCGTCGTTTGCAAACAAAAAAAATACGTTGTTTGAATACGTGGCCAATGCATATTCCGAGGCCCGCGATACCGCCTAATTACGCGATATGGTAACCTTAAGTAACGGTCTCAGCTAATGTTGTTTCTTGAACTTAATCAAGGACCCCCGCCAGCTACCATATTTTCCCGACTTCCGATAGGTACATATCGAGAGTATGCCATTACTCCCTAATTAGATCGCTCGTTCGCCCTAGAACTCATTGCAACCCCACGCGGTGGTGTTCATCAGGGGGGGTGCCTCTCGTAGCGGTACCTACGTGTGCACCGATTCCCACGTTGGACCTTTCATTACAGGCCTAAGCAAAAAAACCAAAACATTTTATTTATTTATTACATAATAAAAGCAAAGACTAACATCGCAAATACGTGCCCCTAACGGACACGCAATGCGGAACAAATTCACCCCAATTTACATATTTAAACACACAAAATTTTGATATCTACGTTAATAAGCAATAAACAAACCCCAATATACCACAAAACACTTTTAAAATAGTTTTTAAACGCAGTTTACGAGAGCAAATGCAGCTTCTACGACAGCCACGACAGCAGTGAACTACACGAAACGAAACAGCAAGCTTCAGAAATAAATTATACGAGTTAAGAAGTATACTACGTTTTCTAATGTGTTAAAAAGAGATAGATATGCTAAAAGGAACTAGTATTATCAAAAATCAAACAGAAGTTCTAACGTGTTGTAACCATCAATTAGTACTTGATTGAATTAACTTGCTTCGACGAAGTAATTGGAAAAGAATGTTTAAAATAAAAATTTAAAAATATTGAAATAAAATATTGTAAAATTGTTGTAAATACAATAAATTATTATTATTAATAATTTTTTAAACATTAAAAGAAATAATAATACAGAATTTGATAAAACAAAGCAGTTTTTTTAGTGCAGAAATTTTCATTAAATATTATATTAATATTATTATAAACAAATATAAATTTTTTTATAGATTTAAATCCCAATCCACAATCCACAATTTAATCGCAATTCACAATCCACAATTTGAGTCCCACAATTTTAATCCCAATCCCAATTAAAAATCCACAATCACAATCCCAATCCAAAATACACAATTTTAATCCCAATCCCAATTCACAACCCACAATATTAATCCCAATCCAAAATAGAATGGCAAATTATGGATTAGCTCTGATAAAATATTTTGTTGAATTGGTCTTATTTTTAAAGAATTATGTTCGGGGCCCAACTGCCACCTTCAAAGACATGGTTCACACAGCTCGTTTAACAACTAATTCGTAGTTGCCAGCTTTATTTACTATACTTTTCCCCTTTTTAGGAAGATTATAGAAACTCAAATCCACATTTCGATTAAATTTGGAATGACATCCATAAACACAACAATTTTTATCACCAATTCTTCGTTTAAATTCCATATTTTGAAGAGTATAGTCTTGAGCAAGACTAATTTTGAGGTTATATAATGTAACAATAAAGTATTTTTCACTGAATTAACTTGAACAAATCCATTAAGAGCTATTGAAGTATGAAATTTCATATAAACAATCTCAAAAAAGCCACTAAATATTGCTAACAAAACTTGACTCAATGTTGCCACCAACTGAATTTTAAATTCATAATTGTTGCGGTTATTTGTTGAGCTTATTTTTGTATGTTGTTAATAATTTACTTTACAAATTCAGGCAATAAATATTTTAATTTTTGTTCTGTTTGTCTCCTGAGACTTAATATTTGTAAAATTGTTCCAATTTACAAGAAAAATAGATAAATATCAATAAAATAAGACATTTTAATCTATTTGGAGGCTTGACGCAATGTTGCCAACAAGCTGAATTCCGTAATATTATTAATTAAAATTGATTGATTGGTTATTAATTTAGAAGCTCAAATCGGGTATTTCTAAATAAATTTGTGCCAAATGTACGAAATTTGAGTAGCGTTATTAATTTAAACTCCTTTTTACAAACACATTTCAACATTTATAAGAACTGTCAGTTGTGGTTATTTGTTGAGCCTTTTTTTTTGTATGCTGTTATATTTTGTAAGCATTTTTGTTTGAATTTATAACTCTTATTCAAATTGTATCCACATTTGGCACAAATATATGTTGGAATATTTGAGTTTAGTTCCTGAAATGATCAATATTTACGGTTATAATAATAATAATTTGAGGTTAACATAATTTTGAATGTTGGTTATTCAATTGATTTAAACTACAATTCCTCAAACTTATACATGAAATATTAATTAATTACTTTTATGTCCCTTGCAATTTATTCATTTTTTTAAATTCAATCATATTTTGACCGATTTAATTGACTGTTACTGAATAGAAATTAGGTTAGAGTTCTCAAAGTACACATTAAAGGATTTACATTAGCATTATAAAGCAAATTAAGTTCTAATATTTGGCTATTTGTTGAAAAAGCTGCGATTCCGCTAGTAATTTTCCTTCAAATAACTAAATGAGCCTCTTTCAAGTTGACTTGGGACGTCATTTGATGAAAACAACATACAAAGATTACTATAAACGGTATTCAGTACATTACTCACTTGTAAACATTGTTTTTTGACTTAAAATATGAATATTCACAATAATTCTGTGCTATTAAATGAAATAAACTTTTTACAGACACATTTTTACGTATTTGACAGCATATTTAAGACTTGACGCAATGTTGCCAACAAACTGAAGTTTAAATTGATAATTGTTGCGGTTATTTGTTGAGCTCATTTTTGTATGTTGTTAATAATTTACGATACAAATTCAGGCAATAAATATTTTAATTTTTTTTCTGTTTGTTTTCTAAGACCTAATATTTGTAAAATTGTTTCAATTTACGAGAAAAAATAAATAAATATCAATAAAATAAGACATTTGAATCTGCCAACAAGCTGAATTCTGTAATTCAATTTAAAAAAATTGATTGATTGGTAATTAATTTAGAAGCTCAAATCGGGTACTTCTAAATATATTTGTGCTAAATGTACGAAATTTGAGTGGCGATTATTAATTTAAACTCCTTTTTACAAACACATTTCAACATTTGACACAATGTTGCCAGTCAACTGAAGTTGTGGTTACTTGTTGAGCTCATTTTTGTATGCTGTTAATAATTTGAGGTTATCAAATATAAAAATTCAGACAAAAATATTTTAATTTTTGTTTTATTTGTATTTTGAGACTTAATATTTGTAAGATTACTAACTTAAAACTACAAATAATATAATCATCATCAACAAATAAATATTTATGAGAACTGTCAGTTGTGGTTATTTGTTGAGCATATTTTTTGTATGCTGTCATATTTTGTAAGCAAATTTTATAGCTTAAACGATTCCTGCTCCAATTATTTTCATATTTAGCACAAATATATTTTAGAATCTTTGATTCAAACACCCGAAATCAATAATATCTATAAATAAATAATACGTTGAGGTTGAACATAAATAAGAACTGTCAGTTGTGGTTATTTGTTGAGCCAATTTATTGTACATTGTTATGTTTTGTAGGCATTTTTTTGAACTCCAACAGTTCCTTTTCAAATTATTCTGACATTTGGCATAAATATATTATAGAATTATTGATTTAAGCACCTAAAATCATTAATGTCTATAAATAAAATAGTACTTTGAGGTTAAATGTCAAACGTACTCGCCAAAATTTCATACAATGTTTCAGGATGTTTTAAAATGATTTTAAAACAAAAATGCAAGTGATTCTAGCGTTCCAAAATGTTTTAATGAGTTTCAAACGGTTGCGGAATGTTTCCGGACATTCTAAAACATTCCAAAATGATTCAAAATGCTTTAAAATGTACGAAATTTGAGTAACGATTATTAATTTAAACTCTTTTTACAAACACATTTCAACATTTGATTCAATGTTGCCAATCAACTGAAGTTGTGAGCTCATTTTTGTATGCTGTTAATAATTTGAGGTTATCAAATATAAAAATTCAGACAAAAATATTTTAATTTTTGTTTTATTTGTATTTTGAGACCTAATATTTGTAAGATTGTTCCAATTCACGCGCAAAAATCATTAATAAAATGAAACATTTTAATTTGTTTGAAAGCTTGGCGCAATGTTGCCAACCAGCTGAATTCCGTGGGTGGTTATTTGTTGAGCATATTTTTTGTATATTGTCAATAAAAAAGTTGATTATCTCCTGAACCAGTGGTCGAGAAAATTTAAAATTGTGGCTACTGTTAGAGGAATGTTTAATGCTTAATTGATAAAAGTTAAGATTTTCTAAGTTTATTAGTACATGAGCTATCAATTAATAGATCATAATATTACTTAAAAAATGTGCTGTTCATTTGATTTGATCAATAGATCATAAAATTACCTCAGAAATGCGTTGTTTCTAGAAAAAAACATCAGCTGTCAGTTGTGGTTGTTTGTTGAGCATATTTTTGTATGTCGTTATATTTTGTAAGCATTTTTTGTTGTTCAAACGGCCCCAGCTTGAATTATTTACACATTAGGCACAAATATATTTTGAAATATTTGATTTAAACATCTAAAATCACTAATATGTACAAATAAAATAATAATTTGAGGTTAGAACTGTCATATTTTTGTATGCTGTTATTCTAGGGGAGACGGGAATATTTAAAATTTATTACTATTCCTAATTAATTTATTTTTTTATTACAATACAATAAATGTGTAATATTTGCTAATTTATTTATTTTTTTGGTTGGGATGAATCATCATCAAATGGTACTCTAAGCTTTCAATGGAAATGAGAGTTTTGTAACAAATGTTACAGGTGTATTGTTTATCACGAGTGTGTATTGAACGATGCAGTTTCAAGCTGCCTGAGTGCTTGAATGATTTTTTGCAAACTTCACAACTAAATGGTTTATAATCACTATGTATTTTTTCATGCTCCCTCAAGAAAGAAGGACGCCGAAATGCTTTCTCGCAAACTTCACAAGTATAAGGTTTTTCATGAGTGTGTATAAATGTATGCTTCTTCAAATTGTACGGATCTTTAAATGATTTGTTGCAAGTTTCACAATGAAATGGTTTTTCATCATTATGCATCATATTATGCTTCTTTAAAGAGTAAGGATCTTTGAATGATTTGTTGCAAACTTCACACAAGAATGGTCTGTCACTAGTGTGCACTAATTGATGCTTTTTTAAAGTGTCCAAAACGCAGAAGGATTTGTTGCACTCTTCACACCTAAATGGTTTTTCCTCAGCGTGTACAAACATATGTTGTTTTAGACCACGCGGAAATCGGAATGATTTCTTGCAAACTTCACACGCAAATGGTTTTTCATCAGTGTGTAGAAGTTTATGCAGTTTTAAAGCATACAAACGATCGAAAGATTTGTCGCAAACTTCACAAGTAAATTCCTCAGTAGGATCAGAAAGTTGAGGCTCTTCGAATTCTTCCGATTGTAGGAAAGATTCCTTTTCTTTTTCACTAATGTGTGAAAGTCTATGCCTCCTTGTCACACGTCTGAATGATTTATTGCAAACTTCACATTTGTGTATTAAAAGATGTTTTTCCAAACTATTCGACCGTAAAAATGTTTTTTTACAAAATCTACACATAAATTTTTTTTTTCTTGTGTGGATTTGTCGATGTCTAATCAAACTCAGTGAATTATCAAATGATTTGCTACAAGTTTCACATGTATACTTATTTTCAGTTAATAATGTTTCAGAATCGTTTTCTACAATAATACTTTCCTGTATTTCTTGTTGTAATAATTCCGATTCGTCATTTATTATCAACTCTTCAATGGGTTCTTCCTTAATAAAAAAATCTTCACAATCAATTAAATCTAAATTCACTTCAGTTTGTAGTTCTAAATTACTTCTAGCATAATTATGTTCTTCAAATATTTTAGAACTGTCAGTTGTGGTTATTTGCTGAGCATATTTTTCGTACGTTGTTATATTTAATAAATATTTATGTTTGAATTCACAACATTTATTTAAATCACATCCACAATTAGCACAAATATATTTCGGAACATCTGATTTAAGCTCCTAAAACAATTAATATTAATAATAATAATTTTAGGTTATGTTATTTACGTACATATTCAGGTAATAAATATTTCAATTTATCTTCAATTGTTGTTCCATTTGTATCTTGAGACTCGACAAATTCAAGATTGTTTGACTTTTCAAGACAAATAAAACAAATGTCAATTAAATTAGACATCGTTACACGCGTTTAACGACCACTGAACGAAATATGAAACAAGACGCAACAATGTTGCCAACACTTCATTTATCTGAATCAATAATAAGTGACATTTCACGATTGCGACTAAAACTAAACATTCTAATTTTACTTTAATCCATTTCAACTGATATTCACTGCAAAATAATAATTTAGCTGCATAACTTAACCTTACTTTTCACAATGTTACCAACTAGACAAAAATTATTGAATGAAAGAAAATACTGTAAATCAGTATTAATCCTTCATAATCATGGAAGTAGGCTTCAAACTGAATATTCTTAGATGTATTTATGTTAAATTTAAACAAATAAAATAAACATGAACAAATAAATATTTAAGAGAACTGTCAGTTGTGGTTATTTGTTGAGCATATTTTTTGTATGCTGTCATATTTTGTAAGCAAATTTTATAGCTTAAACGACTCCTGCTCCAATTATTTTCATATTTAGCACAAATATATTTTAGAATCTTTGATTCAAACACCCGAAATCAATAATATCTATAAATAAATAATACGTTGAGGTTGAAGATAAATAAGAACTGTCAGTTGTGGTTATTTGTTGAGCCAATTTATTGTACATTGTTATGTTTTGTATGCATTTTTTTGAGGTCCAACGGCTCCTGTTCAAATTATTCTGACATTTGGTACAAATATATTGTAGAATATTTGATTTAAGCACCTAAAATCAATAATGTCCACAAATAAAATAATAATTTGAGGTTAAGTGTCAAATGTACTCACCAAAATGTCATACAATGTTTCAGAATGTTTTAAAATGATTTTTAAATAAATTTGCAGGTGATTGCGTTTCAGATGGTTGCGGAATGTTTTAAAATATTCGAGAATATCACAGAATGTTTCCGGACACTCTAGAACATTTCAAAATGATTCAAAATGCTTTGAAATGTTCAAAATAGTTCTAGAATGATTTCATGTCAATAAATACTCACTATTTCCGCTTGAAACTTGCAATCTTTTAAATTCGGGACAAAAGACAAGTCAAAAACAGAAACGCAAAAGACTTTGGTATTCCAAAATGCTCTAAAATATGGCAGAATGCTTCCGAATATTCTAGAACGTTCCAGAACACTTTATTCAATAAATCCTTGCTAATTTCGCTCAGAATTAACAATATCTTAATTTCAAGACTGCAAACAAGTCAAAAATATTAATTTTTGTGCTTCAAAATATTCTAAAATATTCTAGAAGGTTGCGAGATGTGCTAGAACATTCTAAAATACTCTAAAATATTTTAGAATGCTTCCAAACTTTCTAAAAAGCTTCAATACGGTTTAGAATGTTCCACAATATTCCAGGACACTTTAGAATATTCTGGGATGTTTCAAAATATTCCAGAATGTTGTAAAACGTTGCCAAAAGGTTCCAGAACGCCCCAGAATTCTCTAGAACTTTACAAAGTGTTCCGAACTGTTTGATATCAAGAAATCCTTGCTAATTTTGCTCATGATTCACAATATTTTAAATTCGGGACTGCAGACAAGTCAAAATCAAAAATGCAAAGCACTTTGGTGCTTAAGAATGTTCTCAAATATTCTAGGAAGTTACGAAATTGCTCTAGAACATTTCAAAATGCTCTAAAATATTTTAGAATGCTTTCGAATATTCTAGAAACCTTCAGAACGGTATAGAACATCACAAAATGTTCCAGGACGCTTTAGAATATTCCAGGATGCTTTAGAACGTTATCAAAAGATTCTAGAACGATGCAGAATATTCTAGAACGTTGCAAAATATTCCAAACCGTTTCATATCAAAAAATCTTTGCTAATTTTGGTCAAAAATCACAATTTTTCAAATCCAGGACTACAGACAACTCAAAAACAAAAACGCTGGCAACTTTAGTGCTCCAGAATGTTCCTAAAAGTTTGCAAGGCGCTCCAGAACATTTATAAATGCTCTACAATATTTCAGAAAATTCTAGAATGTTTCAGAGCGCGCCAGAATGTTCTTAAATATTCTAGAAGATTGTGGGGTGCCCTAGAACATTTAAAAATGCTCTAAAATATTTCAGAATGCTTCCGGACATTCTAGAACGTTCCAGAATGCTTTAGAACGTTGCAAAATGTTTCAGAAAGCTTTAGAATGTTCTAAGTCAAGGAATCCTTGCTGATTTCGCTCAGAATTCACAATTTTTCAAATTCAGGACTGCAGACAACTCAAAAACAAAAACTCTGGTAACTTTAGTGCTTCAAAATGTTCCAAAAATTTTCGGGGCGCTCCAGAACATTTAGAAATGCGCCACAATATTTTAGAATATTCTAGAACCTTTCAGAACGATTTAAAATGTTCCAGAAACCTTTAGAATGTTCTAGAACGTTGTAAAATATTCCAGAACGCTTCAAAATATTATAGACAAGTCAAAAACAAAAATGCAAGTAATTTTGATATTTCAAAATAGTACAAAAGGTTACAAAATGTTCTAGAATATTTCAGAATGCTTCCAAATATTCCAGAATGTTTCAGTATCAAAAAGGAAATTTATTTTTGTTTTTTACATTTTGCATTATGAATTAGCTGTTCGGATAAATTTTTGCTGGAATGAATTTTTAAATGCAGCTTCAAATAGCGTTTAGAGATGAAAGATTTGTTGCAAATGTCACAGCTGAATTGTTTTTCGCCGGTGTGTGTCAAACGGTGTTCTTTTAAATTGTTTAATTGACTGAATGATTTATTGCAAACTTCACAAGTAAATGGTTTTTCGCCGGTGTGTACAAGTTTATGTGTTCTTAAATTTGACGGCTGTTTGAATGATTTATTGCATATTTCACAGGTGTATGTTTTTACATTTGTGTGAATTTGTTTAAAATCCTCTTTGTCAAGATGTGCTTTATGATGGTTGTATTGTTCTGTTTCACTTTGCGGATATATAAATGATTTGTTGCATGTTTTACATTCATACAACTTGCCCTTTTCAATATTTTCTTGTTTAATCCCACGTAATAATGATTTCAATTCGTCATTTAATACTAAATGTTCGTTTGGCTCTTCCTTGATTGAAATTTCTTCACTGTTCACTATATTCACATCCATTTCACTTTTTAATCATAATTATGTCCAAGTAAAACGACTTGTCAGTTGTGGTTATTTGTTGAGCATATTTTAGTATGTTGTTACATTTAGTAAGCATTTTTATTTAAATTTTCAGCTCCCATTTTGATTGCATCCACATTTGGCACAAATATATTTTGAAATATTTGATTTGACATCCTAAAATACTAAATACATACTGTTAAAATAATAATTTGAGGTTAAATGTCAAACGTACAAATCCACGTCAAAATATTGTAATATATATTCAAAACTTGTTTCATTTGTATCTTGGGCCTTAATTAAAGTAAGATTGTGTCAAATTTTATGACAAATAAAACAAATATTAATAAAATAACATGTTTTAATTGACAGTTCGTGGCTATTACAATGTTGCCAACTGTTTAACCTATTTATTATCCCAATTAAGTTTTAATTTTATTAGCAATAAGTAATGACAGTTTCTTCTGCATTTTTTCTTTCAATTCGACAAAATTGTGATACTTTTGGTTGTGATAGTTCAAATAAGCCGATTTCGTAAATCCTTTTTCGCAAATATTGCATATAAATCGCTTTTCCCCCGTGTGTGTTCTAAGATGGCGCATTATACTGCTCTTAGTCGCACCTTCATACGGACATAATTCACATTGATAAGGTTTATCGCCGGTATGGGTGCGCATGTGTTCAACTAAACGATAACTTTGTATAAAACCTTTTTCGCAGACTGTACACTGAAATGGACGGTCGTTTGTGTGAATTCTTCTGTGGATGTTTAAAGTGTCGTGTCTTTTGAATAATTTGCCACAAAATTCGCACACCGGAGGACCCAATTTACCCCGCTTACGTTTCTTTTTATTCGCTACATTAGAAGTTGATGTTTTAGCTTTTTTTGTTGATGATTTATTGCTGGATTCGCTTGAAAAAGACTCATTATCACTACTATCTGATGAATCGTCTTCTTCTTCTTTTATTACAACCTCCTCAGTTATCTCTTCTTTGATATCTTTTTTTTCATCCATATTTTTAAGATTGTTTACAACAAATTGTTTATAAAAACAAATCTACAATTAAAATAATAATTACTTTTATAGAAATTCAAATTGCGCGCTCTTAAGCGCCACGTTATTAAAATAAGCTGACTTACATGTGGCACTAAATATTTCAATGTTTCTTCTATTTTTTGATCGTTTTTACTGAAAGTAAAAACGTTTTGTACATTATTATCCCCATTAAAACAAAGAATACAGAATTTTATTACGGATTGCACTAAATCTGTTTTGACATTTTGTCTCGTGTCAAAATTCAGTGTGCCCAACTGTAAAATAATTATGCAACGGATTTATTTACAAATGATGGATTGTAGTTGTCAAATATATTCAAAGATGGCAGCACGTGCACGTTTTTTTTAAAAAAAACTTATTTTATTGACTTGACGTTTAGAAGCAGTTATTTATTTTATTTTCCACTTTGACAGTTCGTAGCTCTTGGGTAAATTCAAAGATGGCAGCACGTTTTAACCTTGTAGAAAACTAATTTTATTGATTTTTAGTTCCAGAACGTTAAAAATTAGTTTTAAGTCGAAGAGACCTTGCCAATTTTGCTCCAGAATGTTCTACAATGTTCCAATAGGTTGTGGAATATTCTAGAACGCATCATAATGTTACCAAAATAATCCATAAGGTTCTAAAACATTACAAAATGCTCTAGAATGTTCCGGAGAATTCTAGAAAGCTATAGAATGTGCTGGAACACTGTTGCACGTTTTAAAGCAGCTCAAAATGTCCCTAGAATATTTCAGAACATTTTAAATAAATCCAGAATGCTCTAGAATACTCCAAACGTTACATGACGATATTAAATGCTTTAAAATATTCTGGGAACAATTTAAGATGTTGAAAGGCGTTTCAGAACAGTTCAGAATATCCCTAGAATATTTCGGAACGCTTCTAAACGTTCTAGAATGTTACAGAACACTCAAAAATATCCCAAGAGGCTCAAAAATATTTAGGAGAATTCTAGAACATTTCAGAACGCTTAAAAATGTTCCAGAATGTTACAGAATACTCAAAAATGTCCCAAGAGGCTCAAAAATATTTAGGGGAATACTAGAACATTCCAGAACACTTTAAAACGTTCCAGAATGTTACAGAATACTCAAAAATGTCCCAAGAGACTCAAAAATATTTAGGGGAATACTAGAACATTCCAGAATACTTTAAAACGTTCCAGAATGTTACAGAATACTCAAAAATGTCCCATTAGGCTCAAAAATATTCAGGGGAATTCCAGAACATTTCAGAACGTTTAAAAATGTTCCATAGTACCATAAGACGTTCCAGAACATTGAAAAATATTTAAGAATGTTGTAGAATATTCTAGAAAGTCTCAGGAGGCACAAAAATGTTTTGGAGGATTCTAGAACATTCATGAAGACTTATAAAGATTCTATAGTACCATAAAACGTTCCAGAACGTTGGGAAATGTTCCAGAATGTTGTAGAATATTCCGGAATGTCCCCGGAAGTTCTAAAACATTCCGGAACGCTTCGAAATATTCCAGAGTATCGTAAAACGTTCCAAAATAATTTAATAGTAAAAAACAATGTTGATTTTCTTCCAGAATCATCTAAAACGTTTCAGAACATGGTAAAATGTTCTAGAATATTTTAGAATGTGCCAGAAAGCGTTATAAAATATTCTAAAAAATAAAAAAATATTCAAGAATGTTTCAAAAGCAGTCTGGAACATTTCAGAATGTTTTAGAACACTCCAGAGTACTTTAGAACGTTGTAAAATATTTTAGAATGATTCATTTGAGTGTTTGGAAGCGTTCCAGAACTTTGTGGTATGTTCTAGAATATTCTAGAATACATCAGAGCACTCTAGAGCGTTGTAAAATCATTTTAAGACGTTTAAACCTTGAAGATTCTGTTCTAGAATGTTTTAAAGCGTTCGAGAACGTTGTGGAATGTTTTAGAATATTGTAAAACACTTTAGGATGATAAGGAATGTTACAGAATGTCTTTAAAATATTCGAAAATTCTTCAGAATGTATCACACAGCTGGTAACATTGTATTCAGAAATAGATAAATGTGATTATTTGTACTTTTAACACAGTTGGCTACACTGTTAACTGTCAACTAAAATGTAAGCAAATATGAATTCCGCAATAAATTTCTGTTTTCTCTGTTTGAATCATGATATAAACGTAATTAATATATCATCTGAAGATTCTGATGGCGTGATACTCGAAGATAAATTGAAATGTGTTTTGCCGGAATATGTACGCCAACTTAACCTAACAAAAAATCGTTCTTACGTCTTGTTGTTTTAGATTATTCTTAAAATAAACATAACGAAATGTATTTGTGTTAGTTGTTTGGGGAATTTAAACAGTATCTATAAATTCAAACAGGATTGTATTAAAAATATAAGTACTTTAAATGAGTATGCAGAAAAATTGACTGAAAGGGATGGTACGTACGAATTTTTATCGATAAATGATATTTTATTATATAAAGACACTGGAATATTACAAGAAAATGTGGAAATAAAAAGGGAGGACGTAATAGAAGACATAATTATTAAAACAGAAGATATTAAAGATGAATTTGATGATGAATCACAAATAAAAACAAGAAACACCAGAAATGTCAAAGGTAATTAATACAACTGTCAAGAGATGGCGCTATGATCAAATTTATTTTTTAGACAAGGCCCCAAAGCACCTCAAATGCAAGTATTGTCAAAAATCATTCAACAGATTAGACACGTTAATAATTCACGAAAGAATTCACACAAACGAACGTCCATATAAATGTACAATATGTGACAAGAGTTTTAGACAAAGTTATCGTTTAGTGGAACATTTGCGTATTCATTCGGGGTATAAACCTTATGAATGCAATCTTTGCTCGTATAAATGTTCGGTTAAAGGCAGTTTGAGGCGGCATAGTAGAACACATACAGAACAAAAAGCTTTTGAGTGTGAAAATTGTCCAAAAAGCTTTTCTAGGTGGAGTGGCTTAAAAAATCATAAGAAAAAATTTCATAATGATTTATAATTAGTATATTACCTAATAAATTAATCAATTAGTAGATGTGTCATTTATTGTTCACATGGTTGGCAACAGTGCGCTTTGACAGCCGTCAATGAATTAATATTTTTAGATATAAATGATTTTAGGTGCTCAAATTGTGCAAATAATTTGAATAACTACAGTTTAAAAAACCTGACAATATACAAAAATATGCTCAACAAATAACCACAACTGACAGTTCTTTCAAATAACAAAAATATGTTTGACGTTTATTCAGAAAAGTACAAAATATTATTAATCATAATAATCAATGATGTCCCCTGAATTAAATGCAGCTTGTTCCAAAATGGCGAACATTTTATTGGTTGTTTGTTTGGGGGTTAATCTTGTCGGATTTTCTTTTAAAGACGTGGTAATTTCACTATCCTCAAACGATTTTATATTCGAAATTAATTCACTGGACATATTAGTGTCCACCATTCCGGGCGAATAATTCAAAACAACAATTTTGGGCTCTTCTTCCGCCAGTATTTTAAAATATTGGTCACGTGCAGCCTTTGCAGAACCGTACATGGAAAAATATTTGAATGCTTTGCGGCCCAATAATGAGGTTATGTTAATCACAAAAACTTGTTTGACATCTTCAACAGTTTTAAGAAACACTGAATTTAATACAGCGACTGAAACCACATTTAATTCGTAATACTGCCCCCATTCTTCTTTTTGGGACAGTTCGGAAGCCTTTTTGATTGTTCCAATTTGTCCGGCGTTATGAAAAACAATCGCCGAATCAAACTCTGGTTGGAATGTTTCTTGCAGTATTTTTTTGTAGTTTTCAGCATTTGCTTCACTCAAATCCAAAGCATACGTAATAACTGTCACATTTGTTTTAATTTGGGTAATTAGGGCTTTAGTTTCCAATAAACCTGATTCACAACGTGCTAATAATATTAGAGTTAATTTGTTGGTTGATTTACAGGCAAGTTCAATTGCTATTTGGCGGCCTATTCCGCGGGACGCGCCTGTAATTACGCAGTAAATACGTTTTGTATAATCAACTGGATACATTTTATTTGTCGACTGAAGTTGGACAAGTAGTGCCACTCCTCAAAACTTGTAAAAAATTTGTAGGTTATTTGAGGGATACGTGGCAAAATGTATTTTTTTATTGATATTTGTTTTATTTGTCTCAAAAATACAAATAATCTTACAATTATCAAATCTCAAAATACAAATGGAACAAGTATTGAAGACAAATTGAAATATTTTGTACCTGGACTTGTACGTAGAACCTAACCTAAAATAATTATTTTAATTGTATGTATTAATTATTTTAGGGGTTTGAATCAAATATTCCGAAATATATTTGTACCAAATGTGTACGCAATTTGAATAAAAGCTATGAATTCAAACAAAAATGCGTACAAAATATTACAACATACGAAAAATATGCTCAACAAATAACCACAACTGACAGTTCTTACAAATGTTTATCAGTTGTTTTAAATCCTGATATTTTTAAACAAGAACCACAAAATGAAATAGAATTTGTCAATGTTCCCAACAATAAAGAACTAGAAAAACTGATTAAACAAGAAATTGATAATAAAATTGAAACTGAAGAAGTCCTGCTGTCAACTGGAAATGAAAAACCTTTTACTTGCGAAGTTTGCAGCAAATCATTCGGGCATTCGTCTAATTTAAAGAAGCATAAACTTGTGCACACTGGTGAAAAAGCATTCACTTGTGAAGTTTGCAATAAATCATTCAGGCGAGCATCACGCTTAAAATTACACCAAATAAGACACACTGATGAAAAACCATTTAGTTGTGAAGTTTGCAATAAATCATTTGGACATTTATCTCAATTAAAACGACATCATTTGAGTCATAACAAAATATTTACTTGTGAAGTTTGTAACAAATCATTTCCAATTTTGAATGCTTTGAAGGAGCATAAACTTGTGCAATGTTCTGGAATGTTTTAGAACATTTTAAAATTTTGTACAACATTCCAAAGCGTTCTAAAATATTTTGGAACATTTTACAGCATTCTAGAACGTCCTGGAGTCTTCTGAAGGACTCTAAATAACTTAGAAGCATTCTCGAACATTCTGAAACATTTTATAACGTTCCAAAGCTTTCTACAACTTTCTAATGTGTTCTGGCAGCATTCTGAAGCATTTTGGAGCATTGTTTAACGTTTAGAAGTGTTTTGAATAATTTAGGACCATTCTAGAACGTCCTGAGGCGTTCTGGAACTTTCTAGAGTGTTCTGGAAGCATTCTCGTGCATTCTAAAATATTATACAACGTTCTGAAGTGTTCTGAAACATTCAAAAGCATTTTTAAACATTGTGCAACATGTCAAAGTGTTATGGAATATTCTAAAACATTTTAGAAATTTTTTTACAGTCTTTTGGAATGTACTCAAATATTTTGAAGCCTTTTAAAGTGTTGTGGAACATTTTAAAACACTTATCTGCCTCCTCAAGTGTTTTGGAACATTGCTAAGCGTTCGTGAAGTGTTCTGAAACATTGTGAAACGTTTTAACATATTTAGGATACTTGAAAACTATTTTTTTTTGTTTTTACGTTTAAATATCCTCCAAAGCACGAAACACAGGGTTTTACGACCATTTTTTCAATATTTTTGATTGTCTGTTCTCTTTTTTATGATATAAAATGTTTTTATGAGAATCAACTCGTGGGTCATTTCTTGAAACATTTTAGAATGTGCAGGAGCAACATAAAATCATTTTGGGACATTTTGAAAACGTTCTAGAATGTTATGAAGTATTCTGAAATATTCTAGAACATTCTAAAATATTTGGAAGCGTTGTGAGACACTTTAAAACATTCTATAACGTTCTGGAACATCTAAGTGCATTTTTAAAACGTTCTACAGTGTTCTAGAAACATTTTAGAATGTTAAAGAATATTTAACAATGATCTGGAACGTAAATGCAGAATTGTCAAAGTTTTCAAAATCCTGGAACGTTCTGGAACATATTATAATGTTCTGAAGTATTCTGGAACGTTCTCAAATGTTCTAAAATACTTTAAAACGTTCTAATGCATCTCAAAAATATTTTTAAACGTTAAGAAAGCTTTCTAAAACATTCTTGAACATTCCATTACGTGTTAAAACAGCTTAAAAACATTTTGAAGTGTTTTGAAATATTATTAAACATTTCACAATATTCTAGAATATTCTGGTATCAATAATGCTTTGAAGAAAAATATTTAAGGAGTCTGAATTGAATATTTAAATATATTTGTGCCAAATGTATTAATTAAAGCTGAATAAAAGCTATAAATTCAAACAAAAAAACTTACAAAATATTATTATGAAACAACGAGGAGGTTATGTTAAACAAGAATACATCAAATTATCATAAATGTACGTATTGATTAATTAAGGAGCCTGAATTAAATATTTTAAAATATATTTGTGCCAAATGTATGAATAATTTAAATAGAAGCTATGAATTCAAACAAAAATATTAACAAATTATGACAGCGTACTAAAAATATGCTCAACAAATAACCACATATTTAGCTGTCATAATGTTAGACTATTGGCAACATTGACTTTGGTATTTATTCCAATTTCACTAACCTGCTCATCAATTTTTAGAATTTTTATTTGTATTTGTAAAATATAATCATGTTTTTAATAGAAATATTAACAATCGGAAAGCTAAACGTCAAATGATACTTATGACAATGTTACCAACAGTCTAGCATTAGGATTATTTGCTGAGCATATTTTTAGTATGTTGTTATATTTTATACTTTTATTAAAGCTGTCAGAATAACAAAAATTGATTTCTAATCACAATAATTTTATTTTTTTTATGATTGATTTTGTATTATTCTTGCTAATAAAACGATTGAATAAAAAATGACAGTACTACCAGCAGTCTAATATTAGGAAAAATAAATAGAGCAATATTTTCATTAAAAAACGACTTGACTGTTCTAATCAAGCTAATTAATCCATTTCAACTGATATCCACTTCAAAATAACAATTTAGTCACGTTACGAACTGTCAACTGCACTTAACCTTATTTTAAACAATCAAAAATTAGTAAATAAAAGGAATAAGTATGAATTTATATTAACAATCATGAAAGCAAATCTCGAATTGAATATTCTAAGATGTAACAATGTTAAATGAGGACGTAATTTCAATTAAATAAAACTGTAGCATATGACAACATAGTATGCTCAACAAATAACCACATATTTAGCTGTCATGATGTTAGACTATTGGCGACATTGTCATTGCGGCCATTTTACATTTCACAAGTAAATGATTTGTCATCAGTGTGCGTAAATTTATGGTGTTTCAAATTAGTCCACTGTCGGAATGATTTTTTGCAGACTTGACAAGTATATGGCTTTTCACCAGTGTGTATAAGTTTATGCTTCTTTAAAGTATTCAAAAGTCTTCACTAGTAAATGCTTTATTATCGAAATGAGTCAAACGGTGCTGTTTTAAATTGCCCAATTGTCTGAATGATTTTTTACAAGTTTTACAAGTGTATGGTTTTGTGTTTGTGTGAATTAGTTGATTTTTGATACAAATGTCATTTGATTCGCAATTTTCTTGTTTAACCTCAAACAGTAATGAATTTAATTCGTTATTTGGTATCAATTTTTCATCAATTTCTTGCTTAATAATAAAATCTTTACAGTCTACTGCTTCTATTTCAATTTCATTTTGTTCTTCAAGTACTTTTTACACGAAAAGTCAGATTTTTGGGAACTGCCAGTTGTGGTTATTTGTTGAGCACATTTATTGTACGTTGTTATGTTTGTAGACATTTTTCTTCAAATTACGTCCACTTTTAGTGCAAATATATGCTGGAATATTCGTTTTAGCTCCTAAAATAATTGATATAAACAGTTTTGATTGTTATTTTAGGTTAAATGTCATACGTAAAAGTGTAAAGTATGACAACATACTTTTAGTACGCTCAACAAATAACCACATATTCAGCTGTCATAATGTTAGACTGCTGGCAACATTGTCATTGCGGCCATTTTACGTCTAATTTTCTAAACAGATATTAATATTTCTATTAAATAGATATTTTACAAATACAAATAACTAAAATTAGTAAAATTGGAATAAAAAATATGCTTGTTTAAGAATAATATGAAATGAATCATAATAAAATTAATTTTTGTTGTTTTGACAACTTAATTTGTGGTTATTTGTTGAGCACATTTTTAGTATGCTGTTATATTTTGTACTTTTATTCAAATTGAAATTATTTCACATTTCATATGAATATATACAAGAATATTCAATTAGAAAGCTGCTTTATTGGTTGTAAATTAATATCAATGATGATTTACAGTATTTTCTTTCATTTAATAAATTTTGAAGTATAGTTTTGTTGGTAACATTGTGAAAAGTTGTTGAGCATACTTTTAGTATGTTGTCTATTTTACATTTTTGTTTAAATTGAAATTAGGCCACTTTTAATATAAGAATTCATACATAAATACGCATTATTTGATTTAAATCAATCGATAAAATACAAATGAAGTTCATTAAATATCCGCCATTTTGTGTTGCCATAATGTCAGCCATTATCATTTTATTAGTTTCATATTTTATTTTGTTTTTTATCTTCTCTTTTGTATACAAAGTCAGTATTAATAGCAACAAATAAATATTTATAAGAACTGTCAGTTGTGGTTACTTGTTGAGCATATTTTTGTATGTTTAACATGTAACACACTTATTTACAATTAACTACAAGATGAAAACAATTGAGTAAAACTCTATAAACTTACTTGTACTTGATTGAAATGTAAATAATACAAGAGTAATAAATTAGTTTTATAGAAAATAAACTTTATTTCTTTTATCTGCACATAAATAAATAAGTTGGAGTGTTTGACAACAGTGTTTACAAAAATAAGGCACAGCGCCACTGTGAACTCTCAACTTTTAATTGTTTGTTTCACCAGTGTGTACATTTTTATGTATCTTCAAAATTCCCCACCGTGCGAATGATGTATTGCAAATTTTGCAAGTGAATGGTTTTTTACTAGTGTGTATAAGTTCATGCTTCTTCGAACTACCCAAATGTCTACTATTTGTGTGAATGAGTTGATGTCTACGTAAAGCGCGTGACCATTTAAATGATTTTTTGCATACTTTACATTTATACAACTTTTTATTACAACATTGTTTGTTAATATTTCCATTTTCATTGTGTTTAAGTTTATGCTGATTAAAATTATCTGAACGTCGGAATGACTTGTTGCACACTTCACAAGTATACGGTTTAATATTTGTGTGAATCAGTTGATGTCTTTTCAAGATATGTGACCATTTAAATGACTTTTTGCATAATGCACAAGCAAATGGTTTTTTATCAGTGTGTATAGGTTTATGCTGATTTAAATTATGCAAACGTCGAAATGATTTGTCACACACTTCACAAGTAAATAATTTATCATCAGTGTGTATAAGTTTATGCTGATTCAAAATAACCAAATAACGGAATGACTTGTGGCACACTTCACAGGTGTATGGTTTACTATTTTTGTGAATAAGTTGATGGCTTTTTGAAGTTTTACATTTATACAACTTATTATTACAACATTTGAGTTCATGTTCTTTCAGCTCCTCAAAATTATCAAAATTTTCATCGCTATTTTGACATTTAGGGCCTTGTTCGCTAATATTTTCATTTCCACTTAATGTTGATACAGAATCGTCAACTGTTTGCTTATTTTCTTCAATATTTTCGTTACAGGTGTCATTTGATTTTTCTTGTTGACCCTCGTCTTTTGATTTCTCATTAAATTCTTGCTCTACATTTATTTTTTCACACAAAAAGTCAGGATTTAAGACAACAGATATATATTTAAAAGAACTGTCAGTTGTGGTTATTTGTTGAGCATATTTTTCATACGTTATCATATTTTGTAAGCATTTTTGTTTATATTCATAAATTCTGCTTAAATTACGTCCACATTTGGCACAAATATATTTAGGAATACTTGAATTAAGCTCCTAAAATTATTAATACATATAATTAAGGTAATAATTTTAGGTTAAGTGTTTACATACAATTCCAGGTAAAAAACACTTCAATTTATCTTCAAAACTTCTATTTGCAACTTGAGTTTTAATATTCACGAGATTGTTTGACTTTTTGAAACAAATAAAACAAATACCAATGAAATAAGACATTTTAACACGTATTTGACAACCTATTTGTAGCTTACTTTACAAGTAAATGGTTTTTCACCAGTGTGTAGCAGTTTATGCAACTTAAAACTGCAAATATTTGAATGTTTTGTAGCAAACTTCACAAGTATATGGTTTTTCATCATGTGATTCATTTTTATAAGAAATGTCAGTTGTGGTTATTTGTTGAGCATATTTTTGTATGTTGTCATATTTTGTAAGCATTTTTATTTACTTTTATAGCTCCTATTTGAATTCCATCCACATTAGGCATAAATACATTTCAAAATATTTGATTTAACGTCCTAAAATAGTTAATACATACAGTTAAAATAATAATTTGAGGTTAAATGTCAAACGTACAAATCCAGATAAAAATATTGCAATATATATTCAAAACTTGTTTTATTTGTATCTTGAGCCTTAATTAAAGTAAGATTGTGTCAAATTTTATGACAATTAAAACAAATATTAATAAAATAACATGTTTTAAAGTTTTATTTGGCAGTTCGTGGTTATTACAATGTTGCCAACTGTATGTAACCCAAAATTACGTTTTGATTTTATTAGCAATAAGTAATGACAGTTTAAACAAATATACTGTAGAATAATGTTGATTAAGCTCTTAAAATAATTAATACATACAGTTTTAATAATAATTTGAGGTTAAATGTCAAAATATTGCAATTTATGTTTAAAACTTGTTTTATTTGTTCCATAGACTTAATAAATTTAAGATTGTTTCAAATTTTATGACAAATATTAATAAAATAACATGTGTTTGACCTTTTATTTGGAATTTAACCCATAGATATTATAACCAATAGATCGTTAGAACATTGAAGCCCATTGAACATAACTTGGCCAATTTTGGTTGCATAAAATGGTCGAAAAAGTCAAAATATAGGGAATTGAATGCCCTACAACTTTTATTTGAAACATTTTTTGGTATAAGATACCGTTCGAAAATTATTAACAAAAAACAGTCAAAGATTAGGAAATGGGACTGTTAAAGGGCTGTAATCTGGCTAATGTTGGTTGTACGAAGTTGCCTCAAATAAACAATTTTTAGGCAATTGTTTGCCCCACAACTTTTATTTGAAACATTTTTTGATACAAATTGCCGTTCGTAAGTTATTAACAAAAGACAGTCGAAAGGTTGAAAAATATTATATTAAAAGGGCTGTAACTTAGCCAATTTTGGTTGCATAAACTAGTCGAAAAAGTCAAAATATAAGGAATTGAATGGCCTACAACATTTATTGTATTTTTTGGTATAAAATACCCTTCGAAAATTATTAACAAAAAACTGTCAACGGTTAGGAAAAAGGACACTTAAAGGGCTGTAATTTGGCTAATTTTGGTTGTACAAAGTTGCTCCAAAAATCAGAGCTCAGGGCATTGCTTGGTCCACAATTTTTATTTGAAACATTTTTTGATACAAACTGCCGTTTGTAAGTTATTAACAAAAGACAGTCGAACGGTTGAAAAATATTATATTGAAAGGGCTGTAACTTGACTAATTTTGGTTGCATGAACTGGTCGAAAAAGTCAGATTATAGGGAATTGAATGCCCTACAACTTTTATTTGAAACATTTTTTGATATAAAATACCCTTCGAAAATTATTAACAAAAAACTGTCAAAGGTTGGGAAATGGGACACTTAAAGGGCTGTAATTTGACTAATTTTGGTTGTACGAAGTTGCCTCAAATAAACAATTTTTAGGCAATTGTTTGCCCCACAATTTTTATTTAAAACATTTTTGGATACAAGCTGCCGCTTGTAAGTTATTAACAAAAGACAGTCGAAAGGTTGAAAAATATTATATTGAAAGGGCTGTAACTTGGCCAATTTTGGTTGCATAAACTAGTCGAAAAAGTCAAAATATAGGGAATTGAATGCCCTACAATTTTTATTTGAAACAGTTTTTGGTATAAAATACCGCTCGAAAATTATTAACAAAAAACTGTCAAAGGTTAGGAAATGGGACACTTAAAGGGCTGTAATTTGGCTAATTTTGGTTGTACCTTTGCACAAAATTTTTATTTGAAACATTTTTTGATACAAGATACTGTTTGTAAGTTATTAAGTTCCTGAATGGGTTTTCAAATGTCTTTGTAAGCGCCGTTCGGTGACAAAAGATTTGTTGCAAACATCACAGATAAATAATCTATCATCAGTGTGTAATAATTTATGCAGCTTGAAATTTTGTTCACGTTTGAATGATTTGCCGCAAACTTCACAAGTAAAAGGCATTTCATCAGTGTGTACAAGCTTATGCAACCTCAAAGTAATCGCTTGCCGGAATGATTGATTACAAACTTCACAAATGTATGGTTTTTCACCAGTGTGTACACGTTCATGCCGCTTCAAATTCGACAAATACCAAAATGATTTATTGCAAATTTCACAGCTTATTGTTTTTTTGCCATGTTCCTTTAACGTTTTTTCACCAGTGTGTACAAGTTTATGATGCTTTAAGCTTTTCGAATGTTTGAATGATTTGTTGCAAGCTTCACAAGTAAATGATTTGTCATCAGTGTGCGTAAGTTTATGCTGTTTTAAATTAGTCCACTGTCTAAAAGATTTTTTGCAGACTTGACAAGTATATGGCTTTTCACCAGTGTGTATAAGTTTATGCTTCTTTAAAGTATTCAAAAGTCGGAATGATTTATTGCAAACTTCACAAGTAAATGGTTTATTATCGAAATGAGTCAAACGGTGCTGTTTTAAATTGCCCAATTGTCTAAAAGATTTTTTACAAGTTTTACAGGTGTATGGTTTTGTGTTTGTGTGAATTAGTTGATGTTTTTCCAGATTTTGCAAGCATTTGAATGATTTGTTGCATATTTCACACTTATACTTGATACAAATGTCATTTTCTTGTTTAACCTCAAACTGTAATGAATTTAATTCGTTATTTGGTATCAATTTTTCATCAATTTCTTGCTTAATAATAAAATCTTTACAGTCTACTGCTTCTATTTTAATTTCATTTTGTTCTTCAAGTTCTTTTTTACACGAAAAGTCAGATTTTTGAGAACTGTCAGTTGTGGTTATTTGTTGAGCACACTTATTGTACGTTGTTATGTTTGTAGACATTTTTCTTCAAATTACGCCCACTTTTAGTACAAATATATGCTGGAATATTTGTTTTGGCTCCTAAAATAATTAATACAAACAGTTTTCATAATAATTTTAGGTTAAATGTCATACCTACAACTTTAGATATAAAATATTTCAGTTTATCTTCAAAACTTGTTCCAATTGTATTTTGAGGTTTGATAATCATGAAATCATTTCTAATTTAGGATAAATTAAACAAATACCAATTAAATAAGGTAGTTTAACACGTATTTGACAACCTACTTGTAACATAACCCATAGATATTATAACGTATGGACTGCTGATCACAAATGAACGAAATATGGAACTAAAAAACTGTCAAACGAAGTTTCTCAGATGTAAAACTTTAATTAGGCATTTTACTCACCTTAGCTTGCCGGAAATCTCTTCCAGAACCTGAAATAATCAAATTTTGATATTAGTACGTGAAAGTAACACTGTTTTAATATAATTTAATTAAAAAAATCGCTGTTGCTTCATTTAAAAACATTAAGGCACAATTCAAGCGATATTTTAAAGCTAAAAGTTCATATTTTTTGTGTATATATTTATTTTGGCCAAAAATTGGCCCAAAGTGACATAAAATTATTGTTAAAGTACAGACAAACATGCCTGCCTGACAACCTGTACTTTAACAATGATTTTATGTCATTTTGGGCCAATTTTTCGCAACTATCAAAATTTTTTCAAAAAATATAATCTTTCTAGTTTATAAAAATGCTTGACTGGTATTTTTATGTTTACAAATAAGGGCACACCAATTTTTTTTATATTATTGAACGAAACAAAAAGTTTTTTTTTAAAAAAATCGTTGGGGCTTTATTTATAAATATTAAGCAACCATTTAAGTGGCACTGTAAAGCAGAAAGTTCATATTTTTTGTGCATATTTATTTTTTTGCAAAAAATTTGCTTTCAGGGACCTAAAACTACTTTTAAAGTGCGTGGGAGTAATACATATTCAACTGTAAGTACTTTAACAATGATTTTTTGGGACTTTGGGCCAATTTTTAATAAACATAAAAATTTGTCCAAAAAATATAATCTTTCTAGTTTATAAAAATGCTTGAATGGTTTTTTTATGTTTACAAATAAAGGCACAGCGATTTTTTTTAAAAAAAAAAGCAGCTTGATTTTAGCTTGTTTTTTTTAAAAAAAATCGGTATGGCTTTACTTATAAACATTTAGGAACCATTCAAGCGACATTTCAAAGCGAAAAGTTCATATTTTTTGTACATATTTTTATTTTTACAAAAAGTTGGCTTAAAGTGTTTTAATAAAATAAAATAAATAAATGAATTTCATAATAAGTAATCTTTATTGAATTATCTGTTGATTAGAACATAAATAAGTAAGCTGTTTATTGATTATAAGCTGCTGAATGAATCCTCGAATGACTTTGCAAGTTTGCTTTCGTGGAAAAAGTTTTTTTGCAAACATCACAACTAAATGGTCTTTCACCAGTGTGTAGATATTTATGTTTCTTGAAAGAGAACTTCTCCTTGAATGATTTGTTGCAAACTTCACACGTAAATGGTCTTTCATCAGTGTGCACATATTTATGTTCCTTCAAATTAGCTATTTGTCTGAATGATTTATTGCAAATGTCACAAGTGAAAGGTTTTTCACCAGTGTGTATAAGTTCATGCTTTCTTAAGCTACACAAATGCCGAAAAGGTTTCTTGCAAATATCACAACTAAATGATTTTTTGTCAGTGTGTATAAGTTTATGTTTGTTTAAATTATCCAAACATCGGAATGATTTGTTGCAAATGTCACAAGCGAATAATTTTTCTTCAGTGTGTATAACTTTATGCTTTTTCAAGCCCCGCCATCGTCGGAATGATTTGTTGCAAACGTCACAAGTAAATGGTTTCTCACCAGTGTGTGTAAGTTTATGCTCATTCAAATTATCCAAACGTCGGAATGACTTGTTGCACAAATTACAGGTGTGCGGTTCACTATTTTCATGAACAATTTGATGTCTCCTTAAAGTTTGCGGCCAATTGAACGATTTTAGACATATTCCACATTTATACAAATTTTTTTCAAAACATTTAATCACATGCTTTTTTAGATCCTCGAAATTATCAAAATTTTTATGGCAATTTTGACACTCTTGTCCGCTAATATTTTCTTTTTTTAATGTTGGTACATTGCTAATTTCATTATTTTCTTCGACATCTTCACTTTTGATCCATATTTTATTTGGTTCAGGGTTTTCTTGTTTGATTTCCAGCAGTAATGAATCTGTTTCGTCGTTTGGTATTAATTTTTCATTGATTTCTTGCTCAATAATAAAATCTTTATTATCTACGTTTATTTCACGCTGTTCTTCCTCTTCTTTTTTGCACACAAAATCAGGATTTGACACAACTTCATTTTGTGGATTATCAGTTATTTCTTGCTTACAAATAAAATCTGCATTTATTTCACGTTGCTTCTCTTCTTGTTTACCCCCAAAATCGGGCTTTAAAACAACTGATAAACACTTATAAGAACTGTCAGTTGTGGTTATTTGTTGAGAGTATTTTTTGTATGTTGTTATGTTTTGCAAACATTTTTGTTTGAATTTATAACTCTTATTCAAACTATATTCACATTTGGCGCAAATATATTCAGAAATATTCGATTTAAGCTCCTAAAATAATTAATACAAACAGTTATGATAATAATTTGAGGTTACGTCAAACTTACAAGTTCAGGTAAAAAATATTTCAGTTTATCTTGTAAATCTGCATTTTCAGAACTGATTATTACGAGATTGTTTGAATTTTTAAGACAAATAAAACAAATGCCCATAAAATAAGACATTTCAAAACTTATTTTTATTAAATTAATTAACAAATTTATGGTAAAATTAATTTGCTTTAGAAATATCAAATATATTTGTAAATAAGGACCAAAATATTTATTTAAAACTCTTGAAGAAACACAGTTGACACTTGTTCCGCCATTTTGGCACACCGCACTGCTGCCTGCAATACCAACCTAAAGTTTTATTCTTTATTCTTACAAAATAATATTAAAATCAGTAAAAGTCAACAAAAACAATAATAAAATATTCATTGAAGTACTAAATAATAATAACATTATTTAAATAAATTTTCAAAATATTCCCAACAGATTTATGAGAACTGTCAGTTGTGGTTATTTGTTGAGCACACATTTTGTATGCTGTTATATTTAAAATAACAACTTTTATTCAAATTATGTTTACATTTGGCACAAATATATTTTATTTGAGCCCTAAAATGTTTATTGCTCTTCCAATATTCATTAAATTAAATAAAACAATCTAAAACACGCCTAGTGTTGCCAACCTTAAAACTGAACCTCCCAATTATATATTATGATAATTTTAACAGTTTATTTATTGTTTGAGGGTTAAATGGTTCGTAGTGACAAATTTGTGATAAACTTACGACCGATGAATCAGAAATATAAATAAAATTATATTATTACAACTGTCAGTTGTGGTTACTTGTTGAGCACAAATTTTGTATGCTGTTATATTTATAAACTGTTTAAAATAATAACTTTTATTCAAATTATGTTGAAATTTGGCACAAATATATTTTGGAATACTTTCTTTAAGCTCCTACAATAGTTAACATATTAAATTGAATAAATAGTACAGTTCCAGCCACGTCTAGTGTTGCCAACTGTATATATAAGGATAATTTTGACAGTTGTGAATTAATTAGTAATAAATAACGTTTAATTATTATTTAAGAGTTAAATAAGGTTTATAAAAACAAATTTGTATTGATTCACGACTGATAAATCAGTATTGTTATAAAATTATATTAGGTTACTATTTTTTGCGCGTCATTTTGACAGGTTGTTGAATTATATTATTTGACGGTAAAATAATGTTGGTAATAGCAAATTTGGATGAATAAAACAAATTTTTATTGATTAACGACTGATCAATTTATAATAATAATAAAAATGTTATTTGGTGCTGCCTCATCTGTTTTTCTATAATCTATGACTTTCAATTTTGACAGCTACGGATTAATTTTCACTTTTAATAGTTTTTAGTGGTCAAAATATGGTTAATAAAAGTATAATTCGGGTAAATATTACAAATTTGTATTGATTTACGTCCAATAAAAAATAAAACTACCAGTTTTTTCGTTAGGTGATGTCTCATCTCTTTTTTTTAACATAATTTTGACAGATGTATTGGTAATTTTCACTTTTATTCATTATTTGAAGGTAAAATTAATTTGGTAATAACAAAATTACACGAATAAAAGAAATTTGTATCAATTTACGACTGATAAACTAATAATATAATTAAATTTATATTTGGTGGTCTCATCTGTTTTTGTTTAGTCTATGGCTTTTAATTTTGACAGTTGTGGATCAATTTTCACTTTTAATTGATATTAATGGTGAAAATATGGTTAATAAAAGTATAATTCGCGTAAATATTATAAATTTGTATTGATTTACGTCCAATAAAAAATAAAACTACCAGTTTTTTCGTTAGGTGATGTCTCCTCTCTTTTGTTTTAACATAATTTTGACAGATGTATTGGTAATTTTCACTTTTATTCATTATTTGAAGGTAAAATAAAGTTGGTAATAACAAAATTACACAAATAAAACAAATTTGTATCAATTCACGACTGATAAACTAATAATATTAATAAATTTAAATTTGGTGGTCTCATCTGTTTTTATGTAGTCTATGGCTTCTAATTTTGACAGTTGTGGATCAATTTTCACTTTTAATTGATATTAATGGTGAAAATATGGTTAATAAAAGTATAATTCGCGTAAATATTACAAATTTGTATTGATTTACGTCCAATAAATCAGTAACATATAATTAAAAACTACCAGTTTTTTCGTAAGAAGAAGTCTTATCTGTTTTGTATTGTCTATGGCTTGTGCTTCCATATAATTTTGACAGTTGTGAATTAATATCGTTAATTTACACGTTTATTCATTATTAGATGGTGAAATAATGTTGGTAATAACAAATTCAGATGAATAAAATAAATTTGTATCAATTTACGACTGATAAACTAATAATATTAATAAATTTATATTTGGTGGTCTCATCTGTTTTTATTTAGTCTATGGCTTTTAATTTTGACAGTTGTGGATCAATTTTCTCTTTTAATTGTTAATAATGGTGAACATATGGTTAATAAAAGTATAATTCGCGTAAATATTATAAATTTGTATTGATTTATGTCCAATAAATCAGTGACATAAATAAAAATCACCAGTTTTTTCGTAAGATGATGTCTTATCTGTTTTGTATTGTCTATGGCTTGTGTTTTCATTGACAGATGTGAATTAATATCGTTAATTTATACTTTTATTGATTATTTTACGGTAAAATAATGTTGGTTATAGTAAAATTAGATCAATAAAATAAACTCGTATCAATTTACGATTGATTAATTAATAAAATCAATAAATTTATACCAGGTGTTGTCTCATCTGTTTTTGTTTAGTCTATGGCTTCTAATTTTGACAGTTGTGGATCAATTTCAAATTTTAATTGATATTAATGGTGAAAATATGGTTAATAAAAGTATAATTCGTGTGAATATTACAAATTTGTATCCGATAAATCAGTGATATAAATAGAAACAATATTCGTAACAGATTTATGAGCTGTCAGTTGTGGTTATTTGTTGAGCACATATTTTGTATGTTGTTATATTTGTAGACTGTTTAAACTAACAAATTTATTCAAATTATGTTGGAATTTGGCACAAACATATTTTATTCAAGCTCCTTTAATGTTTATTACTCTTCACAGTATTCCCAACCACGCCTAGTGTTGCCAACGTTTAAAAATAGGATAATTTTGACAGCTGTGAATTAATTAGAAATAAATAACGTTTATTTATTATTTAAGGATTAAATAAGGTTAATACTAACAAATTTGTATGGATTTACGACCGATAAATCAGTAATGTAATAAAATTATATTAGGTTACAATTTTTTGCATGTAATTTTAACAGTTATGAAGTAAAATCGTTCATTTTCACTTTTATTCATTATTTTACGGTAAAATAAAGTTGGTAATAACAAATTTAGATTAATAGAACAAATTTTGTATCAATTTACGACTGATAAATTAATAAATTTCTATTTGGTGTTGTCTCATCTGTTTTTGTTTAATCTATTGCTTTTAATTTTGACAGTTGTGGACAAATTTCCACTTTTAATTATGCTTTCATGTAATTTTGACAGTTGTGAATTAATTGGCAATAAATACCGTTTATATATTATTTGACAGTAACATAAATTTGATTTTCTTTGACTTTTTAATTACAATATTGTATTACACTGCATTAATAATTTCAGAATACCAACATAAATAAATAAATTATAAATAGTTCACTGTTTTTTCTTCCTACGTGAATCAAAACCATGTTTCTTGCTAGTTGTTTTTGATTGATGGCTCCTCAAATGATGCAATAAGTTTCGTTTGGTGGTAAAAGATGTGCTGCAAATTTCACAGCTGAATGGTTTCCCGCCTGTGTGCGTCAGCTGATGATGTTGCAAATGAGGCAACTGTCTAAAACTCTGATTACAAACATCACAAGTAAACGGTTTATCCCCAGTATGTAAAAGTTTATGCTGTTTTAAAGTTTTTGAATGTCTAAACGAATCATTGCAAACTTCACACGTGAATGGTTTTTCGCCAGTGTGCGTCAAATGATGCTCTTTTAAATGCGGCAACTGTCTAAACGATTTATTACAAACCTCACAAGTAAAAGGTTTCTCGCCAGTATGTATTAAATTATGTCTTCGTAAATGAGGCAATTCTTTGAATGATTTATTGCAGACTTCACACGTGAAAGGTTTTTCGCCGGTGTGCCCCAAGCGGTGCTGCTTTAAATTGCGTAGTTGTCTGAATGAGCGGTTGCAAACGTCACATGTGAAAGGTTTTTCGCCGGTGTGCACTGAATGGTGGTCTTTTAAATGCCGCAATTGTTGGAATGATTTTTGACAGACTTCACACGTGTATTGTTTTTTGTTTGCGTGGGCGATTTGGTGCTTGATTAAATTTTGGGAGAATTTGTAGGATTTGCTGCACATGTCACATTTATACAACTTTACATCATTATTTTGACATTCGCTGTCATTTAACCTAACCTCATTCACTAATTCTTTTTTAATTACAGGTTCAATGATCAAACTTTTATTATCATTTTGTGCAATACTTTCATCAGATATTTCCTCTTTTATGTACACAATATCAGGACGTAAACTCGAACTGTCAGTTGTGGTTATTTGTTGAGCATATTTTTCGTACGTTGTTATATTTTGCAAACATTTTTGTTTAAATTCATAGCTTTTACTCAAATCATTTCCACATACGGTACAAATATATCTTGAAATATTTGATTGAAGTTCCTAAAATAATCAATATTTACAGTTGTAATAATAATTTGAGGTTAAGTGTCATACGTACAAGTTCTGGCACAAAATACTTTAATTTATCTTCAAAACTTGTTTCATTTGCATCTTGAGATCTAATAATTGTTAGATTGTTTGAATGTGTGAGGCAAATCAAACAAATATCAATAAAATCTGACATATTTCACACTGTAAACTCGTAAAGATGCAAGCAATGTTGACAACTGTTCAAAAATATATGTACAGTATAAATTGTTAAGTTATGAATAAACAAACGTATTCCTGTCAAAAATATGATACTTTTTGATATTTTAGTCATCGAAACGACGTCTCACTTTGTCATTTCTTTCCTGTCAAAGTTATTATTCTGAAAAAATTGTTGAAAGTATGGTTGGCAACATTGTGCTTCAAGTGCAAGTTGTATTTGTAATGTTTTGATGTTATAAACGCATATTTATTAAGGAAAATGAATGCAAATATAATTAATGGCGATGAATTGATTATTAAGGAAGAATTTAACGAAGAATTAGTGCTGAACGATGACTTAAAATCATTACTTTGTGAGGTTAAACACGAATGTGAATTGGATGACACTTGTATCAAAAATGAGAATATTATTAATTCATCACCAAGTAATAATAAACCATTTACTTGTGAAGTTTGCAACAAATCATTTACACGGTTGATGTCATTGAAGTATCATAAACTTTTACACACTGGTAAAAAACCTTACGCTTGTGAAGCTTGCAAGGAATCATTTAGACTTCCAAGAGATTTAAAGGGGCATAAACTTGTATGCACTGGTGAAAAATCATTTTCAACACGTAAACCTTATGTTTGTGAAGTTTGCAATAAATCATTTAGACAGTTGCATCATTTAAAACGTCACCAATTAATGCATACTAACGAAAAACCGTACACTTGTGAAGTTTGCAACAAATCATTCCGGGATTTGTCAAATTTGAAGAGTCATAAACGTGTACACACTGATGAAAAAACTTATATTTGTGAAGTTTGCAGTGAATCATTCCGACATTTGTGGTCCTTAAAGAATCATAAAAGTATTCATGATGGAAAACCTTATATTTGTGAAGCATGCAATAAATCATTCAATGAATTCTCAATTTTTAAGAAGCATAAATTTGTACACACTAAAAAACCTTTTACGTGTGAAGTTTGCAGCAAATCATTCCAATTTCCGTCTGCATTGAAGCAGCATAAACTTCTACACACTGGTGAAAAACCACATGTTTGTGAAGTTTGCCATGAATCATTCAGACAGTTGGCCCATTTGAAAAGTCACCGACTGAATCACATTGCTGAAAAACCGTTCAGGTGTGAAGTTTGCAACCAATCATTCAAGAAAAAACCTTATTTAAGACAGCATAAACTTATACACACTGATGAAAAATTATTCACGTGTGGAGTTTGCAACAAAACATTCAAGAAAAAACGTTATTTAAAACAGCATGAACTTATACACATTGGTGTAAAACACGAATTTGTATCAAAATAATAAAATGTTTTTACCGTAATTTTTAGTTTCATAGTTTGTTCTATTCACATTCTGTCTTTATAGTTGTCAATTTATGACTGTTTAGTTCAACTACGTTTTATAATTAGATTGACAAATTTGGTAACACTGACGTAACTAGTAATAGCAGCACAAAATAGCGGACTTGTCAAAACGGTATTGTGGGTACGATTTCATCCATATTTTATCGATTGATTTAAATATTTACCGTAATTTTTAGTTCCATATTTTGTTCACAACAGTCCGCGGGATATAATATCTGTGGTTTAAGTTCCAAAAAGGTCAAACACGTGTTAAAATGTCTTATTTCATTAGTATTTGTTTTATTTGTTTCAAAAATTCAAACAATCTTACAAATATCAGTTCTCAAGATGTAAATACAATAAGTTTTGAAGATAAACTGAAATATTTTTTACCTGGACTTGTACGTAAACATAACCTAAAATTATTCCATGACTGTATTAATTATTTTAGGAGCTTAAATCAAGTATTCCAAAATATATTTGTGCCAGATGTGGACGAAATTTAAGCAGAATTAATGAATTCAAACAAAAATGCTTACAAAATATAACAACTTACGAAAAATTTGCTCAACAAATAACCACAACTGACAGTTCTTATGAACACTTATCTGTTGTATTAAATCCTGACTTTTTGTGTGAAAAATTGGATGAGAAACAAAGTGAAATAAATGTAGATGATGTAGACAGTAAAGATTTTATTATTGAGCAAGAATTTAATGAGAAATTAATATCAAATGACGAATTGGATTCATTACTGCGGGAGGTTAAACAAGAAAAGCCTGAATTGAATGACACTTGTGACGAAAATAAGCAAATATCAAGTGAAAATATTAGTGATAAAAGTAAACTACATACCTGTGAAGTGTGCAACAAATCATTTGCACGTTCCAATATTTTGATTCAACATAAACGTATACACACTGGTGAAAGACCACTCACTTGTAAAATTTGCAATAAGTCATTTAGATAAATGTCTGCTTTGAGGAAACATAAACTTGTACACACTAATGAAAAGCCATTTATTTGTGAAGTTTGCAACAAATCATTCAAGGAGAAGTCGTCTTTAAAAACGCATGGACTTGTACACACTGGTGAAAAGCCATTCACTTGTGAAATTTGCAATAAGTCATTCGGACAGTGGGCAACTTTAAATGAACATAAACTTGTACACACTACTAAAAAGCCTTTTACTTGTGAAGTTTGCAACAAATCATTCAAATCGAAGTCCCAATTAAAGATGCATAAAATGATACACACTGGTGAAAAGCCATTCACTTGTGAATTTTGTGATAAATCATTCAAAAAATTCGCGAATTTAAAGGTACATAAGCTTGTACACTCTGATAAAAGGCCATTATACACTTGTGAAGTTTGCAATAAATCATTCAAGAATAAGTCAAATTTAAAGGCGCATAAACGTCTACACACTGGTGAAAACCCATTTACTTGTGATGTTTGCAACAAATCATTCAAGAGGCAGTCTTATTTAAAGCAGCATAAACTTGTACACACTGGTAAAAAATCTTTCGCTTGTGAAATTTGCAATAAATCATTCAAAATGTTGAAGACTTTGAAGAGACATAAGTTTGTACACTCTGATAAAAAGCCATTTACTTGTGAAGTTTGCAGCAAATCATTCAAGAACAAGTTTTATTTACAGTCGCATCAACTTCTACACACTGGTGAAAGAGCATTTACTTGTGATGTTTGCGACAAATCTTTTTTCACGCAATACAAATTACAAGTTCATTCGAGAATCCATTCAAAAACAAATGAACAGAAATTGAGAGTTCACAGTGGTGCCGTACCTTATTTCTGTAAACACTGTTGTCAAACATTCGAACAGCTTATTCATTTATGTGTAAATAAAAGCGCGCGCAATTAGCGCATTTCATTCAATAAAGATTACTTTTTATGAAACTCATTTATTGTTTTCATTTTATTTATTTATTTGTCAGTTTACAAGTTTGGTAACACTGACTTAAATAGTAATGGCTGACACGATGGCAGCACAAATTGTTTGCACAATACAAAAGAGGTAATAATTTTTTGTTATAAATTTGTGAATAATTGAATAATTTTCAGATGCAATTGACAGTTGTACGAGGTTATGTTAAATCAAAACGGATTAACTAAAGGAAAGTTCCGTTCGTTGCCGCTAGATGCCTACAGGTTAAAAAATGCAATAAAGTGGTCTTTATGTAATAAAATAAGTGCAAATGAATTAATATTACTCTAATTTATTATAAATAAGGCTTGTTTTAATTATTAATATTGTCACTGACGTTTTGCGCATGCGCCATGCATACACTGCATTGACAAGTCCGCCATTTTGTAGGACTACTAAAATAATTTTAATTTGAAGTGTAAATAACAATATTTGAATGTCTTACAAGTTTTATTTATTCATTTTGACAATAACAATTGACAGTGGCACAAATCAAAACCACAAAATTAATAATTTGATTTAAATAAATTAACGAGAGATCTGTTGCAAGAGTTTTTTGGTGCAAAAAACGATGATATTTCAAATGAGGCAACTGCCTGAATGATTTGTTGCAAACTTCACCAGTGTGTACAAGTTTATGCTGTTTTAAATGATTTATTGCAAACTTCGCAACCAAATGGCTTTTCACCAGTGTGTATAAGTTCATTTTTCTTCAAATTAGACATTTTTCTGAATGGTTTATTGCAAACTTCGCAAGTGAATGGTTTTTCGCCAGTGTGTACCTCAAAACCGACAACTTCCGGAATGATTTATTGCAAACTTCGCATGTAAAAGGTGTATAAGTTTATGCTTCTTTAAATTTGATGAGTCTCTAAATTGTTTATTGCATATTTCGCATGTAAATAGTCTCTCTCCAGTGTGTATAAGTTCATGCCTCTTCAAATCTTGCAATTGCTTAAATAATTTACTGCAATATTCACAAATAAATGGTTTTACATCAGTGTGTTCAAGTTTATGATGCTTCAAATTTTGCGACTGTCTGAATGATTAGTTGCAAACTTCACAAGTGAATGGTTTTTCACCGGTGTGTATGAGTTTATGCCTCTTTAAATCCTGCAATTGTCTGAATGATTTATTACAAACTTCACAAGCAAACGATTTTTCATCAGTGTGTACAAGTTTATGATGCATTAAAGTTTGCAACTGACGAAAAGATTTGTTGCAAACTTCACAAATAAATGTTTTTTCCTCAATGTGTACGAATTGGTGTTGTTTCAAATGATTCAACTGTCTAAATGATTGTTGGCACGTTTCACAAGTAAATGGTTTTTCTCCAGTGTGTACAAGTTTATGCCTTCTTAAAGTTGACGAATGTTTGAATGATTTGTTGCAAACTTCACAAGTAAATGGATTTCCACCAGTGTGTATGTTTTCATGCTCTTTTAAATTACGCAATTGCTTGGATGATTTGTTGCATATTGCACAATGATATTTTGATATAATATCTTTTTTTATTTCATTTAGAACTGATCCCAATTCGTCAGTTAATACTAATTCATCATTTGTTTCTTCTTTAATAATTGTGTCATCTCATTCACTTTTTACTGAATCCACATTTATTCCAGTTTGTGGTTCTGAAATATTTGTATCATAATCATTTTCATCAAATATCTCTTTTTACACAACAATTACAAACTAAAGAACTCCCATTTCTTGATTTATTAGTGAATACATTGTGATTCGAACGCATTTCTTCAATAAATATATTTTATTTGTGTACGCATTATTTTAATATACACGCAATAAATATGCTCAACAAATAACCACGACTGACAGTTCTAATAATGACAACATACAATAAAATGTGCTCAACAAATATCCACAACCAAAATTTGCTTCATTTGTATTTTAAAACCTGATATTTATTAGATTATTTGAATTTTTAATTTGGCACAAGTAATTAATACACACAGCTTTGATAATAATTTTAGGTTATGTTGCTTACGTCAAAACTTGTATCTTGATAGTTATATAACTTAATTAAATGTTAAAACATTCGCCATTTTGTTCTATGACGTCTTTTTTCATTTTGAAAGATGGATTGTAATAAATCTCCATCCAAAAATATTTATAAATAACTAAAATAACGAAAAAACAGTTTATTGTTGAAATTTACATTATTAAAATTACAAACATACAGTTGGCAACAGTGTTTACAAAAATAAAGGACTTCCATTTCTATTCCTATTTTAATTCGGTGACTTTTCTGTTAATGTACAATTGTTTATTGTATTACAATTATTTTATCAGATATTTCCTTTTTTACGTACGCAATTTCAAGACGTAAATATTTATTAGAGCTGTCAGTTGTGGTTATTTGTTGAGCATATTTTCTGTATGTTGTCATTTTGTAAGCGCTTCAATATTGCTTAATTATTACAAACAAACATATTTTAAATATTTTAATTGAGTTCCTGAAATAATTAATAACTAATTTAGTTTGTAATTCTAACACATTTTTATAATTACATTCAAAATCCTGAACTGTCAGTTGTGGTTACCTGCTGAGCACATTTTTGTATGTTGTCATATTTTGTATGCTTTTTATTGTTGAAATCTTGCTCAAATCCCGTCCAAATTTTGCACAAACATACTGAAGTTGAGTTTCTAAGTAAGTTTAGTTAGCAAATCTAAAATATTCCATATTTACGAACAAAATACTGTTTTGATAATATTTTTAGGTTATGTTTCGTACATATTCCGGTACTGAATCCATTTGTGAATTAAGGCTTGTTTGGATTTTGAAACAAATAATAATGAAATAAGATTAACATGTGTTGCACAACCTATTTAACCCAAAGATATTATAGCCAACAGATCGTTCAAATCTTGCAATTGCTTGAATAATTTACTGCAATATTCACAAATGAATGGTTTTTCGTCAGAGTGTTCAAGTTTTGCGACTGTTTTATTCACATTCTGTCTTTATATTTGTCAGTTTATGACTGTTTAGTTCAACTACATTGTATAATTAGATTAACAAATTTGGTAACACTGACGTAACTAGTAATAGCAGCACAAAATGGCGTACTGTCAAAACGGTTTGTGCGCACGATTTCATCCATATTTTATCGATTGATTTAAATATTTACCGTAATTTTTAGCTCCATATTTTGTTCACAGCAGTCCGTGGGATATAATATCTGTGGTTTAAGTTTCAAATGGTTGTGAATCACGTGTCAACATGTCTCATTTCATTAGTATTTGTTTTATTTGTCTCAAAAATACAAACAATCTTACAAATATTAATTATCAAGATGTAAATATAATAAGTTTTGAAGATAAACTGAAGTATTTTGTACCTGGACTTGTACGTAAACACTTAACCTAAAATTATTATCATAACTTATGTATTAATCATTTCAGGAACTTAATTCAAGTATTCCTAAATATATTTGTGCCAGATGTGGACGTAATTTGAGCAGAATTAATGAATTCAAACAAAAATGCTTACAAAATATAACAGCTTACGAAAAATTTGCTCAACAAATAACCACAATTGACAGTTCTTTTAAACACTTATCTGTTGTTTTAAATCCTGACTTTTTGTGTGAAAGTGAAATAAAAGTAGAAGATAGCAAAGATTTTATTATTGAGCAAGAATTTAATGACGAATTAATTAAAAATGTCGGAATAGGCTCATTACTGCAGGAGATTAAACAAGAATATGTTGAACCAAATGAAGATATCAAAGAAAATATTCAAATAGTACCAACATTAAAAAATGAAAATATCAGCGAACAAAGCGCTGATTGTCAAAGTTGCGATGAAAATTATGAGGATCAAGAAAAAAAGTTGTATGAATGTAAAAAGCGCGTTCACAAAAATGATAAACAATACACCTGTGAAATGTGCAACAAGTCATTCCGACTTTTGGATGTTTTAAAGCAGCATAAACTTATACACACTAGAAAAACCTTCACTTGTGATGTTTGCAACGATTCTTTTAGTCGTTTGTGTAATTTGAAACAGCATAAACTTCGACATACTATTAAAAAACTATTTATTTGTGAGGTTTGCAATAAATCATTCACTCAGTTGGATATTCTAACGAAGCACCGTTCAGCACACCGTGTGAAAAAATATATTTGCGAAGTTTGCAACAGACCATTAAAAGATTTGAAACGTCTGAAGAAACATAAACTTGTACACACTGCTGATAAACCATTTACTTGCAAAATTTGTAATAAATCATTCAGAATATTTGATCATTTGAAGCAGCATAAACTTATACACACTAATGAGAAACCATTTATGTGCGAAGTTTGCAATAAATCATTCAAATATTTGCAAAACTTCAGAGTACATAAATTCGTACACACTGATGAAAAGCCATTTTCTTGTCAAGTTTGCAATAAATCATTCAAAAGGAAGACATATTTAAAGTCTCATGAACGTATACACAACCGTGATGTTGGCAAAAAATTATTCAAGAAGAAATACACTTCAAAGACGCAAAAAAAGTCACTTATTTGTGAAGTTTGCAATAAATCATTCAAGAAGAAAGCATATTTAAAGGAGCATAAACGTCTACACATTGCAAGACCATTTACTTGTGATGTTTGCTACAAATCTTTTATCCTAAAACAAAACTTACTATACCATTTAAAAGCCCATTCAAGAAGAAATGATAAATAAAAATTTTCCATGTAAACATTGTTGTAAAACATTCAATAAAGATTACTTTCTAAAAAAAATATTAAATGTAAAATATGCAAAATTTTCAGGTGCTGCCATCTCTTAGACTGCAGATGAAACAATTAATCTAAAATGTCATAAAATTTGTTGTATATTAAATTAATTACAGTGTAACCACAGTGAAAACAATTGGATAAAATCAAATTTGATTCTTAAAAAGTAATTAAAAGTAATTTTTAGTTCAATACGCGTCAAGATGTCAACGGTTTAGAGGTTATAACATCTGACGTTTACAAGCTTATTTTATTGATATTTGGCTCAAATAATTGAAGAATCTTACAAATATCAAGCCACAAAATACAAATGGAACAAGTATTGAAGATAAATTGAAATATTTTCTACTTAAATTTGTACGTTTGACACTTAACCTCAAATTATTATTATAACTTGTATTTATTAATATTTTAGCCCAAAGTAAACAAGATTCATGAATTTAAACATGACAACATACGAAAAAGATGCTCAACAAATAACCACAACTGACAGTTCTAATAAATATTTACGCCCTGAAATTGTGTATATAAAAGAAGAGTTATTTGATGAAAATGGTTATGAGACAAATATTTCAGGACCACAAACTGAAATAAATGTAGATTTAGTAAAAACTGAATCGGAATCAGATGACACAATTATTAAAGAAGAAACAAATGATGAATTAGTATTAACTGACGAATTGGGATCAGTTCTGAATGAAATCAAAAAAGATATTATATCAAAATATCATTGTGCAATATGCAACAAATCATTCAAGCAATTGCGTAATTTAAAAGAGCATGAAAACATACACACTGGTGGAAATCCATTTACTTGTGAAGTTTGCAACAAATCATTCAAACATTCGTCAACTTTAAGACGGCATAAACTTGTACACACTGGAGAAAAACCATTTACTTGTGAAACGTGCCAACAATCATTTAGACAGTTGAACCATTTAAAACAACATCAATTCGTACATATTAAGGAAAAAACATTTATTTGTGAAGTTTGCAACAAATCTTTCCGTCAATTACAAACTTTAATGCATCATAAACTTGTACACACTGATGAAAAATCGTTTACTTGTGAAGTTTGTAATAAATCATTCAGACATTTGCAGGATTTGAAAAGGCATAAACTTATACACACCGGTGAAAAACCATTCACTTGTGAAGTTTGCAACAAATCATTCAGACAGTCGCAAAATTTGAAGCACCATAAACTTGAACACACTGACGTAAAACCATTCATTTGTAAATATTGCAGTAAATTATTCAAGCGATTCCAAGATTTGGAGAAGCATGAACTTATACACACTGGAGAGAAACCATTTACTTGCGAAATATGCAATAAACAATTCAGAGATTCATCAAATTTAAAGAAGCATAAACTTATACACACTGGCGAAAAACCTTTTACATGCGAAGTTTGCAATAAATCATTCCGGAAGTTGTCGGTTTTGCGGCAGCATAAACTTGTACACACTGGCGAAAAACCATTCACTTGCGAAGTTTGCAATAAGCCATTCAGAGAAATGTCTAATTTGAAGAAACATAAACTTATACACACTGGCGAAAAACCATTTGGTTGTGAAGTTTGCAATAAATCATTTAGAGATTTGTCAACTTTAAAGCAGCATAAACTTGTACACACTGGAGAAAAGCCGTATGCTTGTGAAGTTTGCAACAAATCATTCAGGCAGTTGCCTCATTTGAAATATCATCGCTTTTTGCACACTGGCCAAAAATCCCTTCCGTAAATTTATTTTAATCAAATTATTCATTTTGTCGTTTTGAATTGTGCCACTGTTAATTTATTGTATTTTTATTGTCAAAATGAATAAATAAAAGTTGTAAAACATTCAAATATTGTTATTTACACTTCAAATTAAAATTATTTTAGTAGTCCTACAAAATGGCGGACTTTTCAATGCGGTGTATGCATGGCGCATGCGCAAAACGTCAGTGACAATATTAATAATTAAAACAAGCCTTATTTATAATAAATTAAAGTAATATTAATTCATTTGCATTTATTTTATTACATAAAGACCACTTAATTGCATTTTTCAACCATCTAGCGGCAACAAGCGGAACTTTCCTTTAGTTATTCCGTTTTGACTTAACATAACCTCGTACAGCTGTCAATTGCATCTGAAAAATATTCAATTATTCACAAGTTTATAAGAAAAAATTATTACCTCTTTTGTATTGTGCAAACAGTTTGTGCTGCCATCGTGTCAGCCATTACTAGTTAAGTCAGTGTTACCAAACTTGTAAGCTGACAAATATTAATTTGACATGTAAATAAAATAAAAACAATAAATGAGTTGTATAAAAAGTAATCTTTATTGAATGAAATGCGCTAATTGCGCGCGCTTTCATCTACACATAAATGAATAAGCTGTTCGAATGTTTGACAACAGTGTTTACAAAAATAAGGTACGGCACCACTGTAAACTCTCAACTTTTGATCATTTGTTGTTGAATGGATTCTCGAATGAATTTGTAAGTTGTATTTCGTGGAAAAAGATTTGTTGCAAACATCACAAGTAAATGGTTTTTCACCAGTGTGACAACGTTCATGCGACTGTAAATAAAACTTGTTCTTGAATGATTTATTGCAAACTTCACAACTAAATGGCTTTTTATCAGAGTGTACAAACTTATGTCTCTTCAAAGTCGTCAACCGCTGGAATGATTTATCACAAATTTCACAGGTGAATGGCCTTTTATCAGTGTGTATAATTTCATGCATCTTTAATTTGGACTTCGTTTTGAATGATTTGTTGCAAACTTCACAAGTAAAAGGCTTTTCATTAGTATGTACAAGTTTATGTTCATTCAAAGTTGCCCACTGTCCGAAAGACTTATTGCAAATTTCACAAGTGAATTGCCTTTCACCAGTGTGTACAAGTTCATGTGTTTTTAAAGACGACTTCTCCTTGAATGATTTGTTGCAAACTTCACAAATAAATGGCTTTTCATTAGTGTGTACAAGTTTATGTTTTCTCAAAGCTGGCATTTGTCTAAATGATTTATTGCAAATTTTACAAGTGAGTGGTCTTTCACCAGTGTGTATACGTTTATGTTGAATCAAAATATCGAAACGTGGAAATGATTTGTTGCATACTTCACAGGTGTGTAGTTTACTTTTTGTGTGACTGACTTTATCACTAATATTTTCACTTAATATTTGCTTATTCTCTCCGATATTTTCGTCACAAGTGTCATTTAATTCAGGCTTTTCTTGTTTAACCTCCCGCAGTAATGAATCCAATTCGTCGTTTGATATTAATTTCTCATTAAATTCTTGCTCAATAATAAAATCTTTACTGTCTACATCATCTACATTTATTTCACTTTGATTCTCATCCAATTTTTCACACAAAAAGTCAGGATTTAAGACAACAGATAAGTGTTTATAAGAACTGTCAGTTGTGGTTATCTGTTGAGCAAATTTTTCGTAAGTTGTAATATTTTGTAAGCATTTTTGTTTGAATTCATTAATTCTGCTTAAATTACGTCCACATCTGGCACAAATATATTTAGGAATACTTGAATTGAGCTCCTGAAATGATTAATACATAAGTTATGATAATAATTTTAGGTTAAGTGTTTACGTACAAGTCCAGGTACAAAATACTTCAGTTTATCTTCAAAACTTATTGTATTTACATCTTGAAAACTGATATTTGTAAGATTGTTTGAATTTTTGAGACAAATAAAACAAATACCAATGAAATAAGACATTTTAACACGTGATTAGCAACCTATTTGGAACTTAAACCACAGATATTATATCCCACGGACTACTGTGAACAAACTATGGAACTAAAAATTACGGTAAATATTTAAATCAATCGATAAAATATGGATGAAATCGTGCGCACAAACCGTTTTGACAGTACGCCATTTTGTGCTGCTATTACTAGTTACGTCAGTGTTACCAAACTTGTTAATCTAATTATAAAACGTAACTAAACTGACAAATATAAAGACAGAATGTGAATAAAATGAAAACAATAAATGAGTTTCATAAAAAGTACACACTGATAAAAAATCATTTACTTGTGAAGTTTGCAACAAAACATACAAACAGTCGCAAAACTTGAACACTCTGACGAAAAACCATTCATTTGTAAATATTGCAGTAAATTATTCAAGATTTGAAGAGGCATGAGGGGAGGTTTCGAACTGTCAAATCTTTTTTATAAAATTTTCAGTTATCTATAATTATTACGTGAAACATCTTTGATGCGTTAAATCTGACAGCTGTCAATTGGGCCAATTTCTCAAACTTCTTCAAATCCAATTTTCAAATTAATAAACAAACTACGCCAGGCAACTCATAATTAAAAATATTCTTTCGGTTTCATCTTGTTCCAAAGCACGGCGGCTAAATTGATAATATTTTATGTAATTTTGACGTAATAAATCCGGTTGGCACCTTTGGTACGCACTGCAGCCATCTAACGGACAAAATTGCAACCTTATTGACATTAATTGATTTATATACAAATTTAAACTCAATAGGGTGTAATTTCAAGCTGAACTCATAAAAATTAGTAGTCAGTACACTTTAAATCACTTTTGTATGTTTTCCGCCAGTTGTGCTTTGTTGATATATCTCATTTCAAATGTCTTTTTTGACGTTTAAATTTGGAAATTCTATTAAAAACAAATTAATTATGCGAAATATGTCAAACTTTAACCTAATTATTGTTTTTACTCGAGAATTAAATTATAAAATGGTGTTCCGCCATTTTGTGCTATGTATTGTCATTTTATAGCATAGCGGCATGTTGGTAACACTGGCTCAATGGGTTAGGCCGGAAACACGTTTTAAAATGTGTTATTTCATTAATATTTGTTTTATTTGTTGAAAAATTCTAACAATCTCATAATTATCGAATCTAAAGAAGCGGATACAAGTTTTGAAGATAAACTGGACTTGTACGTAAAAACTTAACCTAAAATTATTATCACAACTTGATGTATTAATCATTTCAGGAGCTCAATTCAAGTATTCCAAATATATTTGTGGCAAATTTGGACGTAATTTAAGCAAAATTAATGAATTTAAACAAAATACAAACAAAAAATATGCTCAACAAATAACCACAACTGACAGTTCTTATAAATGTTTAACAGTGAGTGAAAAAATGGAAGAGAAACAAAGTGAAATGAATGTAGAGACAGTAGACAGTAAAGATTTTATTATTAAGCAAGAATTTAATGAGAAATTAATATCAAATGACGAATTGGATTCATTACTGCGGGAGGTTAAGCAAGAAAAGCCTGAATTACATGATACTTGTGACGAAAATGAGCAAATATTAAGTGAAAATATTAGTCTGAGAAAACATAAAGTCAGTAAAGTACACACCTGTGAAGTGTGCAACAAATCATTCCCACTTTTCAGTACTTTGACTCAGCATGAACGTATACACACTGGTAAAAGACCATTCACTTGTGAATTTTGCAATAAGTCATTCAGTCAGTTGTCAACTTTAAAAAAACATAAACTTATACACACTAAAGAAAAGCCTTTTACTTGTAAAGTGTGCAACAGATCATTTTCACGTTCCGATACTTTGGCTCAACATGAACGTGTACACACTGGTGAAAGACCATTTATTTGTGAGATATGCAAAAAATCATTTGGACATTTGTGTGTTTTGAGGAGTCATAAACTTATACACTCTAATAAAAAACCATTTGTTTGTAAATTTTGCCCAAAATCTTTCCGACAATTGGCTGGTTTAAAACAGCATGAAAATATACACACTGATAAAAAGTTGTTTATTTGTGAATTTTGTAAGAAATCGTTTCGACTGCGGAGGAATTTGACGGACCATGAACGTATACACACTGGTGAAAAACCATTTTCTTGTAAAAATTGCAACAAATCGTTCAAGAAGAGGTCTACTTTAAAGGCGCATGAACTTGTACACACTGGTGAAAAACCATTTACTTGTGATGTATGCAACAAATCTTTTTCCAGGAAATACAACCTACAAACTCATTCGAGGGTCCATTCAAGAACAAATGAACAAAAGTAGAGTTCACAGTTGTCAAACATTCGAACTTTGATTCATTTATGTTAATAAAATAAACTTTCAATATTTTTACCGTAATTTTTAGTTCCACATTTCATGCAACATGTAAGCTATCCATTAGTTACAATATCTATGGGATTTAATCTGACAGATAAGCAAAAAACATTCCATAACCTCAAGTGCAACTCCTTTTTTTTAATAATTAACTTAAAATATACGAAATGACTAAATTAATGGAATGGTTGTTAGTTTGTGGTACTATTTTAGCAGTTTGGGGTGCCATTATTACCAACAAAATAGAAACAGAATTTACCAAACAATATATGTACTTAATTGTACCGTCTCCTGTTATTTTCGTCGTGCTTTTTGGGGTAAGTAAATGTATAAATTGTTTTTTTTTAGTACATAATTGTTTTTTACAGTTATACGCAGTTATTGTGGTGCTGTATAGAGTTTTTACGTTCAATAATTGCGAAGAAGCAGCCGCCGAATTGAAAGAGGTGTTTATGACAGCTAAAAGTTAGGTTATGGTAATTTATAAAATATTTTTTAGGAAATACAAGAAGCTGAGACTGATTTGAAGAACAAAGGATATATTTTTTGATATGTAATAACGAAATAAATGTTTATTAGCCCATTTTGTTGTAATTTTATTATTTTAGGACAGTTTAAATACAATAAGTAAGCTCAACAAATAACCACAACTACAGTTCTACAAATATTCATGCATTTAGAATAAAAATAATATTGAATATATTAATAATTTACCGTTCATAATTGTTATAAATTGCAAAATATATTTATTTATTTTATGTTTGTCAAAATATGATGCCCCAACAAGTGTGAAGTTGGTGCTGTCATCCAGTCGCGTTTTGAGTGTAAAATCATCAAATAATCTTAAAACAATAATAAAATATTAGTTTTTATCAATAATAATTGTGTTTTAAGTGATTTTATACTAAAAAAATGTTTTTAGGCAATCAAAAAAGTGTTGTTACGAACCTAACCTAAAAATGTCATGAAAGATAGATTTGCGTTGACTAAACGTTTATTGCTATTAGTTTTCATTTTAGTTGCAGTTTTAATATTTAAAAGCCTCTTTTATTGAATTATTGAATAATGAGTGCTAAAAAAGTATCTTATTTCTACAATCCAAACGTGGGTAATTTCCATTACGGGACTGGCCACCCAATGAAGCCCCACCGACTATCAGTAATACACAGTTTGGTTCTAAATTATGGATTACATAAAAAGATGCAAGTTTATCGGCCGTACAAAGCAAGCGCTCATGATATGTGCCGCTTTCACAGCGACGAATATATTGATTTTTTACAGCGGGTTACCCCGCAAAATATACAAAGCTATACAAAATATTTGAGTCATTTTAATGTTGGAGATGATTGTCCCGTTTTTGACGGGTTATTTGATTTTTGCGCCATGTACACTGGTAAGTAAGGTTATAATAATGATAGCAAAAGCTCAGTCGGTAATTTGTTTGCAGGTGCGTCGCTAGAGGGCGCCATGAAACTAAACAACAACAATTGTGACATTGCTATAAATTGGTCGGGGGGGTTGCACCACGCCAAAAAATTCGAAGCTAGTGGTTTTTGTTACGTCAACGACATTGTAATCGGTATTTTGGAGCTTTTAAAGTATCACGCCCGCGTTTTGTATATTGACATTGACGTTCATCATGGCGACGGAGTTCAGGAAGCATTCTACCTTACCGACAGAGTAATGACAGTTAGTTTTCACAAATATGGAAATTATTTTTTCCCTGGTATGTAAACTATAATAAATGCGTAAAAAACGGTTGTATATTTTTGTGTTTTAGGTACGGGGGATATGTACGAAATTGGGGCTGAAAGTGGGCGATATTATTCGGTAAATGTGCCCTTGAAGGAAGGTATTGACGATGCAAGCTACGTACAAGTTTTCAAACCGGTTATTTCTAGCGTCATGGAGTTTTTTCAGCCTACTGCTATTGTATTGCAGTGCGGGGCTGATAGTTTAGCCAATGATCGGTAAAAGGTTGCCGGATTTACAGGATTTATTGTGAAACAATTATATTTTTAGGTTAGGTTGTTTTTCTTTAAGCACAAAAGGCCACGGAGAATGCGTCCGTTTTGTCCGCGATTTAAACGTACCAACTTTAGTGGTCGGTGGTGGGGGGTACACTTTACGCAACGTTGCCAGGTGTTGGACTTACGAAACTTCTTTATTAGTTGATGAACCTATATCCAACGAGCTTCCTTACACCGAATATTTAGAATTTTTTGCGCCGGACTTCACTTTGCACCCAGAGGTAATTAATTTGACAGTTGGCAACCTTGGTTCTAATAATTGTTTTAGGTTGTTTCGCGTATAGACAACGCCAACACTCGGCAATACCTCGAAGTGATCTCAAAACACATTTATGACAATTTAAAAATGTGTCAACATTCTCCAAGCGTACAAATGCATGACGTGCCGGGGGACGCTTTTCCAGAAGACGATAAAATTAAAGAAGAGGCCGATCCTGACGTCAGAATCAGTCAAGATGAGGCCGATAAAATGGTGGAAGCTAAAAATGAATTTTATGATGGAGATAAGGATCAAGATAAGGCAGACGTCATGGAGACGTAATTTATTTTAGTGAATACAGTGTGATTCAAACGCATTTCTTCAATAAATATATTTTATTTGTATACGCATTATTTTAATTTATTATTCTAATAACTACGACTGACAGTTCTAATAATGACAACATACAATAAAATGTGCTCCACAAATAACCACAAAATTTGCTTCATTTGTATTTTAAAACCTGATATTTATTAGATTGTTTGAATTTTTAAGGCAAATCACACAAATTTGGCACAAATATATTTTGGGAAGCTTGATTTAAGCTCTTAAAATAATTAATACACAGCTTTGATGACAATTTTAGGTTATGTTGCTTACGTCAAGACTTGTATCTTGACAGTTATATAACTGTTAATTGAATGTTAAAAAGTTCGCCATTTTGTTCCATAACATCTGTTTTTTATTTTGTAAGATGGATTGTAATAAATTTCCACCCAAAAATATTTATAGTTAACTAAAATAACGAAATTTACATTATAATTACAAACAGTTGGCAACAGTGCTTACAAAAATAAAGAACTCCCATTTCTTGATGCATTTTATTTTAATTCGGTGACTTGTTTATTGTATTACAATTATTTGAATCAGATATTACCTTTTTTACGTACGCAATTTCAAAACGTAAATATTTGTTAGAACTGTCAGTTGAGGTTACTTGTTGAGCATATTTTTTGTATGCTGTCATTTTGTAAGCGCTCTAATATTGCTTAATTACTGTTTTTTCATGTATTCTAAATAATTGAATTGAGTTCCTAAAATGATTAATAGCTAATTTAGTTTGTAATTCTAACATAATTTCATAATTACATTATTACATACAAAATCCTGAACTGTCAGTTGTGGTTACCTGTTGAGCACATTTTTGTATGTTGTCATATTTTGTAAGCTTTTTAATGTTAAAATCTTGCTTAAATCTCGTCCAAATTTTGCACAAACATATTTGAAATACTGAAGTTGAGTTTCTAAGTTAGTTTAGCTAACAAATCTTAAATACTTCATATTTACAAACAAAATACAGTTTTTATAATATTTTTAGGTTATGTTACGTACGTATTCCGGTACTGAATCCATTTGTAAATTAGGGCTTGTTTTTTGTGAGATTGTTTGGATTTTAAAACAAATATTGATGAAATAAGATTAACACGTGTTGCACAACTTATTTAGCCCAAAGATAACCTACAAATCATTCAAGCTTTTGAGGTGGTGAACGAATGTGGAACTAAAAATTACGGTAAACCGAGTCAGTTCAGTTACTTTTCAAATTTTTGACGTTTATTGTTTACTAGCGAATTTTAAAATGACTCAAAAATATTCAACAAATGATTTTATTGCTTGTGCTTCTAAAAATCGGAAAGAAGCCCGCCAAACAAATAAAATATCAAGAAAAGTATTCAATTTATGTGACAATATTGAATAAAAGTACTTACTGGGCAGCCCCGCCACTGTCGTCCACGATACCACGATACTGAAAAATAGAAAATAAATTTCAGACATTTTGCAGAGAAGTTGCAATGACTGGCAATCCTGATTGAAGATTTGAAAGCAATTGAGTAAAATATGAAACTAAAAATTACGGTAAAATTAGGGTGCCGTCTAAGAACAATATTTTATTTATACGTTCATTAAGCCACCATTTTGTATTTTTCAAAACGTGCATTTAGTAGTGAAATTGAGAATTAATGGATTGATTTATCTGAAGTGTAGATAAAAAGGGAGTATAACAATATTTGAATGTCTTTCAAGTTTTATTTATTCATTTTGACACTAACAAATACAATACATTTACGAAAGGTTTGTTGCAAGGGTTTTTCGGCCAGTGTGCCAAAAATTTCAAATGAGGAAACTGCCTGAATGATTTGTTGCAAGCTTCACAAGCATATGGCTTTTCACCAGTGTGTACAAGTTTATGCTGCTTCAAAGTTGACAATAAATTATTCATTGCAAACTTCGCAACCAAATGGTTTTCACCAGTGTGTATAAGTTTATGTTTCTTCAAATTTGACATTTCTCTGAATGGTTTATTGCAAACTTCACAAGTGAATGGTTTTTCGCCAGTGTGTACAAGTTTATGCTGCCTCAAAACCGACAACTTCCGGAATGATTTATTGCAAACTTCGCATGAAAAAGGTTTTTCACCGGTGTGTATAAGTTTATGCTTCTTTAAATTTGATGAGTCTCTAAATTGTTTATTGCATATTTCGCAAGTAAATGGTTTCTCACCAGTGTGTATAAGTTCATGCCTCTTCAAATCTTGCAATTGCTTGAATAATTTACTGCAATATTTACAAATGAATGGTTTTTCGTCAGTGTGTTCAAGTTTATGATGCTTCAAATTTTGCGACTGTCTGAATGATTTGTTGCAACTTTCGCAATTGTGTGTATAAGTTTATGCCTCTACAAATTCTGCAATTGTCTAAATGATTTATTGCAAACTTCACAAGTAAACGATTTTTCATCAGTGTGTACAAGTTTATGATGCATCAAAGTTTGCAGCTGACGAAAGGATTTGTTGCAAACTTCACAAATGAATGTTTTTTATAACTGTGTACGAATTGATGTTGTTTTGAATGATTCAACTGTCTAAATGATTGTTTGCATGTTTCACAAATAGTTTTTCTCCAGTGTGTACAAGTTTATGCCTTCATAAAGTTGACGAATGTTTGAATGATTTGTTGCAAACTTCACACGTAATGGTTTTTCATCAATGGGTACAAGTTCATGCTTCTTCAAATTTGATGAATTTCTGAATGATTTATTGCACATTTCGCAATTAAAAAGTGTGTATAAGTTCATGCCTTCCCAAACCTGGCGCAAAATTTACAAATAAAGTGTTTTCAAGTTTAAAATGTTTCAAATTTTCCGACTGTCTCAATGATTTGTTGCAAGCTCGCAAATGAATGGTTTTTCACCAGTGTGTATAAGTTTATGCAAGCAAATGATTTTTCATTTTTTATATTTGTAAGTTTACAAGTTCGGTAATACTGTGGTTAATTGTTGAGCACAATTTTTGTATGCTGTCATGAGTCGGTTTGACAAGTCCGCCATTTTGTGCTCCTGTTTTTCATGGTTGTTCTACTAAACTAATTTTAATTCATCTGAAATGTAGATAAAAAGGGCGTATAACAATATTTGAATGTCGTACAAGTTTTATTTTATAAAAAACGATATTTCGAAGAGGCAACTGCCTGAATGATTTGCTGCAAACTTCACAAGCATATGGCTTTTCATCAGTGTGTACAAGTTTATGCTGCTTCAAAGTTAACAATAAATGATTTATTGCAAATTTTGCAACCCAATGGTTTTTCACCAGTGTGTACAAGTTTATGTTGCTTCAAAACCGGAATGATTTATTGCAAACGTCGCAAGTAAATGGTTTTTCACCAGTGTGTATGAGTTTATGCCTTCTTAAATCCTGCAATTGTCTGAATGATTTATTACAAACTTCGCAAGCAAATGATTTTCATTTTTTATATTTGTAAGTTTACAAGTTTGGTAATAATGTGGCTAATTGTTGAGCACAATTTTTGTATGTTGTCATGAGTCGATTTGACAAGTCCGCCATTTTGTGTTGCCAATAAATCAGAATGATTATGACATAAAAATTCGAATAATAAAATAAATACAGATGAACTAATATTACTTTTATTTATTATAGTAATGTAACAATATTTAAAATGGCGTTTAGCGCATGCGCAGAAAATACCCCCACTTGATGTTTCATTTTTCTTGTTTTCTGTGCACAAAAACATGTTTTTTAAGAGCAGATTTTTTAGAAAAAATTGCAGCACATTCCGCGCACTCAAATTTATGATATGAATTATATCTCAAATGACGTTTTAAATTTTCTTTCAAATTAAAGGATTTGTTGCATGTTTCACATTTATTTTGACAATTATCTTCTTGTTTAACCTCATTTAGTAAAACAATTACATCTTTTTCAGTTGGCAACTCTTCTTCAACACAAAATCAGGATTTAAAACAACTGTTAAACATTTATAAGAACTGTCAGTTGTGGTTATCTGTTGAGCATATTTTTTGTACGTTGTTATATTTTGTAGACTTTCGGCACAAATACAATCAAAATTCAAGCTCCTAAAATAATCAATAAATACAGTTATGATAATATTTTTAGGTTATGTTGTTTAAGTACGTATTTTAGGTAAAAAAATTTGACAGCTGTTGTAAATTAAAGTAAACCATAGATAATATAACATTAGGATTGATAAAAAATTACTTTTAATTAAAAATATGTTACAATTCATTACAAAAATATTAAAACATGCTCATTTTCCTTTGTTTTAAATGATTAATAATTATTTTCGGGTGTGACTACTCTTATATGATTTCTAACGAGTTTATGCCTCCTAAAATTTGACTCATCGCTGAATGACCTGTTGCAAACTTCACAAGTGTATGGTTTTTCGCCTGTGTGTATCACCCAATGTCTTTTCAAATGATGTATTTGTCTGAATGATTTTTTGCAAACCTTGCACTTAAACGCTCTCCCAGAATAATGTTGTATCTGTCGATGCCTCCTCAAAGTTGACAGCTGCCGAAATGATTTGCCGCAAACTTCACAAACATACGATTTTAAACTAATATTATGCTTGTTGCAAACTTCACAGCTGTATGATTTTACACCTGTGTGTATTATTTGGTGCTGTCTTAAAATAATCAACTGTCTGAATGATTGTTGGCATATTTCACAAGTAAATGATTTTTCAGTAGTGTGTATAAGTTTATGCTGCTTTAAATCAGCTGAACGTACGAATGTTTCGTTGCAAACTTCACAAGTAAATGGTTTTTCGTCGGAATGTATTGAATGGTGACGGATTAAGTGTTCCAACCGTCGAAATGATTTCTCACAAATTTTACAAGCGTAAGGTTTATTATTTGTGTGAATTAGTTGATGTCTATTAAAATGATACAAAAATAGGAATGATTTGTTACAGACTTCACACTTATACAATTTTTCTTCTTCGTTAATATTTCCTTGTGTGTTATCCACAATATCTTCATTTTTGTTGTTTGTATCATCTTTCATTTCGCGCAGCAATAATTCCAATCCGTCATCTAAAACCAACTTTTCTTCTTCTTTAATTGTAAATTCTTCCACATTTTCATTCATTTCAGCTTGTAATTCTAAAATATTTTCAGTTTTACACACCAAAACCGGATTTAAAACAACAAATAAGTATTTAAAAGAACTGTCAGTTGTGGTTATTTGTTGAGCATAATTTTCGTACGTTGTCATGTTTTGCAAGCATTTTTGTTTGAATTCATAAATTCTGCTTAAATTGCGGCCACATCTGGCACAAATATATTTCGGAATATTCGATAAACACAGCTAAAATAATTACACAAACATTAATCAATATTTTTAGGTTAGGTTATACATACAAGTCCAGGTAAAAAATACTTCAGTTTATCTAAAAAACTTAATTGTTTTACATCTTTATTTTTGATATTTGTGAGATTATTTGAATGTTTGAGACAAATAAAACAAATATCAATGAAATAAGACATTTTACACGTGCTCCTACAAACTTAAAACCAATGAAACTAAAAATTACGGTAATGGTCCACAAGATGGCAGCACTCACAATACAAAAAAATTATAAATGTTTAGAATGGATTTTCGAATGGCTTTTCAAGTTTTGTTTCTGTACAAAAGATTTGTTACAAATGTCGCAAGTGAAAGGTCTTTCACCAGTGTGTAAAAGTTTATGTGCCTTCAAGTTTGCCAACTGTCTAAATGTTTTATTGCAAGTTTCACAAACATGTGGCTTTTCACCAGTGTGTACAAGTTTATGATTCTTCAAAACATGCATATGTCGGAATGATTTGTTGCAAACCTCACAAATAAACGGTTTTTCACCACTGTGTACATATTTATGATCCTTCAAGTTTGCCAACTGTCTGAATGATTTATTGCAAATTTCACAAACATGTGGCTTCTCACCGGTGTGTAGACGTTTATGAGCCTTTAGACTATTCATCTGTCTGAATGATTTATTACAAATTTCACAAATATGTGGTTTTTCACCAGTGTGTATTAAACAATGATCTCTTAAATGACATAATTGTCTGAATGATTTATTACAAACTTCACAATTGAAAGTCTTTCCTTGTTTGTGATTGCGTTGATGTCTTTTAAAAGCAACTAAAAGTTTGAATGATTTGTTGCATATTTCACATTTGTACAACTTTTTATCATTATTTTGACATTCATCAACATGTTCGCTAATATTCTCTTCTTTGATTGTAATTTCTTCGCTGATTATTTCAGTTTTACAGTCTACATAAGGATTTAAGCCAACAAATAAATATTTATTCGAACTGTCAGTTGTGGTTATTTGTTGAGCATATTTTTCGTACGTTGTCACATTTTGCAAGCATTTTTGTTTGAATTCATGGCTTGTATTCAAATTTAGTCTACATTTGACACAAATATATTTCGGAATATTTGATTTAAGCTCCTGAAATAAATAATAAATGCAGTTATAATAATAATTTTAGGTTATGTTGCTTACGTACGTATTCAGGTAGAAAATATTTCAATTTATCTTCAAAACTTGTTTCATTGGCATCTTGAGATTCAATATTTATGAGATTGTTTGAATTTCCAAGACAAATAAAACAAATATCAATAAAATAAGACATTTTTACACTTATAATAATAATTATTTAGCCACGTTACAAACTGTCAACTCCAATTAACCTCACTTTTCACAAAATCACCAACAAATTATTAATTAAAAGAAAATACTGTAAATTATTGCTATTTTAATCAACAATCAGAGAAATTAAGTATGTTTTAATGTATTTATGCTAAATTTGAACGTTATTTCAATGTGCAAAATATGACAACATACAAAAAATATGCCCAACAAGTAACCACAGAATTCTCACCTCAAAATATTATAATTTTATTATGATTCATTTGGAATTATTGTTTAACAAGTAATAATAAAACAATTTGTAAGATAAACACTTTATTTAATAAAAATATTAACAGTTTAAAATAATAAACGTCAAATGACAATGTTGCCAATAGTCTAAAAGTTAATTTCGAACAACTCAAAACTAATTCGTTGTATTTATATTATAAATAATCAAATAAGCAAGAAAATATTGTAATATTTGCATCAACTTTAATATACGGAAACTTTTTGATTAATTTTAATAAATTTTTTCCAACATTATTAAATAAAATCAAATCTCCTGTATTTTTTAGTTTAAGGACTAAACAACAGGTAGCACGACTTATGCATAAAAAAAAATTGAATAGGAAAGCGTGAAAATGAACTTTAGAATTTTCTAGAGCATTCTGAAACGTTTTAAAGTCATCTAGAACTTTCTAAAGTGCTTTGAAATATTCTACAGCATTATGGAATTTTCTGAAACGTTTCAGAACATTCTAGAAAAGTTTTAGAGCCTTTTGAAACATTTTGGAACATTTAACAATATTCTGGAATATCCTGAAACGCTCTAGAATATTCTACAACTTTTGGAACGTTCTAGACTGATCTGGAATATTGTGGGACATTCTGGAGTTTTCTTGAACATTCTACAAGCGTTCTACTACTTTCCACAACTCTTTAGAGTGTTCTAAGTGCTTTGAGACATTTTGGTCTTTTTTACAACATTTTAGAGTAATCTGGAATATTCTAAAGTACTCCAAAATATTTTAGGACAACATTTTTGAGTAATTTGAAACGTTTTAGTTTGCTCTGAAATCTTGTAGGACATTCTGGCGTTTTCCTAAACGTTCTAGAACATTTTACAATCTTTTGGAACATTTTGGAATATTCTCGGATACTCTGGGATGTTTTAGAATCATCTGGAACATTCTAGAGTGTTTTGCAATATTGTAGGACTTTTTGGAATGTTTTAGTACATTCCACAACGATGTGGAACGTTCTTATATGCTCTGGGATATTTATGGAACATTTTGGAGTAATCTGGAACGTTCCAAAACACTCCATAATCTTTTAGGACGTTATAGAACATACGGCAATGTTTTGGAGTGATTTGAAAAGTTTTAGTTTGCTCTGAAATCTTGTAGGATATTCTGGAACGTTCTAGTACATTCTACAACTTTTCGAAATATTCTAGAATACTCTGGGATGTTTTGAAATCATCTGGAATGTTCTAGAGTGTTTTGCAATGTTGTAGGACATTCTGGAACATTTTAGTGCATTCTACAACTTCTTGGCATATTCTAGAATACTCTGGGATGTTTCAACATCATCTGGAACATTCTAGAGTGTTTTGCATTATTGTAGGACATTTTGGAATGTTTTAGTACATTCCACAACGATGTGGAACATTCTAATATGTTCTGGGACATTTTTGGAACATTTTGGAGTAATCTGGAACGTTCTAGAACACTCCGAAATCTTCTAGGACGTTCTAGTACATTAGGCAATGTTTTAGAGTGATTTGGAACGTTTTAGTTTCCTCTGAAATCTTGTAGGACATTCAGGAGTTTTCCTAAACGTTCTAGAACATTATACAAGGTTTTTAAACTTTTTGGAATATTGTAGAGTACTCTGGAATTATCTGGAACATTCTAAAGTGCTTTGAAATATTATAGGACATTTTGGAATGTTTTAGTACATGCTTTAGGACATTTTTGAACATTTAACAACATTTTGGAGTAATCTGGAACAAATGGCACAAATATATTTCGGAATATTCGATTTAAGCTCCTGAAATAAATAATAAATGCAGTTATGATAATAATTTTAGGTTATATTACATATAAACCATAGATATTATAACTTATGGAACGATGACGCCATGTTGAAATATTTAAACGAAATTTACATACAAATTATATGAATAAAGCCCAAATGGAGAAGAATAACGTCAATGAAGGCTACTATAAGCTAATTCAAGCTAGAAAAGTTGTTTTTTTTTGTTCTTTTGACTATTCTACGTCTGTAACCAATCTAGGGACTTTTAGTAACTAAAATAACCCTAGATATAACCGCAAAGGCGTTTTTATTATTATTTTGTTATTTATTGTTGGGTAAATAAAGGTTATTTATTATTATTAGGAAGTAACAATATATTTTGGTAGGAATGTCATATATAAATCAACTTTGCATCAATAATTCATAACTGTCAGTTGTGGTTACTTGTTGAGCATATTTTTTGTATGCTGTCATGTTTTATTGCCACAAAATTACTTTAAATATTTTAATTACGTTCCTAAAAGCTAGTGAAAGTCCCAGTTTTAAAACATTTCCATCTGTACATTCAAAATCAGGGCGTAGAACAACAAATGAATATTTGAAAGAACTGTCAGTTGTGGTTATTTGTTGAGCATATTTTCAGTATGGTGTTATATTTTCAGAACACTTGGAAATGTTTCAGAACATTCCAGAACGTTATAAAATATTTAAAAATGTCACAGAAGGTTTAAAAACGTTGTAAAATATTCTAGAATATTTCGGAACGTTTAAAAATGTTCCAGAATGCTTCACAGTCATTTCATGTCGAAAAAATTTTGATGAATCTCATCAAGAATATTCTAAGACTTTCGAGAACATTGTGGAATGCTCTAGAATATTTAAAAATGTCCTAAAGTATTCCAGAATGTTATAAAATATTCAAAAGTGTCTCAAAAAGGCTTGACAACGTTGTAAAATATTCTAGAACATTCCAGAGTGCTTTGGAATATTGCAGAGTACTCTAAAACATTCTGGAATCATTTCCTTTGCTCTAGAATGTTGTGGAATTTTCTACATGATTCCAGGACACTAAAGAAGACTCTAAAATGATTCAAGATATAACAGGATGTCCCTGAACACCTCAGAACACTCTGAACCGTTATGAAATGTTCCAAAAATGTCCTAGAATATTCTGAAACATTTTGGAGCAAAATCAACAGTTTTTCCATGATAAAACATTTTGGGAGCTTCTAAAACATTCCAGAATGTTTCCAAATATTGCAGAGCATTGCAGAATGTTTTAAAACACACTAATTTTCTTTTTATATGCTTCCAATGATTTATTGACTTTCTGTCAGTTGTGGTTATTTATTGAGCATATTTTATATACGTTGTCACATTTTGTAAGCAATTTTGTTCGAATTTGGTACAAATATATGCTGAAATATTCGATTTCAGTACCTAAAATAATCAATACGTAGTTATAATAATAATTTGAGGTTAAGTATCAAACGTCATTACGATTTTTCTTCATTATCAGTTCCATTTGCATTTTAAGGTTCAATAAACGTTAAATTCTTTGGATGTTCCAGACAAATCAAGCAAATGTCAATAAAATAAATATTTATTAGAACTGTCAGTTGTGGTTATCTGTTGAGCGTATGTTTTGTATGCTGTCACATTTTATAAGCATTAAAATTTAAGGGACAGCGGTGCAACTAGCCTAAATTTATTATTATTCACGTTTTTCAAGGATACATTGCTTTCAATAATCAATTTATTGCGTACGAGGTGTCAAGCATCAATTACTAATATATAATTTGAGGTGGCAACATTGGCTGTCATTATCCAAGTATTTCGAAAATATATTACTTTTATTTGATCGATAAATGTGTAAATTTAAAATATTGACACAAATTTGTTATTATAATAAATAATAAAACAGTTTAATCACCAAATAAATATTTATTTGTATGCACGTGCTTCGCACGCAGTTGGCAACATTGCATTTGACAGCACAAGCTTTGACGTTTGTTAAAACTTTTAATAATACGTAGAATATGAGTAAAGAATTGGATAATATTTGTTATTTGTGTTTGTCTAACGATAAAAACTTGATATATAAAAATATTAATGCAAAGGACGCAGATGGAATATTTTTGAAGGTTAAATTAAAGAACGTAGTACCAGAATCCGTAAGTATTTTGTTTAATACTGTTTATTTGATAAATAATTATGTTATTTTCAGGTGTGCTTCGCGCCCAAAATCGATAAATACATTTGTATTAATTGTATTGAAAGCGTTAATAGTTTGTACCAATTCAAACAAAATTGCCTAAAAAATATTAAACTGTTGGAGGATTATTTACAGAAACAAGTTGATCCTTTACTGACAGACAATGTTACCAACAGTACGGAAATGCAATTTACGTATGTGCTTATTGATATGGAAAAGCCGTTTTCAATCGTAAATGATTATTTTGTGAATCCTGCAGAAAATGTGATAATTAAAGAAGAAAATAGTGGTACGTAACCTAACAAAATGGCGGCGGCAATAACTGTCAATGATTTTTCAGTGATTACAGCAGAGGAAGAAAATTTGGAAATCAAACAACTTTTAAATAATGATGCAAATGTTTTTTATAATATGGCCGATGAAAATAATACACAGGGTGACCAACTTGCAGTAAAACAAGAACATAATTATTTTAAAGGTATTTTAAATGACTTATTGGTTGAAAAGGAGGCTTATTTAATAACTGATAAGGAAAATGAAGCGGGTAAGATTTGGCACTGTTGCCAACTGTCTAAATGTTCATAATAAATTTATTACAGAAAATGTCAACAAAGTGGTTGACAATTTAGAGCCGTCCGACGACGAAAAAATCACGGAAATAGATCAAAGGGAAACAAGAAGAAAAAAAAGGGAACGAGAAAGACCTTATCAGTGTCACATTTGCGGCCGTCGATTCGGACGCGGTTCTTTGCTAAAAGATCATTATACCGTCCATTCCGATGCCCGCCCTCACAAATGTAAAGTTTGCGACAGGACATTTAAAATGAAACGTTATTTGAGGGAGCATATGGATATACACAGCGGCGTACGCCGCTATAAATGTCAAATTTGCAGTAAAACATTCGTACAAGCGAGCGTTTTTGGCGCGCATAAAAGATTGCACCGGAAAAAGCTGCACCCTGAGCCACCTGCTGTATTTGAGTGTACATCATGCGATGTTAAATATAAAAGCCGTTCTAATTTAGAAAACCATAAACTAACTCATCGTCAAATCAAATGTACAGTTTGTGACACAGTTTTTACGCACCGCAAATACTACGACATCCACATGAAGCGACATATTAGTGACGGTACTTACATAAAAGAAAAAGATGTGTTTTCATGCGACGCCTGCCCGAAAAAATTCTCCTACAAGGCCAATTTAAAGCGTCACAAACGAATTCACACCAATACCCGCCCCTACGAATGCCCCTGTTGCAAAAAGGCATTTTTTTACAGTAATAACCTCAAAGAACACCTCAGAATTCACACCGGCGACAAACCTTATCAATGCGCCACCTGTGGGAAGCGTTTTGCCCAAAGTGGGGACTTAAGCAAACATACGAAGCTACATTCAGAGGATCAACGATTCCAATGTGAAATTTGCCCGTATAAAAGCGCCCGGAGCGATTATTTAAAACGGCACATGAGGACGCACACCGGCGAAAAACGCTATTCTTGTAAATATTGTCAAAAACCGTTCAGCAAAATGGATAACATGAAAGCACACGTCAGAAAAATACACGAACAAAAAACATAAATTGTTAATTCTGATTGTACATAATAAAAAATTAAAACCTTATTGTCGTCATTTTATTTGGCAGCCATTTTACACAAAAACATACAAAAAATAAGTCATTTTAGTTTGGCGGCCATGTTGCTAATCAAACGTCAAACTCAGTCGGTAATAACAACAAAAGCAGCCATTTTCTTTTGTGTTCAATTATTCAAAAATTGCTAATCATTTATACACATTTTTCTTACTAAAGTTGGCAATTGAATGTTAGATCACATTTTCCAATAATTTGATTCGAATTTATTGATTAAATAAATGTTTAAAATAAGACAACATACAAAAAATTGCTCAACAAATAACCACATTATTTGGCCGCCATGCTGCTTACTAAACGTCAAACTCAGTCGGTAATTTAGTTACTTGAAGTTGCCACAAACACTAATTTTTGTTCACTGTCTATTTTTACACATCAAATTTAATTTATTTTGACTTGAATGTTGAATGTCAATAATAATTTCTATTGAAATTATGAATTCAAACGTTTTTATTCAAAAATAAGACAATATACAAAATGTATGCTCAACAGGCAACCACGGCAAATCTATCTTGCGACATGCAACCTGATTCAATAAATAAAAAAGATATAAGAACCTGGGAAAATGATAATCTTGTCATAACTTTATTTTAGCGGCCATGTTGCTCAATCAAACGTCAAACTCAGTCGGTAACAACAACGAAAGTAGCCATTTTCTTTTGTGTTCAATTATTCAAAAATTGCTTATTTTTTACACATTTTTCCATACAATTGAATGTGAGATCATATTTTCTAATAATTTTAATCGAATTTATTGATTTATACAATAAATTGCTCAACAAATAATCACATTACTTGTCCGCCATGTTGCTCACTAAACGTCAAACTCAGTCGGTAATAGTAGTTAAAGCTTCCACAAATACTAATTTCTGTTAACTGTTTATTTTTATACATCAAATTTAATTTATTTTGACTCGAAAATTGAATGTCAATAATAATTTCTATTGAAATTGTGACGTGCGAGAGTGGGGGAAGCTCGTAAAGACGACGTAGTATGGGGAGGGGCTTCTTGTCCTCGCTTACGCCGCGCCGCGTCGCAGCGCATCACCCCTCCCAATAGAAGCCTCTAGTGATATTCTAGAAATAAAAAAAGTCGAGAAATAGAAACATTCGAGAAATCAATATTTCTCTATATAAGGCCAAGCAAAAGACGTGAGGACAGTACAGTAGTAAGAGTAGTACTGGTGAAATAAATATCGAACAGTAAAATGAACAGTGTATATAAATAGTGAAATATAAATATCTGTGACCTTGTTTAAATTAGAATTAAGTGACGAATAAATAAATATAGTGTTATTAGTGACTTTTATTTAATTACAAATTGGATTTCGTCAAGCAATAAACATTACAAAATAATGAATTTAAATGTTTTTATTTAAAAACAAGATAATATACAAAATGTATGCTCAACAGGCAACCACGGCAGATTTATCTTTCGAAATGCAACCTAATTTGATAAATAAAACAGATATAAATGATAATCTTGTACTAACTTTATTTTGGCGGCCATGTTGCTCAATTAAACGTCAAACTCAGTCGGTAATAACAACGAAAGTAGCCATTTTCTTTTATGTTGAATTATTCAAGAGTTGCTAATTATTTTCACACATTTTCTTGACTTAAATTGGCAATTGAATGGCAGATCATATTTTCTAATAATTTTGATCGAATTTATTAATTCAAGGAAGATCTTTCAAATATGACAGCATACAAAAAATTGCTCAACAAGTAACCATATTATTTGGCAGCCATGTTGTTCATTAAACGTCAAACTCAGTCGGTAATAGTAGTAAAAGCTGCCACAAACACTAATTTTCGTTCACTGTTTATTTTTACACATCAAATTCAATATATTTTGACTTCATGTAACTCGATTTTGTAAATGAAAAGAATATAAATATTTGAAAATAATAATCTTGTCATAACTTTAATTTGGCGGCCATGTTGTTCGATGAAACATCAAACTCAGTCGGTAATAATAACAAAAGTAGCCATTTTAATTTCTGTTTAATTATTGAAAAATTGCTAATTAATTTTATTCATTTTCATTGAATAAAGTTGGCAATTGAATGTCAGATTATATTTCCTAATAATTTCAATGGAATTTATTGATTTAAACACAAATGTTCTAGATATGACAGCATACAAAAAACTGCTCAACAAATAACCACATTAATTGGCAGCCATGTTGCTCGTAAAACGTCAAACTCAGTCGGTAATAGTAGGTAAAATTTGCACAAACACTAATTTAAGTTCACTGTCTATTTTTACACATCAAATTTAATTTATTTTGACTTGAAAGTTGGATGTCAATAATAATTTCTATTGAAATTATGAATTTAAAAATTAGACAACATTGGCGGCCATGTTGTTCAATCAAACGTCAAACTCAGTCGGTAATAATAATCACGAGAATTGCCACAAAGTGCTAATTATTCTGGCACAATAAATAAATTGAATTCATTTTGACTCATGTGAATCAATATTTTAATAAAAGTCATTAATTTAAACTGAAATGCTTACAAAATATGACAGCATACAAAAATTTGCTCAACTAATAACCACGATATTTTAAAGCTAATTTGTCAGCCATGTTGTTCACATTCAAACATCAAACTCAGTCGGTAAAAGTAGTTTTCGTTCTGTCAATTTATAGTTTTAAAAAAATACAACATACAAAAAATATGCTTAACAGGTAACCACAATAGATTTATTTGTTGAAATGCAACCTGATTTTATAAATAAATAACCTAAAATGTCAGCTTTTAATTGGCAGCCATGTTGTTCAATTAAACGTCAACCTCAGTCGATAATAATTGCGAAAGTTGCCACAAAGTGCCAATTATTTTTACACAATAAATAAATTGAATCTATTTTGACTCAATTTGACAGTTGCATGTCAATTAATATTGTATGAAGCATATTTATCTAATAATCCAATATATTTGGTAGCCATGTTTTTCATTTAACGTCAAACTCAGTCGGTAATAATAGTTACAGCGTACAAAAAATATGCTCAACAAATAACCACGACAGATGGTTTTTATAAATATTTATTTGTTGTTGCGTCCCGATTTCATGTATTAAGAAACAAGATAAAATAATAATTTGGTGTCAAGTTGTTTTTATGAGCTTATTTATTAAACGTCAAACTCAGTCGGTAATAACAATTACGAAAATTGTCACACTGAGCGTTGTTTTACATTTTTAAACAAAAACTCAACTAAATTTGCTTCAAAAATAGTTATTTTCTATTGAATACACGTACAATAGTGGTTTTTTAAGTTTATTAATTCAAACGTCAAACTCAGTCGGTAATTTACGAAAGTTTGCTCACGCAGCATTTATTTTGATTTCTGTTGAATTATAATTCATATTTACTAATAATTTAAATGTATACATCACTTGAAATCAAACAGAAATGCTTAAAAAAACATGACAGCGTACAAAAAATTTGCTCAACACATAACCACAACAAGTCAAATAGTTGGCAACATTGTTCCGAACAATGACAGTTGAAATTGACAGCTAGTTTATAGGTTGTTATTTAATTAGTTAAATTAGCAAAAAAATAAAATACTTGAGATAATAATGCTTTATTTTTGATAAGTTATCAGTTTTGATGCAAGTGTGAACAACAATATTTATTAATAACTTGTTTTTAGTGCGTTATTGAGATAAGTACACAATGGGTGACAAGGCAAGGTAAGTACTAAAAAATAATATTTTGGGTGATTATTTGTGTATTAGTTGGAAGTATATCAAATTGATTTGAAAATATTCAGTTTGTGCCAGAATTTGTACAACATATTGCAATTTTAATTAAAAAATTGATGTTTTTTCAGTGAAAGTAAATTGCGTATGGGTCCTGGCACCCACGAAGTGCCCCTAAAAATGTTTGCAGAAAACCGGGCACGTCTATGCAAATCCCTACAAAAAAACCCCAGAACGCCGCCCCAAAGTGTTGTTTTCATGCAAGGGGGCGACGATATCAATTTATATTCAACTGATGTTTGCTATAATTTCAGACAGGTGCGTAAAATAAAAATTATTTGCTAAAATTCATTTGAGTTTTTGTTTAGGATTCTTTTTTTATGTGGCTGTTTGGTGTGCTAGAACCTGGGTGTTATGGCAGCATTGATGTGTCTACGGGGCAAAGCACTGTTTTTGTGCCCCATTTTCCGCCGGAATACGCCGTTTGGATGGGGCCGCTGCATCCCCCAGAACATTTTCAGAAAAAGTATGAAGTCGATCGCGTGTGCTATGTAGATGAGGTAAACAGTGTTTTGTTTTCAAACATTCTTACCAGTAGAAGGCTCATTTCAGATGTTTTTCGCATGTTTATGGAACCTGGATCCTCCAAAAAGTCATTTTAATGCACTAATCATATTTTCATTGCACTTTAACAACAATTTTAAACGTAAAAATCACAACAATTCACTTTAAAGTCGTCACACAAGACGCCCGAACACAACTGACTTGATTAACTAGAAGCAACTTGGTTTTAACTTGTTTCTGAAACGAAAATTGATTTTAAAAAGTTTATTTAGGCAAATATATGACGAAGTTTTTATTATAATTCGTAAAATTTTATACTTTTCTTTGAAAATGGTGAAAATCGGCTTAAAATTAAAAAAAAATTTGTTGTGATATTATTTATCAAATCAAAATGATTTTTTTCAAAAAATCACTGTGGCTTTATTTGTACACATTAAGAAACCATTAATGTAGCATTGTAAAGCCAAAAGTTCATATTTTTTGTGTACATAGTTATTTTTGCCAAAAATAGGCCTAAAGTGAAATAAAATCATTATTACAGTACAGCTAAATATGCGTGCAAGGCACGCATATTTAGCTGTACTGTAATAATAATTTTATGTCACTGTGGGCCAATTTTTTGCCAAAATCAAAATTGGCCCAAAAATATGACCTTTTTAGTTTATATTACTGCTTGAATAGTTTTTTAATGTTTACAAATAAAGCCACAGCAATTTTTTTTATAAAAAAGCGCCTGTCGTTCAATTCGTGTAGTAGTTTTTTCAAAAAATTGCTGGGTCTTTATTGATAATCATTAGGAAACAATTCAGGCAGTACTTTAAAGCCAAGAGTCCATATTTTTTGTACATATAATTATTTAGGCCAAAAATTGGCTTAAAGTGTCATAAATTTATTATTATATTACAAGTTAATATGCGTGCGAAGCACGCTTATTAGGCAGTAGTTTAACAATTATTTTATGTCACTTTGGGCCAATTTTTTGCAAAAATCTAGATTGGCCCAAAACATGTAATCTTTCTAGTTTATATTACTGCTTGAATGGTTTTTTTATGTATACAAATAAAGCCCCAGCGATTTTTTTTAAAAAAAAGCTCCAGCTGGTCTGTTCGGGTAACAGGTTTTCCAAAAAATCGCTGTAGCTTTATCTATAAACATTTGAAAACGATTTAGGCAGCATTGTAAAGCCAATAGGCCTCATTTTTTGTGTACTTATTAATTTTTGCGAAAAATTGGCCCTAAGTTCTATAAAATCATTGTAAAAGTACATATAAACATGCATGCAAGGCACGAATATTAAGCAGTACTTTAATAATGATTTTATGTCACTTTGGGCCAATTTTTTGCAAAAATCAAAATAGGCCCAAAAAAATTAATCTTTCTAGTTAATATTACTGCTTGAATGGTTACTAATTGTTCACAAATAAGGCCACAACGATTTTTTTTTAAAAAAGCTCCTGCTGGTCAGACCGGGTAGTAGTTTTTTCAAAAAATCGCTGTGGCCTTATTTCTAAACATTAAGAAATCATTAGGGCAGCATTGTAAAGCTGAAAGTCCATATTTATTGTGTACAGATAAATTTTTGCAAAAAATTGGCTCTAAGTAATACAAAATCATTGTTCAATTAGGGATAAACAGGCGTGGAAGTCACGCATATTTAGCTGTACTTTAATAATGATTTTATGTCACTTTGGGCCAATTTTTTGCAAAAATCTAAATAGGCCCAAAAAATATAATCCTTCTAGTTGAAATTACTGCTTGAATGGTTTTTCAATGTTCACAAATACAGCCACAGCGACTTTTTTTTTTAAAAACTCATGTTGGACAGATCTGGTAGTAGTTTTTTCAAAAAATCGCTGTGGCCTTATTCCTAAACATTAAGTAATCATTAGGACAGCATTGTAAAGCTAAAAGTCCATATTTTTTGTGTACATATTAAATTTTGCAAAAAATTGGCTCTAAGTGATACAAAATCATTGTTAAATTAGGGATAAACAGGCGTAGGAGTTACGCATATTTAGCTGTACTTTAATAATAATTTTATGTCACTTTGTGCCATTTTTTGTAAAAATCAAAATAGTCCCAAAAAATATAATCATTCTAGTCAATATTACTGCTTGAATGGTTACTTAATAATGACAAATACAGCCACAGCGATTTTTTTTTCAAAATGTGGTAGGGTTTTTTTTAAAAAATCGCTGTGGCTTTATTTCTGCACATTTAAAAATGATTTAGGCAGCACTGTAAAGCCAAAAGTACAAATTTTTCATGTACATATCAACTTTTGCGAAAAATTGGCCCAAAATGACATAAAATTGCTATTAAAGTACAGATAAACATGCATACGAGTCATGCATAGTTAGTAGTACTTTAACAATAATTTTATGTCACTTTGGGCCAATTTTTCGCAAAAATTAAAATTGGCCCCAAAAATATAATGCTTCTAGTTTATATTAATGCTTAAAGGGTTACTTAATATTTAGGAGTGAAAGCGCAGCGATTTTTTTTTTTTTAAGATTGAAGATATGCAAGGCACGCATATTTAACTGTATTTTAATAATGATTTTGTGTCATTTTGGGCCAATTTTTGGCAAAAATCTCAATTGGCCCAAAAAATATAATGCTTCTAGTTTATATTACTGCTTGAATGGTTACTTAATGTTCACAAATAAAGCCACAGCGAATTTTTAAAAATCGCAGGGACTTTATTTTTGAACATTAGGTAACCATTTTGGCAGCATTGTAAAGCCAAAAGTACATATTATTTGTTTATAATATTATTTTTGTGAAATAATGGCTGAAAGTTGTGTAAAATCATTTGAAATTAGCGCGCCGAAGTGCAAACAATGTTGCCAACTGTATTTTTTGTTTTAGATGAAAGATTATTTGAAAAAAAACACAAATGGCGTATTGTTGTTGATTCAAGGTCTAAATAGTGACAGTAAATTGCAGGTAAAGCCCGCGGTGTTCAAAGGAATAGAAGAGTAAGTTTTTTTAGGTAAAATCAACAAAATTTAGTAAAAAAAAAATTTTTGCAGGTTTAAAATTAATACTGAAGTTCTGTACCCGACAATTTGTGAATTGTGAGTATCAAATACAAATTAAAATGATTTTTTATTGATTTATTGATTGTAGGCGTGTTATAAAGACTCCTTTGGAGTTGGAGGTGCTCCGCTACGTGACGCTAGTGTCCAGCGAGGCTCATAAACTAGTAATGCGTTCGGTGGGCCCTGGTCGGAGCGAATACGAAGCCGAATCAATTTTTTTGGCTCATTGTTACGGCAAAGGAGGCTGCCGCCATGTTTCTTACACTTGCATTTGTTGTTCCGGCGAAAACGGCGCCATTTTGCATTACGGGCACGCTGGGGCCCCCAATGACGGCATTTTAAGGGACGGGGACATGTGTCTGTTTGACATGGGCGCCAATTACCACGGGTTAGTAATTAATTATTTGTAAATTTTGTATTAATTTATGTATTGCAGTTACGCGGCGGATATCACGTGCTCATTTCCGGCTAATGGCAAATTTACAGCGGACCAGAAATTTATTTATAATGCTGTACTGGCAGCTAATTTGGCTGTGCAGCGCGCTGCGCGCGCAGGTGTTTCTTGGGTCGATATGCATTTGTTATCAGCGCGCACTTTGTTGGAACATTTAAAAAAAGGCGGGCTTTTAAAAGGTACGTCATTTTTAATTATTTTAAATTATTTATTACTTGTTTTTTAGGTTCCGTGGACGAAATGATGTCCAATCATTTATACGCGACCTTCCAGCCGCATGGATTGGGCCACCTTATCGGAATGGATGTCCATGATGTCGGAGGATATTTGGAAGACTGCCCCCCACGCCCTCAAGCGCCCGGTGTTAAATGTTTGCGTACCGCCCGCATTTTAAAAGCCGGAATGGTTATGACCATCGAGCCAGGATGTTATTTCATCAAACCATTGTTAGATGCCGCCAAAAACGACCCCAATTTAAGCCCGTTCCTCAATTTGCAAGCCCTGGACCGTTTTATTGATTTTGGCGGCGTACGCATTGAGGATGACGTTATTATAACCGAAACTGGAATTGAAAACATGACAAAAGTGCCGAGAACGTAAATATAATAATTTTTTTGCTAGCCCAATTTTATTATAATTTTTTTTAAGGGTGGAAGAAATTGAGTCCTGGATGGCTGTCAAAGAGTGCTACACTTGTGAAATAAACAAAAAATAATCAAAATATTGTACATATTTTATTTTTGTATTGTAAACAATAAAAATTGTACCTGGATACTTTTTTGTGGATATTTCTGTACTTTAATAAAAGTTTTTTGCAAAAATAAAATTATTTTCATAAAATACAAACCTTTTAGTTTGAAATGACGCTTGAAAGGTTTTTTAATGTTAATAAATAAAACCGCAGCGATTTTTTTTATATTATTCAACAGACAAAAAAGTTTTTTTCAAAGAAAACCGCTGTGGCTTTATTTGTAAACATTTGAAGCAGCATTATAAACTAAAAAGTTCATATTACACGTAAATAATTTTATTTTTGCAAAAAATGGCTCTGAGTGACATAAAACTGTCATTAAAGTACAAAAAAAAATGCTGGTCAATTCAATAAAAAAAAAAAAAATCGCAGTGGCTTTATTTATAAACATTAATAAACAATTGAAGCGGCATTGTCAGCTCAAAAGTACGTTTTTCAATTTTTGCAAAAAATTGACCCTAAGTGTCATAAAATCATTATTAAACTACAAGTACAACTTTCGCGCCATTATTTGAATGTTTCCGGGCGGCCATTACGTACAATAACTCAAACAATCTTAATTTTGGTGTTCAACAACCTCTTGAAGCACAATAAATTATTATTTAGGGTTTTTTTTGACATTAAATAATGCGGTTACATGTTGAGCAATTTTTTTGTATGTTATATTAAATATTTCCGTTAGTTTTGTTCGTTGATCAGAAGAATGAGTTTTTAAAAAAGAACAAAATTACAGGTTGGAGTTTATTGACAAGTGTTCTTTACAGTCATAACTACAACTATGCTGTTTTCACATGCAAAAGTCTTATTTATAACATTTTGTTATCTACATGATATGGTTTCTTATTTCTAGTAAAGTAAGCTGGTTACAAGATGTAACTCGTTTAAATTCAAATGATATTCACATCAAGATGCAAAATAATACGTGAAATATCCAATTGTGATGAATTTAAACACAATAAACATGAATTATTAATTCTGTTATCCATATTTACAAAATAAAACAAATATTGGTTAGATTAACTGTCAAACTTAGTTACGAAACAATGTTGCCAATCGGTTGACAATAAATATTTGTTGAGCAAATTTTTTGCTTGTCTTATTGTATATTTGTTTAAATTTAAATAATTTACACATTGTGATGCGAAATTAGTCTAAAAAGGCTTAAAAAAACATGAAATGCTTAATTGTGATGCATTTAAGCACAATAAACATTAATTATTCAATTTGTTAGTCATATTTATAAGATAAGACAAATATTGGTTAGATTAACTGTCAAACTTAGTTACGAAGCAATGTTGTCAATCGGTTGACGTTAATTATTGTAGTTACTTGTTGAGCAAGTTTTTTGTATGTTTTATTAAATATTTTTGTTTGATGTTCACATTGAGATACAAAATTAGTCAAAGAATGTTTTACAATACGTAAAATGCTTGATTTTGATGAATTTAGGCACAGTGAACATGAATTATTCAATTTGTTAGTCATATTTATAAAATAAGACAAATATTGGTTAGATTAACTGTCAAACTCGGTTACGGAGCAATGTTGCCAATCAACTGACATTACTTATTGCGGTTACTTGTTGAGCAAGTTTTCTGTATGTTTTATTAAATATTTTTGTTTGATGTTCACATTGAGATACAAAATTAGTCAAAAAATGTTTTACAATACGTAAAATGCTTGATTTTGATGGATTTAGGCACAGTGAACATGAATGATTCAATTTGTTAGTCATATTTATAAAATAAGACAAATATTGGTTAGATTTAGTGTCAAACTCAGTTAGGGAGCAATGTTGCCAATCGACTGACATTAATTATTGCAGTTACTTGTTGAGCAAGTTTTTTGTATGTTTTATTAAATATTTTTGTTTGATGTTCACATTGAGATACAAAATTAGTCAAAGAATGTTTTACAATACGTAAAATGCTTGATTTTGATGGATTTAGGCACAGTGAACATGAATGATTCAATTTGTTAGTCATATTTATAAAATAAGACAAATATTGGTTAGATTAAGTGTCAAACTCAGTTAGGGAGCAATGTTGCCAATCGACTGACATTAATTATTGCGGTTACTTGTTGAGCAAGTTTTTTGTATGTTTTATTGAATATTTTTGTTTGATGTTCACATTGAGATACAAAATTAGTCAAAAAATGTTCAACAATACGTAAAATGCGTAATTGTGATGAATTTAGGCACAATAAACATAAATTATTCGTTTTGTTATCCATATTTATAAAATAAAACAAATATTGGTGAAATTAAATGTCAAACTCGATTACGAAACAATGTTGCCAATCGGTTGACATTAATTATTGTAGTTACTTGTTGAGCAAATTTTTTGTATGTTTTATTAAATATTTCTGTTTGATGTTCACATTGAGACACAAAATTAGTCAAAAAATGTTTAACAATACGTAAAATGCGTAATTGTGATGAATTTAGGCACAATAAACATAAATTATTCAATTTGTTAGTCATATTTATAAAATAAGACAAATATTGGTTAGATTAACTGTCAAATTTAATTACGAAGCAATGTTGCCAATCGGTTGACGTTAATTATTGTAGTTACTTGTTGAGCAAGTTTTTTGTATGTTTTATTAAATATTTTTGTTTGATGTTCACATTGAGATACAAAATTAGTCAAAAAATGTTCAACAATACGTAAAATGCGTAATTGTGATGAATTTAGGCACAATAAACATAAATTATTCAATTTGTTAGTCATATTTATAAAATAAGACAAATATTGGTTAGATTAACTGTCAAATTTAATCACGAAGCAATGTTGCCAATAGTGTGACAGTAATTATTACAGTTACTTGTTGAGCAGTTTTTTTGTATGTTTTATCAAATATTTCTGTTTGGATTCAAACGATTTTCTTATTGTGATGAAAAATTTGTCTGGAAATACATGAAATAATTCATTGTGGTTCATAAAGATACAATAAACATTTATTATTCAATATGTTTCCCAAATTTATAAAATAAAATGAGTATTGATTTGAATAACTGTCAAACTTTTTCACGAAACAATGTTGCCAGTCGGCTGACATTAATTATTGTGGTTACTTGTTGAGCAAGTTTTTTGTATGTTTTATCAAATATTTCTGTTTGAGTTTAAATGATATTCACATTGGGATGCAAAATTTGTCCAAAAATGTTCAACAATACGTAAAATGCTTAATTGTGATGAATTCATGCACAATAAACATAAATTATTCAATTTGTTATCCATATTTATAAAATAGAATGAATATTGGTTAGAATAACTGTCAAACTTATTTACGAAGCAATGTTGCCAATCGGCTGACATTAATAATTGCGGTTACATGCTGAGCAAGTTTTTTGTATGTTTTATCTAATATTTTTGTTTTAATTCAAATGATTTTCACATTTAAATTATTAGTAAATATCAAATGTCATTTAATTATGTATATTTGGCAAAAAAACACTGGTTCACGTAGATTTAATTTATTTTTTAAATAATTTGACAGAAAATCAATGCTGTGTGTAGCAATTATTATTATGATTTGTTGCAAACTTTGCAAATAAATGATTAAAAAATCAGTGTGTATAAGTTTATGAATCCTCCAAGCTGTTGAATATCGGAAAGTTTTGTTGCAAATCTCACAAATTAGTGGTTTTTCACCAGTGTGTATACGTTTATGCTCTTTCCAAGATATCTTGCATCGAAATGATTTGTTACAAACTTCACACTTGAATGGTCTTTCGTCAGTGTGCATACGTCTATGCACTTTTAAACGTTCCGAAGTTGGAAATTTTGCCTGACAAAACTCATTTGTTGCAAATGTCACAAGCGAATAGTGCTGCAAAGTTTTTACATACCGAAATGAAACCTTACATACTTCACAATCGAATGTTTCTTCTGGACGGTGTCGTTTTAAATCACGCGCCAACTTGAATAATTTGTTACAAACTTCACATGATTTTTTGCCATTATTTTGACGTTTACCATTTTTGTCGCTAATATTTTCTTGTTTCAATAAAACAGCTTGACAAGCAATTTGGTATTCAACCCACAGATCGTTGAAGCTTTTTTACCGTAACTTTTAGTTCCATATTTTGTTTGAACGATCTGTAGTTATAATATCTATGAGCTAACCAACAAATTGCTTGTCAAGTTGTTCAAATATCTTATTGTTGTTTTATTGGTCTCAAATATTCAAACAATCTTAAAATCAATTCGCAAGATATAAATCAAACAAATCTTGAAGATAAATTGAAATATTTTGTACCAGAACGTGTACGTATAACACTTAACCTCAATTTATTATAATAACTGCCTGTATTGACTATTTTAGGAGCTCACATCAAATATTCCAAAGTATATTTGTGCTAAATGTGCACCCAATTTGAACAAGATTCATAAATTTGAACAAATAAATGTTACAACATACAAAAAATTTGCTCAACAAATAACCACAACTGACAGAAACTAAAATGAATGATATTATTATTAAGGAGGAAGCTAGCGAAGAATTAGTGTTGGATGACGACTTGAAATCATTATTGCGTGAGGTTAAACAAGAAAATATTAGCGAACAACAAAATATTGAAAAAAAATCCAGAAGAAGATTTTATATTTGTGAAGTTTGCAATGAATCATTCAAGTTGTCACGCGAATTAAAACATCATAGTTTGAAACATTCTCAAAAACAAACATTTGATTGTGAAGTGTGCAACTTATCATTCCGTTATTTGAAAACTTTGCAGCAGCATAAACTTCTACACACTGATGAAAAACCATTCACTTGTGACATTTGCAACAAATCATTTAAATTGTCGCTGAATTTGGAGTATCATAAATATGTTCATGCTGGCATGAGAATGTATTCTTGTGAGTTTTGCCAGAAATCATTTCAAAATTCGCATCGTTTAGATGTGCATAAACGTACACACACTGACGAAAAACCATTTGATTGTGAAGTTTGCAAGAAATCATTGCGATATGCAGCAGCTTTGAGATATCATAAACGTATACACTCTGAAAAAAAAGTATTCATTTGTGAAGTTTGCAGCAAACCATTTCGAGTGCAATCAAGTTTAAAAACTCATAAACTTGTACACATTGATAAAAAAAATATTAACAAGTAATTTTCTTATTTATTGTTTTAAACGTCAAACTCAGTCGGTAATATTAGTTCGAAAGTTGCCAATAAATTTTTTCACAGAAAACGCCCCCAGTTTTTATCCTATAATTTACGTAATTTATATTGAAGCTATAAATTTTAGCAAATTTATTTTAAAAATGACAGTTTTATTTGTTATTTAATTTGGCGGCCATGTTCAATCAAATGTCAAACTCAGTCGGTAATAATAACTACGAAAATTGTTGAATTATTTCTATTCAAAAAGTAAATTTAATTTAATTTCATTTAAAACACGTTTGATTAAATGACAATTGATATTCACTGATTATTTGAATTCAAACAAAAATACTTATAAAATGTTAAACATGACATCATACAAAAAATTTGCTCAACACGTAACCACGTTAATTCAAATTGTTGGCAACATTGTTGCAAAGAATGACAGTTAATTTGTAGGTTATTTAATCATTTGAATTAGCAAATAAATAAAGTATTTGATGTAAGTGTAAGCAATAATATTAATAACTTGTTTTTAGTGCGTTATTGTGCCAATGTTGCCAACTATTTGACCTGTCGTGGTTATCTGTTGAGCACATTTTTTGTATAACGTAAGAATAATATTGCAGTTGATAGCACGTTTGGAATTGATTTATTCATATTAATATGTTATTTTAATTGTTTAATATAACAATAACATAATACAAATTGATAAAGTGAAAAGACGAAGCTGTTATTAATTAACTTACCTTTAAAATTATTCGGAATTGAATAATTTTGTTCGTACATAACCTAAACAAACAAAATGGTGGACAGCATGCGCTCTGTGTTTCCTGCTTTTGGCGGCAAATTCAAATAGTTTTGTGATATTTTATGAAACAAAAATTAAAAATAATGATGTATTAATTAAAGTTGATGTGTGCGGCCCTCAGCCATCAATTCAGCCGCAGATCTTCGAAAACAGTGCCCAGTAAACGACTTAGGATCAGGTAAGTTAAGAAATTCGGCTATATAAGTCGGTATTTTACCGATTGTGTTCATACCAACGACTTGGGCGAGACATCTACCATTTATGTACTTTAAAAAAAATCTTTTTGATTTGTTGTGAGGGGGCCGCAAGGCGGCATACTTCCTATACAACGACAAAAGGCCTAACGATTTATTATCAGTAATTTTAAACGTCCGTTCTGCATTTGTTTTTGAGCCCGCAATTTTGACAAAAAGTACTGACCCCCTATCTTCAATATCTTCCACGCAAATTTGCACTAATTCGTCTCGCCGGCAAGCGCCGGATACTCCAATTATAAGCACGACTTTCATCATGAGATATTCGTCATCCGGTGCTTCCAAAATAAATTTATTCATTTCCTTTCTCGATAAAATTTTGGTGTTTGGCCTGTAACCTATCGATTGACGTTTTAAAAAATCTAATAGTTCCATGTAGTCCTTAATATCGACGCCATTTTTCAACAAAAGCGTTGCTTTCAACATGGAGTACACCGACCAAAGGGTGGACGATTTCATAACCTTAGATTTTTCCGAGAAATAAGCCAGCAAAACTTTTTCTGAATAGTCTTTTGCGTTCACCAAACAACACCACTTCCGGAATAAATCGTATTGTTTGTCATACTTTATTTTTGACTTTTCAGGCAAGTAAATTGCAGATTTATTTATGTTTGGAGGCGTTATAACCTCATTTTCTCGTTCACCTACACACAAAATTAAATTTAACCTCAATATTTTTGACATTTGAATATAAATACAGCACAAGTTGACATTTAGGCCATTTTAAACAAAAAATGAGTATTCCGACAATGTTGCCAACTCTATGAACTAAATAATAATGACAAACATATTTATTCAACAGTTTATTGTTATATGCTACATTTCTGCTACAACTATTCGGAAATTATTCAATTTGTCGTTTTTAATTAAATTAAATGACATAAAAGCCAATATTTCTGGCAAAAATAAGGCGATGACAGATGTACAGTGCTACCAATATTAATTTGAATGCCTTGAATGGTACTACAAAAAAAGCCAAGATACAGATTTTTTTCGAAAAATCGCTGTGGCTTTATTCATAAACATTAATTAACCATTCAAGCGGCATTTACAAGTAAAAAGTTTATATTTTGTGTGCCTATTTTGATTTTTGCCAAAAATTGGCCCTAAATGTCCTAAAACTTTTATTAAAGTGCAGGTAAGTCTATATGACGCACACATATTTATTTGTATTTTAACAAAAGTCTTATGACACTTAGGGCCAATTTTTGGCAAAAATAAAAATATGCACACAAAGTATGAGTTTTCTACTTTACAATTTCGCTTGAATGATTGTTTTATGTAACACAATAAAGCCACAGAATTTTTTTGGAAAAAAGTTATTTTGATTTGTTCTATGGGGCCAAAATAAAGGTTTCGTTACATTTGGGGCCAGTTTTTCGTAAAAATAATAATATTCACCTAAAATATGGACTATCAACTTCAAAATACTTTTCGAATATTTCCGAAATGTTTATAAATAAAGCCACAGCGATTTTTTTTTTAAAACAGATTTTAATGCAACTTTTATTGATTAAGAATAAAAAAATCGGTGTTTGTTTATTTATGAACATTAAGCAACCATTCAAGCGGCATTTTAAAATAAAAAGTTCATATTTTGTATGCATATTTTTATTTTTGCCAAAAATTGGCCCCAAATGTCATAAAATCTCTATTAAAGTACAGGTAAGTGTACATGACTTGCACACATATTTATTAGTACTTTAACAAAAGTTTTATGACACTTAGGGCCAATTTTTGACAAAAATTAAATTAGGCCCACAAAGTATGAGCTTCCTACCTTACAATTTCGCTGGAATGATTGTTTAATGTTGAACAATAAAGCCACAGCAATTTTTTGAAAAAAAATCATTTTGATTTGTTCTGTCGGGCTAAAATAAAGGTTTTGTAACATTTGGGGCCAATTTTTTGTGAAAATATTAATATTCACACAAAATATGAACTATTAACTTTAAAATGCCTGCTAAGTGGTTTCTTAATGTTTATAAATACAGCGACAGCGATTTTTTTAAAAAACAAATTATTTTGTAACTTTTTTTCATAAATATTAAAAAAATCGCTGTTACTTTATTCATAAACATTGAGCAACCATTCAAGCGGTATTTTAAGATGAAAAGTTTATATTTTGTGTGCCTATTTTTATTTTTGCCAAAAATTGGCCCTAAATGTCATAAAATCTCTATTAAAGTGCAAGTAAGTGTACGTGCCTCGCACGCATTTTTATTTGTACGTTAATAAAAGTTTTATGACACTTAGGGCCAATTTTTGCCAAAAATGAAATTATACACATAAAGTATGAGCTTTATACCTTAGAATTTCGCTTGAATGATTGTTTAAAATTAAACAATAAAGCCACAACAATTTTTTGGAAATAAGTTATTTTGATTTGTTCAATGGGACCAAAATAAAGGTTTTGTAACACTTAGGGCCAATTTTTCATAAAAATAATGATATTCGCACAAAATATGAACTATTAACTTCAATATTCCTGGCAAATGGTTCCTTAATATTTATAAATACAGCGACAGCGATTTTTTTCAAAAACAAATTTTTTTGTAACTGTTTTTCATAAAAATTCAAAAAATCGCTGTTTGTTTATTTATAAGCATTAAGTAACCATTCAAGCGGCATTTATAAGTAAAAAGTTTATATTTTGTGTGCCTATTTTGATTTTCACCAAAAATTGGCCCTAAATGTCATAAAATCCCTATTAAAATACAGAGGTTAATATTCGCGACTCGCAAACAAATTTATTTGTACTTTAACAAGTTTTTTGGCATTTGGGGCCAATTTTTTATGAAAATAAATATGTGCACACAAAATATGAGCTTTCTGCTTTACAATGCCACTTGATTGGTTTTTTATTGTTCACAAATGAAGCCATAACGATTTTTTGAAAAAAATCACCTTGTTTCGATCAATAGGAAATTTAAAAAATCGCTGTGACTTTATTTATCAACATTAAGGAATAATTCAAACGGCATTTTAAAGTAGAAAGTTCGTATTTCATGTACGTATTCTCATTTTTGCAAAAAATTGGCCCTAAGTGACATAAAACCATTGTTAAACTAAAAATAGATATGCGTGACCCACACGCTTATTTATCTCTACTTTAATAATAGTTTTATATCACTTAGGGCCAATTTTTTGCAATATTAAATACATGTAAGAAAAATATGAACTTTTCACTTTACAATACCGTTTAAATGGTTTCTTAATGTTAATAAATAAAGGCACAGCGATTTTTTAGATGAAAAAATTGCAATAGTGTAAGTAAATACTACAAATAAACTCTATTTTCTACCTTGTCATCCTTCTGCTTCATTTTATCCCTCATTTAATTAATTTTTCAGACAAATATTCGCTTAAATTTTGTTCCCGTCTGGCTTTTTGTCGAGCTCTGTATTCCCGCTGATATTCAGCAGCAGTTTTCCTTCCTTTCGCGTTATCCGAACGAGCAACGTGATTTACAGGGTTGTCACGTAATAAAATCTCACGTTCGGCCTTTTTACGACGTCTATACTCTCGATAATACGCCGCAGAAACTTTATTCCTTTTAGTTGTCGAACTAACGTTGGTATTAATATTGAGTAGCCTATTTTTTTCACGCTGGGCTTTTTTACGAGCTCTGTATTCTCGTTGGTACTGTGCGCCTGTTTTTCGTTGCTTTGAACCAGCAATCTGAACTTCATCTTCACTTGTTTGAAGATCCTCCAATTGTACTGAAAATATTACGAAAATGAGTTTCATTTCCAGTAAAACAAATTAAATTTTCTAATAGAGTTTATTCGTAGTAATTACTTACACTTTAACAATTCTTTTATATTACTTAAGGCCAATTTTTCGCGGAAATTCAAATATATGCAAAAAATATGTACTTTTAACTTTGTAATGCCGCTTGAATGGTTTATTAATCCCTACAAATAAGGCCACAGTGATTCTTTTTTTAAATACATCACGATTTGGTCGATATGATAAAAAAAAATCGCTGTGGCTTTATTTATGAACATCGAAAAACAATTCAAGCACCAATGTAGAGCAGAAAGTCCATACTTTTTGTATGCATTTAGATTTTTGAGAAAAATTGGCCCAAATGACATAAAATCATTATTAAAGTACAGATAAATACGCGCGCGTCATGCATATTCATCTGCACTTTAATAATAGTTTTATAACAGCAGGGGCCAATTTTTTGCAATTTTTTTAATATGAACAGAAAATATGTACTTTTCACTTCGTAATGCCACTTGAATGGTTTCCTAATGTTTACAAATAAGACCACAATGATTTTTTTTTTAAATACATCTCGATTTGGTCAATAAAATGAAAAAAAAATCGCTGTGGTGGTATTTATAAACATTAGGAAGTCATTCAAACGGAAATGTAAAATAGAAAGTCCATATTTTTCATACATAGTTGGATATTTGCGAAAAGTTGGCTTTGAATGACATAAAATCATTATTGAAGTACATGCAAATATTCGCGCGTCATGAATATTCATATGTATTTTAATAATAGTTTTGTAACACTAGGAGCCAATTTTTCGCTAAATTTGAAACATGTACACAAAATATGTACTTTTTACTTCGGAATACCGCTTGAATGGTTTCCTAATGTTTGAAAATAAGGCCACAATGATTTTTTTTTTATTCATCTCGATTTGATTAATTGGATTTAAAAAAAATCGCAGTGGCCCTATTTAATAACATCAAAAAACAAATGAAGCGGCAATGTAGAGTAAAAAGTTCATATTTTTTGTACATATTTTGGTTGCTTCGAAAAATTGGCCCTAAGTGACATAAAATCATAATTAAAATACAGGAATATGCGTGCGAGTCATGCATATTCATCTGTACTTTAATAATAGTTTTATAACACTAGGGGCCAATTTTTCGCAAAATTTGAAATACGTACAAAAAATATGTACTTTTTACTTTGTAATACCGCTTGAATGTTTTCCTAATGTTTACAAATTAGGCCATAATGATTTTTTTCTTAAATACATCTCGATTTGGTCGATAGAATGAAAAAAAATCGCTGTGGTGGTATTTATAAACATTAGGAAGTCATTCAAGCGGAAATGTAAAATGGAAAGTCCATATTTTTTATACATAGTTGGATTTTTGCGAAAAATTGGCTTTAAGTGACATAAAATCATTATTAAAGTACAGATAAATATACGCGCGTCATGAATATTCATATGTACTTTAATAATAGTTTTATAACACTAGGGGCCAATTTTTTGCAAAATTTTAAATATGTCCAAAAAATATGTACTTTTTACTTTGTAATGCCGCTTGAATGGTTTCTTAATGTTAACAAATAAGGCCACAATAATTAATTTTTTTGAATACTTCTCGATTTGATCGGTAGTGTAAAAAAAATTGCTGTGGCTTCATTTATGAACATTAAGAAGTCATTCAAGCGGCAATGTAAAGTGGAAAGTCCATATTCTTTGTACATAATTAGATTTTTCGAAAAATTGGCCCTAATTGACATTAAATCATTGTTAAAGTACAGAAATAGGTGTGCGAGTCATGCATATTGTCCTGTACTTTATTAATAGTTTCATAACTGTAGGGGCCATTTTTTGCAAAATTTGAAATATGTACAAAAAATATGTACTTTTTACTTTGTAATGCTGCTTGAATGATTTCTTAGTGCTGACTAATAAGGCCACAGTGATTTTTTTTCAATTGATCTCGATTTGATTTATAGGATTAAAAAAAAATTCGCAGTGGCTTTATTTAATAACATCAAAAAACAAATGAAGCACCAAAGTAGAGTAGAAGGTCCATATTTTTCGTATACATTTTAAATTTTGCGAAAATTTGGCCCTAAGTGGCATAGAATCGTTATTAAAGTACAGGAATATGCGTGCGAGTCATGCATACTCATATGTATTTTAATAATAGTTTTATAACACTAGTGGCCATTTTTTTCCAAAATATTAAATATGTACAAAAAATATGTACTTTTTACTTTGTAATGCCGCTTGAATGGTTTTTTAATGTTGATAAATAAAGCCACAGCGATTTTTTGAAAAATAAATGCGTCAAAAATGTTACAAGGATAAAAGTGGCTTCAAACTGTTTTGTTCCCCTCCACAGTACCGTTCAAGACGTCCAAAGCCGCCTAAAAAGTATTAATTAGTCTAACCAGTATGCGTGTTTTCAACTAGTCCTTCAAGACAGTTGAGTTTCAATTTTATGTTGAGTTTTAATATGTTTATTCAAATTACTAGACTTGGTAAACGTCTTTAGACAATACTTACAAGTCTCGGGCTTCTCCCCCGTGTGTTTCCGCACATGTAGCTTCAAATTCCCTTTAAGGGAGCACCTATAGTCACAAAACTGACACCTGTAGGCTTTCTCCCCCGAATGCACCAACGTGTGCGTTTTAAGCGCGCTTTTTTGAATAAAACTCTTTTCACAAATTGTACATTGGAAGGGTCGCTCGTTGGTGTGAATTCTTTTGTGGTCAGTTAGGTGGCTTAGAATGGTGAATTTTTTTTGACAGGTTGGACACTCGTAGGAGCTGTCCCCGGTGTGTGTGCGGATGTGACGTTTCAAGGTATTTGAGGACTGGAAGACCTTGTGGCAGAATTCACACAAGAATTGGATTTTTTTTTCTATCGAGGGACCTAAAATAGTCTATATTTTTGGCAATTCATATTGGTAACACTGCCATTTTAGTCTAAATGTCAAATTGTGCTCTTTTTAATTTAATTATCTTACCTTGTTCATTATCAAAATTATTCTCCGCCAATGGATCGTCAATTTCTTCGTTTTCAATTGAAGAATAATCATCACAAAAATTAGCCTCCGGCTCGTGCTTTATTTCAATATTTTCGCTCAAAAATGGCTCCTGTATTTCTTCTCCTTCAGAGAACGATTCTTTTTTTATTGTTACTTCTTCAATCATTTGTTTATCGTCATCTTCTGTCAAAACACACTCAACTTTATCGGCAATACAGTTTTCTTCGTCTTCAGCTGTTTTTAACGCTTTTTTTCTGGCTCGATATTCTCGCGCCCGTTCCGCTTCCGTTTTTGGGGGTTGTTTCTGCTGTTTAAACGCTTTTAAACGGGCCCTGTATTCCCTTTTCCGTAATATTTCTTTTTCCCGGAATGTTAATTTAGTTTTATCAGTGCCATCTATTGTTTTGTTTTGTAAAATCCAAGCGACTTCCAGCGCTTTTTGACGGTCCCTAAATTCTTTATTGCGTTGGGCCCCCGTTTTTGGTGGATTTTTCATGGCATTTTTTCGTTCCCTGTATTCTTGTACTCTTTGGGCCGAAGTTTTTGGGGCAATGTCATTTTTATGTAGTGTTTCTTCCTCGGAAGTGACGATTGGTTCTTGTTTAATAATAATTTCTTCAAACATTTCCGCTTCTGCATTAACAATAATAGTTTCATTTAACATTTTAGATTCTTTGTAAGCCAAAATATTGGTTAATTTTAATGATAAATAATCGCAGGAGCCGTCCCTGAGTATTAATTTTTGTATGTAATCGTTTAAGGTGGCCATACTGTTCAGACATTTTTGTTTAAACCTATAAATGTTTGTTGAATTGTCAAAACAAGTAGTGCAAACATATTTTGGTATTTCAGCCTCAAGAAACTCCTAAAATAAACATTTTGAGGTTATGATTCATAAATTACTACCAAAACTTACGTATTCAGGTAAAAACGATCGTAATTTATCTTGCAATAACACTCCATCACTCCCTGGCGTAGTAATACTATTAAGATTCGCGTAATGGCCCAAACACAAAAAACAAAAATCATTTAAAACAAACGGGCTGTTTACAACAGCTTGTTGAGGATTTGCACTTTCCATCACTAACACATGCGAGAGATTGACATTCGCGCACACGTTGCAGTCGACTTTTTCTTGGATCGTTTAATTGTTTTCTAATACGCCACTCTTTCGTTCGTTCAGCTAATTTCGGCATACTAAACACAAATTTTGACAGCTGCCATAACAACAATGTTGCCAGCCACACGAAATATTACAATATTAATTAATTATAACCAGTTCCGAACGTGCTAGGTGCTGCCATCTCTGCAAAATTCCTTGAACTAATCTTTTCCATAAAAATCATGAAATTAACAATTAAATTGATATTATAGCCCAAATTGAACATTAAAAAGTTCCCGACAAGCATTCAAATCAATAAGACATATTTCCTGCACAAATAATCATCTAAAAAGTACTTACGTTGTACAAAAAATATGCTCAGCACATAACCACGATTTATTTATTCCTCAAACGCACTAAAAACAAATTATCAATTAATATTATTGCTCACACATTAAAAATAAAGTATTATTATCTCAACTACTTTGTTTGCTAATACAAATTTCAAACTGTCATTCATGGCAACAATGTTGCCAACCATATGAGATTAACATAAAGTGTGGTTACATGCTGAGCAAATTTTTTGTATGCTGTCATGTTTTATAAGTATTTCTGTTTAAATTTAAATGATTAAATAATTGGTAAATATCAATTGTTATTCAATTAAGTGCATTTTAATGATTGAATCATATTTAATTTGCTTTTGATGTAAAAATAATTCAACAGAAATAGAAATCAATTTTCATAATTATTATTACCGACTGAGTTTGACGTATGATTGTACAATATGGCCGCCAAAACTTCTTTATACATAAAATAAGGATTCAAATCACAGTATTTATAATAAAATATTAATTTTGAGACTTTTGGTGGTTTTTTTTAATAGTTTTTTACGCCATTCTTTCGTTTGCTTATGTTTTCGGCATACTAATACATATAAAAAATATTTATTTATCTGTTGATATGCATCCTGATTATATATAAATGATTAAATAAATATTATTGATCACACATTAGAAATAAAGTATTATCTTGTTAATTTAAATAATTAACCTATAAATTAGCTATCAATCTCCAGCTGTCATCGGTGGCACCAATGTTGCCAACAGTTTGAAACTAACGTAATATGCGGTTACTTGCTGAGCAAATTTATTGTATACTGTCATATTTTATAAGTATTTCTGTTTAGATTTAAATGATTAAATTATTGGTAATTGTAAAATACGTCATTCCGGGAACGCTTTTCAAAAGTTATAACGAATATCACTTAACGTCATTTCGGGAACGCTTTCCAAGTGACCAAAAGTTATAACAAATATTAATTTGAAGTCAGGTAGTTATGCCGTGAACGTCATTCCGGGAACGCTTTTCAAGTGACCAAAAGTTATAACAAATATCACTTTAAAATTAAATAGTTATGTAGTGAACGTCATTCCGGGAACGCTCTTTAAATGACCAATAGTTATAACAGATATCACTTTGATAATTGAATCGGGAACGTCATTTCGGGAACGCTCTTCTATATCAATATATATACAAAAATGTTTAGATTCCGCGAGCAAAATGACGGATTAATCATGGCGCTACGTAAATGATGTAATGATATTTGACCTTGAACTGAAAATTTTTCTCCATTGTACAAAGGCTGAGCCCCTGTTGTTCACAAAGTGTAGCGCCGCCACTGAATATAAATAATTAACTATTTAAAATATTAATAATAATAATATTAATTATTAATAATCCAATTTGACAGCTAATGAATAACAAAAAATTTAATGACAGCCAGTTGGCAACATTGTTTCGTAAATAAGTTTGACAGTTAATTCTAGCCAATATTTATTAATTTAATAAATATGGATAATAGATTGAATAATCTATGTTTTTTGTGTCTTATTCGTGGCGATCGACTAAAAAGTATTAACAGTAAAGACAACGACGGCATATTGGTGAAAAAAAAGCTGGATTCGTTTTTATTTGGACAGGTACTGTTTAACCTAATTATTATAATGAAGTGTTTTATAATGAATATTTTTAGACGAATTTTGCGTCACAAATCGAGAAATTTGTTTGTTTTGATTGTTTGGGGCGGGGGGATAGTGTTTACCAATTCAGACAACAGTGTTTAAAAAATATTAGGAAGTATAAAACATATCTGCAAATAAATAAAAAAGATATTCCGGTTTATGTTCGGCCAGTTGTAACAATAGAGCATGAACCAATGCACGACGATGATATTAAAATCGAAACACATGAATTATTAGGTAATGTAAATAATTGAAGTTTTTTTTGGAGGTTATAATTATTTGTTTAGATTCAGCGACGTTTGTCCCAATAACTTTTGACTTAAAACAAGATCCGAGTGTTGACAAATCCGGTTGTTCTTCCGAAACAGTTTTCGAGGAGATTTTTGTCAAAGAAGAAGTAGTTTCGGAAGAAGAAACAAAAAATTCCAACGATGGTGCCAACTCTGCAGACCAAACACTGTCAAGTCAATCAGGTTAGTTGTAAAATTTAACTGAAGTGAAACTTCTTTTTGAAAATTTTAGAAGCTGAAGAGGCAACAAATACTGGATGTCCCACAACAATACCAACCAAATCTAAATCAAAATACGAGCGGACTTATGTTGTATTTAAAGAGTGGCTTCAGGAGAAGAATTTGCCGTTAAATGATGAGGAAACGTTGCTCAATTATTTTATTGAGCGGAGCGAAATAATGAAATCGGCCGGAAGTTTGTGGGCGGTGTACTCAATGCTAAAAACAGTAATTAGGTTGCATGATGGGATCGACATTTCTCAGTTTACTAAATTAGTCGAATTTTTGAAGAAAAAAAACAAAGGACACCACCCGAAAAAATCCAAAACTTTTGATAGAGAACAATTGAATAAATTCTTGATTGACGCCCCAGATGAAGACTATCTCATGATGAAGGTGGCTTTGATAATGGGCGTGGCCGGCTCGTGCCGGCGCGACGAAATGACCAACATGCTAATCGACGACATAGAAGATAAAGGCTCTGTTGTTATTGTCAGTGTCCCCAACACTAAAACAAACACGCGCCGCGTTTTTACAATAATCGACTCATTTTTTCTAGAAATTTTTAGGAAATATGTGCGGTTAAGGCCTGAAAATGCCTACTCTCGACGCTTTTTTTACGCGATGCGCAAAGGGCGATGTGTCAATCAAGTTGTGGGCATAAACAGCATGGGGCAAATTCCTTTTAAAATCGCGCAATATTTAAATTTGGACGATCCTAGGTTATATACTGGACATGCATTTAGAAGGACGTCCAAAACTTTAGCTTATAAAGGTGTTGATGTTATGGGATTTTGAAAATATAATTGGGAGTTTGATACACAAATAAATTTAAGTATTGTACAAATCAGTAATAAAGCTTTTACATTTGCTTTTGTTAGGTTAGGTTTTATTTTAACTGTCAAATAAAAAATATTTCACTTTTATTGATATTTAATACGTCAAGCAAACATTAAACACACTTCCTGCACAAATAATCATTTAAAATGTACTTGAGTTGCATTGTTGGTTATGACAATATACAAAAAATATGCTCAGCAGATAACCACGATTTATTTATTCCTCAATAACGCACCAAAAACAAGTTATGAATAAATATTATTGTTCACACACTAAAAATAAAGCATTATTATCTCAACTTCTTTATTTGTTTGCTAATACAAATAATTAATCTATAAATTAACTCAATTTCCAACTGTCATTGATGGCAACAATGTTGCCAACTGTTTGAGATTAATATAAAATGTGGTTACATGCTGTCATGTTTTATAAGCATTTCTGCTTGGATTTAAGTGGTTAAATTATTGGTAGGTATCAATTGTTATTTAATTAAGTGTATTTTATGATTAAATTAACGTTTGATGTAAAAATAATTCAACAAAATGGAAATGAACTTTCGTAATTATTATTACCGACTGAGTTTGACATTTGATTGATCAAAGTTATTACTTGCTAAGTTATTATTAACAGACAGATTAGAATTCCCGATTCAAATAAATAAAGTATTATTATTTATTTGTTAATTTAAATATTTAACCTATAAATTAGCTGTCATCGGCGGCAACAATGTTGCCAACAGTTGGAGATTAAAGTAATATGTGGCTACTTGCTGAGCAAATTTATTGTATGCTGTCTTATTTTATGAATATAATAAATTTAAATGAGTTAATATCAATTGTTATTTAATTAAGTGCATTTTGATGGTTAAATCATACTTAATTTACTTTTGGTGTAAAAATAATTCAACACAAATAGAAATCAATTTTCGTAATTATTATTACCGACTGAGTTTGACGTATGGTTGGACAACATGGCCGCCAAAACTTCTTTATACATAAAATAAGGATTCATGCCACAGTATTCACAATAGAATACTAATATCAAACTTTTGGTGGTTTGTTTAATTTTTTTTTTTCACCAGTATGCATTAAACGATGATATTTCAAATGGGATGAATTTTTAAATGTCTTATTGCAAATTTCACAAATGTATGACTTTCTATTTCCGTGGGTGCGTCTGTGTTCTTTCAAAATATTAAAAAGTTTGAATGATTCGCTGCATATTTCACATTCATACAATTTTTCTTCTTTAACCTCACATAATAATGACTTTAATTTGTCATCTAATATTAATTCTTCATTTGGTTCCTCCTTAATGAGAATTTCATTTGATATTTCTTGTTTATATACAAAATTAGAACTGTCAGTTGTGGTTATTTGTTGAGCACATTTTTCGTATGCTGTCATGTTTTTTTGTTTGAATTTCATCCACTGTAGCACAAATTTATTTTGAAATATTTGATTTAAACTCCTAAAATAATTAATAAATACAGTTTTGATAATAATTTGAGGTTAAGTATTATACGTACAAGCTCACGTAACAAATATTTCAATTTGTCCTCAAAACATGTTCCCTTCGTAAGCTTTCTTTAATTTTAAGGCAAATGAAACACTTTTTACAAACTTTTTGATGTTTTAACACACAGATTGAAGCTTACAAGTCGTCAAATAAAATGGAGCTTTGTTAGTGGCCCTAAAACTTTATTACAATATTATTTTTATTTGAACAAATTCGGGAAACATCCAAATAATTAAATGAATATAAATTAAAATAATTCATGTAACAAAACGTTACTTAAAGCGATAAATATTGAAAATGAAGAAATATTTATTTTCGTTACAACTTTGACAGCTGTCACTAAATGTTACCAACGTAAAGTGACTTCAACACAATTCCCCCAGATCTTATCTTCAAAACTTGCTTCATTTGCATCTTGAGACTTGATATTTTGAGTTTTTGAGGCAAACAAAACAAATATCAATGAAATAAGACATTTTTGACGTCACCACAATGTTGAGAACCGAAAAACGTGTATTAATCGCATTTAATCAATTGAAAATCAAATTTCAGCACTCCGGAATGCTTTTAAATCAATTTGAAGCGCTTCAAATGTTCATAAATTGATTTTTGTCTATTTATAATGACACCTATAAAAATGCTTTTGTTAGGTTAGGTTTTATTTCAAATGCAACGTCAAAAATAAAATTTAACCATAAAAATTGATATTTCACTTTTATTGACGTTAAATGTCAAAAATTGTTGTTTGAATGGTTGGCAACAGTTGTGGTTTATTGTTGAGCATATGTTTTGTATGCTGTCATATTTTATTTAAGGTTAAGTGAAAAATATTGCAGTTTATTTATGAAACTTGTTCCGTTTTGTAAAATTGTATGAATTTTCAAGATAAATATCAATAAAATAAGACATTTCAACAAGTATTTGACAGCCTATTAAATTAAAGTTGCGCTTATAACAGCCAGATGGCTTTGATTTCCCAAAATGGCTACCAATTTATTACGTAATTCATTGCAAACATTAAAAAAATAAATATTCACTGTCAATTCATTATTTTTTATTATTCTAATAATTAAATTACAATGAAAAATTTTATAAATAGATGACAACGCCAGTGTGTATGAATCGGTGTGCTCTTAAATAATCTGATTCCTTGAATGATTTATGGCAAACTTCACAAGTATTAGGCTTTTTAATTTTGTGTACCAATTTGTGCCTATTAAAATACCGCAAAATTTTGAATGTTTTGTTGCATATTTCACACTTATACGATACTTCATCTTCTTCAAGTTGTTCTTCAATCTTACGCAAAATTGATGCTAATTCGTCATTTATTGCTAACTCTTCGTTTAATCCTTCATTAGTAACGATTTCTTCATTGTTAATAGTTTCCTGTTCATTCTGTTTTTTGTCAGATATGTTTTCTTCATACGCAACATCAGGACGTATAATAACAGATAAATATTTATAAGAACTGTCAGTTGTGGTTATTTGTTGAGCATATTTTTTGTATGTTGTCATGCTTTGCAAGTATTTTTGTTTGGATTTTGGGACGTTATTCAAATCATCTCCACATTTGGCACAAATATATATCGGAATATTTGATTCAAGCTCCTGAAATAATCAATACTTACAATTATAATAATTTGAGGTTATGTTGTTTACGTACGACTTCAGGCAGAAAATCTTTCAATTTATCTTCAATACTTATTCCGTTTGTATTTTGAGACTTGATGTTTGTAAGATTGTTTGAATTTTTAAGACAAACGAAACATATATCAATGAAATAAGACATTTTAAAACGTGGCAAACGCTTTACAACTTATTTACGCGAAAACAATGTTGCCAACTATTTATATTTAACCTGTCATAGAAATTTCAAGTTTAGTCGTTTAAATCTTTGTTAATAATAATTTTCTTGTTGTTAGCAACATTTATAAATAATATTTTATTGTGTTACCTCTTTTTTGCGCACAAAATCACTTTTAAAAACGACCTGTCAGTTGTGGTTACTTGTTGAGCATATATTTGTATGTTGTCATGATTTGTAAGCATTTTTGTATAGATTTTTGATCGTTACTCAAATTATTTACACATTTTACACAAATATATTGAAGAATATTTGATTTAAGCTCCTAGAATTCAATTATAATAATAAATAAATAACAAATTGAGGTTATTTTGTTTTACTCATAAGAAATGTCAGTTTGAGAATAAAAACACAATAAAACCTGAAATATATTTTTATTTGGTATTATAAGTAAACATTATCTTTGTGGTGTGCATTAACATGATAATTTAAGCTAGTAGAATGTGCGAACGATTTAGAACAATAATTACATTTATAAGGCTTTTCCCCAGTGTGAATCCGAATATGTTGATTTAAATTACTACTACTCGTGCATTTATACTGACACAAATTACAACGGTAAGGTTTATCCCCCGAGTGGGTCCTCATGTGTACCAACAAACTCCTACTTTCCCCAAACGATTTATTACAAGTTCTGCATTGAAACGGTAAAGAACTTTCATGTGTTTTTTTGTGCCTCCCCAAATTACTTAAATCACAAAATCTTTTGTCGCAAATTTCACACACGTGAGGTTTTTCTCCCGTGTGGGTTAATTTGTGTCGGTTGACGCTGCCGGAAGTGGTGAATTTTTTGTGACAAGTTGGGCATTCGTAGGGCCGTTCTCCGGTGTGGATGCGCACGTGAACTGCTAAATCGCATCTGTATTGAAATGCTTTGTGACATAAATCACATTCGAATACTTTTTTCGGGCCTGTTTCGCGGTCTTTTGTATCAGGCGCCGTTTGGCTGTCAGTTGAACGTTGTTCCAATAAACTTTCATCGTCTGTAGTACTGTCAGAATGCACTTCCGGTTCTTGTTTGATCTCAATATCTTCGATACTTTGATTAATTTCTTTTTTTATGTCGAATTCAGGTAAATACTCTTGTGGAGGTTCATTTTCAATGACGTAATCTTCCGGTTCAATTATTTCAAGTTTCACAACGCTTTTGCTTTCTGGTATTTTCATAAACTCTTTATAATATAAAATATCGGATTGTTTTATTGGTAAACAATTATTACCATTAATTTCTTTAAATTTTTTTAAATATTCGTTCAAAAAGGCAATGCTGCTCAAACATTTTAATTTAAATATATAAATATTGTTTAATATGTCAATACAATTAGTGCATAAGTTTTGAGAAATTTCTGACGTCAAATGTATCTAAAAAAATATTGTTTAAATGTCAAAATATTCAAGGTTATGTTCACCTACATATTCTGGTATGAAACATATTAGTTTTGTTTGTACTGTTATGCCATCACAATCTTGGTACAATATATTCTTGAAATCTTTATTATTTTCCAGGCAAATAAAACAAAAATCAGTTAAATAACTCATTTTCACTTCACGAAATGATTAACCAACTGTTTACTTTCTTGCATTTGACAGTACACCCGTAAGTGTTACCAACATGTGATTGTGTAACAGCATACAAAAAATATGCTCAACAAATAACCACATATGTAAATATTCAAATCCTTTTTATTTTGCAGACATATAATACACTTTTTCTAGCGTTTGAGTAATTGTTTTAATAAATTTTGCTTTTTTGCCTCATTTTTAAGTTGGCGGCAATGCTAAAACGGTTAAACAGTTTTCTGTGGTCGCAAATTCAACAAAATGTCATATTTGAATGATATTTGTTTGCTTTGCCTGAACAAAAAAGGTGATTTTAAGCTTGTAAAGTCAGAAGATACAAATGATATCGTAAATAAATTAAAATATTGTCTTCCTGAAAATGTAAGTAACCTAACCTAACATTATTGTTATATTCAGTTGAAATATGCTTTTTAGGACCTTATATTTGATATTCAAGAATATATTTGCAGTAAATGTGAAAATAGTTTGAATAACTTCTACGAATTCAAACAAAAATGCTTACAAAATATAATAACGTACAAAAAACTTGCCCAACAAATAACCACAACTGACAATTCATCCGGTGCCAATATTCAATTCGATAGTGAAAAATCTATTATTAAAGAAGAATCGGATGCATTAGTAATGGATGATGAACAAAAATCTTTACTACGTGAGATGAAACAAGAAAATCCTGCGGAAAATGTACAAGCACCAAATAATTTTGTCTCAATTCCAATCAAAAATGAAAATATTTGTGAACAACAAACTTTAAAGCGTCATAAACATGTACACACTAGTGAAAAATTATTAGCTTGTGATGTTTGCAATAAATCATTCAAATATCCATCATTTCTGGAGAAGCATAAACTTGTACACACTGGTGAAAACCCATTCACTTGTGAAGTTTGCAATAAATCATTCAAATATCCATCATATCTGAAGAAGCATAAACTTGTACACACTTATATAAAACCATTTACTTGTGAGATTTGCCAAAAATCTTTTCGACGGTTGGGACATCTGAAGCAACATAAACTTATACACGCTGGTGGAAGATCATTCTCATGTGAAGTTTGCAATAGATCATTCAAAATATCGGATACTTTAAAAAGGCATAAACTTAAACATACTGGTGAGGAACCATTCACATGTGAAGTTTGCAATAAATCATTCACATCGTTGGCAAATTTGAAGATGCATGAACATATACACACTGGTATAAAACCATTAACTTGTGATATTTGCAAAAAATTATTCCGACGATTGGAACACTTAAAGCGACATAAACTTGTACACACTGGTGAAAAACCATTCACATGTAAAATTTGCAATGAATCATTCAAGCAGCCGAGCCATTTACAGCAACATAGAAATGAACACTCTAGTGAAAAACCATTCACTTGTGAAGTTTGCAATAAATCATTTGTAACGTCGATTGGTTCAAAGTTGCATAAACGTATGCACACGAGTAAACCATTTACTTGTGAGATTTGCCAAAAATCATTCCGACTGTTGGTATATTTGAAGCAACATAAACTTGTACACACTGGTGAAAAAGCATTCTCATGTGAAGTTTGCAATAAATCATTTGTTAAGTCGATAAGTTTAAAGAAGCATAAACTTAAACACACTGGTAAAAAACTGTTTACATGTGAAGTTTGTAACAAATCATTCCGGCGGTCGGACAGTTTGAAGCGACATAAAATTGTACACACTGGTGAAAAACCATTTAGTTGCGATGTTTGCAGAATATCCATGAATGATCGTTCTAATTTATACAAGCATAAACTTAAACACACAGGTGAAAAACCAAACAATCCATGCACAAATTTGAATGTGCCGTGAATTTTCACAAAAATTTATGTACAATGAATAAAAATAATATTTCAAATTAGTTTACAACTGTCAAAAAACCCATAGACATTACAATAATAGGTAGGACGTCACAAATTTTTTATTATATTATAGATTTATATACTTGAATTGTGCCAAATTTATTGAGTTTAGACTAATTATGTTATTACCAACAGCATTTTGTACTTGAGTAAGCTCTAATAATAAATAAAAGCGAATAAAACAATATTTCTGACAACTGTCAGTTGTGGTTATTTGTTGAGCATATTTTTTGTACGCTGTCATATTTTGTGAGCAATTTTGTTACGATTTTTGGCCTTTACACAAATAATATCCACATGTAGCACAAATATATTTCGAAATATTTGATTTAAGGTTCTAAAATAATCAATATTTACAATTGGAATAATAATTTTAGGTTATGTTGTTTACGTACGTATTCTGACAGATAATCGTTGAATTTATGTTCAATACTTGTTTGATTTATTATTATCAATAATATTTTGTACTTCAGTACAGTCTAATAACTAATAAAAACTAATAAAAACAATATTTCAAATTAATTCACAACCTTAGACAACATAAAAACAGATAAGACATCACAAATGTAATGATTCGTAATTCGTTGTTTTCTTGTTTCAAAAAATAATCATGATTCATATACAGCGAATATGATCCTGAGATGCACAGTATGATTGTCGAAGAAACACGCCTATTATTACCAACAATATTTTGTACTTTAGTACAGTCTAATAATTGATTAAAACGAATAAAAACAATATTTCTAATCAATTCACAACCATAGACAACATAAAAACAGATAAGACAGATAATTTAATATTATTTTTATTATATTATTGATTTATAAGGCTTAAATTCAGTCAAATTTACACTAAATATATTATTACCAACAATATTTTGTGCTTTAGTGAGCTCTAATAACAAATAAAAGCGAATAAAACAATATTTTTGACAGCTGTCAGTTGTGGTTATTTGTTGAGCATATTTTTGTACGCTGTCATATTTTGTAATCATTTTTGTTACGACTTATGGCCTTTACACAAATTATATTCACATGTGGCACAAATATATTTCGAAATATTCGATTTAAGTTTCTAAAATAATTAATAATTACAATTATAATAATAATTTTAGGTTATGTTGTTTACGTACGTATTTTGACAGATAATCGTTGAATTTATGTTCAATACTTGTTTGATTTATTATTACCAATAATATTTTGTACTTTAGTGCGCCCTAATAATCGACAAAAGCAAGAAAAACAATATTTCGAATTATTTCATAACTGTCAAAAAACCTATAGACAATATAATAACAGATAAGACATTACAAATGCAAGAAAGAAAAGTTTAATTCAATTTTAATTATTGGTAACTGAAATTAACCCGTAGCCGCCTAGCGGTTATAAGCGGAACTATATTGTAAAGTGGATTCAACCTTAATTTCCATATGATCATATGTTATGTTAATGGCTTTGTTAGCAATATTCAATGGCTTTTTTGAGGTTGTTTGTATGAAATTTTATACTACAATAGTTCATATTGGATTTGTTGCAATTAATTCAGTGAAAAATACCTAGCTTTAGACTTTATTGTTAAATTACATAACCTCATTGCTGTACTGAAATTAGTCTTTCTCAAGATTTTACTCTTCAAAATATGGAATCTAAACGAAGAAGTGTTAAAAATTGTTGTGTTTATAGATATCATTCCAAATTTAGTTGAATTGTTGATTTTAGTTTCCATAAATTTCCTAAAAGCGGAAAAGGAAAGTGTTGGTAGTAAATAAATTTGGAGACTACGATCCAGTTCATAAACAAGCTATACGGATTAGAAAAATTCGTACAGGGACAGCTGAAAGCTGAAATGTACAAAACAAAAATGTCATAAATACTCCCTTGTAATATTATTTTCTTTATGCTTTAAATTTCATAACCTCATTCAGTCTTCCAGTTACAACTAAAATTCACATATAAATAAAAAGATTTTGAAAGAAAAAACTATATATTATAAAAGAAGAAAGTCTACACTTCCCCGCACAATTGAAATTGAATTAAATCATTGCATGGAATATGAATATTTCTTTGCTGAATATCAGTGTATTTACATTGTAAACAGATTACAAACTTGGCGCAAGCCACTTTTAAGCCACCATTTTGTAAGAACAGTGCTGCCGCCAACGTATTGATTTATAAGAATTAAATTTAGTTCAATTTGCTTGAATATATTATAACGAGCAATATTTTGTACTTCAGTATGCTCAAATAATCAATAAAAACGAATAAAACAATATTTCAAATTAATTCACAACTGTCAATAACCCCATAGACAATACAACAACACATAAAACATCACAAATGAAAGAAAGAGTAATTGAATATAATTTTTATTATATTATTGATTTATTACACTTAAATTGAGTCAAATTTGTTTGATTTACCTTAATTATATAATAACCAACTATATTTTGTACTTTAGTCAGCTCTAATAATAAATTAAAGCGAATAAAACAGTATTTCTGACAACTGTCAGTTGTGGTTACTTGTTGAGCATATTTTTTGTATGATGTCATATTTTGTAAGCATTTTTGTTACGATTTTTGTCCTTTACACAAATTTTCACCATATGTGGCACAAATATATTTCGAAATATTTGATTTAAGCTTCTAAAATAATCAATAATTAGAAATATAATAATAATTTTAGGTTATGTTGTTTACGTACGTATTCTGACACATAATCGTTGAATTAATGTTCAATACTTGTTTGATTTATTATTACCAACAATGGCCGGTACCACGAGCTCTGTTTTTGGCGCTACTAAGAGCGTTGTGTCAAGATGTGTTTTAACGCAATTAGAATTTTCCCAAATACTTTAGAAAATAATATTCAGATACAAATTACGGAAAACACATATATCTACAAAATTTATTTGAATATTTTCCTTTAAAATATGTTGAAATATTTATATTGCCTTAAAACTCCTCTTAGAATAACACTGCTAGTATAGCCAAAACCAGAGCTTGTGGTACCAGCCAATATTTTGTACTTTAGTACAGTCTTATAATTGATTGAAGTGAATAAAAACAATATTTCAAATTGATTCACAACCATAGACAACATAAAAACAGATAAGACATCACAAATGGAAGACAGAGTAATTTAATATTATTTTTATTATATTATTAATTTATAAGACTTAAATTTAGTTAAATTTACACTAAATATATTATTACCAACAATATTTTGTGCTTTAGTGAGCTTTAATAATAAATAAAAGCGAATAAAACAATATTTTTGACAGCTGTCAGTTGTGGTTATTTGTTGAGCATATTTTTTGTATGCTGTCATATTTTGTAAGCATTTTTGTTACGATTTATGGCATTTACACAAATTATATCCACATGTGGCACAAATATATTTCGAAATATTTGATTTAAGCTTCTAAAATAATCAATATTTACAATTGGAATAATAATTTCAGGTTATGTTGTTTATGTACGTATTCTGACACATAATCGTTGAGTTTATGTTCAATACTTGTTTGATTTATTATTACCAACAATATTTTGTACTTTAGTACAGTCTAATAATTGATTTAAGTGAATAAAAACAATATTTCATAATAATTCACAATCATAGACAACATAAGAACAAATAAGACATCACAAATGTAAAGACAGAGTAATTTAATATTATTTTTATTATATTATCAATTTATAAGACTTAAATTCAGTCAAATTTACACTAAATATATTATTACCAACAATATTTTGTGCTTTAGTGAGCTCTAATAATAAATAAAAGCGAATAAAACAGTATTTCCGACAACTGTCAGTTGTGGTTACTTGTTGAGCATATTTTTTGTACGCTGTCATATTTTGTAATCATTTTTGTTACGACTTATGGCCTTTACACAAATTATATTCACATGTGGCACAAATATATTTCGAAATATTTGATTTAAGCTTCTAAAATAATTAATAATTACAATTATAATAATAATTTTAGGTTATGTTGTTTACGTACGTATTTTGACAGATAATCGTTGAATTTATGTTCAATACTTGTTTGATTTATTAGGCGTGTTTCTTCGGGCAATCTATGTGATCTAAGTGACAATGATTAAGTGAATCAAGTTTCTTTGGTCGTTATTTGTTATCCCCACTTCTTCACTTTGTGATCACAAAATGACAATCCCCTTACCCTTTTGAATCGGACTTTTTGCATGTTCACGATGATTGCGGTAGCAGAATCTGTGTAAATTTGAAAAATGGCGGATAGAACAGAACAAGAAAATCGTTGGTAAAACAATAAGTGCACATTCCGCATCTTATATGATGGAATAAATATACGAATAATCATACAATAATAGATAGTGCATGAAAAACAAACTATTTGATGAATTATAATAAAAATCAATACGGAAAAATTCTGATATTTTAACCAATCAAAAGAAAAAAAATCGCCAAAAATCATAGCTATAAAATATATTTTTTAAAACGAATATATAAATATTTTCAAATCAAAATATTTAATTTAGTATTCTCACTATAGGATCGCTGCAATAAATGATCCATGATTCGTAATTCGTTGTTTTCTTGTTTCAAAAAATAATCATGATTCATATACAGCGAATATGATCCTGAGATGCACAGTATGATTGTCGAAGAAACACGCCTATTATTACCAACAATATTTTGTACTTTAGTACAGTCTAATAATTGATTAAAACGAATAAAAACAATATTTCTAATCAATTCACAACCATAGACAACATAAAAACAGATAAGACAGATAATTTAATATTATTTTTATTATATTATTGATTTATAAGGCTTAAATTCAGTCAAATTTACACTAAATATATTATTACCAACAATATTTTGTACTTTAATCAGCTGTTATAATAAATAAAAACGAATAAAACAATATTTTTGACAACTGTCAGTTGTGATTATTTGTTGAGCATATTTTTTGTATGCTGTCATATTTTATAAGCATTTTTGTTACGATTTATGGCCTTTACACCAATTATATTTACATGTGGCACAAATATATTTCGAAATATTTGATTTAAGCTCCAAAATATTCAATAATTACAATTATAATAATAATTCTAGGTTATGTTGTTTACGTACACATTCTGACAGATAATTGTTGAATACTTGTTAGATTTTATTATCACCAACAATATTTTGTACTTTAGTACAGTCTAATAATTGATTAAAGCGAATAAAAACAATATTTCAAATTAATTCACAACCATAGTCAATTTAACAACAGATAAGACATCACAAAAGGAAAAAAGAATAATTTATATTAATTTATTGGATTAAGAGACTTAAATTGATACAAATTTACATCAATTATGTTATTATCAAACTTATTTTATGCTTTAGTAAGCTTTAATAATAAATAAAGCAGTTTAAATCAAAATTCGAGCTGTCATAAATCGTAACATTTTATAGATAGTTGGCAACACTGTTATTTTCTAATTCTTTTGTGGCTAGTTGCTAAAACTGTCATCACGGGTGTTAAAATGTCGTATTTTATTGATATTTGTTTTATTTGTCTCAAATATTCAAGCTTTGAAGATGAATTGAAATATTTTTTGCCTGGATTTGTACGTTTAACATAACCTCAAGTTATTATTACTGTATCAATTAATTAAAACAAAATGTCATATTTCATTGATATTTGTTTGCTTTGCCTGAACAAAGAAAGAAACCTTAAGTTTGTAAAGTCAAATGATATCGTAAATAAATTGAAATATTGTCTTCCTGAAATTGTAAGTAACCTAACCTAACATTTTTGCTATATTTAATAGAAATATGTTTTATACTTATTTTAGGACCTAACTACCGATAATTCAACGCATATTTGCGGTAAATGTGAAAACAGTTTGAATAACTTTTACGAATTCAAACAAAAATGCTTAGAAAATATGACAACGTACAAAAAACTTGCTCGACAAATAACCACAACTGACAGTTCTTACAAATATTCATCAGTTTTGTGTGATAGTGAAAAATCTATTATTAAGGAAGAATCAGATGCATTAGTAATGGATGATGAACAAGAATCTTTACTACGTGAGATAAAACAAGAAAATCCTGCGGGAAATGTACAAGCACCAATTAATTTTGTTTCAATTCCAATGAAAAACGAAAATATTTGTGAACAACAAACTATAAAGCGGCATAAACATGTACACACTTGTGATGTTTGCAATAAATCATTCAAATATCCATCATTTCTGAAGAAGCATAAACTTGTACACACTGGTGAAAAACCATTTACTTGTGAAGTTTGCAATAAATCATTCAAAATGTCGGCTAATCTAAAAAAGCACAAACTTGTACACACTGGTAAGGAACCATTCACATGTGAAGTTTGCAATAAATCATTCACATTGTTGGCAAATTTGAAGGTACATAAACATATACACACTGATAAAAAACAATTTATTTGTGAGATTTGCCAAAAATCATTCCGACGGTTGGAACATTTGAAGCAACATAAACTTGTACACACTGGTGAAAAATCATTCTCATGTGAAGTTTGCAAACAATCATTCCGACGGTCGGACTATTTAAAACAGCATAAAATTGTACACACTGGTGAAAAACCATTCACATGTCAAATTTGTAATGAATCATTCAAGCGGTCGGGCCATTTGAAGCAACATAAAATTGTACACACTAGTGAAAAACCATTCACTTGTGAAATTTGCAATAAATCATTCGCAAGGTTGATAAGTTTGAAGAAGCATAAACTTATACACACTGGTAAAAAAACTGTTTACATGTGAAGTTTGTAACAAATCATTCCGGCGGTCGGACAGTTTGAAGCAACATAAAATTGTACACACTGGTGAAAAAGCAAACAGTTTATATTAATTTTTTTTGTTGGTTATTGATAAGAGGATAATAAAAAATCTGCATTTAAACTCAAATTATTTTGTTTTATTGTTTCTTGTTGTTTTTTATTAAAAGTGTGAAATATGGCGGCTTGTTTTAAGGTAAGTTTATAATTTTAATTGAATTTGTAGACGTTTTATTCTTCTAATATAATTATAGGGTCAAAAGTGTGCAGCAGCGGGCTGCCCACTATTTTTTTTGTCTCCATATCTCAATTATTCGCTTATATTCAATTAATAAATCTCAAACTTCAAATAAAACTAAGTAATACTAAATTTTCGACTTTCTGAATATAGTTTTTAAACTTCCCGCGCAGTTCATATTAGTTCGATTTAAAAAAAAAACAGATGGCGCTGCTAATCGTGTATCAAGCTTCATTATCGTTGATCGACTGTTTTCTGTAATAATTCAACGAAATGTCTCATTTTATTGATATTTGTTTGCTTTGCCTGAACAAAAAAAGTGATCTTAAGCTTGTGAAATCAAAAGATACAAATGATATCGTAAATAAACTGAAATATTGTCTTTCTGAAAATGTAAGTAACCTAACCTAACTGCTGTATTCAATAGAAATATGTTTTGTATGTATTTTAGGACCTAACTTCCAATATTTCAACGTATATTTGCGGTAAATGTGAAAACAGTTTGAATAACTTTTACGAATTCAAACAAAAATGCTTACAAAATATGGCAACGTACAAAAAACTTGCTCAACAAATAACCACAACTGACAATTATAAATATTCAGAATTACCAACTGAAAGCAATGTAATAATAAACGTCAAAACTGAACAAATATTTTTGCAAGAATCTGTTATTAAGAAAGAATCTTTATTAGAAGAAAATCCTGCGGGAAATGTGCAAGCACCAATCAAAGTCGAAAATATTTGTGTGCAAGATGAATTTGATCAATATGAATGTTACATTTGTCTCGAAAAATATCTCGATAAAGATAAATTAGAAAGTCATATTCTGTCACACACTACAAAAGTACATAAATGCCAAAATTGTAATAAAGAATTTAGTAACATTGAGGATTTGGAACAACATCTAAAAATTCATCCGAAAACTAGTGAAAAACTATTTACTTGTGGAATTTGCAATAAATCATTCAAAATATCAGCAAATTTAAAGAAGCATAAACTAATACACACTGGCGAAAAACCATTCACATGTGAAGTTTGCAATGAATCATTCAGACAGTCATCAACTTTAAAGACGCATAAACTTATACACACTGGTGAAAAACCATTTACTTGTGAGATTTGCCAAAAATCATTCCGGCGGTTGGAACATTTGAAGCAACATAAACTTGTACACACTGGTGAAAAATCATTCTCATGTGAAGTTTGCAAACAATCATTCAGACGGTCGGACCATTTGAAGCAGCATAAAATTGTACACACTGGGGAAAAACCATTCAGTTGCGATGTTTGCAACATATCAATGAGAGATTTTACAAATTTAAAGCGGCATAAACTTATACACATTGGTGAAAAATCAAACAAGCAGAATGCATCATAAATTAATTTATAACCACGTTTATAATTATTTAAAAGCTTTTAATTAGGATATTTGTTCTATTTCCACTAATTATGTTATTATAAACCACTTTTCTCTCTTAATGAGCTTTAATAATAAATAAACGTAGTAAAAAGCAACATTTATTGTAAAATAGTTCACAACTGTCAAAATTAGTTCCTATAATCACTACTAGATGGCAGACATAACCTATATTGATTGATATAATTGATTTATTAGTCTTAAATCGATACAAATCGGATTAATTTATTCCAATTATACTATGACAAACCTTTGAGTAAACTTAAAAATTAAAAATCTGACAATTGAAGCTTTAAAATGAAAATACTGTTGGTAACATTGTTCATAAAAGCATGCTTTTACTTCTAAACATCAAAAATGTCGTATTTTATTGATGTTTGTTTACTTTGCTTACAAAAAACAAGTGATTTTAAGTTTGTGCAATCAAAAAACGCATATAATATCGTAAATAAGTTGAAATATTGTCTCCCTGAAAGTGTAAGTAACCTAACCTAACATTAATGTTATATTCTGTACAAATATCAGTTTTATATGCTTTTTAGGACCTTACATTTGATAATCAAGAATATATTTGCAGTAAATGTGAAAATAGTTTGAATAACTTCTACGAATTCAAACAAAAATGCTTACAAAACATGACAATATACAAAAAACTTGCTCAACAAATAACCACAACTGACAGTTCGTATAAATATTCATCCGGTGGCAATATTCAATTCGATAGTGAAAAATCTATTATTAAGGAAGAATCAGATGAATTAGTAATGGATGAAAAACAAAAATCCTTACTGCATGAAATGAAACAAGAAAATCCTGAGCCAATCCAAAACGAAAAAGTTAGTAATCAAGATGAATTTGATTGTATCGAAACAAATCCTGTTAAAGAGGAATTAAAGGCTCATGATTCAACACTCATTTGTGAAGTTTGCAACAAATCATTCAAGCACTCAAAAAATTTAAGGTGGCATAAACGTGTACACACTAATGAAAAATTTACTTGTGATGTTTGCAATAAATCATTCAAGGATTCATCAACTTTGAACCGCCATAAACGTGTACACACTGGTAAAAAATCATTTACTTGTGAAGTTTGCAAACAATCATTCCTGCGGCTGGATTATTTGAAGCGACATAAACTTGTACACACTAGTGAAAAATTATTCTCATGTCAAGATTGCAAACAATCATTCCGACGATCGGACCATTTGAAGCAACATAATAAAATTGTACACATCGGTGAAAAACCATTCACTTGTGAAGTTTGTAATAAATCATTCAAAATATCGGCAAATTTAAAGCAACATAAATTCGTACACACTATCAAAAAACTAATCACATGTGAAGTTTGCAATAAATCATACGCAACTCCGTCAAATTTAAAGAAGCATAAATTTATACACACTGGTAAAAAACCATACACATGTGAAGTTTGCAATAAATCATTCACTTTGTCAGCAAATTTGAAGACGCATAAACTTATACACACTGGTGAAAAATTATTTACTTGTCAAGTTTGCAAACAATCATTCCTACGGTCGGACCATTTGAAGCAACATGAAACTGTACACACTAGTGAAAAACCATTCACATGTGATGTTTGTAATAAATCATTCACAAGGTTGAACCATTTACAGAAACATAAAATTGTACACACTGGTGAAAAACCATTTAGTTGCGATGTTTGCAAAATATCCATGAGGGATCTTTCTAATTTAAAAAGGCATAAACTTATACACATTGGTGAAAAATCAAACAATCCGTCCACAAATTTGAATGTGCCATGAATTATTTTATGTACATTATATTTTTACATTTAATACAATTATCTGTACAGCTGTAAATTATTATTTGAACTAATTATGTTATTACCAACAATATTTTGTACTTTAGTTAGCTCTAATATTGAATAAAAACGAATAAAACAATATTTCTGACAACTGTCAGTTGTGGTTATTTGTTGAGCATATTTTTTGTACGCTGTCATATTTTATAAGCATTTTTGTTACGATTTATGGCCTTTATACAAATTATATCCACATGTGGCACAAATATATTCCAAAATATTTGATTTAAGTTCTAAAATAATCAATAATTACAATTATAATAATAATTTTAGGTTATGTTGTTTACGTACGTATTCTGACAATAATCGTTCAATTTATGATCAATACTTGTTTGATTTATTATTATCAACAATATTTTGTACTTTAGTACAGTCTAATAATTGATTAAAACGAATAAAAACAATATTTCAAATTAATTCACAACCATAGACAATATAAAAACAAATAAGACATCACAAATGTAAGACAGAATAATTTAATATCATTTTTATTATATTATTGATTTATAAGACTTAAATTCAGTCAAATTTACACTAAATATATCATTACCAACAATATTTTGTGCTTTAGTGAGCTCTAATAATAAATAAAAGCGAATAAAACAATTTTTTTGACAACTGTCAGTTGTGGTTACTTGTTGAGCATATTTTTTGTACGCTGTCATATTTTATAAGCATTTTTGTTACGATTTTTGTCCTTTACACAAATTATATTTACATGTGGCACAGAAATATTTCGAAATATATGATTCAAGTTCATAAATAAACAATATTTACAATTCGAATAATAATTTTAGGTTATGTGCTTTACGCACATATTCTGACAGATAATCGTTGAATACTTGTTGGATTTTATTATTATCAACAATATTTTGTACTTTATTACGTTCTAATAATTAATAAAAGCGAATAAAACAATATTTCAATTTAATTCACAACTGTCAGAAAACCCATAGACAATTCAACAACAGATAAGACATCATAAATGGAACAAAGAGTAATTTACTATAATTTTTATTATATTATTGATTTATTAGACTTAAATTGAGCCAAATTTGTTTCATTTACATTAATAATATTATTACCAACAATATTTTGTACTTTAGTCAGCTTTAATAATAAATAAAACAATATTTCTGACAACTGTCAGTTATGGTTATTTGTTGAGCATATTTTTTGTACGCTGTCATATTTTGTGAGCATTTTTGTTATGATTAATGGCCTTTATACAAATTATATCCACATGTGGCACAAATATATTTAGAAATATTTGATTTAAGCTTCTAAAATAATCAATATTTACAATTGGAATAATAATTTTAGGTTATGTTGCTTACGTACGTATTCTGACAGATAATCGTTGAATTTATGTTCAATACTTGTTTGATTTATTATTATCAACAATATTTTGTACATCAGTACAGTCTAATTATCAATAAAAACGAATAAAACAATATTTCAAATTAATTCACAACTGTCAAAAAACCCATAGACAATAAAGCAACAGATAGGACATCACAAAAGAAAGAAAGAATAATTTATTATAATTTTTATTATATTATTGATTTATTAGATTTTAATTGGGTCCAATTTGTTTGATTTACATTAATAATATTATTACCAACAATATTTTGTACTTTAGTCAGCTTTAATAATAAATAAAAGCGAATAAAACACTTTTTTCGAGAACGGTCAGTTGTGGTTACTTGTTGAGCATATTTTTTGTACGCTGTCATATTTTGTTAGCATTTTTGTTACGATTTATGGCCTTTACACAAATTATATCCAAATGTGGCACAAATATATTTCGAAATATTTGATTTAAGCTTCTAAAATAATCAATAATTACAATTGGAATATTAATTTTAGGTTATGTTGTTTACGTACGTATTCTGACAGATAATCGTTGAATTTATGTTCAATACTTGTTCAATTTATTATTACCAACAATATTTTGTACTTTATTGCGCTGTAATAATCGATAAAAGCAAGTAAAATCAATATTGAATTAGTTCACAACTGTCAAAAAACCCATAGACATCACAAATGGAAGAGTAATTTATTATAATTTTTATTATATTATTGATTTATTAGACTTAAATTTAGTCAAATTTACACTAAATATATTATTATTAATAATATTTTATGCTTTGGTAAGCTCTAATAATAAATAAAAGCGAATAAAACAATATTTCAGACAACTGTCATTTGTGGTTATTTGTTGGGCATATTTTTTGTATGCTGTCATATTTTATAAGTATTTTTGTTACGATTTTTGGCCTTTACACAAATTATATCCACATGCGGCACAAATATATTTCGAAATATTTAATTTAAGCTCTAAAATAATCAATATTTACAATTGGAATAATAATTTTAGGTTATGTTGTCTACGTACATATTCTGAAAGATAATCGTTGAATACTTGTTAGATTTTAGTACTTTAGTACAGTCTAATAATTGATTAAAGCGAATAAAAACAATATTTCAAATTAATTCACAACCATAGACAATTCAACAAAGATAAAACATCTCAAAAGGAAGAAAGAAAGATTTATATTAATTTATTGGATTATCGGACTTAAATTGATACAAATTTACATTAATTATGTTATTATCAAACTTATTTTATGCTTTAGTTAGCTTTATTAATGAATAAAACAGTTTAAATCAAAATAAAACGTAACATTTTATAAATAGTTGGCAACACTGTGATTTCCTAATTATTTTGTGGCTAATTGCTAAGCGTTCATTACGGGTGTAAAAATGTCGTATTTGATCGATATTTGTTTTATTTGTCTCAAATATTCAAGCAATCTTACATTAATCAATTTTCAAGATACAAATGCAACAAGTTTTGAAGATAAATTGAAATATTTTTTGCCTGGATTTGTACGTTTAACATAACCTCAAATTATTATCACTGTATTAATTAATTGTTTTAGGAGTTTGAAACAAATATTCCGAAACTAATTTGTGACAAATGTGGACGTAATTTGAGCAGAATTCAGGAATTCAAACAAAAATGCTTACAAAATATTACAACATACGAAAAGTATGCCCAACAATTGTCCACAACTGACGGTTGTTTTAAATATTTATCGGTTGTTTTACAACCGGATTTTGTGTACAAAAAGGAGAAAATTAATGTTGATGAACTTATCATTAAAGAAGAATTTGTTGCTGATGAAATTAAAGTAGAAAACATACAAATTACAGATAATTCCGAACAAATTGCAACAGAAAATGAAAAAAAATTTGAATGTCAGGTGTGTCACAAAAAATATTCCTCCGAAATGTCATTAAAAAATCATTTGCGAGATCATAATCCAAACATCGATAAACAGTTGTTTAAGTGTAAATTATGCACCAAATCATTCAAACATGCGCACGTTTGGAGGAACCACCAAATAATTCACACAAAATTAAGACCATTTACGTGTGAAGTTTGTAACAAATCATTCCGATGGTTGGGTAGCCTAAGAGACCACAGTTCAATACACACTGGCGAAAAACCATATACTTGTGAAGTGTGCAACAAAAACTTCCGACGGCTGACAAATTTGAATCAGCATAAACCTGTACACACTGGTGAAAAACCATTCAAGTGTGAAGTTTGCAACGAATCTTACGCAAAATACAGTAACCTAAAAAGTCACCAAGCAGTGCACAGTGAAGCAAAATTGTTCACTTGTGATATTTGCAATAAATCATTCCGACATTCCACTGTTTTAAGGCAGCATAAACGTGTACACACTGATGAAAAACCGTTTACTTGTATAGTTTGCAATAAATCATTTAAAGATTTACAAGCTTTAAAAAAACATCATTTGATTCACACTGGATTAAAACCATACACTTGTGAAGTTTGCAAGAGACCATTTAGACATTTATCTGCTTTGAATACGCATAAACTGAGACACACTGGTGAAAAACCATTTGTTTGTGAAGTTTGCAGCAAACCATTCAGACATTCGGCAGCTTTAAAGAAGCATAAACTTGGACACACTCGTGCACAATCATCTTTTGTGCCATTGCAGCCTAAAACAGACCATTTTGTACAGTTTCAGCCGAATACACAACCATTTGTACAATTTCAGCCGAATACACAACCTTTTGTACAATTTCAGCCAAATACACCACAATTTGTGCAATTTCAACCAAATGCAGCACCAATGTTCAACACCCCAGTATTTTTTATTCAAAATTTGTATTGAAATATTTTGTGAAATAAAATAATTATAATTACACTTACCTTTTATGCAATTTCTGGAACCTGAATCCTTCTGAAAGTCATTTTTGCTGCACTTTTACACCAATTTTAAACGCATATTCAACTGAAAATCACTACAGTTCTTTTTAATGTCGTCTCACAAGACGCCCGAACACAACTGATTCGATTCATTAGGAGCAGCATGGTTCTAACTTGTTTTAAAAAGAAAATTGATTTTTTGAAAGTATATTTGATAAAATATTAATTATAATATTAAAATGATTAATATTTTTTGTATATTTCTTTATTGATGCGAAAAAATAACCCTTCGTGACATAAAATTATTGAATTGAGCCACAGTGATTTTTTTAATTAAAAAAATCAGATTGGGATGTTTTTTTTTCAAAAAATTGCTGTGGCTCTATTTATGAACATTTAAGAGCCATCTAAGCGGCACTATGAAGTAAAAAGTTTATATTTTTTATAGATATTTTTATTTTTGTGGAAAATTTGCTATAAATGATATAAAAGTATTGTTAAAGTACAACTAAATATGCGCGCGAGTCACACATATTTGGCTGTCTTTTAACAATGATTTTATGGCACTTAAAGCCAATTTTTCGCAAAAATCAAAATGTATTCAGAAAATATGGTCTTTTTACTTCATATTACAACTAAAATTGCTTTTTAGTATTTATAAATGAGGCCACTGCGATTTTTTTAAGAAAACATCTCGATTTAATCAATAAAATTTAAAAAAATTGCTGTGGCTTTATTTATCAACATTTAACAACTTTCTAAGCGGCATTATAAATCAAAAAGCTTGTATTTTTTGCAGATATTTTTATTTTTGCCAAAAATTTGCTATAATTGACATAAAAGTTATATTAAATTACGGATAAATATGCGCGCAAGTCACGTATATTTGGCTGTATTTTAAAAACGATTTAATGACGCTTAAAGTCAATTTTTCGCAAAAATCTGAATGTATTCAAAAAATATGGGCTTTTTACCTTATATTAGCTATAAAATGGTTTTTTATTTTGTATAAATAAGGCCACTGCGATTTTTTGAAGAAATAATCCCGATTTAATCAGTAAAATTAATTAAATTGCTGTGGCTTTATTTATAAACATTTAACAACCATCCAAGTGGCATTGTAAAGTAAAAAGCATATATTTTCTGCACATATTTTTATTTTTGCCAAAAATTTGCTATAAGTGTCATAAAATTATTATTAAAGTACGGATAAATATGCGCGCGAGTCACATATATTTGGCTGTACTTTAATAATCATTTTATGGCAATTAGGGCCAATTTTTTGCAAAAATCATAATATATTCAAAAAATATGGACTTTTTACTTAATATTACAACTAAAATTGGTTTTTATTATTCATAAATAAGTCCACTGCGATTTTTTGAAAAAACTTTCCGATTTAATCAATAAAATTTAAAAAAATTGCTGTGGCTTTATTTATTTACATTTAACAACCATCCAAGTGGCATTGTAAGGTAAAAAGCATATTTTTTCTGCACATATTTTAATTTTTGCAAAAAAATTGCTCTAATTAACATAAAAGTTATATTAAAGTACAAATAAATATGCGCGCAAGTAACATATATTACGCTGTATTTTAACAATTTTTTTATGCCACTTACAGCCAATTTTTTGCAAAAATCTGAATGTATTCAAAAAAATGGGCTTTCTACTTTATATTAGCAATAAAATGGCTTCCTATTATTCATAAATAAGGCCACTGCGATTTTTTGAAAAATCATATTGTTTTAATCAATAAAATTTAAAAAAATCGCTGTGGCTTTATTTATCAACATTTAGCAACCATCCAAGCGGCAATGTGAAGTAAAAAGCATTTATTTTTTGCACATAATTTTATTATTGCAAAAAATTTGCTATAATTAACATAAAAATATTATTAAAGTACGGATAAATATGCGCGCAAGTCACACATATTTGGTTGTATTTAACAATAATTTTATGCCACTTACAGCCAATTTTTTGCAAAAATCTGAATGTATTCAGAAAATATGAGCTTTCTACCTTATATTAGCAATAAAATGGCTTTTTATTATTGATAAATAAGGCCACTGCGATTTTTTTAAAAAAACATCTCGATTTAATCAATAAAATTAAAAAAATCGCTGTAGCTTTATTTATAAACATTTAACAACCATCTAAGCGGCATTGTAAAAAAAAAAGCTTGTATTTTTTGCAAATATTTTTATTTTTGCCAAAAATTTGCTATAAATGACATAAAATTATTGTTAAAGTACGGACTAAAATGCGTGCGAGTCACACATATTTGGCTGTACTTTAACAATTTTTTTATGCAACTTACAGCCAATTTTTTGCAAAAATCTGAATGTATTCAAAAAAATGGGCTTTCTACTTTATATTAGCAATAAAATGGCTTCCTATTATTCATAAATAAGGCCACTGCGATTTTTTGAAAAAAAGATATTGTTTTAATCAATAAAATTTAAAAAAATCGCTGTGGCTTTATTTATCAACATTTAGCAACCATCCAAATCTGAATGTATTCAAAAAATATGAGCTTTTTATTTTATACTACCACCAAAATAGTTTCTTATTATCGATAAATAAGGCCACTACGATTTTTTGAAAAATACATCTCAATTTAATCAGTAAAATTCAAAAAAATCGCTGTGGCTTTATTTATAAACATTTAACAACCATTCAAGCGGCATTGTAAAATAAAAAGCATATATTTTCTGTATATTTTTTTATTTTTGCAAAAAATTTGCTATAATTAACATAAAAGTATTATTAAAGTACGGATAAATATGCGCGCAAGTCACGTATATTTGGCTGTATTTTTAAAATAATTTTATGCCACTTACAGCCAATTTTTTGCAAAAATCTGAATGTATTCAGAAAATATGAGCTTTCTACCTTATATTAGCAATAAAATGGTTTTTTATTATTGATAAATAAGGCCACTGCGATTTTTTGAAAAAAACATTTCGATTTAATCAATAAAATTTTAAAAAATTGCTGTGGCTTTATTTATACTCATTTAACAACCATCTAAGTGGCATTATAAAGTTTAAGACATATATTTTCTGGAAATATTTTTATTTTAGCAAAAAACTAGCTTTGAGTTTCATAAAATTATTGTTAAAGTACAGATAAATAAGCGCGCGAGTCACACATATTTGGCTGTACTTTAATAATCATTTTATGGCAATTAGGGCCAATTTTTTGCAAAAATCTGAATGTTTTAAAAAAATATGGGCTTTCCACCTTATATTACCACTAGAATGGTTTTTTACTATTCGTAAATAAGGCCACTGCGATTTTTTGAAGAAAACATCTTGATTTAATCAATAAAATTTAAAAAATCGCTGTGGCTTTATTTATAAACATTTGACAACCACCTAAGCGGCATTGTAAAGTAAAAAGCATACATTTTCTGCATATATTTCCGTTTTTGCAAAAAATTTGCTATAAGTGTCATAAAATTATTGTTAAAGTACGGATAAATAAGCGCGCGAGTCACACATATTTGGCTGTACTTTAACAATGATTTTATGTCACCTACAGCCAATTTTTCGCAAAAATCTGAATATATTAGAAAAATATGAACTTTTTACTTTGTATTACCATTAAAATTATTTTTTGCTAATAATAAATAGGGCCACTGCGATTTTTTGAAAAAAAACATCTTGATTTAATCAATCAAATTTAAAAAATCACTGTGGCTTTATTTATAAACATTTAACAACCATCCAAGCGGCATTGTGAAGTAAAAAGCATATATTTTCCGTAAATAATTTTATTTTTGCAAAAAATTTGCTATAAGTGACTTACAAGTATTGTTAAAATACAAGTAAATATGCATGCGAGTCACACATATTTGGCTGTACTTTAACAATAATTTGAGGCTACTTAGAGCCAATTTTTTTGCAAAAATAAAAATATAATCAAAAAATTTCATCTTTTCACTTCAAAATGTCACTTGAATGGTCATTATATGTTCATAAATAAAGCCGTAGCAATTTTTTAAATTTTATTGATCAAATTGAAATGCATTTTTTTTTCAAAAAATCGTTGTGATTTTATATATAAACATTTATCAAATATTTTTAAGGCATTGATAAGCTAAAAGCTTATATTTTTTGTATATATTTTTATTTTTGCAAGAAATTACTTATAAGTGACATAAAACTATTGTTAAAATACAGTCACAAAGTAGGAAATGTTTTGTAGGTATAGCCATGCGAAATTAATAACAAATACATTTGTTATGCTTGATTTGTGTACGAAAGTTGTAAAATTAATCAATTATTAAAGTTATTTCAATCAAATAATTTGAAAGAAAGCATATTCATTACGTTGGCAACATTGTCCTTCAAGTACGAGTAGAACTGTCAAACTGAATGCAATATTAATTTTTCGCTTAATAATAACGTTTGGATGGTTTTTTAATGTTATTTAATACAACAACAGCTGTATGTGTGATTTATGTATGAAATTTTGTCGAATAAATTAGTTATGAAATTAATTACATTGGCAACATTGTCCTTCAATCGTGTCGAGTAGAACTGTCAAACTAAATGCAATAAACATTCATGATTTTGATTAAAAATGAGTTATTTAACTGATTTTTGTTTCATTTGCCTGGAAAATAAGAACATTAAAAGTGTAATGAATACAGACAACGACGGAATAAAAGTACAAACGAAATTATTATGTTTTATACCTGAATATGTACGTAAAACATAACCTATATTATTTATTACAGTTTTTATTAACGACAAAAATAATTTTTAGGTAAGTATGATGCCGGAAATTGCTCAGTGTATTTGCGCGGGCTGTTCAAATGAAATAAACAATATTTATTTGTTCAAACAAAAATGTTTGGACAGTATCGCTTTTTTAAACGAATATTTACACAAATTTAAAGAGGCGTACGGCTCAAACTATTATTTACCGATAACATTAAGTAATTTATTACGATATAAAGAGCAAAACAACAAGAAAATTGAATGTGTAATAATAAAGGCAGAAAATGAAGAAGACGGTGGGGGAAGTATTAAAAATGAAATTAAGGAAGATTTAGAGAATATTGATATTAAACAAGAACCGGAAGTGCAAATATCTGATGAAGAAAATGCAAATTGTGAGCCTGTTGGCAATGTTGCCAATATTCAAAATAAATTAAAGTGTGACGAATGTCAAAAAACATTTCGAACTAGAAATGATTTGAGGGTTCACAGCCGTATTCACACTGGGGAAAGACCTTACGAGTGTCGTATCTGTCAAAAAAAGTTCACAACTTCCGGCAGTCTCAACCGGCACAAATTAACTCACAGCAACGTTTATTGTAAAACTGTAATTGACTCCAAAGATTATAATTACGTAGCAGCAAGGAAAAAACTTCTCACATGCGACGAATGTCAAAAAGTGTTCCAATCTAGGAGTGATTTAATCGTCCACAGCCGTATTCACACTGGAGAACGGCCTTATGAGTGTACGACCTGTCAAAAAAATTTCACGACTTCTGGTAGCCTCAACCGACATAAATTAACCCACAGCGGAGAAAAACCACATATTTGTGACGTTTGCGACAAGGGATTTTATGATTCAAGTAATTTGGTTAGGCACAAAAAGTCCCATGAAAGATTAATGAGAAAGTATACGAGCGGGAACAGGCCATTTTCTTGTCATTTATGTCCGTTTACTTGTACTAGTGCCGGTAATTTAACCCAACACACAAGGTTACATACCGGCGAGAAGCCATATTGTTGTGAGTTCTGTCAAAAGTCGTTTACTTATTTGGGTAGCTTGAATTATCATAAAAATGCTCAGCATAAAAGCGATTTGTATTTATAATATCAAATAAACATATTAAGAACATTTTTGTCTATTTTATTCAACGCTTAAAGCGGTGTTGTGAACTGTGCTTTAGTAGTTATAACTGACAGCCAATGTTGCCAACCCTACGCATTTTACTTTGAAATTAATTTAATAAAAACAAATACAATGCAAGTTTAAAAGTTATAAGAAGCATTGTAGAACAATTAAACAGCGTTTTGAATCGTTTTAGAACATCTTGGAGCAAAATTAGATGAATATTTATAGAACTGTCAGTTGGGGTTATTTGTTGAGCACATTTTTTGTATGCTGTTATATTTTGTTGACATTTTTGTTTGTTTACTTGGCCTTTTCTTGATTTTTTTTCACATTTAGCACAAATATATCTTAGAATATTTGATTTAACTCCTGAAATAATCAATACAGACAGTTATTTTAATAATTTTAGGTTATGTTGTTTACGTACGTATTCAGGCAGAAAATCTTTAAATTTATTTCGAAACCTCCGTTTGTGTCTTGACATCTGATATTAGTAAGATAAAATGTCCGACAATGTTCTGGAGCCTTCTATACCATTCTGGAATACATAAAGACTTTTTGAAATGTCCTGGAACATTCCACAACGTTTTGAAATATTTTACAGCAATTTACAGCAGAATCGTCAAGCTTTTCTGGTCATAAATTTATTGTGGAACGTTTTGCAACATTTTTTAATATCCTAAAGAGTCTTAAAATATTCTGAGACATTTTGGAATATTCTGCAATGTACTTGAACGCCTTAAGACATTCTAAAACAATGAGAAACGTTCTGGAACATGCTAGACTATTTTGGAACGTTCTAGAGTGTTCTCAAATATTCTAAGACAATTTGGAATATTCTGCAATGTTCTTGAACACTCTGAAACATTCTGGAATAATTGAAAACATTCTGGAACGTTCTAGAGTGTTTTAAAATATTCTAGACACATTCTAAAATGTCTTAAGACGTCCCAAATCGTTTTGAAATATTCTAAAACAATATGAAATATTGTTAGAACGTTTTGAGACTGCGTTCTAGAAAATTTTGCTTGATTGTGTGACATCCTAAAGCGTTTATGAATATTCTAGGACATTTTGGAATATTCTTAAACGTTCTGTGATATTCTGGAACGTTCCTAAACGCTTTGAGACATTCTGGAACAACGTAAAACATTCTGAAACATTCCAGAGCATTCTGGAATATTCTAGAGTGTTCCAAGATATTCTAAAGAATTTTGGAATATTCTAAAATATGCTAGAACGTTTTACAATGTTCCGAATCGTTCTGACACATTCTGGAGCAATGCAAAACGTTCTGGAACATGCCAGAGTATTCTGGAATATTCTAGAGTGTTCAAAAGTATTTTAGAAACATTCTGAAATGTTCTGAAACATCCTGGAGTGTTTTAAAACATTCTGAAACAAAATAATCAAAATTTTTTCAATATAGAACGTTCTGGAATATTCTAGAGTGTTCTAAAGTATTCTAGAAACATTCTAAAATGTTCTGAAACATTCTGGACTGTTTTAAAACATTCTGAAACAAAATCATCAAGTTTTCTCCAATATGAAATAATTTTAGAACATTTTGAGACTGTTCTGGAACGTTCTAGAAAATTTTGCTACATTGTATGACATTCTAGAGTGTTCTAAAATATTCTAGAACGTTTTAGAGAGTTCTGAAACGTTCTGCAATGTTTTGAAACGATCTTGAATGTTTTAAGACATTCTGGAACTATTGAAATGTTCTGGAACATTTCAGAACGTTCTGGAATGCTCTAAAAAATTCGAGAACATTCTAAATTATCCTGGAACGTTTTCAAACATTCTGGAACAAAATCATCATGATTTTTCCAACATGAAATCATTTTAGAACGGTTTTGAGTCACTTAAGAGCATTCTGAAATATTTTAGAAAGTTGTAGAACATTTCACAACGATTTAGAAAAATATTCTGGAACATTCTGCGACATTGTAAAACATTTTAGAGTGTTTCGAAGTATTCTAGAACATTTTAGAATTTTCTAAAACGTTCTGCAATGTTCCAGCACACTTTTAAACGCTTTGAAACATTCTGGAACAATGTATAAAGTTCTGGAACACGCCAGAGCATTCTGGAATGCTCTAGAATACTCTGAGACATTTTTAAATAGTCTGAAGCATTCTAAACCATGTAAAAACGTTCTGGAACATTGCAGAACATTTCTACATGATTTAGAATGCTTCGGAATATTTCAAAATGTCTCTGGCGTGTTCGAGAACGTTATACATTGTTCTAGAATGTCTCAAAGCGTTTAAGAATGTGTCGGAACATTACAAAACGTTCCAGAATATTCCAAAATGTTCTAGAAATACTGTGGGACCTCCTGGAATGTTCTACAGCGTTCTGAAAATTTTAGGAGCATTCTAGAATGTCCTAGAACATCCTGGAACGTTTTAAAATATTCTGAAACTGAATCATCAAGATTTTGGAACATTTTAGAGTAATTTACAACAGAATCTTCGAGCTTTTCTTGACATGAATTTAATCTAGAACGTTTTGCAACATTGTATAACAATCTAGTGTTCTAAAATTTTCTAGAACATTCCACAATGTTCCGGATTGTTCTTGAACGTATTCTGAAACAATGTATAACGTTCTGGAATGTTTCAGAGCATTCTGGAACGTTCTGGAACGTGCCAGAGCATTCTGGAACATTCTAGAGTGTTTTAAAGTATTCCAGAACATTTTGAAATATTTTGGAACGTTCTAAAACATGTCATAACGTTCGGCAACGGTTCAGAACGTTCAGAAACACTCTGAGACATTCTGGAACAATATAAAACGTTCTGAAACATACTAAAGCTTTGGGAAGCGTTCTAGAGTGTTCTAAAATATTCTAAGACATTTTGGAACGTTTTGAAACATGTGACAACGTTCTGCAATGTTTTGGAACGTTTTTCAACGCTGTGAGACATTCTGGAACAATGTGAAACGTTTTGGAACATGCCAAGGCTTTTTGGAACATTCTAGAGTGTTTTAAAATATTTTTAAACATTTTGGGATAGTCTGGAACGTTTTATATCATGCCACAACATTCTAGACTGTTCCAGAACGGTCTGAGACATACTGGAACAGTGAAATAAAATGAAATGTCTTATAAAATCTTGAAACGACTTAGAACATTCTGATGCAAGATTTTGTTGACATGAAATCAGTCCAGGACGTTTTTATTCCAATTCTTTGCTATCCACTGTACCTATATTCAATTTATTTTGATTTCCCGAAATATTTATATCATAAAAACTAAAATCAGAACGTTAGATGAATATTTATAGAACTGTCAGTTGTGGTTACTTGTTGAGCACATTTTTTGTATGTTGTTATATTTAGTGCACATTTTTGTTTCGATTACAGGCCTTTAATTGAATGAAATCAACATTTTAGCACAAATATATTTTGGAATATTTGATTTAAGCTCCTGGAATAATTAATACATAATTATTTTAATAATTTTAGGTTATGTTGCTTACGTACGTATTCAGACAGAAAATCTTTAAAATTTATTTATAAAACTTGTTCCGTTTGTCTTGAAGTCTGTTATTAGTAAGATTGTTTGAATTTTTAAGACATATCAAACAAATATCAATGAAATAATCACATGTGAGTGATATTAACAAACATTTTCTGTGATTGGCAACATTGGCTGTCACTTTGCAAAGTATAAGTTTATCGCAGACATTTGAAGAAAAAACAACTTCAATTGACAACAGAGTTTATTAAACAAATAAATATTATTATTTACGCGACAATGAAGGCCTAATATCAAAACAAAAATGTCCACAAAATATAGCAGCATACAAAAAATATGCTCAACAAATAACCACTTATATTTATTTGTAAAACATTGGCAACATTGGCTGTCACTTTCTAAATTAAATTAAATTGAATAAAAACTAAATTAACTGACAATAATGTTTATTAAAACAAATAAATAACAATAAAATATGATTATTCATGCAACTTTTTGGTATTTCTGTGTATTTTTACATGTTCTTTCAAATACCTTTTTCGGATAAACGTCCTATTACATATAATACACATGTGATCACGTATATCCAAATGTATTTTTTCGTGTTCATCTAAATGCGATTGGAAGGAGAATTTTTGATCACAAAAGGAACATTCGAAATGTTTAATTTTCGAATGAGTAATTAAATGCTGTTTGAGGTTATTTTGTCTAGTAAAAACCTTTTTACAAATGGTGCAGCCGTAAGTTTTAAAAGTAGGCAGTTGTCCTTCAATTTTATGTATTTTTTTGTAATGTGCTTCTAATTTACAATTCCTGGAGAAATTTTTGTAGCAAATACAACAAATGTGGTGGGAATTTGCATGCACTCTCATATGATCAGTGAAATTACGTCTTCTTGATAATATTTTGTGACAAATCGCACATTCAAGACTTTTTATTAATTCTTTCTTTGGTTTATGCTTTTCATTTGGTTCTTGCTTGATTTTTTGTTCAATTACGTCTGGATTTTCCGGCGGTTCTTGTTTGATAATTTTTTCAACTACGTAACATTTATACAAAATATTTTCCTTAACATCAACCAATTCGTCATTTACTTCTATTTTTAAGTCATAAACTTCTTCATTGTAATACATTTTTACCTAAAATAAAAAATACACGATGTTAAATTTTAGGTTATGTATTATTAATACGTAAAAAAATGTTTTTATGATAAATGCAATGATTTAACACAATTAAATTATTGAATAATCAGCTTAAAATATCTTAACCTCACTATTACCTAAAGCATGGTTTACACCAGGCTTTGAAAGTAGAGCGGGGCAGGAATTTTTAAATAAAACAAAATTGTATCAATTTTCTAGCCCTAATATTCTAAAATACTTCAAATTAACAGCATTTTTATTAAATAGTATATAATTTTAATATTCAGGTTGGTAACGTGACTTGTTTGACATTTGTATGTCGTCAGACATTGTTGCCAACTATCTGATAATAATAATGACGTTTTTAAATGTCAAATGTACTCAAACTGAAAAAATTAAAATAATTAGTCATTTGATTTTTTACGAGTGTGTATAAGTTTATGTTTCTTCATATTAGACAACTCTGTGAATGATTTGTTGCAAACTTCACAACTAAATGGTTTTTCACCACTGTGTATAACTTTATGCTTCCTCAAATTAGACAAATTTGCAAATGATTTGTTGCAAGCTTCACAAGTAAATGGTTTAACGCCAGTGTGTAAAACTTTATGCTTCTTCAAATTTGTCGACTTATAGAACGATTTATTGCAAATCTCACACGTATGTGGTTTTACACCAATGTGTATAAGTTCATGTGTCTTTAAACTCGCCGACTGTTTGAATGATTTGTTGCAAACTTCACATTTGAATGATTTTTCATCAGTGTGTACAAGTTTATGTACTTTTAAATTGTCCAACCGTCGGAATGTTCTGTTGCAAACTTCACAAGAATATGATTTTACATCAGTGTGTATAAGTTCATGCCTTGTCAAAATATGTAACCGTTGGAATGTTTTATAGCAAACTTTACAAGTAAATGGTCTTTTATCAGTGTGTATAGTTTTATGCCGCATTAAATATTCCGCAACTTTGAATGTTTTGTTGCAAAATTCGCAAGAGTATAATATATTACAGCTTTCATTTGGCTCAGGGTTTTCTTGTTTCATCTCCCGCAATAAAGATTCTTGTTCTTCATCCATTACTAATTCATCTGATTCTTCTTTAATAAAAGATTCTTCACTGTTTACTATTTCTATATTGGTTCCAGTTTGGAATTCTGATTTATTCCCAAAATATTTAGAACTGTCAGTTGTGGTTATTTGTTGAGCAAATTTTTTGTACGTTGCTATATTTTGTAAGCATTTTTGTTTGAATTCGTAGAAGTTATTTAAACCATTTTCACATTCGCCGCAAATAAGTTCTGGAATATCGGAAATAAGGTCCTGAAATAAATATAAAATTGAATATAATAAAAAATGTTAGGTTAGGTTACTTACATATTCAGGAAGACAATACTTTAATTTATTTTCGATATTATTTGTATCTTCCGATTTCACAAGCTTAAGATCACAATTTTTGTTTAGACAAAGTAAACAAATATCAATAAAATAAGACATTTTGTTGTATTTTAGCCACAGAAAACAGTTTAACAGTCTTGTAACGTTGCCAACCTTATTAAAAAAACTTTTGTGGTTACTTGTTGAGCGCATATTTTATATGTTATTTGTTGCATGTTAGGTTGGTAACATCAAATAACTAGACATTTGAACTAATTTTGTAGGCTGTCAAGTTTATTTAACACATTTTTAACACTTCCTTATAATTTAATTCCTTAATTATTATTGAAAAATGAATAATTACATTCCACAATGTTCCGGAATGTTCTTGAACGTATTCTAAAACGTTCTAGAGTGTTCTTAAATATTCTGCAACATTCTTGAACACTCTAAAACATTTTTGAATAATTTGAAACGTTCTGGGACATACCAGAGCATTCTGGAACGTTCTAGACTGTTTTAAAATACTCTACACGCATTCTAAAATGTCTCACCACTTCCTGAATCGTTTTAAAATATTTTAAAACAATATAAAACAGTTTTGGAACGTTCTAGAAGATTTTGCTACATTGTATGATATTTTAGAGTGTTCTAGAATATTCTAGAACATTTTGAAATATTCTGAAACGTTCTTAACGCTTTGAGACATTCTGGAACAATGTAGAACATTTTGAAACATGCTAGAGCATTCTGGAAAGTTCTAGAATGTTCTAAAATATTCTAATGCATTTTGGAATATTCTGGAACATTTTGACACATTCTGGAGCAATGTAAAACGATCTTGAACATGCCAGAGCATTCTGGAATATTCTAGAGTGTTCTGAAGTATTCTAAGGCATTTTGGAATATTCTGGAGCGTTCTGCACATTCTGGCGCAATGTAAAACGTTCTGGAACATGCCAGAGCATTCTGGAACATTCTAGAGTGTTGTAAAGTATTCTAGGAATATTCTAAAATTATCTGAAGTTTTTCAAAACATTCTGAAACAAAATCGTCAAGATTTTTCTAACATAAAATCATTTTGGAATAGTTTTGAGACATTTTAAAACATTCTAGAGTGTCTCAAAGTATTTTAAAACATTTTGGAGTGTTCTGGAACGTTCTTAAGCGTTTTGAGACATTCTGGAATATGTCAGAACATTCCGGAGCGTTCTATAATATTCAGAAATGCTTCTGGAATTTCCTAGAATATTTTGGAACACTTTAGAGCAATTTACAACAAAATCGACAAGCTTCTCTTCACATGAATTTAATTTGGAACGTTTTGCAACATTGTAAAATATTCTAGAACATTCATGAACGTTCCAAAACATTCCACAATGTTCCGGAATGTTTTTGAAGGCATTGTGGAACGTTCGAGAGTGTTTAAAAATATTCTAGAATATTTTGGAACGTTGTAGAACGTTCTGCGATGGTTTAGAACGTTCCGAAACGTTCTGGTACATGGCAAAATAATTATCAAGTTTTTCTGGATATGAATTGATTCTGGAACGTTTTGCAACATTGTAAAACATTCTAGAATGTTTAGAAATATTTTAAAACATTTTGGAGTGTTCTGGAACGTTCTCAAACATTTTGAGACATTCTGGAATTTATCAGAGCATTCCGGAATGTTCTAAAATACTGTAGGAACAAACTAAAATATTTTGAAGCGTTCTGGAACATTTTATAATATTCTGAAATGCTCTGGAATATAAAAGAACTTTCTGGAATTTTCTAAAATATTTTGAAACATTTTAGAGCAATTTACAGCGAAATCTCTTGACATGAATTCAATCTGGAACGTTTTGCAACATTGTATGACATTCTAGAGTGTTCTAAAATATTCTAAAACATTCTGGAACGTTCTAAAACATTCCAAAATGGCCTTGAACGCATTCTGGAACGTTCTAGAGTGTTTAAAAATATTCAAGAATATTTTGAAACGTTCTGTAATGGTCTAGAACGTTCTAGAACATACCAAAGTATTGAGGGGAGTTCTAAAGTGTTTTGAAATATTAAAGGGCATTTTGGAACGTGTCACGACGTTCTGCAATGTTTAGGAACGTTTTTAAACGCTTTGAGACATTCTGAAACAATTAAAACATTCTTGAACGTTCTAAAATATTTTAGGAACATTCTGGGAGGTTTTAAAACATTCCTCAATATCCTGAAATGCACCTACATTTGATTCAGTTTGATATTCCAAAATCAGTTGTGGTTATTTGTTGAGCACATTTTTTGTATGTTGTTATATTTTGTCAGCATTTTTGTTTGGATTCCAGGCCTTTACTTCTTCAAAACTTGCTCTACTTGTACTTGAAGACTTGATATTAGTAAGATTATTTGGATTTTTAAGGAAAATCATTGAAATAAAACATTTTAGCAATTTATTCAGTACATTTTTTATGATTGGCAACATTGGCTGTCACTTTGCAAAGTAAGTAATTTGTTGACATTAGTTGCTTGTTTTTCTAGTTTTGTACGTCAAAATACATTTTATTATTAAGTTATTATTCATATTTATTTGATTTTTAGTGCTTCAACGATATTTTTTATGTGTTAGCTTGTTATCAGACTGTTGGCAACAATGAGCAAGCGTGCCCCCTACCGGTGTGTAGAATTGTGTCGCCATCGCTATATTTATTGCAAATGAGCTTAAAAATACATTTTTAATTGTTTATGTGCTTTTTAAATGTAAGAAAAGTGTGTTTTATTATTAATCAAAGGTATGTACACATTTATTTACATAAATAATGATTGAATTGTGGGTATTTTTGTATATTTTGACGTATAAGTGAAAATTGGCACGGTTTACCCGCCATTTTAACAGAAATGGGAAAACAATGTGCTTTTTAAGTAATTATTTACGAGAAAAATGTTATTTAGTTTGTTTATTAGTAAATTTTATTGCACAGATGACTGATTTTGTGGATAGCCTAACTGACGCCGAATTGCGAACAAAATTGTGTGAATATGGATTTCCAGTCGTTCCAATCACGACAACCACCCGAAAAGTGATGGCCAAGAAATTAAAAATGCTTATTGAGAACAAAAATAAAACAAATTCAGACGGACGAAGGTAAAATGTTAATTGTTTGTTATTTGGGGGTTAATTTATTTTGTGGCAGATCTTTGGCCAAATATTCCAGTGAGGAAGAAAGCGATGATGACGCCAAATCAAAAAATAAAAGACGAATGACGGTAGCAGCTGGAATGCTACCACCTGTTAGCACCAACAAAACCACACGAAAAAGCACCAGAAAAGTCGAAAATGACAACGATGTCAGCTCTAATGTAGTCACAACAGAAACAAAAACTCGGCGGACTACTCGCTTGATAAAACCCGTAAATGAGGCTGATTTAGAGACAGGGTCGGATTCGGAGCCGGAAATAGTGGAAGAGTATAATTCTGATAATTATACGCGGCCGTATCTTTCCCCGCGGGCTACCATTTCGAGCGTGCCTCCCACGCCCCTACCCACTTCCTCTTCTTATTCTAGTTCCACTACTTCACGCTACACGAGCAGTGTTTTGGAATCTAATGCGGGGTTAGCCGGAGGCGACTCTTCCGCCGAACGACTCAATCAAATTCGGTCCCGGTTGAGTTTGGGGGCTTATGATAGGAAAATTGGGGGCGGGGATGAGCCTACATCGGAGGCACCTTTTCTCAGCAATTTTTCCAAACGCCTGTCGCAACTGTCAAACTCTTCAGCTCCGAAACCGGAATACAACTACAAAAACGATATAATCAAAGAGCACGACACAAACGGCAGCTCCGCTTTCAGCCGTTCTTATCTGAGCAGGTAATTACTCCTTCAACTGTTTTATTTATTTATTTATTTATTCAAATTTCAGGGTCCGAAACCGCGTTTACCCCCAAGATTTCAAATCGCGTCAAGAAAAAAACATTTTCAAAAACAATTTCGTGTCTTTTACTTTGTTGGGAATCGTGGTGGCCTTTTTTATAGGCATCACGATTATGTATGTTGGGATTCGGTCCGATCAGAGCACCGTGGTCGAAAAAACTGGTGAGTTTATTTTATTAATAATCAAACAAAAGAAAAACTGTTTTACTTGCAGATCCATGGCAATAAACAACATCAGGGTGCCTTTGATTCTTTTTTTTTTATTCTAAAAACAATTTACTAAAATTATTTTAAACTTGTGTATTTCAGATGTTTTTGTATTTAATTATTTGGTGAAAGGGCTGTAATTGTTTTGAAATAAATGAAATATTTTGATCAAGCTGTTTTGTTTTTTGATCCTTTGCGTCAAAGGTGCCCTGATGAAAACAAAAAACAAATGAATAACGGCAAAAATATTGGCAAATTTAATCAAGTAGGGACTAACTTATTTTTGACCATTAGTGGGTTTTAAATGGGCGCCACAATTTTAGTTAAACATTAAATTTGTAGGCAATTGAAGGACCACCCCAAAACTGTTTTTATTTTTTTTTTAACTGCTTTAAATCACGAGATAACAACGAAAAACTGTTTGCTAGTTTCTTTTGTTTTACGTGAATCTTAAACAAATGAATAACGGTAAAAATGTTGGCAAATTTAATCAAGTAGATTTTCGATTTGTGACCTTCAACGGGCTTTAAATGTGCACCACAATTTTGGTTATATATTAAATTTGTAGACAATTGAAGGACCAACCCAAAACTGTTTTTATTTTTTTTCTAACTGCTCTAAAACACGAGATATTGACAAAAAACTGTTTTCTAGCTTCTTTTGTCTTACGTATATCCTAAACAAATGAATAACGGTTTCAAACAAAAATGTTGGGGAATTTGATCAAGTAGGGACTGACGTAAGCAGGCTCAATTTTGCCAAATAATTTCTGAAGTGTCCTGGAACGTTTTAGAACACTCCTTAACGTTCTGGAACAAATTTGACAAAATTTTCTTGACTTGGAATTATTCTGAAATATTTTAAGACATTTTAAAGCATTCTGAAGGAGAAATATTAGAATTTTTTTGGTCATAAAATTATTTGAAGCCTTGTACAAAATTTTGTAGTATTATAAAATGTTCTGGAATATTTCAGAACATTCCATTACGTTCTAGAAACATTTTAAATAATTCTGGAGTAAAATTAGGTTTACTGAGCTTCGAAATTAAATTTAATTGTTTAATGTACAAGCAAATGACGTCACGAATCAGGTACAACCAAAAAAACAAATGATAAATGTTTATATTTGAATACATTCGTTTATTATTTGACAAGCAATTGACAGTCAGTGTTGCCAACTTGAATTAAAGTAATAACAAATAATTGTTTGTTCGTTTATTATTTCTCACGCAAATCCTAAACAAACGAATAACGGAAAAAATGTTTCAAACAAAAATGTTGGGAAATTTAATCAAGTAGGGAGTGACGTACGTAAATTTTTTTTCCGGGGGCACAATCAAATATTAAGTTTGTCTACAATTGAAGGACCATCCCAAAAATGTTTTAATTTTTTCAATTGTTTTTACACGCTAGAAAATAATAACAAAAAACTGTTTGTTAGTTTCTTTTGTCTTACGTGAATCCTAAACAAATGAATAGCGGCGAAAATGTTTCAGATAAAATTGTTAGGAATTGTTAGAGCTACAATTTCATCTAAATATTAAGTTTGTATACAATTGAAGGACCACTCCAAAAATGTTTTAATTTTTTCAATTGCTTTCATAACGTAGAAAATAATAACAAAAATTGTTAATTTCGTTTTTCCCGCGTAGGTCCTAAACAAATGAATAACGGCGAAAATGTTTCAAACAAAAATGTTGGGACATTTAATTAAGTAGGGATTGACGTACGTAAAATTTTTTTTCAGGGGCACATTTTCGACTTGTCATAATTAAAATGAGAGCTACAATTTCATCTAAATATTAAGTTTGTAAACAATTGAAGGAACATTCCAAAAATGTTTTTCATTTTTCAATTGTTTTCATAACCTAGAAGATAGTAACAAAAAACTGTTTGTTAATTTCGTTTTTCTTACGCAAATCATAATCAAATGAATAACGGCAAACATTTTTCTAATAAAATTGTTAGAAAATTTAATCAAGTACGGACTGACGTACGTAATTTTTTTTTTCGGGGGCACATTTTCGACTTGTCATAATTAAAATGAGAGCTACAATTTTATTAAAATATCAAGTTCGTAAACAATTGAAGGATCACCCTAAAAATGTTTTAATTTCTTCAATTGTTTCTATAAACTAGAAGATAATAACAAAAAACTGTTTGTTAATTTCGTTTTTCCCGCGCAAATCCCAAACAAATGAATAACGGCGAAAATGTTTCAAACAAAAATTGTGGCAAATTTAGTTGTGCAGGGAATGACGTTCGTAAATTTTCGATTTATGATCTTGAGCGGGCTTAAAATGGGTGCCACAACTTCAGGCAAATAATAAGTTTGTAGGCAATTGAAGGACCATTCCAAAACTGTTTTTATTTTTCCAATATCTGCTTTAAATCACGAGATATTAACAAAAAACTGTTTACTAGTTTCTTTTGTTTTACGTAAATCCCAAACGAATGAATAACGGGGAAAAAAACAAAAATGTTAAGAAATTTAATCTAGTAGGGACTGACTTATGTAGATTTTCGATTTGTGACCTCTAGCGGGCTTTAAACGCGTGCCACAATTTTGGATTAATATTGAATCTGTAGACAATTGAAGGACCATTCCAAAACTGTTTTTATTTTTTTTCCAACTGCTTTAAATTACGAGATATTAACAAAAAACTGTTTGCTATTTTCTTCTGTTTCACGTAAATTGTAAACAAATGAGTAACGGTAAATATGTTTCAAACAAAAATTGTGGCAAATTTAATCAAGTAAGGGTTGACGTTAATAGATTTTCGATTTGTGACCTTCAACGAGTTTTAAATGGGTGCCACAATTTTGGAAAAATATTAAATTTATAAGAAATTGAAGGACCATCCCAAAACTGTTTTTATTTTTTTTCTAACTGATTTAAATCACGAGATAATAACGAAAAACTGTTTGCTAGTTTCTTTTGTTTTACGTAAATCGTAAACAAATGAATATCGGCGAAAATGTTTCAAACAAAAATTGTGGCAAATTTATTGAAGTAGGGACTGACTTACTTAGATTTTCGATTTGTGACCATTAGCGGGCTTCAAATGTGCGCCACAATTTTAGTTGAATATTAAATTTGTAGACAATTGAAGGACCATTCCAAAACCGTTTTTATTTTTTTTTAAATTGCTTTAAATCACGAGATATTAACAAAAAACTGTTTGTTAGTTTCTTTTGTTTTACGTAAATCGTAAACAAATGAATAACGGTAAATATGTTTCAAACAAAAATTGTGGCAAATTTAATCAAGTAGGGACTGACTTATTTAGATTTTCGATTTGTGACCTTCAACGGGCTTTAAATGCGCACCACAATTTTGGTTATATATTAAATTTGTAGGAAATTGAAGGACCATTCCAAAACTGTTTTTATTTTTTTTCTAACTGATTTAAATCACGAGATATTAACAAAAAACTGTTTGCTAATTTCTTTTGTTTTACGTAAATCATAAACAAATGAATAACAGCGAAAATGTTTCAAACAAAAAGTTTTATAATTTGAATATTTTTTTTAGAATACAATATTCCATTGTGCGAGGACGTCAAAATTGGGGCGAAGCCCGGATTTAACTGCGTGTTGAAGGACGACGCATCTGACGCCATTAATTTAATGAAAGTTCTCGTCCCGGAATTGACCAAAAGGGCTGTAATACAACAATGCCAAGAGCCTGGCTTCAAGGCGTACATGGATGACGATCAAATAATTGCATTTGTTTCAAACAATTACGCGCTGAAGGATCCGTACGAAATACAAAAGGCGATCAATAATTTGCAAGTAATGATTTTTAAAAATGCGAAATGGGGCATATCAGTCATTCGAATTGACAAATATCAAATGGAAAGTACTGCTCTGGAAACAATTGTGAGTATTGTTTTTGTTTTTGTGTGCAACTGTTTTATTTATTTAATTTGTAGGATGATATTTTGAAGGACCGTCCGTACAAGAATTTAGCGCTTGTAATTTCAGATCCAAGTTTGCCATGGAAATGCGTTGTTTTCAACAAATTGTACACTGTCATATCATCTTTATCAATTGTTTTGTTGGGTTTTTGCGGTTTAGTGGGGGGGCAAAAAGTTTATAAATATGTTTTGACTCAAAAAAAAATGAAAAATGATAAAATTTATTGTTTAGTTGAGAGGATTATTGATATTTTGCAAACAAATGCAACCGATAATGCCGATAATTTTTTGGCTGTCAATCATGTCAGAGATATGTTGATCCCGCCGCAAGAAAGGAAAGCAATGGCGGCAATTTGGAACGCTGCAGTGCAATTTTTGGAAGAAAATGAGTCACGGGTTCGCACGGAAGTGCAAATTGTTTCTGGGGAGGAGTTTCATGTCTGGCGGTGGCTTGGCGCCAATTTAAACACCAGCAGGTAATAAAATCCCTAAAATTAACAAAATTATTTTTAATTGTGTTTTAGTTCCCCGCGGTCTAAAAGCTGGCAAGGTCAAGCTTTTGAAACCCAATCCGGATCTGTAAATTCTTTATCGTATAGTCCGACGCCTTGTTTAAAAATCCGCGGGATGTTCGATGAGCGCGAGCGAAATTTGGTGACAGTTCGGGAGGCCGTTTTAGCAAAATGCGCCTCCGAATGCCGTATTTTGCATTGTGAACCGGACGTGACAACCAAATGTGTTTATCTTAAATGCGCTTCGCAACATGACGCCGCTGTCTCTTACAGGAACCTCCACGGGTGGTGGTATGATGGTAAGTGCCCCATAACTCACTAAAAACATTTTTTAATAATTGTTTTCAAGGTCATTTGGTGACTGTCAAATATTTGAGGTTAGAACGCTACATGCAACGCTTCCCTGAGTCTCCCGTTCGAGGCCCGCCTTTTTTAACCACCTCAAGTCAGCCCCTGGAGAACGATTGGACTAATAACGACGACTGAGCCCCAAAAACGCCATTTTTACGACAAAAGCTGTGTTACGAAACTTGCCTTAATAGTTTAAAAATGTAAATAAATTTTTGACTGCTTTTTGCGTAATACAGCTGGTTTTTTCATGTACAGCTAAGCATCTTTATGTTAACTTATAATTCAATTGTTTCCGCACATCAAAGCACTGTTGGCTCCTGATGCAAATTTTTAATGTTAGTATATGTTTCTTTTGTAATTTGACACAATAAATATATGTAAAATAAAGTACAAAATACTTAAAAAATGCTCAACAAATAACCACGACTGACAGAACGAACTCATTTTTTGACAGCTACAACATTACTCAAACTGTTTACTAAAAAGTAATCAAAATGTCTTATTTTAATGAAATTTGTTTACTTTGTTTGAACAAAGGAACAAATTTCAAGCCTGTGCAGTCAAAATATATAAACGATATCGCAAATAAATTGAAATATTGTCTTCCTGAATACGTAAGTAACCTAACCTAACATTATTGTTACATTCTGTAAAAATACTTGTTTAATATTAATTTTAGGACGTTACTTCAGATATTCCGGAACATATTTGTGATAAATGTGAAAATAGTTTGAATAACTTTTATGAATTCAAACAAAAATGCTTGCAAAATATGACAGCATACAAAAAAATTGCTCAACATATAACCACAACTGACAGTGGAAACGAAGAATCTATAATTAAAGAAGAATCCGATGAATTAGTAATGGATGATGAATTAGAATCTTCACTGCGTGATTTGAAACAAGAACATTTCGAAAATGAAAATGCACCAGAAAATATTACTAAACATGATTGCGAAGTTTGTAACAAATCATTCAAGCTTCCGCAATATTTGAAGCAACATAAACTTGTACACACTAAAAAATCATTTAATTGTAAAGTCTGCAAAAAATCATTCAAACGTTCAAAAACATTAAAGGGGCATGAACATGTACACACTGGTAAAAAATCATATACTTGTGAAACTTGCAACAAATCATTTTATCAGTTGTCGGATTTTAAGCGGCATAAACTTATACACACTGGCGAAAAGCCATTCGCTTGTGAAGTTTGCAATAAAACATTCCGATGGTCCAGTTCTTTAAAACAACATAAATTTGTACACACTAGTGAAAAACCATTCACGTGTGAAGTTTGCAATAAATCATTCCTAGCGTCGTCAAGTTTAAAAAAGCATAAACTTATACACACTAGCAATGAATTATTTACTTGTAAGATTTGCGAACAAGTATTCCGACGACTAGACACTTTAAAGAGGCATGAACTTATACACACTGGTGTAAAACCATATACGTGTGAAGTTTGCAATAAATCATTCCAACAACCGGCGGATTTAAAGAGGCATGAACTTATACACACTGGTGTAAAACCACATGCTTGTGATATTTGCAACAAATCATTTTATCAGTTAGGTGGTTTGAAAGAGCATAAACTTGTACACACTGGTGAAAAACCATTTATTTGTGAAGTTTGCAACAAATCATACAGAAATAGGACTTCTTTGCAGTATCATATAGGTACACACAAGTGAAGGTTTGCAAAAAATCACAAATTTAAGGAGGCATAAACTTCTACACACTAATAAAAAATCAAACATTCCGACTACAAACTCGAATATGCAGAATTTTGCAAATTTTTTATGTTAACTGTAGTTATATGTTTCTTTTGTTATTTGACACAATAAATATATGTAAAATAAAGTACAAAATTCAAAATGAATTATTGTATTTACCGCCTTTTATTTCATTCCAAAATATATTGTAAATGAATTACAACATACTTAATAAGTGCTCAACAAATAACCACGACTGACAGAACGAACTCATTTTTTGACAGCTACGTTTTAGGCATTATTAATATAAATATTTCCAGAAATTATTGAAATTTGGAATTTGTACAATACGAAGTTGTAAAAATAGTTGAAATAAAGCATATACAAATGTTTCAAGGCCATTTTTATCAAAATTTGGGGTTATCTAGGGACTTTATTCTTATTATTCAAGCAGCTGTCAGTGTGCTATGTATCAATGTTGATATCTTGTTTATGTGAAAAACTATTATAAAAGTTGTGAAATCAAGAAAATACATCGAAATTTACACAAACAAAAATACAAATGAAGTTGTTCGCTGCTCCAAGTCTGAAGTATTGCCAACACAAATATATTAGCTGTCACTGACATGCTATCAAATATTCTAAGAGTATTTGATTGTGTAAAATGCTGATATAAATTGTTAAATATGATAAGAAATACATGTAAAATTGTAGGTAAAAATATTATGGTGTAAACCGAACATAAAAGAAATTGCTAGAGCAACGTCATGAACTATTACTTTTTTAAATTGGTTATTGATTGAAGGATACACATTACATAATAATTACTTAAATTTGAGAATAAATTAATAATTTAGCAATAAACTTGCAGTTTATTTGAAATGTATTTATTCGTAAATCAAAATAAATATGGTTGGCAACATTGTTATTCATCAAATGTGGAAATAAGTTGAATAGTTTTATTAAAATATTTAATATGTCTTATTTTATTGAAGTTTGTTTACTTTGCCTAAATAAAGGTACAAATTTTAAGTTTGTACAGTCAAAAGATGCAAATGATATCGTAAATAAATTGAAATATTGTCTTCCTGAATACGTAAGTAACCTAACCTAACATAATTGTTATATACAGTAAAAATATTTGTTTAATATCAATTTTAGGACCTCACTTCGGATATTCCACAAAATATTTGTGATAAATGTGAAAATAGTTTGAATAACTTCTACGAATTCAAGCAAAAATGCTTACAAAATATGACAGCATACAAAAAATATGCTCAACAACTAACCACAACTGACAGTTCGTATAAATATTTATCAAATCGAATAACCAATGATTCTGTAGGAATATGTGACGTTAATAATTACTGTACAAATAATTTAGAATTTAAAACTGAAAACAGTGTTGAAATAAACGTCAAAACACAAGAAAAATGCTTGCCAGTTGTGTTCGTAAAATGTGCCCAACAAATTACGGAAAATTTTTCAGAATTTCAAACTGAAAATGAAGAATCTATAATTAAGGAAGAATCCGATGAATTAGTAATGGATGATGAATTAGAATCTTCACTGCGTGAGATAAAACAAGAAAATCCTGAGCCAAATAACAAAACATTTATTTGTAAAGCTTGCAACAAATCATTCCGACTATTGTCAATTTTGCAGCGACATAAAGAACATTGTGGGAAAATATTTACTTGTGAAGTTTGCAATAAATCATTCCGATATTTGCAGACCTTAAAGTTCCATAAACTTATACACACTGGCAAAAAAACATTTATTTGTGAAGCTTGCAACAAACCGTTCAGACTGTTGTCACATTTGCAGCGGCATAAACTTATACACACTGGCAAAAAACCATTTACTTGTAATGTTTGCAATAAATCATTCAGACAAGGGCAAACTTTGAAGCATCATAAACTTGTACACACTGGTGAAAAACCTTTTACATGTGAAGTGTGCAACAAATCATTCTTACATGCGGCAGGTCTAAAGAAGCATGGACAGAGACACACTGGTGTCAAATCATATTCTTGTGAAATTTGCATCAAATCATTCATACAGTCGTCAGATTTGAAGAAGCATAAACTTATACACACTGGTGAAAAACTATTTAATTGTGATGTTTGCAAGAGATCATTTACACAGATGGCAACTTTGAAGCGGCATAAACTTGTACACACTGGTGAAAAACCATTCACGTGTGAAGTTTGCAACAAATCATTCACTCAGTCGTCTAGTTTGAAGAGGCATGAACTTACACACACTGAAAAAATATAAATCAATGATAAATCATCTGTACAATAATATAAATCAATTTATGCAAATAAAAAATACTTTTTTTAGCTCCTATTCTTATTATACTGTGAATCAGGCTTTAAATATTAATTTTGTAAGCTTAATTCTCTTGTAACTTCTAGTACAATTCACTTACAGCCTTGATTTTTGCGCTGGGATACGCAAAAAATATTTGTCTTCATTTGTTTCTTGTACAATTTTGAGCTAACTTCAAAAATCCGGGAGATAATTGGACTTAAATAAGAAAAAAATGCAGTAAATAACAAAACCACTAAATTTGATTTTCAATTACTTCCAGCGGAATTGCATTAGAGACTTGATTTTTGCACCAATTTACGTAAAAAATATTCCCCTACATTTATTTCCTTTACTGTATTGAACTATCTTTAATAGTTCAAGAGATATTGGTACATATGTGGGAAAAAAGGCGACGAATTTGAAAAGACGCTAGCTTAATTTTCTAATAACTTTTAGTAAAATTCACTTACAGCCTTGATTGTTGCACTAAAATACGCAAAAAATATTTGTCTTCATTTGTTTTTTGTACAATTTTGAGCTATCTTTAAAAATCTAGAAGATATTTTGACTTAAATGAGTCCAAATTACAGTAAATAAGAAAACCACTAAATTTGACTTTTAATAACTTACATTAGAGACTTAATTTTTGCACCAAATTACGCAAAAAATATTCCCCTACATTTAATTATTTAACTGTATTGAGCTATCTTCAATAGTTCATAAGATATCGTTACATATGTGGAAAAGAAGGCGGCGAATTTGAAAAAACGCTAGCTTAATTCTCTTATAACTTTTAGTACAATTCACTTACAGCCTTGATTGTTGCACTAAAATACGCAAAAAAAATTTGCCTTCATTTGTTTCTAGTACAATATTGAGCTATCTTTAAAAATCTAGAAGATATTTTGACCTGAATGAGTAAAAATTACAGTACATAAGAAAACCACTAAATTTGACTTTTAATAACTTTCAGAAGAATTACATTAGAGACTTAATTTTTGCACCAAATTACGCAAAAAATATTCCCCTACATTTAATTTGTTCACTGAATTGAGCTATCTTTAATAGTTTAAGAGATATCGTTACATATATGAGAAAAAGGCAGCGAATTTACTTACAGTTTTGATTAGTGCACCAAAATACGCAAAAAATATTTGTCTTAATTTGTTTTTAGTAATTTTGTCAATCCATGAAGTGTTAGAATCAAATTATTATTGAAAATTGTTCTGTTCATTTCAGTTTGACATTTATACGTTTTATAAACAGTTGGCTACATTGCTAGCAAGAGGCAGCACAAAATGGCGGATCCGTGGTTACTTGTCAAACATGAAGTCATTTTGTATTTAAGAGTGTTCTGAAATATTTTATGTACATTATGAATGATTTACAACATCCTAGAATGCTTCAAAACGTTCTGATATATTTTGAAGCAATGACAACATACAATAAATGTGCTCAACACATAACCACAACTGACAGTTCGTTTATTTGTTAAATTACGTCCTGGTTTTGTGTATGTAGGATATTTTTGGACATTTGGACAAATTAGGAGCCATGTGAGCGTTTATTTATCTAAGAACTTGCAAGGAATTCAAACTTTGACACATTAAAAACTAAAATATTTTGTTTTAAAAGGTCGGCAACATTGTTTTTGGAGCATGCGTGTACTGTAAAATCGTTAAACTGTTTTCTGTTGTTAAAATTCAACAGAATGCCTTATTTTATTGATATTTGTTTACTTTGCTTGAACAAAAGTGGTTTTAAGCTTGTAAAGTCAAAAAATACAGATGATATCGTAAATAAATTGAAATATTGTCTTCCTGAAAATGTAAGTAACCTAACCTAACATTATTACTAAATTCAATAGAAATATGTTTTATATTAATTTCAGGACCTTATTTCGAATGTTTCGGAGCATATTTGTGGTGAATGTGAAAATACGTTGAATAACTTTTACGAATTCAAACGGAAATGCCTACAAAATATAACAGCGTACAAAAAACTTGCTCAACAAATAACCACAACTGACAGTTATAAATATTTATCAAATCGAATAAACAAAGATTCTGGAATATTTGACGATATTAATTGCAATACAAGTGATTCGGAATTACCAACTGAAAGCAATGTAATAATAAACGTCAAAACGGAACAAACTGGAACTAATGAAGAAATAGTCAACAGTGAAAAATTGTTTGTGAAGGAAAAATCATTTATTTGTGAAGTTTGCAACAAATCGTTCAAACATTCGAAAACTTTGAAGTGGCATGAACGTGTACACACTAATAAAAAATTACACACTTGTGAAGCTTGCAATAAATCATTCACCCGGTTGTCAGATTTAGGGAGACATGAACTTAAACACATTGGTATAAAATCATATATTTGTGAAATTTGCAACAAGTCATTTCATCAATTGTCAGATTTGAAGCGGCATAAACTTGTACACACTGATGGAAAGCCATTTACTTGTGAAGTTTGCAATAAATCATTCCGACGGTCGAACACTTTAAAGGAACATAAAATTGTACACGCTAGTGAAAAACCATTCACTTGCGAAGTTTGCAACAAATCATTCACACAGTTGGGTTTTAAGAGGCATGAACTTATACACACTGCAGTAAAATCGTATAGTTGTGAAATTTGTAACAAATCATTTTTAAGTTCATCGCATTTGCAACAGCATAAAGTTGTACACATTAATGAAAAACCATTTGCTTGTGAAATTTGCAATCAATCATTCCGGCGGTCGGACCATTTAAAGAAACATAAAACAGTACACACTGATGAAAAACCGTTTAAATGTGAAGTTTGCAACAAATCATTCAAACAATCAGCAGACTTAAAGAAGCATAAACTTATACACACTGATATAAAATCATATATTTGTGAAATTTGTAACAAATCATTCCGTCAGTCGTCAAATTTGAAGAAGCATAAACTTGTACACACTGGTAAAAAACCATTTACTTGTGAAGTTTGCAACAAATCATTTATACATTTGTCAGATTTAAAGCGGCATAAACTTGTACACACTAGTGAAAAACCTTTCACATGTGAAGTTTGCAACAAATCATTTACACAGTCGTCAGACTTAAAGAGGCATAAACTTACACACACTGGAGAAAAACCATTTATTTGTAGTATTTGCAACAAGTCATTCACACAGTCGTCACATTTGAAGCAGCATAAACTTGTACACACTGGTAAAAATCCACAAAGTTGCAAAAAATTATACTATAATAAAAATTGAACATACAAAAAATGTGCTCAACAAGTAACCACAAAAGAAAATTTGCATAAAAAGTTATTTTATAAGCAAATAGTATTTGTTTGTAATTCGTGAACAATTAAAAGAATTACATTATGAATATTTTCATTGATTTTGTCCCAAATTACTTAATATTTATTATTAATTCTTCAGTTTGATTATTTGACAGTTAAAACGTCATTATTAATATCAGATTGTTGGCAACAATGTTAAAATCATTCATAAAAATATTGACAATGTTGTTATAATTAAATTTTGTGCTTTGTACGTCTAATTGGATCAAAAAATGGTTAATTATTATTAATTTTTGAGTTTGATTAATGTTTGACGTTTGAAAACGTTATTAATAATATCAGATGGTTGGCAACATTGTCGGACGCCATCTTAACAGCGTTCTAATGGCAAGTAAACGTCATAAAATTATTAGGGATGTATGCTGTAGCTAAATTTTGTGTTTTGTGCCTCCAACGAGGCCAAAAACTAATTAATATCATTTTAAATGATGATTCTGACGGTGTAGTGGTGAAACAAAAGCTGTTATATTTATTATATGAAGTTGTAAGTAATTAACCTTCAATAAATTGAAAACTGTTTAAAATTGCTTTCGTTTGCAGTTAAATTTGCAACCAGATGTTCCAAAATATATTTGCGAGCATTGTTTAAAAGAAATAAACCGCTTTTATAAATTCAAACGGAAATGTTTAGACAATTTAGTAATCTTACAAACATATTTAGAACAATTATCCGATTCTAAAAGGAGTTACCAAAATTTATCAGTCCGTTTAGAAGACTACATTAAACCGCAAATTAAATGTGAACTGAATTTAAAAACCGAATTTATTCCTGAAATACAAATCGAAGATTTGGAATCGCTGCATGAAACAAAAGATGACATAACTTTTTCTGATGAAAACGAAATAAATGAGGATCAACAAAATGATACGGAGGAAACAGTTGAAGATCTACATGAGGAGGATGAATCTGATGAACAAAGTGAGGAAGAAACAGTTGAAGACACACAAAGTACTCCTGATAGTCGACAAGAAGTAATGAAAATGATTGGTAAGACTAGATTGTCATTTATTGGTTTATAACTTTTAGTGGAGAAAACTTACAAACTTAATTTTAGCACCAAATTACGCAAAAAACATTCCTACACAATTATTTCCTTTACTGTATTGAGCTATCTTTAATATTTCAAAAGATATCGTTACATTTGTCAGAATAAATGTGGTGAATTTGCAGAAACGCTAGCTTAATTCTCTTGTAACTTCTAGGGGAATTCACTTATAGCCTTGATTACTGCACTAAAATACGCAAAAAACATTTGTCTTCATTTGTTTTTAATACAATCTTGAGCTATCTTTAAAAGTTCAAAAGATATTTTGACTTAAATGAGAAAAAATTGCAGTAAATAACAAAACCCCTAAATTTGATCTTTAATAACTTCCTTTTTAAATACATTAGAGACTTAATTTTTGCACCAAATTACGCAAAAAATATTCCCCTACATTTAATTCTTTTATTGTATTGGGCTATCTTCAATAGTTTAAGAGATATCGTTACATATGTGGGAACAAAGGAGGCGGATATGAAAAAACGCTAGCCTAATTCTCTTATAACTTTTAGTACAATTCACTTACAGCCTTGATTACTGCACTAAAATACGCAAAAAATATTTGTCTTCATTTTTTTTTAGTACAACTTTAAGCTATCTTCAAATATCCAGAAGATATTTGGACTTAAATGACAAAAAACTGCTATAAATAACAAATCCACTAAATTTGATCTTCAATAACTTCTAGTATAATTAAATTAGAGACTTAATTTTTGCACTAAATTACGCAAAAAATATTCCCCTACATTTAATTATTTAACTGTATTGAGCTATCTTCAATAGTTCAAGAGATATCGTCACATATGTGGGAAAAAAAGGCAGCAAATTTGAAAAAACGCTAGCTTAATTCTCTTATAACTTCTAGTACTTTTAACTTACAGCCTTGATTGTTGCACTAAAATACGCAAAAAACATTTATCTTCATTTGTTTCCAGTACAACTTTGAGCTATCATTAAAAATCTGAAAGATATTTTGACTAAACAAGAAAGAACTGCAGTAAATAACAAAACCACTAAATTTGATCTGCAATAACTTCCAGTATAATTACATTAGAGACTTAATTTTTGCACTAAATTACGCAAAAAATATTCCCCTACATTTAATTATTTAACTGTATTGAGCTATCTTCAATAGTTTAAGAGATATCGTTACATATGTGGGAACAAAGGAGGCGGATATGAAAAAACGCTAGCCTAATTCTCTTATAACTTTTAGTACAATTCACTTACAGCCTTGATTACTGCACTAAAATACGCAAAAAATATTTGTCTTCATTTTTTTTTAGTACAACTTTAAGCTATCTCCAAAAATCCAAAAGATATTTTGACTTAAATGAGTAAAATCTGCTGTAAATAACAAAACCACTAAATTTGATCTTCAATAACTGCCAGTAGAATTGCATTAGAGACTTAATTTTTGCAACAAATCACGGAAAAAATATTCCCCTACATTTAATTCTTTACTGTATTGAGCTATCTTTAATAGTTCAAGAGATATCGTCACATATGTGGAAAAAAAGGCGGCAAATTTGAAGAAACGTTAGCTTAATTCTTTTATTACTTCTAGTACTTTTAACTCACAGTCTTGATTACTGCACTAAAATACGCAAAAAATATTTGTCTTCATTTGTTTCTAGTACAACTTTGAGCTATCTTCAAAAATCCGGAAGATATTTTGACTTGAAAGAGAAAAAACTGCAGTAAATTAGAAAAGCACTAAATTTTATCTTTAATAACTTTCAGTTGGATTACATTAGAAACTTAATTTTTGCACTTAATTACGCAAAAAATATTCCCCTATATTTAATTTCTTTACTGAATTGAGCTATCTGTAATAGTTCAAGAGATATCGTAACATATGTGGGAAAAAAGGCAGCGGAAATGAAAAAACGCTAGCTTAATTCTTTCATAACTTTTAGTACAATTCACTTACAGCCTTGATTATTGCACTGGAACACGTAAAAAACATTTGTCTTCATTTGTTTCCAGTACAATTTTGAGCTATCTTTAAAAATCCGAAAGATACTTTGACTTGAAAGAAAAAAAACTGCAGTAAATAACAAAACCACTAAATTTGATCTTTAATAACTTCCGGTATAACTACATTAGAAACATAATTTTTGCACCAAATTACGCAAAAAATGCTCCCCTACATTTAATTATTTAACTGTATTGAACTATCTTTAATAGTTCAAGAGATATCGTCACATATGTGAGAGAAAACGTGACGAATTTAAAGAAACACTAGCTTAATTCTCTTATAACTTTAAGTACAATTCACTTACAGCCTTGATTACTGCACTAAAATACGCAAAAAATATTTGTCTTCATTTGTTTTTAGTACAACTTTGAGCTATCTTCAAAAATCCGGAAGATATTTTGACTTAAATGAGAAAAGACTGCAGTAAATAACAAAACTACTAAATTGGATCTGTAATAACTTCCCGTATAATTACATTAGAAACTTAATTTTTGCACTAAATTACGCAAAAAATATTCCCCTACATTTAATTATTCAACTGGTTTGAGCTATCTTTAATAGTTCAAAAGATATCGTTACATATGTGAGAAAAAACGTGACGAATTTAAAGAAACACTAGTTTGATTCTCTTATAACTTTTAGTACAATTGTCTTATAAACTTGATTTTGGCATTAAAATACGCAGAAAACATTCCCCTACAATTGTTTTAGCAACAATTTTGAGCTATCTCCAAAAATTGTGAAGATATTGTGATATATATGCGAAAAAACGCAGCGGATATCATGTAACGCTAACTTAATTCTCTTATAACTTTTTGTACAAACGGATTATAGACTTGATTTTTGCACTAAAATATGCGTGAAACATTCCTCTACAATTATTTCCTCTACAATTTTCCCGTATCTACAGTAGTTTTGAAGATATCGTAATATTTATAGTTATTTATTTTCAGGATATGTGCCATCTTTGAGTATATACGAATGTAAAATTTGTTCATACCGATCCAGTTTCTACAATGTCAAAATGCACGCCCTTAGATCACATCAAAATCATGTGGCACATTCTTGCTCTAAATGTGGTAGAAATTTTTCTAGGTTGTCAGAACTGGAATGGCATCAAACTGGAAATTCCTATTGCGTTACGCAAAAGGATCTCATGCAAGGTACGTCAAAATATAAATAAACAATTGAAGGTTTATTATAAATGTTGCAGAATCAAAAATTTTGGCACATATGAGCGAAGCAGATTTAAAAGCTGGACCAATTTTTGGAGAAGAAGTGAAGAAAAACTTAAAATGTCGCGTTTGTTCTGCGCAGTTTCGTCGTTACTGTACCCTAAAAGTTCATATAATGAGAAAACATTCGACTTATCGGCCATTCATTTGTTCGAAATGCAATCAAGGCTTTGCTGTTTTATGTGAACTTCAGAATCACGAATCTGGCAGTTGTCTCGGTGCAGCCAAACAAGAAATACGGCGAGTGATAGGTATTTGTTATTTTTATTTAAATTTATAAACTAACAATTGACTGTTGCAGACAAAAAAATTCGAGCATTCTTAAAAGAAACAACAGATGCCTCTGAAGATTGTACTCAGTCAGGAGATGATTCAAAATGGCCGAATAAATGCAATATTTGTTCTATAGAATTTACTAAAGTTTATCACTTCAAAACTCATATTTTGAGGAAACATTTGAAATATAGGCCCTACCATTGCTCGAAATGTAATCGAAGGTTTTATTTCCAATTCGAATTCCGACAACATGAAGCTAAAAAGTTTTGCCCACCTGTCAAACAAATTCGTAAGTATTTTATTATTTGTTTGTTAATAAATCAATAAAAATATATTTGCTTGCTGCTTTTTCTTTTGGTGATGTCTTATCTGTTTGTGTATTGTCTATGGGTTGGCCTGCCATCTTGTAGTAAGTATTACTCTTTAATTTTAATTAATAACATCAATAAAAATTATTTAAGCTTGCTTTTAAATCTTCTGTTTTTGTTTTGTTTTTATTTTGACAGTTGTGAACTAATTTTCAATTTAAGTATTTTATTAATTGTTAAAGGTTGGTAATAACATAATAATAAAAATTATTTGAGGTTGCTTTTTATTCTGTTGGTATTGTCTTATCTTTTTTATATTATCTATGGCCTGTACTTGCATGAAATTTTGACATTTGTGATTTAATTAGCAATTAATATCGTTTATTCATTATTTGACTGTAAAATAAGGTTGGTAATAACGAATTTTGATATATAAAACAAATTTGTACTGATTTACCACCGTTTAATTAATAATATTAATTAAAATTATATTTAATTATTTTTATTCGTTCGGTGATGTCTTATCTGTTTTATATTGTCTATGGTTGCATGTAATTTTGACAGTTGTGAATTAATATCGTTAATTTTCACTTTTATTTATTATTTGACGGAAAAATAAGGTTGGTAATAACAAATTTGGATAAATAAAACAAATTTGTATTGATTTACAACTGATAAATTAATAAAATTAATTAAAAATTTATTGGGTTGCACTTTACGCTTTGGTGCTGTCTCATCTGTTTTTATTTTGTCCATGGCTTTCTAAATTTGACAGCTGTGAAACAATTTTCACTTTTAATTATAAATAGAGGTTAAAATATGGTTGACAAAAGTACAATTCGCGTAAATTTAACAAATTTGCATCGATCTACGACCAATAAATTGATAATATTAATTAAAATTATATTAGGTAATTTTTTTCGTTTAGTGATGTCTTATCTGTTTTATATTATCTATGTTTGCATGTAATTTTGACAGTTGTGAATTAATATCGCTAATTTTCACTTTTATTTATTATTTGACGGTTGGTAATAACGAATTTAGGTTAATAAAACAAATTTGGTTGACAAAAGTACTGTGGTAAAATGAACGCACTTAGTAGTTTACCAACTCGCGTAAATTAATAGAATTTGCATCGATTTATGACCGATAAATTAATAACATCAATTAAAATTGTATTGGACTATTTTTTTCGTTTGGTGATGTCTTATCTGTTTTGTATTGTCTATGGTTGCATGTAATTTTGACAGTTGTGAATTAATATCGGTTTTCTTCACTTTTATTTATCATTTGACGGTTGGTAATAACAAATTTGGATGTATAAAACAAATTTGTATCAAATTACGACCGATAATTTAATAATATTAATTAAAAACTTATTAGGTTGCACTTTACGCTTTAGTGCTGTCTTATCCGTTTTTATTTTGTCTATGGTTTTTAAATCAATTTTCACTTTTAATTATTATTAGAGGTAAAAATATGGTTGACAAAAGTACAATTCACGTAAATTTATCAAATTTGCATCGATTTACGACCAATAAATCAATGATATCAATTAAAATTATATTAGGCCATTTTTTTCGTTTGATGATGTCTTATCTGTTTTGTATTGTCTATGGTTGCATGTAATTTTGACAGTTGTGAATTAATATCGTTTTTTTTTTTACTTTTATTTATCATTTGACAGTTGGTAATAACAAATTCAGATTAATAAAACAAATTTATATCAATTTACGACCGATAAATTATTAATATTAATTAAAAATTTATTGGGTTGCACTTTACGCTTTGGTGCTGTCTTATCCCTTTTTATTTTGTCTATGGCTTTTAAATTTGACAGTTGTGAATCAATTTTCACTTTTAATTATTATTTGAGGTGAAAATATGGTTGACAAAAGTACAATTCGCGTAAATTTAACAAATTTGCATCGATTTACGACCAATAAATCAATAATATTAATTAAAATTATATTAGGCGATTATTTCGTTTGGTGATGTCTTATCTGTTTTGTATTGTCTATGGTTGCATACAATTTTGACAGTTCTTGATTATTATTGTTTTTTTTTAACTTTTATTTATTATTTGACGGTTGGTAATAACAAATTTAGATTAATAAAACAAATTTGTATCAAATTACGACCGATAAATTACTAATATTAATTTTAAAAAATATTGGTTTGCACTTACGCTTTTAATGTTGTCTTATCCGTTTTTATTTTGTCTATGGCTTTTAAATTTGACAGTTGTAAATTAATTTTCACTTTTAATTAATATTTGAGGTAAAAATATGGTTGACAAAAGTACAATTCGCGTAAATTTAACAAATTTGCATCGATTTACGACCAATAAATCAATAATATTAATTAAAATTATATTAGGCGATTATTTCGTTTGGTGATGTCTTATCTGTTTTGTATTGTCTATGGTTGCATACAATTTTGACAGTTCTTGATTATTATTGTTTTTTTTTAACTTTTATTTATTATTTGACGGTTGGTAATAACAAATTTAGATTAATAAAACAAATTTGTATCAAATTACGACCGATAAATTACTAATATTAATTTTAAAAAATATTGGTTTGCACTTACGCTTTTAATGTTGTCTTATCCGTTTTTATTTTGTCTATGGCTTTTAAATTTGACAGTTGTAAATTAATTTTCACTTTTAATTAATATTTGAGGTAAAAATATGGTTGACAAAAGTACAATTCGCGTAAATTTAACAAATTTGCATCGATCTACGACCAATAAATCAATAATATTAATTAAAATTATATCAGGTCATTTTTTTCGTTTGGTGATGTCTTATCTGTTTTGTATTGTCTATGTTTGCGTGTAAATTTGACAGTTCTTGATTATTATTGTTCATTTTCACTTTTATTTATCATTTAACGGTTGGTAATAACAAATTTAAATTAATAAAACAAATTTGTATCAAATTACGACCGATAAATTACTAATAATAATTAAAAAAATTATTGTGTTGCACTTGACGCTTTGGTGCTGTCTTATCCCTTTTTATTTTGTCTACGGCTTTTAAATTTGACAGTTGTGAATCAATTTTCACTTTTAATTATTATTTGAGGTGAAAATATGGTTGACAAAAGTACAATTCGCGTAAATTTAACAAATTTGCATCGATTTACGACCAATAAATCAATAATATTAATTAAAATTATATTTGGTCATTTTTTCGTTCGGTGATGTCTTATCTGTTTTGTATTGTCTATGGTTGCATATAATTTTGACAGTTGTGAATTAATATCGTTAATTTTCACTTTAATTTATTATTTGACATTGAAATAAGGTTGGTAATAACAAATTGGGATAAATAAAACAAACTGGTATTGATTTACGATTGATAATTAATTAAAAATTGATTGGGTTGCACTTTACGCTTTGGTGCTGTCTTATCCGTTTTTATTTTGTCTATGGTTTTTAAATTTGACAGTCGTGAATCAATTTTCACTTTTAATTATTATTAGAGGTGAATATTTGATTAACAAAAGTACAATTCGCGTAAATTTATCGAATTTGCATCAATTTACGACCAATAAATCAATAATATTAATTAAAATTATATAAGGTAATTTTTTACGTTTGGTGATGTCTTATCCGTTCTGTATTGTCTATGGTTGCATGTAATTTTGACAGTTGTGAATGAATATCGCTAATTTTCACTTTAATTTATTATTTGACATTGAAATAAGGTTGGTAACAACAAATTTGGATAAATAAAACAAACTGATATTGATTAACGACTGATAAATTAATTAAAAATTGATTGGGTTGCACTTTACGCTTTGGTACTGTCTTATCCGTTTTTATTTTGTCTATGGTTTTTAAATTTGACAGTTGTGAATCAATTTTCACTTTAAATTATTATTAGAGGTAAAAATATGGTTGACAAAAGTACAATTTGCATAAATTTATCAAATTTGCATCGATTTACGACCAATAAATCGATAATATTAATTAAAATTATATTAGGCCATTTTTTTCGTTTGGTGATGTCTTATCTGTTGTATATTGTCTATGTTTGCATGTAATTTTGACAGTTGTGAATCAATATCGCTAATTTCCACTTTTATTTATTATTTGACGGTTGGTAATAACAAATTTGGATGAATAAAACAAATTTGTATTGATTTACGACTGATAAATTAATAATATTAATAAAAATTATATTAGCTTCCGCTTTTTTATTTTGGTGCTGTCATATCTGTTTTATATTGTCTATGGCTTGTATTTGCATGTAATTTTCACCTTAATTTATTATTTGACAGCAAAATACGGTTGGTAATAACAAATTTGGATAAATGGCTTGTGTTCGCATGTAATTTTGTCAGTTGTGAATTAATTAACAATATATTTTCACTTTTATTCATTATTTGACGTTAAAATAAGGTTGGTAATAACAAATTTTGACAGATAAAACAAATTAATTAAGTTTTACGAGCGATAAATTAATAATATTAATAAAAATTATATTAGGTTATTTTTTTCGTTTGATGATGTCTTATCCGTTTTGTATTGTCTATGTTTGCATGTAATTTTGACAGTTGTGAATTAATATTGCTAATTTTCACTTTTATTTGTTATTTGACGGTAAAATAAGGTTGGTAGTAACAAATTTGAATGAATAAAACAAATTTGTACTGATTTACGGCTGATAAATTAGTGAAATGACAGTTGTGAACCAATTTTCACTTCTAATTATTATTAGAGGTACAAATATTAATAATAAAAGTACAATTCGCGTCAATACCACAAATTTGTATCGATTTACAATCAATAAAATAAATAAAAATTGTCAGGTTACAATTTTTTCAGTTGGTATTGTCTTATCTGTTTTGTATTGTCTATGGCTTGTGCTTGCTTGACAGTTGTGATGTAATTAGCAATTAATATCGTTTATTTATTATTTGATGGTAAAATAAGGTTGGTAATAACTAATTCGGATAAATAAAACAAATTTCTATTGATTTACGATTGATAAGTTGTTAACTTATTAACTTTTATTTATTTTTAGGGAATGTGCCACACCATAAACGTCACAAATGTACAATTTGTTCATGTTCTTATATAAAAAAGTGGAACCTCAAGCTACATATGATACAAGTTCATTCGTATCGTCCACATTTTTGTCCGAAATGTGGCAGGGGATTCGTTAATAAACATGAGTTTTCTGCACACATGTCTAGAAAAACATGTCGAACTGCGCAATTAGATAATAAATCTTCTGTTATTGGTAATTTAATAATATTTGACTGGAATTTGTTAATTTTAAATATTGATTTCAGATCGGAAAAAGAAGTTTAAATGTTCACTGTGCAACAGATTGTTCGCAAGAAAGTTTAATTTAGATATTCATAAACGTGTACGTCACGGCGTGGGGGCGCTCCATTGCAATAAATGTTCCCGCAGTTTTTCAGACAGGGATTTATTAATAGAGCACAAAAAATCTGAGCATAAATCTGTACAAGAATATTCCTACGAGTGTAACACTTGCAAAGAAAAATTGAGGACTTTCAATACATTCAAACAACATTTGGAGCGATCTTCACACAAGTCGCCATCTTGTAAACTTTGTTCGTTCTCTAGCGACAACCTTGAAACATTCAGAAAGCATATGGTTTTTAGTCATGATAAATTAATAAAAACTTTTTGTGCGAAATTAACTACAAATGAAAATATGAATACATTGACTTCAGGGGAAGAAGAAACTCGCGTAGTTGAAAAACAAAGTTTGTTGGTTCCGGAAGACGGAGAAACTTTACAAAATGACAGTTTGTTGCCAGTGAAAGATAATGAAATTGATATTATTAAAAACGAACCAACTTCACTTAAATTACTAGACAAAGATATTTTGAATGAAATACAGGAGATGAAAAGTCAAGAAAGTAAGGTTACAAATCAGGAAAGTGTTGAAAAGTCAAATAATGGTCCTGAAATAGAAGAAATACAGTATTTCAAAACGCCCGCCGAAGGAGGTAATGTCAATTTTATAAAATGGCGAAAATTATTGACGTTTTATTTTTAGGAAGAAAATACAAATGCAGCCGCTGCAATTATTGCTTCGCCGAATTATGCGGTTTAAAAAAACATGTAGCGAATTCAAACGACAAATCAAAGCCTCTGCAGTGCCCATATTGCTGCCGAAGGTTCACATCTAAATCATTTTTGATTAAACACAAATTGGGCCATTTTAGGAAAAAAAATGAGAACCGATGTACAATTTGTAGCAAGGTTTATCCGTCTATTATCGAATTAAACAAACATTTACATGAAAATCATCTTGAAAAGAAACAAAATGAATGCGAGGCTAGTGCAAAAATAATTATTCAAGAAGCACCACAAGGCACGGCTATTAATTGCCAACATTGCGAGTTTCAAGGCGAGGTGATTCATTTTTTTTTTCATATTAATTATCACTCAGTTGGCAACCTTAATTTTTGTAACTGTCAGTTGTGGTTATTTGTTGAGCATAATTTTTGTATGTGTGTTACATTTCCAAATGTTGTTGGACGCCCAGCTCAAAATTATTGCTCAAATCAGGACTACCAACAAGATTTATTAACAAATAACCCTAAAGATTGTTGTGAACCTTCAAATAAAATTTAATGTTAAAATCAAGGCTGCCAACTGAATTTATTAGTAGATAACGTTTCTAAAAATGTTATTGTACGTTCTAATCAAAATAACCATCTAAATCAGGGTGTTTTTGGACCATTCTATAATGTTTTTAACTGTTTTAAAACATTCTAGCACATTTTAGAACGTCTTAAAGCGTTCTGGAATGTTTTAAAATGATTCAAACTGTCTCAAAACGCTTGCAGAATCATTTAATGCTTTAAAACCCTCGACAATTTTGTTCTAAATTGTTTTACAATCTTTCAAAATATTCCAGAATGTTTTTGAACATTCTAGAACGTTCCAGAATGCCCTAGAATATTTTAGAATATTCCCAAAATGTTATAAAGTGCCTAAAATGTTTCAGAATAATTTCATGTTCAAAGAACTTTTTCAATTTGGCTTCAAAATGTTTTACAATGTTTTGGAACTTTCGAAGATGTGGTAGAATGTTCTAGAACATTCTAGAATGTCTCTAAAGTATTTTAGAACACTCTAAAATATTTAATACTACTTCAAAATGTTTTACAATTTTTCAAAGTGTCCCAGAATGTTTTAAAACACTCCAAAACGTCATACAATGTTTCAAAATATCCCAGAACGTTTTTAAATATTCTAGAATGTTCTAGAATATTATCGAACACTCTAGAACGTTCTAGTATTCCCTTAAATATTTGGAAAACGCTATACAATGCTCTAAAGTGTTCCAGGATGTTCTAGAATGTTTTAGAACGTTTTTATAATGATTCTAGGATGTTGTGGAACGTTCTAGAATATTTTACAGCATTCTAGAACGTTACAGAAAGCCCCAATAAGTCTTAGGACAATCCAAAGTGTTCTAAAACGTTCCAGAATGATTTTATGATGAAAAAACCTTTGCGATTTTTCTTTAGAATGTTTTACAATGTTTCGGAACATTCTAAGATGTTGTTGAGTGTCCTAAAATATTCTAGAATGTCTCTTCAATATTTCAGAATGTTGAACAATGTTTCAAAGTGTCCCAGAAGCCTTCAAAATGTTCCAGAATGATTTTATGTTGTGGAAAACTTTGCTCTAGCTTATAGAATGTTGTGAAATATCCTTAAAACATTCCAGAACGTTGCGGAATGTCTTAAAACGTTCCAGAGCATTCCAAAGTATTCTAGAATATTTTTATACGTTCCAAAAAATTCCAGAACGTTATGAAATGGTCCAAAGTATTCCAAAACGCTTCCAAAATAATTTCATGCTCAAAAAAAACTTGATGATTTGCTCCTAAATTTTAGACAATGTTACAAAATATTTTAGAACTTTTTAAAACATTCTAGGAAGTTCTATAAAATTGTCGAACTTTCTGGAATGTCGTAGAACACTCTAGAACGATATTCAATGATCTAAAATGTGCTAGAACAATTTTATATTCAAAAAACCTTGAATTTTGTTCCAAATTGTTATACAATGCTTCTAGAACATTCTAGAATGCTCTAAATTGTTTGAAAAGTGTTCCAGGACAATTTTATGTTGGGTAATTTTGTTCCAAATTGTTGTACAATGTTTGGAACATTTTAGAATGTTTAAGAACACTATTGAATCTTTATAACGTTTTCAAAACTATTTTATATTGAAAAAATCCTGACAGTTTTGCTTTAAAATGTTTTAAAATATTTAGAAGCATTCTATGTTGTTGTGGTATATCCTAGAAAATTAAACAGCATTCTAGAATGTTTTAGAACAATCCAAAGTGTTCTAGAATGTTCCAGAATGATTTAAAATTGGAAAAACCTTTTTCATTTTGCTTTTGAATGTTTTACAATGTCTTGAAACATTCTAGGATGTTGTAGAGTGTCCTGAAAAATTATACAGTTTTCTAGAACGTTCCACAAATCCCTAGAATGTTTTGGAACAATCCAAAGTGTTGTAAAACGTTCCAAAATAATTTTATGTTGAAAAAACTTTTTAGATTTTGCTTTACAATGTTTCGGAACATTCTACAATGTTGCGGAGTGTCCTACAACATTTTACAGCGTTCTGGAACGTTCCAGGAAGATTTGGAATATTTTAGAACAATCCAAAGTGTTGTAAAACGTTCCAGAATAATTTTATGTTGACAAAACCTTTTCAATTTTACTTTAGAATGTTTTATAATGTCTCGGAACATCCTAGAATGTTGTAGAGTGTTCCAAAAAACTATACAGCTTCCTAGAACGTTCCACAAAGTCCTACAATGTTTTAGAACAATTCGAAGTGTTGTAAAACGTTCCAAATAAATAAATCATGTTGAAAAAACCTTCTAAATTTTGCTTTAGAATGTTTTACAATTTTGGAACATTCAAGGATGTTGTGGAATATCCTAGAATATTATAGAGCATTCTAGAACGTTCCAGAAAGCTCTAGAATGTTTTAGAACAATCCAAAGTGTTGTGAAACATTCTAGAATGTTTTTATGCTAAAAAATCTTATTGATTTTGCTTTGGAATGTTTTATGATGTTCCAGAACATTCTAGGATGTTGTAAAGTGTCCTAAAAAAATCATACAGTTCTTTTAGAACGTTCCACAAACCCCTAGAATGTTTTAAAACAATCCAGAATGTTCTAGAATGTTCCAGAATAATTTTATGTTAAAAAACCTTTTTGATTTTTTTTGAGAAAGTTTTAAAATGTTTCGGAATATTCTAGGATGTTGTGGAGTATTCTAGAACATTATAGAGCATTCTAGAACGTTTTAGAAAGCCTTAGAATGTTCTAAAACAATCCAAAATGTTCTATAACATTTCAGAGTGATTTTATGTTTACAAAACCTTTCCAATTTTACTTCAGAATGTTTTATAATGTTTTAGAACATTCTAGGATGTTGAATAATATCTTAAAACATTATACAGCATTCTAGAACGTTTCAGAAAGCCTTAAAATGTTCTAAAACAATCTAAAGTGTTCTAAAATGTGCCAGAATGATTATAGGTTAAGGAAACCGTATTGATTTTGCTTAAGAATGTTTTACAATGTTTCGGAACATTCTAGGATGTTGTAGAGTGTCCTGAAAAATTATACAGTTTTCTAGAACGTTCCACAAAGCCTTAGAATGTTTAAGAACAATCCGAAGTGTTGTAAAACGTTCCAGAATAATTTTATGTTAAAAAAAAAACGTTTTGATTTTGCTTAAGAATGTTTTACAATGTTTTGGAGTATTCTAGAATGTTGTGGAATGTTCTAGAATAATATAGAGCATTCTAGAACGTTCCAGAAAGCCTTAGAATGTCCTTAAACAGTCCGAAGTGTTGTAAAACGTTCCAGAAAAATTTTATTTCGGAAAAACCATTTAAATTTTGCTTTAGAATGTTCTACAATGTTTCGGAACATTCTAGGATGTTGCAAAATGTCCTAGAACATCATACATCATTTTAGAACGTTCCAGAAAGTCTTAGAATGTTCTAGAACAATCCAAAGTGTTCTAAAATGAGCCAGAATGATTGCATGTTGAAAAAACCTTTTCAATTTTACTTTAGAATGTTTTATAATGTCTCAGAGCATTCTAGAATATTGTGAAATGTCCTAGAACATTATACAGCATTCTAGAACGTTCCAGAAAGTTCTAGAATGTTTTAGAACAATCCAAAGTGTTCTAAAATGTGCCAAAATGATTGTATGTTGAAAAAACCTTTTCAATTTTACTTTAGAATGTTTTATGATGTTTCAGAACATTCTAGGCTGTTGTAGAGTGTCCTTAAAAAATTATACAGTTTTCTAGAACGTTCCACAAACCCTTAGAATGTTTTAAAACAACCCAAAATGTTCTAAAATGTTCCAGAATAATTTTAAGTTGAAAAAATCTTTTTGATTTTGCTTAAGAATGTTTTACAATGTTTTGGAGCATTCTAGGATCTTGTAGAGTGTCCTAAAAAATTAATTAGCATTTTAGAATGTTCCACAAAGCCCTAGAATGTTTTAGAACAACCCAAAATGTTCTAAAACGTTCCAGAATAATTTTATGTTAAAGAAAACCGTTTTTATTTTGCTTAAGAATGTTTAATAATGTCTCGGAACATTCTAGGATGTTGTAAAAATTATACAGCTTTCTAGAACGTTCCACAAACTCCTAGAATGTTTTAAAACATGTTCTAAAATGTTCCAGAATGATTTTATGTTGAGAAAATTCTTTTGATTTCGCTTTAGAATGTTTTGGAACATTTTAGAATGTTTTGGAATGTTCTAGAACATTATACAGCATTCTAGAACGTTTTAGAAAGCCTTAGAATGCTCTAAAACAATCCGAAGTATTCTAAAATGTTCTAAAATAATTTTATGTTGGAAAAACTGCTTAGATTTGCTTTAGAATGTTTTACAAATTTTCGGAGCATTCTAGGATGCTGTGGAATGTTCTAGAATATTATACAACGTTCTAGAACGTTCCAGAAAGCCTAAGAATGTTTTAGAACAGTTCAAAGTGTCTTAAAACGTTCCAAAATGATTTTATGTTGAAAAAACCGTTTAGGTTTTTCTAGAGAATGTTTTATAATGTTTCAAAATATTCTAGGATGTTGTAGAGTGTCCTAGAACATTAAACAGTAGTCAAGAACGTTTTAAAAAGCCTTAGAATGTTCTCAAACAATTCAAAGTGTTCTAAAATGTGTCAGAATGATTGTAGGTCAAGAAAACCGTATTGATTTTGCTTCAGAATGTTTTACAATGTTTCGGAACATTCTACGATGTTGTAGAGTGTCCTAGAAACTTATACAGCATTCTAGAATGTTTCAGAAAGCCTTAGAATGTTCTAAAACAATCCAAAGTGTTCTAAAATGTGCCAGAATGATTTAAAACATTCCAGAACGTTGTGGAATGTCTTAGAACATTCCAGAGCATTCAAAAGTATTCTAGAAATGCTTCAGAATGTTTTAAAAGATTTTAGAACGCTTTAAATATTCCCAAAACGATTCCAGATCGATCTTAAGTTCAAAAAAAATTCTTTAGAATATTCTAGAGTTATTCAAAACATTCTAGAATGTTCCTGGATGTCCAGAGATGCTTTAGAACACTCCAGAACATTATTCAATGTTTCAAAGTATCCAAAAGCGTTTTAAAACATTGCAGAAATGTTCTACAATATTTTGGAACATTGTGGAATGTTTTAGAACATTCCAGAGTATTTGGCAACATTCTAGAATGTTCCTGGATGTCCAAAGATATTTTAGAACACTTCCCAACATTATTAAATGTTTTAAACGTGGTATAACATTAAAATTTATATTTTGTGGTTATTTGTTGAGCACATTTTTTGTATGTTTCAGGCGTCGTCCATGGAAAACCACCTAAAGACTCACCACAGCTACAAATGCGAAAAATGCGACTCAGTATTCCGTGTTAAAGCCCAATTAATCAAACATTACCAAACAGTCCATACGGATTTGTCAAGCAAATTTTTCCAGTGTCCCCACTGCTCGAAATTATTCTCAATCAAGACAAACCTAAAACGTCACATTTTGATACACACTGGCGCTAGTAAGCCATTTTCCTGCGATTCTTGTGACAAAAGTTTTCCAGACAAAGCACGGCTGCAAGAGCACATGTTGAAACATGTTGGGATACCGTTATTCAGTTGTTCTATTTGTAAATATTCCGCCTGGACGCAAAAGAAGCTAAAAATGCATCAATTTGATTATCACAAGCCTGATTTTACCAGAATTGAGTGTTCGCCTCAAATTGAGGACAATTCCGAAAAAATTAATATTGGGGTGAGAGTTCATTGCGAAAAATGCACTTTTTGCGAAAGATCTTTTGCAGATAATGAAAGTTTGAAACGTCACATTATGACACATATTCAAAATGTCGGAAAAACTAACAAGTGTGAAGTTTGCGGCATTGAATTCGCAGAAAAAGAAGCTTTATCTTTACATATTAAATCGCATTCGGTCGAGAATTTGTTTGCGTGCGCGTATTGCCCCGAAACATTCGCCAAATCAAGTACGCAAACCAATAATTAATTATTTATTGTATTAATTAATAAAAATTTTAGGGGAATTATACCGCCACACAATTCAAGCCCACCTGGAAAACACAATTAATCCCATTGAGCTACAAAATAATATTTTGGTTATAAATAATGATGATCCAAGTGAAGATGGCTCTTACAAATGCCCGATTTGTGCCAAATTATTCCAAAGCAAAAGCAATTTTTGGCGCCATTTGTTGACGCACGCCAAAGAAAAACCGTTTAAATGCAAATTTTGTGAGCATAGATGCAATGATCCTGGATATTTGGAGGTAATTATTTTATGGGGGTGGCCCTGAAGAAGAAAACTAATAATAATATAATATATTTATTGACTAAACTTTTGGTAGCCCCAAATGTCCCAAAATGTCCCACATAATAAAACCAGGACACTTTTTAATAAATATTCTTATTTTGTGGTTATTTGTTGAGCATATTTTTTGTATGTTGTCATGCTTTGTTGATTGTTTTAAAACGTTCTGAACAGTTTAAGATGTTATAAAATATCCAAAAATGTTTCTGAAATATTGCAGAATGTTTTAAAACATTCCAAAGTGTCTCAAAATGCTTTTAATTGGAAAAATATTAACAATTTGTCTCTATAATGTTAGACAGTATTTCAAATTGTTTTAAAACGTTCCGGAATGTCCTGAAACAATCCAAACTGTCTTTAGAACATTATTAAATGTTTTAAAACATAGCAGAATGTTTTTATGTTAAAAAAACTTATTTTGAAACATTTTGGAATCTTCTAGAACATTCCAGATTATTTTAAAACATTCTAAAACGTTCCTGGATGTCTAAATATATTTTAGAACACTTCCGAACATTATTAAATGTTTTAAATGTTTTAAACGTGTCAGCTGTGGTTAAATGTTGAGCATATTTTTTGTATGCTGTCTTATTTTGTAAACATTGCTTTAAAATGTCTTAAAACATTTCGAAACTTTGTGGGATGTTGTAAATTATCCTACAATACTTCTAGAATATTTCAGAACAGTCTAGAACATTCCAGAATATTTTGGAACATTCAAAAATGTGATACATTAATTTAAAATATCCTAAATTGTTTCGGAATGTTCTAAAACACTCCTGAATTTTTTTAAACACTTTAGAATGTTTCAAAAACAATCCAGACTGATTTAAAATACTTCAAAATGTTTTGAAATATTTCAGAATTTTCTTAAATATTCCAGAATGTTATTAAACACTTCAAAATGTTACAAAACACTCAAGAATGTTTTAAAACCCTCGAAAATGTTCTAAAATGCTCCAAAATGTTTGTAAACCATTCAAAATGTTTCAAATCTCTTGAAAATGTTTTAAAATAATCCACAATGTCTTTAAACCCTCAAAAATGTTTTGAAATACTCCAGAATGTTTCTAAATACTCCAAAATGTTTCAAAACTCTTAAAAACTTTTAAAATACTTCAGAATGTATTTAAAAAACCTGCAAAATGTTTCAAAACTTTCCAAAATGTTTTGAAATACTCCAAAATATTGAAAAATTCTCCAGGATGTTTCAAAATATTCTGGAGTGTTTTAAAATATTTTAGAATGTTTTAAAACCCTCTAGAATGTTTTTGAACGCTCCAAAATGTTTGAAAACCCTCCAAAATGTTTCAAAACACTCCAGAATATTTTAAAACCCTCTAAAATGATTCAAAACATTTTAAATTGTGGTGTAATACTCCAGAATGTTTCAAAACACTTCAAAATGTCTCAAAACCCTTAAAAAGGTTTTAAAATACTTTCGAATGTTTTAAAACTCTGCAAAGTGTTTCAATTCCTTTCCATAATGTTTTGAAATATTCCAGAATGTTTTAAAAAACTCAAAAATGTTTCAAATCCCTTCAAAACGTTTCAAAACACTTCAGAATTAAAAAAAAAACAATCAAAATGTTTTAAAACTTTCCAAAATGTTTTGAAATAATTCAGAATGTTTTAAAACTTTGTAAAATGTTTCCAAACCCTTCAAAATGTCTTGAAAAACTCCGGAATGTTTTAAAACCGTCCAAAATATTCTGAAATATTCCAGAATGTTTCAGAACCCTCTAAAATGTTTTAAAATACTCTGGAATGTTTTAAAACTCTCCAAAGTGTTTTAAAATCTTCTAAAATGTTTCAAAATACTCCAGAATGTATTAAAATATTCCAGAATGATTTAAAATCCTGTTTCAGGACAATTTAAAATGTTTTGAAACACTTCAGAATGTTCAAAAATACTCAAGAATGTTTCAAGACCCTCTAAAATGTTTTGAGATACTTAGGAATGTTTTAAAACTCTCCTGAATGTTTCAGGACATTTCAGAATGTTTTAAGACACTTTTAAATGTTTGAAAACACTCCAAAATATTTGAAAACCCTCCAAAATGTTTTGAAATACTTCAGAACGTTTCAAAATAGTCCAAAATGTTTCAAAACCCTGTAAAATGTTTTGAAATACTTTAAAAATGTTTTAAAACCATTCAAAGTATTTTAAAATGTTCCAGAATTTTTCAAAACACTTCAGAATGATCTAAAGATGTTCCATAGTGTTTTAAAATATTCCAGAATGTTTAAAGACCCTCCAGAATGTTTCAAAACCTTCCAAAATGTTCAAAATGTTTCAAAATCCTTTAAAAGGTTTTGAAATACTCCAGCATGTGTCAGAATACTCTAAAATGTTTTAAAACTGTCCAAAGTATTTTAAAATATTGCAGAATGTTCCAAAATACTTCAGAATGATTTAAAACACTCTAGAATATCTCAAAATGTTCCAGAGTGTTTTAAAATATTCCAAAATGTTTTAAAACCTGCCAGGATGTTCTAATACAATACAGAATGTTTCAAAACCCTCCAAAATGTTTCAAATTACTCCAGAGTGTTCGACAAAACTTCGTTCGATTCAAAATACTTCAGAATGTTTCAATTTATTCCAAAAAGTTTTAAAATATTTTTAAAGCCCTCTAAAATGTTTAAAAATTCATGAAAATGCTCCAGAATGTTTTAAAACCCTTCAAATTGTTGCAAAACCCTCCAAAACGTTTTGAAATATTCCAGAATGTTTCAAAATACTCCAAAATGTTTTGAAACCCTTCAAAATATTTTGAAACCCTTCACAATGTTTCAAAATATTCCAGAATGAATTAAAATACTCCAAAATGTTTCAAAATCCTCAAAAATATTCCAAAATACTCCAAACTGTTTCAAAACCCTCCAAAATGTTTCAAAATACTCCAAAATGTTTTAAAACCGTTCAAAGTATTTCAAAATTGTTTCAGAACATTCCAGAATTTTTTTAAACACCTTTAAATGTTTAAAAAGAATCCAGACTGAATTGATAAACTTCAGAATGTTTTAAAATATTTCAAAATTCTTTTGAAACCTTTCAAAGTGTTTAAAAATCCTCGAAAATGTTTTAAAATACTCAAAATTGTTTCAAAATAGCCCAGAATGTTTTAAAACCCTCCAGAAAGTTTTGAAATATTCCAGAATGTTTCAGAATACTCCATAATGTTTTAAAACCATCCTAAGTATTCTAAAATATCCCAGAATGTTTTGAAACTCTTCCAAAAAAACTTGGGGACGTTATAAAATGTTCTACAATAATTTTAAAGTATTTCAAAAGCCTCAAAAATGTTTTAAAATGCTCCAGAATGTTTTAGAATATTCCAGAATGTTTTAAAACCTTTTAGAATGTTTCAGAACACTCTAGAATGTTTTAAAACACTTTAGAATGTTTGCAAACATTTGAGAATGTTTTGAAATACTCCAAAATGTTTTAAAATCACTCCAAAATGTTTGAAAACTGTCAAAATGTTTCAAAACCCTTGAAAATGTTTTGAAATACTTCAGAATGTTTCAAAGTACTTCAAAATGTTTGAAAACCGTTTAAAACATTCAAAAATGTTTCAATACCCTCCAAAATGTTTTGAAATACTCAAGAATGTTTCAAAACTCTTTAAAATGTTTTAAAATACTCCACAATGTTTTAAAACCTTGTAAAATGTTTTAAAATCCTGTAAAATGTTTCAAAACCCTCCAAAATGTTTTGAAATACTCAAGAAAGTTTTATAATAGTCCAAAATGTGGTAAAACCCTTCAACAAGTTTAAAAATACTCCAAACTGTTTTCAAACCTTCCAAAATGTCTTAAAATACTTTAGAATGTATGAAAGCCATCCAGAGTGTTTTAAAACTCTTGAAAATATTTTGAAATACTCCAGAATGTTTCAAAACTCTTCAAAATGTTTTAAAATACTCAACAATGTTCTAAAATAATCCAAAATGTGGTAAAACCTTCCAAAAAGTTTTAAAATACTCCAAAATGTTTCAAAACTCTTTCAAATGTTTTAAAATACTCCTCAATGTTTTAAAACCCTGTAAAATGTTTCAAAACCCTCCAAATTGTTTTGAAATACTCCAAAATGTTTTAAAATACTTCAGAATGTTTTATAAGCTTGCAAAATGTTTTGAAATACTCCAGAATGTTTTCAAATACCTTCCAAAATGTTTTAAAACCCTTGAAAATGTTTCAAAATACTCTAAAATGTTATAAAATCGTACAAAGTCTTTTAAAATGTTCCAGAATATTTGAAAACACTCTAGAAAGTTTCAAAACAATCCAGAATGTCTTAAAACACTTCAGAATATTTTAAAATATTCCACAATATTTTAAAATATTTCAGAGTGTTTTAAAATATTCCAGAATGTTTCACAACTCTCCAAAATGTTTTAAAATACTTCAAAATGTCTTAAAATACTCCGAAAAACTTGAAAATCATCAAAAATGTTTCAAAGCCTTTGAAAATGTTTTAAAACACTTCATAATGCTTTAAAACTTCCTAAAATGTCTCAGAACCCTTCTAAATGTTTTGAAATACTCCACAATGTTTCAAAATACTCCAAAATGTCTAAAAACCCGCAAAAATGTTATAAAATATTCCAGAATGTTTCAAAAGATTCTAAAGTGTTTGAAAATATTCTGCAATGTTTCAAAACACTTCAAAATGTTTTAAAATATTTAAGAATGTTTCAAAACACTTCAGAATGTTTCAAAACCCTTTAAAATGTTTCAAAACCCTCCAAAATGTTTTAAAATACTTCAGAATGTTTCAAAATACTCTAAAATGTTTCAAAACCCTTGAAAATGTTTTAAAATACTCAAAAATATTTTAAAACCCTTTAAAATGTTTTGAAATACTCCAATATGTTTCAAAATACTTTCAAAATATTCCAGAATGTTTTGAAATGTTCCAGAATGTTTTATAACACTTCAAAATGTTTCAGAACACTCCAGAATGTTTTGAAATGTTCCAGAATGTTTAAAACCCTCCAAAATGTTTTGGAATACTCCCAAATGTTTCAAAACACTTCAGAATGTTTCAAAACCCTCTAAAATGTTTTGTAATATTCCAGAATGCTTTAAAACCCTTAAAAATGTTTTAAAACCCTCGAAAATGTTTTGAAATACTCCAGAATGTTTCAAAATTCTTCAAAATGTTTCAAAGTGTTTTGAAATATTCCAGAAAGTTTGAAAATCATCCAAAATGTTCCAAAACCTTTGAAAATGTTTTAAAATACTCCAAAATATTTTGAAACCTTTCAAAATGTTTTGAAATACTCCAGAATGTTCCAAAATACTCCAAAATGTTTTAAAACCGTCTAAAGTATTTTAAAATGTTCCGGAAAACTTTAGGACGTTATAAAATGTTATAAAATGTCCTAAAACGTTCTTAGAACATTCCACAATATTTTAAAATACTCTAGAACGTTCCAGAATGTTTTTAAAAAATTGAATTATTTTAAGATACACATGCGGAAACACACCGGCGAAAAACCCTACACCTGTTTATACTGCCCCCGAACATTTTCCACCAGCAGTTACTTACGAAGACACGAAAGAGACGTCCACAAAATTGACATTGCCAGCAAAAAAACAGACATGTCAATACTAAAGTGTCAAGTTTGCAACAAAAGATTCAGTAAGACAAATTACGTGAGCCACATGCAGAGCCACCAAAAAGACCCGCCCCCGTGGAATTTCTCATGCTGTTTTTGTCAGAAGAGTTTTATGGACATAAGTAAGTTAAATACAGGGTGACCTAAAATGGATTTAATAAGTAATTATTTTAGAAACATTACAAAATCATTTGATTGCGGACCATCAAGGGGAAGTTACGAATAATCCGCAAACGCAGACAAGTCAACCGATTGAAATTGTTGAAGCAACTCGTAAGTATTTAATTTTGGCGCCAAATTTGAATTAATTATTTTTTTTTTGCAGCTTCGGTTTCGTCGGTCGTAAAAACTGAACCACTTGGAGATTTGACAATTAAAGTAGAAGTACAAGATTATGAAGAATTTATTCTTCCAGATCAATTCGGTGCTTAATTTTATTTGTGGATATTTTTGGTACATTTAATTTTTAAAATAGCTGCTAATTTATTATTTTACTGTATATTAATAAATATTTTAAAGCACAAGTTTGTACCAAACTGCGCGGAGCTAAATTGAACAACTGAGTTAGTCGTCTTGTGATTATTGTAGTGAAAAAAGTGTGTGCAGTGCTTAAAAACTTTCTAAAATGTCTTCGGAAATCTTAAAATAAGTCTTCTAAAGGTATAAATTATTTTTTATGCTTGTAATTTAATAATTGATCATTAAAAAATTATTTTATTTAATGTAGGTCATGGAGGAAAGGTTGCAGAAGGCTAAGGTCAGTAAAAACATTTTTTTTTAAATGTTTTAGAACATAGAAAGTCTTAAAATATTCCTAACTGTCTTAAAATTATTCTTAAACAGTTTATAAATATTCCAGACTGATTTAAAATACTTCAGAATGTTTCAAAACCCTCTAAAATATTTTAAAATACTCCAAAATGTTTTAAAACCTTTCAAAATGTGCTTAAAAATCTTGGAGAATATTTCTAGAAAAGGGTGAAATGTTTTAAACAATCAATAATGTCCATAAAATATTTTTATTTATTCAAGAACGTAATACATTGTCCCAAAATCTTCCAGGAAGTTTAAAAATAATTTCATATTGAGAAAACACCAAGGATTTTGACCCAAAATGTTCCAAAAGGTTGTGACGTACTCGAGAGCATTCTGAATGCTCTATAATTTTGCAAAACGTTGTACAATAATCCAGGGTTTTTAAGAATGTCCTAAAATTATTTTATATTGAACAAAACTTTGAAATAATGCTCCAGATTGATACAAAACCTTCCAGAACGTAATACAATACTCCAAAATCTTCCAGAAAGTTTTTAAATAATTTAATGTTGAGAAAACATCGATTGATTTTGTTCATAAACGTTCCAGAATGTTGTGCAATGCTCTAGAACATTTCCAAGCTGTCTAAGAACATTCTAAAACGTTCAAGAATGCTCTATAATGTTCCAGAACGTTATACAATATTCCAGAAGATTTAAAAACACCCCACTATGATTTTCTGTTAAAAAAACTTGGGAGATTATGCTGCAGACTGTTTTATAATTTTAAAATGTTTTAGAACATTTCGCAACGTCCCTAATATATCTCAGAATGTTCCAAAATGCTCCAAAATCTCACTGACAGTTCCACAATGTTTCAAAATATTTCAGATTGTTTTAAAAACCTCAAAAATATTCCAAAACCGTCCAAAATGTTTTGAAATACTCTAAAATGTTTCAAAATACTCTAAAATATTTCAAAACGCTTCAAATTGTTTTAAAATACTCCAGAATGTTTCAAAATATTACAAAATGTTTCAAAACTCTCCTGCATGTTTCAAAACAATTCAGAATGTTTTAAAACCCTGCAAAATGTTCTAAAATCCTTCCAAAATGTTTTGAAATACTTCAGAATATTTTTAAATCCTTAAAAATATTTAAAAACCTTCCAAAATGTTTTGAAATACTCCAGAATGTTTCAAAATACTACAAAATGTTTGAAAACTCTCCTGCATGTTTCAGAACAATTTAGAATGTTTTAAAACCTTGCAAAATGTTTCAAAACCCCTCCAAAATCTTTTGAAATACCCCAGAATGCTGTGAAATATACCAAAATGATTTAAAACCCCTAAAAATATTTCAAAACCTTCCAAAATGTTTTAAAATCCTTCTGAATGTTTCAAAATACTCCAAAATGTTTCAAAACCTTTAAAAATGTCTTAAACTCTCCAAAATGCTTCAGAACGTTTCAAAATCCTGAAAAATATTTCAAAACCCTCTAAAATGTTTTAAAATACTACAGAATATCTTAAAACCCTCAAAAATATTTCAAAATCCTCTAAAATGTTTTGAAATACTCAAAAAAGTTTCAAAATACTTCAAAACCCTTGAAAATGTTCTAAAATACTCCAAAATGTTCCAAGACTTTGCAAAACGTTTCAAAACCCTCCAAAATGTTCTAAAATACTTTTAAATGTTTCAAAATATTCTAAAGTGTTTTATAATACTCCAAAATGCTTTAAAACTCCTAAATGTTTCAGAACACTTCAGAATGTTTTAAAACTCTGCGAAATGTTTCAAAACCTTCCAAAATGTTTTAAAATACTCCAGAATGTTTCAAAATACTCCAGAATGCTTCAAACCTTTTAAAAATGTTTTAAAATACTCCAAAATGTTTTTAAACTCTCAGAAATATTTCAAAATCCTTCAAAATGTTTTAAAATACTCTAGAATATTTCAAAATACTTCAAAATGTTTTAAAATAACCCAGAATGTCTTAAAACCTAGTAAAATGTTCCAAAACTCTCCAAAATGTTTTCAAGTACTCCAGAATGTTTTAAAATACTCCAAAATGTTTTAAAACCCTCCAAAATGTTCAAGAACACTTCAGAATGTTCTAAAATACTTAACAATGTTTCAGAACACTTCAGAACATTTTAAAATACTTCAGAATGTTTCAAAACATTCCAGAATGTTTCAAAACCCTCCAAAATGTTTCAAAACACTTAAGAATGTTTAAAAACCCTCAAAATGTTCCAGAACCCTCCAGAATGTTAAGAAATAATCCAGAATGTTTTAAAATACTCTAAAATGCTTGAAAACCATCCAAAATGTTTCAAAACCCTTGAAAATGTTTCGAAATCTTGCAAATTATTTCAAAACCCTCCAAAATATTTTAAAATACTCCAGAATAATCTAAAACTCTCCAAAATGTTTTAAAACCCTCTAAAATGTTTTGAAATACTCAACAATATTTTAAAATGTTTTAAAACTGTCCAAAATGTTTTAAAATTACTTCAGAATGTTCCAAAACTCTCCAAAATCCTTGAAAATGTTTTAAAATATCCCAGAATGTTCTAAAACCGTCCAAAGTGTTTTATAATCCTGAAAAATGTTTTAAAATACTCAAGAATGTTTCAAAATACTTCAAAATGTTTCAAAACACTTCAGAATGTTTTAAAACCCATGCGAAATGTTTTAAAACCTCTCCAAAATCTTTTGAAATACCGTAGAATGTTTTGAAATACTCCAGAATATTTTAAAACCCTTGAAAATGTTTTAAAATACTCCAGAATGTCTTAAAACCTTGAAAAATGTTTCAAAACCCTCCAAAATGTTTCGAAATACTCCAGAATGTTTAATAATACACCAAAATGTCTCAAAACCTTTAAAAGTGTTTAAAAATACTACAGAATGTCTTAAAACCCTCAAAAATATTTCAAAATGTTTTAAAATTCTTCAGAATATTTTAAAATCTTATAAAATATTTTAAAATACTTCAGAATGTTTTAAAATCCCTCAAAATGTTTCAAAACCCTCCAGAATGTTTTAAAATACTCCAAAATGTTTCATAACCCTCCACAATGTTTAGATATACTTCAGAATGTTTTAAAACTCTGCAAAATGTTTCTAAACCCCTTCAAAATGTTTTGGACTACCCCAGAATGTTTTAAAACCCTCAAATATATTTCAAAACCCTACAAAATGTTTTGAAATACTCTAAAATGTTTGGTAACCTTCCAAAATACTACAAAATGTTTCAAAATATTCTAGAGTGTTTTAAAATATTCCAGAACACTTCAGAATGTTTCAAAACACTCCAGTATGTTTTAGAACTCTTAAAAATGTTTCAAAACCCTCCAAAATGTTTCATAATACTCTAGAATGTTTCAAAATACTCCAAAATGTTCTAAAACTCTCCAAAATGTTTCAAAATACTCCAAATAATAATAAATAACTGACAAATTTGCTCCAAAATCTTCCAGAAAGTTTTAAAATAATTTCATGTTATAAAAACATCGATAATCTTGTTTCAGAAGGTTGTGCAATACTTTAGAACATTCTTAACTGTTCAGAACACCCTAAAACGTTTCAAAATTATTAATAAAATCTTTCAGAACATTGCAAAATATTCCAGAAAATTTTAGATTGTCCTACAATGATTTTATGTTGAAAAAACTTCGATAATCTTACTGTAGAATGTTCTAAAACGTTCTAGAACTTACAAGAAGTTTTTTAAAATATTTTAGAATGTTTCGAACATTCCAGACCTTCCTAAAAGTTTCCAGAACGTTCTAGAATAATTTTATGCTAGGAAAACCTCAATTACTTTATTCCAGAATACTAAAAAATGTTTTAAAAAGCCGCCAATTTACTGCCATCTCTAAAGATATTTGAGAACTACCAACTGTCATTCGTAAATAAAAAAACAAAATGGTTGTGGTATATATTAAAATTGTTATGTTACAAGCACAATTAATAATTTAATAAACTATTTCCTTCTTCCGTTATTAGTCTATGCATTCTTCTAATATGTACACTCAAAGCGCTGGACTTCCGGAACGGTTTAGAGCACTCCGAACAAATGTAGGGCTTCTCCCCAGTGTGTACCCTCAAATGAGCCTTCAAATCGGATGAAGTTTTCGTTTTATACTCGCAAAATTTGCATTTCACATCAATTTGGTGCGTCAATAAATGTTTTTTGTACTCGGCCGCAGGTGCAATCCTACATTTACAAATCTTGCATTTGTGGGGCTTCTCCCCTGCGTGCACCCTCGAATGCTGCTTAAAATCATTCCCGTTTTCGCTTTTAAAGTCGCACAAATTACACTGGTATAATTTTTCGCCGATGTGGTGCGTTCTAATATGAATATTTAAGCTGCTGTTTTGAGTGTACTTCCGGTGGCATAAGTGGCACTGGAATGGTTTGGCGCCGGTGTGGACACTCATGTGGATTTTTAGGCTCGTGTTGTTTCTGAAGCCTTTTTGGCAATCGGGGCATTTGTAAGGGCGGTGGTCGTTGTGATAGCGAATATGGTCGCGGTATTTTTCCCTCGTGTTGAACGATTTTGGACACGCAGGACACTTAAGAACCTTATTTTTCAAATCTGCAATCAATTTATTTGAAAAAATTATTTGTAGCACTTTTTTTGTTACTTACGGTCAAACTCCAACAAGCTTTCTGAATTATGTTCTTGAATTTTGTTGTCACGCATATAATTTGACAAAAGTGAGCTTTCATTGCTCGAATCTTCCGCTACTAAGTCCTCATTAACTTCTTCTTTAATAAATATCTCTTCTGTTGGTATTTCGTCATTTATTTCAATAGGTTCTTCTTTTATTTGTATTTGACATTCCATTTTTGTACTTTAAAAACATTTCATTTCCATTCTTCAATAAATATTGCACATAATTGTTTATAAAATACTCTAATTTACAATAAATATTTAGGTTATTGATGACAGCAGACGTCATTCGATAATCAATGTTGCCAACTGTATTTTGAATCGCAAAGAGTAACAGCGGATATTTTGGAGAATTGTTGCCAACTGTCTGATATTGTTTTGGAAAAAAATTAACAAAAATATTTTTATTATTATTTTTATTATGTATTTTCATCAGTGTGTATAATTTTATGATAGTTTAAATGGTCTAACCGTTTGAATGTTTTTTTACAAACTTCACAAGAAAATGATCTTTCATCCGTATGTACAAGTTGATGTCGCTTTAAATCTGCCGATTGTTTAAACGGCCTGTTACAAACTTCACAAGTGTATGATTTTTCGCCAGTGTGTATAAGTTTATGCCTCTTCAAATTAAACGACTTTGGGAATATTTTTTTGCAGACTTCACACGTAAATATTTTTTTACCAGTGTGTACATTTTTATGCAGCATTAAATCTTCCGACTGTCTAAATGATTCGTTGCATACTTCACAAATAAAAGGTTTTTCATCAGTGTGTTTGAGTTTATGATATTTATAAGTTGCCAGTTGTCTGAATGATTTGTTGCAAACTTCACAAGTAAATGGTTTTCCGTCAGTGTGTAAAAGTTTATGATCCTTTAAAGTTTGATAATGTCTGAATGATTTTTTGCAAACTTGACAAATAAATGGTTTTTCACCACTGTGCAAAAGTTTATGTTTCTTTAAATTTCCCGCCCACCGGAATGACTGATTGCAAATTTCACAAGTAAACGGTCTTTCACCAGTGTGTACAAGTTTATGCTCCTTTAATTGACCAGCCCGCCGGAATGACAGTTTGCAAACTTCACAAGTAAATGGCTTTTCGTTAGTGTGTACAGGTTTATGCCGGTTTAAAATCTGGCTACTACTGAATGATTTGTTACAAATTTCACAAGTAAATGATTTTCCACCAGTGCGCAAATGTTTACTAATGTGTACAAGTTTATGTTGCTTTAAATTGTCTTGCCGTTTGAATGATTTGTTGCAAACTTCACAAGCGAACGGTTTTTTGCCAGTGTGTGTAAGTTTATGCTTCCTTAAATATTGCGAAAGTTTGAATGATTTGTCACAAACATCGCAAGTAAATTTATTATTGGTGTGTGTTGAATCATGAATTTTTAGATGTTGTAGCAAATCTTCATTGTTACTAAATTCTTCATTACAATTTTGACATTTATGTAACTTTTCATCGGGACACGTTTCGAGACAATTATATTGTTCACAAATATTTTCGTTTTTGATTGTAAATGGGACAAAATTATCTGCAATAATATTTTCATCTTCATTACAGTTGTTATCTGGCTCAGGATTTTCTTGTTTAATCTCACATAGTAAAAATTCTTGTTCATCATTCATTACTAATGCATCTGATTCTTTCTTAATAATAGCGTCACAGTTGACTATTTCTATATTAGTTCCAGTTTGGGGTTCTGAAAAACTTGTATCATAAATCAAATAAAACTAATGAATATTTATACAAACCACTTTTTTCCGTTATTTGCTGAGCATATTTTACGAATATATCTTGCAAACATTTTTGTTCTGTTTTGACGTCTATTTTCACACTGTTTTCAGTTTGAAATTCTGAATTGGTTATTCGAACTGATAAATATTTATACGAACTGTCAGTTGTGGTTAACTGTTGAGCAAATTTTTTGTATGCTGTCATATTTTGCAAGCATTTCCGTTTGAATTCGTAAAAGTTATTCAAACTATTTTCACATTCACCGCAAATATGCTCCGGAATATTCAAAATAAGGTCCTGAAATGAATATAAAACATATTTCTATTGAATATATGTTAGGTTAGGTTACTTACATTTTCAGGAAAACAATATTTCAGTTTATTTACGATATCATTTGTATCTTCCGACTCCACAAGCTTAAAATAACTTTTTTTGTTGAGGCAAAGTAAACAAATATCAATTAAATAAGACATTTTGTTGAATTTTTAACAACAGAAAACAATTAAACGATTTCACAGTACATGCAAGCTCCAAAAGCAATGTTGCCGACCTTTTAAAACAAAATATTTTAGTTTTGATGTGCCAAAGTTTGAATTATTTGCAAGTTCTTGCAAAAATTAACGCTCACATGGCTCCCAATTTGTCCAAATGCTACAAAATGTCCCACATACACAAAACCAGGACGTAATATAACAAATATACGAACTGTCAGTTGTGGATATGTGTTGAGCATATTTTTTGTACGTTGTCATTGCTTTAAAGTATATCAGAACGTTTTGGAGCTTTCTAGGATGTTGTAAATTATTCATAATATCCATAGACTATTTCAGAACACTTTTAAATCCAGAATTATTTCATATTGCCCGTTTTGTGTAATGAAATTTATGTTTCCCACCGCTTTGACAATTAACCACGGATCCGCCATTTTGTGCTGCTCCAATTTTGATAGCAATGTAGCCAACTGCTTATAAAACGAATCAACAAAATTAATTCAAAACCTGATTTACAGTATAATTTATAAAGTTTATTTGAACTAATACTGTTTAAAATTTTTTGAATTCGTTGCAAGTTCTTGAAAAAATAAACATGGCTTCCAATTTGAATGTTACTGCCAACTTTCTTAATGAAAATGAAGGATTCATCCAGGATGTCCAAATGTCCCACATACACTAAACCAGGACGTAATATAATACCTGTATTACACGATTCAATTTCTTCATAATACGAGACACTTCGTGAATTTTTTCTTCATGAAGAAATTCATTAATTTATTGACGAATTAGAACGTGTTCTATTTTTCGACAATTTTCTAGGGAATTCTAGGGTTTTCTCCACATTTTGTCGTTGCCAACCTTTGAATTGGACATTGTCCTCCAAACTTTTTTGCGGTTAAGTTTGTTTCATTCTAAAGAGATAACTGAGAAAATTCTAATTTCATTGTACTTCTAATTCTACAGAAACTTACAAAAAACAATACAAAAATTAACGACAGTAAAATGACAGCTGATATTTAGGTTGGTATTATTAAATTCTTCACAATAAATTGATGGAAATCTTCATGTGTGTAAAAACGAACCGACATTTTTCTGCTTGACAATAAATTCACGAAGAAATTCAAGGACAACTTCATGAATATCTTCATGAATAAATTGAATCGGCATAACAAATATTTACAAGAACTGTCAGTTGTGGTTATACGTTGAGCATATTCTTTGTATGCTGCCTTATTGCTTCAAAATGTGTGAAAATGTCCAAGAACATTTTGGAACATTCTAGGATGTTTCGAACTATCCTTGAACATTTCATAATGTCCCTAGAATATTTCAGAACACTCTAAAACGTTCCTGAGTTTTTGGAACACTCCTAAACGTTATAAAATGTACTAAAATGATGCCATGCTGATAAATGTGTTCCAGAATGTTCTAAGACGTTTAAAAAGGTTTTTTATTATAATTTTACATATGAATGAACACAGTATAATTAATTAACAATCTAAAAAAAGCAATTTTAAAGCGAAATATCAAGTTTTTTTGAAAATTGCTAATAATTATAAGAACTGTCAGTTATGGTTACTTGTTGAGCATATTTTTTGTATGCTGTTATATTTTGTAGACGTATTTCAGTGAACCCAGAACGTTTCGTAACATTCTAGGATGTTTTATAATGTTCTGGAATACCCCTTAACATCATATAAAGTTTTAAAGTATTCCATAACTTTCTGAAATGATTTCAATTTATGGAAACTGTCCTAGAACAATATAAGATATTGTGGAATGTTCTGAAATATTTCAGAGCACTTCAAGACCTCATAGAATATTCCAGAACGTTTTAAAACGTTCCAAAACCTTACAAAACTTTCCAGATTTGTTCTAAAACGTCTCAAAAAGCTTCAGAACTTCACAAAATAATTTATGTTCAATGCCTATTTGTAACGGTACAGCTACATTTTTATTAAGATCCGTCATATCGTAGCAATGTAGCCAACTGTTTATAAAACGTTACTTTGTATAAATGTCAAACTGCAGTGAACAAAAGTGACTCCAATTTTTTATAATAATTCTGCACATGGTTTATAGTCTTAATTAACAATAAATTATAAAACTGTCAGTTGTGGTTACTTGTTGAGCATATTTTTTGTATGTTGTTATATGTTGTAGACAACCGGAACGCTAGAAAACCCCAGAACGTTATAAAACGTTCCAAAACCTTATAAATCCTTTCAGATTAATTTTATGTTCAGGAAACCGTGACAAATTTGTTCCAAAACGTCTCAAAAGGCTTCAGAACTTTACAAAATAATTTCATGTTGAAAAACAGTGATGATATGTTCTAGAATGTTTTAAGACGTTCCAAAACGTTGTAGATTGTTTTTTAACATTCAAAGATGTTGTGGACTGTTACCATTCCAGAAAGATCTTAAAATATAGCTTCAAAATGTTTCAAAATGTCCCACATACACAAAGCAAATATTTATAAGAACTGACAGTTGTGGTTATTTGTTGAGCATATTTTTGTACGTTGTCATATTGTATAAGCTGCTTTAAATTATATCAAAACGTTTTGTAGCATTCTAGAATGTTGTAAATTATTCCATAATGCCCCTAGAATATTTTAAGACACTTCCAAACGTTATACAATTATTTAGTTTGACAAGTAAATAAAGATACGCCATTTTGTGTTGGCATCGTTAGCAACATAGAAATGTAGCCAACTGTTTATAAAACGTATAAATGTCAAACTTAAATGAACAAAACACTTTTAAATAATAATTTTATTCCTTTAATCCATGAATTAACAATATTGACATTCAAAACCTGATTCACAATACAATTTATAAAGTTTGTTTAAACTAGCAGTGCAACAAGAATATTTAAAGCTATAAGCCCATTTTACATTAGTATAACAATGTAATAAAAATAAATAAGGGCTAGGAGAAACCAGATTTATTCCTTAAGTTTAATTTCACAGAATAACTCTGGCTTTAAATGAATTTTCATTCTGTGTGCTGGTAGGAACAATGTTTTTCAATCGGTAAATTGTTTTCCACTAGTTTTTATTGCAACAATCGGAATAATTTGTCACAAACTTCACAAGCGTATGATTGCTTTGATTTTGTTGCATTTTTAACCACAGAAAACAGTTTAAAACGTTTTACGAACAGGCATGCTCTGAAAACAAGGTTGCCAACCTTCTAAAAGAAATTGCGAATATATTCAAGTTTATTTTCAGTACCAACTGTACTCTAGACGTGCGTCAGACCAACATGGTTCCCAAATGACAGAAACAATTTTTTGAGGTTATCTGTTGAGCAAATTTTGCTACATTTTTTAATTAATGTACAAGTTATTTAGTTTTTTAATTTGTTATAATACAAAATTGAAAAATATACATTATGTTTGATTTATTATTTTCAATCAGCGTTACAAGAAGACGATTTTTTGACATTATGTGTTAAACGGTGCCGTTTCAAATAGTGTGGCAGCTTGAATGATTTATTGCAAACTTCACAAGTAAATGGTTTTTTATCAGTGTGCACAAGTTTATGCACTTTTAAAAGACACGATAGGCCAAACGATTTGTTGCAAACTTCACAAGTATATGGTTTTACACCAGTGTGTCTAAGTTTATGTATCCGTAAATTGTTTGAAAAGCGAAATGATTCGTTGCAAACTTCACAAGTATGAAGTTTTTTACCAGTGTGTATATGTTCATGTCGATGCAAAAATTTTAAAAGCCGGAATGATTCATTGCAAATCTTACAAGTAAATGGTTTTTTACTAGAGTGGATTAAACGGTGTCCTTTTAAGTACGTTAGTTTTTTAAAAGATTTGTTGCAAACTTCACACACATATGATTTTTTTTGTTTGTGTCCGTGTTTATGCCGCTTTAAATGGGCCCAGTTTTTGAATGATCTCTTGCAAACTTCACAATTGAATCGTTTTTCAACAGTGTCACTACTAGAGGACGGTTTTTTGGCAGAATGTGTCAAACAGTGCCGCTTTAAATTGTTCAACTGTGCAAATGATTGATTGCAAACTTCACAAGTATAAGGTTTTTCACCAGTGTGTACACGTTTATGCTGTTTTAAAGTACTCGTGAGTGCGAATGATTCGTTGCAAACTTCGCAAGTGTATGGCTTTTCACCAATGTGTACAAGTTTATGTTTCTGCAAAACTTGCCGCAATCGGAATGATTGGTTGCAAATGCCACAACTAAACGGTTTTTCATTAGTGTGTCTTGAACGGTGTTGTTTTAAACTGTTTAACTGTGCAAATGATTGATTGCAAACTTCACAGGTATATGGTTTTTCACCAGTGTGTAAAAGTTTATGCGTTTTTAAAGAGGACGCATATCGAAATGATTTTTTGCAAATTTCACAAGGAAATGGTTTTTTATTAGTGTGTATTAAGTGGTGAGCTTTTAAATGTCCTAATTGGGTGAACAACTTGCCGCAAAATTCACAAATGTAAGGTTTTTCACCGGTGTGTATTCGGCGATGTTTTTCTAAACGGTAAAACTGCCAAAACGATTCATTACAAACGTTACAAGTAAAAGATTCTCTGATATTGTGCGATTTTTTTCTAGTGTGCATAAGTTTATGCTTTTTTAAATGTGACGAAGATCGGAATGGTTCATCACAAATTTCATAAGTAAATGCTTTTTCATTAATGTGTATTAAGTGATGAGTTTTTAAATTTCCTAATTGAGTAAACAATTTGCCGCAAAATTCACACATGTAAGGTTTTTCATCAGTGTGTATTAAGCGATGTTTTTCCAAACGGGAAAACTGCCCAAACGATTCATCACAAACGTTACAATTAAAAGACAATTTTAAATCAGCTGACCGTCTAAATGTTTTTTTACTAGTGTGTATAAGTTTATGGTTACTTAAATTAAACCAAAGTCTGAATGATTTGTTGCAAACTTCGCAAGTAAATAATTCATCTCGTTCAATAATTGGTTGCACAGGTTCTTCAATATTTTCTTCTTTAATTTGAAGCAGTAATGATTTTAGTTCTTCATTCATTACTAATTCTTCGTTTATTTCTTCTTTAATAATTTCTTCTTCATTATTAACTATTTCCACATCCATTTCACTTTGTGAAACTTCAAACAATATTCAATTAAAATTAAAATTGAGCTACTAAAGTAATAAATACTCACAAATAATGCAACAACAAAAACCAATTTGAGGTTATGTAGCTTGCAAACGTATTCAATTAAAAGATTATAGTTTCATTTGTATTTTGAGCCGTAATAACTTTGAAATCGTGTTATTGTTTAGAATAAATCAAATAAACATCAATAAAATAATGTATTATAACAAACTTCATAACCTGCTTACAACTTGACACATGTGAACAATGTTGCCAACTAAATAAAAAAATATATTTTTAATAATTTATTATTTTATTTTTTAATGTATTTAAATATAATAAAATTTCAACTTTGCGTGTGCTATTAAGTAAATAAAGTTTAAAATTATTTTAATATAAATTATTAACAATGTAGCCAACTGTTTATAAAACGTATAAATGTCAAACCGAAATGAACAAACTCCATTTTGTTATTTTTTATGAGGACATTACCGTAGCCAACTGTTGTAAAATAAATTTTGCTGTGGAAAAAATTTACAGAAAATATTTTTATTATCATTTTATTACAATAGCCCACAAAATAATTATGATATAAACAAAATTGCAAGTTTATGTATTTTCACCAATGTGTATAAGTTTATGTTGTTTTAAATTGTCTGACCGCTTGAATGATTTTTGGCAAACTTCACAAAAAAACAATCTTTCACCTGTATGTACAAGTTTATGTCGCTTTAAATCTGCCGACTGTTTAAATGACCTATTACAAACTTCACAAGTGTATGATTTCACACCAGTGTGTATAAGTTCATGCCTTTTTAAGTGTGACGACTTTGTGAATATTTTTTTGCAGACATCACAAGTATATATTTTTTTACCAGTGTGTATATGTTTATGTAGCACTAAATCTCCCGACTGTTTAAATGATTCGTTGCATACTTCACAAGTAAATGTTTTCTCATTAATGTGTTTAAGTTTGTGGCACTTCAAATTATGGGATTGTTGGAATGATTTGTTGCAAACTTCACAAGTGAATGGTTTTTCGCCAGTGTGTACAAGTTTATGACACTTTAAAGTTTGATAATGTCTGAATGATTTTTTGCAAACTTCACAAATAAATGGTTTTTCACCACTGTGCAAAAGTTTATGTTTCTTCAAATTACCCGCCCACCGGAATGATTGATTGCAAATTTCACAAGTAAATGGTCTTTCACCAGTGTGTACAAGTCTATGCTCCTTTAATTGACCAGCCCGCCGGAATGATAATTGACAAACTTCACAAGTAAATGGCTTTTCGTTAGTGTGTACAAGTTTATGTCGGTTTAAAATCTGCCAACGACTGAATGATGTATTGCAAATTTCACAAGTAAATGATTTTTCACCAGTGCGCAAATGTTTATTAATGTGTACAATTTTATGTTGCTTTAAATTGTCTGGCCGTTTGAATGATTTGTTGCAAACTTCACAAGCGAATGTTTTTTTGCCAGTGTGTATAAGTTTATGCTTTCTTAAATATTGCAAAAGTGTGAATGATTTGTTACAAACATCGCAAGTAAATTTATTATTGGTATTGTGTGTTGAATCATGAATTTTTAAATGTTGTTCCAAATCCTCATTGTTACTAAATTCTTCATTACAATTTTGACATTTATGTAACTTTTCATCGGGACACGTTTCGAGACAATCATATTGTTCAAATTCTTGTTCACTAATATTTTCGTTTTTGATTGGAAGTGAGACAAAATTATCTTGTACATTTTCCACAATAATATTTTTAATTTCATTACAGCTGTCATTTGGCTCAGGATTTTCTTGTTTAATTTCATGTAGTAAAAATTCTTGTTCATCATTCATTACTAATGCATCTGATTCTTTCTTAATAATAGCGTCACAGTTGACTATTTCTATATTAGTTCCAGTTTGGGGTTCTGAAAAATTGTATCATAAATCGAATAAAACTAATGAATATTTATACAAACCACTTTTTTCCGTTATTTGTTGAGCATATTTTACGAATATATCTTGCAAACATTTTTGTTTTGTTTTGACGTCTATTTTTACACTGTTTTCAGTTGGTAATTCTGAATTATTTCCAGAATCATTGGTTATTCGAAATGATAAATATTTATACGAACTGTCAGTTGTGGTTAGCTGTTGAGCAAATTTTTTGTATGCTGTCATATTTTGCAAGCATTTCTGTTTGAATTCGTAAAAGTTAATCAAACTATTTTCACAATCACCACAAATATGCTCTGGAATATTCAAAATAAGGTTCTGAAATGAATATAAAACATATTTCTATTGAATATAGCAATAATGTTAGATTAGGTTACTTACATTTTCAGGAAGACAATATTTCAGTATATTTACGATATCATTTGTATCTTCCGACTCCACAAGCTTGAAATAACTTTTTTTGTTGAGGCAAAGTAAACAAATATCAATTAAATAAGACATTTTGTTGAATTTTTAACAACAGAAAACAATTAAACGATTTGACAGTACATGCATGCTCCAAAAGCAATGTTGCCGACCTTTTAAAACAAAATTAATATATTCTAGTTTTTAGTTGTGTTAAAGTTTGATTTATTTGCAAGTTCTTGAAGAAATAAACGCTCACAGAGCTCCCAATGTGTCCAAATGTTCCAAAATATCCCACATACACAAAACCAGGACGTAATATAGCAAATATACGAACTGTCAGTTGTGGTTATGTGTTGAGCATATTTTTTGTATGTTGCCATTGCTTAAAGTATATCAGAACGTTTTGGAGCATTTTAGGATAGTGTAAATTATTCATAATGTCCATAGACTATTTCTTAGCACTCTTAAATCCAAAATGATTTCATGTTGCCTCTTTTGTGTAATGAAATTTATTTCCCACCGCTTTGACAATTGACCACGGATCCGGCATTTCGTGCTGCCTCTATTGTTAGCAATGTAGCCAACCGTTTATAAAACGTATAAATGTCAAACTGAAATAAATTTATTCTTTTACTCAATGGATCAACAAAATTAATATTTGAAACCTGATTTACAGTATAATTTATAAAATTTGTTTCAACTAGTACTGTGTAAATTTCTTTGAATTGAACAAATATTTATACGAACTGTCAGTTGTGGTTATATGTTGAGCATATTTTTTGTATGTTGTCATGTGTAAGCATTGCTCAAAAATGTCCCACAACGTTTTGGAACATTCTAGGGTGTTTTGAATTATCCTTGAACATTCAATAATGTTTCTAGAATATTTCAGAACACTCTAAAACGTTCCAGAGTTTTTAGAACACTCCTAAACGTTATACAATATTCTGAAATTTAATCAACAATCTAATCAAAGCCAAATTTCAGAGCGAAATATCAAGTTTGATTAAAAATGGCTTATAATTATAAGAACTGTCAGTTATGGTTACTCGTTGAGCATATTTTTTGTATGTTGTTATATTTTGTAGACACGGAACATTCTAGGATGTTTCATAATGTTCTGGACCATCCCTAAACATCATACAATGTTTTAAAGTATTCCAGAACTTTCTAAAATGATTTCTATTTATGAAAACTGTTCTAGAACAATATAAGATGTTGTGAAACGTTCTGAAATATTTCAGAATACTTTATGATCCTCTAAAATGCCCTACAATATTCCAGAACACTTCAAGACCTCCTAGAAAACTCCAGAACCTTATAAAACGTTCCAAAACCTTACAAATTTTTTCAGATTTGTTCCAAAACGTCTCAAAAGGCTTCAGAACTTTCCAAAATGTAAATATTTGTAACGGTACAGCTACATTTTATTAAGATCCGCCATTTCGTGGCAATGTAGCCAACTGTTTTAAAACATTAAGCCTGGTTTCCTCCTCTTAACGTAAACGCTAACTTTGTTTTTAGACGTGACCTTGAAAAGTTTGGTTTATGGGAATACAGTGTAGCGTTCCAACCTACTGTTTTAGTCGTTAACTTAAACTTTGTTTCTCGACGTGAACGAAAAGTTTGCAAACCCCAAACTTTCGACACAAACTTAAGCGTTGTTGTGTGGGAGAGAGACGGAGCATATATATTTTTCTCTTTCTATTAAACATCAGCTGATGATTTTGTGGATTAGTACTGTTGTAAATATATCCAATTGATGTAACTTCAACAATATTCTTATAAAATATTGATGGAATGTGAGCAGAGATTATAAAATTGTATACGACAAATGAAGATATTATTTTTTGGCGCGTTCACCTAAATTACCCAAATAGTATTCTATATTTAACTGTAAATTATACAATCTGAAAAAAATATTTTCGAATGTTATTGCCTTTCTAAATCATTCTTTTACAATCTATGACATTTCAAATGAATAGAAAATATCTTTACGAAATATTCCATATTAAATGTGAACATACCACTTCGTTTAAAACAACGCTTATGTTAAGAGCTGGAAACGGACCAAATACTAAGTTAAATGAGAAAACTAAGTTAGTGTTTATGTTAAGAGCTGGAAACCAAGCTTTACACCGCAGTCAACAAAGGTGATTTCAATTTTTTATAATAATTCTGCACATGAATAAACAAAGCCTGATTTACAATATAATCAATTAACAATCTAAAAAAAAGCAATTTTAAAGCAAATTATAAGAACTGTCAGTTGTGGCTACTTGTTGAGCATATTTTTTGTATGCTGTTATATTTTGTAGTGAACCAGAACTTTTCGGAACATTCTAGGATGTTGTAAATTATCCTAGAACGTTCTATAATATTTTAGGATGCTCCTCAACATCATACAATATTCTAAAGTATCCCATAACCTTCTAAAATAATCAAGTTCTTCTAGAAAACTCCAGAACGTTATAAAACGTTCCAAAACTTTATAAAATCTTTCCAGATTAATTTTACGTCCAGGAAACCGTGACAAATTTGTGCCAAAACGTCTCAAAACGCTTCAGAACTCTCCAAAATGATTTCATGTTGAAAAAACAGTGACGATTTGTTCTAGAATGTTCTAAGATGTTCCAAAACGTTGCAAATTGTTCTTCAATATTCAAGGATGTTGTGGACTGTTTACTATTCCAGAAAGTCCTTAAAATATAGCCTCTAAATGTTTCAAAATGTCCCACATACACATAACAAATATTTATAAGAACTGACAGTTGTGGTTACTTGTTGAGCATATTTTTTGTACGTTGTTATATTTTCTAAAGCGTTCCAGTATGTTATAAAATGTTCTTCAACATTCAAGAATGTTGTGGACTGTTCATCATTCGAAAATGTCCCTAAAAATGTTCTAAAATGATCACAAAACCGGAATGTAATATAACAAATAATTACAGGAACTGTCAGTTGTGGTTATACGTTGAGTATATTTTTTGTATGTTGTCATACTGTGTAGACTGCTTCAAAATATATCTGAACGTTTTAGAGCATTCTAGAATGTTATAAATTATCCTAGAACATTCAATATTGCATCTAAAATATTTCAGAACACTCCTAAACGTTATAAGCACATACCACTTTGACAAGTAAATAAAAATCCGCCATTTTGTGCTGCCTTAACAATTGCCATTGTAGCAATGTAGCCAACTGTTTATAAAACGTATAATTGTCAAACTTAAATGAACAAAACAATTTTACTCCATGAATCAACAAAATTATTTAAAGCCTGATTCACGTTATAATTTATAAAGTTTGTTTAAACTAGTACTGCAACAAGAATGTTTAAAGCTATAAGTCCGTTTTACACTAGTATAACAATGTGATAAAAAGAATAAGGGCTAGGAAAAATCATTTTATTTGCAGTACAACAAATTTAATATCTAAAGCTTGTTTTACATAGTGCAACCAAAGTTATTCATGAAGTTTAATTTCACATTTGTTGCAAACTTCACAAACATATGATGTCAGCATTTTTGGCACATTCGAATTTTCTTATTTTTCACAATTATGTGAAAGTTTATGCTTTTTGACATTTGAAATATGCCTTATTGATTTGTTGCAAACTTCGCAACTAAATGGTTTTTCACCAGTGTGTACAAGTTTATGATACTTTAAAGTTTGCCAATGTCTGAATGATTTGTTGCAAACCTCACAAGTATGTGATTTTACATCAGTGTGTACAAGTTTATGCCTCTTTAAAGCGGACGACTGTGTGAATGATTTATTGCAAACTTCACAAGTGAATGGTTTTTCATTAGTGTGTACAAGTTTATGCCGCTTCAAATCTGACGACTTATAAAATGATTTGTTGCAAATTTCACAAGTATACAGTTTTTCACTAGTGTGTATGAGTTTATGCCGCTTTAAATCTGACAACTCAAAGAATGATTTGTTACAAATTTCACAAATATATGATTTTACACCAGTGTGCATAAGTTCATGCCTCTTTAGAGCTGTCGACTGTTTGAATGATTTGTTGCAAACTTCACATTTGAATGGTTTTTCACTAGTGTGTATAATTTTATGTTGCTTTAAATAATCCAAGCGTTGGAATGATTGTTTGCAAACTTCACAAGTAAATGGTTTTTCATCAGTGTGTACCAGTTTATGCCGCTGCAAATATGACAAACGTAGGAATGATTTGTTGCAAACTTCACAAGTGAATGTTTTTTTGCCAGTGTGTATAAGTTTATGAAGCTTTAAAGTCTTTGCATATCGGAATGATTTATAGCAAACATCACAAGTCAATTTTTCATTAGTGTGTACACGTTCATGCCACTTCAAAGTTTTCGAATGTTTGAATGTTTTGTTGCAAACTTCACAAGTAAATGATTTCTTGTTAGTGTGTATAAGTTTATGCTGCTTTAAATATTGCGAAAGTTTGAATGATTCGTTACAAACTTCGCAAGTAAATATATTATTAGTATTGTATGTTGAATTATGAATTTTTAGATGTTGTAACAAATCCTCATTGTTACTAAATTCTTCATTACAATTTTGACATTTATGTAACTTTTCATCGGGACACGTTTCGAGACAATCATAATGTTCACAAATATTTTCGTTTTTGATTGGAAGTGAGACAAAATTATCTGGTGCTTGTACATTTCCCACAATAATATTTTTAATTTCATTACAGCTGTTATTTGGCTCAGCATTTTCTTGTTTAATTTCACGTAGTAAAAATTCTTGTTCATCATTCATTACTAATGCATCTGATTCTTTCTTAATAATAGCGTCACAGTTGACTATTTCTATATTAGTTCCAGTTTGGGGTTCTGAAAAACTTGTATCATAAATGGAATAAAACTAATAAATATTTATACAAACCACTTTTCTCCGTTATTTGTTGCGCATATTTTACGAATATATCTTGCAAACATCTTTGTTCTGTTTTGACGTCTATTTTTACACTGTTTTCAGTTGGTAATTCTGAATTATTTCCAGAATCATTGGTTATTCGAAATGATAAATATTTATACGAACTGTCAGTTGTGGTTAACTGTTGAGCAAATTCTTTGTATGCTGTCATATTTTGCAAGCATTTCTGTTTGAATTCGTAAAAGTTAATCAAACTATTTTCACAATCACCACAAATATGCTCTGGAATATTCAAAATAAGATCCTGAAATGAATATAAAACATATTTCTATTGGATATAGCAATAATGTTAGGTTAGGTTACTTACATTTTCAGGAAGACAATATTTCAATTTATTTACGATATCATCTGTATCTTCCGACTTCACAAGCTTAAGATAACTTTTTCTGTTCAGGCAAAGTAAACAAATATCAATAAAATAAGACATTTTGTTGAATTTTTAACCACAGAAAACAGTTAAACGATTTGACAGTACATGCAAGCTCCAAAAGCAATGTTGCCGACCTTTTAAAACAAAATATTTTAGTTTTTAATGTGTCAAAGTTTGAATTCTTTGCAAGTTCTTGGAAAAATAAACGTTCACATGCCTCCCAATTTGTCCAAATGCTCCAAAATATCCCACATACACAAAACCAGGACGTAATATAACAAATATACGAACTGTCAGTTGTGGTTATGTGTTGAGCATAATTTTTGTACGTTGCCATTGCTTTAAAGTATATCAGAACCTTTTGAAGCATTCTAGGATGCTGTAAATTATTCATAAAGTCCATAGACTATTTCATAGCACTCTTAAATCCAAAATGATTCCATGTTGCCTCTTTTGTGTAATGAAATATATTTCCCACCGCTTTGACAAGTAACCACGGATCCGCCATTTTGTGCTTCCTCAATTTTGCTAGCAATGTAGCCAACCGTTTATAAAACGTATAAATGTCAAACTGAAATAATTTTATTCTTTTACTCAATGGATCAACAAAATTAATATTTGAAACCTGATTTACAGTATAATTTATAAAATTTGTTGTAACTAGTACTGTGTAAATTTTTCTGAGTTGAACAAATATTTATACGAACTGTCAGTTGTGGCTATGTGTTGAGCATATTTTTTGTATGTTGTCATGTATAAGCATTGCTTAAAAATGTCCCAGAACATTTTGGAACATTCTAGGGTGTTTTAAATTGTCCTTGAACATTCAATAATATTTCTACAGTATTTCAGAACACTCTAAAACGTTCCAGAGTTTGTAGAACATTCCTAAACGTTATACAATGTTCTAAAATTTAATTAACAATCTCATAAAAAGCAATTTCATAGCGAAATATCAAGTTCGATTAAAAATTGCTAATAATTACAAGAACTGTCAGTTATGGTTACTTGTTGAGCATATTTTTGTATGTTGTTATATTTTGTAGACATTTCGGAACATTCTAGGATGTTTCATAATGTTCTGGAATACCCCTAAACATTATACAATGTTTTAAAGTATTCCATAACTTTCTAAAATGATTTCAATTTATGAAAACTGTCCTAGAACAATATAAGATATTGTGGAACGTTCTGAAATGTTTCAGAATACTCTAGGACCCTCTTAAATGCCCTACAATTTTCCAGAGCACTTCAAGACCTCCTAGAAAACTTTAGAACGTTGTAAAACGTTCCAAAACCTTACAAATCTTTCCAGATTTGTTCCAAAACGTCTCAAAAGGCTTCAGAACTTTATAAATGATTTCATGTTCAATGCCTATTTGTAACGGTACAACTACATTTTTATTAAGATCCGCCATTTCGTAGCAATGTAGCCAACTGTTTATAAAATTTTACTTTGTATAAACAAAGTCTTAATTAACAATTAATTATAAAAACTGTCAGTTGTGGTTACTTGTTGAGCATGTTTCTTGTATGTTGTTATATGTTGTAGACAATATTTCAGTGAACCAGAACGTTTCGGCACATTCTGGGATGTTGTAAATTATCCTAGAACATTCCATAATGTTTTGGGATACAATATGATTTCAAAGCACTTCAAGTCCTTCTAGAGAACCCCAGAACGTTATAAAACGTTCCAAAACCTTACAAATCATTCCAGATTAATTTTATGTCCAAGAAACCGTGACAAATTTGTTCCAAAACGTCTCAAAAGGCTTCAGAACTTTACAAAATGATTTTATGTTGAAAAAACAGTGACGATATGTTCTAGAATGTTTTAAGACGTTCCAAAACGTTGCAGATTGTTCTTTAACATTCAAGAATGTTGTGGACTGTTTACCATTCCAGAAAGTCCTTAAAATATAGCCTCCAAAAGTTTCAAAATGTCCCACATACACAAAACAAATATTTATAAGAACTGACAGTTACGGTTATTTGTTGAGCATATTTTTTGTACGTTGTTATATTTTCTAAAACGTTCCAGAACGTTGTTAATTATCCTAGAACATATAAGCACACCACTTTGATAAGTAAATAAAGATCCGCCATTTTGTGTTGCCTGAACAGTTGCCATTGCTAACAATGTAGCCAACTGTTTATAAAACGTATAAAAGTCACATTGAAATGAATCAAACAATTTTAATAATAATTTTATTCCTTTAATCGATAAATAAACAATATTAATATTTAAAACCTGATTCACAATACAATTTATAAAGTTTGTTTAATATCTAAAACAAATAGATAAAAATAATAAAATTATCAAGTGAATTTTCATTTTGTGTGCTAGGAACAATGTTTTTTCAATCGGTGTTGTTTCAAATACCGTGCTTGCACAAAAGATTGATTGCAAACTTCACATGTAAATGGTTTTTCACCAGTGTGTAAAAGTTCATGCCTCTTCAAAGTTTGCAACAATCGAAATGATTTGCCACAAACCTCACAACCGTAAGGTTTTACATTAGTGTGTACAAGTCTATGCTGCTTCAAATGACACGACAGTCGAAATGATTCGTTACAAATTTCACAAGTAAATGCTTTTACATCATTGTGTGTCAAACGGTGTCGTTTCAAATTATGTAATCTTCCGAAAGACTGATTGCAAACTTCACAATTGTAAGGTTTTCCACCAGTGTGTACAATTTTATGCCGCTGCAAAAATTGCGACAATCGGAATGATTTGTTGCAAACTTCACAAGTAAATGGTTTTTGATTGGAGTGTATTGAACGGTGTTTTATCAAATTACTTAAATGGCTGAATGGTTTGCTGCAAATTTTACAAACATGTGGTTTTTCATCGTTGTGTATTGCACGATGTTGTTTTAAGTGGTACAACTGTCGGAATGATTTGTTGCAAACTTCACAAGTGTGGGGTCTTTCACCAGTGTGCATTAAATGGTGCCGTTTTAAATCGCCTGACTGGCTGAATGATTTCTTGCAAATTTTACAAGTATTTTTTTTGTTACTTCCGTCATCTGATTCAGAATTTTCTTCTTTAACCTCACACAGTGATGCTGATTCATTTGATTCAAATTCTTCGTTTCTTTCTTCCTTAATAAACACTTCTTCAATTTTAATCGTTTCCACATCCATTTCAGTTTGTCATCCTAAAATGTTTGTATTTATTTTTTGTATGTTGTTACATTTAAATTAATTAATTCTGCTTTGATTACGCTGATAAATCCATTAGAAACATAAAAAGTGCAACAATAGTTTGAATTATTCAAAAGAAATCACTTAAAAAATATTACTTACAAATATGATGACAGTTTTAGGTTATGTTATTCACGTACGTATTCAAGTACAAAATATTATATTTAACCTTCAAAAATCGTTCCTTTTGTATGTTAAACTTATAAATATCAAACGCATTGTTAAAATAAATCAAATAAATATCAATAAGTAACACATTTCATAACCTATTTACAACTTGACAGGTGAACAATGTTGACAACTGAATAAAATAATTATTTGTAATATTTGGTACTACTATTGTAAATTTAACAATAAATTTGAAAATATTCAGTGATAAACAGATTAATTACGATATATTTGGGGGCCCCACAATTTTCATTTTGACATTTCAATGCCTATTTGTACATTTCGTAGCAATGTAGCCAACTGTTTATCAATTATAAGAACTGTCAGTTGTGGTTATTTGTTGAGCACATTTTTTGTATGCTGTTATATTTTGTAGCCAATATTTTAGTGAACCAAAATGTTTTTGAACATTCTAGGATGTTGTAAATTATCCTAGAACATTTTTTAATGTTTTAGGATGCTTCAAAATATCATACAATGTTCTAAAGCGTCCCATAACCTTCTAAAATGATTTCAAAGCACCCTAAAACCCTACAAATATTTCCAGATTAATTTTATGTCCAGGAAATCGGGACAAATTTGTTCCAAAATGTCTCAAAAGGCTTCAGAACTTTTCAAAATGATTTCATGTTGTAAAAACATTGACGATATGTTCTAGAATGTTCTAAGACGTTTAAAAACGTTACAAATGTTTTAAAATGTCCCACATACACTAAACAAATATTTAAGAACTGTCAGCTGTGGTTATTTGTTGAGCATATTTTTCGTATGTTGTTATATTTGTAAACATTGCTTCAAAATATATTAGAACGTTTTGGAGCATTCCAAAATGTTTCATACCGTTCTAAAATATTCCAGAATGTCGCTAGAATAATTTAGAACGATTCAAAATTGAAAATATGCATGTCAAACAATTATTTATTTAATATTTAGCATTTCGATACAATATTAATACAGTGTGTATAAGTTTATGCCTATTTAAAGTCAAATTGTTTCACACTTCACAACAATAGGTTCTTCACCAGTGTGTACACATTTATGCTTTCTCAAAATTGACAGAGTTCTAAAAGAATTGTTACAAACTTCACAATTGAAGGGTTTTTCACCAGTGTGTATAAGTCTATGCTGCTTTAAAGATTGCACAGCTCGAAAAGGTTTCTTGCAAACTTCACAAGCGTACGGTTTTTCACCAGTGTGTATAAGTTTATGCTGTTTTAAATTACTCAACCTGGTGAATGTACTACTGCAAATATCACAAGTATATGGCTTTTCACCAGTGTGCATAAGTTTATGCTGTTTCAAACATGACAACTTCCTGAAAGAATTATTACAAATTTGGCAAGTATATGGTTTTTCGCCAGTGTGAATAAGTTTATGATTCCTGAGAGTTGCCAAGTGTCGGAATGATTTGTTGCAAACTTCACAAGTAAAAGGTTTTTCATCGGTGTGTACAAGTTTATGCTTATTTAATGCCTCCAAATGACGAAACGATTTGTTGCAAACTTCACAAGTATACGGTTTGTCAGTAGTGTGTATAAGTTTATGCTTCTGCAGAGATACCTTGAGTCGGAATGATTTGTTACAAACTTCACAAGTAAATGGTTTTTCACCAGTGTGTAGAAGTTTATGCTGATTAAACTGAGATAAATATCCGAAGGATTTGTTGCAAACTTCGCAGGTAAATGGTCTTTCACAACTTTCTTGTTTATCCTCATTTGTTTCTTCTTTGATAATTAATTCTTCAGTCTTTATTTCATTTTGTGAGTTTACAATATTTTCATCAAACATTTCCTCTTTTACGTACACAAAATTCGGATTCATCACGACAGATAAATATTTAAAAGAGTTATTAGTTGTGGTTACTTGTTGAGCATATTTTTTGTATGCTGTTATGTTTTGTAAACATTTTTCTTCAAATACCTTCTAAAATATTTCAATTGAGTTCGTAAAATAATAATTTTAGGTTATGTTACTTACGTACGTATTCAGATAATAAATATTTCAATTTAGCTTCAATACTTGTTCCATTAGTATCTTGAGAACTGATATTTGTAAGATTTTTATATTATTTTAGGCAAATTAAACATTTATCAATGAAATAAGGCATTTAACTTTGACATGTAAATATACGAACAGTGTTCCCAACTGATTTAAAAAAAACTGATGATTTGTACAACATAAATATATTTTTTGTACATAATATGATAATTGAATATAAAATTAGGACTAAAGATTTCAAAAACTTCAGAAAAAAATTAATTTGTCAAACCGTTTCTGATTTATGCGAAAAATTCAAAAAACGTGTCAATTAAAGTGCACTTCTAGCTCAGCCGATTGTTATGAAAATATTAGACAATCATTCAGATACTATAACAGATTAGAATACCAAATTTCAATTTTCTACGGCCAATCGTTTTCAATTTATTCGAAAAATTCAAAAAAAGTTTCAAGTAAAGTCCCCTTTTGGTTTATTCAATTGCTATGAAAATATGATATGAATATTTGGATGGCACCACAGGCTTAAATACCAAATTTCAGCATTCTATATCTAGCCGTTTGGAATTTATGCGAAAAATTCGGAAATATTGTCAAGTAAAGTGCACTTCCGGCTCAGTCAATTGTTATGAAAATAGTAGGCAATTATTTAGATGCTGCAGTAGTCTCAGATACTCACTTTTGACACTCTACGGCTAATCGTTCTGAATTTATGCAAAAAATTCGGAAAAACTGTCAAGTAAAGTGCACTTTCGGTTCAGCCAATTGTTACAAAAATAATTGACAATCATTCAGATGCTATAACGAACTGAAATACTTGATTTCAATATTTTGCGTTCAACAGTTTTGGATTTAAGCAAAAAAAAACGAAAAATGTTTCAAATAAAGTGTACTTCCGGTTCAGCCAATTGTCATGAAATTAATAGACAATCATTCAGATGTAACAACAGACTGAAATACTAAATTTCAATACTCTACGGCTAACAGTTTTGAATTTATGCGAAAAATTCGTTAGGACTGTCAAGTAAAGTGCACTTTCGGTTCAGCCAATTGTTACGAAAATGATAGACAATCATTAAGATGCTACAACAGACTGAAATACTAAATTTCAATGCTCTACGGCTAACAGTTTTGAATTTATGCGAAAAATTCGAAAATACTGTCAAATAAAGTGCACTTCCGGTTCAGTCTATCGCAACGAAAATAATAATTGAATATTGAGAAAGTACAATATTCACAAATACTGAATTTCAATATTTTACGTGTGGCCGTTTTGGATTTAAGCAAAAAATTCGAAAAATGTTTCTTATAAAGTGCACTTTCGGTTCAACTGATTGTTATGAGAATAATAGACAATCATTCAGATGCTACAACAGACTGAAATACTAAATTTCAATGCTCTACGGCAAACAGCTTTGAATTTATGCGAAAAATTCGTAAAGACTGTCAAGTAAAGTGCACTTCCAGTTCAGTCTATCGCAATGAAAATAATAATTAAATATTGAGTTGGTTCAATAATCACAAATACTGAATTTCAATATTTTACGTTCAACCGTTCTGGATTTAAGCAAAAAATTCAAAAAATGTTTCAAATAAAATGCACTTCCGGTTCAACCGATTGTTATAAAAATATTAGATAATAATTCAGATGCTACAACAGCCTGAAATACTGAATTTTAATACTCTACGGCTAACAGTTTTGAATTTATGCGAAAAATTCGTAAAGACTGTCAAATAAAATGCACTTCCGGTTCAGTCTATCGCAACGAAAATGATAATTAAATATTGAGAGGGTTCAATAGTCACAAATACTGAATTTCAATATTTTACGTTTGACAGTTTTAGATTTAAGCAAAAAATGTTTTAAATAAAGTGCACCCGGTTCAACCGATTGTCATGAAAATATTAGACAATCATTAAGATGCTACAACAGACTGAAATACGGCTAACAGTTTTGAATTCCGTAAAGACTGTCAAGTAAAGTGCACTTCCGGTTCAGCCAATCGCAATGAAATTATTATATGAGCACCTGGATGGTACAGTAGTCCCAAATACCGAATTCTAGTATTCTACGTTCAACCGTTTTGGATTTATACGTAAAATTCAAAAAATGTTTCAAATAAAGTGCACTTCCGGTTTGTCCAATTATTAAAAATAAATATGCATTTCAAATAATTATTTATTTATTATTATTCTACACTTCAATATATAAAAAAATCAAATAAAATAGCTAACAATGTTGCCAACTGACTGTAAAACGTCACGCTGTTTTCCCCCAGTGTGTCATACGGTGCTTTCTCAAAGTTGACATCTGTCTAAATGTCTGATTGCAAGCTAAACACGTGAACGGTTTTTCACCAGTGTGTATAAGTTTATGCTGCTTCAAAGTGTACGAACTTTTAACTGATTTGTTGCAAATTTCACATGTGAATGGTTTTTCATCAGTGTGCGTCAAACGGTGACGTTTCAAATACTGCAACATTTTAAATGAATCGTTGCAAACTTCACACGTAAAAGGTTTTGAATTGATGTGCGTAAAAGTGTGTTGTCTTAAATGTTTTAACTGCCCGAATGATTTTTTGCAAACTTCACACGTGAAAGGTTTTGAAGTAGAGTGCGTTAAAATGTGCTGATTCAAATTGCTGAGTTTGGTGAATGATTTGTTGCAGATTTCACACGTTTTTTTATTAGTTGATTCATAATTTTCTTCTTTAACTTCATGTAGCAGTGTTGCCAATTCATTATTTAATTCAAATTCCTCGATACGTTCTTCCTTAATTACAACTTCTTCAATTTTAATCATTTCCGCATCCATTTCACTTTGCAATTCTGAAATTTATTATCGTGGTTATTTGTCGAGCATATTTTTGTATGTTGTTCTTTTAAGCAAACGTCAAAATTAATTAATACTCACATTTGGCACAAATATATTCAAAAATATTTGAAATAAGTTCCTTAATTGATTAATACTCACATATGCAAAAATAATTTGAGGTTATGTTGTTTACGAAGGTATTTAAGTTAAAAATATTCTGATTGATTCCTAAAATTAGTTCCATTTGTGTTTTATAATCTAATAACTATAAAATTATATGATTGTTTGATTAAATCAAACAAATGTCAACGTATTGTTATATATTTTACAATCTGCTTACAATTTGACACATGGGAACAATGTTGCCAACTGAATAAAAAAGTAGATATATTTTTATTTATTTGTTATTTTACATTTAAATATATTGAAATACAATATAATAACAAGTTTCTATTTGCTACTGAATTAGTAATGCTGAAATTTCAAAATATAAATAGCTAACAATGTAGCCAACTGTTTATAAAACGTATAAATGTCATCATGGTTATCTGTTGAGCATTTTATTTACCAGTGTGTATTAAACGGTGTCGTTTTAAATGGTTATACTGTCTGAACGATTTGTTGCAAACTTCACAAGTGAATGGTTTTTCACCAGTGTGAATAAAATTATGCAACTTCAAACTATAAGCACGTCCAAATGATTCCTTACAAACTTCACAACTAAAAGGTTTTTCACCAGTGTGTAGAAGTTTATGCCTCTTTAAAGTAGTTAACTGTCTAAATGATTTATTACAAACATCACACGTGTGTGGTTTTTCGCCAGTGTGTACAAATTTATGCTGTTTTAAAGTTGACAACTCTCTAAAAGAATTGTTGCAAATTTTACAAACATGAGGCTTTTCACCAGTGTGTAAAAGTTTATGGACTTTTAAAGCCCGCAATTGTCGAAATTTCCTGTCGCAAATTTCACAAACAAAAGGCTGTTCATTAGTGTGTATAAGTTCATGCTGCTTTAAAATTGACAACTGTATAAACGATTTTTTACACAGTTTACAAGTGAAACGTTTTTCATCATCATGCCTCAAACGGTGCTGTTTCAAATTGGTTAACTGTCTGAATGATTCGTTGCAAACTTCACAAATGTAAGGCTTTTCACCAGTGTGTACAAGTTTATGCCTCTTTAAAGTCACCAAGTGTCGGAATGCTTGATTGCAAACTTCACAATTGTAAGGTTTTTCACCAGTGTGTACAAGTTTATGCTGCTTCAAATGCGCTGGAAGCCGGAATGGTTTATTACAATAGTCGCAAGTTAGTGGTTTTTCACCAGTGTGCAAAAGTTTATGCGATTTTAAAGCCCCTAATTGTCTAAAAGTTTGATTGCAAGTTTCACAATTATATGGCCTTGCACCAGTGTGTACAAGTTTATGTTTCTTCAAATTCGACAAATCTCTGAATGATTGGTTGCAAACTTCACATGATAATGGTTTTTCACTAGTGTGTGTAAGTTTATGCGCCTTCAAAGCATTTAATTGCCGAAATGATTGGTTGCAAACTTCACACGTAAATGGTTTTTCACCAGTGTGTATAAGTTTATGCTGCTTCAAATGAGCTGGTAGCCGGAAAGATTTATTGCAAGCTTCGCAAGTAAATTTTTTGCCTTTTTTGTTAGGTTCTTCAATTTTGACATTTAAGTCATCCGATTCACAATTTTCTTGTTTTACCTCACGTAGAATCGTTGCTAATTCATCATTTAACACTAATTCTTCGTTTCTTTCTTCTTTAATTATTACTTCTTCAATTTTGACTGTTCCCACATCCATTTCACTTTGTAATCCTGAAAAATGACGTAATTTTTGTGGTTATTTGTTGAGCATATTTTTTGTATGTTGTTAAATTTGTTTGGAGTTTAAATTCATGAATTCTACTAGAAACGTGCAAATTTGGTACAAATATACTTTAAAATATTCAAATCAATTTTTTAAACTATTTAATACTTACAGAACGATATTTTTTTAAGGTTATGTTGTTTGTATTCGTATTTAGTTGAAAAATAGTCAATTTCCAAAATTAGTTCCTTTCGTATATTGAAACTAACAAATAAACTATAAGATGAATGTTTTAAATGTATCAAATTAATATTATTAAGATATTGTAACACATTTCATAACCTATTCACGATTTGACATATGAACAATGTTGACAACTGGATAAAAAAATAAATAAGCATTTTGATTAATGATTTATTTATTATTTTACATTTGAATGCATAAAAATATGATAGAATCTTAAGTACACACATAATTCTTTAATCAGTTGAAATTATAAGCAGCAAACAATGTTGCCAACTGTTTATAAGCCGAATTAACCCTTTCTACAAACAAATCAAATTTACTGCGACAATTAACAATATTTTTGGCTGTTAAACGTCAAAAATAAATCAAAAATACTTACAATACATTCTAATCCAAACAGTCAACAGTATTGCCAACTTTGCGACTAATTTCTAGGTGACACGTCATTCAAATCAAAAACAAAACACAAAGTACAAATTTTATTACATTTTATTGAATGTTTTGAGGTGTTCCATGGAACTTTAACACATTTTGGGATATTCATAAACTTTTTTAGCATTCTGCGAGGCTTTGGAAACGTTCTAGAACATTTTATAACGTTCTGGATTATTCTGTAACTTTCTGTTGATGTGCTTGCCTAAATAAGTAAAATAATAATTTTCCACCAGTGTGTAGACGTTCAATTTGTCGCCGACTTCACAAGTGAAAGATTTTTTACCAGTGTGTACAAGTTTATGTTCATGTTAAGGTTTTTCATGTGTTAAATGGTGTTGTTTCAAACGGTGCAACTGTTTGAATGATTTATTGCAAACGTCACACGTAAAAGGCTTTTCATCAGTGTGTACAAGTTTATGCGTCTTTAAAACCGACGGATGTCTAAATGATTTATTACACACTTCACAAATGAATTTTTTTTCATCACCATGTGTTAAACGATGTTGATTTAAATTGGCCAACTGTCTAAATGATCCATTGCAAACTTCACAATTGTAAGGTTTTTCACCAGTGTGTACAAGTTTATGCCTCTTCAAAGTTATTAAATGTCTGAATGATTGATTGCAAACTTCACAATTGTACAACTTTTCACCAGTGTGTATAAGTTTATGCTGCTTTAAATGAGACGAAAGTCGAAATGATTTATTGCAATATTCGCAAGTGAGTGGCTTTTCACCAGTGTGTAAAAGTTTGTGCGTTTTTAAAGCCACCACTTGACGAAATGATTGGTTGCAAGTTTCACAAGTGAATGGCTTTTCACCAGTGTGTACAAGTTTATGTTTCTTCAAATTCGCCATCTTTCTGAATGATTTGTTGCAGACTTCACAAGTGAATGGTTTTTCGCCAGTGTGTATAAGTTTATGTGCCTTTAAAGCAGTTGACTGTCGGAATGACTGATTGCAAACTTCACAACTGTATGGTTTTTCACCAGTGTGCACAAGTTTATGTTGCTTTAAATTAGCTGATAATCGGAATGATTTATTGCAAACTTCGCAAGTAAATTTTTTGCCTTTTTTAGTAGATTTGTTTTGTAGTGGCACATATTCTTCACTTGTATCATCGGATTCACTATTTTCTTCTTTCACATTACGTAGTATTGTTGCTAATTCGTCATTTAATACTAATTCTTCATTTCTTTCTTCCTTAATAATTACTTCTTCGATTTTAACTATTCCCTCATCCATTTCACTTTGAATTCTGGAATTTTGTATCAAATTTTGCACAAATCACGTTCATAAAATGATTAATACTCACAGTTACGAAATTTATTTCAGGTTATGTTATTTATATTCGTGTTTAAGTCAAAAGTTTTCTTTCGTATATTGAAACTAATTAATAACCAATAAATTTAAGATGAATTATTGGAATAAATCAAATAAATATCAATATTGTAGCACATTTCATAACCTATTTACAATTTGACATGTGAACAGTGTTGCCAACTTTTCATAAAATGCTTGCAAACCGAATTGACGCTTGATTTATAACAAAATGATTATTACAACACAATCAAATCAAATTTAATTTGTAAATGGAACAAGCAATCATCAATTTATAATTTGTTTTTGCTGTCACATGTTAAAAATAATTCAAATACAACTTGACGTGTGCGCAATGTTCTCAACCGCTTGAAAAAATAAATAAGCATTTCAAATATTTTATTTATTATTGTTTTATATTTGAATATATTTTCAAGCACCTTTTTATTCTTGAATCAAATTAAAAACATTCTAATCTAAATAATAAACGATGTTGCCAGCTTTGAGACTATTATTCTCAAATTATCGAATGTTGTATAGCATTTTATGGAATTTTAACACATTCTGGAATGTTTTAAAATATTCAGGAACGTTTTGTAACATTTTATAACATTCAAGAATATTCCGTAACGTTTAGGAACAGCCTGAAAGATTCCAGAACGCTTCAAAACATTTTGAAGTATTGTACAATATTCTAGAACAATTTGAAGCATTTTATAACATTCAGGATTATTTCGTAACGTTTAACTTGAATTAAGTCCACATGAGGCACTCGAATTAACTGATTATGATAATAATTATAAGCTTTGGTGTTTTACATAAATATTCTGACATTTTGTACACTTGACAGCTAATGTTGCCAACACAAAACTGAATTATTATGACAAGATGATTAAATATGTAACTAGCGATAAATTTGATTAATAATTAGACTGTTTATTGTAATAAAGATCGTAATAATCATATTATTTTTAATAATAGCGAGGATATTGTGGGGCTAACTGTTGAGCACATTTTTTGTATGCTGCAATTTTACACTTGACAGTTAAAAGATTGGCAACATTGCCAACATTAAGATAGGGTTATTATGACAAAAAATCTTGACAGTTGTGATATGGTGATTGATAATGTAACTAAGTTGTATTGAAATTATTTAACATCGAAAGTATTTTTGGATATTATTTGATTGCATTGCAATGAAAATTTCTAATTAAATTGTAGCTGCAAGGCGCGGTTACTTGTTGAGCTATTTTTTGTATGCTGTTGACATTTTAATTCATGAATCCCACTGAAATTATGTAATTATAACTTGGATTTCATGTTATTTTGTTGTTTTTATGTGACTTATACCGTTAAAAAGAGTAAAAAGACAATTTGAAACAACCACTGTTGCCAACAGTTTATAAAATGCTGGCTGTCAGTTGCGGTTATTTGTTGAGCATACTTTTTGTATGTTGTGAGCATTTTGAATCAATAAATTATCCATATTTGATACAAATAAAGTTGTTTTAGGAAAAAATATGATATAATTGAATTTTCTTGTCATCCTTTGACCATAAAATACTTTCAAATATTAAATAAGTACTATTTTAAAATATTTGAGGTTATGCATGACATACATTAAAACTTTTCACTAAATTGTGACAATGTGCATACGTTAAAAATAAAAACAAGTCTTTTCAGAATTTATTGCAGTTTTATAACATTCCTAATAATAAATATAATAAATTAATTGTCTGTATGCGTCCGGCTAATATGTTTCCTTAAATTGCTAGAATCCGAGCACTTATATTCACATTTTTCACACTCGTAGGGCTTCTCCCCGGAATGTGTCATTATATGTCTTGCAAGGTGCCCACTTTGCGTAAAAGCCCTCAAACAAACAGTGCATTGATACCGCCTGTCATTATTATGAATTCTTTTGTGACTATTAAGATCAGTAGACGCGCGAAAACTTTTTTGACAGATGTCACACGGGTAGGGCCTCTCCCCCGTGTGGATCCTTCGGTGGATTTGTAAATAACCTGAAGTACTAAACGTTTTTTTGCAAATATCACACTGGAAAGGTTTGGCGCCGGTGTGAGTTCGTTTGTGGATTACGACGTGGCTGGAGGAGGTGAAATTTTTTAGGCAAATGTTGCAAGGGAATGCTTTTATGTGGCTGCGAATGTGGGCTTTGAAATCTTTAGGTTTGGAGAATTTTTTTGGGCATTCGCTGCATTTAAAATGTGGTTCGGGGATAGTTTGCTGCAAATCTGTAAAAATATTTGAAATACTTGTCAAAGTTTTAGGCGCGAAATTCAAGAATTACCTTGCACATTTTGCTCAATTATATCAATACTTTCCTCTTTTATCCCACCCGGTAATGTTTCTTCCTTAATAATAAATTCTTCAATTTCTACTTTATTTACATCAATTTGTTTGGTATAATCACATCTGTCAGTTGTGGTTATTTGTTGCGCATATTTTTGGTATGTTGTAACATTTTGTAAGCATTTTTGTTTGAATTCATAACTTTTATTCAAATTTAATTCACATTTAGTACAAATATATTTCGGAATATTTGATTTAAGCTCCTATAATAATTAATATTTATAGTTTGATAATAATTTTAGGTTAGGTTGTTTACGTACAAGTTCAGGTACAAAATATTCCAATTTATCGACAAAACTTGTTCCATTTATATCTTGAGAGCTGATAATTGTGAGATTAGTTGAATATTCCAGACAAATCACACAAATATCATTAAAATAAGACATTTTACGACATATTTGACAACTGGACGTAAACAATGTTGACAACTGCTTGATAAAATAAATACTTATTCATTATCATTCTACATTTAATTATACATAAAGATAATGTTATTCTTGTAATTTTGTAATAAGGGGCTTAAATATTTATTTTTTTGCTCACTTTTACTTCTAGCGATACCAATCTAAGTTTTTATTCATACAAAATGAAGACCCCAACAATGTTGCCAACTATCTATAAAATGTCAAACTTTTTGGATGGAACAAATTAAAGATTTGATTGGATTGTTTGTCCATCGTTTCTCTAAAATTGTCAAACTGTACACCGTAATGTTTCAATATACTCTAGAAAGTTCTGGAACATTTTAGGATGCAATTGATTATTCTAAAACATTTTGGAACACTCTAGAATGCTATAAGATGTTTTAGATCACTCCTGAACTTTATACAATGTTTCAAAATGGTCCAAAAAGTTCTAGAAATTTTTGAAATGTTCTCAGAATATTTCAGAATATCTCTAGAATAGTTTAGAACATTCCAATGTTTCAATATACTCCAGAACGTTCTAGGATGCTGTGGAATGTTTTAAAATATTTTAGAACGTTATACAAGGTTTCAGAAACCTCTAGAAGGTTCGAAACATTCTAGAATGTTGTGGAATGTCTTAGAACATTCCAGGATGACTTCTAAAGTGTCCCAAAATGCTCTAAAACTCTCCAAGACATCTGAAAATGATCCAGAACGCTCCGTAATATTTCAGAATGTATTATAACGTTCCATAAAATTTCAAAATTGTCTAAAATATTTTAAAAAACTGATCTAAAATCTTTCAGAACGTTCTAGAATAATTTTATGTTGAGAAAATCTTGACAATTATGTTCTAAAATGTTATAAAATGTTGCAGAACTGTGAAGAATTTTTTTAACATTCAAAAATGTTGATAAATGTCTGAAACAATGTTCAAAAATATTTCAGAATCCACCAGAACGTTCCGGAACACTTCAGAATGACCCTAGAATATTCTAGAGCATTGTAAAATATTTTAAAACATTCCAGAAAGTCGCGAGAATGTTCATCAATGTCTTAGAACATTATGCAATGTTTCAAAAAGCTTTAAAAGGTTCCAAGACATTCTAGGATGTTGTGAAATGTTTTACAACATATCCCAAAACGTACCGGAATATTTCAGAATGTTTTATAACCTTCCATAAAATTCTAGAATTAACTAGAATATTTTGAAACATTTTAGAACGTTCTAGAAGGTTTTAGGACACTTTAAAATGCTATAAAATGCTTCAATATGATTCAGAACGTTATGGAACATCCTAGAATGCTGTTAAATGTCCGCTAGAATATTTGGAACTCTGTAAAATGTTCCAGGATGCTATCAGCAAATTAAGTATCTCTATTATTTATATTGGTTTTTGACTCTCCACTTCCGGCTCCGCTTCCGGGTTGGATTTTTATATTTTCGATATCTTAAAAAATATCCTCCAGATTCAATTGCGTTTTCAAGATTCGTAATCTACATGAATGAAACTATATAATTTCATGCCAAACTCAAAATAATTGGGATCAAAAAATTTAATTTTTTTTATCATGGCTCACTCTTCGTTTTGAATTCAGGATTTTGCCTATTCTGAGATTCTTCTCTATAGAATCTGTAAATCTAGACCAATCGCTTCAATGGCCCATAAGGCTTCAAAATAATTCTAGGTGTTCCAGAATGCTTCAAATAAGTGTTGATACTTCAAGTCAACACCAGTTATTCTATTACGTACCTTTTCAGCGGGAGCGTAACACGAGCTGTCAGTGTTAACCGGCGATCGACGCATCGCTTGCCGGCATTGTATTCATCTAAATATTTCTTGAATCATCACATCAATAATTAATATATAGTATAAATCTTTTTTAGAATTTAATATTGAGTTTATTATTGATCAAAAATAATTTATAAAACATTAAACAAGCTTGTAATATTCGGTTGTATTTATGTCAACACCAATATTCTTTACGATACAACTAGTTCAGTTGTTTTGTCAGAGATGGCAGCACCTAGCACGTTTTGGAACTAAATTTTATTATTAATAAAAAATTGCGACTATTTGGCATATTTATTCACCCTAAAGTGTTTTAGATATTTTATTTTGATTAAATTCAATATTTTTGAACGATTAAATCAGCAAATAATTTTTGATTTAATAAATATTTTCTTGTTGGCACTCTTTGACAGGTGCTGCCGCTTGCGGAGAATTTTTGAACTTTACTCCTGACGTTTGACATTAAACAATAAAATACGAATTATTGTAATAAATATATTTAAATTTCAACAATACAATTCATATTTACTTCAAGAATTAAATATACAGGGCTTAAAATTATCTTACAAACTAATTAACAAATTATAATTAACCCTGAAAACAATTCAAATTGTATTCGCATCAAAAATAAAAAATACAAGTTAGTATTGAATTTAATTTATTTTGCAAACTATTTAACAATACATTTATTCTCCTAACTACACCTGAAAACAATAAAAATAGGTTTTAGAAATAAATACAACAGTAAATTTTGGGGAATGAGTTTATTTTGGAAATTAGGAAAGGGTACAAAGGTTCGAAGATTAATTGTTGAATACTCGATGCTTGATGTTCGTGATGCTGTTGCGTTGTTGTAAGCCTTGTTCGCCCCCAGGCAATGACTAAGGGGAAAGAGACGAACTCTTCTCCGAGAATTCTCCCTTTGGGTCTAGGAAAACCCCAGCGAAACCTAGACCAGAGAAGTGGCTTCTTCGCTAGCTGCAACTGCAACAACAAAATAATTATTACAAGTCGAAAAATTCAAAAAGGAATTGAACTCACTTGAACTTTGCAAGCGGCGGACAAAATTAATCAGTTGACTTCTTTAAAGTTGAGTTGAATTGGGGCCTGGAACAGTTGATGTGTTGATCTTCTGCAGTTATTGGAGGACTTCTTGGACGGCTGCTGGAGGACTTCTTGGAAGGTTATTGGGCTCTGGTTCTGCTGCTGGGCTCTTATTCTGCTTCTGAAGTCTGATTCTGCTGCTGGGCTCTGGTTCCGCCTGCTGGATGGCCTAAAAACATAAAAAATACAAATAAATTATTAAATTGAAGATAAGTAATTTATGTGTTTATAGCAGTAGTTAAAAACAGTTATATAAGTATTACCTAGCTGATGATGCGATGATGTTATGAAGATCCACGGCCGGCGACCTGAAACAGAAACTTAAAACAAATTTTGGTGAATCACATTCAACAAAACAAATATTGAGAGTTGATTTTGGCTGCTGGGCTCATCCTCAGCTCCTCCCACGATGTCCATTCCCACGATGTCCATTCCCTCGTTGTCCACCTCATCAGCTGGGCTCATCCTCTGCAAATGATCTGAAAAAATACAAATTAATTAGGAATCTGCGGAAAAACAATACAAAATAGCTGAAAGAAAAATTGATTAGAACCTGAAAAGCAAAGTTTATTAGTTAACTTACGTCCTGTTGTTAATTTGTTGGAGGTGATAATGATGAATTGAAGAAGCTGAAAGGGAATTTTTATGAGTCACATACATTCAACATTCGTTCAACATTCAATCGTGTTGTGTGTTTTGGTTAGTGTTCGAAGAGCTTTGCGGCGATTGACTGTTGTTTTATTACTTCCCGAAATTACTTAAAAGTGTTCGGTTATATTTATGCTACTGATTGACTCTACTTTACAACCCCAATGAGTGCCTGAGCGCTCAGACACCCAAGCACCGGTGTGCTCGTCGTTTGCAAACAAAAAAAATATGTTGTTTGAATACGTGGCCAATGCATATTCCGAGGCCCGCGATACCGCCTAATTACGCGATATGGTAACCTTAAGTATCGGTCTCAGCTAATGTCGTTTCTTGAACTTAATCAAGGACCCCCGCCAGCTACCATATTTTCCCGACTTCCGATAGGTACATATCGAGAGTATGCCATTACTCCCTAATTAGATCGCTCGTTCGCCCTAGAACTCATTGCAACCCCACGCGGTGGTGTTCATCAGGGGGGGTGCCTCTCGTAGCGGTACCTACGTGTGCACCGATTCCCACGTTGGACCTTTCATTACAGGCCTTTGCAAAAAAAAACCAAGACATTTTATTTATTTACTACATAATAAAAGCAAAGACTAACATCGCAAATACGTGCCCCTAACGGACACGCAATGCGGAACCAAAATCCCAATTTACATATTTAAATATAAAAAATTTTGATCTCTACGTTAATAAGCAAAATTCACAACCCCAAATATAACACTTGAACACTTTTAAAGTACTTTAAATCAACGATTTGATCACGAGTTACGCGGCGTACATCCGAACAGTACGAATTTTAAAGCAACAATGCCAGATAAACGCATATACAAAGCACTGAACACCTGCAGCCAAGCGAGTTGAAACTTCGTTACTTAATAGAACCAAATGAAACAAGAATGTTTTAATCAATAAATTTGTATACAAATGTACTTTTAAAATAAAATAGCCAATATATGACCTCCCGTTCTTAATATTTAGCAATATATTTCTTAATATAAAATAAATAAGGGGTGAAATCAATTTGAAAATAATTTTCAGGAAGTAAAACATCTTCTAAAATGTTATAATAATTAATTCCTTAAAAATAATGGAAATTTTATTCCCATGTTATTATTTTACGGACAAAAATATATTTTTCATGGGGTGGAACACCCCTTCGAATAAAATTCATGAATGGCTTCCTAAAATATGAAAATATCATTCCTAATTTATTCCTGAACTATATCCCTTGGAGAAATTAAAATTACACCACTGTACCCAATTTTAACCCTTAAATTAAGGGTAGAAATGAATACAAATACAAATAGTCAATTGTAATTTATTGCATCATTCGAGATTGAATAATTGTTTATGCCTAAAACCAGAGGTGCCCAAAATTTTCAAATTATGTGCAGGTATTTAGGGAGGATGGTAGTTTATTGAAAAATAATATCAATTACTTATTTAGATTGGTGTACGAGTTATAGGCTTGCGAATTTGGTATTAAAAAAACCAGTTACCGCTTAAAACAAATTGATTAATTTAGGGTAAACCAGTGGTTCAAGAAAACTCAAATTTAGGATAAGAGCTTAGAAGGGATGTATACTTATCCAAAAATAATATAAATTACCAATTGTTATTGGTGTACGAGTTGCAGGCCTGCGAATTTATTATTTAAAAACCAGTTACCACTTGAAACAAATTAATTATCTCTGCATAAACCAGAGGCTCAAAAAAATCAAAATTTTGGGTATGAGCCCAAAAGATAATTTGCAGCGTTTGGATCAATATTTTACGATTATCATTTTGGGTGATACAGGCTTGGAAAGTGTGACAAATTTTCGTTGCATCATCTAAACTGACATGACTGAAATAAAGAGGGTTAGAATTGGTTTTATAATAAATAATAAAACAACTAAAGTTACACATTTTGGTTGCAATATTTGATCCCCTAATCTAATAGGGTTGAAACTGATTCTATAATAAATGGTATTATATAATCTTTTAAATAGCATTTGGTTCATTATTCTGCAATCATTATTTTAGGAGTTACAAGCTTTTGAATTGTAACATATTTTTGTTGCAACATTCGACTCCCTAATCCGGTTGAGCTGAAAGATCAAAGCTTCAAACTGGTTTTATAATAAGCGGTATTATATAAGGTTTCAATAAGCGTTTGGTTTATTACTTTACGATTATTATTTCAGTAGATACAGGGTTTTAAAGTGTGATAGATTTTGGTTGCTACGTTCAACCCCCTAAGCCCAAAGGGTAGAAATATAAAGGGTTGAAACTGGTTTTATGATAAATGATACTGTATAAATTTCAATTAGGATTTGGTTTATTATTCTACTATTATTAATTTAAGACATACGAGCTTTGAAAATGTTCTGTTATATTTTTGCAAATTGAAAACCCTTTTTTTGGGGTAAATTTTTAATGCCATTGCAACAAATTTGTACTAAAATGCCAATAATTATATGCATTTAATGGAAAATCACAAAAAACTGCATTAAAATCGCCCAATAATTTAAAAATTGAGAAAAACTTATTTTGAGCATTCTCTCTTCGGTCCGATTACTTTTGACTACATCAGAAATACTATATTATTATAACTATAAACATGAATATTTCAGTAATCGTTTTTTTGAATTATTTTTAGTTTTTGGGGTTTGATAATGCTGCCATTTGGTAGACAAAGCATCAAAATTACTAATTTGATAGAAAAAAAATACATAATTGAGCTCTCTACTATTATAAATAAGCTCAAAAGTGTCACCATACTTCAATATTAATTTCATTCAATTTGAGTGCAGTAGATGTGTGTAATATTTTGAAAATGGAATAAAGATACAAAAAAATTGTTTCACATGATGAATTTGTTTATAGGTTGATGGCTGTTGACCATAAAAGTGCACCAAGTGAAAAAATAGATTAGAGTTGCATTAATGAATATGAAAATATCAAAAGGTGTTTATATGAATGGATTGAAGGCTGTTAATCTTCATTTATCTTATTTGAAAAGTGAATATCATGAAACTGAATCGGTACCATTCCTTAAGTAATGTTTATTACGAAATTATTATTAGCCATGAAATATTTTTGTTGCATTATTTAACCCCTTACACCGCCAGGGTTGAAAATTGATTTTATGATAAATATTATTAAATATTGTTTAAAATACCTGTTGCTACATTGCTGCCCTATTATTACGTAATACTTTCAATTTTTTTTTAATAACATTACGTGTGAGAATGCATTTAATGTCTGTGAATCAATATTGACCATAGTTTGTACAACGGTTGGATGTGGTTTTCATCGAGTGTAACAAATAATATCTAAATCTAAAATTGGTGTTGAGTGGTGAAAAAGGATCACCTTCAGACAAAAAGTGAGTTTCAATTTTACTGATACTTTTATATTTAGATCAATATGATTTTCATTGACTTTAAATATACTCTGTAGCATACTTGTCACAAAAGCTAGGATGACTTGTAGCCGCACCTCACGGCTTAGAAAATATCAATGTGCACTACAATAGTTTCTGCCATACTCGTATCGGGCAAAAGGCATGATTTATTTGTATAAATATTATTAAATTTTGTACTTGTTTCGAAATAATTAGGTATTTGCGCTACTTTTATTTTTTGAATTAAATATTATGCTATAATTTTTTGGAGGATGCATCATGTTTATATTTTACTTTTCAAGCCCAAATTGAATCAGTTTATTATTTTATAAACCGTTTGAGTCGATATCACACATGCCAATGTAAACGTAGCATAATTTCTAATCAATTATTCTCTGAAAACATTTGTTATTAGTAGGATCATTTCGGAATAATTTGGTTGTGACGTAGAAACTAGCAGTTCAAAATGTCTGTGATGCTACAGAAATGTTTAAATAGTGAAGTTCTTGTTACAAATTTGAGTCAAATTTATTGCTACAGTGTCAAAACCGTCAATAAATTGAATAGTTTGAAATGTTAGGTAAGTAAAATATTTATTGTAAATTAGGTTATTATTATTTATTCAAATTTATCTTGTTTACGGATGTGAGATAATTTTAGCATACTTTTGATTCATATAGTAGAAAATTCCATATTGGCAAAATCACTTTTAATGTAAGTTATTCAGTAATAGTTTATAATAAGACAATAAGAGTAACTAAAAAGTTTCAAGTTTTCCTAATAACGTGATAAACATATCATCAAGAATAAATAAGATAGGTCAGTTTAATTATGATTAGATATTGCTGAATATGAATTTATTGAGCTAAAACTATTGGAAAGATTTGAAAATTTTCATCTTTTTGATTGGCAAATATTCTTTTCCAAAAGATTTTCATGCACGGGTTACTGGACGTCTATTTTATCTCAGAAAGATGAAAGTATTTCTGGTTTGCAACAATGGAAGTTATATAAAAACATATTAAATCAAATGCCAGGTGAACACATAATTTCAAAACTAGTTCTGTACAAGAAATAATAATTCAAAAACATGTGCTGTTTACTTGTTGGGCTGGATTTTTAAATTTTTGATATCTATAAAACTATATAATTTCATGCCAAACTCAAAATAATTGGGATCAAAAAATTTTTTTTTTTTTATCATGGCTCACTCTTCGTTTTGAGTTCAGGATTTTGCCTATTCTGAGATTCTTCTCTATAGAATCTGTAATTCTAGACCAATCGCTTTGAAATTTAGAACATTTATAGTATATAGTATGTCTAATCGATCGATGCTATCAGCAATTTTTTATCTCTATTATTTATATGAGTTTTTGACTCCCCGCTTCCCGCTCCGCTTCCGGGCTGAATTTTTATTTTCTCGATATCTTGAAAAATATCCTCCAGATCCAATTTTGTTTTCTAAATTCGTAATCTACATGAATAAAACTATATAATTTCATGCCAAACTCAAAATAATTGGGATCAAAAAATTTAATTATTTTTATCATGGCTCACTCTTCGTTTTGAATTCAGGATTTTGCCTATTCTGAGATTCTTCTCTATAGAATCTGTAATTCTAGACCAATCGCTTCGAAATTTGAAACATTTATAGTATATAGTATGTCTAATCGATCGATGCTATCAGCAATTTTTTATCTCCATTATTTAAATGAGTTTTTGACTCCCCGCTTCCCGCTCCGCTTCCGGGCTGAATTTTTATATTCTCGATATCTTGAAAAATATCCTCCAGATCCAATTTTGTTTCCTAAATTCGTAATCTACATGAATAAAAATATATAATTCCATGCCAAACTCAAAATAATTGGGATCAAAAAATTTATTTTTTTTTATCATGGCTCACTCTTCGTTTTGAATTCAGGATTTTGCCTATTCTGAGATTCTTCTCTATAGAATCTGTAATTCTAGACCAATCGCTTCGAAATTTGGAACATTCATAGTATATAGTATGTCTAATCGATCGATGCTATCAGCAATTTTTTATCTCCATTATTTAAATGAGTTTTTGACTCCCCGCTTCCCGCTCCGCTTCCGGGCTGGATTTTTAAATTTCCGATATCTTGGAAAATATCCTCCAGATCCAATTCTGTTTTCAAGATTCTTAATCTACATGAATGAAACTAGATTATTTCATGCCAAACTCAAAATAATTGAGATCAAAAAATTTAATTTTTTTTATCATGGCTCACTCTTCGTTTTGAATTCAGGATTTTGCCTATTCTGAGATTCTTCTCTATAGAATCTGTAATTCTAGACCAATCGCTTCGAAATTTGGAACATTTATAGTATATAGTATGTCTAATCGATCGATGCTATCAGCAATTTTTTATCTCCATTATTTATATGAGTTTTTGACTCCCCGCTTCCCGCTCCGCTTCCGGGCTGAATTTTTATTTTCTCGATATCTTGGAAAATATCCTCCAGATCCAATTTTGTTTTCTAAATTCGTAATCTACATGAATAATACTTCATAATTTCATGCCAAACTCAAAATAATTGGGATCAAAAAATTTAATTTTTTTTATCATGGCTCACTCTTCGTTTTGAATTCAGGATTTTGCCTATTCTGAGATTCTTCTCTATAGAATCTGTAATTCTAGACCAATCGCTTCGAAATTTGGAACATTTATAGTATATAGTATGTCTAATCGATCGATGCTATCAGCAATTTTTTATCTCCATTATTTATATGAGTTTTTGACTCCCCGCTTCCCGCTCCGCTTCCGGGCTGAATTTTTATTTTCTCGATATCTTGGAAAATATCCTCCAGATCCAATTTTGTTTTCTAAATTCGTAATCTACATGAATAATACTTCATAATTTCATGCCAAACTCAAAATAATTGGAATCAAAAAATTTAATTTTTTTTATCATGGCTCACTCTTCGTTTTGAATTCAGGATTTTGCCTATTCTGAGATTCTTCTCTATAGAATCTGTAATTCTAGACCAATCGCTTCGAAATTTGGAACATTTATAGTATATAGTATGTCTAATCGATCGATGCTATCAGCAATTTTTTATCTCCATTATTTATATGAGTTTTTGACTCCCCGCTTCCCGCTCCGCTTCCGGGCTGAATTTTTATTTTCTCGATATCTTGGAAAATATCCTCCAGATCCAATTTTGTTTTCTAAATTCGTAATCTACATGAATAATACTTCATAATTTCATGCCAAACTCAAAATAATTGGGATCAAAAAATTTAATTTTTTTTATCATGGCTCACTCTTCGTTTTGAATTCAGGATTTTGCCTATTCTGAGATTCTTCTCTATAGAATCTGTAATTCTAGACCAATCGCTTCGAAATTTGGAACATTTATAGTATATAGTATGTCTAATCGATCGATGCTATCAGCAATTTTTTATCTCCATTATTTATATGAGTTTTTGACTCCCCGCTTCCCGCTCCGCTTCCGGGCTGAATTTTTATTTTCTCGATATCTTGGAAAATATCCTCCAGATCCAATTTTGTTTTCTAAATTCGTAATCTACATGAATAATACTTCATAATTTCATGCCAAACTCAAAATAATTGGAATCAAAAAATTTAATTTTTTTTATCATGGCTCACTCTTCGTTTTGAATTCAGGATTTTGCCTATTCTGAGATTCTTCTCTATAGAATCTGTAATTCTAGACCAATCGCTTCGAAATTTGGAACATTTATAGTATATAGTATGTCTAATCGATCGATGCTATCAGCAATTTTTTATCTCCATTATTTATATGAGTTTTTGACTCCCCGCTTCCCGCTCCGCTTCCGGGCTGAATTTTTATTTTCTCGATATCTTGGAAAATATCCTCCAGATCCAATTTTGTTTTCTAAATTCGTAATCTACATGAATAATACTTCATAATTTCATGCCAAACTCAAAATAATTGGGATCAAAAAATTTAATTTTTTTCATCATGGCTCACTCTTCGTTTTGAATTCAGGATTTTGCCTATTCTGAGATTCTTCTCTATAGAATCTGTAATTCTAGACCAATCGCTTCGAAATTTGGAACATTTATAGTATATAGTATGTCTAATCGATCGATGCTATCAGCAATTTTTTATCTCCATTATTTATATGAGTTTTTGACTCCCCGCTTCCCGCTCCGCTTCCGGGCTGAATTTTTATTTTCTCGATATCTTGGAAAATATCCTCCAGATCCAATTTTGTTTTCTAAATTCGTAATCTACATGAATAATACTTCATAATTTCATGCCAAACTCAAAATAATTGGGATCAAAAAATTTAATTTTTTTTATCATGGCTCACTCTTCGTTTTGAATTCAGGATTTTGCCTATTCTGAGATTCTTCTCTATAGAATCTGTAATTCTAGACCAATCGCTTCGAAATTTGGAACATTTATAGTATATAGTATGTCTAATCGATCGATGCTATCAGCAATTTTTTATCTCCATTATTTATATGAGTTTTTGACTCCCCGCTTCCCGCTCCGCTTCCGGGCTGAATTTTTATTTTCTCGATATCTTGGAAAATATCCTCCAGATCCAATTTTGTTTTCTAAATTCGTAATCTACATGAATAATACTTCATAATTTCATGCCAAACTCAAAATAATTGGGATCAAAAAATTTAATTTTTTTCATCATGGCTCACTCTTCGTTTTGAATTCAGGATTTTGCCTATTCTGAGATTCTTCTCTATAGAATCTGTAATTCTAGACCAATCGCTTCGAAATTTGGAACATTTATAGTATATAGTATGTCTAATCGATCGATGCTATCAGCAATTTTTTATCTCCATTATTTATATGAGTTTTTGACTCCCCGCTTCCCGCTCCGCTTCCGGGCTGAATTTTTATTTTCTCGATATCTTGGAAAATATCCTCCAGATCCAATTTTGTTTTCTAAATTCGTAATCTACATGAATGAAACTAGATAATTTCATGCCAAACTCAAAATAATTGGGATCAAAAAATTTAATTTTTTTTATCATGGCTCACTCTTCGTTTTGAATTCAGGATTTTGCCTATTCTGAGATTCTTCTCTATAGAATCTGTAATTCTAGACCAATCGCTTCGAAATTTGGAACATTTATAGTATATAGTATGTCTAATCGATCGATGCTATCAGCAATTTTTTATCTCCATTATTTATATGAGTTTTTGACTCCCCGCTTCCCGCTCCGCTTCCGGGCTGAATTTTTATTTTCTCGATATCTTGGAAAATATCCTCCAGATCCAATTTTGTTTTCTAAATTCGTAATCTACATGAATAATACTTCATAATTTCATGCCAAACTCAAAATAATTGGGATCAAAAAATTTAATTTTTTTCATCATGGCTCACTCTTCGTTTTGAATTCAGGATTTTGCCTATTCTGAGATTCTTCTCTATAGAATCTGTAATTCTAGACCAATCGCTTCGAAATTTGGAACATTTATAGTATATAGTATGTCTAATCGATCGATGCTATCAGCAATTTTTTATCTCCATTATTTATATGAGTTTTTGACTCCCCGCTTCCCGCTCCGCTTCCGGGCTGAATTTTTATTTTCTCGATATCTTGGAAAATATCCTCCAGATCCAATTTTGTTTTCTAAATTCGTAATCTACATGAATAATACTTCATAATTTCATGCCAAACTCAAAATAATTGGGATCAAAAAATTTAATTTTTTTTATCATGGCTCACTCTTCGTTTTGAATTCAGGATTTTGCCTATTCTGAGATTCTTCTCTATAGAATCTGTAATTCTAGACCAATCGCTTCGAAATTTGGAACATTTATAGTATATAGTATGTCTAATCGATCGATGCTATCAGCAATTTTTTATCTCCATTATTTATATGAGTTTTTGACTCCCCGCTTCCCGCTCCGCTTCCGGGCTGAATTTTTATTTTCTCGATATCTTGGAAAATATCCTCCAGATCCAATTTTGTTTTCTAAATTCGTAATCTACATGAATAATACTTCATAATTTCATGCCAAACTCAAAATAATTGGGATCAAAAAATTTAATTTTTTTTATCATGGCTCACTCTTCGTTTTGAATTCAGGATTTTGCCTATTCTGAGATTCTTCTCTATAGAATCTGTAATTCTAGACCAATCGCTTCGAAATTTGGAACATTCATAGTATATAGTATGTCTAATCGATCGATGCTATCAGCAATTTTTTATCTCCATTATTTATATGAGTTTTTGACTCCCCGCTTCCCGCTCCGCTTCCGGGCTGAATTTTTATTTTCTCGATATCTTGGAAAATATCCTCCAGATCCAATTTTGTTTTCTAAATTCGTAATCTACATGAATAATACTTCATAATTTCATGCCAAACTCAAAATAATTGGGATCAAAAAATTTAATTTTTTTTATCATGGCTCACTCTTCGTTTTGAATTCAGGATTTTGCCTATTCTGAGATTCTTCTCTATAGAATCTGTAATTCTGGACCAATCGCTTCGAAATTTGGAACATTTATAGTATATAGTATGTCTAATCGATCGATGCTATCAGCAATTTTTTATCTCCATTATTTATATGAGTTTTTGACTCCCCGCTTCCCGCTCCGCTTCCGGGCTGAATTTTTATTTTCTCGATATCTTGGAAAATATCCTCCAGATCCAATTTTGTTTTCCAAATTCGTAATCTACATGAATAATACTTCATAATTTCATGCCAAACTCAAAATAATTGGGATCAAAAAATTTAATTTTTTTTATCATGGCTCACTCTTCGTTTTGAATTCAGGATTTTGCCTATTCTGAGATTCTTCTCTATAGAATCTGTAATTCTAGACCAATCGCTTCGAAATTTGGAACATTTATAGTATATAGTATGTCTAATCGATCGATGCTATCAGCAATTTTTTATCTCCATTATTTATATGAGTTTTTGACTCCCCGCTTCCCGCTCCGCTTCCGGGCTGAATTTTTATTTTCTCGATATCTTGGAAAATATCCTCCAGATCCAATTTTGTTTTCTAAATTCGTAATCTACATGAATAATACTTCATAATTTCATGCCAAACTCAAAATAATTGGGATCAAAAAATTTAATTTTTTTTATCATGGCTCACTCTTCGTTTTGAATTCAGGATTTTGCCTATTCTGAGATTCTTCTCTATAGAATCTGTAATTCTAGACCAATCGCTTCGAAATTTGGAACATTTATAGTATATAGTATGTCTAATCGATCGATGCTATCAGCAATTTTTTATCTCCATTATTTATATGAGTTTTTGACTCCCCGCTTCCCGCTCCGCTTCCGGGCTGAATTTTTATTTTCTCGATATCTTGGAAAATATCCTCCAGATCCAATTTTGTTTTCTAAATTCGTAATCTACATGAATAAAACTTCATAATTTCATGCCAAACTCAAAATAATTGGGATCAAAAAATTTAATTTTTTTTATCATGGCTCACTCTTCGTTTTGAATTCAGGATTTTGCCTATTCTGAGATTCTTCTCTATAGAATCTGTAATTCTAGACCAATCGCTTCGAAATTTGGAACATTTATAGTATATAGTATGTCTAATCGATCGATGCTATCAGCAATTTTTTATCTCCATTATTTATATGAGTTTTTGACTCCCCGCTTCCCGCTCCGCTTCCGGGCTGAATTTTTATTTTCTCGATATCTTGGAAAATATCCTCCAGATCCAATTTTGTTTTCTAAATTCGTAATCTACATGAATAAAACTTCATAATTTCATGCCAAACTCAAAATAATTGGGATCAAAAAATTTAATTTTTTTTATCATGGCTCACTCTTCGTTTTGAATTCAGGATTTTGCCTATTCTGAGATTCTTCTCTATAGAATCTGTAATTCTAGACCAATCGCTTCGAAATTTGGAACATTTATAGTATATAGTATGTCTAATCGATCGATGCTATCAGCAATTTTTTATCTCCATTATTTATATGAGTTTTTGACTCCCCGCTTCCCGCTCCGCTTCCGGGCTGAATTTTTATTTTCTCGATATCTTGGAAAATATCCTCCAGATCCAATTTTGTTTTCTAAATTCGTAATCTACATGAATAATACTTCATAATTTCATGCCAAACTCAAAATAATTGGGATCAAAAAATTTAATTTTTTTTATCATGGCTCACTCTTCGTTTTGAATTCAGGATTTTGCCTATTCTGAGATTCTTCTCTATAGAATCTGTAATTCTAGACCAATCGCTTCGAAATTTGGAACATTTATAGTATATAGTATGTCTAATCGATCGATGCTATCAGCAATTTTTTATCTCCATTATTTATATGAGTTTTTGACTCCCCGCTTCCCGCTCCGCTTCCGGGCTGAATTTTTATTTTCTCGATATCTTGGAAAATATCCTCCAGATCCAATTTTGTTTTCTAAATTCGTAATCTACATGAATAATACTTCATAATTTCATGCCAAACTCAAAATAATTGGGATCAAAAAATTTAATTTTTTTTATCATGGCTCACTCTTCGTTTTGAATTCAGGATTTTGCCTATTCTGAGATTCTTCTCTATAGAATCTGTAATTCTAGACCAATCGCTTCGAAATTTGGAACATTTATAGTATATAGTATGTCTAATCGATCGATGCTATCAGCAATTTTTTATCTCCATTATTTATATGAGTTTTTGACTCCCCGCTTCCCGCTCCGCTTCCGGGCTGAATTTTTATTTTCTCGATATCTTGGAAAATATCCTCCAGATCCAATTTTGTTTTCTAAATTCGTAATCTACATGAATAATACTTCATAATTTCATGCCAAACTCAAAATAATTGGGATCAAAAAATTTAATTTTTTTCATCATGGCTCACTCTTCGTTTTGAATTCAGGATTTTGCCTATTCTGAGATTCTTCTCTATAGAATCTGTAATTCTAGACCAATCGCTTCGAAATTTGGAACATTTATAGTATATAGTATGTCTAATCGATCGATGCTATCAGCAATTTTTTATCTCCATTATTTATATGAGTTTTTGACTCCCCGCTTCCCGCTCCGCTTCCGGGCTGAATTTTTATTTTCTCGATATCTTGGAAAATATCCTCCAGATCCAATTTTGTTTTCTAAATTCGTAATCTACATGAATAATACTTCATAATTTCATGCCAAACTCAAAATAATTGGGATCAAAAAATTTAATTTTTTTCATCATGGCTCACTCTTCGTTTTGAATTCAGGATTTTGCCTATTCTGAGATTCTTCTCTATAGAATCTGTAATTCTAGACCAATCGCTTCGAAATTTGGAACATTTATAGTATATAGTATGTCTAATCGATCGATGCTATCAGCAATTTTTTATCTCCATTATTTATATGAGTTTTTGACTCCCCGCTTCCCGCTCCGCTTCCGGGCTGAATTTTTATTTTCTCGATATCTTGGAAAATATCCTCCAGATCCAATTTTGTTTTCTAAATTCGTAATCTACATGAATAATACTTCATAATTTCATGCCAAACTCAAAATAATTGGGATCAAAAAATTTAATTTTTTTTATCATGGCTCACTCTTCGTTTTGAATTCAGGATTTTGCCTATTCTGAGATTCTTCTCTATAGAATCTGTAATTCTAGACCAATCGCTTCGAAATTTGGAACATTTATAGTATATAGTATGTCTAATCGATCGATGCTATCAGCAATTTTTTATCTCCATTATTTATATGAGTTTTTGACTCCCCGCTTCCCGCTCCGCTTCCGGGCTGAATTTTTATTTTCTCGATATCTTGGAAAATATCCTCCAGATCCAATTTTGTTTTCTAAATTCGTAATCTACATGAATAATACTTCATAATTTCATGCCAAACTCAAAATAATTGGGATCAAAAAATTTAATTTTTTTCATCATGGCTCACTCTTCGTTTTGAATTCAGGATTTTGCCTATTCTGAGATTCTTCTCTATAGAATCTGTAATTCTAGACCAATCGCTTCGAAATTTGGAACATTTATAGTATATAGTATGTCTAATCGATCGATGCTATCAGCAATTTTTTATCTCCATTATTTATATGAGTTTTTGACTCCCCGCTTCCCGCTCCGCTTCCGGGCTGAATTTTTATTTTCTCGATATCTTGGAAAATATCCTCCAGATCCAATTTTGTTTTCTAAATTCGTAATCTACATGAATAATACTTCATAATTTCATGCCAAACTCAAAATAATTGGGATCAAAAAATTTAATTTTTTTTATCATGGCTCACTCTTCGTTTTGAATTCAGGATTTTGCCTATTCTGAGATTCTTCTCTATAGAATCTGTAATTCTAGACCAATCGCTTCGAAATTTGGAACATTTATAGTATATAGTATGTCTAATCGATCGATGCTATCAGCAATTTTTTATCTCCATTATTTATATGAGTTTTTGACTCCCCGCTTCCCGCTCCGCTTCCGGGCTGAATTTTTATTTTCTCGATATCTTGGAAAATATCCTCCAGATCCAATTTTGTTTTCTAAATTCGTAATCTACATGAATAATACTTCATAATTTCATGCCAAACTCAAAATAATTGGGATCAAAAAATTTAATTTTTTTTATCATGGCTCACTCTTCGTTTTGAATTCAGGATTTTGCCTATTCTGAGATTCTTCTCTATAGAATCTGTAATTCTAGACCAATCGCTTCGAAATTTGGAACATTTATAGTATATAGTATGTCTAATCGATCGATGCTATCAGCAATTTTTTATCTCCATTATTTATATGAGTTTTTGACTCCCCGCTTCCCGCTCCGCTTCCGGGCTGAATTTTTATTTTCTCGATATCTTGGAAAATATCCTCCAGATCCAATTTTGTTTTCTAAATTCGTAATCTACATGAATAATACTTCATAATTTCATGCCAAACTCAAAATAATTGGGATCAAAAAATTTAATTTTTTTTATCATGGCTCACTCTTCGTTTTGAATTCAGGATTTTGCCTATTCTGAGATTCTTCTCTATAGAATCTGTAATTCTAGACCAATCGCTTCGAAATTTGGAACATTTATAGTATATAGTATGTCTAATCGATCGATGCTATCAGCAATTTTTTATCTCCATTATTTATATGAGTTTTTGACTCCCCGCTTCCCGCTCCGCTTCCGGGCTGAATTTTTATTTTCTCGATATCTTGGAAAATATCCTCCAGATCCAATTTTGTTTTCTAAATTCGTAATCTACATGAATAATACTTCATAATTTCATGCCAAACTCAAAATAATTGGGATCAAAAAATTTAATTTTTTTTATCATGGCTCACTCTTCGTTTTGAATTCAGGATTTTGCCTATTCTGAGATTCTTCTCTATAGAATCTGTAATTCTAGACCAATCGCTTCGAAATTTGGAACATTTATAGTATATAGTATGTCTAATCGATCGATGCTATCAGCAATTTTTTATCTCCATTATTTATATGAGTTTTTGACTCCCCGCTTCCCGCTCCGCTTCCGGGCTGAATTTTTATTTTCTCGATATCTTGGAAAATATCCTCCAGATCCAATTTTGTTTTCTAAATTCGTAATCTACATGAATAATACTTCATAATTTCATGCCAAACTCAAAATAATTGGGATCAAAAAATTTAATTTTTTTTATCATGGCTCACTCTTCGTTTTGAATTCAGGATTTTGCCTATTCTGAGATTCTTCTCTATAGAATCTGTAATTCTAGACCAATCGCTTCGAAATTTGGAACATTTATAGTATATAGTATGTCTAATCGATCGATGCTATCAGCAATTTTTTATCTCCATTATTTATATGAGTTTTTGACTCCCCGCTTCCCGCTCCGCTTCCGGGCTGAATTTTTATTTTCTCGATATCTTGGAAAATATCCTCCAGATCCAATTTTGTTTTCTAAATTCGTAATCTACATGAATAATACTTCATAATTTCATGCCAAACTCAAAATAATTGGGATCAAAAAATTTAATTTTTTTCATCATGGCTCACTCTTCGTTTTGAATTCAGGATTTTGCCTATTCTGAGATTCTTCTCTATAGAATCTGTAATTCTAGACCAATCGCTTCGAAATTTGGAACATTTATAGTATATAGTATGTCTAATCGATCGATGCTATCAGCAATTTTTTATCTCCATTATTTATATGAGTTTTTGACTCCCCGCTTCCCGCTCCGCTTCCGGGCTGAATTTTTATTTTCTCGATATCTTGGAAAATATCCTCCAGATCCAATTTTGTTTTCTAAATTCGTAATCTACATGAATAATACTTCATAATTTCATGCCAAACTCAAAATAATTGGGATCAAAAAATTTAATTTTTTTTATCATGGCTCACTCTTCGTTTTGAATTCAGGATTTTGCCTATTCTGAGATTCTTCTCTATAGAATCTGTAATTCTAGACCAATCGCTTCGAAATTTGGAACATTTATAGTATATAGTATGTCTAATCGATCGATGCTATCAGCAATTTTTTATCTCCATTATTTATATGAGTTTTTGACTCCCCGCTTCCCGCTCCGCTTCCGGGCTGAATTTTTATTTTCTCGATATCTTGGAAAATATCCTCCAGATCCAATTTTGTTTTCTAAATTCGTAATCTACATGAATAATACTTCATAATTTCATGCCAAACTCAAAATAATTGGGATCAAAAAATTTAATTTTTTTTATCATGGCTCACTCTTCGTTTTGAATTCAGGATTTTGCCTATTCTGAGATTCTTCTCTATAGAATCTGTAATTCTAGACCAATCGCTTCGAAATTTGGAACATTTATAGTATATAGTATGTCTAATCGATCGATGCTATCAGCAATTTTTTATCTCCATTATTTATATGAGTTTTTGACTCCCCGCTTCCCGCTCCGCTTCCGGGCTGAATTTTTATTTTCTCGATATCTTGGAAAATATCCTCCAGATCCAATTTTGTTTTCTAAATTCGTAATCTACATGAATAATACTTCATAATTTCATGCCAAACTCAAAATAATTGGGATCAAAAAATTTAATTTTTTTTATCATGGCTCACTCTTCGTTTTGAATTCAGGATTTTGCCTATTCTGAGATTCTTCTCTATAGAATCTGTAATTCTGGACCAATCGCTTCGAAATTTGGAACATTTATAGTATATAGTATGTCTAATCGATCGATGCTATCAGCAATTTTTTATCTCCATTATTTATATGAGTTTTTGACTCCCCGCTTCCCGCTCCGCTTCCGGGCTGAATTTTTATTTTCTCGATATCTTGGAAAATATCCTCCAGATCCAATTTTGTTTTCTAAATTCGTAATCTACATGAATAATACTTCATAATTTCATGCCAAACTCAAAATAATTGGGATCAAAAAATTTAATTTTTTTTATCATGGCTCACTCTTCGTTTTGAATTCAGGATTTTGCCTATTCTGAGATTCTTCTCTATAGAATCTGTAATTCTAGACCAATCGCTTCGAAATTTGGAACATTTATAGTATATAGTATGTCTAATCGATCGATGCTATCAGCAATTTTTTATCTCCATTATTTATATGAGTTTTTGACTCCCCGCTTCCCGCTCCGCTTCCGGGCTGAATTTTTATTTTCTCGATATCTTGGAAAATATCCTCCAGATCCAATTTTGTTTTCTAAATTCGTAATCTACATGAATAATACTTCATAATTTCATGCCAAACTCAAAATAATTGGGATCAAAAAATTTAATTTTTTTTATCATGGCTCACTCTTCGTTTTGAGTTCAGGATTTTGCCTATTCTGAGATTCTTCTCTATAGAATCTGTAATTCTAGACCAATCGCTTCGAAATTTGGAACATTTATAGTATATAGTATGTCTAATCGATCGATGCTATCAGCAATTTTTTATCTCCATTATTTATATGAGTTTTTGACTCCCCGCTTCCCGCTCCGCTTCCGGGCTGAATTTTTATTTTCTCGATATCTTGGAAAATATCCTCCAGATCCAATTTTGTTTTCTAAATTCGTAATCTACATGAATAATACTTCATAATTTCATGCCAAACTCAAAATAATTGGGATCAAAAAATTTAATTTTTTTTATCATGGCTCACTCTTCGTTTTGAATTCAGGATTTTGCCTATTCTGAGATTCTTCTCTATAGAATCTGTAATTCTAGACCAATCGCTTCGAAATTTGGAACATTTATAGTATATAGTATGTCTAATCGATCGATGCTATCAGCAATTTTTTATCTCCATTATTTATATGAGTTTTTGACTCCCCGCTTCCCGCTCCGCTTCCGGGCTGAATTTTTATTTTCTCGATATCTTGGAAAATATCCTCCAGATCCAATTTTGTTTTCTAAATTCGTAATCTACATGAATAATACTTCATAATTTCATGCCAAACTCAAAATAATTGGGATCAAAAAATTTAATTTTTTTCATCATGGCTCACTCTTCGTTTTGAATTCAGGATTTTGCCTATTCTGAGATTCTTCTCTATAGAATCTGTAATTCTAGACCAATCGCTTCGAAATTTGGAACATTTATAGTATATAGTATGTCTAATCGATCGATGCTATCAGCAATTTTTTATCTCCATTATTTATATGAGTTTTTGACTCCCCGCTTCCCGCTCCGCTTCCGGGCTGAATTTTTATTTTCTCGATATCTTGGAAAATATCCTCCAGATCCAATTTTGTTTTCTAAATTCGTAATCTACATGAATAATACTTCATAATTTCATGCCAAACTCAAAATAATTGGGATCAAAAAATTTAATTTTTTTCATCATGGCTCACTCTTCGTTTTGAATTCAGGATTTTGCCTATTCTGAGATTCTTCTCTATAGAATCTGTAATTCTAGACCAATCGCTTCGAAATTTGGAACATTTATAGTATATAGTATGTCTAATCGATCGATGCTATCAGCAATTTTTTATCTCCATTATTTATATGAGTTTTTGACTCCCCGCTTCCCGCTCCGCTTCCGGGCTGAATTTTTATTTTCTCGATATCTTGGAAAATATCCTCCAGATCCAATTTTGTTTTCTAAATTCGTAATCTACATGAATAATACTTCATAATTTCATGCCAAACTCAAAATAATTGGGATCAAAAAATTTAATTTTTTTTATCATGGCTCACTCTTCGTTTTGAATTCAGGATTTTGCCTATTCTGAGATTCTTCTCTATAGAATCTGTAATTCTAGACCAATCGCTTCGAAATTTGGAACATTTATAGTATATAGTATGTCTAATCGATCGATGCTATCAGCAATTTTTTATCTCCATTATTTATATGAGTTTTTGACTCCCCGCTTCCCGCTCCGCTTCCGGGCTGAATTTTTATTTTCTCGATATCTTGGAAAATATCCTCCAGATCCAATTTTGTTTTCTAAATTCGTAATCTACATGAATAATACTTCATAATTTCATGCCAAACTCAAAATAATTGGGATCAAAAAATTTAATTTTTTTCATCATGGCTCACTCTTCGTTTTGAATTCAGGATTTTGCCTATTCTGAGATTCTTCTCTATAGAATCTGTAATTCTAGACCAATCGCTTCGAAATTTGGAACATTTATAGTATATAGTATGTCTAATCGATCGATGCTATCAGCAATTTTTTATCTCCATTATTTATATGAGTTTTTGACTCCCCGCTTCCCGCTCCGCTTCCGGGCTGAATTTTTATTTTCTCGATATCTTGGAAAATATCCTCCAGATCCAATTTTGTTTTCTAAATTCGTAATCTACATGAATAATACTTCATAATTTCATGCCAAACTCAAAATAATTGGGATCAAAAAATTTAATTTTTTTTATCATGGCTCACTCTTCGTTTTGAGTTCAGGATTTTGCCTATTCTGAGATTCTTCTCTATAGAATCTGTAATTCTAGACCAATCGCTTCGAAATTTGGAACATTTATAGTATATAGTATGTCTAATCGATCGATGCTATCAGCAATTTTTTATCTCCATTATTTATATGAGTTTTTGACTCCCCGCTTCCCGCTCCGCTTCCGGGCTGAATTTTTATTTTCTCGATATCTTGGAAAATATCCTCCAGATCCAATTTTGTTTTCTAAATTCGTAATCTACATGAATAATACTTCATAATTTCATGCCAAACTCAAAATAATTGGGATCAAAAAATTTAATTTTTTTCATCATGGCTCACTCTTCGTTTTGAATTCAGGATTTTGCCTATTCTGAGATTCTTCTCTATAGAATCTGTAATTCTAGACCAATCGCTTCGAAATTTGGAACATTTATAGTATATAGTATGTCTAATCGATCGATGCTATCAGCAATTTTTTATCTCCATTATTTATATGAGTTTTTGACTCCCCGCTTCCCGCTCCGCTTCCGGGCTGAATTTTTATTTTCTCGATATCTTGGAAAATATCCTCCAGATCCAATTTTGTTTTCTAAATTCGTAATCTACATGAATAATACTTCATAATTTCATGCCAAACTCAAAATAATTGGGATCAAAAAATTTAATTTTTTTTATCATGGCTCACTCTTCGTTTTGAGTTCAGGATTTTGCCTATTCTGAGATTCTTCTCTATAGAATCTGTAATTCTAGACCAATCGCTTCGAAATTTGGAACATTTATAGTATATAGTATGTCTAATCGATCGATGCTATCAGCAATTTTTTATCTCCATTATTTATATGAGTTTTTGACTCCCCGCTTCCCGCTCCGCTTCCGGGCTGAATTTTTATTTTCTCGATATCTTGGAAAATATCCTCCAGATCCAATTTTGTTTTCTAAATTCGTAATCTACATGAATAATACTTCATAATTTCATGCCAAACTCAAAATAATTGGGATCAAAAAATTTAATTTTTTTCATCATGGCTCACTCTTCGTTTTGAATTCAGGATTTTGCCTATTCTGAGATTCTTCTCTATAGAATCTGTAATTCTAGACCAATCGCTTCGAAATTTGGAACATTTATAGTATATAGTATGTCTAATCGATCGATGCTATCAGCAATTTTTTATCTCCATTATTTATATGAGTTTTTGACTCCCCGCTTCCCGCTCCGCTTCCGGGCTGAATTTTTATTTTCTCGATATCTTGGAAAATATCCTCCAGATCCAATTTTGTTTTCTAAATTCGTAATCTACATGAATAATACTTCATAATTTCATGCCAAACTCAAAATAATTGGGATCAAAAAATTTAATTTTTTTTATCATGGCTCACTCTTCGTTTTGAATTCAGGATTTTGCCTATTCTGAGATTCTTCTCTATAGAATCTGTAATTCTAGACCAATCGCTTCGAAATTTGGAACATTTATAGTATATAGTATGTCTAATCGATCGATGCTATCAGCAATTTTTTATCTCCATTATTTATATGAGTTTTTGACTCCCCGCTTCCCGCTCCGCTTCCGGGCTGAATTTTTATTTTCTCGATATCTTGGAAAATATCCTCCAGATCCAATTTTGTTTTCTAAATTCGTAATCTACATGAATAATACTTCATAATTTCATGCCAAACTCAAAATAATTGGGATCAAAAAATTTAATTTTTTTCATCATGGCTCACTCTTCGTTTTGAATTCAGGATTTTGCCTATTCTGAGATTCTTCTCTATAGAATCTGTAATTCTAGACCAATCGCTTCGAAATTTGGAACATTTATAGTATATAGTATGTCTAATCGATCGATGCTATCAGCAATTTTTTATCTCCATTATTTATATGAGTTTTTGACTCCCCGCTTCCCGCTCCGCTTCCGGGCTGAATTTTTATTTTCTCGATATCTTGGAAAATATCCTCCAGATCCAATTTTGTTTTCTAAATTCGTAATCTACATGAATAATACTTCATAATTTCATGCCAAACTCAAAATAATTGGGATCAAAAAATTTAATTTTTTTTATCATGGCTCACTCTTCGTTTTGAATTCAGGATTTTGCCTATTCTGAGATTCTTCTCTATAGAATCTGTAATTCTAGACCAATCGCTTCGAAATTTGGAACATTTATAGTATATAGTATGTCTAATCGATCGATGCTATCAGCAATTTTTTATCTCCATTATTTATATGAGTTTTTGACTCCCCGCTTCCCGCTCCGCTTCCGGGCTGAATTTTTATTTTCTCGATATCTTGGAAAATATCCTCCAGATCCAATTTTGTTTTCTAAATTCGTAATCTACATGAATAATACTTCATAATTTCATGCCAAACTCAAAATAATTGGGATCAAAAAATTTAATTTTTTTTATCATGGCTCACTCTTCGTTTTGAGTTCAGGATTTTGCCTATTCTGAGATTCTTCTCTATAGAATCTGTAATTCTAGACCAATCGCTTCGAAATTTGGAACATTTATAGTATATAGTATGTCTAATCGATCGATGCTATCAGCAATTTTTTATCTCCATTATTTATATGAGTTTTTGACTCCCCGCTTCCCGCTCCGCTTCCGGGCTGAATTTTTATTTTCTCGATATCTTGGAAAATATCCTCCAGATCCAATTTTGTTTTCTAAATTCGTAATCTACATGAATAATACTTCATAATTTCATGCCAAACTCAAAATAATTGGGATCAAAAAATTTAATTTTTTTTATCATGGCTCACTCTTCGTTTTGAATTCAGGATTTTGCCTATTCTGAGATTCTTCTCTATAGAATCTGTAATTCTAGACCAATCGCTTCGAAATTTGGAACATTTATAGTATATAGTATGTCTAATCGATCGATGCTATCAGCAATTTTTTATCTCCATTATTTATATGAGTTTTTGACTCCCCGCTTCCCGCTCCGCTTCCGGGCTGAATTTTTATTTTCTCGATATCTTGGAAAATATCCTCCAGATCCAATTTTGTTTTCTAAATTCGTAATCTACATGAATAATACTTCATAATTTCATGCCAAACTCAAAATAATTGGGATCAAAAAATTTAATTTTTTTTATCATGGCTCACTCTTCGTTTTGAGTTCAGGATTTTGCCTATTCTGAGATTCTTCTCTATAGAATCTGTAATTCTAGACCAATCGCTTCGAAATTTGGAACATTTATAGTATATAGTATGTCTAATCGATCGATGCTATCAGCAATTTTTTATCTCCATTATTTATATGAGTTTTTGACTCCCCGCTTCCCGCTCCGCTTCCGGGCTGAATTTTTATTTTCTCGATATCTTGGAAAATATCCTCCAGATCCAATTTTGTTTTCTAAATTCGTAATCTACATGAATAATACTTCATAATTTCATGCCAAACTCAAAATAATTGGGATCAAAAAATTTAATTTTTTTTATCATGGCTCACTCTTCGTTTTGAATTCAGGATTTTGCCTATTCTGAGATTCTTCTCTATAGAATCTGTAATTCTAGACCAATCGCTTCGAAATTTGGAACATTTATAGTATATAGTATGTCTAATCGATCGATGCTATCAGCAATTTTTTATCTCCATTATTTATATGAGTTTTTGACTCCCCGCTTCCCGCTCCGCTTCCGGGCTGAATTTTTATTTTCTCGATATCTTGGAAAATATCCTCCAGATCCAATTTTGTTTTCTAAATTCGTAATCTACATGAATAATACTTCATAATTTCATGCCAAACTCAAAATAATTGGGATCAAAAAATTTAATTTTTTTTATCATGGCTCACTCTTCGTTTTGAGTTCAGGATTTTGCCTATTCTGAGATTCTTCTCTATAGAATCTGTAATTCTAGACCAATCGCTTCGAAATTTGGAACATTTATAGTATATAGTATGTCTAATCGATCGATGCTATCAGCAATTTTTTATCTCCATTATTTATATGAGTTTTTGACTCCCCGCTTCCCGCTCCGCTTCCGGGCTGAATTTTTATTTTCTCGATATCTTGGAAAATATCCTCCAGATCCAATTTTGTTTTCTAAATTCGTAATCTACATGAATAATACTTCATAATTTCATGCCAAACTCAAAATAATTGGGATCAAAAAATTTAATTTTTTTTATCATGGCTCACTCTTCGTTTTGAATTCAGGATTTTGCCTATTCTGAGATTCTTCTCTATAGAATCTGTAATTCTAGACCAATCGCTTCGAAATTTGGAACATTTATAGTATATAGTATGTCTAATCGATCGATGCTATCAGCAATTTTTTATCTCCATTATTTATATGAGTTTTTGACTCCCCGCTTCCCGCTCCGCTTCCGGGCTGAATTTTTATTTTCTCGATATCTTGGAAAATATCCTCCAGATCCAATTTTGTTTTCTAAATTCGTAATCTACATGAATAATACTTCATAATTTCATGCCAAACTCAAAATAATTGGGATCAAAAAATTTAATTTTTTTTATCATGGCTCACTCTTCGTTTTGAATTCAGGATTTTGCCTATTCTGAGATTCTTCTCTATAGAATCTGTAATTCTAGACCAATCGCTTCGAAATTTGGAACATTTATAGTATATAGTATGTCTAATCGATCGATGCTATCAGCAATTTTTTATCTCCATTATTTATATGAGTTTTTGACTCCCCGCTTCCCGCTCCGCTTCCGGGCTGAATTTTTATTTTCTCGATATCTTGGAAAATATCCTCCAGATCCAATTTTGTTTTCTAAATTCGTAATCTACATGAATAATACTTCATAATTTCATGCCAAACTCAAAATAATTGGGATCAAAAAATTTAATTTTTTTTATCATGGCTCACTCTTCGTTTTGAGTTCAGGATTTTGCCTATTCTGAGATTCTTCTCTATAGAATCTGTAATTCTAGACCAATCGCTTCGAAATTTGGAACATTTATAGTATATAGTATGTCTAATCGATCGATGCTATCAGCAATTTTTTATCTCCATTATTTATATGAGTTTTTGACTCCCCGCTTCCCGCTCCGCTTCCGGGCTGAATTTTTATTTTCTCGATATCTTGGAAAATATCCTCCAGATCCAATTTTGTTTTCTAAATTCGTAATCTACATGAATAATACTTCATAATTTCATGCCAAACTCAAAATAATTGGGATCAAAAAATTTAATTTTTTTCATCATGGCTCACTCTTCGTTTTGAATTCAGGATTTTGCCTATTCTGAGATTCTTCTCTATAGAATCTGTAATTCTAGACCAATCGCTTCGAAATTTGGAACATTTATAGTATATAGTATGTCTAATCGATCGATGCTATCAGCAATTTTTTATCTCCATTATTTATATGAGTTTTTGACTCCCCGCTTCCCGCTCCGCTTCCGGGCTGAATTTTTATTTTCTCGATATCTTGGAAAATATCCTCCAGATCCAATTTTGTTTTCTAAATTCGTAATCTACATGAATAATACTTCATAATTTCATGCCAAACTCAAAATAATTGGGATCAAAAAATTTAATTTTTTTTATCATGGCTCACTCTTCGTTTTGAATTCAGGATTTTGCCTATTCTGAGATTCTTCTCTATAGAATCTGTAATTCTAGACCAATCGCTTCGAAATTTGGAACATTTATAGTATATAGTATGTCTAATCGATCGATGCTATCAGCAATTTTTTATCTCCATTATTTATATGAGTTTTTGACTCCCCGCTTCCCGCTCCGCTTCCGGGCTGAATTTTTATTTTCTCGATATCTTGGAAAATATCCTCCAGATCCAATTTTGTTTTCTAAATTCGTAATCTACATGAATAATACTTCATAATTTCATGCCAAACTCAAAATAATTGGGATCAAAAAATTTAATTTTTTTCATCATGGCTCACTCTTCGTTTTGAATTCAGGATTTTGCCTATTCTGAGATTCTTCTCTATAGAATCTGTAATTCTAGACCAATCGCTTCGAAATTTGGAACATTTATAGTATATAGTATGTCTAATCGATCGATGCTATCAGCAATTTTTTATCTCCATTATTTATATGAGTTTTTGACTCCCCGCTTCCCGCTCCGCTTCCGGGCTGAATTTTTATTTTCTCGATATCTTGGAAAATATCCTCCAGATCCAATTTTGTTTTCTAAATTCGTAATCTACATGAATAATACTTCATAATTTCATGCCAAACTCAAAATAATTGGGATCAAAAAATTTAATTTTTTTTATCATGGCTCACTCTTCGTTTTGAATTCAGGATTTTGCCTATTCTGAGATTCTTCTCTATAGAATCTGTAATTCTAGACCAATCGCTTCGAAATTTGGAACATTTATAGTATATAGTATGTCTAATCGATCGATGCTATCAGCAATTTTTTATCTCCATTATTTATATGAGTTTTTGACTCCCCGCTTCCCGCTCCGCTTCCGGGCTGAATTTTTATTTTCTCGATATCTTGGAAAATATCCTCCAGATCCAATTTTGTTTTCTAAATTCGTAATCTACATGAATAATACTTCATAATTTCATGCCAAACTCAAAATAATTGGGATCAAAAAATTTAATTTTTTTTATCATGGCTCACTCTTCGTTTTGAGTTCAGGATTTTGCCTATTCTGAGATTCTTCTCTATAGAATCTGTAATTCTAGACCAATCGCTTCGAAATTTGGAACATTTATAGTATATAGTATGTCTAATCGATCGATGCTATCAGCAATTTTTTATCTCCATTATTTATATGAGTTTTTGACTCCCCGCTTCCCGCTCCGCTTCCGGGCTGAATTTTTATTTTCTCGATATCTTGGAAAATATCCTCCAGATCCAATTTTGTTTTCTAAATTCGTAATCTACATGAATAATACTTCATAATTTCATGCCAAACTCAAAATAATTGGGATCAAAAAATTTAATTTTTTTTATCATGGCTCACTCTTCGTTTTGAATTCAGGATTTTGCCTATTCTGAGATTCTTCTCTATAGAATCTGTAATTCTAGACCAATCGCTTCGAAATTTGGAACATTTATAGTATATAGTATGTCTAATCGATCGATGCTATCAGCAATTTTTTATCTCCATTATTTATATGAGTTTTTGACTCCCCGCTTCCCGCTCCGCTTCCGGGCTGAATTTTTATTTTCTCGATATCTTGGAAAATATCCTCCAGATCCAATTTTGTTTTCTAAATTCGTAATCTACATGAATAATACTTCATAATTTCATGCCAAACTCAAAATAATTGGGATCAAAAAATTTAATTTTTTTTATCATGGCTCACTCTTCGTTTTGAATTCAGGATTTTGCCTATTCTGAGATTCTTCTCTATAGAATCTGTAATTCTAGACCAATCGCTTCGAAATTTGGAACATTTATAGTATATAGTATGTCTAATCGATCGATGCTATCAGCAATTTTTTATCTCCATTATTTATATGAGTTTTTGACTCCCCGCTTCCCGCTCCGCTTCCGGGCTGAATTTTTATTTTCTCGATATCTTGGAAAATATCCTCCAGATCCAATTTTGTTTTCTAAATTCGTAATCTACATGAATAATACTTCATAATTTCATGCCAAACTCAAAATAATTGGGATCAAAAAATTTAATTTTTTTTATCATGGCTCACTCTTCGTTTTGAATTCAGGATTTTGCCTATTCTGAGATTCTTCTCTATAGAATCTGTAATTCTAGACCAATCGCTTCGAAATTTGGAACATTTATAGTATATAGTATGTCTAATCGATCGATGCTATCAGCAATTTTTTATCTCCATTATTTATATGAGTTTTTGACTCCCCGCTTCCCGCTCCGCTTCCGGGCTGAATTTTTATTTTCTCGATATCTTGGAAAATATCCTCCAGATCCAATTTTGTTTTCTAAATTCGTAATCTACATGAATAATACTTCATAATTTCATGCCAAACTCAAAATAATTGGGATCAAAAAATTTAATTTTTTTTATCATGGCTCACTCTTCGTTTTGAGTTCAGGATTTTGCCTATTCTGAGATTCTTCTCTATAGAATCTGTAATTCTAGACCAATCGCTTCGAAATTTGGAACATTTATAGTATATAGTATGTCTAATCGATCGATGCTATCAGCAATTTTTTATCTCCATTATTTATATGAGTTTTTGACTCCCCGCTTCCCGCTCCGCTTCCGGGCTGAATTTTTATTTTCTCGATATCTTGGAAAATATCCTCCAGATCCAATTTTGTTTTCTAAATTCGTAATCTACATGAATAATACTTCATAATTTCATGCCAAACTCAAAATAATTGGGATCAAAAAATTTAATTTTTTTCATCATGGCTCACTCTTCGTTTTGAATTCAGGATTTTGCCTATTCTGAGATTCTTCTCTATAGAATCTGTAATTCTAGACCAATCGCTTCGAAATTTGGAACATTTATAGTATATAGTATGTCTAATCGATCGATGCTATCAGCAATTTTTTATCTCCATTATTTATATGAGTTTTTGACTCCCCGCTTCCCGCTCCGCTTCCGGGCTGAATTTTTATTTTCTCGATATCTTGGAAAATATCCTCCAGATCCAATTTTGTTTTCTAAATTCGTAATCTACATGAATAATACTTCATAATTTCATGCCAAACTCAAAATAATTGGGATCAAAAAATTTAATTTTTTTTATCATGGCTCACTCTTCGTTTTGAATTCAGGATTTTGCCTATTCTGAGATTCTTCTCTATAGAATCTGTAATTCTAGACCAATCGCTTCGAAATTTGGAACATTTATAGTATATAGTATGTCTAATCGATCGATGCTATCAGCAATTTTTTATCTCCATTATTTATATGAGTTTTTGACTCCCCGCTTCCCGCTCCGCTTCCGGGCTGAATTTTTATTTTCTCGATATCTTGGAAAATATCCTCCAGATCCAATTTTGTTTTCTAAATTCGTAATCTACATGAATAATACTTCATAATTTCATGCCAAACTCAAAATAATTGGGATCAAAAAATTTAATTTTTTTTATCATGGCTCACTCTTCGTTTTGAATTCAGGATTTTGCCTATTCTGAGATTCTTCTCTATAGAATCTGTAATTCTAGACCAATCGCTTCGAAATTTGGAACATTTATAGTATATAGTATGTCTAATCGATCGATGCTATCAGCAATTTTTTATCTCCATTATTTATATGAGTTTTTGACTCCCCGCTTCCCGCTCCGCTTCCGGGCTGAATTTTTATTTTCTCGATATCTTGGAAAATATCCTCCAGATCCAATTTTGTTTTCTAAATTCGTAATCTACATGAATAATACTTCATAATTTCATGCCAAACTCAAAATAATTGGGATCAAAAAATTTAATTTTTTTTATCATGGCTCACTCTTCGTTTTGAGTTCAGGATTTTGCCTATTCTGAGATTCTTCTCTATAGAATCTGTAATTCTAGACCAATCGCTTCGAAATTTGGAACATTTATAGTATATAGTATGTCTAATCGATCGATGCTATCAGCAATTTTTTATCTCCATTATTTATATGAGTTTTTGACTCCCCGCTTCCCGCTCCGCTTCCGGGCTGAATTTTTATTTTCTCGATATCTTGGAAAATATCCTCCAGATCCAATTTTGTTTTCTAAATTCGTAATCTACATGAATAATACTTCATAATTTCATGCCAAACTCAAAATAATTGGGATCAAAAAATTTAATTTTTTTCATCATGGCTCACTCTTCGTTTTGAATTCAGGATTTTGCCTATTCTGAGATTCTTCTCTATAGAATCTGTAATTCTAGACCAATCGCTTCGAAATTTGGAACATTTATAGTATATAGTATGTCTAATCGATCGATGCTATCAGCAATTTTTTATCTCCATTATTTATATGAGTTTTTGACTCCCCGCTTCCCGCTCCGCTTCCGGGCTGAATTTTTATTTTCTCGATATCTTGGAAAATATCCTCCAGATCCAATTTTGTTTTCTAAATTCGTAATCTACATGAATAATACTTCATAATTTCATGCCAAACTCAAAATAATTGGGATCAAAAAATTTAATTTTTTTTATCATGGCTCACTCTTCGTTTTGAATTCAGGATTTTGCCTATTCTGAGATTCTTCTCTATAGAATCTGTAATTCTAGACCAATCGCTTCGAAATTTGGAACATTTATAGTATATAGTATGTCTAATCGATCGATGCTATCAGCAATTTTTTATCTCCATTATTTATATGAGTTTTTGACTCCCCGCTTCCCGCTCCGCTTCCGGGCTGAATTTTTATTTTCTCGATATCTTGGAAAATATCCTCCAGATCCAATTTTGTTTTCTAAATTCGTAATCTACATGAATAATACTTCATAATTTCATGCCAAACTCAAAATAATTGGGATCAAAAAATTTAATTTTTTTTATCATGGCTCACTCTTCGTTTTGAATTCAGGATTTTGCCTATTCTGAGATTCTTCTCTATAGAATCTGTAATTCTAGACCAATCGCTTCGAAATTTGGAACATTTATAGTATATAGTATGTCTAATCGATCGATGCTATCAGCAATTTTTTATCTCCATTATTTATATGAGTTTTTGACTCCCCGCTTCCCGCTCCGCTTCCGGGCTGAATTTTTATTTTCTCGATATCTTGGAAAATATCCTCCAGATCCAATTTTGTTTTCTAAATTCGTAATCTACATGAATAATACTTCATAATTTCATGCCAAACTCAAAATAATTGGGATCAAAAAATTTAATTTTTTTTATCATGGCTCACTCTTCGTTTTGAATTCAGGATTTTGCCTATTCTGAGATTCTTCTCTATAGAATCTGTAATTCTAGACCAATCGCTTCGAAATTTGGAACATTTATAGTATATAGTATGTCTAATCGATCGATGCTATCAGCAATTTTTTATCTCCATTATTTATATGAGTTTTTGACTCCCCGCTTCCCGCTCCGCTTCCGGGCTGAATTTTTATTTTCTCGATATCTTGGAAAATATCCTCCAGATCCAATTTTGTTTTCTAAATTCGTAATCTACATGAATAATACTTCATAATTTCATGCCAAACTCAAAATAATTGGGATCAAAAAATTTAATTTTTTTTATCATGGCTCACTCTTCGTTTTGAGTTCAGGATTTTGCCTATTCTGAGATTCTTCTCTATAGAATCTGTAATTCTAGACCAATCGCTTCGAAATTTGGAACATTTATAGTATATAGTATGTCTAATCGATCGATGCTATCAGCAATTTTTTATCTCCATTATTTATATGAGTTTTTGACTCCCCGCTTCCCGCTCCGCTTCCGGGCTGAATTTTTATTTTCTCGATATCTTGGAAAATATCCTCCAGATCCAATTTTGTTTTCTAAATTCGTAATCTACATGAATAATACTTCATAATTTCATGCCAAACTCAAAATAATTGGGATCAAAAAATTTAATTTTTTTCATCATGGCTCACTCTTCGTTTTGAATTCAGGATTTTGCCTATTCTGAGATTCTTCTCTATAGAATCTGTAATTCTAGACCAATCGCTTCGAAATTTGGAACATTTATAGTATATAGTATGTCTAATCGATCGATGCTATCAGCAATTTTTTATCTCCATTATTTATATGAGTTTTTGACTCCCCGCTTCCCGCTCCGCTTCCGGGCTGAATTTTTATTTTCTCGATATCTTGGAAAATATCCTCCAGATCCAATTTTGTTTTCTAAATTCGTAATCTACATGAATAATACTTCATAATTTCATGCCAAACTCAAAATAATTGGGATCAAAAAATTTAATTTTTTTTATCATGGCTCACTCTTCGTTTTGAATTCAGGATTTTGCCTATTCTGAGATTCTTCTCTATAGAATCTGTAATTCTAGACCAATCGCTTCGAAATTTGGAACATTTATAGTATATAGTATGTCTAATCGATCGATGCTATCAGCAATTTTTTATCTCCATTATTTATATGAGTTTTTGACTCCCCGCTTCCCGCTCCGCTTCCGGGCTGAATTTTTATTTTCTCGATATCTTGGAAAATATCCTCCAGATCCAATTTTGTTTTCTAAATTCGTAATCTACATGAATAATACTTCATAATTTCATGCCAAACTCAAAATAATTGGGATCAAAAAATTTAATTTTTTTTATCATGGCTCACTCTTCGTTTTGAATTCAGGATTTTGCCTATTCTGAGATTCTTCTCTATAGAATCTGTAATTCTAGACCAATCGCTTCGAAATTTGGAACATTTATAGTATATAGTATGTCTAATCGATCGATGCTATCAGCAATTTTTTATCTCCATTATTTATATGAGTTTTTGACTCCCCGCTTCCCGCTCCGCTTCCGGGCTGAATTTTTATTTTCTCGATATCTTGGAAAATATCCTCCAGATCCAATTTTGTTTTCTAAATTCGTAATCTACATGAATAATACTTCATAATTTCATGCCAAACTCAAAATAATTGGGATCAAAAAATTTAATTTTTTTTATCATGGCTCACTCTTCGTTTTGAGTTCAGGATTTTGCCTATTCTGAGATTCTTCTCTATAGAATCTGTAATTCTAGACCAATCGCTTCGAAATTTGGAACATTTATAGTATATAGTATGTCTAATCGATCGATGCTATCAGCAATTTTTTATCTCCATTATTTATATGAGTTTTTGACTCCCCGCTTCCCGCTCCGCTTCCGGGCTGAATTTTTATTTTCTCGATATCTTGGAAAATATCCTCCAGATCCAATTTTGTTTTCTAAATTCGTAATCTACATGAATAATACTTCATAATTTCATGCCAAACTCAAAATAATTGGGATCAAAAAATTTAATTTTTTTCATCATGGCTCACTCTTCGTTTTGAATTCAGGATTTTGCCTATTCTGAGATTCTTCTCTATAGAATCTGTAATTCTAGACCAATCGCTTCGAAATTTGGAACATTTATAGTATATAGTATGTCTAATCGATCGATGCTATCAGCAATTTTTTATCTCCATTATTTATATGAGTTTTTGACTCCCCGCTTCCCGCTCCGCTTCCGGGCTGAATTTTTATTTTCTCGATATCTTGGAAAATATCCTCCAGATCCAATTTTGTTTTCTAAATTCGTAATCTACATGAATAATACTTCATAATTTCATGCCAAACTCAAAATAATTGGGATCAAAAAATTTAATTTTTTTTATCATGGCTCACTCTTCGTTTTGAGTTCAGGATTTTGCCTATTCTGAGATTCTTCTCTATAGAATCTGTAATTCTAGACCAATCGCTTCGAAATTTGGAACATTTATAGTATATAGTATGTCTAATCGATCGATGCTATCAGCAATTTTTTATCTCCATTATTTATATGAGTTTTTGACTCCCCGCTTCCCGCTCCGCTTCCGGGCTGAATTTTTATTTTCTCGATATCTTGGAAAATATCCTCCAGATCCAATTTTGTTTTCTAAATTCGTAATCTACATGAATAATACTTCATAATTTCATGCCAAACTCAAAATAATTGGGATCAAAAAATTTAATTTTTTTCATCATGGCTCACTCTTCGTTTTGAATTCAGGATTTTGCCTATTCTGAGATTCTTCTCTATAGAATCTGTAATTCTAGACCAATCGCTTCGAAATTTGGAACATTTATAGTATATAGTATGTCTAATCGATCGATGCTATCAGCAATTTTTTATCTCCATTATTTATATGAGTTTTTGACTCCCCGCTTCCCGCTCCGCTTCCGGGCTGAATTTTTATTTTCTCGATATCTTGGAAAATATCCTCCAGATCCAATTTTGTTTTTTAAATTCGTAATCTACATGAATAATACTTCATAATTTCATGCCAAACTCAAAATAATTGGGATCAAAAAATTTAATTTTTTTCATCATGGCTCACTCTTCGTTTTGAATTCAGGATTTTGCCTATTCTGAGATTCTTCTCTATAGAATCTGTAATTCTAGACCAATCGCTTCGAAATTTGGAACATTTATAGTATATAGTATGTCTAATCGATCGATGCTATCAGCAATTTTTTATCTCCATTATTTATATGAGTTTTTGACTCCCCGCTTCCCGCTCCGCTTCCGGGCTGAATTTTTATTTTCTCGATATCTTGGAAAATATCCTCCAGATCCAATTTTGTTTTCTAAATTCGTAATCTACATGAATAATACTTCATAATTTCATGCCAAACTCAAAATAATTGGGATCAAAAAATTTAATTTTTTTTATCATGGCTCACTCTTCGTTTTGAGTTCAGGATTTTGCCTATTCTGAGATTCTTCTCTATAGAATCTGTAATTCTAGACCAATCGCTTCGAAATTTGGAACATTTATAGTATATAGTATGTCTAATCGATCGATGCTATCAGCAATTTTTTATCTCCATTATTTATATGAGTTTTTGACTCCCCGCTTCCCGCTCCGCTTCCGGGCTGAATTTTTATTTTCTCGATATCTTGGAAAATATCCTCCAGATCCAATTTTGTTTTCTAAATTCGTAATCTACATGAATAATACTTCATAATTTCATGCCAAACTCAAAATAATTGGGATCAAAAAATTTAATTTTTTTCATCATGGCTCACTCTTCGTTTTGAATTCAGGATTTTGCCTATTCTGAGATTCTTCTCTATAGAATCTGTAATTCTAGACCAATCGCTTCGAAATTTGGAACATTTATAGTATATAGTATGTCTAATCGATCGATGCTATCAGCAATTTTTTATCTCCATTATTTATATGAGTTTTTGACTCCCCGCTTCCCGCTCCGCTTCCGGGCTGAATTTTTATTTTCTCGATATCTTGGAAAATATCCTCCAGATCCAATTTTGTTTTCTAAATTCGTAATCTACATGAATAATACTTCATAATTTCATGCCAAACTCAAAATAATTGGGATCAAAAAATTTAATTTTTTTTATCATGGCTCACTCTTCGTTTTGAGTTCAGGATTTTGCCTATTCTGAGATTCTTCTCTATAGAATCTGTAATTCTAGACCAATCGCTTCGAAATTTGGAACATTTATAGTATATAGTATGTCTAATCGATCGATGCTATCAGCAATTTTTTATCTCCATTATTTATATGAGTTTTTGACTCCCCGCTTCCCGCTCCGCTTCCGGGCTGAATTTTTATTTTCTCGATATCTTGGAAAATATCCTCCAGATCCAATTTTGTTTTCTAAATTCGTAATCTACATGAATAATACTTCATAATTTCATGCCAAACTCAAAATAATTGGGATCAAAAAATTTAATTTTTTTCATCATGGCTCACTCTTCGTTTTGAATTCAGGATTTTGCCTATTCTGAGATTCTTCTCTATAGAATCTGTAATTCTAGACCAATCGCTTCGAAATTTGGAACATTTATAGTATATAGTATGTCTAATCGATCGATGCTATCAGCAATTTTTTATCTCCATTATTTATATGAGTTTTTGACTCCCCGCTTCCCGCTCCGCTTCCGGGCTGAATTTTTATTTTCTCGATATCTTGGAAAATATCCTCCAGATCCAATTTTGTTTTTTAAATTCGTAATCTACATGAATAATACTTCATAATTTCATGCCAAACTCAAAATAATTGGGATCAAAAAATTTAATTTTTTTCATCATGGCTCACTCTTCGTTTTGAATTCAGGATTTTGCCTATTCTGAGATTCTTCTCTATAGAATCTGTAATTCTAGACCAATCGCTTCGAAATTTGGAACATTTATAGTATATAGTATGTCTAATCGATCGATGCTATCAGCAATTTTTTATCTCCATTATTTATATGAGTTTTTGACTCCCCGCTTCCCGCTCCGCTTCCGGGCTGAATTTTTATTTTCTCGATATCTTGGAAAATATCCTCCAGATCCAATTTTGTTTTCTAAATTCGTAATCTACATGAATAATACTTCATAATTTCATGCCAAACTCAAAATAATTGGGATCAAAAAATTTAATTTTTTTTATCATGGCTCACTCTTCGTTTTGAGTTCAGGATTTTGCCTATTCTGAGATTCTTCTCTATAGAATCTGTAATTCTAGACCAATCGCTTCGAAATTTGGAACATTTATAGTATATAGTATGTCTAATCGATCGATGCTATCAGCAATTTTTTATCTCCATTATTTATATGAGTTTTTGACTCCCCGCTTCCCGCTCCGCTTCCGGGCTGAATTTTTATTTTCTCGATATCTTGGAAAATATCCTCCAGATCCAATTTTGTTTTCTAAATTCGTAATCTACATGAATAATACTTCATAATTTCATGCCAAACTCAAAATAATTGGGATCAAAAAATTTAATTTTTTTCATCATGGCTCACTCTTCGTTTTGAATTCAGGATTTTGCCTATTCTGAGATTCTTCTCTATAGAATCTGTAATTCTAGACCAATCGCTTCGAAATTTGGAACATTTATAGTATATAGTATGTCTAATCGATCGATGCTATCAGCAATTTTTTATCTCCATTATTTATATGAGTTTTTGACTCCCCGCTTCCCGCTCCGCTTCCGGGCTGAATTTTTATTTTCTCGATATCTTGGAAAATATCCTCCAGATCCAATTTTGTTTTTTAAATTCGTAATCTACATGAATAATACTTCATAATTTCATGCCAAACTCAAAATAATTGGGATCAAAAAATTTAATTTTTTTCATCATGGCTCACTCTTCGTTTTGAATTCAGGATTTTGCCTATTCTGAGATTCTTCTCTATAGAATCTGTAATTCTAGACCAATCGCTTCGAAATTTGGAACATTTATAGTATATAGTATGTCTAATCGATCGATGCTATCAGCAATTTTTTATCTCCATTATTTATATGAGTTTTTGACTCCCCGCTTCCCGCTCCGCTTCCGGGCTGAATTTTTATTTTCTCGATATCTTGGAAAATATCCTCCAGATCCAATTTTGTTTTCTAAATTCGTAATCTACATGAATAATACTTCATAATTTCATGCCAAACTCAAAATAATTGGGATCAAAAAATTTAATTTTTTTTATCATGGCTCACTCTTCGTTTTGAGTTCAGGATTTTGCCTATTCTGAGATTCTTCTCTATAGAATCTGTAATTCTAGACCAATCGCTTCGAAATTTGGAACATTTATAGTATATAGTATGTCTAATCGATCGATGCTATCAGCAATTTTTTATCTCCATTATTTATATGAGTTTTTGACTCCCCGCTTCCCGCTCCGCTTCCGGGCTGAATTTTTATTTTCTCGATATCTTGGAAAATATCCTCCAGATCCAATTTTGTTTTCTAAATTCGTAATCTACATGAATAATACTTCATAATTTCATGCCAAACTCAAAATAATTGGGATCAAAAAATTTAATTTTTTTCATCATGGCTCACTCTTCGTTTTGAATTCAGGATTTTGCCTATTCTGAGATTCTTCTCTATAGAATCTGTAATTCTAGACCAATCGCTTCGAAATTTGGAACATTTATAGTATATAGTATGTCTAATCGATCGATGCTATCAGCAATTTTTTATCTCCATTATTTATATGAGTTTTTGACTCCCCGCTTCCCGCTCCGCTTCCGGGCTGAATTTTTATTTTCTCGATATCTTGGAAAATATCCTCCAGATCCAATTTTGTTTTCTAAATTCGTAATCTACATGAATAATACTTCATAATTTCATGCCAAACTCAAAATAATTGGGATCAAAAAATTTAATTTTTTTTATCATGGCTCACTCTTCGTTTTGAGTTCAGGATTTTGCCTATTCTGAGATTCTTCTCTATAGAATCTGTAATTCTAGACCAATCGCTTCGAAATTTGGAACATTTATAGTATATAGTATGTCTAATCGATCGATGCTATCAGCAATTTTTTATCTCCATTATTTATATGAGTTTTTGACTCCCCGCTTCCCGCTCCGCTTCCGGGCTGAATTTTTATTTTCTCGATATCTTGGAAAATATCCTCCAGATCCAATTTTGTTTTCTAAATTCGTAATCTACATGAATAATACTTCATAATTTCATGCCAAACTCAAAATAATTGGGATCAAAAAATTTAATTTTTTTCATCATGGCTCACTCTTCGTTTTGAATTCAGGATTTTGCCTATTCTGAGATTCTTCTCTATAGAATCTGTAATTCTAGACCAATCGCTTCGAAATTTGGAACATTTATAGTATATAGTATGTCTAATCGATCGATGCTATCAGCAATTTTTTATCTCCATTATTTATATGAGTTTTTGACTCCCCGCTTCCCGCTCCGCTTCCGGGCTGAATTTTTATTTTCTCGATATCTTGGAAAATATCCTCCAGATCCAATTTTGTTTTTTAAATTCGTAATCTACATGAATAATACTTCATAATTTCATGCCAAACTCAAAATAATTGGGATCAAAAAATTTAATTTTTTTCATCATGGCTCACTCTTCGTTTTGAATTCAGGATTTTGCCTATTCTGAGATTCTTCTCTATAGAATCTGTAATTCTAGACCAATCGCTTCGAAATTTGGAACATTTATAGTATATAGTATGTCTAATCGATCGATGCTATCAGCAATTTTTTATCTCCATTATTTATATGAGTTTTTGACTCCCCGCTTCCCGCTCCGCTTCCGGGCTGAATTTTTATTTTCTCGATATCTTGGAAAATATCCTCCAGATCCAATTTTGTTTTCTAAATTCGTAATCTACATGAATAATACTTCATAATTTCATGCCAAACTCAAAATAATTGGGATCAAAAAATTTAATTTTTTTTATCATGGCTCACTCTTCGTTTTGAATTCAGGATTTTGCCTATTCTGAGATTCTTCTCTATAGAATCTGTAATTCTAGACCAATCGCTTCGAAATTTGGAACATTTATAGTATATAGTATGTCTAATCGATCGATGCTATCAGCAATTTTTTATCTCCATTATTTATATGAGTTTTTGACTCCCCGCTTCCCGCTCCGCTTCCGGGCTGAATTTTTATTTTCTCGATATCTTGGAAAATATCCTCCAGATCCAATTTTGTTTTCTAAATTCGTAATCTACATGAATAATACTTCATAATTTCATGCCAAACTCAAAATAATTGGGATCAAAAAATTTAATTTTTTTTATCATGGCTCACTCTTCGTTTTGAGTTCAGGATTTTGCCTATTCTGAGATTCTTCTCTATAGAATCTGTAATTCTAGACCAATCGCTTCGAAATTTGGAACATCTATAGTATATAGTATGTCTAATCGATCGATGCTATCAGCAATTTTTTATCTCCATTATTTATATGAGTTTTTGACTCCCCGCTTCCCGCTCCGCTTCCGGGCTGAATTTTTATTTTCTCGATATCTTGGAAAATATCCTCCAGATCCAATTTTGTTTTCTAAATTCGTAATCTACATGAATAATACTTCATAATTTCATGCCAAACTCAAAATAATTGGGATCAAAAAATTTAATTTTTTTCATCATGGCTCACTCTTCGTTTTGAATTCAGGATTTTGCCTATTCTGAGATTCTTCTCTATAGAATCTGTAATTCTAGACCAATCGCTTCGAAATTTGGAACATTTATAGTATATAGTATGTCTAATCGATCGATGCTATCAGCAATTTTTTATCTCCATTATTTATATGAGTTTTTGACTCCCCGCTTCCCGCTCCGCTTCCGGGCTGAATTTTTATTTTCTCGATATCTTGGAAAATATCCTCCAGATCCAATTTTGTTTTCTAAATTCGTAATCTACATGAATAATACTTCATAATTTCATGCCAAACTCAAAATAATTGGGATCAAAAAATTTAATTTTTTTCATCATGGCTCACTCTTCGTTTTGAATTCAGGATTTTGCCTATTCTGAGATTCTTCTCTATAGAATCTGTAATTCTAGACCAATCGCTTCGAAATTTGGAACATTTATAGTATATAGTATGTCTAATCGATCGATGCTATCAGCAATTTTTTATCTCCATTATTTATATGAGTTTTTGACTCCCCGCTTCCCGCTCCGCTTCCGGGCTGAATTTTTATTTTCTCGATATCTTGGAAAATATCCTCCAGATCCAATTTTGTTTTCTAAATTCGTAATCTACATGAATAATACTTCATAATTTCATGCCAAACTCAAAATAATTGGGATCAAAAAATTTAATTTTTTTTATCATGGCTCACTCTTCGTTTTGAATTCAGGATTTTGCCTATTCTGAGATTCTTCTCTATAGAATCTGTAATTCTAGACCAATCGCTTCGAAATTTGGAACATTTATAGTATATAGTATGTCTAATCGATCGATGCTATCAGCAATTTTTTATCTCCATTATTTATATGAGTTTTTGACTCCCCGCTTCCCGCTCCGCTTCCGGGCTGAATTTTTATTTTCTCGATATCTTGGAAAATATCCTCCAGATCCAATTTTGTTTTCTAAATTCGTAATCTACATGAATAATACTTCATAATTTCATGCCAAACTCAAAATAATTGGGATCAAAAAATTTAATTTTTTTTATCATGGCTCACTCTTCGTTTTGAGTTCAGGATTTTGCCTATTCTGAGATTCTTCTCTATAGAATCTGTAATTCTAGACCAATCGCTTCGAAATTTGGAACATTTATAGTATATAGTATGTCTAATCGATCGATGCTATCAGCAATTTTTTATCTCCATTATTTATATGAGTTTTTGACTCCCCGCTTCCCGCTCCGCTTCCGGGCTGAATTTTTATTTTCTCGATATCTTGGAAAATATCCTCCAGATCCAATTTTGTTTTCTAAATTCGTAATCTACATGAATAATACTTCATAATTTCATGCCAAACTCAAAATAATTGGGATCAAAAAATTTAATTTTTTTCATCATGGCTCACTCTTCGTTTTGAATTCAGGATTTTGCCTATTCTGAGATTCTTCTCTATAGAATCTGTAATTCTAGACCAATCGTTTCGAAATTTGGAACATTTATAGTATATAGTATGTCTAATCGATCGATGCTATCAGCAATTTTTTATCTCCATTATTTATATGAGTTTTTGACTCCCCGCTTCCCGCTCCGCTTCCGGGCTGAATTTTTATTTTCTCGATATCTTGGAAAATATCCTCCAGATCCAATTTTGTTTTCTAAATTCGTAATCTACATGAATAATACTTCATAATTTCATGCCAAACTCAAAATAATTGGGATCAAAAAATTTAATTTTTTTTATCATGGCTCACTCTTCGTTTTGAGTTCAGGATTTTGCCTATTCTGAGATTCTTCTCTATAGAATCTGTAATTCTAGACCAATCGCTTCGAAATTTGGAACATTTATAGTATATAGTATGTCTAATCGATCGATGCTATCAGCAATTTTTTATCTCCATTATTTATATGAGTTTTTGACTCCCCGCTTCCCGCTCCGCTTCCGGGCTGAATTTTTATTTTCTCGATATCTTGGAAAATATCCTCCAGATCCAATTTTGTTTTCTAAATTCGTAATCTACATGAATAATACTTCATAATTTCATGCCAAACTCAAAATAATTGGGATCAAAAAATTTAATTTTTTTCATCATGGCTCACTCTTCGTTTTGAATTCAGGATTTTGCCTATTCTGAGATTCTTCTCTATAGAATCTGTAATTCTAGACCAATCGCTTCGAAATTTGGAACATTTATAGTATATAGTATGTCTAATCGATCGATGCTATCAGCAATTTTTTATCTCCATTATTTATATGAGTTTTTGACTCCCCGCTTCCCGCTCCGCTTCCGGGCTGAATTTTTATTTTCTCGATATCTTGGAAAATATCCTCCAGATCCAATTTTGTTTTCTAAATTCGTAATCTACATGAATAATACTTCATAATTTCATGCCAAACTCAAAATAATTGGGATCAAAAAATTTAATTTTTTTTATCATGGCTCACTCTTCGTTTTGAATTCAGGATTTTGCCTATTCTGAGATTCTTCTCTATAGAATCTGTAATTCTAGACCAATCGCTTCGAAATTTGGAACATTTATAGTATATAGTATGTCTAATCGATCGATGCTATCAGCAATTTTTTATCTCCATTATTTATATGAGTTTTTGACTCCCCGCTTCCCGCTCCGCTTCCGGGCTGAATTTTTATTTTCTCGATATCTTGGAAAATATCCTCCAGATCCAATTTTGTTTTCTAAATTCGTAATCTACATGAATAATACTTCATAATTTCATGCCAAACTCAAAATAATTGGGATCAAAAAATTTAATTTTTTTTATCATGGCTCACTCTTCGTTTTGAATTCAGGATTTTGCCTATTCTGAGATTCTTCTCTATAGAATCTGTAATTCTAGACCAATCGCTTCGAAATTTGGAACATTTATAGTATATAGTATGTCTAATCGATCGATGCTATCAGCAATTTTTTATCTCCATTATTTATATGAGTTTTTGACTCCCCGCTTCCCGCTCCGCTTCCGGGCTGAATTTTTATTTTCTCGATATCTTGGAAAATATCCTCCAGATCCAATTTTGTTTTCTAAATTCGTAATCTACATGAATAATACTTCATAATTTCATGCCAAACTCAAAATAATTGGGATCAAAAAATTTAATTTTTTTTATCATGGCTCACTCTTCGTTTTGAATTCAGGATTTTGCCTATTCTGAGATTCTTCTCTATAGAATCTGTAATTCTAGACCAATCGCTTCGAAATTTGGAACATTTATAGTATATAGTATGTCTAATCGATCGATGCTATCAGCAATTTTTTATCTCCATTATTTATATGAGTTTTTGACTCCCCGCTTCCCGCTCCGCTTCCGGGCTGAATTTTTATTTTCTCGATATCTTGGAAAATATCCTCCAGATCCAATTTTGTTTTCTAAATTCGTAATCTACATGAATAATACTTCATAATTTCATGCCAAACTCAAAATAATTGGAATCAAAAAATTTAATTTTTTTTATCATGGCTCACTCTTCGTTTTGAATTCAGGATTTTGCCTATTCTGAGATTCTTCTCTATAGAATCTGTAATTCTAGACCAATCGCTTCGAAATTTGGAACATTTATAGTATATAGTATGTCTAATCGATCGATGCTATCAGCAATTTTTTATCTCCATTATTTATATGAGTTTTTGACTCCCCGCTTCCCGCTCCGCTTCCGGGCTGAATTTTTATTTTCTCGATATCTTGGAAAATATCCTCCAGATCCAATTTTGTTTTCTAAATTCGTAATCTACATGAATAATACTTCATAATTTCATGCCAAACTCAAAATAATTGGGATCAAAAAATTTAATTTTTTTTATCATGGCTCACTCTTCGTTTTGAATTCAGGATTTTGCCTATTCTGAGATTCTTCTCTATAGAATCTGTAATTCTAGACCAATCGCTTCGAAATTTGGAACATTTATAGTATATAGTATGTCTAATCGATCGATGCTATCAGCAATTTTTTATCTCCATTATTTATATGAGTTTTTGACTCCCCGCTTCCCGCTCCGCTTCCGGGCTGAATTTTTATTTTCTCGATATCTTGGAAAATATCCTCCAGATCCAATTTTGTTTTCTAAATTCGTAATCTACATGAATAATACTTCATAATTTCATGCCAAACTCAAAATAATTGGGATCAAAAAATTTAATTTTTTTTATCATGGCTCACTCTTCGTTTTGAATTCAGGATTTTGCCTATTCTGAGATTCTTCTCTATAGAATCTGTAATTCTAGACCAATCGCTTCGAAATTTGGAACATTTATAGTATATAGTATGTCTAATCGATCGATGCTATCAGCAATTTTTTATCTCCATTATTTATATGAGTTTTTGACTCCCCGCTTCCCGCTCCGCTTCCGGGCTGAATTTTTATTTTCTCGATATCTTGGAAAATATCCTCCAGATCCAATTTTGTTTTCTAAATTCGTAATCTACATGAATAATACTTCATAATTTCATGCCAAACTCAAAATAATTGGGATCAAAAAATTTAATTTTTTTTATCATGGCTCACTCTTCGTTTTGAATTCAGGATTTTGCCTATTCTGAGATTCTTCTCTATAGAATCTGTAATTCTGGACCAATCGCTTCGAAATTTGGAACATTTATAGTATATAGTATGTCTAATCGATCGATGCTATCAGCAATTTTTTATCTCCATTATTTATATGAGTTTTTGACTCCCCGCTTCCCGCTCCGCTTCCGGGCTGAATTTTTATTTTCTCGATATCTTGGAAAATATCCTCCAGATCCAATTTTGTTTTCTAAATTCGTAATCTACATGAATAATACTTCATAATTTCATGCCAAACTCAAAATAATTGGAATCAAAAAATTTAATTTTTTTTATCATGGCTCACTCTTCGTTTTGAATTCAGGATTTTGCCTATTCTGAGATTCTTCTCTATAGAATCTGTAATTCTAGACCAATCGCTTCGAAATTTGGAACATTTATAGTATATAGTATGTCTAATCGATCGATGCTATCAGCAATTTTTTATCTCCATTATTTATATGAGTTTTTGACTCCCCGCTTCCCGCTCCGCTTCCGGGCTGAATTTTTATTTTCTCGATATCTTGGAAAATATCCTCCAGATCCAATTTTGTTTTCTAAATTCGTAATCTACATGAATGATACTTCATAATTTCATGCCAAACTCAAAATAATTGGGATCAAAAAATTTAATTTTTTTCATCATGGCTCACTCTTCGTTTTGAATTCAGGATTTTGCCTATTCTGAGATTCTTCTCTATAGAATCTGTAATTCTAGACCAATCGCTTCGAAATTTGGAACATTTATAGTATATAGTATGTCTAATCGATCGATGCTATCAGCAATTTTTTATCTCCATTATTTATATGAGTTTTTGACTCCCCGCTTCCCGCTCCGCTTCCGGGCTGAATTTTTATTTTCTCGATATCTTGGAAAATATCCTCCAGATCCAATTTTGTTTTCTAAATTCGTAATCTACATGAATAATACTTCATAATTTCATGCCAAACTCAAAATAATTGGGATCAAAAAATTTAATTTTTTTTATCATGGCTCACTCTTCGTTTTGAATTCAGGATTTTGCCTATTCTGAGATTCTTCTCTATAGAATCTGTAATTCTAGACCAATCGCTTCGAAATTTGGAACATTTATAGTATATAGTATGTCTAATCGATCGATGCTATCAGCAATTTTTTATCTCCATTATTTATATGAGTTTTTGACTCCCCGCTTCCCGCTCCGCTTCCGGGCTGAATTTTTATTTTCTCGATATCTTGGAAAATATCCTCCAGATCCAATTTTGTTTTCTAAATTCGTAATCTACATGAATGATACTTCATAATTTCATGCCAAACTCAAAATAATTGGGATCAAAAAATTTAATTTTTTTTATCATGGCTCACTCTTCGTTTTGAATTCAGGATTTTGCCTATTCTGAGATTCTTCTCTATAGAATCTGTAATTCTGGACCAATCGCTTCGAAATTTGGAACATTTATAGTATATAGTATGTCTAATCGATCGATGCTATCAGCAATTTTTTATCTCCATTATTTATATGAGTTTTTGACTCCCCGCTTCCCGCTCCGCTTCCGGGCTGAATTTTTATTTTCTCGATATCTTGGAAAATATCCTCCAGATCCAATTTTGTTTTCTAAATTCGTAATCTACATGAATAATACTTCATAATTTCATGCCAAACTCAAAATAATTGGGATCAAAAAATTTAATTTTTTTTATCATGGCTCACTCTTCGTTTTGAATTCAGGATTTTGCCTATTCTGAGATTCTTCTCTATAGAATCTGTAATTCTAGACCAATCGCTTCGAAATTTGGAACATTTATAGTATATAGTATGTCTAATCGATCGATGCTATCAGCAATTTTTTATCTCCATTATTTATATGAGTTTTTGACTCCCCGCTTCCCGCTCCGCTTCCGGGCTGAATTTTTATTTTCTCGATATCTTGGAAAATATCCTCCAGATCCAATTTTGTTTTCTAAATTCGTAATCTACATGAATAAAACTTCATAATTTCATGCCAAACTCAAAATAATTGGGATCAAAAAATTTATTTTTTTTTATCATGGCTCACTCTTCGTTTTGAATTCAGGATTTTGCCTATTCTGAGATTCTTCTCTATAGAATCTGTAATTCTAGACCAATCGCTTCGAAATTTGGAACATTTATAGTATATAGTATGTCTAATCGATCGATGCTATCAGCAATTTTTTATCTCCATTATTTATATGAGTTTTTGACTCCCCGCTTCCCGCTCCGCTTCCGGGCTGAATTTTTATTTTCTCGATATCTTGGAAAATATCCTCCAGATCCAATTTTGTTTTCTAAATTCGTAATCTACATGAATGAAACTAGATAATTTCATGCCAAACTCAAAATAATTGGGATCAAAAAATTTAATTTTTTTTATCATGGCTCACTCTTCGTTTTGAATTCAGGATTTTGCCTATTCTGAGATTCTTCTCTATAGAATCTGTAATTCTAGACCAATCGCTTCGAAATTTGGAACATTTATAGTATATAGTATGTCTAATCGATCGATGCTATCAGCAATTTTTTATCTCCATTATTTATATGAGTTTTTGACTCCCCGCTTCCCGCTCCGCTTCCGGGCTGAATTTTTATTTTCTCGATATCTTGGAAAATATCCTCCAGATCCAATTTTGTTTTCTAAATTCGTAATCTACATGAATAATACTTCATAATTTCATGCCAAACTCAAAATAATTGGGATCAAAAAATTTAATTTTTTTTATCATGGCTCACTCTTCGTTTTGAATTCAGGATTTTGCCTATTCTGAGATTCTTCTCTATAGAATCTGTAATTCTAAACCAATCGCTTCGAAATTTGGAACATTTATAGTATATAGTATGTCTAATCGATCGATGCTATCAGCAATTTTTTATCTCCATTATTTATATGAGTTTTTGACTCCCCGCTTCCCGCTCCGCTTCCGGGCTGAATTTTTATTTTCTCGATATCTTGGAAAATATCCTCCAGATCCAATTTTGTTTTCTAAATTCGTAATCTACATGAATGATACTTCATAATTTCATGCCAAACTCAAAATAATTGGGATCAAAAAATTTAATTTTTTTTATCATGGCTCACTCTTCGTTTTGAATTCAGGATTTTGCCTATTCTGAGATTCTTCTCTATAGAATCTGTAATTCTAGACCAATCGCTTCGAAATTTGGAACATTTATAGTATATAGTATGTCTAATCGATCGATGCTATCAGCAATTTTTTATCTCCATTATTTATATGAGTTTTTGACTCCCCGCTTCCCGCTCCGCTTCCGGGCTGAATTTTTATTTTCTCGATATCTTGGAAAATATCCTTCAGATCCAATTTTGAATTCTAAATTCGTAATCTACATGGATGAAACTAGATAATTTCATGCCAAACTCAAAATAATTGGGATCAAAAAATTTAATTTTTTTTATCATGGCTCACTCTTCGTTTTGAATTCAGGATTTTGCCTATTCTGAGATTCTTCTCTATAGAATCTGTAATTCTAGACCAATCGCTTCGAAATTTGGAACATTTATAGTATATAGTATGTCCAATCGATCGATGCTATCAGCAATTTTTTATCTCCATTATTTATATGAGTTTTTGACTCCCCGCTTCCCGCTCCGCTTCCGGGCTGAATTTTTATTTTCTCGATATCTTGGAAAATATCCTCCAGATCCAATTTTGTTTTCTAAATTCGTAATCTACATGAATGAAACTAGATAATTTCATGCCAAACTCAAAATAATTGGGATCAAAAAATTTATTTTTTTTTATCATGGCTCACTCTTCGTTTTGAATTCAGGATTTTGCCTATTCTGAGATTCTTCTCTATAGAATCTGTAATTCTAGACCAATCGCTTCGAAATTTGGAACATTTATAGTATATAGTATGTCCAATCGATCGATGCTATCAGCAATTTTTTATCTCCATTATTTATATGAGTTTTTGACTCCCCGCTTCCCGCTCCGCTTCCGGGCTGAATTTTTATTTTCTCGATATCTTGGAAAATATCCTCCAGATCCAATTTTGTTTTCTAAATTCGTAATCTACATGAATGAAACTAGATAATTTCATGCCAAACTCAAAATAATTGGGATCAAAAAATTTATTTTTTTTTATCATGGCTCACTCTTCGTTTTGAATTCAGGATTTTGCCTATTCTGAGATTCTTCTCTATAGAATCTGTAATTCTAGACCAAACGCTTCGAAATTTGGAACATTTATAGTATATAGTATGTCTAATCGATCGATGCTATCAGCAATTTTTTATCTCCATTATTTATATGAGTTTTTGACTCCCCGCTTCCCGCTCCGCTTCCGGGCTGAATTTTTATTTTCTCGATATCTTGGAAAATATCCTCCAGATCCAATTTTGTTTTCTAAATTCGTAATCTACATGAATAATACTTCATAATTTCATGCCAAACTCAAAATAATTGGGATCAAAAAATTTAATTTTTTTTATCATGGCTCACTCTTCGTTTTGAATTCAGGATTTTGCCTATTCTGAGATTCTTCTCTATAGAATCTGTAATTCTAGACCAATCGCTTCGAAATTTGGAACATTTATAGTATATAGTATGTCCAATCGATCGATGCTATCAGCAATTTTTTATCTCCATTATTTATATGAGTTTTTGACTCCCCGCTTCCCGCTCCGCTTCCGGGCTGAATTTTTATTTTCTCGATATCTTGGAAAATATCCTCCAGATCCAATTTTGTTTTCTAAATTCGTAATCTACATGAATGAAACTAGATAATTTTATGCCAAACTCAAAATAATTGGGATCAAAAAATTTAATTTTTTTTATCATGGCTCACTCTTCGTTTTGAATTCAGGATTTTGCCTATTCTGAGATTCTTCTCTATAGAATCTGTAATTCTAGACCAATCGCTTCGAAATTTGGAACATTTATAGTATATAGTATGTCTAATCGATCGATGCTATCAGCAATTTTTTATCTCCATTATTTATATGAGTTTTTGACTCCCCGCTTCCCGCTCCGCTTCCGGGCTGAATTTTTATTTTCTCGATATCTTGGAAAATATCCTCCAGATCCAATTTTGTTTTCTAAATTCGTAATCTACATGAATAATACTTCATAATTTCATGCCAAACTCAAAATAATTGGGATCAAAAAATTTAATTTTTTTTATCATGGCTCACTCTTCGTTTTGAATTCAGGATTTTGCCTATTCTGAGATTCTTCTCTATAGAATCTGTAATTCTAGACCAATCGCTTCGAAATTTGGAACATTTATAGTATATAGTATGTCTAATCGATCGATGCTATCAGCAATTTTTTATCTTCATTATTTATATGAGTTTTTGACTCCCCGCTTCCCGCTCCGCTCCCGGGCTGAATTTTTATTTTCTCGATATCTTGGAAAATATCCTCCAGATCCAATTTTGTTTTCTAAATTCGTAATCTACATGAATAATACTTCATAATTTCATGCCAAACTCAAAATAATTGGGATCAAAAAATTTAATTTTTTTTATCATGGCTCACTCTTCGTTTTGAATTCAGGATTTTGCCTATTCTGAGATTCTTCTCTATAGAATCTGTAATTCTAGACCAATCGCTTCGAAATTTGGAACATTTATAGTATATAGTATGTCCAATCGATCGATGCTATCAGCAATTTTTTATCTCCATTATTTATATGAGTTTTTGACTCCCCGCTTCCCGCTCCGCTTCCGGGCTGAATTTTTATTTTCTCGATATCTTGGAAAATATCCTCCAGATCCAATTTTGTTTTCTAAATTCGTAATCTACATGAATGAAACTAGATAATTTCATGCCAAACTCAAAATAATTGGGATCAAAAAATTTGATTTTTTTTATCATGGCTCACTCTTCGTTTTGAATTCAGGATTTTGCCTATTCTGAGATTCTTCTCTATAGAATCTGTAATTCTAGACCAAACGCTTCAAAATTTGGAACATTTATAGTATATAGTATGTCTAATCGATCGATGCTATCAGCAATTTTTTATCTTCATTATTTATATGAGTTTTTGACTCCCCGCTTCCCGCTCCGCTTCCGGGCTGAATTTTTATTTTCTCGATATCTTGGAAAATATCCTTCAGATCCAATTTTGAATTCTAAATTCGTAATCTACATGAATGAAACTAGATAATTTCATGCCAAACTCAAAATAATTGGGATCAAAAAATTTAATTTTTTTTATCATGGCTCACTCTTCGTTTTGAATTCAGGATTTTGCCTATTCTGAGATTCTTCTCTATAGAATCTGTAATTCTAGACCAAACGCTTCGAAATTTGGAACATTTATAGTATATAGTATGTCTAATCGATCGATGCTATCAGCAATTTTTTATCTCCATTATTTATATGAGTTTTTGACTCCCCGCTTCCCGCTCCGCTTCCGGGCTGAATTTTTATTTTCTCGATATCTTGGAAAATATCCTTCAGATCCAATTTTGAATTCTAAATTCGTAATCTACATGAATGAAACTAGATAATTTCATGCCAAACTCAAAATAATTGGGATCAAAAAATTTAATTTTTTTTATCATGGCTCACTCTTCGTTTTGAATTCAGGATTTTGCCTATTCTGAGATTCTTCTCTATAGAATCTGTAATTCTAGACCAAACGCTTCAAAATTTGGAACATTTATAGTATATAGTATGTCTAATCGATCGATGCTATCAGCAATTTTTTATCTTCATTATTTATATGAGTTTTTGACTCCCCGCTTCCCGCTCCGCTTCCGGGCTGAATTTTTATTTTCTCGATATCTTGGAAAATATCCTTCAGATCCAATTTTGAATTCTAAATTCGTAATCTACATAAATGAAACTAGATAATTTCATGCCAAACTCAAAATAATTGGGATCAAAAAATTTAATTTTTTTTATCATGGCTCACTCTTCGTTTTGAATTCAGGATTTTGCCTATTCTGAGATTCTTCTCTATAGAATCTGTAATTCTAGACCAAACGCTTCGAAATTTGTAACATTTATAGTATATAGTATGTCTAATCGATCGATGCTATCAGCAATTTTTTATCTCCATTATTTATATGAGTTTTTGACTCCCCGCTTCCCGCTCCGCTTCCGGGCTGAATTTTTATTTTCTCGATATCTTGGAAAATATCCTTCAGATCCAATTTTGAATTCTAAATTCGTAATCTACATGAATGAAACTAGATAATTTCATGCCAAACTTAAAATAATTGGGATCAAAAAATTTAATTTTTTTTATCATGGCTCACTCTTCGTTTTGAATTCAGGATTTTGCCTATTCTGAGATTCTTCTCTATAGAATCTGTAATTCTAGACCAAACGCTTCGAAATTTGTAACATTTATAGTATATAGTATGTCTAATCGATCGATGCTATCAGCAATTTTTTATCTCCATTATTTATATGAGTTTTTGACTCCCCGCTTCCCGCTCCGCTTCCGGGCTGAATTTTTATTTTCTCGATATCTTGGAAAATATCCTTCAGATCCAATTTTGAATTCTAAATTCGTAATCTACATGAATGAAACTAGATAATTTCATGCCAAACTCAAAATAATTGGGATCAAAAAATTTAATTTTTTTTATCATGGCTCACTCTTCGTTTTGAATTCAGGATTTTGCCTATTCTGAGATTCTTCTCTATAGAATCTGTAATTCTAGACCAATCGCTTCGAAATTTGGAACATTTATAGTATATAGTATGTCTAATCGATCGATGCTATCAGCAATTTTTTATCTTCATTATTTATATGAGTTTTTGACTCCCCGCTTCCCGCTCCGCTTCCGGGCTGAATTTTTATTTTCTCGATATCTTGGAAAATATCCTTCAGATCCAATTTTGAATTCTAAATTCGTAATCTACATGAATGAAACTAGATAATTTCATGCCAAACTCAAAATAATTGGGATCAAAAAATTTAATTTTTTTTATCATGGCTCACTCTTCGTTTTGAATTCAGGATTTTGCCTATTCTGAGATTCTTCTCTATAGAATCTGTAATTCTAGACCAAACGCTTCGAAATTTGTAACATTTATAGTATATAGTATGTCTAATCGATCGATGCTATCAGCAATTTTTTATCTCCATTATTTATATGAGTTTTTGACTCCCCGCTTCCCGCTCCGCTTCCGGGCTGAATTTTTATTTTCTCGATATCTTGGAAAATATCCTTCAGATCCAATTTTGAATTCTAAATTCGTAATCTACATGAATGAAACTAGATAATTTCATGCCAAACTCAAAATAATTGGGATCAAAAAATTTAATTTTTTTTATCATGGCTCACTCTTCGTTTTGAATTCAGGATTTTGCCTATTCTGAGATTCTTCTCTATAGAATCTGTAATTCTAGACCAAACGCTTCGAAATTTGTAACATTTATAGTATATAGTATGTCTAATCGATCGATGCTATCAGCAATTTTTTATCTCCATTATTTATATGAGTTTTTGACTCCCCGCTTCCCGCTCCGCTTCCGGGCTGAATTTTTATTTTCTCGATATCTTGGAAAATATCCTTCAGATCCAATTTTGAATTCTAAATTCGTAATCTACATGAATGAAACTAGATAATTTCATGCCAAACTCAAAATAATTGGGATCAAAAAATTTAATTTTTTTTATCATGGCTCACTCTTCGTTTTGAATTCAGGATTTTGCCTATTCTGAGATTCTTCTCTATAGAATCTGTAATTCTAGACCAAACGCTTCGAAATTTGTAACATTTATAGTATATAGTATGTCTAATCGATCGATGCTATCAGCAATTTTTTATCTCCATTATTTATATGAGTTTTTGACTCCCCGCTTCCCGCTCCGCTTCCGGGCTGAATTTTTATTTTCTCGATATCTTGGAAAATATCCTTCAGATCCAATTTTGAATTCTAAATTCGTAATCTACATGAATGAAACTAGATAATTTCATGCCAAACTCAAAATAATTGGGATCAAAAAATTTAATTTTTTTTATCATGGCTCACTCTTCGTTTTGAATTCAGGATTTTGCCTATTCTGAGATTCTTCTCTATAGAATCTGTAATTCTAGACCAAACGCTTCGAAATTTGTAACATTTATAGTATATAGTATGTCTAATCGATCGATGCTATCAGCAATTTTTTATCTCCATTATTTATATGAGTTTTTGACTCCCCGCTTCCCGCTCCGCTTCCGGGCTGAATTTTTATTTTCTCGATATCTTGGAAAATATCCTTCAGATCCAATTTTGAATTCTAAATTCGTAATCTACATGAATGAAACTAGATAATTTCATGCCAAACTCAAAATAATTGGGATCAAAAAATTTAATTTTTTTTATCATGGCTCACTCTTCGTTTTGAATTCAGGATTTTGCCTATTCTGAGATTCTTCTCTATAGAATCTGTAATTCTAGACCAAACGCTTCAAAATTTGGAACATTTATAGTATATAGTATGTCTAATCGATCGATGCTATCAGCAATTTTTTATCTTCATTATTTATATGAGTTTTTGACTCCCCGCTTCCCGCTCCGCTTCCGGGCTGAATTTTTATTTTCTCGATATCTTGGAAAATATCCTTCAGATCCAATTTTGAATTCTAAATTCGTAATCTACATGAATGAAACTAGATAATTTCATGCCAAACTCAAAATAATTGGGATCAAAAAATTTAATTTTTTTTATCATGGCTCACTCTTCGTTTTGAATTCAGGATTTTGCCTATTCTGAGATTCTTCTCTATAGAATCTGTAATTCTAGACCAAACGCTTCGAAATTTGTAACATTTATAGTATATAGTATGTCTAATCGATCGATGCTATCAGCAATTTTTTATCTCCATTATTTATATGAGTTTTTGACTCCCCGCTTCCCGCTCCGCTTCCGGGCTGAATTTTTATTTTCTCGATATCTTGGAAAATATCCTTCAGATCCAATTTTGAATTCTAAATTCGTAATCTACATGAATGAAACTAGATAATTTCATGCCAAACTCAAAATAATTGGGATCAAAAAATTTAATTTTTTTTATCATGGCTCACTCTTCGTTTTGAATTCAGGATTTTGCCTATTCTGAGATTCTTCTCTATAGAATCTGTAATTCTAGACCAAACGCTTCGAAATTTGTAACATTTATAGTATATAGTATGTCTAATCGATCGATGCTATCAGCAATTTTTTATCTCCATTATTTATATGAGTTTTTGACTCCCCGCTTCCCGCTCCGCTTCCGGGCTGAATTTTTATTTTCTCGATATCTTGGAAAATATCCTTCAGATCCAATTTTGAATTCTAAATTCGTAATCTACATGAATGAAACTAGATAATTTCATGCCAAACTCAAAATAATTGGGATCAAAAAATTTAATTTTTTTTATCATGGCTCACTCTTCGTTTTGAATTCAGGATTTTGCCTATTCTGAGATTCTTCTCTATAGAATCTGTAATTCTAGACCAAACGCTTCGAAATTTGTAACATTTATAGTATATAGTATGTCTAATCGATCGATGCTATCAGCAATTTTTTATCTCCATTATTTATATGAGTTTTTGACTCCCCGCTTCCCGCTCCGCTTCCGGGCTGAATTTTTATTTTCTCGATATCTTGGAAAATATCCTTCAGATCCAATTTTGAATTCTAAATTCGTAATCTACATGAATGAAACTAGATAATTTCATGCCAAACTCAAAATAATTGGGATCAAAAAATTTAATTTTTTTTATCATGGCTCACTCTTCGTTTTGAATTCAGGATTTTGCCTATTCTGAGATTCTTCTCTATAGAATCTGTAATTCTAGACCAATCGCTTCGAAATTTGGAACATTTATAGTATATAGTATGTCTAATCGATCGATGCTATCAGCAATTTTTTATCTCCATTATTTATATGAGTTTTTGACTCCCCGCTTCCCGCTCCGCTTCCGGGCTGAATTTTTATTTTCTCGATATCTTGGAAAATATCCTCCAGATCCAATTTTGTTTTCTAAATTCGTAATCTACATGAATAAAACTTCATAATTTCATGCCAAACTCAAAATAATTGGGATCAAAAAATTTATTTTTTTTTATCATGGCTCACTCTTCGTTTTGAATTCAGGATTTTGCCTATTCTGAGATTCTTCTCTATAGAATCTGTAATTCTAGACCAATCGCTTCGAAATTTGGAACATTTATAGTATATAGTATGTCTAATCGATCGATGCTATCAGCAATTTTTTATCTCCATTATTTATATGAGTTTTTGACTCCCCGCTTCCCGCTCCGCTTCCGGGCTGAATTTTTATTTTCTCGATATCTTGGAAAATATCCTCCAGATCCAATTTTGTTTTCTAAATTCGTAATCTACATGAATAATACTTCATAATTTCATGCCAAACTCAAAATAATTGGGATCAAAAAATTTAATTTTTTTTATCATGGCTCACTCTTCGTTTTGAATTCAGGATTTTGCCTATTCTGAGATTCTTCTCTATAGAATCTGTAATTCTAGACCAATCGCTTCGAAATTTGGAACATTTATAGTATATAGTATGTCTAATCGATCGATGCTATCAGCAATTTTTTATCTCCATTATTTATATGAGTTTTTGACTCCCCGCTTCCCGCTCCGCTTCCGGGCTGAATTTTTATTTTCTCGATATCTTGGAAAATATCCTCCAGATCCAATTTTGTTTTCTAAATTCGTAATCTACATGAATAATACTTCATAATTTCATGCCAAACTCAAAATAATTGGGATCAAAAAATTTAATTTTTTTTATCATGGCTCACTCTTCGTTTTGAATTCAGGATTTTGCCTATTCTGAGATTCTTCTCTATAGAATCTGTAATTCTAGACCAAACGCTTCGAAATTTGTAACATTTATAGTATATAGTATGTCTAATCGATCGATGCTATCAGCAATTTTTTATCTCCATTATTTATATGAGTTTTTGACTCCCCGCTTCCCGCTCCGCTTCCGGGCTGAATTTTTATTTTCTCGATATCTTGGAAAATATCCTTCAGATCCAATTTTGAATTCTAAATTCGTAATCTACATGAATGAAACTAGATAATTTCATGCCAAACTCAAAATAATTGGGATCAAAAAATTTAATTTTTTTTATCATGGCTCACTCTTCGTTTTGAATTCAGGATTTTGCCTATTCTGAGATTCTTCTCTATAGAATCTGTAATTCTAGACCAAACGCTTCGAAATTTGTAACATTTATAGTATATAGTATGTCTAATCGATCGATGCTATCAGCAATTTTTTATCTCCATTATTTATATGAGTTTTTGACTCCCCGCTTCCCGCTCCGCTTCCGGGCTGAATTTTTATTTTCTCGATATCTTGGAAAATATCCTCCAGATCCAATTTTGTTTTCTAAATTCGTAATCTACATGAATGATACTTCATAATTTCATGCCAAACTCAAAATAATTGGGATCAAAAAATTTAATTTTTTTTATCATGGCTCACTCTTCGTTTTGAATTCAGGATTTTGCCTATTCTGAGATTCTTCTCTATAGAATCTGTAATTCTAGACCAATCGCTTCGAAATTTGGAACATTTATAGTATATAGTATGTCTAATCGATCGATGCTATCAGCAATTTTTTATCTCCATTATTTATATGAGTTTTTGACTCCCCGCTTCCCGCTCCGCTTCCGGGCTGAATTTTTATTTTCTCGATATCTTGGAAAATATCCTCCAGATCCAATTTTGTTTTCTAAATTCGTAATCTACATGAATGAAACTAGATAATTTCATGCCAAACTCAAAATAATTGGGATCAAAAAATTTATTTTTTTTTATCATGGCTCACTCTTCGTTTTGAATTCAGGATTTTGCCTATTCTGAGATTCTTCTCTATAGAATCTGTAATTCTGAACCAATCGCTTTGAAATTTGGGACATTTATAGTATATAGTATGCCTAACCGATCGATGGTATCAGCAATTTTTTATCGCCATTATTTGTATGAGTTTTTGACTCCCCGCTTCCGGCTCCGCTTCCGGACTGTATTTTTAAATTCTCGATATCTTGGAAAAACTCCTCCAGATCTAATTTTGTTCTCTAGATTCGTAATCTACATGAATTAAACTATATAATTCCATGCCAAACTCAAAATAATTGGGATCAAAAAAATTCAATTTTTTTATCATGGCTCACTCTTCGATTTGAATTCAGGATTTTGCCTATTCTGAGATTCTTCTCTATAGAATCTGTAATTCTAGACCAAACGCTTCGAAATTTGGAACATTTATAGTATATAGTATGTCTAATCGATCGATGCTATCAGCAATTTTTTATCTCCATTATTTATATGAGTTTTTGACTCCCCGCTTCCCGCTCCGCTTCCGGGCTGAATTTTTATTTTCTCGATATCTTGGAAAATATCCTTCAGATCCAATTTTGAATTCTAAATTCGTAATCTACATGAATGAAACTAGATAATTTCATGCCAAACTCAAAATAATTGGGATCAAAAAATTTAATTTTTTTTATCATGGCTCACTCTTCGTTTTGAATTCAGGATTTTGCCTATTCTGAGATTCTTCTCTATAGAATCTGTAATTCTAGACCAATCGCTTCGAAATTTGGAACATTTATAGTATATAGTATGTCTAATCGATCGATGCTATCAGCAATTTTTTATCTCCATTATTTATATGAGTTTTTGACTCCCCGCTTCCCGCTCCGCTTCCGGGCTGAATTTTTATTTTCTCGATATCTTGGAAAATATCCTCCAGATCCAATTTTGTTTTCTAAATTCGTAATCTACATGAATAAAACTTCATAATTTCATGCCAAACTCAAAATAATTGGGATCAAAAAATTTATTTTTTTTTATCATGGCTCACTCTTCGTTTTGAATTCAGGATTTTGCCTATTCTGAGATTCTTCTCTATAGAATCTGTAATTCTAGACCAATCGCTTCGAAATTTGGAACATTTATAGTATATAGTATGTCTAATCGATCGATGCTATCAGCAATTTTTTATCTCCATTATTTATATGAGTTTTTGACTCCCCGCTTCCCGCTCCGCTTCCGGGCTGAATTTTTATTTTCTCGATATCTTGGAAAATATCCTCCAGATCCAATTTTGTTTTCTAAATTCGTAATCTACATGAATAATACTTCATAATTTCATGCCAAACTCAAAATAATTGGGATCAAAAAATTTAATTTTTTTTATCATGGCTCACTCTTCGTTTTGAATTCAGGATTTTGCCTATTCTGAGATTCTTCTCTATAGAATCTGTAATTCTAGACCAATCGCTTCGAAATTTGGAACATTTATAGTATATAGTATGTCTAATCGATCGATGCTATCAGCAATTTTTTATCTCCATTATTTATATGAGTTTTTGACTCCCCGCTTCCCGCTCCGCTTCCGGGCTGAATTTTTATTTTCTCGATATCTTGGAAAATATCCTCCAGATCCAATTTTGTTTTCTAAATTCGTAATCTACATGAATGATACTTCATAATTTCATGCCAAACTCAAAATAATTGGGATCAAAAAATTTAATTTTTTTTATCATGGCTCACTCTTCGTTTTGAATTCAGGATTTTGCCTATTCTGAGATTCTTCTCTATAGAATCTGTAATTCTAGACCAATCGCTTCGAAATTTGGAACATTTATAGTATATAGTATGTCTAATCGATCGATGCTATCAGCAATTTTTTATCTCCATTATTTATATGAGTTTTTGACTCCCCGCTTCCCGCTCCGCTTCCGGGCTGAATTTTTATTTTCTCGATATCTTGGAAAATATCCTCCAGATCCAATTTTGTTTTCTAAATTCGTAATCTACATGAATGAAACTAGATAATTTCATGCCAAACTCAAAATAATTGGGATCAAAAAATTTATTTTTTTTTATCATGGCTCACTCTTCGTTTTGAATTCAGGATTTTGCCTATTCTGAGATTCTTCTCTATAGAATCTGTAATTCTAGACCAATCGCTTCGAAATTTGGAACATTTATAGTATATAGTATGTCTAATCGATCGATGCTATCAGCAATTTTTTATCTCCATTATTTATATGAGTTTTTGACTCCCCGCTTCCCGCTCCGCTTCCGGGCTGAATTTTTATTTTCTCGATATCTTGGAAAATATCCTCCAGATCCAATTTTGTTTTCTAAATTCGTAATCTACATGAATAATACTTCATAATTTCATACCAAACTCAAAATAATTGGGATCAAAAAATTTAATTTTTTTTATCATGGCTCACTCTTCGTTTTGAATTCAGGATTTTGCCTATTCTGAGATTCTTCTCTATAGAATCTGTAATTCTAGACCAATCGCTTCGAAATTTGGAACATTTATAGTATATAGTATGTCTAATCGATCGATGCTATCAGCAATTTTTTATCTCCATTATTTATATGAGTTTTTGACTCCCCGCTTCCCGCTCCGCTTCCGGGCTGAATTTTTATTTTCTCGATATCTTGGAAAATATCCTCCAGATCCAATTTTGTTTTCTAAATTCGTAATCTACATGAATGATACTTCATAATTTCATGCCAAACTCAAAATAATTGGGATCAAAAAATTTATTTTTTTTTATCATGGCTCACTCTTCGTTTTGAATTCAGGATTTTGCCTATTCTGAGATTCTTCTCTATAGAATCTGTAATTCTAGACCAATCGCTTCGAAATTTGGAACATTTATAGTATATAGTATGTCTAATCGATCGATGCTATCAGCAATTTTTTATCTCCATTATTTATATGAGTTTTTGACTCCCCGCTTCCCGCTCCGCTTCCGGGCTGAATTTTTATTTTCTCGATATCTTGGAAAATATCCTCCAGATCCAATTTTGTTTTCTAAATTCGTAATCTACATGAATAATACTTCATAATTTCATGCCAAACTCAAAATAATTGGGATCAAAAAATTTAATTTTTTTTATCATGGCTCACTCTTCGTTTTGAATTCAGGATTTTGCCTATTCTGAGATTCTTCTCTATAGAATCTGTAATTCTAGACCAATCGCTTCGAAATTTGGAACATTTATAGTATATAGTATGTCTAATCGATCGATGCTATCAGCAATTTTTTATCTCCATTATTTATATGAGTTTTTGACTCCCCGCTTCCCGCTCCGCTTCCGGGCTGAATTTTTATTTTCTCGATATCTTGGAAAATATCCTCCAGATCCAATTTTGTTTTCTAAATTCGTAATCTACATGAATGATACTTCATAATTTCATGCCAAACTCAAAATAATTGGGATCAAAAAATTTAATTTTTTTTATCATGGCTCACTCTTCGTTTTGAATTCAGGATTTTGCCTATTCTGAGATTCTTCTCTATAGAATCTGTAATTCTAGACCAATCGCTTCGAAATTTGGAACATTTATAGTATATAGTATGTCTAATCGATCGATGCTATCAGCAATTTTTTATCTCCATTATTTATATGAGTTTTTGACTCCCCGCTTCCCGCTCCGCTTCCGGGCTGAATTTTTATTTTCTCGATATCTTGGAAAATATCCTCCAGATCCAATTTTGTTTTCTAAATTCGTAATCTACATGAATGAAACTAGATAATTTCATGCCAAACTCAAAATAATTGGGATCAAAAAATTTATTTTTTTTTATCATGGCTCACTCTTCGTTTTGAATTCAGGATTTTGCCTATTCTGAGATTCTTCTCTATAGAATCTGTAATTCTGAACCAATCGCTTTGAAATTTGGGACATTTATAGTATATAGTATGCCTAACCGATCGATGGTATCAGCAATTTTTTATCGCCATTATTTGTATGAGTTTTTGACTCCCCGCTTCCGGCTCCGCTTCCGGACTGTATTTTTAAATTCTCGATATCTTGGAAAAACTCCTCCAGATCTAATTTTGTTCTCTAGATTCGTAATCTACATGAATTAAACTATATAATTCCATGCCAAACTCAAAATAATTGGGATCAAAAAAATTCAATTTTTTTATCATGGCTCACTCTTCGATTTGAATTCAGGATTTTGCCTATTCTGAGATTCTTCTCTATAGAATCTGTAATTCTAGACCAAACGCTTCGAAATTTGGAACATTTATAGTATATAGTATGTCTAATCGATCGATGCTATCAGCAATTTTTTATCTCCATTATTTATATGAGTTTTTGACTCCCCGCTTCCCGCTCCGCTTCCGGGCTGAATTTTTATTTTCTCGATATCTTGGAAAATATCCTCCAGATCCAATTTTGTTTTCTAAATTCGTAATCTACATGAATGAAACTAGATAATTTTATGCCAAACTCAAAATAATTGGGATCAAAAAATTTAATTTTTTTTATCATGGCTCACTCTTCGTTTTGAATTCAGGATTTTGCCTATTCTGAGATTCTTCTCTATAGAATCTGTAATTCTAGACCAATCGCTTCGAAATTTGGAACATTTATAGTATATAGTATGTCTAATCGATCGATGCTATCAGCAATTTTTTATCTTCATTATTTATATGAGTTTTTGACTCCCCGCTTCCCGCTCCGCTCCCGGGCTGAATTTTTATTTTCTCGATATCTTGGAAAATATCCTCCAGATCCAATTTTGTTTTCTAAATTCGTAATCTACATGAATAATACTTCATAATTTCATGCCAAACTCAAAATAATTGGGATCAAAAAATTTAATTTTTTTTATCATGGCTCACTCTTCGTTTTGAATTCAGGATTTTGCCTATTCTGAGATTCTTCTCTATAGAATCTGTAATTCTAGACCAATCGCTTCGAAATTTGGAACATTTATAGTATATAGTATGTCTAATCGATCGATGCTATCAGCAATTTTTTATCTCCATTATTTATATGAGTTTTTGACTCCCCGCTTCCCGCTCCGCTTCCGGGCTGAATTTTTATTTTCTCGATATCTTGGAAAATATCCTTCAGATCCAATTTTGAATTCTAAATTCGTAATCTACATGAATGAAACTAGATAATTTCATGCCAAACTCAAAATAATTGGGATCAAAAAATTTAATTTTTTTTATCATGGCTCACTCTTCGTTTTGAATTCAGGATTTTGCCTATTCTGAGATTCTTCTCTATAGAATCTGTAATTCTAGACCAAACGCTTCGAAATTTGTAACATTTATAGTATATAGTATGTCTAATCGATCGATGCTATCAGCAATTTTTTATCTCCATTATTTATATGAGTTTTTGACTCCCCGCTTCCCGCTCCGCTTCCGGGCTGAATTTTTATTTTCTCGATATCTTGGAAAATATCCTTCAGATCCAATTTTGAATTCTAAATTCGTAATCTACATGAATGAAACTAGATAATTTCATGCCAAACTCAAAATAATTGGGATCAAAAAATTTAATTTTTTTTATCATGGCTCACTCTTCGTTTTGAATTCAGGATTTTGCCTATTCTGAGATTCTTCTCTATAGAATCTGTAATTCTAGACCAAACGCTTCGAAATTTGTAACATTTATAGTATATAGTATGTCTAATCGATCGATGCTATCAGCAATTTTTTATCTCCATTATTTATATGAGTTTTTGACTCCCCGCTTCCCGCTCCGCTTCCGGGCTGAATTTTTATTTTCTCGATATCTTGGAAAATATCCTTCAGATCCAATTTTGAATTCTAAATTCGTAATCTACATGAATGAAACTAGATAATTTCATGCCAAACTCAAAATAATTGGGATCAAAAAATTTAATTTTTTTTATCATGGCTCACTCTTCGTTTTGAATTCAGGATTTTGCCTTTTCTGAGATTCTTCTCTATAGAATCTGTAATTCTAGACCAAACGCTTCGAAATTTGGAACATTTATAGTATATAGTATGTCTAATCGATCGATGCTATCAGCAATTTTTTATCTCCATTATTTATATGAGTTTTTGACTCCCCGCTTCCCGCTCCGCTTCCGGGCTGAATTTTTATTTTCTCGATATCTTGGAAAATATCCTTCAGATCCAATTTTGAATTCTAAATTCGTAATCTACATGAATGAAACTAGATAATTTCATGCCAAACTCAAAATAATTGGGATCAAAAAATTTAATTTTTTTTATCATGGCTCACTCTTCGTTTTGAATTCAGGATTTTGCCTATTCTGAGATTCTTCTCTATAGAATCTGTAATTCTAGACCAAACGCTTCGAAATTTGGAACATTTATAGTATATAGTATGTCTAATCGATCGATGCTATCAGCAATTTTTTATCTCCATTATTTATATGAGTTTTTGACTCCCCGCTTCCCGCTCCGCTTCCGGGATGAATTTTCAAATTTTCGATATCTTGGAAAATATCCTCCAGATCCAATTTTGTTTTCAAGATGCGTGATCTACATGAATGATTTTTTATAATTTAATGCCAAACTCAAAATAATTGGGATCAAAAAATTTAATTTTTTTTATCATGGCTCACTTTTCGTTTTGAATTCAGGATTTTGCCTATTCTTAGATTCTTCTCTATAGAATCTGTAATTCTGGACCAATCGCTTTGAAATTTGGAACATTTATAGTATATAGTATGTCTAATCGATCGATGCTATCAGCAATTCTTTATCTCTATTATTTATATGAGTTTTTGACTCCCCGCTTCCCGCTCCGCTTCCGGGCTGAATTTTAATTTTCTCGATATCTTGGAAAATATCCTCCAGATCCAATTTTGTTTTCTAAATTCGTAATCTACATGAATGAAACTATATAATTTCATGCCAAACTCAAAATAATTGGGATCAAAAAATTTAATTATTTTTATCATGGCTCACTCTTCGTTTTGAATTCAGGATTTTGCCTATTCTGAGATTCTTCTCTATAGAGTCTGTAATTCTAGACCAATCGCTTTGAAATTTAGAACATTTATAGTATATAGTATGTCTAATCGATCGATGCTATCAGCAATTTTTTATCTCTATTATTTATATGAGTTTTTGACTCCCCGCTTCCCGCTCCGCTTCCGGGCTGAATTTTTATTTTCTCGATATCTTGGAAAATATCCTCCAGATCCAATTTTGTTTTCTAAATTCGTAATCTACATGAATGAAACTATATAATTTCATGCCAAACTCAAAATAATTGGGATCAAAAAATTTTATTATTTTTATCATGGCTCACTCTTCGTTTTGAATTCAGGATTTTGCCTATTCTGAGATTCTTCTCTATAGAATCTGTAATTCTAGACCAATCGCTTTGAAATTCAGAACATTTATAGTATATAGTATGTCTAATCGATCGATGCTATCAGCAATTTTTTATCTCTATTATTTATATGAGTTTTTGACTCCCCGCTTCCCGCTCCGCTTCCGGGCTGAATTTTTATTTTCTCGATATCTTGGAAAATATCCTCCAGATCCAATTTTGTTTTCTAAATTCGTAATCTACATGAATGAAACTATATAATTTCATGCCAAACTCAAAATAATTGGGATCAAAAAATTTAATTATTTTTATCATGGCTCACTCTTCGTTTTGAATTCAGGATTTTGCCTATTCTGAGATTCTTCTCTATAGAGTCTGTAATTCTAGACCAATCGCTTTGAAATTCAGAACATTTATAGTATATAGTATGTCTAATCGATCGATGCTATCAGCAATTTTCTATCTCTATTATTTATATGAGTTTTTGACTCCCCGCTTCCCGCTCCGCTTCCGGGCTGAATTTTTATATTCTCGATATCTTGGAAAATATCATCCAGATCCAATTTTGTTTTCTAAATTCGTAATCTACATGAATGAAACTATATAATTTCATGCCAAACTCAAAATAATTGGGATCAAAAAATTTAATTATTTTTATCATGGCTCACTCTTCGTTTTGAATTCAGGATTTTGCCTATTCTGAGATTCTTCTCTATAGAATCTGTAATTTTAGACCAATCGCTTTGAAATTTAGAACATTTATAGTAAATAGTATGTCTAATCGATCGATGCTATCAGCAATTTTTTATCTCTATTATTTATATGAGTTTTTGACTCCCCGCTTCCCGCTCCGCTTCCGGGCTGAATTTTTATATTCTCGATATCTTGGAAAATATCATCCAGATCCAATTTTGTTTTCTAAATTCGTAATCTACATGAATGAAACTATATAATTTCATGCCAAACTCAAAATAATTGGGATCAAAAAATTTAATTATTTTTATCATGGCTCACTCTTCGTTTTGAATTCAGGATTTTGCCTATTCTGAGATTCTTCTCTATAGAATCTGTCATTCTAGACCAATCGCTTTGAAATTTAGAACATTTATAGTATATAGTATGTCTAATCGATCAATGCTATCAGCAATTTTTTATCTCTATTATTTATATGAGTTTTTGACTCCCCGCTTCCCGCTCCGCTTCCGGGCTGAATTTTTATTTTCTCGATATCTTGGAAAATATCCTCCAGATCCAATTTTGTTTTCTAAATTCGTAATCTACATGAATGAAACTATATAATTTCATGCCAAACTCAAAATAATTGGGATCAAAAAATTTAATTATTTTTATCATGGCTCACTCTTCGTTTTGAATTCAGGATTTTGCCTATTCTGAGATTCTTCTCTATAGAGTCTGTAATTCTAGACCAATCGCTTTGAAATTCAAAACATTTATAGTATATAGTATGTCTAATCGATCGATGCTATCAGCAATTTTCTATCTCTATTATTTATATGAGTTTTTGACTCCCCGCTTCCCGCTCCGCTTCCGGGCTGAATTTTTATATTCTCGATATCTTGGAAAATATCATCCAGATCCAATTTTGTTTTCTAAATTCGTAATCTACATGAATGAAACTATATAATTTCATGCCAAACTCAAAATAATTGGGATCAAAAAATTTAATTATTTTTATCATGGCTCACTCTTCGTTTTGAATTCAGGATTTTGCCTATTCTGAGATTCTTCTCTATAGAATCTGTAATTCTAGACCAATCGCTTTGAAATTTAGAACATTTATAGTATATAGTATGTCTAATCGATCGATGCTATCAGCAATTTTTTATCTCTATTATTTATATGAGTTTTTAACTCCCCGCTTCCCGCTCCGCTTCCGGGCTGAATTTTTATTTTCTCGATATCTTGGAAAATATCCTCCAGATCCAATTTTATTTTCTGAATTCGTAATCTACATGAATGAAACTATATAATTTCATGCCAAACTCAAAATAATTGGGATCAAAAAATTTAATTATTTTTATCATGGCTCACTCTTCGTTTTGAATTCAGGATTTTGCCTATTCTGAGATTCTTCTCTATAGAGTCTGTAATTCTAGACCAATCGCTTTGAAATTTAGAACATTTATAGTATATAGTATGTCTAATCGATCGATGCTATCAGCAATTTTTTATCTCTATTATTTATATGAGTTTTTGACTCCCCGCTTCCCGCTCCGCTTCCGGGCTGAATTTTTATATTCTCGATATCTTGGAAAATATCATCCAGATCCAATTTTGTTTTCTAAATTCGTAATCTACATGAATGAAACTATATAATTTCATGCCAAACTCAAAATAATTGGGATCAAAAAATTTAATTATTTTTATCATGGCTCACTCTTCGTTTTGAATTCAGGATTTTGCCTATTCTGAGATTCTTCTCTATAGAATCTGTAATTCTAGACCAATCGCTTTGAAATTTAGAACATTTATAGTATATAGTATGTCTAATCGATCGATGCTATCAGCAATTTTTTATCTCTATTATTTATATGAGTTTTTGACTCCCCGCTTCCCGCTCCGCTTCCGGGCTGAATTTTTATTTTCTCGATATCTTGGAAAATATCCTCCAGATCCAATTTTGTTTTCTAAATTCGTAATCTACATGAATGAAACTATATAATTTCATGCCAAACTCAAAATAATTGGGATCAAAAAATTTAATTATTTTTATCATGGCTCACTCTTCGTTTTGAATTCAGGATTTTGCCTATTCTGAGATTCTTCTCTATAGAATCTGTAATTCTAGACCAATCGCTTTGAAATTTAGAACATTTATAGTATATAGTATGTCTAATCGATCGATGCTATCAGCAATTTTTTATCTCTATTATTTATATGAGTTTTTGACTCCCCGCTTCCCGCTCCGCTTCCGGGCTGAATTTTTATTTTCTCGATATCTTGGAAAATATCCTCCAGATCCAATTTTGTTTTCTAAATTCGTAATCTACATGAATGAAACTATATAATTTCATGCCAAACTCAAAATAATTGGGATCAAAAAATTTAATTATTTTTATCATGGCTCACTCTTCGTTTTGAATTCAGGATTTTGCCTATTCTGAGATTCTTCTCTATAGAGTCTGTAATTCTAGACCAATCGCTTTGAAATTTAGAACATTAATAGTATATAGTATGTCTAATCGATCGATGCTATCAGCAATTTTTTATCCCTATTATTTATATGAGTTTTTGACTCCCCGCTTCCCGCTCCGCTTCCGGGCTGAATTTTTATATTCTCGATATCTTGGAAAATATCATCCAGATCCAATTTTGTTTTCTAAATTCGTAATCTACATGAATGAAACTATATAATTTCATGCCAAACTCAAAATAATTGGGATCAAAAAATTTAATTATTTTTATCATGGCTCACTCTTCGTTTTGAATTCAGGATTTTGCCTATTCTGAGATTCTTTTCTATAGAATCTGTAATTCTAGACCAATCGCTTTGAAATTTAGAACATTTATAGTATATAGTATGTCTAATCGATCAATGCTATCAGCAATTTTTTATCTCTATTATTTATATGAGTTTTTGACTCCCCGCTTCCCGCTCCGCTTCCGGGCTGAATTTTTATTTTCTCGATATCTTGGAAAATATCCTCCAGATCCAATTTTGTTTTCTAAATTCGTAATCTACATGAATGAAACTATATAATTTCATGCCAAACTCAAAATAATTGGGATCAAAAAATTTAATTATTTTTATCATGGCTCACTCTTCGTTTTGAATTCAGGATTTTGCCTATTCTGAGATTCTTCTCTATAGAGTCTGTAATTCTAGACCAATCGCTTTGAAATTCAAAACATTTATAGTATATAGTATGTCTAATCGATCGATGCTATCAGCAATTTTCTATCTCTATTATTTATATGAGTTTTTGACTCCCCGCTTCCCGCTCCGCTTCCGGGCTGAATTTTTATATTCTCGATATCTTGGAAAATATCATCCAGATCCAATTTTGTTTTCTAAATTCGTAATCTACATGAATGAAACTATATAATTTCATGCCAAACTCAAAATAATTGGGATCAAAAAATTTAATTATTTTTATCATGGCTCACTCTTCGTTTTGAATTCAGGATTTTGCCTATTCTGAGATTCTTTTCTATAGAATCTGTAATTCTAGACCAATCGCTTTGAAATTTAGAACATTTATAGTATATAGTATGTCTAATCGATCAATGCTATCAGCAATTTTTTATCTCTATTATTTATATGAGTTTTTGACTCCCCGCTTCCCGCTCCGCTTCCGGGCTGAATTTTTATTTTCTCGATATCTTGGAAAATATCCTCCAGATCCAATTTTGTTTTCTAAATTCGTAATCTACATGAATGAAACTATATAATTTCATGCCAAACTCAAAATAATTGGGATCAAAAAATTTAATTATTTTTATCATGGCTCACTCTTCGTTTTGAATTCAGGATTTTGCCTATTCTGAGATTCTTCTCTATAGAGTCTGTAATTCTAGACCAATCGCTTTGAAATTCAAAACATTTATAGTATATAGTATGTCTAATCGATCGATGCTATCAGCAATTTTCTATCTCTATTATTTATATGAGTTTTTGACTCCCCGCTTCCCGCTCCGCTTCCGGGCTGAATTTTTATATTCTCGATATCTTGGAAAATATCATCCAGATCCAATTTTGTTTTCTAAATTCGTAATCTACATGAATGAAACTATATAATTTCATGCCAAACTCAAAATAATTGGGATCAAAAAATTTAATTATTTTTATCATGGCTCACTCTTCGTTTTGAATTCAGGATTTTGCCTATTCTGAGATTCTTTTCTATAGAATCTGTAATTCTAGACCAATCGCTTTGAAATTTAGAACATTTATAGTATATAGTATGTCTAATCGATCAATGCTATCAGCAATTTTTTATCTCTATTATTTATATGAGTTTTTGACTCCCCGCTTCCCGCTCCGCTTCCGGGCTGAATTTTTATTTTCTCGATATCTTGGAAAATATCCTCCAGATCCAATTTTGTTTTCTAAATTCGTAATCTACATGAATGAAACTATATAATTTCATGCCAAACTCAAAATAATTGGGATCAAAAAATTTAATTATTTTTATCATGGCTCACTCTTCGTTTTGAATTCAGGATTTTGCCTATTCTGAGATTCTTCTCTATAGAGTCTGTAATTCTAGACCAATCGCTTTGAAATTCAAAACATTTATAGTATATAGTATGTCTAATCGATCGATGCTATCAGCAATTTTCTATCTCTATTATTTATATGAGTTTTTGACTCCCCGCTTCCCGCTCCGCTTCCGGGCTGAATTTTTATATTCTCGATATCTTGGAAAATATCATCCAGATCCAATTTTGTTTTCTAAATTCGTAATCTACATGAATGAAACTATATAATTTCATGCCAAACTCAAAATAATTGGGATCAAAAAATTTAATTATTTTTATCATGGCTCACTCTTCGTTTTGAATTCAGGATTTTGCCTATTCTGAGATTCTTCTCTATAGAATCTGTAATTCTAGACCAATCGCTTTGAAATTTGGAACATTTATAGTATATAGTATGTCTAATCGATCGATGCTATCAGCAATTTTTTATCTCTATTATTTATATGAGTTTTTGACTCCCCGCTTCCCGCTCCGCTTCCGGGCTGAATTTTTATTTTCTCGATATCTTGGAAAATATCCTCCAGATCCAATTTTGTTTTCTAAATTCGTAATCTACATGAATGAAACTATATAATTTCATGCCAAACTCAAAATAATTGGGATCAAAAAATTTAATTATTTTGATCATGGCTCACTCTTCGTTTTGAATTCAGGATTTTGCCTATTCTGAGATTCTTCTCTATAGAATCTGTAATTCTAGACCAATCGCTTTGAAATTTAGAACATTTATAGTATATAGTATGTCTAATCGATCGATGCTATCAGCAATTTTTTATCTCTATTATTTATATGAGTTTTTGACTCCCCGCTTCCCGCTCCGCTTCCGGGCTGAATTTTTATTTTCTCGATATCTTGGAAAATATCCTCCAGATCCAATTTTGTTTTCTGAATTCGTAATCTACATGAATGAAACTATATAATTTCATGCCAAACTCAAAATAATTGGGATCAAAAAATTTAATTATTTTTATCATGGCTCACTCTTCGTTTTGAATTCAGGATTTTGCCTATTCTGAGATTCTTCTCTATAGAGTCTGTAATTCTAGACCAATCGCTTTGAAATTAAGAACATTTATAGTATATAGTATGTCTAATCGATCGATGCTATCAGCAATTTTTTATCTCTATTATTTATATGAGTTTTTGACTCCCCGCTTCCCGCTCCGCTTCCGGGCTGAATTTTTATATTCTCGATATCTTGGAAAATATCATCCAGATCCAATTTTGTTTTCTAAATTCGTAATCTACATGAATGAAACTATATAATTTCATGCCAAACTCAAAATAATTGGGATCAAAAAATTTAATTATTTTTATCATGGCTCACTCTTCGTTTTGAATTCAGGATTTTGCCTATTCTGAGATTCTTCTCTATAGAATCTGTAATTCTAGACCAATCGCTTTGAAATTTGGAACATTTATAGTATATAGTATGTCTAATCGATCGATGCTATCAGCAATTTTTTATCTCTATTATTTATATGAGTTTTTGACTCCCCGCTTCCCGCTCCGCTTCCGGGCTGAATTTTTATTTTCTCGATATCTTGGAAAATATCCTCCAGATCCAATTTTGTTTTCTAAATTCGTAATCTACATGAATGAAACTATATAATTTCATGCCAAACTCAAAATAATTGGGATCAAAAAATTTAATTATTTTTATCATGGCTCACTCTTCGTTTTGAATTCAGGATTTTGCCTATTCTGAGATTCTTCTCTATAGAATCTGTAATTCTAGACCAATCGCTTTGAAATTTAGAACATTTATAGTATATAGTATGTCTAATCGATCGATGCTATCAGCAATTTTTTATCTCTATTATTTATATGAGTTTTTGACTCCCCGCTTCCCGCTCCGCTTCCGGGCTGAATTTTTATATTCTCGATATCTTGGAAAATATCATCCAGATCCAATTTTGTTTTCTAAATTCGTAATCTACATTAATGAAACTATATAATTTCATGCCAAACATAAAATAATTAGGATCAAAAAATTTAATTATTTTTATCATGGCTCACTCTTCGTTTTGAATTCAGGATTTTGCCTATTCTGAGATTCTTCTCTATAGAGTCTGTAATTCTAGACCAATCGCTTTGAAATTAAGAACATTTATAGTATATAGTATGTCTAATCGATCGATGCTATCAGCAATTTTTTATCTCTATTATTTATATGAGTTTTTGACTCCCCGCTTCCCGCTCCGCTTCCGGGCTGAATTTTTATATTCTCGATATCTTGGAAAATATCATCCAGATCCAATTTTGTTTTCTAAATTCGTAATCTACATTAATGAAACTATATAATTTCATGCCAAACATAAAATAATTAGGATCAAAAAATTTAATTATTTTTATCATGGCTCACTCTTCGTTTTGAATTCAGGATTTTGCCTATTCTGAGATTCTTCTCTATAGAGTCTGTAATTCTAGACCAATCGCTTTGAAATTAAGAACATTTATAGTATATAGTATGTCTAATCGATCGATGCTATCAGCAATTTTTTATCTCTATTATTTATATGAGTTTTTGACTCCCCGCTTCCCGCTCCGCTTCCGGGCTGAATTTTTATATTCTCGATATCTTGGAAAATATCATCCAGATCCAATTTTGTTTTCTAAATTCGTAATCTACATTAATGAAACTATATAATTTCATGCCAAACATAAAATAATTAGGATCAAAAAATTTAATTATTTTTATCATGGCTCACTCTTCGTTTTGAATTCAGGATTTTGCCTATTCTGAGATTCTTCTCTATAGAGTCTGTAATTCTAGACCAATCGCTTTGAAATTAAGAACATTTATAGTATATAGTATGTCTAATCGATCGATGCTATCAGCAATTTTTTATCTCTATTATTTATATGAGTTTTTGACTCCTCGCTTCCCGCTCCGCTTCCGGGCTTAATTTTTATTTTCTCGATATCTTGGAAAATATCCTCCAGATCCAATTTTGTTTTCTAAATTCGTAATCTACATGAATGAAACTATATAATTTCATGCCAAACTCAAAATAATTGGGATCAAAAAATTTAATTATTTTTATCATGGCTCACTCTTCGTTTTGAATTCAGGATTTTGCCTATTCTGAGATTCTTCTCTATAGAATCTGTAATTCTAGACCAATCGCTTTGAAATTCAGAACATTTATAGTATATAGTATGTCTAATCGATCGATGCTATCAGCAATTTTTTATCTCTATTATTTATATGAGTTTTTGACTCCCCGCTTCCCGCTCCGCTTCCGGGCTGAATTTTTATATTCTCGATATCTTGGAAAATATCATCCAGATCCAATTTTGTTTTCTAAATTCGTAATCTACATGAATGAAACTATATAATTTCATGCCAAACTCAAAATAATTGGGATCAAAAAATTTAATTATTTTTATCATGGCTCACTCTTCGTTTTGAATTCAGGATTTTGCCTATTCTGAGATTCTTCTCTATAGAATCTGTAATTCTAGACCAATCGCTTTGAAATTTAGAACATTTATAGTATATAGTATGTCTAATCGATCGATGCTATCAGCAATTTTTTATCTCTATTATTTATATGAGTTTTTGACTCCCCGCTTCCCGCTCCGCTTCCGGGCTGAATTTTTATTTTCTCGATATCTTGGAAAATATCATCCAGATCCAATTTTGTTTTCTAAATTCGTAATCTACATTAATGAAACTATATAATTTCATGCCAAACATAAAATAATTAGGATCAAAAAATTTAATTATTTTTATCATGGCTCACTCTTCGTTTTGAATTCAGGATTTTGCCTATTCTGAGATTCTTCTCTATAGAGTCTGTAATTCTAGACCAATCGCTTTGAAATTAAGAACATTTATAGTATATAGTATGTCTAATCGATCGATGCTATCAGCAATTTTTTATCTCTATTATTTATATGAGTTTTTGACTCCCCGCTTCCCGCTCCGCTTCCGGGCTGAATTTTTATTTTCTCGATATCTTGGAAAATATCATCCAGATCCAATTTTGTTTTCTAAATTCGTAATCTACATTAATGAAACTATATAATTTCATGCCAAACATAAAATAATTAGGATCAAAAAATTTAATTATTTTTATCATGGCTCACTCTTCGTTTTGAATTCAGGATTTTGCCTATTCTGAGATTCTTCTCTATAGAGTCTGTAATTCTAGACCAATCGCTTTGAAATTAAGAACATTTATAGTATATAGTATGTCTAATCGATCGATGCTATCAGCAATTTTTTATCTCTATTATTTATATGAGTTTTTGACTCCCCGCTTCCCGCTCCGCTTCCGGGCTGAATTTTTATTTTCTCGATATCTTGGAAAATATCATCCAGATCCAATTTTGTTTTCTAAATTCGTAATCTACATGAATGAAACTATATAATTTCATGCCAAACTCAAAATAATTGGGATCAAAAAATTTAATTATTTTTATCATGGCTCACTCTTCGTTTTGAATTCAGGATTTTGCCTATTCTGAGATTCTTCTCTATAGAATCTGTAATTCTAGACCAATCGCTTTGAAATTTAGAACATTTATAGTATATAGTATGTCTAATCGATCGATGCTATCAGCAATTTTTTATCTCTATTATTTATATGAGTTTTTGACTCCCCGCTTCCCGCTCCGCTTCCGGGCTGAATTTTTATTTTCTCGATATCTTGGAAAATATCATCCAGATCCAATTTTGTTTTCTAAATTCGTAATCTACATTAATGAAACTATATAATTTCATGCCAAACATAAAATAATTAGGATCAAAAAATTTAATTATTTTTATCATGGCTCACTCTTCGTTTTGAATTCAGGATTTTGCCTATTCTGAGATTCTTCTCTATAGAGTCTGTAATTCTAGACCAATCGCTTTGAAATTAAGAACATTTATAGTATATAGTATGTCTAATCGATCGATGCTATCAGCAATTTTTTATCTCTATTATTTATATGAGTTTTTGACTCCCCGCTTCCCGCTCCGCTTCCGGGCTGAATTTTTATATTCTCGATATCTTGGAAAATATCATCCAGATCCAATTTTGTTTTCTAAATTCGTAATCTACATTAATGAAACTATATAATTTCATGCCAAACATAAAATAATTAGGATCAAAAAATTTAATTATTTTTATCATGGCTCACTCTTCGTTTTGAATTCAGGATTTTGCCTATTCTGAGATTCTTCTCTATAGAGTCTGTAATTCTAGACCAATCGCTTTGAAATTAAGAACATTTATAGTATATAGTATGTCTAATCGATCGATGCTATCAGCAATTTTTTATCTCTATTATTTATATGAGTTTTTGACTCCTCGCTTCCCGCTCCGCTTCCGGGCTTAATTTTTATTTTCTCGATATCTTGGAAAATATCCTCCAGATCCAATTTTGTTTTCTAAATTCGTAATCTACATGAATGAAACTATATAATTTCATGCCAAACTCAAAATAATTGGGATCAAAAAATTTAATTATTTTTATCATGGCTCACTCTTCGTTTTGAATTCAGGATTTTGCCTATTCTGAGATTCTTCTCTATAGAATCTGTAATTCTAGACCAATCGCTTTGAAATTCAGAACATTTATAGTATATAGTATGTCTAATCGATCGATGCTATCAGCAATTTTTTATCTCTATTATTTATATGAGTTTTTGACTCCCCGCTTCCCGCTCCGCTTCCGGGCTGAATTTTTATATTCTCGATATCTTGGAAAATATCATCCAGATCCAATTTTGTTTTCTAAATTCGTAATCTACATGAATGAAACTATATAATTTCATGCCAAACTCAAAATAATTGGGATCAAAAAATTTAATTATTTTTATCATGGCTCACTCTTCGTTTTGAATTCAGGATTTTGCCTATTCTGAGATTCTTCTCTATAGAATCTGTAATTCTAGACCAATCGCTTTGAAATTTAGAACATTTATAGTATATAGTATGTCTAATCGATCGATGCTATCAGCAATTTTTTATCTCTATTATTTATATGAGTTTTTGACTCCCCGCTTCCCGCTCCGCTTCCGGGCTGAATTTTTATATTCTCGATATCTTGGAAAATATCATCCAGATCCAATTTTGTTTTCTAAATTCGTAATCTACATTAATGAAACTATATAATTTCATGCCAAACATAAAATAATTAGGATCAAAAAATTTAATTATTTTTATCATGGCTCACTCTTCGTTTTGAATTCAGGATTTTGCCTATTCTGAGATTCTTCTCTATAGAGTCTGTAATTCTAGACCAATCGCTTTGAAATTAAGAACATTTATAGTATATAGTATGTCTAATCGATCGATGCTATCAGCAATTTTTTATCTCTATTATTTATATGAGTTTTTGACTCCCCGCTTCCCGCTCCGCTTCCGGGCTGAATTTTTATATTCTCGATATCTTGGAAAATATCATCCAGATCCAATTTTGTTTTCTAAATTCGTAATCTACATTAATGAAACTATATAATTTCATGCCAAACATAAAATAATTAGGATCAAAAAATTTAATTATTTTTATCATGGCTCACTCTTCGTTTTGAATTCAGGATTTGGCCTATTCTGAGATTCTTCTCTATAGAGTCTGTAATTCTAGACCAATCGCTTTGAAATTAAGAACATTTATAGTATATAGTATGTCTAATCGATCGATGCTATCAGCAATTTTTTATCTCTATTATTTATATGAGTTTTTGACTCCCCGCTTCCCGCTCCGCTTCCGGGCTGAATTTTTATATTCTCGATATCTTGGAAAATATCATCCAGATCCAATTTTGTTTTCTAAATTCGTAATCTACATTAATGAAACTATATAATTTCATGCCAAACATAAAATAATTAGGATCAAAAAATTTAATTATTTTTATCATGGCTCACTCTTCGTTTTGAATTCAGGATTTTGCCTATTCTGAGATTCTTCTCTATAGAGTCTGTAATTCTAGACCAATCGCTTTGAAATTAAGAACATTTATAGTATATAGTATGTCTAATCGATCGATGCTATCAGCAATTTTTTATCTCTATTATTTATATGAGTTTTTGACTCCCCGCTTCCCGCTCCGCTTCCGGGCTGAATTTTTATATTCTCGATATCTTGGAAAATATCATCCAGATCCAATTTTGTTTTCTAAATTCGTAATCTACATTAATGAAACTATATAATTTCATGCCAAACATAAAATAATTAGGATCAAAAAATTTAATTATTTTTATCATGGCTCACTCTTCGTTTTGAATTCAGGATTTTGCCTATTCTGAGATTCTTCTCTATAGAGTCTGTAATTCTAGACCAATCGCTTTGAAATTAAGAACATTTATAGTATATAGTATGTCTAATCGATCGATGCTATCAGCAATTTTTTATCTCTATTATTTATATGAGTTTTTGACTCCTCGCTTCCCGCTCCGCTTCCGGGCTTAATTTTTATTTTCTCGATATCTTGGAAAATATCCTCCAGATCCAATTTTGTTTTCTAAATTCGTAATCTACATGAATGAAACTATATAATTTCATGCCAAACTCAAAATAATTGGGATCAAAAAATTTAATTATTTTTATCATGGCTCACTCTTCGTTTTGAATTCAGGATTTTGCCTATTCTGAGATTCTTCTCTATAGAATCTGTAATTCTAGACCAATCGCTTTGAAATTCAGAACATTTATAGTATATAGTATGTCTAATCGATCGATGCTATCAGCAATTTTTTATCTCTATTATTTATATGAGTTTTTGACTCCCCGCTTCCCGCTCCGCTTCCGGGCTGAATTTTTATATTCTCGATATCTTGGAAAATATCATCCAGATCCAATTTTGTTTTCTAAATTCGTAATCTACATGAATGAAACTATATAATTTCATGCCAAACTCAAAATAATTGGGATCAAAAAATTTAATTATTTTTATCATGGCTCACTCTTCGTTTTGAATTCAGGATTTTGCCTATTCTGAGATTCTTCTCTATAGAATCTGTAATTCTAGACCAATCGCTTTGAAATTTAGAACATTTATAGTATATAGTATGTCTAATCGATCGATGCTATCAGCAATTTTTTATCTCTATTATTTATATGAGTTTTTGACTCCCCGCTTCCCGCTCCGCTTCCGGGCTGAATTTTTATTTTCTCGATATCTTGGAAAATATCCTCCAGATCCAATTTTGTTTTCTAAATTCGTAATCTACATGAATGAAACTATATAATTTCATGCCAAACTCAAAATAATTGGGATCAAAAAATTTAATTATTTTTATCATGGCTCACTCTTCGTTTTGAATTCAGGATTTTGCCTATTCTGAGATTCTTCTCTATAGAATCTGTAATTCTAGACCAATCGCTTTGAAATTTAGAACATTTATAGTATATAGTATGTCTAATCGATCGATGCTATCAGCAATTTTTTATCTCTATTATTTATATGAGTTTTTGACTCCCCGCTTCCCGCTCCGCTTCCGGGCTGAATTTTTATATTCTCGATATCTTGGAAAATATCATCCAGATCCAATTTTGTTTTCTAAATTCGTAATCTACATTAATGAAACTATATAATTTCATGCCAAACATAAAATAATTAGGATCAAAAAATTTAATTATTTTTATCATGGCTCACTCTTCGTTTTGAATTCAGGATTTTGCCTATTCTGAGATTCTTCTCTATAGAGTCTGTAATTCTAGACCAATCGCTTTGAAATTAAGAACATTTATAGTATATAGTATGTCTAATCGATCGATGCTATCAGCAATTTTTTATCTCTATTATTTATATGAGTTTTTGACTCCTCGCTTCCCGCTCCGCTTCCGGGCTTAATTTTTATTTTCTCGATATCTTGGAAAATATCCTCCAGATCCAATTTTGTTTTCTAAATTCGTAATCTACATGAATGAAACTATATAATTTCATGCCAAACTCAAAATAATTGGGATCAAAAAATTTAATTATTTTTATCATGGCTCACTCTTCGTTTTGAATTCAGGATTTTGCCTATTCTGAGATTCTTCTCTATAGAATCTGTAATTCTAGACCAATCGCTTTGAAATTCAGAACATTTATAGTATATAGTATGTCTAATCGATCGATGCTATCAGCAATTTTTTATCTCTATTATTTATATGAGTTTTTGACTCCCCGCTTCCCGCTCCGCTTCCGGGCTGAATTTTTATATTCTCGATATCTTGGAAAATATCATCCAGATCCAATTTTGTTTTCTAAATTCGTAATCTACATGAATGAAACTATATAATTTCATGCCAAACTCAAAATAATTGGGATCAAAAAATTTAATTATTTTTATCATGGCTCACTCTTCGTTTTGAATTCAGGATTTTGCCTATTCTGAGATTCTTCTCTATAGAATCTGTAATTCTAGACCAATCGCTTTGAAATTTAGAACATTTATAGTATATAGTATGTCTAATCGATCGATGCTATCAGCAATTTTTTATCTCTATTATTTATATGAGTTTTTGACTCCCCGCTTCCCGCTCCGCTTCCGGGCTGAATTTTTATATTCTCGATATCTTGGAAAATATCATCCAGATCCAATTTTGTTTTCTAAATTCGTAATCTACATGAATGAAACTATATAATTTCATGCCAAACTCAAAATAATTGGGATCAAAAAATTTAATTATTTTTATCATGGCTCACTCTTCGTTTTGAATTCAGGATTTTGCCTATTCTGAGATTCTTCTCTATAGAATCTGTAATTCTAGACCAATCGCTTTGAAATTAAGAACATTTATAGTATATAGTATGTCTAATCGATCGATGCTATCAGCAATTTTTTATCTCTATTATTTATATGAGTTTTTGACTCCTCGCTTCCCGCTCCGCTTCCGGGCTTAATTTTTATTTTCTCGATATCTTGGAAAATATCCTCCAGATCCAATTTTGTTTTCTAAATTCGTAATCTACATGAATGAAACTATATAATTTCATGCCAAACTCAAAATAATTGGGATCAAAAAATTTAATTATTTTTATCATGGCTCACTCTTCGTTTTGAATTCAGGATTTTGCCTATTCTGAGATTCTTCTCTATAGAATCTGTAATTCTAGACCAATCGCTTTGAAATTCAGAACATTTATAGTATATAGTATGTCTAATCGATCGATGCTATCAGCAATTTTTTATCTCTATTATTTATATGAGTTTTTGACTCCCCGCTTCCCGCTCCGCTTCCGGGCTGAATTTTTATATTCTCGATATCTTGGAAAATATCATCCAGATCCAATTTTGTTTTCTAAATTAGTAATCTACATGAATGAAACTATATAATTTCATGCCAAACTCAAAATAATTGGGATCAAAAAATTTAATTATTTTTATCATGGCTCACTCTTCGTTTTGAATTCAGGATTTTGCCTATTCTGAGATTCTTCTCTATAGAATCTGTAATTCTAGACCAATCGCTTTGAAATTTAGAACATTTATAGTATATAGTATGTCTAATCGATCGATGCTATCAGCAATTTTTTATCTCTATTATTTATATGAGTTTTTGACTCCCCGCTTCCCGCTCCGCTTCCGGGCTGAATTTTTATATTCTCGATATCTTGGAAAATATCATCCAGATCCAATTTTGTTTTCTAAATTCGTAATCTACATGAATGAAACTATATAATTTCATGCCAAACTCAAAATAATTGGGATCAAAAAATTTAATTATTTTTATCATGGCTCACTCTTCGTTTTGAATTCAGGATTTTGCCTATTCTGAGATTCTTCTCTATAGAGTCTGTAATTCTAGACCAATCGCTTTGAAATTAAGAACATTTATAGTATATAGTATGTCTAATCGATCGATGCTATCAGCAATTTTTTATCTCTATTATTTATATGAGTTTTTGACTCCTCGCTTCCCGCTCCGCTTCCGGGCTTAATTTTTATTTTCTCGATATCTTGGAAAATATCCTCCAGATCCAATTTTGTTTTCTAAATTCGTAATCTACATGAATGAAACTATATAATTTCATGCCAAACTCAAAATAATTGGGATCAAAAAATTTAATTATTTTTATCATGGCTCACTCTTCGTTTTGAATTCAGGATTTTGCCTATTCTGAGATTCTTCTCTATAGAATCTGTAATTCTAGACCAATCGCTTTGAAATTCAGAACATTTATAGTATATAGTATGTCTAATCGATCGATGCTATCAGCAATTTTTTATCTCTATTATTTATATGAGTTTTTGACTCCCCGCTTCCCGCTCCGCTTCCGGGCTGAATTTTTATATTCTCGATATCTTGGAAAATATCATCCAGATCCAATTTTGTTTTCTAAATTCGTAATCTACATGAATGAAACTATATAATTTCATGCCAAACTCAAAATAATTGGGATCAAAAAATTTAATTATTTTTATCATGGCTCACTCTTCGTTTTGAATTCAGGATTTTGCCTATTCTGAGATTCTTCTCTATAGAATCTGTAATTCTAGACCAATCGCTTTGAAATTTAGAACATTTATAGTATATAGTATGTCTAATCGATCGATGCTATCAGCAATTTTTTATCTCTATTATTTATATGAGTTTTTGACTCCCCGCTTCCCGCTCCGCTTCCGGGCTGAATTTTTATTTTCTCGATATCTTGGAAAATATCCTCCAGATCCAATTTTGTTTTCTAAATTCGTAATCTACATGAATGAAACTATATAATTTCATGCCAAACTCAAAATAATTGGGATCAAAAAATTTAATTATTTTTATCATGGCTCACTCTTCGTTTTGAATTCAGGATTTTGCCTATTCTGAGATTCTTCTCTATAGAGTCTGTAATTCTAGACCAATCGCTTTGAAATTTAGAACATTTATAGTATATAGTATGTCTAATCGATCGATGCTATCAGCAATTTTTTATCTCTATTATTTATATGAGTTTTTGACTCCCCGCTTCCCGCTCCGCTTCCGGGCTGAATTTTTATATTCTCGATATCTTGGAAAATATCATCCAGATCCAATTTTGTTTTCTAAATTCGTAATCTACATGAATGAAACTATATAATTTCATGCCAAACTCAAAATAATTGGGATCAAAAAATTTAATTATTTTTATCATGGCTCACTCTTCGTTTTGAATTCAGGATTTTGCCTATTCTGAGATTCTTCTCTATAGAATCTGTAATTCTAGACCAATCGCTTTGAAATTTAGAACATTTATAGTATATAGTATGTCTAATCGATCGATGCTATCAGCAATTTTTTATCTCTATTATTTATATGAGTTTTTGACTCCCCGCTTCCCGCTCCGCTTCCGGGCTGAATTTTTATTTTCTCGATATCTTGGAAAATATCCTCCAGATCCAATTTTGTTTTCTAAATTCGTAATCTACATGAATGAAACTATATAATTTCATGCCAAACTCAAAATAATTGGGATCAAAAAATTTAATTATTTTTATCATGGCTCACTCTTCGTTTTGAATTCAGGATTTTGCCTATTCTGAGATTCTTCTCTATAGAATCTGTAATTCTAGACCAATCGCTTTGAAATTCAGAACATTCATGGTATATAGTATGTCTAATCGATCGATGCTATCAGCAATTTTTTATCTCTATTATTTATATGAGTTTTTGACTCCCCGCTTCCCGCTCCGCTTCCGGGCTGAATTTTTATATTCTCGATATCTTGGAAAATATCATCCAGATCCAATTTTGTTTTCTAAATTCGTAATCTACATGAATGAAACTATATAATTTCATGCCAAACTCAAAATAATTGGGATCAAAAAATTTAATTATTTTTATCATGGCTCACTCTTCGTTTTGAATTCAGGATTTTGCCTATTCTAAGATTCTTCTCTATAGAATCTGTAATTCTAGACCAATCGCTTTGAAATTTAGAACATTTATAGTATATAGTATGTCTAATCGATCGATGCTATCAGCAATTTTTTATCTCTATTATTTATATGAGTTTTTGACTCCCCGCTTCCCGCTCCGCTTCCGGGCTGAATTTTTATTTTCTCGATATCTTGGAAAATATCCTCCAGATCCAATTTTGTTTTCTAAATTCGTAATCTACATGAATGAAACTATATAATTTCATGCCAAACTTAAAATAATTGGGATCAAAAAATTTAATTATTTTTATCATGGCTCACTCTTCGTTTTGAATTCAGGATTTTGCCTATTCTGAGATTCTTCTCTATAGAGTCTGTAATTCTAAACCAATCGCTTTGAAATTTAGAACATTTATAGTATATAGTATGTCTAATCGATCGATGCTATCAGCAATTTTTTATCTCTATTATTTATATGAGTTTTTGACTCCTCGCTTCCCGCTCCGCTTCCGGGCTGAATTTTTATTTTCTCGATATCTTGGAAAATATCCTCCAGATCCAATTTTGTTTTCTAAATTCGTAATCTACATGAATGAAACTATATAATTTCATGCCAAACTCAAAATAATTGGGATCAAAAAATTTAATTATTTTTATCATGGCTCACTCTTCGTTTTGAATTCAGGATTTTGCCTATTCTGAGATTCTTCTCTATAGAATCTGTAATTCTAGACCAATCGCTTTGAAATTTAGAACATTTATAGTATATAGTATGTCTAATCGATCGATGCTATCAGCAATTTTTTATCTTTATTATTTATATGAGTTTTTGACTCCCCGCTTCCCGCTCCGCTTCCGGGCTGAATTTCTATTTTCTCGATATCTTGGAAAATATCCTCCAGATCCAATTTTGTTTTCTAAATTCGTAATCTACATGAATGAAACTATATAATTTCATGCCAAACTCAAAATAATTGGGATCAAAAAATTTAATTATTTTTATCATGGCTCACTCTTCGTTTTGAATTCAGGATTTTGCCTATTCTGAGATTCTTCTCTATAGAGTCTGTAATTCTAGACCAATCGCTTTGAAATTCAGAACATTTATAGTATATAGTATGTCTAATCGATCGATGCTATCAGCAATTTTCTATCTCTATTATTTATATGAGTTTTTGACTCCCCGCTTCCCGCTCCGCTTCCAGGCTGAATTTTTATATTCTCGATATCTTGGAAAATATCATCCAGATCCAATTTTGTTTTCTAAATTCGTAATCTACATGAATGAAACTATATAAATTCATGCCAAACTCAAAATAATTGGGATCAAAAAAATTAATTATTTTTATCATGGCTCACTCTTCGTTTTGAATTCAGGATTTTGCCTATTCTGAGATTCTTCTCTATAGAATCTGTAATTCTAGACCAATCGCTTTGAAATTTAGAACATTTATAGTATATAGTATGTCTAATCGATCGATGCTATCAGCAATTTTTTATCTTTATTATTTATATGAGTTTTTGACTCCCCGCTTCCCGCTCCGCTTCCGGGCTGAATTTCTATTTTCTCGATATCTTGGAAAATATCCTCCAGATCCAATTTTGTTTTCTAAATTCGTAATCTACATGAATGAAACTATATAATTTCATGCCAAACTTAAAATAATTGGGATCAAAAAATTTAATTATTTTTATCATGGCTCACTCTTCGTTTTGAATTCAGGATTTTGCCTATTCTGAGATTCTTCTCTATAGAGTCTGTAATTCTAAACCAATCGCTTTGAAATTTAGAACATTTATAGTATATAGTATGTCTAATCGATCGATGCTATCAGCAATTTTTTATCTCTATTATTTATATGAGTTTTTGACTCCTCGCTTCCCGCTCCGCTTCCGGGCTGAATTTTTATTTTCTCGATATCTTGGAAAATATCCTCCAGATCCAATTTTGTTTTCTAAATTCGTAATCTACATGAATGAAACTATATAATTTCATGCCAAACTCAAAATAATTGGGATCAAAAAATTTAATTATTTTTATCATGGCTCACTCTTCGTTTTGAATTCAGGATTTTGCCTATTCTGAGATTCTTCTCTATAGAATCTGTAATTCTAGACCAATCGCTTTGAAATTTAGAACATTTATAGTATATAGTATGTCTAATCGATCGATGCTATCAGCAATTTTTTATCTTTATTATTTATATGAGTTTTTGACTCCCCGCTTCCCGCTCCGCTTCCGGGCTGAATTTCTATTTTCTCGATATCTTGGAAAATATCCTCCAGATCCAATTTTGTTTTCTAAATTCGTAATCTACATGAATGAAACTATATAATTTCATGCCAAACTCAAAATAATTGGGATCAAAAAATTTAATTATTTTTATCATGGCTCACTCTTCGTTTTGAATTCAGGATTTTGCCTATTCTGAGATTCTTCTCTATAGAATCTGTAATTCTAGACCAATCGCTTTGAAATTTAGAACATTTATAGTATATAGTATGTCTAATCGATCGATGCTATCAGCAATTTTTTATCTTTATTATTTATATGAGTTTTTGACTCCCCGCTTCCCGCTCCGCTTCCGGGCTGAATTTCTATTTTCTCGATATCTTGGAAAATATCCTCCAGATCCAATTTTGTTTTTTAAATTCGTAATCTACATGAATGAAACTATATAATTTCATGCCAAACTCAAAATAATTGGGATCAAAAAATTTAATTATTTTTATCATGGCTCACTCTTCGTTTTGAATTCAGGATTTTGCCTATTCTGAGATTCTTCTCTATAGAGTCTGTAATTCTAGACCAATCGCTTTGAAATTCAGAACATTTATAGTATATAGTATGTCTAATCGATCGATGCTATCAGCAATTTTCTATCTCTATTATTTATATGAGTTTTTGACTCCCCGCTTCCCGCTCCGCTTCCAGGCTGAATTTTTATATTCTCGATATCTTGGAAAATATCATCCAGATCCAATTTTGTTTTCTAAATTCGTAATCTACATGAATGAAACTATATAATTTCATGCCAAACTCAAAATAATTGGGATCAAAAAAATTAATTATTTTTATCATGGCTCACTCTTCGTTTTGAATTCAGGATTTTGCCTATTCTGAGATTCTTCTCTATAGAATCTGTAATTCTAGACCAATCGCTTTGAAATTTAGAACATTTATAGTATATAGTATGTCTAATCGATCGATGCTATCAGCAATTTTTTATCTTTATTATTTATATGAGTTTTTGACTCCCCGCTTCCCGCTCCGCTTCCGGGCTGAATTTCTATTTTCTCGATATCTTGGAAAATATCCTCCAGATCCAATTTTGTTTTCTAAATTCGTAATCTACATGAATGAAACTATATAATTTCATGCCAAACTTAAAATAATTGGGATCAAAAAATTTAATTATTTTTATCATGGCTCACTCTTCGTTTTGAATTCAGGATTTTGCCTATTCTGAGATTCTTCTCTATAGAGTCTGTAATTCTAAACCAATCGCTTTGAAATTTAGAACATTTATAGTATATAGTATGTCTAATCGATCGATGCTATCAGCAATTTTTTATCTCTATTATTTATATGAGTTTTTGACTCCTCGCTTCCCGCTCCGCTTCCGGGCTGAATTTTTATTTTCTCGATATCTTGGAAAATATCCTCCAGATCCAATTTTGTTTTCTAAATTCGTAATCTACATGAATGAAACTATATAATTTCATGCCAAACTCAAAATAATTGGGATCAAAAAATTTAATTATTTTTATCATGGCTCACTCTTCGTTTTGAATTCAGGATTTTGCCTATTCTGAGATTCTTCTCTATAGAATCTGTAATTCTAGACCAATCGCTTTGAAATTTAGAACATTTATAGTATATAGTATGTCTAATCGATCGATGCTATCAGCAATTTTTTATCTTTATTATTTATATGAGTTTTTGACTCCCCGCTTCCCGCTCCGCTTCCGGGCTGAATTTCTATTTTCTCGATATCTTGGAAAATATCCTCCAGATCCAATTTTGTTTTCTAAATTCGTAATCTACATGAATGGAACTATATAATTTCATGCCAAACTCAAAATAATTGGGATCAAAAAATTTAATTATTTTTATCATGGCTCACTCTTCGTTTTGAATTCAGGATTTTGCCTATTCTGAGATTCTTCTCTATAGAATCTGTAATTCTAGACCAATCGCTTTGAAATTTAGAACATTTATAGTATATAGTATGTCCAATCGATCGATGCTATCAGCAATTTTCTATCTCTATTATTTATATGAGTTTTTGACTCCCCGCTTCCCGCTCCGCTTCCGGGCTGAATTTTTATATTCTCGATATCTTGGAAAATATCATCCAGATCCAATTTTGTTTTCTAAATTCGTAATCTACATGAATGAAACTATATAATTTCATGCCAAACTTAAAATAATTGGGATCAAAAAATTTAATTATTTTTATCATGGCTCACTCTTCGTTTTGAATTCAGGATTTTGCCTATTCTGAGATTCTTCTCTATAGAGTCTGTAATTCTAGACCAATCGCTTTGAAATTTGGAACATTTATAGTATATAGTATGTCTAATCGATCGATGCTATCAGCAATTTTTTATCTCCATCATTTATATGAGTTTTTGACTCCCCGCTTCCCGCTCCGCTTCCGGGCTGAATTTTTAAATTTCCGATATCTTGGAAAATATCCTCCAGATCTAAATTTGTTTTCAAGATTCGTAATCTACATGAATGAAACTATATAATTTCATGCCAAACTCAAAATAATTGGGATCAAAGAATTTAATTTTTTTTATCATGGCTCACTCTTCGTTTTGAATTCATGATTTTGCCTATTCTGAGATTCTTCTCTATAGAATCTGTAATTCTAGACCAATCGCTTTGAAATTTGGAATATTTATAGTATATAGTATGTCTAATCGATCGATGCTATCAGCAATTTTTTATCTTCATCATTTATATGAGTTTTTGACTCCCCGCTTCCCGCTCCGCTTCCGGGCTGAATTTTTAAATTTCCGATATCTTGGAAAATATCCTCCAGATCTAAATTTGTTTTCAAGATTCGTAATCTACATGAATGAAACTATATAATTTCATGCCAAACTCAAAATAATTGGGATCAAAGAATTTAATTTTTTTTATCATGGCTCACTCTTCGTTTTGAATTCATGATTTTGCCTATTCTGAGATTCTTCTCTATAGAATCTGTAATTCTAGACCAATCGCTTTGAAATTTGGAATATTTATAGTATATAGTATGTCTAATCGATCGATGCTATCAGCAATTTTTTATCTCCATCATTTATATGAGTTTTTGACTCCCCGCTTCCCGCTCCGCTTCCGGGCTGAATTTTTAAATTTCCGATATCTTGGAAAATATCCTCCAGATCCAAATTTGTTTTCAAGATTCGTAATCTACATGAATGAAACTATATAATTTCATGCCAAACTCAAAATAATTGGGATCAAAGAATTTAATTTTTTTTATCATGGCTCACTCTTCGTTTTGAATTCATGATTTTGCCTATTCTGAGATTCTTCTCTATAGAATCTGTAATTCTACACCAATCGCTTTGAAATTTGGAACATTTATAGTATATAGTATGTCTAATCGATCGATGCTATCAGCAATTTTTTATCTCCATCATTTATATGAGTTTTTGACTCCCCGCTTCCCGCTCCGCTTCCGGGCTGAATTTTTATATTCTCGATATCTTGGAAAATATCATCCAGATCCAATTTTGTTTTCTAAATTCGTAATCTACATGAATGAAACTATATAATTTCATGCCAAACTCAAAATAATTGGGATCAAAGAATTTAATTTTTTTTATCATGGCTCACTCTTCGTTTTGAATTCATGATTTTGCCTATTCTGAGATTCTTCTCTATAGAATCTGTAATTCTACACCAATCGCTTTGAAATTTGGAACATTTATAGTATATAGTATGTCTAATCGATCGATGCTATCAGCAATTTTTTATCTCCATCATTTATATGAGTTTTTGACTCCCCGCTTCCCGCTCCGCTTCCGGGCTGAATTTTTAAATTTCCGATATCTTGGAAAATATCCTCCAGATCTAAATTTGTTTTCAAGATTCGTAATCTACATGAATGAAACTATATAATTTCATGCCAAACTCAAAATAATTGGGATCAAAGAATTTAATTTTTTTTATCATGGCTCACTCTTCGTTTTGAATTCATGATTTTGCCTATTCTGAGATTCTTCTCTATAGAATCTGTAATTCTAGACCAATCGCTTTGAAATTTGGAACATTTATAGTATATAGTATGTCTAATCGATCGATGCTATCAGCAATTTTTTATCTCCATCATTTATATGAGTTTTTGACTCCCCGCTTCCCGCTCCGCTTCCGGGCTGAATTTTTAAATTTCCGATATCTTGGAAAATATCCTCCAGATCTAAATTTGTTTTCAAGATTCGTAATCTACATGAATGAAACTATATAATTTCATGCCAAACTCAAAATAATTGGGATCAAAGAATTTATTTTTTTTTATCATGGCTCACTCTTCGTTTTGAATTCATGATTTTGCCTATTCTGAGATTCTTCTCTATAGAATCTGTAATTCTAGACCAATCGCTTTGAAATTTGGAACATTTATAGTATATAGTATGTCTAATCGATCGATGCTATCAGCAATTTTTTATCTCCATCATTTATATGAGTTTTTGACTCCCCGCTTCCCGCTCCGCTTCCGGGCTGAATTTTTAAATTTCCGATATCTTGGAAAATATCCTCCAGATCTAAATTTGTTTTCAAGATTCGTAATCTACATGAATGAAACTATATAATTTCATGCCAAACTCAAAATAATTGGGATCAAAGAATTTAATTTTTTTTATCATGGCTCACTCTTCGTTTTGAATTCATGATTTTGCCTATTCTGAGATTCTTCTCTATAGAATCTGTAATTCTAGACCAATCGCTTTGAAATTTGGAACATTTATAGTATATAGTATGTCTAATCGATCGATGCTATCAGCAATTTTTTATCTCCATCATTTATATGAGTTTTTGACTCCCCGCTTCCCGCTCCGCTTCCGGGCTGAATTTTTAAATTTCCGATATCTTGGAAAATATCCTCCAGATCTAAATTTGTTTTCAAGATTCGTAATCTACATGAATGAAACTATATAATTTCATGCCAAACTCAAAATAATTGGGATCAAAGAATTTAATTTTTTTTATCATGGCTCACTCTTTGTTTTGAATTCATGATTTTGCCTATTCTGAGATTCTTCTCTATAGAATCTGTAATTCTAGACCAATCGCTTTGAAATTTGGAATATTTATAGTATATAGTATGTCTAATCGATCGATGCTATCAGCAATTTTTTATCTTCATCATTTATATGAGTTTTTGACTCCCCGCTTCCCGCTCCGCTTCCGGGCTGAATTTTTAAATTTCCGATATCTTGGAAAATATCCTCCAGATCTAAATTTGTTTTCAAGATTCGTAATCTACATGAATGAAACTATATAATTTCATGCCAAACTCAAAATAATTGGGATCAAAGAATTCAATTTTTTTTATCATGGCTCACTCTTCGTTTTGAATTCATGATTTTGCCTATTCTGAGATTCTTCTCTATAGAGTCTGTAATTCTAGACCAATCGCTTTGAAATTCAAAACATTTATAGTATATAGTATGTCTAATCGATCGATGCTATCAGCAATTTTCTATCTCTATTATTTATATGAGTTTTTGACTCCCCGCTTCCCGCTCCGCTTCCGGGCTGAATTTTTATATTCTCGATATCTTGGAAAATATCATCCAGATCCAATTTTGTTTTCTAAATTCGTAATCTACATGAATGAAACTATATAATTTCATGCCAAACTCAAAATAATTGGGATCAAAAAATTTAATTATTTTTATCATGGCTCACTCTTCGTTTTGAATTCAGGATTTTGCCTATTCTGAGATTCTTCTCTATAGAATCTGTAATTCTAGACCAATCGCTTTGAAATTTAGAACATTTATAGTATATAGTATGTCTAATCGATCGATGCTATCAGCAATTTTTTATCTCTATTATTTATATGAGTTTTTGACTCCCCGCTTCCCGCTCCGCTTCCGGGCTGAATTTTTATATTCTCGATATCTTGGAAAATATCCTCCAGATCCAATTTTGTTTTCTAAATTCGTAATCTACATGAATGAAACTATATAATTCCATGCCAAACTCAAAATAATTGGGATCAAAAAATTTAATTATTTTTATCATGGCTCACTCTTCGTTTTGAATTCAGGATTTTGCCTATTCTGAGATTCATCTCTATAGAATCTGTAATTCTAGACCAATCGCTTTGAAATTTAGAACATTCATAGTATATAGTATGTCTAATCGATCGATGCTATCAGCAATTTTTTATCTCTATTATTTATATGAGTTTTTGACTCCCCGCTTCCCGCTCCGCTTCCGGGCTGAATTTTTATATTCTCGATATCTTGGAAAATATCCTCCAGATCCAATTTTGTTTTCTAAATTCGTAATCTACATGAATGAAACTATATAATTCCATGCCAAACTCAAAATAATTGGGATCAAAAAATTTAATTATTTTTATCATGGCTCACTCTTCGTTTTGAATTCAGGATTTTGCCTATTCTGAGATTCATCTCTATAGAATCTGTAATTCTAGACCAATCGCTTTGAAATTTAGAACATTTATAGTATATAGTATGTCTAATCGATCGATGCTATCAGCAATTTTTTATCTCTATTATTTATATGAGTTTTTGACTCCCCGCTTCCCGCTCCGCTTCCGGGCTGAATTTTTATATTCTCGATATCTTGGAAAATATCCTCCAGATCCAATTTTGTTTTCTAAATTCGTAATCTACATGAATGAAACTATATAATTCCATGCCAAACTCAAAATAATTGGGATCAAAAAATTTAATTATTTTTATCATGGCTCACTCTTCGTTTTGAATTCAGGATTTTGCCTATTCTGAGATTCATCTCTATAGAATCTGTAATTCTAGACCAATCGCTTTGAAATTTAGAACATTTATAGTATATAGTATGTCTAATCGATCGATGCTATCAGCAATTTTTTATCTCTATTATTTATATGAGTTTTTGACTCCCCGCTTCCCGCTCCGCTTCCGGGCTGAATTTTTATATTCTCGATATCTTGGAAAATATCCTCCAGATCCAATTTTGTTTTCTAAATTCGTAATCTACATGAATGAAACTATATAATTCCATGCCAAACTCAAAATAATTGGGATCAAAAAATTTAATTATTTTTATCATGGCTCACTCTTCGTTTTGAATTCAGGATTTTGCCTATTCTGAGATTCATCTCTATAGAATCTGTAATTCTAGACCAATCGCTTTGAAATTCAGAACATTTATAGTATATAGTATGTCTAATCGATCGATGCTATCAGCAATTTTTTATCTCTATTATTTATATGAGTTTTTGACTCCCCGCTTCCCGCTCCGCTTCCGGGCTGAATTTTTATATTCTCGATATCTTGGAAAATATCCTCCAGATCCAATTTTGTTTTCTAAATTCGTAATCTACATGAATGAAACTATATAATTCCATGCCAAACTCAAAATAATTGGGATCAAAAAATTTAATTATTTTTATCATGGCTCACTCTTCGTTTTGAATTCAGGATTTTGCCTATTCTGAGATTCATCTCTATAGAATCTGTAATTCTAGACCAATCGCTTTGAAATTTAGAACATTCATAGTATATAGTATGTCTAATCGATCGATGCTATCAGCAATTTTTTATCTCTATTATTTATATGAGTTTTTGACTCCCCGCTTCCCGCTCCGCTTCCGGGCTGAATTTTTATATTCTCGATATCTTGGAAAATATCCTCCAGATCCAATTTTGTTTTCTAAATTCGTAATGTACATGAATAAAACTATATAATTTCATGCCAAACTCAAAATAATTGGGATCAAAAAATTTAATTATTTTTATCATGGCTCACTCTTCGTTTTGAATTCAGGATTTTGCCTATTCTGAGATTCATCCCTATAGAATCTGTAATTCTAGACCAATCGCTTTGAAATTTAGAACATTTATAGTATATAGTATGTCTAATCGATCGATGCTATCAGCAATTTTTTATCTCTATTATTTATATGAGTTTTTGACTCCCCGCTTCCCGCTCCGCTTCCGGGCTGAATATTTATATTCTCGATATCTTGGAAAATATCCTCCAGATCCAATTTTGTTTTCTAAATTCGTAATCTACATGAATGAAACTATATAATTCCATGCCAAACTCAAAATAATTGGGATCAAAAAATTTAATTATTTTTATCATGGCTCACTCTTCGTTTTGAATTCAGGATTTTGCCTATTCTGAGATTCATCTCTATAGAATCTGTAATTCTAGACCAATCGCTTTGAAATTTAGAACATTTATAGTATATAGTATGTCTAATCGATCGATGCTATCAGCAATTTTTTATCTCTATTATTTATATGAGTTTTTGACTCCCCGCTTCCCGCTCCGCTTCCGGGCTGAATTTTTATATTCTCGATATCTTGGAAAATATCCTCCAGATCCAATTTTGTTTTCTAAATTCGTAATCTACATGAATGAAACTATATAATTCCATGCCAAACTCAAAATAATTGGGATCAAAAAATTTAATTATTTTTATCATGGCTCACTCTTCGTTTTGAATTCAGGATTTTGCCTATTCTGAGATTCATCTCTATAGAATCTGTAATTCTAGACCAATCGCTTTGAAATTCAGAACATTTATAGTATATAGTATGTCTAATCGATCGATGCTATCAGCAATTTTTTATCTCTATTATTTATATGAGTTTTTGACTCCCCGCTTCCCGCTCCGCTTCCGGGCTGAATTTTTATATTCTCGATATCTTGGAAAATATCCTCCAGATCCAATTTTGTTTTCTAAATTCGTAATCTACATGAATGAAACTATATAATTCCATGCCAAACTCAAAATAATTGGGATCAAAAAATTTAATTATTTTTATCATGGCTCACTCTTCGTTTTGAATTCAGGATTTTGCCTATTCTGAGATTCATCTCTATAGAATCTGTAATTCTAGACCAATCGCTTTGAAATTTAGAACATTTATAGTATATAGTATGTCTAATCGATCGATGCTATCAGCAATTTTTTATCTCTATTATTTATATGAGTTTTTGACTCCCCGCTTCCCGCTCCGCTTCCGGGCTGAATTTTTATATTCTCGATATCTTGGAAAATATCCTCCAGATCCAATTTTGTTTTCTAAATTCGTAATGTACATGAATAAAACTATATAATTTCATGCCAAACTCAAAATAATTGGGATCAAAAAATTTAATTATTTTTATCATGGCTCACTCTTCGTTTTGAATTCAGGATTTTGCCTATTCTGAGATTCATCCCTATAGAATCTGTAATTCTAGACCAATCGCTTTGAAATTTAGAACATTTATAGTATATAGTATGTCTAATCGATCGATGCTATCAGCAATTTTTTATCTCTATTATTTATATGAGTTTTTGACTCCCCGCTTCCCGCTCCGCTTCCGGGCTGAATATTTATATTCTCGATATCTTGGAAAATATCCTCCAGATCCAATTTTGTTTTCTAAATTCGTAATCTACATGAATGAAACTATATAATTCCATGCCAAACTCAAAATAATTGGGATCAAAAAATTTAATTATTTTTATCATGGCTCACTCTTCGTTTTGAATTCAGGATTTTGCCTATTCTGAGATTCATCTCTATAGAATCTGTAATTCTAGACCAATCGCTTTGAAATTTAGAACATTTATAGTATATAGTATGTCTAATCGATCGATGCTATCAGCAATTTTTTATCTCTATTATTTATATGAGTTTTTGACTCCCCGCTTCCCGCTCCGCTTCCGGGCTGAATTTTTATATTCTCGATATCTTGGAAAATATCCTCCAGATCCAATTTTGTTTTCTAAATTCGTAATCTACATGAATGAAACTATATAATTCCATGCCAAACTCAAAATAATTGGGATCAAAAAATTTAATTATTTTTATCATGGCTCACTCTTCGTTTTGAATTCAGGATTTTGCCTATTCTGAGATTCATCTCTATAGAATCTGTAATTCTAGACCAATCGCTTTGAAATTTAGAACATTTATAGTATATAGTATGTCTAATCGATCGATGCTATCAGCAATTTTTTATCTCTATTATTTATATGAGTTTTTGACTCCCCGCTTCCCGCTCCGCTTCCGGGCTGAATTTTTATATTCTCGATATCTTGGAAAATATCCTCCAGATCCAATTTTGTTTTCCAAATTCGTAATCTACATGAATCAAACTATATAATTCCATGCCAAACTCAAAATAATTGGGATCAAAAAATTTAATTATTTTTATCATGGCTCACTCTTCGTTTTGAATTCAGGATTTTGCCTATTCTGAGATTCATCTCTATAGAATCTGTAATTCTAGACCAATCGCTTTGAAATTTAAAACATTTATAGTATATAGTATGTCTAATCGATCGATGCTATCAGCAATTTTTTATCTCTATTATTTATATGAGTTTTTGACTCCCCGCTTCCCGCTCCGCTTCCGGGCTGAATTTTTATATTCTCGATATCTTGGAAAATATCCTCCAGATCCAATTTTGTTTTCTAAATTCGTAATCTACATGAATGAAACTATATAATTCCATGCCAAACTCAAAATAATTGGGATCAAAAAATTTAATTATTTTTATCATGGCTCACTCTTCGTTTTGAATTCAGGATTTTGCCTATTCTGAGATTCATCTCTATAGAATCTGTAATTCTAGACCAATCGCTTTGAAATTTAGAACATTCATAGTATATAGTATGTCTAATCGATCGATGCTATCAGCAATTTTTTATCTCTATTATTTATATGAGTTTTTGACTCCCCGCTTCCCGCTCCGCTTCCGGGCTGAATTTTTATATTCTCGATATCTTGGAAAATATCCTCCAGATCCAATTTTGTTTTCTAAATTCGTAATGTACATGAATGAAACTATATAATTTCATGCCAAACTCAAAATAATTGGGATCAAAAAATTTAATTATTTTTATCATGGCTCACTCTTCGTTTTGAATTCAGGATTTTGCCTATTCTGAGATTCATCCCTATAGAATCTGTAATTCTAGACCAATCGCTTTGAAATTTAGAACATTTATAGTATATAGTATGTCTAATCGATCGATGCTATCAGCAATTTTTTATCTCTATTATTTATATGAGTTTTTGACTCCCCGCTTCCCGCTCCGCTTCCGGGCTGAATATTTATATTCTCGATATCTTGGAAAATATCCTCCAGATCCAATTTTGTTTTCTAAATTCGTAATCTACATGAATGAAACTATATAATTCCATGCCAAACTCAAAATAATTGGGATCAAAAAATTTAATTATTTTTATCATGGCTCACTCTTCGTTTTGAATTCAGGATTTTGCCTATTCTGAGATTCATCTCTATAGAATCTGTAATTCTAGACCAATCGCTTTGAAATTTAGAACATTTATAGTATATAGTATGTCTAATCGATCGATGCTATCAGCAATTTTTTATCTCTATTATTTATATGAGTTTTTGACTCCCCGCTTCCCGCTCCGCTTCCGGGCTGAATTTTTATATTCTCGATATCTTGGAAAATATCCTCCAGATCCAATTTTGTTTTCTAAATTCGTAATCTACATGAATGAAACTATATAATTCCATGCCAAACTCAAAATAATTGGGATCAAAAAATTTAATTATTTTTATCATGGCTCACTCTTCGTTTTGAATTCAGGATTTTGCCTATTCTGAGATTCATCTCTATAGAATCTGTAATTCTAGACCAATCGCTTTGAAATTCAGAACATTTATAGTATATAGTATGTCTAATCGATCGATGCTATCAGCAATTTTTTATCTCTATTATTTATATGAGTTTTTGACTCCCCGCTTCCCGCTCCGCTTCCGGGCTGAATTTTTATATTCTCGATATCTTGGAAAATATCCTCCAGATCCAATTTTGTTTTCTAAATTCGTAATCTACATGAATGAAACTATATAATTCCATGCCAAACTCAAAATAATTGGGATCAAAAAATTTAATTATTTTTATCATGGCTCACTCTTCGTTTTGAATTCAGGATTTTGCCTATTCTGAGATTCATCTCTATAGAATCTGTAATTCTAGACCAATCGCTTTGAAATTTAGAACATTTATAGTATATAGTATGTCTAATCGATCGATGCTATCAGCAATTTTTTATCTCTATTATTTATATGAGTTTTTGACTCCCCGCTTCCCGCTCCGCTTCCGGGCTGAATTTTTATATTCTCGATATCTTGGAAAATATCCTCCAGATCCAATTTTGTTTTCTAAATTCGTAATGTACATGAATAAAACTATATAATTTCATGCCAAACTCAAAATAATTGGGATCAAAAAATTTAATTATTTTTATCATGGCTCACTCTTCGTTTTGAATTCAGGATTTTGCCTATTCTGAGATTCATCCCTATAGAATCTGTAATTCTAGACCAATCGCTTTGAAATTTAGAACATTTATAGTATATAGTATGTCTAATCGATCGATGCTATCAGCAATTTTTTATCTCTATTATTTATATGAGTTTTTGACTCCCCGCTTCCCGCTCCGCTTCCGGGCTGAATATTTATATTCTCGATATCTTGGAAAATATCCTCCAGATCCAATTTTGTTTTCTAAATTCGTAATCTACATGAATGAAACTATATAATTCCATGCCAAACTCAAAATAATTGGGATCAAAAAATTTAATTATTTTTATCATGGCTCACTCTTCGTTTTGAATTCAGGATTTTGCCTATTCTGAGATTCATCTCTATAGAATCTGTAATTCTAGACCAATCGCTTTGAAATTTAGAACATTTATAGTATATAGTATGTCTAATCGATCGATGCTATCAGCAATTTTTTATCTCTATTATTTATATGAGTTTTTGACTCCCCGCTTCCCGCTCCGCTTCCGGGCTGAATTTTTATATTCTCGATATCTTGGAAAATATCCTCCAGATCCAATTTTGTTTTCTAAATTCGTAATCTACATGAATGAAACTATATAATTCCATGCCAAACTCAAAATAATTGGGATCAAAAAATTTAATTATTTTTATCATGGCTCACTCTTCGTTTTGAATTCAGGATTTTGCCTATTCTGAGATTCATCTCTATAGAATCTGTAATTCTAGACCAATCGCTTTGAAATTCAGAACATTTATAGTATATAGTATGTCTAATCGATCGATGCTATCAGCAATTTTTTATCTCTATTATTTATATGAGTTTTTGACTCCCCGCTTCCCGCTCCGCTTCCGGGCTGAATTTTTATATTCTCGATATCTTGGAAAATATCCTCCAGATCCAATTTTGTTTTCTAAATTCGTAATCTACATGAATGAAACTATATAATTCCATGCCAAACTCAAAATAATTGGGATCAAAAAATTTAATTATTTTTATCATGGCTCACTCTTCGTTTTGAATTCAGGATTTTGCCTATTCTGAGATTCATCTCTATAGAATCTGTAATTCTAGACCAATCGCTTTGAAATTTAGAACATTTATAGTATATAGTATGTCTAATCGATCGATGCTATCAGCAATTTTTTATCTCTATTATTTATATGAGTTTTTGACTCCCCGCTTCCCGCTCCGCTTCCGGGCTGAATTTTTATATTCTCGATATCTTGGAAAATATCCTCCAGATCCAATTTTGTTTTCTAAATTCGTAATGTACATGAATAAAACTATATAATTTCATGCCAAACTCAAAATAATTGGGATCAAAAAATTTAATTATTTTTATCATGGCTCACTCTTCGTTTTGAATTCAGGATTTTGCCTATTCTGAGATTCATCCCTATAGAATCTGTAATTCTAGACCAATCGCTTTGAAATTTAGAACATTTATAGTATATAGTATGTCTAATCGATCGATGCTATCAGCAATTTTTTATCTCTATTATTTATATGAGTTTTTGACTCCCCGCTTCCCGCTCCGCTTCCGGGCTGAATATTTATATTCTCGATATCTTGGAAAATATCCTCCAGATCCAATTTTGTTTTCTAAATTCGTAATCTACATGAATGAAACTATATAATTCCATGCCAAACTCAAAATAATTGGGATCAAAAAATTTAATTATTTTTATCATGGCTCACTCTTCGTTTTGAATTCAGGATTTTGCCTATTCTGAGATTCATCTCTATAGAATCTGTAATTCTAGACCAATCGCTTTGAAATTTAGAACATTTATAGTATATAGTATGTCTAATCGATCGATGCTATCAGCAATTTTTTATCTCTATTATTTATATGAGTTTTTGACTCCCCGCTTCCCGCTCCGCTTCCGGGCTGAATTTTTATATTCTCGATATCTTGGAAAATATCCTCCAGATCCAATTTTGTTTTCTAAATTCGTAATCTACATGAATGAAACTATATAATTCCATGCCAAACTCAAAATAATTGGGATCAAAAAATTTAATTATTTTTATCATGGCTCACTCTTCGTTTTGAATTCAGGATTTTGCCTATTCTGAGATTCATCTCTATAGAATCTGTAATTCTAGACCAATCGCTTTGAAATTTAGAACATTTATAGTATATAGTATGTCTAATCGATCGATGCTATCAGCAATTTTTTATCTCTATTATTTATATGAGTTTTTGACTCCCCGCTTCCCGCTCCGCTTCCGGGCTGAATTTTTATATTCTCGATATCTTGGAAAATATCCTCCAGATCCAATTTTGTTTTCTGAATTCGTAATCTACATGAATGAAACTATATAATTTCATGCCAAACTCAAAATAATTGGGATCAAAAAATTTAATTATTTTTATCATGGCTCACTCTTCGTTTTGAATTCCGGATTTTGCCTATTCTGAGATTCATCCCTATAGAATCTGTAATTCTAGACCAATCGCTTTGAAATTTAGAACATTTATAGTATATAGTATGTCTAATCGATCGATGCTATCAGCAATTTTTTATCTCTATTATTTATATGAGTTTTTGACTCCCCGCTTCCCGCTCCGCTTCCGGGCTGAATTTTTATATTCTCGATATCTTGGAAAATATCCTCCAGATCCAATTTTGTTTTCTAAATTCGTAATCTACATGAATGAAACTATATAATTCCATGCCAAACTCAAAATAATTGGGATCAAAAAATTTAATTATTTTTATCATGGCTCACTCTTCGTTTTGAATTCAGGATTTTGCCTATTCTGAGATTCATCCCTATAGAATCTGTAATTCTAGATCAATCGCTTTGAAATTTAGAACATTTATAGTATATAGTATGTCTAATCGATCGATGCTATCAGCAATTCTTTATCTCTATTATTTATATGAGTTTTTGACTCCCCGCTTCCCGCTCCGCTTCCGGGCTGAATTTTTATATTCTCGATATCTTGGAAAATATCCTCCAGATCCAATTTTGTTTTCTAAATTCGTAATCTACATGAATGAAACTATATAATTCCATGCCAAACTCAAAATAATTGGGATCAAAAAATTTAATTATTTTTATCATGGCTCACTCTTCGTTTTGAATTCAGGATTTTGCCTATTCTGAGATTCATCTCTATAGAATCTGTAATTCTAGACCAATCGCTTTGAAATTTAGAACATTTATAGTATATAGTATGTCTAATCGATCGATGCTATCAGCAATTTTTTATCTCTATTATTTATATGAGTTTTTGACTCCCCGCTTCCCGCTCCGCTTCCGGGCTGAATTTTTATATTCTCGATATCTTGGAAAATATCCTCCAGATCCAATTTTGTTTTCTAAATTCGTAATCTACATGAATGAAACTATATAATTCCATGCCAAACTCAAAATAATTGGGATCAAAAAATTTAATTATTTTTATCATGGCTCACTCTTCGTTTTGAATTCAGGATTTTGCCTATTCTAAGATTCATCTCTATAGAATCTGTAATTCTAGACCAATCGCTTTGAAATTTAGAACATTTATAGTATATAGTATGTCTAATCGATCGATGCTATCAGCAATTTTTTATCTCTATTATTTATATGAGTTTTTGACTCCCCGCTTCCCGCTCCGCTTCCGGGCTGAATATTTATATTCTCGATATCTTGGAAAATATCCTCCAGATCCAATTTTGTTTTCTAAATTCGTAATCTACATGAATGAAACTATATAATTCCATGCCAAACTCAAAATAATTGGGATCAAAAAATTTAATTATTTTTATCATGGCTCACTCTTCGTTTTGAATTCAGGATTTTGCCTATTCTGAGATTCATCTCTATAGAATCTGTAATTCTAGACCAATCGCTTTGAAATTTAGAACATTTATAGTATATAGTATGTCTAATCGATCGATGCTATCAGCAATTTTTTATCTCTATTATTTATATGAGTTTTTGACTCCCCGCTTCCCGCTCCGCTTCCGGGCTGAATTTTTATATTCTCGATATCTTGGAAAATATCCTCCAGATCCAATTTTGTTTTCTAAATTCGTAATCTACATGAATGAAACTATATAATTCCATGCCAAACTCAAAATAATTGGGATCAAAAAATTTAATTATTTTTATCATGGCTCACTCTTCGTTTTGAATTCAGGATTTTGCCTATTCTGAGATTCATCTCTATAGAATCTGTAATTCTAGACCAATCGCTTTGAAATTTAGAACATTTATAGTATATAGTATGTCTAATCGATCGATGCTATCAGCAATTTTTTATCTCTATTATTTATATGAGTTTTTGACTCCCCGCTTCCCGCTCCGCTTCCGGGCTGAATTTTTATATTCTCGATATCTTGGAAAATATCCTCCAGATCCAATTTTGTTTTCTGAATTCGTAATCTACATGAATGAAACTATATAATTTCATGCCAAACTCAAAATAATTGGGATCAAAAAATTTAATTATTTTTATCATGGCTCACTCTTCGTTTTGAATTCCGGATTTTGCCTATTCTGAGATTCATCCCTATAGAATCTGTAATTCTAGACCAATCGCTTTGAAATTTAGAACATTTATAGTATATAGTATGTCTAATCGATCGATGCTATCAGCAATTTTTTATCTCTATTATTTATATGAGTTTTTGACTCCCCGCTTCCCGCTCCGCTTCCGGGCTGAATTTTTATATTCTCGATATCTTGGAAAATATCCTCCAGATCCAATTTTGTTTTCTAAATTCGTAATCTACATGAATGAAACTATATAATTCCATGCCAAACTCAAAATAATTGGGATCAAAAAATTTAATTATTTTTATCATGGCTCACTCTTCGTTTTGAATTCAGGATTTTGCCTATTCTAAGATTCATCTCTATAGAATCTGTAATTCTAGACCAATCGCTTTGAAATTTAGAACATTTATAGTATATAGTATGTCTAATCGATCGATGCTATCAGCAATTTTTTATCTCTATTATTTATATGAGTTTTTGACTCCCCGCTTCCCGCTCCGCTTCCGGGCTGAATTTTTATATTCTCGATATCTTGGAAAATATCCTCCAGATCCAATTTTGTTTTCTAAATTCGTAATCTACATGAATGAAACTATATAATTTCATGCCAAACTCAAAATAATTGGGATCAAAAAATTTAATTATTTTTATCATGGCTCACTCTTCGTTTTGAATTCAGGATTTTGCCTATTCTGAGATTCATCCCTATAGAATCTGTAATTCTAGATCAATCGCTTTGAAATTTAGAACATTTATAGTATATAGTATGTCTAATCGATCGATGCTATCAGCAATTCTTTATCTCTATTATTTATATGAGTTTTTGACTCCCCGCTTCCCGCTCCGCTTCCGGGCTGAATTTTTATATTCTCGATATCTTGGAAAATATCCTCCAGATCCAATTTTGTTTTCTAAATTCGTAATCTACATGAATGAAACTATATAATTCCATGCCAAACTCAAAATAATTGGGATCAAAAAATTTAATTATTTTTATCATGGCTCACTCTTCGTTTTGAATTCAGGATTTTGCCTATTCTGAGATTCATCTCTATAGAATCTGTAATTCTAGACCAATCGCTTTGAAATTTAGAACATTTATAGTATATAGTATGTCTAATCGATCGATGCTATCAGCAATTTTTTATCTCTATTATTTATATGAGTTTTTGACTCCCTGCTTCCCGCTCCGCTTCCGGGCTGAATTTTTATATTCTCGATATCTTGGAAAATATCCTCCAGATCCAATTTTGTTTTCTAAATTCGTAATCTACATGAATGAAACTATATAATTTCATGCCAAACTCAAAATAATTGGGATCAAAAAATTTAATTATTTTTATCATGGCTCACTCTTCGTTTTGAATTCAGGATTTTGCCTATTCTGAGATTCATCCCTATAGAATCTGTAATTCTAGACCAATCGCTTTGAAATTTAGAACATTTATAGTATATAGTATGTCTAATCGATCGATGCTATCAGCAATTTTTTATCTCTATTATTTATATGAGTTTTTGACTCCCCGCTTCCCGCTCCGCTTCCGGGCTGAATTTTTATATTCTCGATATCTTGGAAAATATCCTCCAGATCCAATTTTGTTTTCTAAATTCGTAATCTACATGAATGAAACTATATAATTCCATGCCAAACTCAAAATAATTGGGATCAAAAAATTTAATTATTTTTATCATGGCTCACTCTTCGTTTTGAATTCAGGATTTTGCCTATTCTGAGATTCATCTCTATAGAATCTGTAATTCTAGACCAATCGCTTTGAAATTTAGAACATTTATAGTATATAGTATGTCTAATCGATCGATGCTATCAGCAATTTTTTATCTCTATTATTTATATGAGTTTTTGACTCCCCGCTTCCCGCTCCGCTTCCGGGCTGAATATTTATATTCTCGATATCTTGGAAAATATCCTCCAGATCCAATTTTGTTTTCTAAATTCGTAATCTACATGAATGAAACTATATAATTCCATGCCAAACTCAAAATAATTGGGATCAAAAAATTTAATTATTTTTATCATGGCTCACTCTTCGTTTTGAATTCAGGATTTTGCCTATTCTGAGATTCATCTCTATAGAATCTGTAATTCTAGACCAATCGCTTTGAAATTTAGAACATTTATAGTATATAGTATGTCTAATCGATCGATGCTATCAGCAATTTTTTATCTCTATTATTTATATGAGTTTTTGACTCCCCGCTTCCCGCTCCGCTTCCGGGCTGAATTTTTATATTCTCGATATCTTGGAAAATATCCTCCAGATCCAATTTTGTTTTCTAAATTCGTAATCTACATGAATAAAACTATATAATTTCATGCCAAACTCAAAATAATTGGGATCAAAAAATTTAATTATTTTTATCATGGCTCACTCTTCGTTTTGAATTCAGGATTTTGCCTATTCTGAGATTCATCCCTATAGAATCTGTAATTCTAGACCAATGGCTTTGAAATCTAGAACATTTATAGTATATAGTATGTCTAATCGATCGATGCTATCAGCAATTTTTTATCTCTATTATTTATATGAGTTTTTGACTCCCCGCTTCCCGCTCCGCTTCCGGGCTGAATTTTTATATTCTCGATATCTTGGAAAATATCCTCCAGATCCAATTTTGTTTTCTAAATTCGTAATCTACATGAATGAAACTATATAATTCCATGCCAAACTCAAAATAATTGGGATCAAAAAATTTAATTTTTTTTATCATGGCTCACTCTTCGTTTTGAATTCAGGATTTTGCCTATTCTGAGATTAATCTCTATAGAATCTGTAATTCTGGACCAATCGCTTTGAAATTCAGAACATTTATAGTATATAGTATGTCTAATCGATCGATGCTATCAGCAATTTCTTATCTCTATTATTTATATGAGTTTTTGACTCCCCGCTTCCCGCTCCGCTTCCGGGCTGAATTTTTATATTCTCGATATCTTGGAAAATATCCTCCAGATCCAATTTTGTTTTCTAAATTCGTAATCTACATGAATGAAACTATATAATTCCATGCCAAACTCAAAATAATTGGGATCAAAAAATTTAATTATTTTTATCATGGCTCACTCTTCGTTTTGAATTCAGGATTTTGCCTATTCTGAGATTCATCTCTATAGAATCTGTAATTCTAGACCAATCGCTTTGAAATTTAGAACATTTATAGTATATAGTATGTCTAATCGATCGATGCTATCAGCAACTTTTTATCTCTATTATTTATATGAGTTTTTGACTCCCCGCTTCCCGCTCCGCTTCCGGGCTGAATTTTTATATTCTCGATATCTTGGAAAATATCCTCCAGATCCAATTTTGTTTTCCAAATTCGTAATCTACATGAATCAAACTATATAATTTCATGCCAAACTCAAAATAATTGGGATCAAAAAATTTAATTATTTTTATCATGGCTCACTCTTCGTTTTGAATTCAGGATTTTGCCTATTCTGAGATCCATCTCTATAGAATCTGTAATTCTAGATAATCGCTTTGAAATTTAGAATATTCATAGTATATAGTATGTCTAATCGATCGATGCTATCAGCAATTTTTTATCTCTATTATTTATATGAGTTTTTGACTCCCCGCTTCCCGCTCCGCTTCCGGGCTGAATTTTTATATTCTCGATATCTTGGAAAATATCCTCCAGATCCAATTTTGTTTTCTAAATTCGTAATCTACATGAATGAAACTATATAATTCCATGCCAAACTCAAAATAATTGGGATCAAAAAATTTAATTATTTTTATCATGGCTCACTCTTCGTTTTGAATTCAGGATTTTGCCTATTCTGAGATTCATCTCTATAGAATCTGTAATTCTAGACCAATCGCTTTGAAATTTAGAACATTTATAGTATATAGTATGTCTAATCGATCGATGCTATCAGCAATTTTTTATCTCTATTATTTATATGAGTTTTTGACTCCCCGCTTCCCGCTCCGCTTCCGGGCTGAATTTTTATATTCTCGATATCTTGGAAAATATCCTCCAGATCCAATTTTGTTTTCTAAATTCGTAATCTACATGAATGAAACTATATAATTCCATGCCAAACTCAAAATAATTGGGATCAAAAAATTTAATTATTTTTATCATGGCTCACTCTTCGTTTTGAATTCAGGATTTTGCCTATTCTGAGATTCATCTCTATAGAATCTGTAATTCTAGACCAATCGCTTTGAAATTTAGAACATTTATAGTATATAGTATGTCTAATCGATCGATGCTATCAGCAATTTTTTATCTCTATTATTTATATGAGTTTTTGACTCCCCGCTTCCCGCTCCGCTTCCGGGCTGAATTTTTATATTCTCGATATCTTGGAAAATATCCTCCAGATCCAATTTTGTTTTCTAAATTCGTAATCTACATGAATGAAACTATATAATTCCATGCCAAACTCAAAATAATTGGGATCAAAAAATTTAATTATTTTTATCATGGCTCACTCTTCGTTTTGAATTCAGGATTTTGCCTATTCTGAGATTCATCTCTATAGAATCTGTAATTCTAGACCAATCGCTTTGAAATTTAGAACATTTATAGTATATAGTATGTCTAATCGATCGATGCTATCAGCAACTTTTTATCTCTATTATTTATATGAGTTTTTGACTCCCCGCTTCCCGCTCCGCTTCCGGGCTGAATTTTTATATTCTCGATATCTTGGAAAATATCCTCCAGATCCAATTTTGTTTTCCAAATTCGTAATCTACATGAATCAAACTATATAATTTCATGCCAAACTCAAAATAATTGGGATCAAAAAATTTAATTATTTTTATCATGGCTCACTCTTCGTTTTGAATTCAGGATTTTGCCTATTCTGAGATCCATCTCTATAGAATCTGTAATTCTAGATAATCGCTTTGAAATTTAGAATATTCATAGTATATAGTATGTCTAATCGATCGATGCTATCAGCAATTTTTTATCTCTATTATTTATATGAGTTTTTGACTCCCCGCTTCCCGCTCCGCTTCCGGGCTGAATTTTTATATTCTCGATATCTTGGAAAATATCCTCCAGATCCAATTTTGTTTTCTAAATTCGTAATCTACATGAATGAAACTATATAATTCCATGCCAAACTCAAAATAATTGGGATCAAAAAATTTAATTATTTTTATCATGGCTCACTCTTCGTTTTGAATTCAGGATTTTGCCTATTCTGAGATTCATCTCTATAGAATCTGTAATTCTAGACCAATCGCTTTGAAATTTAGAACATTTATAGTATATAGTATGTCTAATCGATCGATGCTATCAGCAATTTTTTATCTCTATTATTTATATGAGTTTTTGACTCCCCGCTTCCCGCTCCGCTTCCGGGCTGAATTTTTATATTCTCGATATCTTGGAAAATATCCTCCAGATCCAATTTTGTTTTCTAAATTCGTAATCTACAGGAATGAAACTATATAATTTCATGCCAAACTCAAAATAATTGGGATCAAAAAATTTAATTATTTTTATCATGGCTCACTCTTCGTTTTGAATTCAGGATTTTGCCTATTCTGAGATTCATCTCTATAGAATCTGTAATTCTAGACCAATCGCTTTGAAATTTAGAACATTTATAGTATATAGTATGTCTAATCGATCGATGCTATCAGCAATTTTTTATCTCCATTATTTATATGAGTTTTTGACTCCCCGCTTCCCGCTCCGCTTCCGGGCTGAATTTTTACTTTCTCGATATCTTGAAAATTATCCTCCAGATCCAATTTTGTTTTCTAAAATCGTAATCTACATGAATGAAACTATATAATTTCATGCCAAACTTAAAATAATTGGGATCAAAAAATTTAATTTTTTTTATCATGGCTCACTCTTCGTTTTGAGTTCAGGATTTTGCCTATTCTGAGATTCTTCTCTATAGAATCTGTAATTCTAGACCAATCGCTTCGAAATCTGGAACATTTATAGTATATAGTATGTCTAATCGATCGATGCTATCAGCAATTTTTTATCTCCATTATTTATATGAGTTTTTGACTCCCCGCTTCCCGCTCCGCTTCCGGGCTGAATTTTTATTTTCTCGATATCTTGAAAAATATCCTCCAGATCCAATTTTGTTTTCTAAAATCGTAATCTACATGAATGAAACTATATAATTTCATGCCAAACTCAAAATAATTGGGATCAAAAAATTTAATCTTTTTTATCATGGCTCACTCTTCGTTTTAAGTTCAGGATTTTGCCTATTCTGAGATTCTTCTCTATAGAATCTGTAATTCTAGACCAATCGCTTCGAAATCTGGAACATTTATAGTATATAGTATGTCTAATCGATCGATGCTATCAGCAATTTTTTATCTCCATTATTTATATGAGTTTTTGACTTCCCGCTTCCCGCTCCGCTTCCGGGCTGAATTTTTATTTTCTCGATATCTTGAAAAATATCCTCCAGATCCAATTTTGTTTTCTAAAATCGTAATCTACATGAATGAAACTATATAATTTCATGCCAAACTCAAAATAATTGGGATCAAAAAATTTAATTTTTTTTATCATGGCTCACTCTTCGTTTTGAGTTCAGGATTTTGCCTATTCTGAGATTCTTCTCTATAGAATCTGTAATTCTAGACCAATCGCTGCGAAATCTGGAACATTTATAGTATATAGTATGTCTAATCGATCGATGCTATCAGCAATTTTTTATCTCCATTATTTATATGAGTTTTTGACTCCCCGCTTCCCGCTCCGCTTCCGGGCTGAATTTTTATTTTCTCGATATCTTGAAAAATATCCTCCAGATCCAATTTTGTTTTCTAAAATCGTAATCTACATGAATGAAACTATATAATTTCATGCCAAACTCAAAATAATTGGGATCAAAAAATTTAATTTTTTTTATCATGGCTCACTCTTCGTTTTGAGTTCAGGATTTTGCCTATTCTGAGATTCTTCTCTATAGAATCTGTAATTCTAGACCAATCGCTGCGAAATCTGGAACATTTATAGTATATAGTATGTCTAATCGATCGATGCTATCAGCAATTTTTTATCTCCATTATTTATATGAGTTTTTGACTCCCCGCTTCCCGCTCCGCTTCCGGGCTGAATTTTTACTTTCTCGATATCTTGAAAATTATCCTCCAGATCCAATTTTGTTTTCTAAAATCGTAATCTACATGAATGAAACTATATAATTTCATGCCAAACTTAAAATAATTGGGATCAAAAAATTTAATTTTTTTTATCATGGCTCACTCTTCGTTTTGAGTTCAGGATTTTGCCTATTCTGAGATTCTTCTCTATAGAATCTGTAATTCTAGACCAATCGCTTCGAAATCTGGAACATTTATAGTATATAGTATGTCTAATCGATCGATGCTATCAGCAATTTTTTATCTCCATTATTTATATGAGTTTTTGACTCCCCGCTTCCCGCTCCGCTTCCGGGCTGAATTTTTATTTTCTCGATATCTTGAAAAATATCCTCCAGATCCAATTTTGTTTTCTAAAATCGTAATCTACATGAATGAAACTATATAATTTCATGCCAAACTCAAAATAATTGGGATCAAAAAATTTAATCTTTTTTATCATGGCTCACTCTTCGTTTTAAGTTCAGGATTTTGCCTATTCTGAGATTCTTCTCTATAGAATCTGTAATTCTAGACCAATCGCTTCGAAATCTGGAACATTTATAGTATATAGTATGTCTAATCGATCGATGCTATCAGCAATTTTTTATCTCCATTATTTATATGAGTTTTTGACTTCCCGCTTCCCGCTCCGCTTCCGGGCTGAATTTTTATTTTCTCGATATCTTGAAAAATATCCTCCAGATCCAATTTTGTTTTCTAAAATCGTAATCTACATGAATGAAACTATATAATTTCATGCCAAACTCAAAATAATTGGGATCAAAAAATTTAATTTTTTTTATCATGGCTCACTCTTCGTTTTGAGTTCAGGATTTTGCCTATTCTGAGATTCTTCTCTATAGAATCTGTAATTCTAGACCAATCGCTGCGAAATCTGGAACATTTATAGTATATAGTATGTCTAATCGATCGATGCTATCAGCAATTTTTTATCTCCATTATTTATATGAGTTTTTGACTCCCCGCTTCCCGCTCCGCTTCCGGGCTGAATTTTTATTTTCTCGATATCTTGAAAAATATCCTCCAGATCCAATTTTGTTTTCTAAAATCGTAATCTACATGAATGAAACTATATAATTTCATGCCAAACTCAAAATAATTGGGATCAAAAAATTTAATTTTTTTTATCATGGCTCACTCTTCGTTTTGAGTTCAGGATTTTGCCTATTCTGAGATTCTTCTCTATAGAATCTGTAATTCTAGACCAATCGCTTCGAAATCTGGAACATTTATAGTATATAGTATGTCTAATCGATCGATGCTATCAGCAATTTTTTATCTCCATTATTTATATGAGTTTTTGACTTCCCGCTTCCCGCTCCGCTTCCGGGCTGAATTTTTATTTTCTCGATATCTTGAAAAATATCCTCCAGATCCAATTTTGTTTTCTAAAATCGTAATCTACATGAATGAAACTATATAATTTCATGCCAAACTCAAAATAATTGGGATCAAAAAATTTAATTTTCTTTATCATGGCTCACTCTTCGTTTTGAGTTCAGGATTTTGCCTATTCTGAGATTCTTCTCTATAGAATCTGTAATTCTAGACCAATCGCTGCGAAATCTGGAACATTTATAGTATATAGTATGTCTAATCGATCGATGCTATCAGCAATTTTTTATCTCCATTATTTATATGAGTTTTTGACTCCCCGCTTCCCGCTCCGCTTCCGGGCTGAATTTTTACTTTCTCGATATCTTGAAAATTATCCTCCAGATCCAATTTTGTTTTCTAAAATCGTAATCTACATGAATGAAACTATATAATTTCATGCCAAACTTAAAATAATTGGGATCAAAAAATTTAATTTTTTTTATCATGGCTCACTCTTCGTTTTGAGTTCAGGATTTTGCCTATTCTGAGATTCTTCTCTATAGAATCTGTAATTCTAGACCAATCGCTTCGAAATCTGGAACATTTATAGTATATAGTATGTCTAATCGATCGATGCTATCAGCAATTTTTTATCTCCATTATTTATATGAGTTTTTGACTCCCCGCTTCCCGCTCCGCTTCCGGGCTGAATTTTTATTTTCTCGATATCTTGAAAAATATCCTCCAGATCCAATTTTGTTTTCTAAAATCGTAATCTACATGAATGAAACTATATAATTTCATGCCAAACTCAAAATAATTGGGATCAAAAAATTTAATTTTCTTTATCATGGCTCACTCTTCGTTTTGAGTTCAGGATTTTGCCTATTCTGAGATTCTTCTCTATAGAATCTGTAATTCTAGACCAATCGCTTCGAAATCTGGAACATTTATAGTATATAGTATGTCTAATCGATCGATGCTATCAGCAATTTTTTATCTCCATTATTTATATGAGTTTTTGACTCCCCGCTTCCCGCTCCGCTTCCGGGCTGAATTTTTATTTTCTCGATATCTTGAAAAATATCCTCCAGATCCAATTTTGTTTTCTAAAATCGTAATCTACATGAATGAAACTATATAATTTCATGCCAAACTCAAAATAATTGGGATCAAAAAATTTAATCTTTTTTATCATGGCTCACTCTTCGTTTTGAGTTCAGGATTTTGCCTATTCTGAGATTCTTCTCTATAGAATCTGTAATTCTAGACCAATCGCTTCGAAATCTGGAACATTTATAGTATATAGTATGTCTAATCGATCGATGCTATCAGCAATTTTTTATCTCCATTATTTATATGAGTTTTTGACTCCCCGCTTCCCGCTCCGCTTCCGGGCTGAATTTTTATTTTCTCGATATCTTGAAAAATATCCTCCAGATCCAATTTTGTTTTCTAAAACCGTAATCTACATGAATGAAACTATATAATTTCATGCCAAACTCAAAATAATTGGGATCAAAAAATTTAATCTTTTTTATCATGGCTCACTCTTCGTTTTGAGTTCAGGATTTTGCCTATTCTGAGATTCTTCTCTATAGAATCTGTAATTCTAGACCAATCGCTTCGAAATCTGGAACATTTATAGTATATAGTATGTCTAATCGATCGATGCTATCAGCAATTTTTTATCTCCATTATTTATATGAGTTTTTGACTCCCCGCTTCCCGCTCCGCTTCCGGGCTGAATTTTTATTTTCTCGATATCTTGAAAAATATCCTCCAGATCCAATTTTGTTTTCTAAAATCGTAATCTACATGAATGAAACTATATAATTTCATGCCAAACTCAAAATAATTGGGATCAAAAAATTTAATCTTTTTTATCATGGCTCACTCTTCGTTTTGAGTTCAGGATTTTGCCTATTCTGAGATTCTTCTCTATAGAATCTATAATTCTAGACCAATCGCTTCGAAATCTGGAACATTTATAGTATATAGTATGTCTAATCGATCGATGCTATCAGCAATTTTTTATCTCCATTATTTATATGAGTTTTTGACTCCCCGCTTCCCGCTCCGCTTCCGGGCTGAATTTTTATTTTCTCGATATCTTGAAAAATATCCTCCAGATCCAATTTTGTTTTCTAAAATCGTAATCTACATGAATGAAACTATATAATTTCATGCCAAACTCAAAATAATTAGGATCAAAAAATTTAATCTTTTTTATCATGGCTCACTCTTCGTTTTGAGTTCAGGATTTTGCCTATTCTGAGATTCTTCTCTATAGAATCTATAATTCTAGACCAATCGCTTCGAAATCTGGAACATTCATAGTATATAGTATGTCTAATCGATCGATGCTATCAGCAATTTTTTATCTCCATTATTTATATGAGTTTTTGACTCCCCGCTTCCCGCTCCGCTTCCGGGCTGAATTTTTATTTTCTCGATATCTTGAAAAATATCCTCCAGATCCAATTTTGTTTTCTAAAATCGTAATCTACATGAATGAAACTATATAATTTCATGCCAAACTCAAAATAATTGGGATCAAAAAATTTAATCTTTTTTATCATGGCTCACTCTTCGTTTTGAGTTCAGGATTTTGCCTATTCTGAGATTCTTCTCTATAGAATCTGTAATTCTAGACCAATCGCTTCGAAATCTGGAACATTTATAGTATATAGTATGTCTAATCGATCGATGCTATCAGCAATTTTTTATCTCCATTATTTATATGAGTTTTTGACTCCCCGCTTCCCGCTCCGCTTCCGGGCTGAATTTTTATTTTCTCGATATCTTGAAAAATATCCTCCAGATCCAATTTTGTTTTCTAAAATCGTAATCTACATGAATGAAACTATATAATTTCATGCCAAACTCAAAATAATTGGGATCAAAAAATTTAATTTTTTTTATCATGGCTCACTCTTCGTTTTGAGTTCAGGATTTTGCCTATTCTGAGATTCTTCTCTATAGAATCTGTAATTCTAGACCAATCGCTTCGAAATCTGGAACATTTATAGTATATAGTATGTCTAATCGATCGATGCTATCAGCAATTTTTTATCTCCATTATTTATATGAGTGTTTGACTCCCCGCTTCCCGCTCCGCTTCCGGGCTGAATTTTTATTTTCTCGATATCTTGAAAAATATCCTCCAGATCCAATTTTGTTTTCTAAAATCGTAATCTACATGAATGAAACTATATAATTTCATGCCAAACTCAAAATAATTGGGATCAAAAAATTTAATTTTCTTTATCATGGCTCACTCTTCGTTTTGAGTTCAGGATTTTGCCTATTCTGAGATTCTTCTCTATAGAATCTGTAATTCTAGACCAATCGCTTCGAAATCTGGAACATTTATAGTATATAGTATGTCTAATCGATCGATGCTATCAGCAATTTTTTATCTCCATTATTTATATGAGTTTTTGACTCCCCGCTTCCCGCTCCGCTTCCGGGCTGAATTTTTATTTTCTCGATATCTTGAAAAATATCCTCCAGATCCAATTTTGTTTTCTAAAATCGTAATCTACATGAATGAAACTATATAATTTCATGCCAAACTCAAAATAATTGGGATCAAAAAATTTAATCTTTTTTATCATGGCTCACTCTTCGTTTTGAGTTCAGGATTTTGCCTATTCTGAGATTCTTCTCTATAGAATCTATAATTCTAGACCAATCGCTTCGAAATCTGGAACATTTATAGTATATAGTATGTCTAATCGATCGATGCTATCAGCAATTTTTTATCTCCATTATTTATATGAGTTTTTGACTCCCCGCTTCCCGCTCCGCTTCCGGGCTGAATTTTTATTTTCTCGATATCTTGAAAAATATCCTCCAGATCCAATTTTGTTTTCTAAAATCGTAATCTACATGAATGAAACTATATAATTTCATCCCAAACTCAAAATAATTGGGATCAAAGAATTTAATCTTTTTTATCATGGCTCACTCTTCGTTTTGAGTTCAGGATTTTGCCTATTCTGAGATTCTTCTCTATAGAATCTGTAATTCTAGACCAATCGCTTCGAAATCTGGAACATTTATAGTATATAGTATGTCTAATCGATCGATGCTATCAGCAATTTTTTATCTCCATTATTTATATGAGTTTTTGACTCCCCACTTCCCGCTCCGCTTCCGGGCTGAATTTTTATTTTCTCGATATCTTGAAAAATATCCTCCAGATCCAATTTTGTTTTCTAAAATCGTAATCTACATGAATGAAACTATATAATTTCATGCCAAACTTAAAATAATTGGGATCAAAAAATTTAATTATTTTTATCATGGCTCACTCTTCGTTTTGAATTCAGGATTTTGCCTATTCTGAGATTCTTCTCTATAGAATCTGTAATTCTAGACCAATCGCTACGAAATCTGGAACATTTATAGTATATAGTATGTCTAATCGATCGATGCTATCAGCAATTTTTTATCTCCATTATTTATATGAGTTTTTGACTCCCCGCTTCCCGCTCCGCTTCCGGGCTGAATTTTTATTTTCTCGATATCTTGGAAAATATCCTCCAGATCCAATTTTGTTTTCTAAATTCGTAATCTACATGAATGAAACTATATAATTTCATGCCAAACTCAAAATAATTGGGATCAAAAAATTTAATTTTTTTTATCATGGCTCACTCTTCGTTTTGAGTTCAGGATTTTGCCTATTCTGAGATTCTTCTTTATAGAATCTGTAATTCTAGACCAATCGCTTCGAAATTGGGAACATTTATAGTATATAGTATGTCTAATCGATCGATGCTATCAGCAATTTTTTATCTCCATTATTTATATGAGTTTTTGACTCCCCGCTTCCCGCTCCGCTTCCGGGCTGAATTTTTATTTTCTCGATATCTTGGAAAATATCCTCCAGGTCCAATTTTGTTTTCTAAATTCGTAATCTACATGAATGAAACTATATAATTTCATGCCAAACTCAAAATAATTGGGATCAAAAAATTTAATTTTTTTTATCATGGCTCACTCTTCGTTTTGAGTTCAGGATTTTGCCTATTCTGAGATTCTTCTTTATAGAATCTGTAATTCTAGACCAATCGCTTCGAAATTGGGAACATTTATAGTATATAGTATGTCTAATCGATCGATGCTATCAGCAATTTTTTATCTCCATTATTTATATGAGTTTTTGACTCCCCGCTTCCCGCTCCGCTTCCGGGCTGAATTTTTATTTTCTCGATATCTTGAAAAATATCCTCCAGATCCAATTTTGTTTTCTAAAATCGTAATCTACATGAATGAGACTATATAATTTCATGCCAAACTCAAAATAATTGGGATCAAAAAATTTAATTTTTTTTATCATGGCTCACTCTTCGTTTTGAGTTCAGGATTTTGCCTATTCTGAGATTCTTCTCTATAGAATCTGTAATTCTAGACCATTCGCTTCGAAATCTGGAACATTTATAGTATATAGTATGTCTAATCGATCGATGCTATCAGCAATTTTTTATCTCCATTATTTATATGAGTTTTTGACTCCCCGCTTCCCGCTCCGCTTCCGGGCTGAATTTTTATTTTCTCGATATCTTGGAAAATATCCTCCAGATCCAATTTTGTTTTCTAAAGTCGTAATCTACATGAATTAAACTATATAATTTCATGCCAAACTCAAAATAATTGGAATCAAAAAATTTAATTTTTTTTATCATGGCTCACTCTTCGTTTTGAATTCAGGATTTTGCCTATTCTGAGATTCTTCTCTATAGAATCTGTAATTCTAGACCAATCGCTTTGAAATTTGAAACATTCATAGTATATAGTATGTCTAATCGATCGATGCTATCAGCAATTTTTTATCTCCATTATTTATATGAGTTTTTGACTCCCCGCTTCCCGCTCCGCTTCCGGGCTGAATTTTTATTTTCTCGATATCTTGAAAAATATCCTCCAGATCCAATTTTGTTTTCTAAAGTCGTAATCTACATGAATTAAACTATATAATTTCATGCCAAACTCAAAATAATTGGGATCAAAAAATTTAATCTTTTTTATCATGGCTCACTCTTCGTTTTGAGTTCAGGATTTTGCCTATTCTGAGATTCTTCTCTATAGAATCTGTAATTCTAGACCAATCGCTTCGAAATCTGGAACATTTATAGTATATAGTATGTCTAATCGATCGATGCTATCAGCAATTTTTTATCTCCATTATTTATATGAGTTTTTGACTCCCCGCTTCCCGCTCCGCTTCCGGGCTGAATTTTTATTTTCTCGATATCTTGAAAAATATCCTCCAGATCCAATTTTGTTTTCTAAAATCGTAATCTACATGAATGAGACTATATAATTTCATGCCAAACTCAAAATAATTGGGATCAAAAAATTTAATTTTTTTTATCATGGCTCACTCTTCGTTTTGAGTTCAGGATTTTGCCTATTCTGAGATTCTTCTCTATAGAATCTGTAATTCTAGACCATTCGCTTCGAAATCTGGAACATTTATAGTATATAGTATGTCTAATCGATCGATGCTATCAGCAATTTTTTATCTCCATTATTTATATGAGTTTTTGACTCCCCGCTTCCCGCTCCGCTTCCGGGCTGAATTTTTATTTTCTCGATATCTTGGAAAATATCCTCCAGATCCAATTTTGTTTTCTAAAGTCGTAATCTACATGAATTAAACTATATAATTTCATGCCAAACTCAAAATAATTGGAATCAAAAAATTTAATTTTTTTTATCATGGCTCACTCTTCGTTTTGAATTCAGGATTTTGCCTATTCTGAGATTCTTCTCTATAGAATCTGTAATTCTAGACCAATCGCTTCGAAATTTGAAACATTCATAGTATATAGTATGTCTAATCGATCGATGCTATCAGCAATTTTTTATCTCCATTATTTATATGAGTTTTTGACTCCCCGCTTCCCGCTCCGCTTCCGGGCTGAATTTTTATTTTCTCGATATCTTGAAAAATATCCTCCAGATCCAATTTTGTTTTCTAAAGTCGTAATCTACATGAATTAAACTATATAATTTCATGCCAAACTCAAAATAATTGGGATCAAAAAATTTAATCTTTTTTATCATGGCTCACTCTTCGTTTTGAGTTCAGGATTTTGCCTATTCTGAGATTCTTCTCTATAGAATCTGTAATTCTAGACCAATCGCTTCGAAATCTGGAACATTTATAGTATATAGTATGTCTAATCGATCGATGCTATCAGCAATTTTTTATCTCCATTATTTATATGAGTTTTTGACTCCCCGCTTCCCGCTCCGCTTCCGGGCTGAATTTTTATTTTCTCGATATCTTGAAAAATATCCTCCAGATCCAATTTTGTTTTCTAAAGTCGTAATCTACATGAATTAAACTATATAATTTCATGCCAAACTCAAAATAATTGGAATCAAAAAATTTAATTTTTTTTATCATGGCTCACTCTTCGTTTTGAATTCAGGATTTTGCCTATTCTGAGATTCTTCTCTATAGAATCTGTAATTCTAGACCAATCGCTTTGAAATTTGAAACATTCATAGTATATAGTATGTCTAATCGATCGATGCTATCAGCAATTTTTTATCTCCATTATTTATATGAGTTTTTGACTCCCCGCTTCCCGCTCCGCTTCCGGGCTGAATTTTTATTTTCTCGATATCTTGAAAAATATCCTCCAGATCCAATTTTGTTTTCTAAAGTCGTAATCTACATGAATTAAACTATATAATTTCATGCCAAACTCAAAATAATTGGGATCAAAAAATTTAATCTTTTTTATCATGGCTCACTCTTCGTTTTGAGTTCAGGATTTTGCCTATTCTGAGATTCTTCTCTATAGAATCTGTAATTCTAGACCAATCGCTTCGAAATCTGGAACATTTATAGTATATAGTATGTCTAATCGATCGATGCTATCAGCAATTTTTTATCTCCATTATTTATATGAGTTTTTGACTCCCCGCTTCCCGCTCCGCTTCCGGGCTGAATTTTTATTTTCTCGATATCTTGAAAAATATCCTCCAGATCCAATTTTGTTTTCTAAAATCGTAATCTACATGAATGAGACTATATAATTTCATGCCAAACTCAAAATAATTGGGATCAAAAAATTTAATTTTTTTTATCATGGCTCACTCTTCGTTTTGAGTTCAGGATTTTGCCTATTCTGAGATTCTTCTCTATAGAATCTGTAATTCTAGACCATTCGCTTCGAAATCTGGAACATTTATAGTATATAGTATGTCTAATCGATCGATGCTATCAGCAATTTTTTATCTCCATTATTTATATGAGTTTTTGACTCCCCGCTTCCCGCTCCGCTTCCGGGCTGAATTTTTATTTTCTCGATATCTTGGAAAATATCCTCCAGATCCAATTTTGTTTTCTAAAGTCGTAATCTACATGAATTAAACTATATAATTTCATGCCAAACTCAAAATAATTGGAATCAAAAAATTTAATTTTTTTTATCATGGCTCACTCTTCGTTTTGAATTCAGGATTTTGCCTATTCTGAGATTCTTCTCTATAGAATCTGTAATTCTAGACCAATCGCTTTGAAATTTGAAACATTCATAGTATATAGTATGTCTAATCGATCGATGCTATCAGCAATTTTTTATCTCCATTATTTATATGAGTTTTTGACTCCCCGCTTCCCGCTCCGCTTCCGGGCTGAATTTTTATTTTCTCGATATCTTGAAAAATATCCTCCAGATCCAATTTTGTTTTCTAAAGTCGTAATCTACATGAATTAAACTATATAATTTCATGCCAAACTCAAAATAATTGGGATCAAAAAATTTAATTTTTTTTATCATGGCTCACTCTTCGTTTTGAATTCAGGATTTTGCCTATTCTGAGATTCTTCTCTATAGAATCTGTAATTCTAGACCAATCGCTTCGAAATTTGAAACATTCATAGTATATAGTATGTCTAATCGATCGATGCTATCAGCAATTTTTTATCTCCATTATTTATATGAGTTTTTGACTCCCCGCTTCCCGCTCCGCTTCCGGGCTGAATTTTTATTTTCTCGATATCTTGGAAAATATCCTCCAGATCCAATTTTGTTTTCTAAAGTCGTAATCTACATGAATTAAACTATATAATTTCATGCCAAACTCAAAATAATTGGAATCAAAAAATTTAATTTTTTTTATCATGGCTCACTCTTCGTTTTGAATTCAGGATTTTGCCTATTCTGAGATTCTTCTCTATAGAATCTGTAATTCTAGACCAATCGCTTTGAAATTTGAAACATTCATAGTATATAGTATGTCTAATCGATCGATGCTATCAGCAATTTTTTATCTCCATTATTTATATGAGTTTTTGACTCCCCGCTTCCCGCTCCGCTTCCGGGCTGAATTTTTATTTTCTCGATATCTTGAAAAATATCCTCCAGATCCAATTTTGTTTTCTAAAATCGTAATCTACATGAATGAAACTATATAATTTCATGCCAAACTCAAAATAATTGGGATCAAAAAATTTAATCTTTTTTATCATGGCTCACTCTTCGTTTTGAGTTCAGGATTTTGCCTATTCTGAGATTCTTCTCTATAGAATCTGTAATTCTAGACCAATCGCTTCGAAATCTGGAACATTTATAGTATATAGTATGTCTAATCGATCGATGCTATCAGCAATTTTTTATCTCCATTATTTATATGAGTTTTTGACTCCCCGCTTCCCGCTCCGCTTCCGGGCTGAATTTTTATTTTCTCGATATCTTGAAAAATATCCTCCAGATCCAATTTTGTTTTCTAAAATCGTAATCTACATGAATGAGACTATATAATTTCATGCCAAACTCAAAATAATTGGGATCAAAAAATTTAATTTTTTTTATCATGGCTCACTCTTCGTTTTGAATTCAGGATTTTGCCTATTCTGAGATTCTTCTCTATAGAATCTGTAATTCTAGACCAATCGCTTTGAAATTTGAAACATTCATAGTATATAGTATGTCTAATCGATCGATGCTATCAGCAATTTTTTATCTCCATTATTTATATGAGTTTTTGACTCCCCGCTTCCCGCTCCGCTTCCGGGCTGAATTTTTATTTTCTCGATATCTTGAAAAATATCCTCCAGATCCAATTTTGTTTTCTAAAATCGTAATCTACATGAATGAAACTATATAATTTCATGCCAAACTCAAAATAATTGGGATCAAAAAATTTAATCTTTTTTATCATGGCTCACTCTTCGTTTTGAGTTCAGGATTTTGCCTATTCTGAGATTCTTCTCTATAGAATCTGTAATTCTAGACCAATCGCTTCGAAATCTGGAACATTTATAGTATATAGTATGTCTAATCGATCGATGCTATCAGCAATTTTTTATCTCCATTATTTATATGAGTTTTTGACTCCCCACTTCCCGCTCCGCTTCCGGGCTGAATTTTTATTTTCTCGATATCTTGAAAAATATCCTCCAGATCCAATTTTGTTTTCTAAAATCGTAATCTACATGAATGAGACTATATAATTTCATGCCAAACTCAAAATAATTGGGATCAAAAAATTTAATTTTTTTTATCATGGCTCACTCTTCGTTTTGAATTCAGGATTTTGCCTATTCTGAGATTCTTCTCTATAGAATCTGTAATTCTAGACCAATCGCTTTGAAATTTGAAACATTCATAGTATATAGTATGTCTAATCGATCGATGCTATCAGCAATTTTTTATCTCCATTATTTATATGAGTTTTTGACTCCCCGCTTCCCGCTCCGCTTCCGGGCTGAATTTTTATTTTCTCGATATCTTGAAAAATATCCTCCAGATCCAATTTTGTTTTCTAAAATCGTAATCTACATGAATGAAACTATATAATTTCATGCCAAACTCAAAATAATTGGGATCAAAAAATTTAATCTTTTTTATCATGGCTCACTCTTCGTTTTGAGTTCAGGATTTTGCCTATTCTGAGATTCTTCTCTATAGAATCTGTAATTCTAGACCAATCGCTTCGAAATCTGGAACATTTATAGTATATAGTATGTCTAATCGATCGATGCTATCAGCAATTTTTTATCTCCATTATTTATATGAGTTTTTGACTCCCCGCTTCCCGCTCCGCTTCCGGGCTGAATTTTTATTTTCTCGATATCTTGAAAAATATCCTCCAGATCCAATTTTGTTTTCTAAAATCGTAATCTACATGAATGAGACTATATAATTTCATGCCAAACTCAAAATAATTGCGATCAAAAAATTTAATTTTTTTTATCATGGCTCACTCTTCGTTTTGAGTTCAGGATTTTGCCTATTCTGAGATTCTTCTCTATAGAATCTGTAATTCTAGACCAATCGCTTCGAAATCTGGAACATTTATAGTATATAGTATGTCTAATCGATCGATGCTATCAGCAATTTTTTATCTCCATTATTTATATGAGTTTTTGACTCCCCGCTTCCCGCTCCGCTTCCGGGCTGAATTTTTATTTTCTCGATATCTTGAAAAATATCCTCCAGATCCAATTTTGTTTTCTAAAATCGTAATCTACATGAATGAGACTATATAATTTCATGCCAAACTCAAAATAATTGGGATCAAAAAATTTAATTTTTTTTATCATGGCTCACTCTTCGTTTTGAATTCAGGATTTTGCCTATTCTGAGATTCTTCTCTATAGAATCTGTAATTCTAGACCAATCGCTTTGAAATTTGAAACATTCATAGTATATAGTATGTCTAATCGATCGATGCTATCAGCAATTTTTTATCTCCATTATTTATATGAGTTTTTGACTCCCCGCTTCCCGCTCCGCTTCCGGGCTGAATTTTTATTTTCTCGATATCTTGAAAAATATCCTCCAGATCCAATTTTGTTTTCTAAAATCGTAATCTACATGAATGAAACTATATAATTTCATGCCAAACTCAAAATAATTGGGATCAAAAAATTTAATCTTTTTTATCATGGCTCACTCTTCGTTTTGAGTTCAGGATTTTGCCTATTCTGAGATTCTTCTCTATAGAATCTGTAATTCTAGACCAATCGCTTCGAAATCTGGAACATTTATAGTATATAGTATGTCTAATCGATCGATGCTATCAGCAATTTTTTATCTCCATTATTTATATGAGTTTTTGACTCCCCGCTTCCCGCTCCGCTTCCGGGCTGAATTTTTATTTTCTCGATATCTTGAAAAATATCCTCCAGATCCAATTTTGTTTTCTAAAATCGTAATCTACATGAATGAGACTATATAATTTCATGCCAAACTCAAAATAATTGGGATCAAAAAATTTAATTTTTTTTATCATGGCTCACTCTTCGTTTTGAATTCAGGATTTTGCCTATTCTGAGATTCTTCTCTATAGAATCTGTAATTCTAGACCAATCGCTTTGAAATTTGAAACATTCATAGTATATAGTATGTCTAATCGATCGATGCTATCAGCAATTTTTTATCTCCATTATTTATATGAGTTTTTGACTCCCCGCTTCCCGCTCCGCTTCCGGGCTGAATTTTTATTTTCTCGATATCTTGAAAAATATCCTCCAGATCCAATTTTGTTTTCTAAAGTCGTAATCTACATGAATTAAACTATATAATTTCATGCCAAACTCAAAATAATTAGGATCAAAAAATTTAATCTTTTTTATCATGGCTCACTCTTCGTTTTGAGTTCAGGATTTTGCCTATTCTGAGATTCTTCTCTATAGAATCTGTAATTCTAGACCAATCGCTTCGAAATCTGGAACATTTATAGTATATAGTATGTCTAATCGATCGATGCTATCAGCAATTTTTTATCTCCATTATTTATATGAGTTTTTGACTCCCCGCTTCCCGCTCCGCTTCCGGGCTGAATTTTTATTTTCTCGATATCTTGAAAAATATCCTCCAGATCCAATTTTGTTTTCTAAAGTCGTAATCTACATGAATTAAACTATATAATTTCATGCCAAACTCAAAATAATTAGGATCAAAAAATTTAATCTTTTTTATCATGGCTCACTCTTCGTTTTGAGTTCAGGATTTTGCCTATTCTGAGATTCTTCTCTATAGAATCTGTAATTCTAGACCAATCGCTTCGAAATCTGGAACATTTATAGTATATAGTATGTCTAATCGATCGATGCTATCAGCAATTTTTTATCTCCATTATTTATATGAGTTTTTGACTCCCCGCTTCCCGCTCCGCTTCCGGGCTGAATTTTTATTTTCTCGATATCTTGAAAAATATCCTCCAGATCCAATTTTGTTTTCTAAAATCGTAATCTACATGAATGAGACTATATAATTTCATGCCAAACTCAAAATAATTGGGATCAAAAAATTTAATTTTTTTTATCATGGCTCACTCTTCGTTTTGAATTCAGGATTTTGCCTATTCTGAGATTCTTCTCTATAGAATCTGTAATTCTAGACCAATCGCTTTGAAATTTGAAACATTCATAGTATATAGTATGTCTAATCGATCGATGCTATCAGCAATTTTTTATCTCCATTATTTATATGAGTTTTTGACTCCCCGCTTCCCGCTCCGCTTCCGGGCTGAATTTTTATTTTCTCGATATCTTGAAAAATATCCTCCAGATCCAATTTTGTTTTCTAAAGTCGTAATCTACATGAATTAAACTATATAATTTCATGCCAAACTCAAAATAATTGGGATCAAAAAATTTAATCTTTTTTATCATGGCTCACTCTTCGTTTTGAGTTCAGGATTTTGCCTATTCTGAGATTCTTCTCTATAGAATCTGTAATTCTAGACCAATCGCTTCGAAATCTGGAACATTTATAGTATATAGTATGTCTAATCGATCGATGCTATCAGCAATTTTTTATCTCCATTATTTATATGAGTTTTTGACTCCCCGCTTCCCGCTCCGCTTCCGGGCTGAATTTTTATTTTCTCGATATCTTGAAAAATATCCTCCAGATCCAATTTTGTTTTCTAAAGTCGTAATCTACATGAATTAAACTATATAATTTCATGCCAAACTCAAAATAATTGGGATCAAAAAATTTAATCTTTTTTATCATGGCTCACTCTTCGTTTTGAGTTCAGGATTTTGCCTATTCTGAGATTCTTCTCTATAGAATCTGTAATTCTAGACCAATCGCTTCGAAATCTGGAACATTTATAGTATATAGTATGTCTAATCGATCGATGCTATCAGCAATTTTTTATCTCCATTATTTATATGAGTTTTTGACTCCCCGCTTCCCGCTCCGCTTCCGGGCTGAATTTTTGTTTTCTCGATATCTTGAAAAATATCCTCCAGATCCAATTTTGTTTTCTAAAATCGTAATCTACATGAATGAGACTATATAATTTCATGCCAAACTCAAAGTAATTGGGATCAAAAAATTTAATTTTTTTTATCATGGCTCACTCTTCGTTTTGAATTCAGGATTTTGCCTATTCTGAGATTCTTCTCTATAGAATCTGTAATTCTAGACCAATCGCTTTGAAATTTGAAACATTCATAGTATATAGTATGTCTAATCGATCGATGCTATCAGCAATTTTTTATCTCCATTATTTATATGAGTTTTTGACTCCCCGCTTCCCGCTCCGCTTCCGGGCTGAATTTTTATTTTCTCGATATCTTGAAAAATATCCTCCAGATCCAATTTTGTTTTCTAAAATCGTAATCTACATGAATGAGACTATATAATTTCATGCCAAACTCAAAATAATTGGGATCAAAAAATTTAATTTTTTTTATCATGGCTCACTCTTCGTTTTGAGTTCAGGATTTTGCCTATTCTGAGATTCTTCTCTATAGAATCTGTAATTCTAGACCAATCGCTTCGAAATCTGGAACATTTATAGTATATAGTATGTCTAATCGATCGATGCTATCAGCAATTTTTTATCTCCATTATTTATATGAGTTTTTGACTCCCCGCTTCCCGCTCCGCTTCCGGGCTGAATTTTTATTTTCTCGATATCTTGAAAAATATCCTCCAGATCCAATTTTGTTTTCTAAAGTCGTAATCTACATGAATTAAACTATATAATTTCATGTCAAACTCAAAATAATTAGGATCAAAAAATTTAATCTTTTTTATCATGGCTCACTCTTCGTTTTGAGTTCAGGATTTTGCCTATTCTGAGATTCTTCTCTATAGAATCTGTAATTCTAGACCAATCGCTTCGAAATCTGGAACATTTATAGTATATAGTATGTCTAATCGATCGATGCTATCAGCAATTTTTTATCTCCATTATTTATATGAGTTTTTGACTCCCCGCTTCCCGCTCCGCTTCCGGGCTGAATTTTTATTTTCTCGATATCTTGAAAAATATCCTCCAGATCCAATTTTGTTTTCTAAAATCGTAATCTACATGAATGAGACTATATAATTTCATGCCAAACTCAAAATAATTGGGATCAAAAAATTTAATTTTTTTTATCATGGCTCACTCTTCGTTTTGAGTTCAGGATTTTGCCTATTCTGAGATTCTTCTCTATAGAATCTGTAATTCTAGACCAATCGCTTCGAAATCTGGAACATTTATAGTATATAGTATGTCTAATCGATCGATGCTATCAGCAATTTTTTATCTCCATTATTTATATGAGTTTTTGACTCCCCGCTTCCCGCTCCGCTTCCGGGCTGAATTTTTATTTTCTCGATATCTTGAAAAATATCCTCCAGATCCAATTTTGTTTTCTAAAGTCGTAATCTACATGAATTAAACTATATAATTTCATGCCAAACTCAAAATAATTGGGATCAAAAAATTTAATCTTTTTTATCATGGCTCACTCTTCGTTTTGAGTTCAGGATTTTGCCTATTCTGAGATTCTTCTCTATAGAATCTGTAATTCTAGACCAATCGCTTCGAAATCTGGAACATTTATAGTATATAGTATGTCTAATCGATCGATGCTATCAGCAATTTTTTATCTCCATTATTTATATGAGTTTTTGACTCCCCGCTTCCCGCTCCGCTTCCGGGCTGAATTTTTATTTTCTCGATATCTTGAAAAATATCCTCCAGATCCAATTTTGTTTTCTAAAATCGTAATCTACATGAATGAGACTATATAATTTCATGCCAAACTTAAAATAATTGGGATCAAAAAATTTAATTTTTTTTATCATGGCTCACTCTTCGTTTTGAATTCAGGATTTTGCCTATTCTGAGATTCTTCTCTATAGAATCTGTAATTCTAGACCAATCGCTTTGAAATTTGAAACATTCATAGTATATAGTATGTCTAATCGATCGATGCTATCAGCAATTTTTTATCTCCATTATTTATATGAGTTTTTGACTCCCCGCTTCCCGCTCCGCTTCCGGGCTGAATTTTTATTTTCTCGATATCTTGAAAAATATCCTCCAGATCCAATTTTGTTTTCTAAAATCGTAATCTACATGAATGAGACTATATAATTTCATGCCAAACTCAAAATAATTGGGATCAAAAAATTTAATTTTTTTTATCATGGCTCACTCTTCGTTTTGAGTTCAGGATTTTGCCTATTCTGAGATTCTTCTCTATAGAATCTGTAATTCTAGACCAATCGCTTCGAAATCTGGAACATTTATAGTATATAGTATGTCTAATCGATCGATGCTATCAGCAATTTTTTATCTCCATTATTTATATGAGTTTTTGACTCCCCGCTTCCCGCTCCGCTTCCGGGCTGAATTTTTATTTTCTCGATATCTTGAAAAATATCCTCCAGATCCAATTTTGTTTTCTAAAGTCGTAATCTACATGAATTAAACTATATAATTTCATGCCAAACTCAAAATAATTGGGATCAAAAAATTTAATCTTTTTTATCATGGCTCACTCTTCGTTTTGAGTTCAGGATTTTGCCTATTCTGAGATTCTTCTCTATAGAATCTGTAATTCTAGACCAATCGCTTCGAAATCTGGAACATTTATAGTATATAGTATGTCTAATCGATCGATGCTATCAGCAATTTTTTATCTCCATTATTTATATGAGTTTTTGACTCCCCGCTTCCCGCTCCGCTTCCGGGCTGAATTTTTATTTTCTCGATATCTTGAAAAATATCCTCCAGATCCAATTTTGTTTTCTAAAATCGTAATCTACATGAATGAAACTATATAATTTCATGCCAAACTCAAAATAATTGGGATCAAAAAATTTAATTTTTTTTATCATGTCTCACTCTTCGTTTTGAGTTCAGGATTTTGCCTATTCTGAGATTCTTCTCTATAGAATCTGTAATTCTAGACCAATCGCTTTGAAATCTGGAACATTTATAGTATATAGTATGTCTAATCGATCGATGCTATCAGCAATTTTTTATCTCCATTATTTATATGAGTTTTTGACTCCCCGCTTCCCGCTCCGCTTCCGGGCTGAATTTTTATTTTCTCGATATCTTGAAAAATATCCTCCAGATCCAATTTTGTTTTCTAAAATCGTAATCTACATGAATGAAACTATATAATTTCATGCCAAACTCAAAATAATTGGGATCAAAAAATTTAATTTTTTTTATCATGGCTCACTCTTCGTTTTGAATTCAGGATTTTGCCTATTCTGAGATTCTTCTCTATAGAATCTGTAATTCTAGACCAATCGCTTCGAAATCTGGAACATTTATAGTATATAGTATGTCTAATCGATCGATGCTATCAGCAATTTTTTATCTCCATTATTTATATGAGTTTTTGACTCCCCGCTTCCCGCTCCGCTTCCGGGCTGAATTTTTATTTTCTCGATATCTTGAAAAATATCCTCCAGATCCAATTTTGTTTTCTAAAATCGTAATCTACATGAATGAAACTATATAATTTCATGCCAAACTCAAAATAATTGGGATCAAAAAATTTAATTTTTTTTATCATGGCTCACTCTTCGTTTTGAATTCAGGATTTTGCCTATTCTGAGATTCTTCTCTATAGAATCTGTAATTCTAGACCAATCGCTTCGAAATCTGGAACATTTATAGTATATAGTATGTCTAATCGATCGATGCTATCAGCAATTTTTTATCTCCATTATTTATATGAGTTTTTGACTCCCCGCTTCCCGCTCCGCTTCCGGGCTGAATTTTTATTTTCTCGATATCTTGAAAAATATCCTCCAGATCCAATTTTGTTTTCTAAAATCGTAATCTACATGAATTAAACTATATAATTTCATGCCAAACTCAAAATAATTGGGATCAAAAAATTTAATTTTTTTTATCATGGCTCACTCTTCGTTTTGAGTTCAGGATTTTGCCTATTCTGAGATTCTTCTCTATAGAATCTGTAATTCTAGACCAATCGCTTCGAAATCTGGAACATTTATAGTATATAGTATGTCTAATCGATCGATGCTATCAGCAATTTTTTATCTCCATTATTTATATGAGTTTTTGACTCCCCGCTTCCCGCTCCGCTTCCGGGCTGAATTTTTATTTTCTCGATATCTTGAAAAATATCCTCCAGATCCAATTTTGTTTTCTAAAATCGTAATCTACATGAATGAAACTATATAATTTCATGCCAAACTCAAAATAATTGGGATCAAAAAATTTAATTTTTTTTATCATGGCTCACTCTTCGTTTTGAGTTCAGGATTTTGCCTATTCTGAGATTCTTCTCTATAGAATCTGTAATTCTAGACCAATCGCTTTGAAATCTGGAACATTTATAGTATATAGTATGTCTAATCGATCGATGCTATCAGCAATTTTTTATCTCCATTATTTATATGAGTTTTTGACTCCCCGCTTCCCGCTCCGCTTCCGGGCTGAATTTTTATTTTCTCGATATCTTGAAAAATATCCTCCAGATCCAATTTTGTTTTCTAAAATCGTAATCTACATGAATGAAACTATATAATTTCATGCCAAACTCAAAATAATTGGGATCAAAAAATTTAATTTTTTTTATCATGGCTCACTCTTCGTTTTGAATTCAGGATTTTGCCTATTCTGAGATTCTTCTCTATAGAATCTGTAATTCTAGACCAATCGCTTCGAAATCTGGAACATTTATAGTATATAGTATGTCTAATCGATCGATGCTATCAGCAATTTTTTATCTCCATTATTTATATGAGTTTTTGACTCCCCGCTTCCCGCTCCGCTTCCGGGCTGAATTTTTATTTTCTCGATATCTTGAAAAATATCCTCCAGATCCAATTTTGTTTTCTAAAATCGTAATCTACATGAATGAAACTATATAATTTCATGCCAAACTCAAAATAATTGGGATCAAAAAATTTAATTTTTTTTATCATGGCTCACTCTTCGTTTTGAATTCAGGATTTTGCCTATTCTGAGATTCTTCTCTATAGAATCTGTAATTCTAGACCAATCGCTTTGAAATCTGGAACATTTATAGTATATAGTATGTCTAATCGATCGATGCTATCAGCAATTTTTTATCTCCATTATTTATATGAGTTTTTGACTCCCCGCTTCCCGCTCCGCTTCCGGGCTGAATTTTTATTTTCTCGATATCTTGAAAAATATCCTCCAGATCCAATTTTGTTTTCTAAAGTCGTAATCTACATGAATTAAACTATATAATTTCATGCCAAACTCAAAATAATTGGGATCAAAAAATTTAATTTTTTTTATCATGGCTCACTCTTCGTTTTGAGTTCAGGATTTTGCCTATTCTGAGATTCTTCTCTATAGAATCTGTAATTCTAGACCAATCGCTTTGAAATCTGGAACATTTATAGTATATAGTATGTCTAATCGATCGATGCTATCAGCAATTTTTTATCTCCATTATTTATATGAGTTTTTGACTCCCCGCTTCCCGCTCCGCTTCCGGGCTGAATTTTTATTTTCTCGATATCTTGAAAAATATCCTCCAGATCCAATTTTGTTTTCTAAAGTCGTAATCTACATGAATTAAACTATATAATTTCATGCCAAACTCAAAATAATTGGGATCAAAAAATTTAATTTTTTTTATCATGGCTCACTCTTCGTTTTGAGTTCAGGATTTTGCCTATTCTGAGATTCTTCTCTATAGAATCTGTAATTCTAGACCAATCGCTTCGAAATCTGGAACATTTATAGTATATAGTATGTCTAATCGATCGATGCTATCAGCAATTTTTTATCTCCATTATTTATATGAGTTTTTGACTCCCCGCTTCCCGCTCCGCTTCCGGGCTGAATTTTTATTTTCTCGATATCTTGAAAAATATCCTCCAGATCCAATTTTGTTTTCTAAAATCGTAATCTACATGAATGAAACTATATAATTTCATGCCAAACTCAAAATAATTGGGATCAAAAAATTTAATTTTTTTTATCATGGCTCACTCTTCGTTTTGAGTTCAGGATTTTGCCTATTCTGAGATTCTTCTCTATAGAATCTGTAATTCTAGACCAATCGCTTTGAAATCTGGAACATTTATAGTATATAGTATGTCTAATCGATCGATGCTATCAGCAATTTTTTATCTCCATTATTTATATGAGTTTTTGACTCCCCGCTTCCCGCTCCGCTTCCGGGCTGAATTTTTATTTTCTCGATATCTTGAAAAATATCCTCCAGATCCAATTTTGTTTTCTAAAGTCGTAATCTACATGAATTAGACTATATAATTTCATGCCAAACTCAAAATAATTGGGATCAAAAAATTTAATTTTTTTTATCATGGCTCACTCTTCGTTTTGAGTTCAGGATTTTGCCTATTCTGAGATTCATCTCTATAGAATCTGTAATTCTAGACCAATCGCTTTGAAATCTGGAACATTTATAGTATATAGTATGTCTAATCGATCGATGCTATCAGCAATTTTTTATCTCCATTATTTATATGAGTTTTTGACTCCCCGCTTCCCGCTCCGCTTCCGGGCTGAATTTTTATTTTCTCGATATCTTGAAAAATATCCTCCAGATCCAATTTTGTTTTCTAAAATCGTAATCTACATGAATGAAACTATATAATTTCATGCCAAACTCAAAATAATTGGGATCAAAAAATTTAATTTTTTTTATCATGGCTCACTCTTCGTTTTGAGTTCAGGATTTTGCCTATTCTGAGATTCTTCTCTATAGAATCTGTAATTCTAGACCAATCGCTTTGAAATCTGGAACATTTATAGTATATAGTATGTCTAATCGATCGATGCTATCAGCAATTTTTTATCTCCATTATTTATATGAGTTTTTGACTCCCCGCTTCCCGCTCCGCTTCCGGGCTGAATTTTTATTTTCTCGATATCTTGAAAAATATCCTCCAGATCCAATTTTGTTTTCTAAAGTCGTAATCTACATGAATTAAACTATATAATTTCATGCCAAACTCAAAATAATTGGGATCAAAAAATTTAATTTTTTTTATCATGGCTCACTCTTCGTTTTGAGTTCAGGATTTTGCCTATTCTGAGATTCTTCTCTATAGAATCTGTAATTCTAGACCAATCGCTTTGAAATCTGGAACATTTATAGTATATAGTATGTCTAATCGATCGATGCTATCAGCAATTTTTTATCTCCATTATTTATATGAGTTTTTGACTCCCCGCTTCCCGCTCCGCTTCCGGGCTGAATTTTTATTTTCTCGATATCTTGAAAAATATCCTCCAGATCCAATTTTGTTTTCTAAAATCGTAATCTACATGAATGAAACTATATAATTTCATGCCAAACTCAAAATAATTGGGATCAAAAAATTTAATTTTTTTTATCATGGCTCACTCTTCGTTTTGAATTCAGGATTTTGCCTATTCTGAGATTCTTCTCTATAGAATCTGTAATTCTAGACCAATCGCTTCGAAATCTGGAACATTTATAGTATATAGTATGTCTAATCGATCGATGCTATCAGCAATTTTTTATCTCCATTATTTATATGAGTTTTTGACTCCCCGCTTCCCGCTCCGCTTCCGGGCTGAATTTTTATTTTCTCGATATCTTGAAAAATATCCTCCAGATCCAATTTTGTTTTCTAAAATCGTAATCTACATGAATGAAACTATATAATTTCATGCCAAACTCAAAATAATTGGGATCAAAAAATTTAATTTTTTTTATCATGGCTCACTCTTCGTTTTGAATTCAGGATTTTGCCTATTCTGAGATTCTTCTCTATAGAATCTGTAATTCTAGACCAATCGCTTCGAAATCTGGAACATTTATAGTATATAGTATGTCTAATCGATCGATGCTATCAGCAATTTTTTATCTCCATTATTTATATGAGTTTTTGACTCCCCGCTTCCCGCTCCGCTTCCGGGCTGAATTTTTATTTTCTCGATATCTTGAAAAATATCCTCCAGATCCAATTTTGTTTTCTAAAGTCGTAATCTACATGAATTAAACTATATAATTTCATGCCAAACTCAAAATAATTGGGATCAAAAAATTTAATTTTTTTTATCATGGCTCACTCTTCGTTTTGAGTTCAGGATTTTGCCTATTCTGAGATTCTTCTCTATAGAATCTGTAATTCTAGACCAATCGCTTTGAAATTTGAAACATTCATAGTATATAGTATGTCTAATCGATCGATGCTATCATCAATTTTTTATCTCCATTATTTATATGAGTTTTTGACTCCCCGCTTCCCGCTCCGCTTCCGGGCTGAATTTTTATTTTCTCGATATCTTGAAAAATATCCTCCAGATCCAATTTTGTTTTCTAAAATCGTAATCTACATGAATGAAACTATATAATTTCATGCCAAACTCAAAATAATTGGGATCAAAAAATTTAATTTTTTTTATCATGGCTCACTCTTCGTTTTGAATTCAGGATTTTGCCTATTCTGAGATTCTTCTCTATAGAATCTGTAATTCTAGACCAATCGCTTTGAAATTTGAAACATTCATAGTATATAGTATGTCTAATCGATCGATGCTATCAGCAATTTTTTATCTCCATTATTTATATGAGTTTTTGACTCCCCGCTTCCCGCTCCGCTTCCGGGCTGAATTTTTATTTTCTCGATATCTTGAAAAATATCCTCCAGATCCAATTTTGTTTTCTAAAATCGTAATCTACATGAATGAAACTATATAATTTCATGCCAAACTCAAAATAATTGGGATCAAAAAATTTAATTTTTTTTATCATGGCTCACTCTTCGTTTTGAATTCAGGATTTTGCCTATTCTGAGATTCTTCTCTATAGAATCTGTAATTCTAGACCAATCGCTTCGAAATCTGGAACATTTATAGTATATAGTATGTCTAATCGATCGATGCTATCAGCAATTTTTTATCTCCATTATTTATATGAGTTTTTGACTCCCCGCTTCCCGCTCCGCTTCCGGGCTGAATTTTTATTTTCTCGATATCTTGAAAAATATCCTCCAGATCCAATTTTGTTTTCTAAAATCGTAATCTACATGAATGAAACTATATAATTTCATGCCAAACTCAAAATAATTGGGATCAAAAAATTTAATTTTTTTTATCATGGCTCACTCTTCGTTTTGAATTCAGGATTTTGCCTATTCTGAGATTCTTCTCTATAGAATCTGTAATTCTAGACCAATCGCTTCGAAATCTGGAACATTTATAGTATATAGTATGTCTAATCGATCGATGCTATCAGCAATTTTTTATCTCCATTATTTATATGAGTTTTTGACTCCCCGCTTCCCGCTCCGCTTCCGGGCTGAATTTTTATTTTCTCGATATCTTGAAAAATATCCTCCAGATCCAATTTTGTTTTCTAAAATCGTAATCTACATGAATGAAACTATATAATTTCATGCCAAACTCAAAATAATTGGGATCAAAAAATTTAATTTTTTTTATCATGGCTCACTCTTCGTTTTGAATTCAGGATTTTGCCTATTCTGAGATTCTTCTCTATAGAATCTGTAATTCTAGACCAATCGCTTTGAAATTTGAAACATTCATAGTATATAGTATGTCTAATCGATCGATGCTATCAGCAATTTTTCATCTCCATTATTTATATGAGTTTTTGACTCCCCGCTTCCCGCTCCGCTTCCGGGCTGAATTTTTATTTTCTCGATATCTTGAAAAATATCCTCCAGATCCAATTTTGTTTTCTAAAATCGTAATCTACATGAATGAAACTATATAATTTCATGCCAAACTCAAAATAATTGGGATCAAAAAATTTAATTTTTTTTATCATGGCTCACTCTTCGTTTTGAATTCAGGATTTTGCCTATTCTGAGATTCTTCTCTATAGAATCTGTAATTCTAGACCAATCGCTTCGAAATCTGGAACATTTATAGTATATAGTATGTCTAATCGATCGATGCTATCAGCAATTTTTTATCTCCATTATTTATATGAGTTTTTGACTCCCCGCTTCCCGCTCCGCTTCCGGGCTGAATTTTTATTTTCTCGATATCTTGAAAAATATCCTCCAGATCCAATTTTGTTTTCTAAAATCGTAATCTACATGAATGAAACTATATAATTTCATGCCAAACTCAAAATAATTGGGATCAAAAAATTTAATTTTTTTTATCATGGCTCACTCTCCGTTTTGAATTCAGGATTTTGCCTATTCTGAGATTCTTCTCTATAGAATCTGTAATTCTAGACCAATCGCTTCGAAATCTGGAACATTTATAGTATATAGTATGTCTAATCGATCGATGCTATCAGCAATTTTTTATCTCCATTATTTATATGAGTTTTTGACTCCCCGCTTCCCGCTCCGCTTCCGGGCTGAATTTTTATTTTCTCGATATCTTGAAAAATATCCTCCAGATCCAATTTTGTTTTCTAAAGTCGTAATCTACATGAATTAAACTATATAATTTCATGCCAAACTCAAAATAATTGGGATCAAAAAATTTAATTTTTTTTATCATGGCTCACTCTTCGTTTTGAGTTCAGGATTTTGCCTATTCTGAGATTCTTCTCTATAGAATCTGTAATTCTAGACCAATCGCTTTGAAATTTGAAACATTCATAGTATATAGTATGTCTAATCGATCGATGCTATCAGCAATTTTTTATCTCCATTATTTATATGAGTTTTTGACTCCCCGCTTCCCGCTCCGCTTCCGGGCTGAATTTTTATTTTCTCGATATCTTGAAAAATATCCTCCAGATCCAATTTTGTTTTCTAAAATCGTAATCTACATGAATGAAACTATATAATTTCATGCCAAACTCAAAATAATTGGGATCAAAAAATTTAATTTTTTTTATCATGGCTCACTCTTCGTTTTGAATTCAGGATTTTGCCTATTCTGAGATTCTTCTCTATAGAATCTGTAATTCTAGACCAATCGCTTCGAAATCTGGAACATTTATAGTATATAGTATGTCTAATCGATCGATGCTATCAGCAATTTTTTATCTCCATTATTTATATGAGTTTTTGACTCCCCGCTTCCCGCTCCGCTTCCGGGCTGAATTTTTATTTTCTCGATATCTTGAAAAATATCCTCCAGATCCAATTTTGTTTTCTAAAATCGTAATCTACATGAATGAAACTATATAATTTCATGCCAAACTCAAAATAATTGGGATCAAAAAATTTAATTTTTTTTATCATGGCTCACTCTTCGTTTTGAATTCAGGATTTTGCCTATTCTGAGATTCTTCTCTATAGAATCTGTAATTCTAGACCAATCGCTTTGAAATTTGAAACATTCATAGTATATAGTATGTCTAATCGATCGATGCTATCAGCAATTTTTTATCTCCATTATTTATATGAGTTTTTGACTCCCCGCTTCCCGCTCCGCTTCCGGGCTGAATTTTTATTTTCTCGATATCTTGAAAAATATCCTCCAGATCCAATTTTGTTTTCTAAAATCGTAATCTACATGAATGAAACTATATAATTTCATGCCAAACTCAAAATAATTGGGATCAAAAAATTTAATTTTTTTTATCATGGCTCACTCTTCGTTTTGAATTCAGGATTTTGCCTATTCTGAGATTCTTCTCTATAGAATCTGTAATTCTAGACCAATCGCTTCGAAATCTGGAACATTTATAGTATATAGTATGTCTAATCGATCGATGCTATCAGCAATTTTTTATCTCCATTATTTATATGAGTTTTTGACTCCCCGCTTCCCGCTCCGCTTCCGGGCTGAATTTTTATTTTCTCGATATCTTGAAAAATATCCTCCAGATCCAATTTTGTTTTCTAAAATCGTAATCTACATGAATGAAACTATATAATTTCATGCCAAACTCAAAATAATTGGGATCAAAAAATTTAATTTTTTTTATCATGGCTCACTCTTCGTTTTGAATTCAGGATTTTGCCTATTCTGAGATTCTTCTCTATAGAATCTGTAATTCTAGACCAATCGCTTCGAAATCTGGAACATTTATAGTATATAGTATGTCTAATCGATCGATGCTATCAGCAATTTTTTATCTCCATTATTTATATGAGTTTTTGACTCCCCGCTTCCCGCTCCGCTTCCGGGCTGAATTTTTATTTTCTCGATATCTTGAAAAATATCCTCCAGATCCAATTTTGTTTTCTAAAATCGTAATCTACATGAATGAAACTATATAATTTCATGCCAAACTCAAAATAATTGGGATCAAAAAATTTAATTTTTTTTATCATGGCTCACTCTTCGTTTTGAATTCAGGATTTTGCCTATTCTGAGATTCTTCTCTATAGAATCTGTAATTCTAGACCAATCGCTTTGAAATTTGAAACATTCATAGTATATAGTATGTCTAATCGATCGATGCTATCAGCAATTTTTTATCTCCATTATTTATATGAGTTTTTGACTCCCCGCTTCCCGCTCCGCTTCCGGGCTGAATTTTTATTTTCTCGATATCTTGAAAAATATCCTCCAGATCCAATTTTGTTTTCTAAAATCGTAATCTACATGAATGAAACTATATAATTTCATGCCAAACTCAAAATAATTGGGATCAAAAAATTTAATTTTTTTTATCATGGCTCACTCTTCGTTTTGAATTCAGGATTTTGCCTATTCTGAGATTCTTCTCTATAGAATCTGTAATTCTAGACCAATCGCTTTGAAATTTGAAACATTCATAGTATATAGTATGTCTAATCGATCGATGCTATCAGCAATTTTTTATCTCCATTATTTATATGAGTTTTTGACTCCCCGCTTCCCGCTCCGCTTCCGGGCTGAATTTTTATTTTCTCGATATCTTGAAAAATATCCTCCAGATCCAATTTTGTTTTCTAAAATCGTAATCTACATGAATGAAACTATATAATTTCATGCCAAACTCAAAATAAATGGGATCAAAAAATTTAATTTTTTTTATCATGGCTCACTCTTCGTTTTGAATTCAGGATTTTGCCTATTCTGAGATTCTTCTCTATAGAATCTGTAATTCTAGACCAATCGCTTCGAAATCTGGAACATTTATAGTATATAGTATGTCTAATCGATCGATGCTATCAGCAATTTTTTATCTCCATTATTTATATGAGTTTTTGACTCCCCGCTTCCCGCTCCGCTTCCGGGCTGAATTTTTATTTTCTCGATATCTTGAAAAATATCCTCCAGATCCAATTTTGTTTTCTAAAATCGTAATCTACATGAATGAAACTATATAATTTCATGCCAAACTCAAAATAATTGGGATCAAAAAATTTAATTTTTTTTATCATGGCTCACTCTTCGTTTTGAATTCAGGATTTTGCCTATTCTGAGATTCTTCTCTATAGAATCTGTAATTCTAGACCAATCGCTTTGAAATTTGAAACATTCATAGTATATAGTATGTCTAATCGATCGATGCTATCAGCAATTTTTTATCTCCATTATTTATATGAGTTTTTGACTCCCCGCTTCCCGCTCCGCTTCCGGGCTGAATTTTTATTTTCTCGATATCTTGAAAAATATCCTCCAGATCCAATTTTGTTTTCTAAAATCGTAATCTACATGAATGAAACTATATAATTTCATGCCAAACTCAAAATAATTGGGATCAAAAAATTTAATTTTTTTTATCATGGCTCACTCTTCGTTTTGAATTCAGGATTTTGCCTATTCTGAGATTCTTCTCTATAGAATCTGTAATTCTAGACCAATCGCTTCGAAATCTGGAACATTTATAGTATATAGTATGTCTAATCGATCGATGCTATCAGCAATTTTTTATCTCCATTATTTATATGAGTTTTTGACTCCCCGCTTCCCGCTCCGCTTCCGGGCTGAATTTTTATTTTCTCGATATCTTGAAAAATATCCTCCAGATCCAATTTTGTTTTCTAAAATCGTAATCTACATGAATGAAACTATATAATTTCATGCCAAACTCAAAATAATTGGGATCAAAAAATTTAATTTTTTTTATCATGGCTCACTCTTCGTTTTGAATTCAGGATTTTGCCTATTCTGAGATTCTTCTCTATAGAATCTGTAATTCTAGACCAATCGCTTCGAAATCTGGAACATTTATAGTATATAGTATGTCTAATCGATCGATGCTATCAGCAATTTTTTATCTCCATTATTTATATGAGTTTTTGACTCCCCGCTTCCCGCTCCGCTTCCGGGCTGAATTTTTATTTTCTCGATATCTTGAAAAATATCCTCCAGATCCAATTTTGTTTTCTAAAATCGTAATCTACATGAATGAAACTATATAATTTCATGCCAAACTCAAAATAATTGGGATCAAAAAATTTAATTTTTTTTATCATGGCTCACTCTTCGTTTTGAATTCAGGATTTTGCCTATTCTGAGATTCTTCTCTATAGAATCTGTAATTCTAGACCAATCGCTTTGAAATTTGAAACATTCATAGTATATAGTATGTCTAATCGATCGATGCTATCAGCAATTTTTTATCTCCATTATTTATATGAGTTTTTGACTCCCCGCTTCCCGCTCCGCTTCCGGGCTGAATTTTTATTTTCTCGATATCTTGAAAAATATCCTCCAGATCCAATTTTGTTTTCTAAAATCGTAATCTACATGAATGAAACTATATAATTTCATGCCAAACTCAAAATAATTGGGATCAAAAAATTTAATTTTTTTTATCATGGCTCACTCTTCGTTTTGAATTCAGGATTTTGCCTATTCTGAGATTCTTCTCTATAGAATCTGTAATTCTAGACCAATCGCTTTGAAATTTGAAACATTCATAGTATATAGTATGTCTAATCGATCGATGCTATCAGCAATTTTTTATCTCCATTATTTATATGAGTTTTTGACTCCCCGCTTCCCGCTCCGCTTCCGGGCTGAATTTTTATTTTCTCGATATCTTGAAAAATATCCTCCAGATCCAATTTTGTTTTCTAAAATCGTAATCTACATGAATGAAACTATATAATTTCATGCCAAACTCAAAATAATTGGGATCAAAAAATTTAATTTTTTTTATCATGGCTCACTCTTCGTTTTGAATTCAGGATTTTGCCTATTCTGAGATTCTTCTCTATAGAATCTGTAATTCTAGACCAATCGCTTCGAAATCTGGAACATTTATAGTATATAGTATGTCTAATCGATCGATGCTATCAGCAATTTTTTATCTCCATTATTTATATGAGTTTTTGACTCCCCGCTTCCCGCTCCGCTTCCGGGCTGAATTTTTATTTTCTCGATATCTTGAAAAATATCCTCCAGATCCAATTTTGTTTTCTAAAATCGTAATCTACATGAATGAAACTATATAATTTCATGCCAAACTCAAAATAATTGGGATCAAAAAATTTAATTTTTTTTATCATGGCTCACTCTTCGTTTTGAATTCAGGATTTTGCCTATTCTGAGATTCTTCTCTATAGAATCTGTAATTCTAGACCAATCGCTTTGAAATTTGGAACATTCATAGTATATAGTATGTCTAATCGATCGATGCTATCAGCAATTTTTTATCTCCATTATTTATATGAGTTTTTGACTCCCCGCTTCCCGCTCCGCTTCCGGGCTGAATTTTTATTTTCTCGATATCTTGAAAAATATCCTCCAGATCCAATTTTGTTTTCTAAAATCGTAATCTACATGAATGAAACTATATAATTTCATGCCAAACTCAAAATAATTGGGATCAAAAAATTTAATTTTTTTTATCATGGCTCACTCTTCGTTTTGAATTCAGGATTTTGCCTATTCTGAGATTCTTCTCTATAGAATCTGTAATTCTAGACCAATCGCTTTGAAATTTGAAACATTCATAGTATATAGTATGTCTAATCGATCGATGCTATCAGCAATTTTTTATCTCCATTATTTATATGAGTTTTTGACTCCCCGCTTCCCGCTCCGCTTCCGGGCTGAATTTTTATTTTCTCGATATCTTGAAAAATATCCTCCAGATCCAATTTTGTTTTCTAAAATCGTAATCTACATGAATGAAACTATATAATTTCATGCCAAACTCAAAATAATTGGGATCAAAAAATTTAATTTTTTTTATCATGGCTCACTCTTCGTTTTGAATTCAGGATTTTGCCTATTCTGAGATTCTTCTCTATAGAATCTGTAATTCTAGACCAATCGCTTCGAAATCTGGAACATTTATAGTATATAGTATGTCTAATCGATCGATGCTATCAGCAATTTTTTATCTCCATTATTTATATGAGTTTTTGACTCCCCGCTTCCCGCTCCGCTTCCGGGCTGAATTTTTATTTTCTCGATATCTTGAAAAATATCCTCCAGATCCAATTTTGTTTTCTAAAATCGTAATCTACATGAATGAAACTATATAATTTCATGCCAAACTCAAAATAATTGGGATCAAAAAATTTAATTTTTTTTATCATGGCTCACTCTTCGTTTTGAATTCAGGATTTTGCCTATTCTGAGATTCTTCTCTATAGAATCTGTAATTCTAGACCAATCGCTTTGAAATTTGAAACATTCATAGTATATAGTATGTCTAATCGATCGATGCTATCAGCAATTTTTTATCTCCATTATTTATATGAGTTTTTGACTCCCCGCTTCCCGCTCCGCTTCCGGGCTGAATTTTTATTTTCTCGATATCTTGAAAAATATCCTCCAGATCCAATTTTGTTTTCTAAAATCGTAATCTACATGAATGAAACTATATAATTTCATGCCAAACTCAAAATAATTGGGATCAAAAAATTTAATTTTTTTTATCATGGCTCACTCTTCGTTTTGAATTCAGGATTTTGCCTATTCTGAGATTCTTCTCTATAGAATCTGTAATTCTAGACCAATCGCTTCGAAATCTGGAACATTTATAGTATATAGTATGTCTAATCGATCGATGCTATCAGCAATTTTTTATCTCCATTATTTATATGAGTTTTTGACTCCCCGCTTCCCGCTCCGCTTCCGGGCTGAATTTTTATTTTCTCGATATCTTGAAAAATATCCTCCAGATCCAATTTTGTTTTCTAAAATCGTAATCTACATGAATGAAACTATATAATTTCATGCCAAACTCAAAATAATTGGGATCAAAAAATTTAATTTTTTTTATCATGGCTCACTCTTCGTTTTGAATTCAGGATTTTGCCTATTCTGAGATTCTTCTCTATAGAATCTGTAATTCTAGACCAATCGCTTCGAAATTTGAAACATTCATAGTATATAGTATGTCTAATCGATCGATGCTATCAGCAATTTTTTATCTCCATTATTTATATGAGTTTTTGACTCCCCGCTTCCCGCTCCGCTTCCGGGCTGAATTTTTATTTTCTCGATATCTTGAAAAATATCCTCCAGATCCAATTTTGTTTTCTAAAATCGTAATCTACATGAATGAAACTATATAATTTCATGCCAAACTCAAAATAATTGGGATCAAAAAATTTAATTTTTTTTATCATGGCTCACTCTTCGTTTTGAATTCAGGATTTTGCCTATTCTGAGATTCTTCTCTATAGAATCTGTAATTCTAGACCAATCGCTTCGAAATCTGGAACATTTATAGTATATAGTATGTCTAATCGATCGATGCTATCAGCAATTTTTTATCTCCATTATTTATATGAGTTTTTGACTCCCCGCTTCCCGCTCCGCTTCCGGGCTGAATTTTTATTTTCTCGATATCTTGAAAAATATCCTCCAGATCCAATTTTGTTTTCTAAAATCGTAATCTACATGAATGAAACTATATAATTTCATGCCAAACTCAAAATAATTGGGATCAAAAAATTTAATTTTTTTTATCATGGCTCACTCTTCGTTTTGAATTCAGGATTTTGCCTATTCTGAGATTCTTCTCTATAGAATCTGTAATTCTAGACCAATCGCTTTGAAATTTGAAACATTCATAGTATATAGTATGTCTAATCGATCGATGCTATCAGCAATTTTTTATCTCCATTATTTATATGAGTTTTTGACTCCCCGCTTCCCGCTCCGCTTCCGGGCTGAATTTTTATTTTCTCGATATCTTGAAAAATATCCTCCAGATCCAATTTTGTTTTCTAAAATCGTAATCTACATGAATGAAACTATATAATTTCATGCCAAACTCAAAATAATTGGGATCAAAAAATTTAATTTTTTTTATCATGGCTCACTCTTCGTTTTGAATTCAGGATTTTGCCTATTCTGAGATTCTTCTCTATAGAATCTGTAATTCTAGACCAATCGCTTCGAAATCTGGAACATTTATAGTATATAGTATGTCTAATCGATCGATGCTATCAGCAATTTTTTATCTCCATTATTTATATGAGTTTTTGACTCCCCGCTTCCCGCTCCGCTTCCGGGCTGAATTTTTATTTTCTCGATATCTTGAAAAATATCCTCCAGATCCAATTTTGTTTTCTAAAATCGTAATCTACATGAATGAAACTATATAATTTCATGCCAAACTCAAAATAATTGGGATCAAAAAATTTAATTTTTTTTATCATGGCTCACTCTTCGTTTTGAATTCAGGATTTTGCCTATTCTGAGATTCTTCTCTATAGAATCTGTAATTCTAGACCAATCGCTTTGAAATTTGAAACATTCATAGTATATAGTATGTCTAATCGATCGATGCTATCAGCAATTTTTTATCTCCATTATTTATATGAGTTTTTGACTCCCCGCTTCCCGCTCCGCTTCCGGGCTGAATTTTTATTTTCTCGATATCTTGAAAAATATCCTCCAGATCCAATTTTGTTTTCTAAAATCGTAATCTACATGAATGAAACTATATAATTTCATGCCAAACTCAAAATAATTGGGATCAAAAAATTTAATTTTTTTTATCATGGCTCACTCTTCGTTTTGAATTCAGGATTTTGCCTATTCTGAGATTCTTCTCTATAGAATCTGTAATTCTAGACCAATCGCTTCGAAATCTGGAACATTTATAGTATATAGTATGTCTAATCGATCGATGCTATCAGCAATTTTTTATCTCCATTATTTATATGAGTTTTTGACTCCCCGCTTCCCGCTCCGCTTCCGGGCTGAATTTTTATTTTCTCGATATCTTGAAAAATATCCTCCAGATCCAATTTTGTTTTCTAAAATCGTAATCTACATGAATGAAACTATATAATTTCATGCCAAACTCAAAATAATTGGGATCAAAAAATTTAATTTTTTTTATCATGGCTCACTCTTCGTTTTGAATTCAGGATTTTGCCTATTCTGAGATTCTTCTCTATAGAATCTGTAATTCTAGACCAATCGCTTCGAAATTTGAAACATTCATAGTATATAGTATGTCTAATCGATCGATGCTATCAGCAATTTTTTATCTCCATTATTTATATGAGTTTTTGACTCCCCGCTTCCCGCTCCGCTTCCGGGCTGAATTTTTATTTTCTCGATATCTTGAAAAATATCCTCCAGATCCAATTTTGTTTTCTAAAATCGTAATCTACATGAATGAAACTATATAATTTCATGCCAAACTCAAAATAATTGGGATCAAAAAATTTAATTTTTTTTATCATGGCTCACTCTTCGTTTTGAATTCAGGATTTTGCCTATTCTGAGATTCTTCTCTATAGAATCTGTAATTCTAGACCAATCGCTTTGAAATTTGAAACATTCATAGTATATAGTATGTCTAATCGATCGATGCTATCAGCAATTTTTTATCTCCATTATTTATATGAGTTTTTGACTCCCCGCTTCCCGCTCCGCTTCCGGGCTGAATTTTTATTTTCTCGATATCTTGAAAAATATCCTCCAGATCCAATTTTGTTTTCTAAAATCGTAATCTACATGAATGAAACTATATAATTTCATGCCAAACTCAAAATAATTGGGATCAAAAAATTTAATTTTTTTTATCATGGCTCACTCTTCGTTTTGAATTCAGGATTTTGCCTATTCTGAGATTCTTCTCTATAGAATCTGTAATTCTAGACCAATCGCTTCGAAATCTGGAACATTTATAGTATATAGTATGTCTAATCGATCGATGCTATCAGCAATTTTTTATCTCCATTATTTATATGAGTTTTTGACTCCCCGCTTCCCGCTCCGCTTCCGGGCTGAATTTTTATTTTCTCGATATCTTGAAAAATATCCTCCAGATCCAATTTTGTTTTCTAAAGTCGTAATCTACATGAATTAAACTATATAATTTCATGCCAAACTCAAAATAATTGGGATCAAAAAATTTAATTTTTTTTATCATGGCTCACTCTTCGTTTTGAGTTCAGGATTTTGCCTATTCTGAGATTCTTCTCTATAGAATCTGTAATTCTAGACCAATCGCTTTGAAATTTGAAACATTCATAGTATATAGTATGTCTAATCGATCGATGCTATCAGCAATTTTTTATCTCCATTATTTATATGAGTTTTTGACTCCCCGCTTCCCGCTCCGCTTCCGGGCTGAATTTTTATTTTCTCGATATCTTGAAAAATATCCTCCAGATCCAATTTTGTTTTCTAAAATCGTAATCTACATGAATGAAACTATATAATTTCATGCCAAACTCAAAATAATTGGGATCAAAAAATTTAATTTTTTTTATCATGGCTCACTCTTCGTTTTGAATTCAGGATTTTGCCTATTCTGAGATTCTTCTCTATAGAATCTGTAATTCTAGACCAATCGCTTCGAAATCTGGAACATTTATAGTATATAGTATGTCTAATCGATCGATGCTATCAGCAATTTTTTATCTCCATTATTTATATGAGTTTTTGACTCCCCGCTTCCCGCTCCGCTTCCGGGCTGAATTTTTATTTTCTCGATATCTTGAAAAATATCCTCCAGATCCAATTTTGTTTTCTAAAATCGTAATCTACATGAATGAAACTATATAATTTCATGCCAAACTCAAAATAATTGGGATCAAAAAATTTAATTTTTTTTATCATGGCTCACTCTTCGTTTTGAATTCAGGATTTTGCCTATTCTGAGATTCTTCTCTATAGAATCTGTAATTCTAGACCAATCGCTTTGAAATTTGAAACATTCATAGTATATAGTATGTCTAATCGATCGATGCTATCAGCAATTTTTTATCTCCATTATTTATATGAGTTTTTGACTCCCCGCTTCCCGCTCCGCTTCCGGGCTGAATTTTTATTTTCTCGATATCTTGAAAAATATCCTCCAGATCCAATTTTGTTTTCTAAAATCGTAATCTACATGAATGAAACTATATAATTTCATGCCAAACTCAAAATAATTGGGATCAAAAAATTTAATTTTTTTTATCATGGCTCACTCTTCGTTTTGAATTCAGGATTTTGCCTATTCTGAGATTCTTCTCTATAGAATCTGTAATTCTAGACCAATCGCTTCGAAATCTGGAACATTTATAGTATATAGTATGTCTAATCGATCGATGCTATCAGCAATTTTTTATCTCCATTATTTATATGAGTTTTTGACTCCCCGCTTCCCGCTCCGCTTCCGGGCTGAATTTTTATTTTCTCGATATCTTGAAAAATATCCTCCAGATCCAATTTTGTTTTCTAAAATCGTAATCTACATGAATGAAACTATATAATTTCATGCCAAACTCAAAATAATTGGGATCAAAAAATTTAATTTTTTTTATCATGGCTCACTCTTCGTTTTGAATTCAGGATTTTGCCTATTCTGAGATTCTTCTCTATAGAATCTGTAATTCTAGACCAATCGCTTTGAAATTTGAAACATTCATAGTATATAGTATGTCTAATCGATCGATGCTATCAGCAATTTTTTATCTCCATTATTTATATGAGTTTTTGACTCCCCGCTTCCCGCTCCGCTTCCGGGCTGAATTTTTATTTTCTCGATATCTTGAAAAATATCCTCCAGATCCAATTTTGTTTTCTAAAATCGTAATCTACATGAATGAAACTATATAATTTCATGCCAAACTCAAAATAATTGGGATCAAAAAATTTAATTTTTTTTATCATGGCTCACTCTTCGTTTTGAATTCAGGATTTTGCCTATTCTGAGATTCTTCTCTATAGAATCTGTAATTCTAGACCAATCGCTTCGAAATCTGGAACATTTATAGTATATAGTATGTCTAATCGATCGATGCTATCAGCAATTTTTTATCTCCATTATTTATATGAGTTTTTGACTCCCCGCTTCCCGCTCCGCTTCCGGGCTGAATTTTTATTTTCTCGATATCTTGAAAAATATCCTCCAGATCCAATTTTGTTTTCTAAAATCGTAATCTACATGAATGAAACTATATAATTTCATGCCAAACTCAAAATAATTGGGATCAAAAAATTTAATTTTTTTTATCATGGCTCACTCTTCGTTTTGAATTCAGGATTTTGCCTATTCTGAGATTCTTCTCTATAGAATCTGTAATTCTAGACCAATCGCTTCGAAATCTGGAACATTTATAGTATATAGTATGTCTAATCGATCGATGCTATCAGCAATTTTTTATCTCCATTATTTATATGAGTTTTTGACTCCCCGCTTCCCGCTCCGCTTCCGGGCTGAATTTTTATTTTCTCGATATCTTGAAAAATATCCTCCAGATCCAATTTTGTTTTCTAAAATCGTAATCTACATGAATGAAACTATATAATTTCATGCCAAACTCAAAATAATTGGGATCAAAAAATTTAATTTTTTTTATCATGGCTCACTCTTCGTTTTGAATTCAGGATTTTGCCTATTCTGAGATTCTTCTCTATAGAATCTGTAATTCTAGACCAATCGCTTCGAAATCTGGAACATTTATAGTATATAGTATGTCTAATCGATCGATGCTATCAGCAATTTTTTATCTCCATTATTTATATGAGTTTTTGACTCCCCGCTTCCCGCTCCGCTTCCGGGCTGAATTTTTATTTTCTCGATATCTTGAAAAATATCCTCCAGATCCAATTTTGTTTTCTAAAATCGTAATCTACATGAATGAAACTATATAATTTCATGCCAAACTCAAAATAATTGGGATCAAAAAATTTAATTTTTTTTATCATGGCTCACTCTTCGTTTTGAATTCAGGATTTTGCCTATTCTGAGATTCTTCTCTATAGAATCTGTAATTCTAGACCAATCGCTTCGAAATCTGGAACATTTATAGTATATAGTATGTCTAATCGATCGATGCTATCAGCAATTTTTTATCTCCATTATTTATATGAGTTTTTGACTCCCCGCTTCCCGCTCCGCTTCCGGGCTGAATTTTTATTTTCTCGATATCTTGAAAAATATCCTCCAGATCCAATTTTGTTTTCTAAAATCGTAATCTACATGAATGAAACTATATAATTTCATGCCAAACTCAAAATAATTGGGATCAAAAAATTTAATTTTTTTTATCATGGCTCACTCTTCGTTTTGAATTCAGGATTTTGCCTATTCTGAGATTCTTCTCTATAGAATCTGTAATTCTAGACCAATCGCTTTGAAATTTGAAACATTCATAGTATATAGTATGTCTAATCGATCGATGCTATCAGCAATTTTTTATCTCCATTATTTATATGAGTTTTTGACTCCCCGCTTCCCGCTCCGCTTCCGGGCTGAATTTTTATTTTCTCGATATCTTGAAAAATATCCTCCAGATCCAATTTTGTTTTCTAAAATCGTAATCTACATGAATGAAACTATATAATTTCATGCCAAACTCAAAATAATTGGGATCAAAAAATTTAATTTTTTTTATCATGGCTCACTCTTCGTTTTGAATTCAGGATTTTGCCTATTCTGAGATTCTTCTCTATAGAATCTGTAATTCTAGACCAATCGCTTTGAAATTTGAAACATTCATAGTATATAGTATGTCTAATCGATCGATGCTATCAGCAATTTTTTATCTCCATTATTTATATGAGTTTTTGACTCCCCGCTTCCCGCTCCGCTTCCGGGCTGAATTTTTATTTTCTCGATATCTTGAAAAATATCCTCCAGATCCAATTTTGTTTTCTAAAATCGTAATCTACATGAATGAAACTATATAATTTCATGCCAAACTCAAAATAATTGGGATCAAAAAATTTAATTTTTTTTATCATGGCTCACTCTTCGTTTTGAATTCAGGATTTTGCCTATTCTGAGATTCTTCTCTATAGAATCTGTAATTCTAGACCAATCGCTTCGAAATCTGGAACATTTATAGTATATAGTATGTCTAATCGATCGATGCTATCAGCAATTTTTTATCTCCATTATTTATATGAGTTTTTGACTCCCCGCTTCCCGCTCCGCTTCCGGGCTGAATTTTTATTTTCTCGATATCTTGAAAAATATCCTCCAGATCCAATTTTGTTTTCTAAAATCGTAATCTACATGAATGAAACTATATAATTTCATGCCAAACTCAAAATAATTGGGATCAAAAAATTTAATTTTTTTTATCATGGCTCACTCTTCGTTTTGAATTCAGGATTTTGCCTATTCTGAGATTCTTCTCTATAGAATCTGTAATTCTAGACCAATCGCTTTGAAATTTGAAACATTCATAGTATATAGTATGTCTAATCGATCGATGCTATCAGCAATTTTTTATCTCCATTATTTATATGAGTTTTTGACTCCCCGCTTCCCGCTCCGCTTCCGGGCTGAATTTTTATTTTCTCGATATCTTGAAAAATATCCTCCAGATCCAATTTTGTTTTCTAAAATCGTAATCTACATGAATGAAACTATATAATTTCATGCCAAACTCAAAATAATTGGGATCAAAAAATTTAATTTTTTTTATCATGGCTCACTCTTCGTTTTGAATTCAGGATTTTGCCTATTCTGAGATTCTTCTCTATAGAATCTGTAATTCTAGACCAATCGCTTCGAAATCTGGAACATTTATAGTATATAGTATGTCTAATCGATCGATGCTATCAGCAATTTTTTATCTCCATTATTTATATGAGTTTTTGACTCCCCGCTTCCCGCTCCGCTTCCGGGCTGAATTTTTATTTTCTCGATATCTTGAAAAATATCCTCCAGATCCAATTTTGTTTTCTAAAATCGTAATCTACATGAATGAAACTATATAATTTCATGCCAAACTCAAAATAATTGGGATCAAAAAATTTAATTTTTTTTATCATGGCTCACTCTTCGTTTTGAATTCAGGATTTTGCCTATTCTGAGATTCTTCTCTATAGAATCTGTAATTCTAGACCAATCGCTTCGAAATCTGGAACATTTATAGTATATAGTATGTCTAATCGATCGATGCTATCAGCAATTTTTTATCTCCATTATTTATATGAGTTTTTGACTCCCCGCTTCCCGCTCCGCTTCCGGGCTGAATTTTTATTTTCTCGATATCTTGAAAAATATCCTCCAGATCCAATTTTGTTTTCTAAAATCGTAATCTACATGAATGAAACTATATAATTTCATGCCAAACTCAAAATAATTGGGATCAAAAAATTTAATTTTTTTTATCATGGCTCACTCTTCGTTTTGAATTCAGGATTTTGCCTATTCTGAGATTCTTCTCTATAGAATCTGTAATTCTAGACCAATCGCTTTGAAATTTGAAACATTCATAGTATATAGTATGTCTAATCGATCGATGCTATCAGCAATTTTTTATCTCCATTATTTATATGAGTTTTTGACTCCCCGCTTCCCGCTCCGCTTCCGGGCTGAATTTTTATTTTCTCGATATCTTGAAAAATATCCTCCAGATCCAATTTTGTTTTCTAAAATCGTAATCTACATGAATGAAACTATATAATTTCATGCCAAACTCAAAATAATTGGGATCAAAAAATTTAATTTTTTTTATCATGGCTCACTCTTCGTTTTGAATTCAGGATTTTGCCTATTCTGAGATTCTTCTCTATAGAATCTGTAATTCTAGACCAATCGCTTCGAAATCTGGAACATTTATAGTATATAGTATGTCTAATCGATCGATGCTATCAGCAATTTTTTATCTCCATTATTTATATGAGTTTTTGACTCCCCGCTTCCCGCTCCGCTTCCGGGCTGAATTTTTATTTTCTCGATATCTTGAAAAATATCCTCCAGATCCAATTTTGTTTTCTAAAATCGTAATCTACATGAATGAAACTATATAATTTCATGCCAAACTCAAAATAATTGGGATCAAAAAATTTAATTTTTTTTATCATGGCTCACTCTTCGTTTTGAATTCAGGATTTTGCCTATTCTGAGATTCTTCTCTATAGAATCTGTAATTCTAGACCAATCGCTTCGAAATCTGGAACATTTATAGTATATAGTATGTCTAATCGATCGATGCTATCAGCAATTTTTTATCTCCATTATTTATATGAGTTTTTGACTCCCCGCTTCCCGCTCCGCTTCCGGGCTGAATTTTTATTTTCTCGATATCTTGAAAAATATCCTCCAGATCCAATTTTGTTTTCTAAAATCGTAATCTACATGAATGAAACTATATAATTTCATGCCAAACTCAAAATAATTGGGATCAAAAAATTTAATTTTTTTTATCATGGCTCACTCTTCGTTTTGAATTCAGGATTTTGCCTATTCTGAGATTCTTCTCTATAGAATCTGTAATTCTAGACCAATCGCTTTGAAATTTGAAACATTCATAGTATATAGTATGTCTAATCGATCGATGCTATCAGCAATTTTTTATCTCCATTATTTATATGAGTTTTTGACTCCCCGCTTCCCGCTCCGCTTCCGGGCTGAATTTTTATTTTCTCGATATCTTGAAAAATATCCTCCAGATCCAATTTTGTTTTCTAAAATCGTAATCTACATGAATGAAACTATATAATTTCATGCCAAACTCAAAATAATTGGGATCAAAAAATTTAATTTTTTTTATCATGGCTCACTCTTCGTTTTGAATTCAGGATTTTGCCTATTCTGAGATTCTTCTCTATAGAATCTGTAATTCTAGACCAATCGCTTCGAAATCTGGAACATTTATAGTATATAGTATGTCTAATCGATCGATGCTATCAGCAATTTTTTATCTCCATTATTTATATGAGTTTTTGACTCCCCGCTTCCCGCTCCGCTTCCGGGCTGAATTTTTATTTTCTCGATATCTTGAAAAATATCCTCCAGATCCAATTTTGTTTTCTAAAATCGTAATCTACATGAATGAAACTATATAATTTCATGCCAAACTCAAAATAATTGGGATCAAAAAATTTAATTTTTTTTATCATGGCTCACTCTTCGTTTTGAATTCAGGATTTTGCCTATTCTGAGATTCTTCTCTATAGAATCTGTAATTCTAGACCAATCGCTTTGAAATTTGAAACATTCATAGTATATAGTATGTCTAATCGATCGATGCTATCAGCAATTTTTTATCTCCATTATTTATATGAGTTTTTGACTCCCCGCTTCCCGCTCCGCTTCCGGGCTGAATTTTTATTTTCTCGATATCTTGAAAAATATCCTCCAGATCCAATTTTGTTTTCTAAAATCGTAATCTACATGAATGAAACTATATAATTTCATGCCAAACTCAAAATAATTGGGATCAAAAAATTTAATTTTTTTTATCATGGCTCACTCTTCGTTTTGAATTCAGGATTTTGCCTATTCTGAGATTCTTCTCTATAGAATCTGTAATTCTAGACCAATCGCTTCGAAATCTGGAACATTTATAGTATATAGTATGTCTAATCGATCGATGCTATCAGCAATTTTTTATCTCCATTATTTATATGAGTTTTTGACTCCCCGCTTCCCGCTCCGCTTCCGGGCTGAATTTTTATTTTCTCGATATCTTGAAAAATATCCTCCAGATCCAATTTTGTTTTCTAAAATCGTAATCTACATGAATGAAACTATATAATTTCATGCCAAACTCAAAATAATTGGGATCAAAAAATTTAATTTTTTTTATCATGGCTCACTCTTCGTTTTGAATTCAGGATTTTGCCTATTCTGAGATTCTTCTCTATAGAATCTGTAATTCTAGACCAATCGCTTCGAAATCTGGAACATTTATAGTATATAGTATGTCTAATCGATCGATGCTATCAGCAATTTTTTATCTCCATTATTTATATGAGTTTTTGACTCCCCGCTTCCCGCTCCGCTTCCGGGCTGAATTTTTATTTTCTCGATATCTTGAAAAATATCCTCCAGATCCAATTTTGTTTTCTAAAATCGTAATCTACATGAATGAAACTATATAATTTCATGCCAAACTCAAAATAATTGGGATCAAAAAATTTAATTTTTTTTATCATGGCTCACTCTTCGTTTTGAATTCAGGATTTTGCCTATTCTGAGATTCTTCTCTATAGAATCTGTAATTCTAGACCAATCGCTTCGAAATCTGGAACATTTATAGTATATAGTATGTCTAATCGATCGATGCTATCAGCAATTTTTTATCTCCATTATTTATATGAGTTTTTGACTCCCCGCTTCCCGCTCCGCTTCCGGGCTGAATTTTTATTTTCTCGATATCTTGAAAAATATCCTCCAGATCCAATTTTGTTTTCTAAAATCGTAATCTACATGAATGAAACTATATAATTTCATGCCAAACTCAAAATAATTGGGATCAAAAAATTTAATTTTTTTTATCATGGCTCACTCTTCGTTTTGAATTCAGGATTTTGCCTATTCTGAGATTCTTCTCTATAGAATCTGTAATTCTAGACCAATCGCTTCGAAATCTGGAACATTTATAGTATATAGTATGTCTAATCGATCGATGCTATCAGCAATTTTTTATCTCCATTATTTATATGAGTTTTTGACTCCCCGCTTCCCGCTCCGCTTCCGGGCTGAATTTTTATTTTCTCGATATCTTGAAAAATATCCTCCAGATCCAATTTTGTTTTCTAAAATCGTAATCTACATGAATGAAACTATATAATTTCATGCCAAACTCAAAATAATTGGGATCAAAAAATTTAATTTTTTTTATCATGGCTCACTCTTCGTTTTGAATTCAGGATTTTGCCTATTCTGAGATTCTTCTCTATAGAATCTGTAATTCTAGACCAATCGCTTTGAAATTTGAAACATTCATAGTATATAGTATGTCTAATCGATCGATGCTATCAGCAATTTTTTATCTCCATTATTTATATGAGTTTTTGACTCCCCGCTTCCCGCTCCGCTTCCGGGCTGAATTTTTATTTTCTCGATATCTTGAAAAATATCCTCCAGATCCAATTTTGTTTTCTAAAATCGTAATCTACATGAATGAAACTATATAATTTCATGCCAAACTCAAAATAATTGGGATCAAAAAATTTAATTTTTTTTATCATGGCTCACTCTTCGTTTTGAATTCAGGATTTTGCCTATTCTGAGATTCTTCTCTATAGAATCTGTAATTCTAGACCAATCGCTTCGAAATCTGGAACATTTATAGTATATAGTATGTCTAATCGATCGATGCTATCAGCAATTTTTTATCTCCATTATTTATATGAGTTTTTGACTCCCCGCTTCCCGCTCCGCTTCCGGGCTGAATTTTTATTTTCTCGATATCTTGAAAAATATCCTCCAGATCCAATTTTGTTTTCTAAAATCGTAATCTACATGAATGAAACTATATAATTTCATGCCAAACTCAAAATAATTGGGATCAAAAAATTTAATTTTTTTTATCATGGCTCACTCTTCGTTTTGAATTCAGGATTTTGCCTATTCTGAGATTCTTCTCTATAGAATCTGTAATTCTAGACCAATCGCTTCGAAATCTGGAACATTTATAGTATATAGTATGTCTAATCGATCGATGCTATCAGCAATTTTTTATCTCCATTATTTATATGAGTTTTTGACTCCCCGCTTCCCGCTCCGCTTCCGGGCTGAATTTTTATTTTCTCGATATCTTGAAAAATATCCTCCAGATCCAATTTTGTTTTCTAAAGTCGTAATCTACATGAATTAAACTATATAATTTCATGCCAAACTCAAAATAATTGGGATCAAAAAATTTAATTTTTTTTATCATGGCTCACTCTTCGTTTTGAGTTCAGGATTTTGCCTATTCTGAGATTCTTCTCTATAGAATCTGTAATTCTAGACCAATCGCTTTGAAATTTGAAACATTCATAGTATATAGTATGTCTAATCGATCGATGCTATCAGCAATTTTTTATCTCCATTATTTATATGAGTTTTTGACTCCCCGCTTCCCGCTCCGCTTCCGGGCTGAATTTTTATTTTCTCGATATCTTGAAAAATATCCTCCAGATCCAATTTTGTTTTCTAAAGTCGTAATCTACATGAATTAAACTATATAATTTCATGCCAAACTCAAAATAATTGGGATCAAAAAATTTAATTTTTTTTATCATGGCTCACTCTTCGTTTTGAATTCAGGATTTTGCCTATTCTGAGATTCTTCTCTATAGAATCTGTAATTCTAGACCAATCGCTTCGAAATCTGGAACATTTATAGTATATAGTATGTCAAATCGATCGATGCTATCAGCAATTTTTTATCTCCATTATTTATATGAGTTTTTGACTCCCCGCTTCCCGCTCCGCTTCCGGGCTGAATTTTTATTTTCTCGATATCTTGAAAAATATCCTCCAGATCCAATTTTGTTTTCTAAAGTCGTAATCTACATGAATTAAACTATATAATTTCATGCCAAACTCAAAATAATTGGGATCAAAAAATTTAATTTTTTTTATCATGGCTCACTCTTCGTTTTGAGTTCAGGATTTTGCCTATTCTGAGATTCTTCTCTATAGAATCTGTAATTCTAGACCAATCGCTTTGAAATTTGAAACATTCATAGTATATAGTATGTCTAATCGATCGATGCTATCAGCAATTTTTTATCTCCATTATTTATATGAGTTTTTGACTCCCCGCTTCCCGCTCCGCTTCCGGGCTGAATTTTTATTTTCTCGATATCTTGAAAAATATCCTCCAGATCCAATTTTGTTTTCTAAAGTCGTAATCTACATGAATTAAACTATATAATTTCATGCCAAACTCAAAATAATTGGGATCAAAAAATTTAATTTTTTTTATCATGGCTCACTCTTCGTTTTGAATTCAGGATTTTGCCTATTCTGAGATTCTTCTCTATAGAATCTGTAATTCTAGACCAATCGCTTCGAAATCTGGAACATTTATAGTATATAGTATGTCTAATCGATCGATGCTATCAGCAATTTTTTATCTCCATTATTTATATGAGTTTTTGACTCCCCGCTTCCCGCTCCGCTTCCGGGCTGAATTTTTATTTTCTCGATATCTTGAAAAATATCCTCCAGATCCAATTTTGTTTTCTAAAATCGTAATCTACATGAATGAAACTATATAATTTCATGCCAAACTCAAAATAATTGGGATCAAAAAATTTAATTTTTTTTATCATGGCTCACTCTTCGTTTTGAGTTCAGGATTTTGCCTATTCTGAGATTCTTCTCTATAGAATCTGTAATTCTAGACCAATCGCTTTGAAATCTGGAACATTTATAGTATATAGTATGTCTAATCGATCGATGCTATCAGCAATTTTTTATCTCCATTATTTATATGAGTTTTTGACTCCCCGCTTCCCGCTCCGCTTCCGGGCTGAATTTTTATTTTCTCGATATCTTGAAAAATATCCTCCAGATCCAATTTTGTTTTCTAAAATCGTAATCTACATGAATGAAACTATATAATTTCATGCCAAACTCAAAATAATTGGGATCAAAAAATTTAATTTTTTTTATCATGGCTCACTCTTCGTTTTGAATTCAGGATTTTGCCTATTCTGAGATTCTTCTCTATAGAATCTGTAATTCTAGACCAATCGCTTCGAAATCTGGAACATTTATAGTATATAGTATGTCTAATCGATCGATGCTATCAGCAATTTTTTATCTCCATTATTTATATGAGTTTTTGACTCCCCGCTTCCCGCTCCGCTTCCGGGCTGAATTTTTATTTTCTCGATATCTTGAAAAATATCCTCCAGATCCAATTTTGTTTTCTAAAGTCGTAATCTACATGAATTAAACTATATAATTTCATGCCAAACTCAAAATAATTGGGATCAAAAAATTTAATTTTTTTTATCATGGCTCACTCTTCGTTTTGAGTTCAGGATTTTGCCTATTCTGAGATTCTTCTCTATAGAATCTGTAATTCTAGACCAATCGCTTTGAAATTTGAAACATTCATAGTATATAGTATGTCTAATCGATCGATGCTATCAGCAATTTTTTATCTCCATTATTTATATGAGTTTTTGACTCCCCGCTTCCCGCTCCGCTTCCGGGCTGAATTTTTATTTTCTCGATATCTTGAAAAATATCCTCCAGATCCAATTTTGTTTTCTAAAGTCGTAATCTACATGAATTAAACTATATAATTTCATGCCAAACTCAAAATAATTGGGATCAAAAAATTTAATTTTTTTTATCATGGCTCACTCTTCGTTTTGAGTTCAGGATTTTGCCTATTCTGAGATTCTTCTCTATAGAATCTGTAATTCTAGACCAATCGCTTTGAAATTTGAAACATTCATAGTATATAGTATGTCTAATCGATCGATGCTATCAGCAATTTTTTATCTCCATTATTTATATGAGTTTTTGACTCCCCGCTTCCCGCTCCGCTTCCGGGCTGAATTTTTATTTTCTCGATATCTTGAAAAATATCCTCCAGATCCAATTTTGTTTTCTAAAGTCGTAATCTACATGAATTAAACTATATAATTTCATGCCAAACTCAGAATAATTGGGATCAAAAAATTTAATTTTTTTTATCATGGCTCACTCTTCGTTTTGAATTCAGGATTTTGCCTATTCTGAGATTCTTCTCTATAGAATCTGTAATTCTAGACCAATCGCTTTGAAATTTAGAACATTCATAGTATATAGTATGTCTAATCGATCGATGCTATCAGCAATTTTTTATCTCCATTATTTATATGAGTTTTTGACTCCCCGCTTCCCGCTCCGCTTCCGGGCTGAATTTTTATTTTCTCGATATCTTGAAAAATATCCTCCAGATCCAATTTTGTTTTCTAAAGTCGTAATCTACATGAATTAAACTATATAATTTCATGCCAAACTCAAAATAATTGGGATCAAAAAATTTAATTTTTTTTATCATGGCTCACTCTTCGTTTTGAATTCAGGATTTTGCCTATTCTGAGATTCTTCTCTATAGAATCTGTAATTCTGGACCAATCGCTTTGAAATTTGAAACATTCATAGTATATAGTATGTCTAATCGATCGATGCTATCAGCAATTTTTTATCTCCATTATTTATATGAGTTTTTGACTCCCCGCTTCCCGCTCCGCTTCCGGGCTGAATTTTTATTTTCTCGATATCTTGAAAAATATCCTCCAGATCCAATTTTGTTTTCTAAAGTCGTAATCTACATGAATTAAACTATATAATTTCATGCCAAACTCAAAATAATTGGGATCAAAAAATTTAATTTTTTTTATCATGGCTCACTCTTCGTTTTGAATTCAGGATTTTGCCTATTCTGAGATTCTTCTCTATAGAATCTGTAATTCTGGACCAATCGCTTTGAAATTTGAAACATTCATAGTATATAGTATGTCTAATCGATCGATGCTATCAGCAATTTTTTATCTCCATTATTTATATGAGTTTTTGACTCCCCGCTTCCCGCTCCGCTTCCGGGCTGAATTTTTATTTTCTCGATATCTTGAAAAATATCCTCCAGATCCAATTTTGTTTTCTAAAGTCGTAATCTACATGAATTAAACTATATAATTTCATGCCAAACTCAAAATAATTGGGATCAAAAAATTTAATTTTTTTTATCATGGCTCACTCTTCGTTTTGAATTCAGGATTTTGCCTATTCTGAGATTCTTCTCTATAGAATCTGTAATTTTAGACCAATCGCTTTGAAATTTGAAACATTCATAGTATATAGTATGTCTAATCGATCGATGCTATCAGCAATTTTTTATCTCCATTATTTATATGAGTTTTTGACTCCCCGCTTCCCGCTCCGCTTCCGGGCTGAATTTTTATTTTCTCGATATCTTGAAAAATATCCTCCAGATCCAATTTTGTTTCCTAAAGTCGTAATCTACATGAATTAAACTATATAATTTCATGCCAAACTCAAAATAATTGGGATCAAAAAATTTAATTTTTTTTATCATGGCTCACTCTTCGTTTTGAATTCAGGATTTTGCCTATTCTGAGATTCTTCTCTATAGAATCTGTAATTCTAGACCAATCGCTTTGAAATTTGAAACATTCATAGTATATAGTATGTCTAATCGATCGATGCTATCAGCAATTTTTTATCTCCATTATTTATATGAGTTTTTGACTCCCCGCTTCCCGCTCCGCTTCCGGGCTGAATTTTTATTTTCTCGATATCTTGAAAAATATCCTCCAGATCCAATTTTGTTTTCTAAAGTCGTAATCTACATGAATTAAACTATATAATTTCATGCCAAACTCAAAATAATTGGGATCAAAAAATTTAATTTTTTTTATCATGGCTCACTCTTCGTTTTGAATTCAGGATTTTGCCTATTCTGAGATTCTTCTCTATAGAATCTGTAATTCTGGACCAATCGCTTTGAAATTTGAAACATTCATAGTATATAGTATGTCTAATCGATCGATGCTATCAGCAATTTTTTATCTCCATTATTTATATGAGTTTTTGACTCCCCGCTTCCCGCTCCGCTTCCGGGCTGAATTTTTATTTTCTCGATATCTTGAAAAATATCCTCCAGATCCAATTTTGTTTCCTAAAGTCGTAATCTACATGAATTAAACTATATAATTTCATGCCAAACTCAAAATAATTGGGATCAAAAAATTTAATTTTTTTTATCATGGCTCACTCTTCGTTTTGAATTCAGGATTTTGCCTATTCTGAGATTCTTCTCTATAGAATCTGTAATTCTAGACCAATCGCTTCGAAATCTGGAACATTTATAGTATATAGTATGTCTAATCGATCGATGCTATCAGCAATTTTTTATCTCCATTATTTATATGAGTTTTTGACTCCCCGCTTCCCGCTCCGCTTCCGGGCTGAATTTTTATTTTCTCGATATCTTGAAAAATATCCTCCAGATCCAATTTTGTTTTCTAAAGTCGTAATCTACATGAATTAAACTATATAATTTCATGCCAAACTCAAAATAATTGGGATCAAAAAATTTAATTTTTTTTATCATGGCTCACTCTTCGTTTTGAATTCAGGATTTTGCCTATTCTGAGATTCTTCTCTATAGAATCTGTAATTCTAGACCAATCGCTTTGAAATTTGAAACATTCATAGTATATAGTATGTCTAATCGATCGATGCTATCAGCAATTTTTTATCTCCATTATTTATATGAGTTTTTGACTCCCCGCTTCCCGCTCCGCTTCCGGGCTGAATTTTTATTTTCTCGATATCTTGAAAAATATCCTCCAGATCCAATTTTGTTTTCTAAAGTCGTAATCTACATGAATTAAACTATATAATTTCATGCCAAACTCAAAATAATTGGGATCAAAAAATTTAATTTTTTTTATCATGGCTCACTCTTCGTTTTGAATTCAGGATTTTGCCTATTCTGAGATTCTTCTCTATAGAATCTGTAATTCTAGACCAATCGCTTTGAAATTTGAAACATTCATAGTATATAGTATGTCTAATCGATCGATGCTATCAGCAATTTTTTATCTCCATTATTTATATGAGTTTTTGACTCCCCGCTTCCCGCTCCGCTTCCGGGCTGAATTTTTATTTTCTCGATATCTTGAAAAATATCCTCCAGATCCAATTTTGTTTTCTAAAGTCGTAATCTACATGAATTAAACTATATAATTTCATGCCAAACTCAAAATAATTGGGATCAAAAAATTTAATTTTTTTTATCATGGCTCACTCTTCGTTTTGAGTTCAGGATTTTGCCTATTCTGAGATTCTTCTCTATAGAATCTGTAATTCTAGACCAATCGCTTCGAAATTTGAAACATTCATAGTATATAGTATGTCTAATCGATCGATGCTATCAGCAATTTTTTATCTCCATTATTTATATGAGTTTTTGACTCCCCGCTTCCCGCTCCGCTTCCGGGCTGAATTTTTATTTTCTCGATATCTTGAAAAATATCCTCCAGATCCAATTTTGTTTTCTAAAGTCGTAATCTACATGAATGAAACTATATAATTTCATGCCAAACTCAAAATAATTGGGATCAAAAAATTTAATTTTTTTTATCATGGCTCACTCTTCGTTTTGAGTTCAGGATTTTGCCTATTCTGAGATTCTTCTCTATAGAATCTGTAATTCTAGACCAATCGCTTCGAAATTTGAAACATTCATAGTATATAGTATGTCTAATCGATCGATGCTATCAGCAATTTTTTATCTCCATTATTTATATGAGTTTTTGACTCCCCGCTTCCCGCTCCGCTTCCGGGCTGAATTTTTATTTTCTCGATATCTTGAAAAATATCCTCCAGATCCAATTTTGTTTTCTCAAGTCGTAATCTACATGAATTAAACTATATAATTTCATGCCAAACTCAAAATAATTGGGATCAAAAAATTTAATTTTTTTTATCATGGCTCACTCTTCGTTTTGAGTTCAGGATTTTGCCTATTCTGAGATTCTTCTCTATAGAATCTGTAATTCTAGACCAATCGCTTTGAAATTTGGAACATTCATAGTATATAGTATGTCTAATCGATCGATGCTATCAGCAATTTTTTATCTCAATTATTTATATGAGTTTTTGACTCCCCGCTTCCCGCTCCGCTTCCGGGCTGAATTTTTATTTTCTCGATATCTTGAAAAATATCCTCCAGATCCAATTTTGTTTTCTAAAGTCGTAATCTACATGAATTAAACTATATAATTTCATGCCAAACTCAAAATAATTGGGATCAAAAAATTTAATTTTTTTTATCATGGCTCACTCTTCGTTTTGAATTCAGGATTTTGCCTATTCTGAGATTCTTCTCTATAGAATCTGTAATTCTAGACCAATCGCTTTGAAATTTGAAACATTAATAGTATATTGTATGTCTAATCGATCGATGCTATCAGCAATTTTTTATCTCCATTATTTATATGAGTTTTTGACTCCCCGCTTCCCGCTCCGCTTCCGGGCTGAATTTTTATTTTCTCGATATCTTGAAAAATATCCTCCAGATCCAATTTTGTTTTCTAAAGTCGTAATCTACATGAATTAAACTATATAATTTCATGCCAAACTCAAAATAATTGGGATCAAAAAATTTAATTTTTTCTATCATGGCTCACTCTTCGTTTTGAATTCAGGATTTTGCCTATTCTGAGATTCTTCTCTATAGAATCTGTAATTCTGGACCAATCGCTTTGAAATTTGAAACATTCATAGTATATAGTATGTCTAATCGATCGATGCTATCAGCAATTTTTTATCTCCATTATTTATATGAGTTTTTGACTCCCCGCTTCCCGCTCCGCTTCCGGGCTGAATTTTTATTTTCTCGATATCTTGAAAAATATCCTCCAGATCCAATTTTGTTTTCTAAAGTCGTAATCTACATGAATTAAACTATATAATTTCATGCCAAACTCAAAATAATTGGGATCAAAAAATTTAATTTTTTTTATCATGGCTCACTCTTCGTTTTGAATTCAGGATTTTGCCTATTCTGAGATTCTTCTCTATAGAATCTGTAATTTTAGACTAATCGCTTTGAAATTTGAAACATTCATAGTATATAGTATGTCTAATCGATCGATGCTATCAGCAATTTTTTATCTCCATTATTTATATGAGTTTTTGACTCCCCGCTTCCCGCTCCGCTTCCGGGCTGAATTTTTATTTTCTCGATATCTTGAAAAATATCCTCCAGATCCAATTTTGTTTCCTAAAGTCGTAATCTACATGAATTAAACTATATAATTTCATGCCAAACTCAAAATAATTGGGATCAAAAAATTTAATTTTTTTTATCATGGCTCACTCTTCGTTTTGAATTCAGGATTTTGCCTATTCTGAGATTCTTCTCTATAGAATCTGTAATTCTAGACCAATCGCTTTGAAATTTGAAACATTCATAGTATATAGTATGTCTAATCGATCGATGCTATCAGCAATTTTTTATCTCCATTATTTATATGAGTTTTTGACTCCCCGCTTCCCTCTCCGCTTCCGGGCTGAATTTTTATTTTCTCGATATCTTGAAAAATATCCTCCAGATCCAATTTTGTTTCCTAAAGTCGTAATCTACATGAATTAAACTATATAATTTCATGCCAAACTCAAAATAATTGGGATCAAAAAATTTAATTTTTTTTATCATGGCTCACTCTTCGTTTTGAATTCAGGATTTTGCCTATTCTGAGATTCTTCTCTATAGAATCTGTAATTCTAGACCAATCGCTTTGAAATTTGAAACATTCATAGTATATAGTATGTCTAATCGATCGATGCTATCAGCAATTTTTTATCTCCGTTATTTATATGAGTTTTTGACTCCCCGCTTCCCTCTCCGCTTCCGGGCTGAATTTTTATTTTCTCGATATCTTGAAAAATATCCTCCAGATCCAATTTTGTTTTCTAAAGTCGTAATCTACATGAATTAAACTATATAATTTCATGCCAAACTCAAAATAATTGGGATCAAAAAATTTAATTTTTTTTATCATGGCTCACTCTTCGTTTTGAATTCAGGATTTTGCCTATTCTGAGATTCTTCTCTATAGAATCTGTAATTTTAGACCAATCGCTTTGAAATTTGAAACATTCATAGTATATAGTATGTCTAATCGATCGATGCTATCAGCAATTTTTTATCTCCATTATTTATATGAGTTTTTGACTCCCCGCTTCCCGCTCCGCTTCCGGGCTGAATTTTTATTTTCTCGATATCTTGAAAAATATCCTCCAGATCCAATTTTGTTTCCTAAAGTCGTAATCTACATGAATTAAACTATATAATTTCATGCCAAACTCAAAATAATTGGGATCAAAAAATTTAATTTTTTTTATCATGGCTCACTCTTCGTTTTGAATTCAGGATTTTGCCTATTCTGAGATTCTTCTCTATAGAATCTGTAATTCTAGACCAATCGCTTTGAAATTTGAAACATTCATAGTATATAGTATGTCTAATCGATCGATGCTATCAGCAATTTTTTATCTCCATTATTTATATGAGTTTTTGACTCCCCGCTTCCCGCTCCGCTTCCGGGCTGAATTTTTATTTTCTCGATATCTTGAAAAATATCCTCCAGATCCAATTTTGTTTTCTAAAGTCGTAATCTACATGAATTAAACTATATAATTTCATGCCAAACTCAAAATAATTGGGATCAAAAAATTTAATTTTTTTTATCATGGCTCACTCTTCGTTTTGAATTCAGGATTTTGCCTATTCTGAGATTCTTCTCTATAGAATCTGTAATTCTAGACCAATCGCTTTGAAATTTGAAACATTCATAGTATATAGTATGTCTAATCGATCGATGCTATCAGCAATTTTTTATCTCCATTATTTATATGAGTTTTTGACTCCCCGCTTCCCGCTCCGCTTCCGGGCTGAATTTTTATTTTCTCGATATCTTGAAAAATATCCTCCAGATCCAATTTTGTTTTCTAAAGTCGTAATCTACATGAATTAAACTATATAATTTCATGCCAAACTCAAAATAATTGGGATCAAAAAATTTAATTTTTTTTATCATGGCTCACTCTTCGTTTTGAATTCAGGATTTTGCCTATTCTGAGATTCTTCTCTATAGAATCTGTAATTCTAGACCAATCGCTTTGAAATTTGAAACATTCATAGTATATAGTATGTCTAATCGATCGATGCTATCAGCAATTTTTTATCTCCATTATTTATATGAGTTTTTGACTCCCCGCTTCCCGCTCCGCTTCCGGGCTGAATTTTTATTTTCTCGATATCTTGAAAAATATCCTCCAGATCCAATTTTGTTTTCTAAAGTCGTAATCTACATGAATTAAACTATATAATTTCATGCCAAACTCAAAATAATTGGGATCAAAAAATTTAATTATTTTTATCATGGCTCACTCTTCGTTTTGAATTCAGGATTTTGCCTATTCTGAGATTCTTCTCTATAGAATCTGTAATTCTAGACCAATCGCTTTGAAATTTGAAACATTCATAGTATATAGTATGTCTAATCGATCGATGCTATCAGCAATTTTTTATCTCCATTATTTATATGAGTTTTTGACTCCCCGCTTCCCGCTCCGCTTCCGGGCTGAATTTTTATTTTCTCGATATCTTGAAAAATATCCTCCAGATCCAATTTTGTTTTCTAAAGTCGTAATCTACATGAATTAAACTATATAATTTCATGCCAAACTCAAAATAATTGGGATCAAAAAATTTAATTATTTTTATCATGGCTCACTCTTCGTTTTGAATTCAGGATTTTGCCTATTCTGAGATTCTTCTCTATAGAATCTGTAATTCTAGACCAATCGCTTTGAAATTTGAAACATTCATAGTATATAGTATGTCTAATCGATCGATGCTATCAGCAATTTTTTATCTCCATTATTTATATGAGTTTTTGACTCCCCGCTTCCCGCTCCGCTTCCGGGCTGAATTTTTATTTTCTCGATATCTTGAAAAATATCCTCCAGATCCAATTTTGTTTTCTAAAGTCGTAATCTACATGAATTAAACTATATAATTTCATGCCAAACTCAAAATAATTGGGATCAAAAAATTTAATTTTTTTTATCATGGCTCACTCTTCGTTTTGAATTCAGGATTTTGCCTATTCTGAGATTCTTCTCTATAGAATCTGTAATTCTAGACCAATCGCTTTGAAATTTGAAACATTCATAGTATATAGTATGTCTAATCGATCGATGCTATCAGCAATTTTTTATCTCCATTATTTATATGAGTTTTTGACTCCCCGCTTCCCGCTCCGCTTCCGGGCTGAATTTTTATTTTCTCGATATCTTGAAAAATATCCTCCAGATCCAATTTTGTTTTCTAAAGTCGTAATCTACATGAATTAAACTATATAATTTCATGCCAAACTCAAAATAATTGGGATCAAAAAATTTAATTTTTTTTATCATGGTTCACTCTTCGTTTTGAATTCAGGATTTTGCCTATTCTGAGATTCTTCTCTATAGAATCTGTAATTCTAGACCAATCGCTTTGAAATTTGAAACATTCATAGTATATAGTATGTCTAATCGATCGATGCTATCAGCAATTTTTTATCTCCATTATTTATATGAGTTTTTGACTCCCCGCTTCCCGCTCCGCTTCCGGGCTGAATTTTTATTTTCTCGATATCTTGAAAAATATCCTCCAGATCCAATTTTGTTTTCTAAAGTCGTAATCTACATGAATTAAACTATATAATTTCATGCCAAACTCAAAATAATTGGGATCAAAAAATTTAATTTTTTTTATCATGGCTCACTCTTCGTTTTGAATTCAGGATTTTGCCTATTCTGAGATTCTTCTCTATAGAATCTGTAATTCTAGACCAATCGCTTTGAAATTAAAAACATTCATAGTATATAGTATGTCTAATCGATCGATGCTATCAGCAATTTTTTATCTCCATTATTTATATGAGTTTTTGACTCCCCGCTTCCCGCTCCGCTTCCGGGCTGAATTTTTATTTTCTCGATATCTTGAAAAATATCCTCCAGATCCAATTTTGTTTTCTAAAGTCGTAATCTACATGAATTAAACTATATAATTTCATGCCAAACTCAAAATAATTGAGATCAAAAAATTTAATTTTTTTTATCATGGCTCACTCTTCGTTTTGAGTTCAGGATTTTGCCTATTCTGAGATTCTTCTCTATAGAATCTGTAATTCTAGACCAATCGCTTTGAAATTTGAAACATTCATAGTATATAGTATGTCTAATCGATCGATGCTATCAGCAATTTTTTATCTCCATTATTTATATGAGTTTTTGACTCCCCGCTTCCCGCTCCGCTTCCGGGCTGAATTTTTATTTTCTCGATATCTTGAAAAATATCCTCCAGATCCAATTTTGTTTTCTAAAGTCGTAATCTACATGAATTAAACTATATAATTTCATGCCAAACTCAAAATAATTGGGATCAAAAAATTTAATTTTTTTTATCATGGCTCACTCTTCGTTTTGAATTCAGGATTTTGCCTATTCTGAGATTCTTCTCTATAGAATCTGTAATTCTAGACCAATCGCTTTGAAATTTGAAACATTCATAGTATATAGTATGTCTAATCGATCGATGCTATCAGCAATTTTTTATCTCCATTATTTATATGAGTTTTTGACTCCCCGCTTCCCGCTCCGCTTCCGGGCTGAATTTTTATTTTCTCGATATCTTGAAAAATATCCTCCAGATCCAATTTTGTTTTCTAAAGTCGTAATCTACATGAATTAAACTATATAATTTCATGCCAAACTCAAAATAATTGGGATCAAAAAATTTAATTTTTTTTATCATGGCTCACTCTTCGTTTTGAATTCAGGATTTTGCCTATTCTGAGATTCTTCTCTATAGAATCTGTAATTCTAGACCAATCGCTTTGAAATTTGAAACATTCATAGTATATAGTATGTCTAATCGATCGATGCTATCAGCAATTTTTTATCTCCATTATTTATATGAGTTTTTGACTCCCCGCTTCCCGCTCCGCTTCCGGGCTGAATTTTTATTTTCTCGATATCTTGAAAAATATCCTCCAGATCCAATTTTGTTTTCTAAAGTCGTAATCTACATGAATTAAACTATATAATTTCATGCCAAACTCAAAATAATTGGGATCAAAAAATTTAATTTTTTTTATCATGGCTCACTCTTCGTTTTGAATTCAGGATTTTGCCTATTCTGAGATTCTTCTCTATAGAATCTGTAATTCTAGACCAATCGCTTTGAAATTTGAAACATTCATAGTATATAGTATGTCTAATCGATCGATGCTATCAGCAATTTTTTATCTCCATTATTTATATGAGTTTTTGACTCCCCGCTTCCCGCTCCGCTTCCGGGCTGAATTTTTATTTTCTCGATATCTTGAAAAATATCCTCCAGATCCAATTTTGTTTTCTAAAGTCGTAATCTACATGAATTAAACTATATAATTTCATGCCAAACTCAAAATAATTGGGATCAAAAAATTTAATTTTTTTTATCATGGCTCACTCTTCGTTTTGAATTCAGGATTTTGCCTATTCTGAGATTCTTCTCTATAGAATCTGTAATTCTAGACCAATCGCTTTGAAATTTGAAACATTCATAGTATATAGTATGTCTAATCGATCGATGCTATCAGCAATTTTTTATCTCCATTATTTATATGAGTTTTTGACTCCCCGCTTCCCGCTCCGCTTCCGGGCTGAATTTTTATTTTCTCGATATCTTGAAAAATATCCTCCAGATCCAATTTTGTTTTCTAAAGTCGTAATCTACATGAATTAAACTATATAATTTCATGCCAAACTCAGAATAATTGGGATCAAAAAATTTAATTTTTTTTATCATGGCTCACTCTTCGTTTTGAATTCAGGATTTTGCCTATTCTGAGATTCTTCTCTATAGAATCTGTAATTCTAGACCAATCGCTTTGAAATTTGAAACATTCATAGTATATAGTATGTCTAATCGATCGATGCTATCAGCAATTTTTTATCTCCATTATTTATATGAGTTTTTGACTCCCCGCTTCCCGCTCCGCTTCCGGGCTGAATTTTTATTTTCTCGATATCTTGAAAAATATCCTCCAGATCCAATTTTGTTTTCTAAAGTCGTAATCTACATGAATTAAACTATATAATTTCATGCCAAACTCAAAATAATTGGGATCAAAAAATTTAATTTTTTTTATCATGGCTCACTCTTCGTTTTGAATTCAGGATTTTGCCTATTCTGAGATTCTTCTCTATAGAATCTGTAATTCTAGACCAATCGCTTTGAAATTTGAAACATTCATAGTATATAGTATGTCTAATCGATCGATGCTATCAGCAATTTTTTATCTCCATTATTTATATGAGTTTTTGACTCCCCGCTTCCCGCTCCGCTTCCGGGCTGAATTTTTATTTTCTCGATATCTTGAAAAATATCCTCCAGATCCAATTTTGTTTTCTAAAGTCGTAATCTACATGAATTAAACTATATAATTTCATGCCAAACTCAAAATAATTGGGATCAAAAAATTTAATTTTTTTTATCATGGCTCACTCTTCGTTTTGAATTCAGGATTTTGCCTATTCTGAGATTCTTCTCTATAGAATCTGTAATTCTAGACCAATCGCTTTGAAATTTGAAACATTCATAGTATATAGTATGTCTAATCGATCGATGCTATCAGCAATTTTTTATCTCCATTATTTATATGAGTTTTTGACTCCCCGCTTCCCGCTCCGCTTCCGGGCTGAATTTTTATTTTCTCGATATCTTGAAAAATATCCTCCAGATCCAATTTTGTTTTCTAAAGTCGTAATCTACATGAATTAAACTATATAATTTCATGCCAAACTCAAAATAATTGGGATCAAAAAATTTAATTTTTTTTATCATGGCTCACTCTTCGTTTTGAATTCAGGATTTTGCCTATTCTGAGATTCTTCTCTATAGAATCTGTAATTCTAGACCAATCGCTTTGAAATTTGAAACATTCATAGTATATAGTATGTCTAATCGATCGATGCTATCAGCAATTTTTTATCTCCATTATTTATATGAGTTTTTGACTCCCCGCTTCCCGCTCCGCTTCCGGGCTGAATTTTTATTTTCTCGATATCTTGAAAAATATCCTCCAGATCCAATTTTGTTTTCTAAAGTCGTAATCTACATGAATTAAACTATATAATTTCATGCCAAACTCAAAATAATTGGGATCAAAAAATTTAATTTTTTTTATCATGGCTCACTCTTCGTTTTGAATTCAGGATTTTGCCTATTCTGAGATTCTTCTCTATAGAATCTGTAATTCTAGACCAATCGCTTTGAAATTTGAAACATTCATAGTATATAGTATGTCTAATCGATCGATGCTATCAGCAATTTTTTATCTCCATTATTTATATGAGTTTTTGACTCCCCGCTTCCCGCTCCGCTTCCGGGCTGAATTTTTATTTTCTCGATATCTTGAAAAATATCCTCCAGATCCAATTTTGTTTTCTAAAGTCGTAATCTACATGAATTAAACTATATAATTTCATGCCAAACTCAGAATAATTGGGATCAAAAAATTTAATTTTTTTTATCATGGCTCACTCTTCGTTTTGAATTCAGGATTTTGCCTATTCTGAGATTCTTCTCTATAGAATCTGTAATTCTAGACCAATCGCTTTGAAATTTGAAACATTCATAGTATATAGTATGTCTAATCGATCGATGCTATCAGCAATTTTTTATCTCCATTATTTATATGAGTTTTTGACTCCCCGCTTCCCGCTCCGCTTCCGGGCTGAATTTTTATTTTCTCGATATCTTGAAAAATATCCTCCAGATCCAATTTTGTTTTCTAAAGTCGTAATCTACATGAATTAAACTATATAATTTCATGCCAAACTCAAAATAATTGGGATCAAAAAATTTAATTTTTTTTATCATGGCTCACTCTTCGTTTTGAATTCAGGATTTTGCCTATTCTGAGATTCTTCTCTATAGAATCTGTAATTCTAGACCAATCGCTTTGAAATTTGAAACATTCATAGTATATAGTATGTCTAATCGATCGATGCTATCAGCAATTTTTTATCTCCATTATTTATATGAGTTTTTGACTCCCCGCTTCCCGCTCCGCTTCCGGGCTGAATTTTTATTTTCTCGATATCTTGAAAAATATCCTCCAGATCCAATTTTGTTTTCTAAAGTCGTAATCTACATGAATTAAACTATATAATTTCATGCCAAACTCAAAATAATTGGGATCAAAAAATTTAATTTTTTTTATCATGGCTCACTCTTCGTTTTGAATTCAGGATTTTGCCTATTCTGAGATTCTTCTCTATAGAATCTGTAATTCTAGACCAATCGCTTTGAAATTTGAAACATTCATAGTATATAGTATGTCTAATCGATCGATGCTATCAGCAATTTTTTATCTCCATTATTTATATGAGTTTTTGACTCCCCGCTTCCCGCTCCGCTTCCGGGCTGAATTTTTATTTTCTCGATATCTTGAAAAATATCCTCCAGATCCAATTTTGTTTTCTAAAGTCGTAATCTACATGAATTAAACTATATAATTTCATGCCAAACTCAAAATAATTGGGATCAAAAAATTTAATTTTTTTTATCATGGCTCACTCTTCGTTTTGAATTCAGGATTTTGCCTATTCTGAGATTCTTCTCTATAGAATCTGTAATTCTAGACCAATCGCTTTGAAATTTGAAACATTCATAGTATATAGTATGTCTAATCGATCGATGCTATCAGCAATTTTTTATCTCCATTATTTATATGAGTTTTTGACTCCCCGCTTCCCGCTCCGCTTCCGGGCTGAATTTTTATTTTCTCGATATCTTGAAAAATATCCTCCAGATCCAATTTTGTTTTCTAAAGTCGTAATCTACATGAATTAAACTATATAATTTCATGCCAAACTCAAAATAATTGGGATCAAAAAATTTAATTTTTTTTATCATGGCTCACTCTTCGTTTTGAATTCAGGATTTTGCCTATTCTGAGATTCTTCTCTATAGAATCTGTAATTCTAGACCAATCGCTTTGAAATTTGAAACATTCATAGTATATAGTATGTCTAATCGATCGATGCTATCAGCAATTTTTTATCTCCATTATTTATATGAGTTTTTGACTCCCCGCTTCCCGCTCCGCTTCCGGGCTGAATTTTTATTTTCTCGATATCTTGAAAAATATCCTCCAGATCCAATTTTGTTTTCTAAAGTCGTAATCTACATGAATTAAACTATATAATTTCATGCCAAACTCAAAATAATTGGGATCAAAAAATTTAATTTTTTTTATCATGGCTCACTCTTCGTTTTGAATTCAGGATTTTGCCTATTCTGAGATTCTTCTCTATAGAATCTGTAATTCTAGACCAATCGCTTTGAAATTAAAAACATTCATAGTATATAGTATGTCTAATCGATCGATGCTATCAGCAATTTTTTATCTCCATTATTTATATGAGTTTTTGACTCCCCGCTTCCCGCTCCGCTTCCGGGCTGAATTTTTATTTTCTCGATATCTTGAAAAATATCCTCCAGATCCAATTTTGTTTTCTAAAGTCGTAATCTACATGAATTAAACTATATAATTTCATGCCAAACTCAAAATAATTGGGATCAAAAAATTTAATTTTTTTTATCATGGCTCACTCTTCGTTTTGAATTCAGGATTTTGCCTATTCTGAGATTCTTCTCTATAGAATCTGTAATTCTAGACCAATCGCTTTGAAATTAAAAACATTCATAGTATATAGTATGTCTAATCGATCGATGCTATCAGCAATTTTTTATCTCCATTATTTATATGAGTTTTTGACTCCCCGCTTCCCGCTCCGCTTCCGGGCTGAATTTTTATTTTCTCGATATCTTGAAAAATATCCTCCAGATCCAATTTTGTTTTCTAAAGTCGTAATCTACATGAATTAAACTATATAATTTCATGCCAAACTCAAAATAATTGGGATCAAAAAATTTAATTTTTTTTATCATGGCTCACTCTTCGTTTTGAATTCAGGATTTTGCCTATTCTGAGATTCTTCTCTATAGAATCTGTAATTCTAGACCAATCGCTTTGAAATTAAAAACATTCATAGTATATAGTATGTCTAATCGATCGATGCTATCAGCAATTTTTTATCTCCATTATTTATATGAGTTTTTGACTCCCCGCTTCCCGCTCCGCTTCCGGGCTGAATTTTTATTTTCTCGATATCTTGAAAAATATCCTCCAGATCCAATTTTGTTTTCTAAAGTCGTAATCTACATGAATTAAACTATATAATTTCATGCCAAACTCAAAATAATTGGGATCAAAAAATTTAATTTTTTTTATCATGGCTCACTCTTCGTTTTGAATTCAGGATTTTGCCTATTCTGAGATTCTTCTCTATAGAATCTGTAATTCTAGACCAATCGCTTTGAAATTTGAAACATTCATAGTATATAGTATGTCTAATCGATCGATGCTATCAGCAATTTTTTATCTCCATTATTTATATGAGTTTTTGACTCCCCGCTTCCCGCTCCGCTTCCGGGCTGAATTTTTATTTTCTCGATATCTTGAAAAATATCCTCCAGATCCAATTTTGTTTTCTAAAGTCGTAATCTACATGAATTAAACTATATAATTTCATGCCAAACTCAAAATAATTGGGATCAAAAAATTTAATTTTTTTTATCATGGCTCACTCTTCGTTTTGAATTCAGGATTTTGCCTATTCTGAGATTCTTCTCTATAGAATCTGTAATTCTAGACCAATCGCTTTGAAATTTGAAACATTCATAGTATATAGTATGTCTAATCGATCGATGCTATCAGCAATTTTTTATCTCCATTATTTATATGAGTTTTTGACTCCCCGCTTCCCGCTCCGCTTCCGGGCTGAATTTTTATTTTCTCGATATCTTGAAAAATATCCTCCAGATCCAATTTTGTTTTCTAAAGTCGTAATCTACATGAATTAAACTATATAATTTCATGCCAAACTCAAAATAATTGGGATCAAAAAATTTAATTTTTTTTATCATGGCTCACTCTTCGTTTTGAATTCAGGATTTTGCCTATTCTGAGATTCTTCTCTATAGAATCTGTAATTCTAGACCAATCGCTTTGAAATTTGAAACATTCATAGTATATAGTATGTCTAATCGATCGATGCTATCAGCAATTTTTTATCTCCATTATTTATATGAGTTTTTGACTCCCCGCTTCCCGCTCCGCTTCCGGGCTGAATTTTTATTTTCTCGATATCTTGAAAAATATCCTCCAGATCCAATTTTGTTTTCTAAAGTCGTAATCTACATGAATTAAACTATATAATTTCATGCCAAACTCAAAATAATTGGGATCAAAAAATTTAATTTTTTTTATCATGGCTCACTCTTCGTTTTGAATTCAGGATTTTGCCTATTCTGAGATTCTTCTCTATAGAATCTGTAATTCTAGACCAATCGCTTTGAAATTGAAAACATTCATAGTATATAGTATGTCTAATCGATCGATGCTATCAGCAATTTTTTATCTCCATTATTTATATGAGTTTTTGACTCCCCGCTTCCCGCTCCGCGTCCGGGCTGAATTTTTATTTTCTCGATATCTTGAAAAATATCCTCCAGATCCAATTTTGTTTTCTAAAGTCGTAATCTACATGAATTAAACTATATAATTTCATGCCAAACTCAAAATAATTGAGATCAAAAAATTTAATTTTTTTTATCATGGCTCACTCTTCGTTTTGAGTTCAGGATTTTGCCTATTCTGAGATTCTTCTCTATAGAATCTGTAATTCTAGACCAATCGCTTTGAAATTTGAAACATTCATAGTATATAGTATGTCTAATCGATCGATGCTATCAGCAATTTTTTATCTCCATTATTTATATGAGTTTTTGACTCCCCGCTTCCCGCTCCGCTTCCGGGCTGAATTTTTATTTTCTCGATATCTTGAAAAATATCCTCCAGATCCAATTTTGTTTTCTAAAGTCGTAATCTACATGAATTAAACTATATAATTTCATGCCAAACTCAAAATAATTGAGATCAAAAAATTTAATTTTTTTTATCATGGCTCACTCTTCGTTTTGAGTTCAGGATTTTGCCTATTCTGAGATTCTTCTCTATAGAATCTGTAATTCTAGACCAATCGCTTTGAAATTTGAAACATTCATAGTATATAGTATGTCTAATCGATCGATGCTATCAGCAATTTTTTATCTCCATTATTTATATGAGTTTTTGACTCCCCGCTTCCCGCTCCGCTTCCGGGCTGAATTTTTATTTTCTCGATATCTTGAAAAATATCCTCCAGATCCAATTTTGTTTTCTAAAGTCGTAATCTACATGAATTAAACTATATAATTTCATGCCAAACTCAAAATAATTGAGATCAAAAAATTTAATTTTTTTTATCATGGCTCACTCTTCGTTTTGAGTTCAGGATTTTGCCTATTCTGAGATTCTTCTCTATAGAATCTGTAATTCTAGACCAATCGCTTTGAAATTTGAAACATTCATAGTATATAGTATGTCTAATCGATCGATGCTATCAGCAATTTTTTATCTCCATTATTTATATGAGTTTTTGACTCCCCGCTTCCCGCTCCGCTTCCGGGCTGAATTTTTATTTTCTCGATATCTTGAAAAATATCCTCCAGATCCAATTTTGTTTTCTAAAGTCGTAATCTACATGAATTAAACTATATAATTTCATGCCAAACTCAAAATAATTGAGATCAAAAAATTTAATTTTTTTTATCATGGCTCACTCTTCGTTTTGAGTTCAGGATTTTGCCTATTCTGAGATTCTTCTCTATAGAATCTGTAATTCTAGACCAATCGCTTTGAAATTTGAAACATTCATAGTATATAGTATGTCTAATCGATCGATGCTATCAGCAATTTTTTATCTCCATTATTTATATGAGTTTTTGACTCCCCGCTTCCCGCTCCGCTTCCGGGCTGAATTTTTATTTTCTCGATATCTTGAAAAATATCCTCCAGATCCAATTTTGTTTTCTAAAGTCGTAATCTACATGAATTAAACTATATAATTTCATGCCAAACTCAAAATAATTGAGATCAAAAAATTTAATTTTTTTTATCATGGCTCACTCTTCGTTTTGAGTTCAGGATTTTGCCTATTCTGAGATTCTTCTCTATAGAATCTGTAATTCTAGACCAATCGCTTTGAAATTTGAAACATTCATAGTATATAGTATGTCTAATCGATCGATGCTATCAGCAATTTTTTATCTCCATTATTTATATGAGTTTTTGACTCCCCGCTTCCCGCTCCGCTTCCGGGCTGAATTTTTATTTTCTCGATATCTTGAAAAATATCCTCCAGATCCAATTTTGTTTTCTAAAGTCGTAATCTACATGAATTAAACTATATAATTTCATGCCAAACTCAAAATAATTGAGATCAAAAAATTTAATTTTTTTTATCATGGCTCACTCTTCGTTTTGAGTTCAGGATTTTGCCTATTCTGAGATTCTTCTCTATAGAATCTGTAATTCTAGACCAATCGCTTTGAAATTTGAAACATTCATAGTATATAGTATGTCTAATCGATCGATGCTATCAGCAATTTTTTATCTCCATTATTTATATGAGTTTTTGACTCCCCGCTTCCCGCTCCGCTTCCGGGCTGAATTTTTATTTTCTCGATATCTTGAAAAATATCCTCCAGATCCAATTTTGTTTTCTAAAGTCGTAATCTACATGAATTAAACTATATAATTTCATGCCAAACTCAAAATAATTGAGATCAAAAAATTTAATTTTTTTTATCATGGCTCACTCTTCGTTTTGAGTTCAGGATTTTGCCTATTCTGAGATTCTTCTCTATAGAATCTGTAATTCTAGACCAATCGCTTTGAAATTTGAAACATTCATAGTATATAGTATGTCTAATCGATCGATGCTATCAGCAATTTTTTATCTCCATTATTTATATGAGTTTTTGACTCCCCGCTTCCCGCTCCGCTTCCGGGCTGAATTTTTATTTTCTCGATATCTTGAAAAATATCCTCCAGATCCAATTTTGTTTTCTAAAGTCGTAATCTACATGAATTAAACTATATAATTTCATGCCAAACTCAAAATAATTGAGATCAAAAAATTTAATTTTTTTTATCATGGCTCACTCTTCGTTTTGAGTTCAGGATTTTGCCTATTCTGAGATTCTTCTCTATAGAATCTGTAATTCTAGACCAATCGCTTTGAAATTTGAAACATTCATAGTATATAGTATGTCTAATCGATCGATGCTATCAGCAATTTTTTATCTCCATTATTTATATGAGTTTTTGACTCCCCGCTTCCCGCTCCGCTTCCGGGCTGAATTTTTATTTTCTCGATATCTTGAAAAATATCCTCCAGATCCAATTTTGTTTTCTAAAGTCGTAATCTACATGAATTAAACTATATAATTTCATGCCAAACTCAAAATAATTGAGATCAAAAAATTTAATTTTTTTTATCATGGCTCACTCTTCGTTTTGAGTTCAGGATTTTGCCTATTCTGAGATTCTTCTCTATAGAATCTGTAATCCTAGACCAATCGCTTTGAAATTTGAAACATTCATAGTATATAGTATGTCTAATCGATCGATGCTATCAGCAATTTTTTATCTCCATTATTTATATGAGTTTTTGACTCCCCGCTTCCCGCTCCGCTTCCGGGCTGAATTTTTATTTTCTCGATATCTTGAAAAATATCCTCCAGATCCAATTTTGTTTTCTAAAGTCGTAATCTACATGAATTAAACTATATAATTTCATGCCAAACTCAAAATAATTGAGATCAAAAAATTTAATTTTTTTTATCATGGCTCACTCTTCGTTTTGAGTTCAGGATTTTGCCTATTCTGAGATTCTTCTCTATAGAATCTGTAATTCTAGACCAATCGCTTTGAAATTTGAAACATTCATAGTATATAGTATGTCTAATCGATCGATGCTATCAGCAATTTTTTATCTCCATTATTTATATGAGTTTTTGACTCCCCGCTTCCCGCTCCGCTTCCGGGCTGAATTTTTATTTTCTCGATATCTTGAAAAATATCCTCCAGATCCAATTTTGTTTTCTAAAGTCGTAATCTACATGAATTAAACTATATAATTTCATGCCAAACTCAAAATAATTGGGATCAAAAAATTTAATTTTTTTTATCATGGCTCACTCTTCGTTTTGAATTCAGGATTTTGCCTATTCTGAGATTCTTCTCTATAGAATCTGTAATTCTAGACCAATCGCTTTGAAATTAAAAACATTCATAGTATATAGTATGTCTAATCGATCGATGCTATCAGCAATTTTTTATCTCCATTATTTATATGAGTTTTTGACTCCCCGCTTCCCGCTCCGCTTCCGGGCTGAATTTTTATTTTCTCGATATCTTGAAAAATATCCTCCAGATCCAATTTTGTTTTCTAAAGTCGTAATCTACATGAATTAAACTATATAATTTCATGCCAAACTCAAAATAATTGAGATCAAAAAATTTAATTTTTTTTATCATGGCTCACTCTTCGTTTTGAGTTCAGGATTTTGCCTATTCTGAGATTCTTCTCTATAGAATCTGTAATTCTAGACCAATCGCTTTGAAATTTGAAACATTCATAGTATATAGTATGTCTAATCGATCGATGCTATCAGCAATTTTTTATCTCCATTATTTATATGAGTTTTTGACTCCCCGCTTCCCGCTCCGCTTCCGGGCTGAATTTTTATTTTCTCGATATCTTGAAAAATATCCTCCAGATCCAATTTTGTTTTCTAAAGTCGTAATCTACATGAATTAAACTATATAATTTCATGCCAAACTCAAAATAATTGGGATCAAAAAATTTAATTTTTTTTATCATGGCTCACTCTTCGTTTTGAATTCAGGATTTTGCCTATTCTGAGATTCTTCTCTATAGAATCTGTAATTCTAGACCAATCGCTTTGAAATTTGAAACATTCATAGTATATAGTATGTCTAATCGATCGATGCTATCAGCAATTTTTTATCTCCATTATTTATATGAGTTTTTGACTCCCCGCTTCCCGCTCCGCTTCCGGGCTGAATTTTTATTTTCTCGATATCTTGAAAAATATCCTCCAGATCCAATTTTGTTTTCTAAAGTCGTAATCTACATGAATTAAACTATATAATTTCATGCCAAACTCAAAATAATTGGGATCAAAAAATTTAATTTTTTTTATCATGGCTCACTCTTCGTTTTGAATTCAGGATTTTGCCTATTCTGAGATTCTTCTCTATAGAATCTGTAATTCTAGACCAATCGCTTTGAAATTTGAAACATTCATAGTATATAGTATGTCTAATCGATCGATGCTATCAGCAATTTTTTATCTCCATTATTTATATGAGTTTTTGACTCCCCGCTTCCCGCTCCGCTTCCGGGCTGAATTTTTATTTTCTCGATATCTTGAAAAATATCCTCCAGATCCAATTTTGTTTTCTAAAGTCGTAATCTACATGAATTAAACTATATAATTTCATGCCAAACTCAAAATAATTGAGATCAAAAAATTTAATTTTTTTTATCATGGCTCACTCTTCGTTTTGAGTTCAGGATTTTGCCTATTCTGAGATTCTTCTCTATAGAATCTGTAATTCTAGACCAATCGCTTTGAAATTTGAAACATTCATAGTATATAGTATGTCTAATCGATCGATGCTATCAGCAATTTTTTATCTCCATTATTTATATGAGTTTTTGACTCCCCGCTTCCCGCTCCGCTTCCGGGCTGAATTTTATTTTCTCGATATCTTGAAAAATATCCTCCAGATCCAATTTTGTTTTCTAAAGTCGTAATCTACATGAATTAAACTATATAATTTCATGCCAAACTCAAAATAATTGGATCAAAAAATTTAATTTTTTTTATCATGGGCTCACTCTTCGTTTTTGAATTCAGGATTTTGCCTATTCTGAGATTCTTCTCTATAGAATCTGTAATTCTAGACCAATCGCTTTGAAATTTGAAACATTCATAAGAATTTAAATATAGTATGTCTAATCGATCGATGCTATCAGCAATTTTTTATCTCCATTATTTATATGAGTTTTTGACTCCCCGCTTCCCGCTCCGCTTCCGGGCTGAATTTTTATTTTCTCGATATCTTGAAAAATATCCTCCAGATCCAATTTTGTTTTCTAAAGTCGTAATCTACATGAATGAAACTATATAATTTCATGCCAAACTCAAAATAATTGGGATCAAAAAATTTAATTTTTTTTATCATGGCTCACTCTTCGTTTTGAATTCAGGATTTTGCCTATTCTGAGATTCTTCTCTATAGAATCTGTAATCTCTAGACCAATCGCTTTGAAATTTGAAACATTCATAGTATATAGTATGTCTAATCGATCGATGCTATCAGCAATTTTTTATCTCCATTATTTATATGAGTTTTTGACTCCCCGCTTCCCGCTCCGCTTCCGGGCTGAATTTTTATTTTCTCGATATCTTGAAAAATATCCTCCAGATCCAATTTTGTTTTCTAAAGTCGTAATCTACATGAATTAAACTATAATAATTTCATGCCAAACTCAAAATAATTGAGATCAAAAATTTAATTTTTTTTATCATGGCTCACTCTTCGTTTTGAGTTCAGGATTTTGCCTATTCTGAGATTCTTCTCTATAGAATCTGTAATTCTAGACCCAATCGCTTTGAAATTTGAAACATTCATAGTATATAGTATGTCTAATCGATCGATGCTATCAGCAATTTTTTATCTCCATTATTATATGAGTTTTTGACTCCCCGCTTCCCGCTCCGCTTCCGGGCTGAATTTTTATTTTCTCGATATCTTGAAAAATATCCTCCAGATCCAATTTTGTTTTCTAAAGTCGTAATCTACATGAATTAAACTATATAATTTCATGCCAAACTCAAAATAATTGGGATCAAAAAATTTAATTTTTTTTATCATTGGCTCACTCTTCGTTTTGAATTCAGGATTTTGCCTATTCTGAGATTCTTCTCTATAGAATCTGTAATTCTAGACCAATCGCTTTGAATTTGAAACATTCATAGTATATAGTATGTCTAATCGATCGATGCTATCAGCAATTTTTTATCTCCATTATTTTATATGAGTTTTTGACTCCCCGCTTCCCGCTCCGCTTCCGGGCTGAATTTTTATTTTCTCGATATCTTGAAAAATATCCTCCAGATCCAATTTTGTTTTCTAAAGTCGTAATCTACATGAATTAAACTATATAATTTCATGCCAAACTCAAAATAATTGGGATCAAAAAATTTAATTTTTTTTATCATGGCTCACTCTTCGTTTTGAATTCAGGATTTTGCCTATTCTGAGATTCTTCTCTATAGAATCTGTAATTCTAGACCAATCGCTTTGAAATTTGAAACATTCATAGTATATAGTATGTCTAATCGATCGATGCTATCAGCATTTTTTATCTCCATTATTTATATGAGTTTTTGACTCCCCGCTTCCCGCTCCGCTTCCGGGCTGAATTTTTATTTTCTCGATATCTTGAAAAATATCCTCCAGATCCAATTTTGTTTTCTAAAGTCGTAATCTACATGAATTAAACTATATAATTTCATGCCAAACTCAAAATAATTGGGATCAAAAAATTTAATTTTTTTTATCATGGCTCACTCTTCGTTTTGAATTCAGGATTTTGCCTATTCTGAGATTCTTCTCTATAGAATCTGTAATTCTAGACCAATCGCTTTGAAATTAAAAACATTCATAGTATATAGTATGTCTAATCGATCGATGCTATCAGCAATTTTTTATCTCCATTATTTATATGAGTTTTTGACTCCCCGCTTCCCCGCTCCGCTTCCGGGCTGAATTTTTATTTTCTCGATATCTTGAAAAATATCCTCCAGATCCAATTTTGTTTTCTAAAGTCGTAATCTACATGAATTAAACTATATAATTTCATGCCAAACTCAAAATAATTGAGATCAAAAAATTTAATTTTTTTTATCATGGCTCACTCTTCGTTTTGAGTTCAGGATTTTGCCTATTCTGAGATTCTTCTCTATAGAATCTGTAATTCTAGACCAATCGCTTTGAAATTTGAAACATTCATAGTATATAGTATGTCTAATCGATCGATGCTATCAGCAATTTTTTATCTCCATTATTTATATGAGTTTTGAGCTCCCCGCTTCCCGCTCCGCTTCCGGCTGAATTTTTATTTTCCTCGATATCTTGAAAAATATCCTCCAGATCCAATTTTGTTTTCTAAAGTCGTAATCTACATGAATTAAACTATATAATTTCATGCCAAACTCAAATAATTGGGATCAAAAAATTTAATTTTTTTTATCATGGCTCACTCTTCGTTTTGAATTCAGGATTTTGCCTATTCTGAGATTCTTCTCTATAGAATCTGTAATTCTAGACCAATCGCTTTGAAATTTGAAACATTCATAGTATATAGTATGTCTAATCGATCGATGCTATCAGCAATTTTTTATCTCCATTATTTATATGAGTTTTTGACTCCCCGCTTCCCGCTCCGCTTCCGGGCTGAATTTTTATTTTCTCGATATCTTGAAAAATATCCTCCAGATCCAATTTTGTTTTCTAAAGTCGTAATCTACATGAATTAAACTATATAATTTCATGCCAAACTCAAAATAATTGGGATCAAAAAATTTAATTTTTTTTATCATGGCTCACTCTTCGTTTTGAATTCAGGATTTTGCCTATTCTGAGATTCTTCTCTATAGAATCTGTAATTCTAGACCAATCGCTTTGAAATTTGAAACATTCATAGTATATAGTATGTCTAATCGATCGATGCTATCAGCAATTTTTTATCTCCATTATTTATATGAGTTTTTGACTCCCCGCTTCCCGCTCCGCTTCCGGGCTGAATTTTTATTTTCTCGATATCTTGAAAAATATCCTCCAGATCCAATTTTGTTTTCTAAAGTCGTAATCTACATGAATTAAACTATATAAATTTCATGCCAAACTCAAAAAATAATTGGGATCAAAAAATTTAATTTTTTTATCATGGCTCACTCTTCGTTTGAATTCAGGATTTTGCCTATTCTGAGATTCTTCTCTATAGAATCTGTAATTCTAGACCAATCGCTTTGAAATTAAAAACATTCATAGTATATAGTATGTCTAATCGATCGATGCTATCAGCAATTTTTTATCTCCATTATTTATATGAGTTTTTGACTCCCCCGCTTCCCGCTCCGCTTCCCGGGCTGAATTTTTATTTTCTCGATATCTTGAAAAATATCCTCCAGATCCAATTTTGTTTTCTAAAGTCGTAATCTACATGAATTAAACTATATAATTTCATGCCAAACTCAAATAATTGAGATCAAAAAATTTAATTTTTTTTATCATAGGCTCACTCTTCGTTTTGAGTTCAGGATTTTGCCTATTCTGAGATTCTTCTCTATAGAATCTGTAATTCTAGACCAATCGCTTTGAAATTTGAAACATTCATAGTATATAGTATGTCTAATCGATCGATGCTATCAGCAATTTTTTATCTCCATTATTTATATGAGTTTTTGACTCCCCGCTTCCCGCTCCGCTTCCGGGCTGAATTTTTTATTTTCTCGATATCTTGAAAAATATCCTCCAGATCCAATTTTGTTTTCTAAAGTCGTAATCTACATGAATTAAACTATATAATTTCATGCCAAAACTCAAAATAATTGGGATCAAAAAATTTAATTTTTTTTATCATGGCTCACTCTTCGTTTTGAATTCAGGATTTTGCCTATTCTGAGATTCTTCTCTATAGAATCTGTAATTCTAGACCAATCGCTTTGAAATTTGAAACATTCATAGTATATAGTATGTCTAATCGATCGATGCTATCAGCAATTTTTTATCTCCATTATTTATATGAGTTTTTGACTCCCCGCTTCCCGCTCCGCTTCCGGGCTGAATTTTTATTTTCTCGATATCTTGAAAAATATCCTCCAGATCCAATTTTGTTTTCTAAAGTCGTAATCTACATGAATTAAACTATATAATTTCATGCCAAACTCAAAATAATTGGGATCAAAAAATTTAATTTTTTTTATCATGGCTCACTCTTCGTTTTGAATTCAGGATTTTGCCTATTCTGAGATTCTTCTCTATAGAATCTGTAATTCTAGACCAATCGCTTTGAAATTTGAAACATTCATAGTATATAGTATGTCTAATCGATCGATGCTATCAGCAATTTTTTATCTCCATTATTTATATGAGTTTTTGACTCCCCGCTTCCCGCTCCGCTTCCGGGCTGAATTTTTATTTTCTCGATATCTTGAAAAATATCCTCCAGATCCAATTTTGTTTTCTAAAGTCGTAATCTACATGAATTAAACTATATAATTTCATGCCAAACTCAAAATAATTGAGATCAAAAAATTTAATTTTTTTTATCATGGCTCACTCTTCGTTTTGAGTTCAGGATTTTGCCTATTCTGAGATTCTTCTCTATAGAATCTGTAATTCTAGACCAATCGCTTTGAAATTTGAAACATTCATAGTATATAGTATGTCTAATCGATCGATGCTATCAGCAATTTTTTATCTCCATTATTTATATGAGTTTTTGACTCCCCGCTTCCCGCTCCGCTTCCGGGCTGAATTTTTATTTTCTCGATATCTTGAAAAATATCCTCCAGATCCAATTTTGTTTTCTAAAGTCGTAATCTACATGAATTAAACTATATAATTTCATGCCAAACTCAAAATAATTGGGATCAAAAAATTTAATTTTTTTTATCATGGCTCACTCTTCGTTTTGAATTCAGGATTTTGCCTATTCTGAGATTCTTCTCTATAGAATCTGTAATTCTAGACCAATCGCTTTGAAATTTGAAACATTCATAGTATATAGTATGTCTAATCGATCGATGCTATCAGCAATTTTTTATCTCCATTATTTATATGAGTTTTTGACTCCCCGCTTCCCGCTCCGCTTCCGGGCTGAATTTTTATTTTCTCGATATCTTGAAAAATATCCTCCAGATCCAATTTTGTTTTCTAAAGTCGTAATCTACATGAATTAAACTATATAATTTCATGCCAAACTCAAAATAATTGGGATCAAAAAATTTAATTTTTTTTATCATGGCTCACTCTTCGTTTTGAATTCAGGATTTTGCCTATTCTGAGATTCTTCTCTATAGAATCTGTAATTCTAGACCAATCGCTTTGAAATTTGAAACATTCATAGTATATAGTATGTCTAATCGATCGATGCTATCAGCAATTTTTTATCTCCATTATTTATATGAGTTTTTGACTCCCCGCTTCCCGCTCCGCTTCCGGGCTGAATTTTTATTTTCTCGATATCTTGAAAAATATCCTCCAGATCCAATTTTGTTTTCTAAAGTCGTAATCTACATGAATTAAACTATATAATTTCATGCCAAACTCAAAATAATTGGGATCAAAAAATTTAATTTTTTTTATCATGGCTCACTCTTCGTTTTGAATTCAGGATTTTGCCTATTCTGAGATTCTTCTCTATAGAATCTGTAATTCTAGACCAATCGCTTTGAAATTTGAAACATTCATAGTATATAGTATGTCTAATCGATCGATGCTATCAGCAATTTTTTATCTCCATTATTTATATGAGTTTTTGACTCCCCGCTTCCCGCTCCGCTTCCGGGCTGAATTTTTATTTTCTCGATATCTTGAAAAATATCCTCCAGATCCAATTTTGTTTTCTAAAGTCGTAATCTACATGAATTAAACTATATAATTTCATGCCAAACTCAAAATAATTGGGATCAAAAAATTTAATTTTTTTTATCATGGCTCACTCTTCGTTTTGAATTCAGGATTTTGCCTATTCTGAGATTCTTCTCTATAGAATCTGTAATTCTAGACCAATCGCTTTGAAATTAAAAACATTCATAGTATATAGTATGTCTAATCGATCGATGCTATCAGCAATTTTTTATCTCCATTATTTATATGAGTTTTTGACTCCCCGCTTCCCGCTCCGCTTCCGGGCTGAATTTTTATTTTCTCGATATCTTGAAAAATATCCTCCAGATCCAATTTTGTTTTCTAAAGTCGTAATCTACATGAATTAAACTATATAATTTCATGCCAAACTCAAAATAATTGAGATCAAAAAATTTAATTTTTTTTATCATGGCTCACTCTTCGTTTTGAGTTCAGGATTTTGCCTATTCTGAGATTCTTCTCTATAGAATCTGTAATTCTAGACCAATCGCTTTGAAATTTGAAACATTCATAGTATATAGTATGTCTAATCGATCGATGCTATCAGCAATTTTTTATCTCCATTATTTATATGAGTTTTTGACTCCCCGCTTCCCGCTCCGCTTCCGGGCTGAATTTTTATTTTCTCGATATCTTGAAAAATATCCTCCAGATCCAATTTTGTTTTCTAAAGTCGTAATCTACATGAATTAAACTATATAATTTCATGCCAAACTCAAAATAATTGGGATCAAAAAATTTAATTTTTTTTATCATGGCTCACTCTTCGTTTTGAGTTCAGGATTTTGCCTATTCTGAGATTCTTCTCTATAGAATCTGTAATTCTAGACCAATCGCTTTGAAATTTGAAACATTCATAGTATATAGTATGTCTAATCGATCGATGCTATCAGCAATTTTTTATCTCCATTATTTATATGAGTTTTTGACTCCCCGCTTCCCGCTCCGCTTCCGGGCTGAATTTTTATTTTCTCGATATCTTGAAAAATATCCTCCAGATCCAATTTTGTTTTCTAAAGTCGTAATCTACATGAATTAAACTATATAATTTCATGCCAAACTCAAAATAATTGGGATCAAAAAATTTAATTTTTTTTATCATGGCTCACTCTTCGTTTTGAGTTCAGGATTTTGCCTATTCTGAGATTCTTCTCTATAGAATCTGTAATTCTAGACCAATCGCTTTGAAATTTGAAACATTCATAGTATATAGTATGTCTAATCGATCGATGCTATCAGCAATTTTTTATCTCCATTATTTATATGAGTTTTTGACTCCCCGCTTCCCGCTCCGCTTCCGGGCTGAATTTTTATTTTCTCGATATCTTGAAAAATATCCTCCAGATCCAATTTTGTTTTCTAAAGTCGTAATCTACATGAATTAAACTATATAATTTCATGCCAAACTCAAAATAATTGGGATCAAAAAATTTAATTTTTTTTATCATGGCTCACTCTTCGTTTTGAATTCAGGATTTTGCCTATTCTGAGATTCTTCTCTATAGAATCTGTAATTCTAGACCAATCGCTTTGAAATTTGAAACATTCATAGTATATAGTATGTCTAATCGATCGATGCTATCAGCAATTTTTTATCTCCATTATTTATATGAGTTTTTGACTCCCCGCTTCCCGCTCCGCTTCCGGGCTGAATTTTTATTTTCTCGATATCTTGAAAAATATCCTCCAGATCCAATTTTGTTTTCTAAAGTCGTAATCTACATGAATTAAACTATATAATTTCATGCCAAACTCAAAATAATTGGGATCAAAAAATTTAATTTTTTTTATCATGGCTCACTCTTCGTTTTGAATTCAGGATTTTGCCTATTCTGAGATTCTTCTCTATAGAATCTGTAATTCTAGACCAATCGCTTTGAAATTTGAAACATTCATAGTATATAGTATGTCTAATCGATCGATGCTATCAGCAATTTTTTATCTCCATTATTTATATGAGTTTTTGACTCCCCGCTTCCCGCTCCGCTTCCGGGCTGAATTTTTATTTTCTCGATATCTTGAAAAATATCCTCCAGATCCAATTTTGTTTTCTAAAGTCGTAATCTACATGAATTAAACTATATAATTTCATGCCAAACTCAAAATAATTGGGATCAAAAAATTTAATTTTTTTTATCATGGCTCACTCTTCGTTTTGAATTCAGGATTTTGCCTATTCTGAGATTCTTCTCTATAGAATCTGTAATTCTAGACCAATCGCTTTGAAATTTGAAACATTCATAGTATATAGTATGTCTAATCGATCGATGCTATCAGCAATTTTTTATCTCCATTATTTATATGAGTTTTTGACTCCCCGCTTCCCGCTCCGCTTCCGGGCTGAATTTTTATTTTCTCGATATCTTGAAAAATATCCTCCAGATCCAATTTTGTTTTCTAAAGTCGTAATCTACATGAATTAAACTATATAATTTCATGCCAAACTCAAAATAATTGGGATCAAAAAATTTAATTTTTTTTATCATGGCTCACTCTTCGTTTTGAATTCAGGATTTTGCCTATTCTGAGATTCTTCTCTATAGAATCTGTAATTCTAGACCAATCGCTTTGAAATTTGAAACATTCATAGTATATAGTATGTCTAATCGATCGATGCTATCAGCAATTTTTTATCTCCATTATTTATATGAGTTTTTGACTCCCCGCTTCCCGCTCCGCTTCCGGGCTGAATTTTTATTTTCTCGATATCTTGAAAAATATCCTCCAGATCCAATTTTGTTTTCTAAAGTCGTAATCTACATGAATTAAACTATATAATTTCATGCCAAACTCAAAATAATTGGGATCAAAAAATTTAATTTTTTTTATCATGGCTCACTCTTCGTTTTGAATTCAGGATTTTGCCTATTCTGAGATTCTTCTCTATAGAATCTGTAATTCTAGACCAATCGCTTTGAAATTTGAAACATTCATAGTATATAGTATGTCTAATCGATCGATGCTATCAGCAATTTTTTATCTCCATTATTTATATGAGTTTTTGACTCCCCGCTTCCCGCTCCGCTTCCGGGCTGAATTTTTATTTTCTCGATATCTTGAAAAATATCCTCCAGATCCAATTTTGTTTTCTAAAGTCGTAATCTACATGAATTAAACTATATAATTTCATGCCAAACTCAAAATAATTGGGATCAAAAAATTTAATTTTTTTTATCATGGCTCACTCTTCGTTTTGAATTCAGGATTTTGCCTATTCTGAGATTCTTCTCTATAGAATCTGTAATTCTAGACCAATCGCTTTGAAATTTGAAACATTCATAGTATATAGTATGTCTAATCGATCGATGCTATCAGCAATTTTTTATCTCCATTATTTATATGAGTTTTTGACTCCCCGCTTCCCGCTCCGCTTCCGGGCTGAATTTTTATTTTCTCGATATCTTGAAAAATATCCTCCAGATCCAATTTTGTTTTCTAAAGTCGTAATCTACATGAATTAAACTATATAATTTCATGCCAAACTCAAAATAATTGGGATCAAAAAATTTAATTTTTTTTATCATGGCTCACTCTTCGTTTTGAGTTCAGGATTTTGCCTATTCTGAGATTCTTCTCTATAGAATCTGTAATTCTAGACCAATCGCTTTGAAATTTGAAACATTCATAGTATATAGTATGTCTAATCGATCGATGCTATCAGCAATTTTTTATCTCCATTATTTATATGAGTTTTTGACTCCCCGCTTCCCGCTCCGCTTCCGGGCTGAATTTTTATTTTCTCGATATCTTGAAAAATATCCTCCAGATCCAATTTTGTTTTCTAAAGTCGTAATCTACATGAATTAAACTATATAATTTCATGCCAAACTCAAAATAATTGGGATCAAAAAATTTAATTTTTTTTATCATGGCTCACTCTTCGTTTTGAGTTCAGGATTTTGCCTATTCTGAGATTCTTCTCTATAGAATCTGTAATTCTAGACCAATCGCTTTGAAATTTGAAACATTCATAGTATATAGTATGTCTAATCGATCGATGCTATCAGCAATTTTTTATCTCCATTATTTATATGAGTTTTTGACTCCCCGCTTCCCGCTCCGCTTCCGGGCTGAATTTTTATTTTCTCGATATCTTGAAAAATATCCTCCAGATCCAATTTTGTTTTCTAAAGTCGTAATCTACATGAATTAAACTATATAATTTCATGCCAAACTCAAAATAATTGAGATCAAAAAATTTAATTTTTTTTATCATGGCTCACTCTTCGTTTTGAGTTCAGGATTTTGCCTATTCTGAGATTCTTCTCTATAGAATCTGTAATTCTAGACCAATCGCTTTGAAATTTGAAACATTCATAGTATATAGTATGTCTAATCGATCGATGCTATCAGCAATTTTTTATCTCCATTATTTATATGAGTTTTTGACTCCCCGCTTCCCGCTCCGCTTCCGGGCTGAATTTTTATTTTCTCGATATCTTGAAAAATATCCTCCAGATCCAATTTTGTTTTCTAAAGTCGTAATCTACATGAATTAAACTATATAATTTCATGCCAAACTCAAAATAATTGGGATCAAAAAATTTAATTTTTTTTATCATGGCTCACTCTTCGTTTTGAGTTCAGGATTTTGCCTATTCTGAGATTCTTCTCTATAGAATCTGTAATTCTAGACCAATCGCTTTGAAATTTGAAACATTCATAGTATATAGTATGTCTAATCGATCGATGCTATCAGCAATTTTTTATCTCCATTATTTATATGAGTTTTTGACTCCCCGCTTCCCGCTCCGCTTCCGGGCTGAATTTTTATTTTCTCGATATCTTGAAAAATATCCTCCAGATCCAATTTTGTTTTCTAAAGTCGTAATCTACATGAATTAAACTATATAATTTCATGCCAAACTCAAAATAATTGGGATCAAAAAATTTAATTTTTTTTATCATGGCTCACTCTTCGTTTTGAATTCAGGATTTTGCCTATTCTGAGATTCTTCTCTATAGAATCTGTAATTCTAGACCAATCGCTTTGAAATTTGAAACATTCATAGTATATAGTATGTCTAATCGATCGATGCTATCAGCAATTTTTTATCTCCATTATTTATATGAGTTTTTGACTCCCCGCTTCCCGCTCCGCTTCCGGGCTGAATTTTTATTTTCTCGATATCTTGAAAAATATCCTCCAGATCCAATTTTGTTTTCTAAAGTCGTAATCTACATGAATTAAACTATATAATTTCAAGCCAAACTCAAAATAATTGGGATCAAAAAATTTAATTTTTTTTATCATGGCTCACTCTTCGTTTTGAGTTCAGGATTTTGCCTATTCTGAGATTCTTCTCTATAGAATCTGTAATTCTAGACCAATCGCTTTGAAATTTGAAACATTCATAGTATATAGTATGTCTAATCGATCGATGCTATCAGCAATTTTTTATCTCCATTATTTATATGAGTTTTTGACTCCCCGCTTCCCGCTCCGCTTCCGGGCTGAATTTTTATTTTCTCGATATCTTGAAAAATATCCTCCAGATCCAATTTTGTTTTCTAAAGTCGTAATCTACATGAATTAAACTATATAATTTCATGCCAAACTCAAAATAATTGGGATCAAAAAATTTAATTTTTTTTATCATGGCTCACTCTTCGTTTTGAATTCAGGATTTTGCCTATTCTGAGATTCTTCTCTATAGAATCTGTAATTCTAGACCAATCGCTTTGAAATTTGAAACATTCATAGTATATAGTATGTCTAATCGATCGATGCTATCAGCAATTTTTTATCTCCATTATTTATATGAGTTTTTGACTCCCCGCTTCCCGCTCCGCTTCCGGGCTGAATTTTTATTTTCTCGATATCTTGAAAAATATCCTCCAGATCCAATTTTGTTTTCTAAAGTCGTAATCTACATGAATTAAACTATATAATTTCATGCCAAACTCAAAATAATTGGGATCAAAAAATTTAATTTTTTTTATCATGGCTCACTCTTCGTTTTGAATTCAGGATTTTGCCTATTCTGAGATTCTTCTCTATAGAATCTGTAATTTTAGACCAATCGCTTTGAAATTTGAAACATTCATAGTATATAGTATGTCTAATCGATCGATGCTATCAGCAATTTTTTATCTCCATTATTTATATGAGTTTTTGACTCCCCGCTTCCCGCTCCGCTTCCGGGCTGAATTTTTATTTTCTCGATATCTTGAAAAATATCCTCCAGATCCAATTTTGTTTTCTAAAGTCGTAATCTACATGAATTAAACTATATAATTTCATGCCAAACTCAAAATAATTGGGATCAAAAAATTTAATTTTTTTTATCATGGCTCACTCTTCGTTTTGAATTCAGGATTTTGCCTATTCTGAGATTCTTCTCTATAGAATCTGTAATTCTAGACCAATCGCTTTGAAATTTGAAACATTCATAGTATATAGTATGTCTAATCGATCGATGCTATCAGCAATTTTTTATCTCCATTATTTATATGAGTTTTTGACTCCCCGCTTCCCGCTCCGCTTCCGGGCTGAATTTTTATTTTCTCGATATCTTGAAAAATATCCTCCAGATCCAATTTTGTTTTCTAAAGTCGTAATCTACATGAATTAAACTATATAATTTCATGCCAAACTCAAAATAATTGGGATCAAAAAATTTAATTTTTTTTATCATGGCTCACTCTTCGTTTTGAATTCAGGATTTTGCCTATTCTGAGATTCTTCTCTATAGAATCTGTAATTCTAGACCAATCGCTTTGAAATTTGAAACATTCATAGTATATAGTATGTCTAATCGATCGATGCTATCAGCAATTTTTTATCTCCATTATTTATATGAGTTTTTGACTCCCCGCTTCCCGCTCCGCTTCCGGGCTGAATTTTTATTTTCTCGATATCTTGAAAAATATCCTCCAGATCCAATTTTGTTTTCTAAAGTCGTAATCTACATGAATTAAACTATATAATTTCATGCCAAACTCAAAATAATTGGGATCAAAAAATTTAATTTTTTTTATCATGGCTCACTCTTCGTTTTGAGTTCAGGATTTTGCCTATTCTGAGATTCTTCTCTATAGAATCTGTAATTCTAGACCAATCGCTTCGAAATTCGGAACATTTATAGGATATAGTATGTCTAATCGATCGATGCTATCAGCAATTTTTTATCTCCATTATTTATATGAGTTTTTGACTCCCCGCTTCCCGCTCCGCTTCCGGGCTGAATTTTTATTTTCTCGATATCTTGAAAAATATCCTCCAGATCCAATTTTGTTTTCTAAAGTCGTAATCTACATGAATTAAACTATATAATTTCATGCCAAACTCAAAATAATTGGGATCAAAAAATTTAATTTTTTTTATCATGGCTCACTCTTCGTTTTGAATTCAGGATTTTGCCTATTCTGAGATTCTTCTCTATAGAATCTGTAATTCTAGACCAATCGCTTTGAAATTTGAAACATTCATAGTATATAGTATGTCTAATCGATCGATGCTATCAGCAATTTTTTATCTCCATTATTTATATGAGTTTTTGACTCCCCGCTTCCCGCTCCGCTTCCGGGCTGAATTTTTATTTTCTCGATATCTTGAAAAATATCCTCCAGATCCAATTTTGTTTTCTAAAGTCGTAATCTACATGAATGAAACTATATAATTTCATGCCAAACTCAAAATAATTGGGATCAAAAAATTTAATTTTTTTTATCATGGCTCACTCTTCGTTTTGAATTCAGGATTTTGCCTATTCTGAGATTCTTCTCTATAGAATCTGTAATTCTAGACCAATCGCTTTGAAATTTGAAACATTCATAGTATATAGTATGTCTAATCGATCGATGCTATCAGCAATTTTTTATCTCCATTATTTATATGAGTTTTTGACTCCCCGCTTCCCGCTCCGCTTCCGGGCTGAATTTTTATTTTCTCGATATCTTGAAAAATATCCTCCAGATCCAATTTTGTTTTCTAAAGTCGTAATCTACATGAATTAAACTATATAATTTCATGCCAAGCTCAAAATAATTGGGATCAAAAAATTTAATTTTTTTTATCATGGCTCACTCTTCGTTTTGAGTTCAGGATTTTGCCTATTCTGAGATTCTTCTCTATAGAATCTGTAATTCTAGACCAATCGCTTCGAAATCTGGAACATTTATAGTATATAGTATGTCTAATCGATCGATGCTATCAGCAATTTTTTATCTCCATTATTTATATGAGTTTTTGACTCCCCGCTTCCCGCTCCGCTACCGGGCTGAATTTTTATTTTCTCGATATCTTGAAAAATATCCTCCAGATCCAATTTTGTTTTCTAAAGTCGTAATCTACATGAATTAAACTATATAATTTCATGCCAAACTCAAAATAATTGGGATCAAAAAATTTAATTTTTTTTATCATGGCTCACTCTTCGTTTTGAGTTCAGGATTTTGCCTATTCTGAGATTCTTCTCTATAGAATCTGTAATTCTAGACCAATCGCTTTGAAATTTTAAACATTCATAGTATATAGTATGTCTAATCGATCGATGCTATCAGCAATTTTTTATCTCCATTATTTATATGAGTTTTTGACTCCCCGCTTCCCGCTCCGCTTCCGGGCTGAATTTTTATTTTCTCGATATCTTGAAAAATATCCTCCAGATCCAATTTTGTTTTCTAAAGTCGTAATCTACATGAATTAAACTATATAATTTCATGCCAAACTCAAAATAATTGGGATCAAAAAATTTAATTTTTTTTATCATGGCTCACTCTTCGTTTTGAATTCAGGATTTTGCCTATTCTGAGATTCTTCTCTATAGAATCTGTAATTCTAGACCAATCGCTTTGAAATTTGAAACATTCATAGTATATAGTATGTCTAATCGATCGATGCTATCAGCAATTTTTTATCTCCATTATTTATATGAGTTTTTGACTCCCCGCTTCCCGCTCCGCTTCCGGGCTGAATTTTTATTTTCTCGATATCTTGAAAAATATCCTCCAGATCCAATTTTGTTTTCTAAAGTCGTAATCTACATGAATTAAACTATATAATTTCATGCCAAACTCAAAATAATTGGGATCAAAAAATTTAATTTTTTTTATCATGGCTCACTCTTCGTTTTGAATTCAGGATTTTGCCTATTCTGAGATTCTTCTCTATAGAATCTGTAATTCTAGACCAATCGCTTTGAAATTTGAAACATTCATAGTATATAGTATGTCTAATCGATCGATGCTATCAGCAATTTTTTATCTCCATTATTTATATGAGTTTTTGACTCCCCGCTTCCCGCTCCGCTTCCGGGCTGAATTTTTATTTTCTCGATATCTTGAAAAATATCCTCCAGATCCAATTTTGTTTTCTAAAGTCGTAATCTACATGAATTAAACTATATAATTTCATGCCAAACTCAAAATAATTGGGATCAAAAAATTTAATTTTTTTTATCATGGCTCACTCTTCGTTTTGAATTCAGGATTTTGCCTATTCTGAGATTCTTCTCTATAGAATCTGTAATTCTAGACCAATCGCTTTGAAATTTGAAACATTCATAGTATATAGTATGTCTAATCGATCGATGCTATCAGCAATTTTTTATCTCCATTATTTATATGAGTTTTTGACTCCCCGCTTCCCGCTCCGCTTCCGGGCTGAATTTTTATTTTCTCGATATCTTGAAAAATATCCTCCAGATCCAATTTTGTTTTCTAAAGTCGTAATCTACATGAATTAAACTATATAATTTCATGCCAAACTCAAAATAATTGGGATCAAAAAATTTAATTTTTTTTATCATGGCTCACTCTTCGTTTTGAATTCAGGATTTTGCCTATTCTGAGATTCTTCTCTATAGAATCTGTAATTCTAGACCAATCGCTTCGAAATCTGGAACATTTATAGTATATAGTATGTCTAATCGATCGATGCTATCAGCAATTTTTTATCTCCATTATTTATATGAGTTTTTGACTCCCCGCTTCCCGCTCCGCTTCCGGGCTGAATTTTTATTTTCTCGATATCTTGAAAAATATCCTCCAGATCCAATTTTGTTTTCTAAAGTCGTAATCTACATGAATTAAACTATATAATTTCATGCCAAACTCAAAATAATTGGGATCAAAAAATTTAATTTTTTTTATCATGGCTCACTCTTCGTTTTGAATTCAGGATTTTGCCTATTCTGAGATTCTTCTCTATAGAATCTGTAATTCTAGACCAATCGCTTTGAAATTTGAAACATTCATAGTATATAGTATGTCTAATCGATCGATGCTATCAGCAATTTTTTATCTCCATTATTTATATGAGTTTTTGACTCCCCGCTTCCCGCTCCGCTTCCGGGCTGAATTTTTATTTTCTCGATATCTTGAAAAATATCCTCCAGATCCAATTTTGTTTTCTAAAGTCGTAATCTACATGAATTAAACTATATAATTTCATGCCAAACTCAAAATAATTGGGATCAAAAAATTTAATTTTTTTTATCATGGCTCACTCTTCGTTTTGAATTCAGGATTTTGCCTATTCTGAGATTCTTCTCTATAGAATCTGTAATTCTAGACCAATCGCTTCGAAATCTGGAACATTTATAGTATATAGTATGTCTAATCGATCGATGCTATCAGCAATTTTTTATCTCCATTATTTATATGAGTTTTTGACTCCCCGCTTCCCGCTCCGCTTCCGGGCTGAATTTTTATTTTCTCGATATCTTGAAAAATATCCTCCAGATCCAATTTTGTTTTCTAAAGTCGTAATCTACATGAATTAAACTATATAATTTCATGCCAAACTCAAAATAATTGGGATCAAAAAATTTAATTTTTTTTATCATGGCTCACTCTTCGTTTTGAATTCAGGATTTTGCCTATTCTGAGATTCTTCTCTATAGAATCTGTAATTCTAGACCAATCGCTTTGAAATTTGAAACATTCATAGTATATAGTATGTCTAATCGATCGATGCTATCAGCAATTTTTTATCTCCATTATTTATATGAGTTTTTGACTCCCCGCTTCCCGCTCCGCTTCCGGGCTGAATTTTTATTTTCTCGATATCTTGAAAAATATCCTCCAGATCCAATTTTGTTTTCTAAAGTCGTAATCTACATGAATTAAACTATATAATTTCATGCCAAACTCAAAATAATTGGGATCAAAAAATTTAATTTTTTTTATCATGGCTCACTCTTCGTTTTGAATTCTGGATTTTGCCTATTCTGAGATTCTTCTCTATAGAATCTGTAATTCTAGACCAATCGCTTCGAAATCTGGAACATTTATAGTATATAGTATGTCTAATCGATCGATGCTATCAGCAATTTTTTATCTCCATTATTTATATGAGTTTTTGACTCCCCGCTTCCCGCTCCGCTTCCGGGCTGATTTTTTATTTTCTCGATATCTTGGAAAAAATCCTCCAGATCCAATTTTGTTTTCTAAATTTGTTATCTACATGAATGAAACTATATAATTTCATGCCAAACTTAAAATAATTAGGATCAAAAAATTTAATTTTTTTTATCATGTCTCACTCTTCGTTTTGAATTCAGGATTTTGCCTATTCTGAGATTCTTCTCTATAGAATCTGTAATTCTAGACCAATCGCTTTGAAATTTGGAACATTGATAGTATATAGTATGTCTAATCGATCGATGCTATCAGCAATTTTTTATCTTTATTATTTATATGAGTTTTTGACTCCCCGCTTCCCGCTCCGCTTCCGGGCTGATTTTTATTTTCTCGATATCTTGGAAAAAATCCTCCAGATCCAATTTTGTTTTCTAAATTCGTAATCTACATGAATGAAACTATATAATTTCATGCCAAACTTAAAATAATTAGGATCAAAAAATTTAATTTTTTTTATCATGTCTCACTCTTCGTTTTGAATTCAGGATTTTGCCTATTCTGAGATTCTTCTCTATAGAATCTGTAATTCTAGACCAATCGCTTTGAAATTTGGAACATTGATAGTATATAGTATGTCTAATCGATCGATGCTATCAGCAATTTTTTATCTCTATTATTTATATGAGTTTTTGACTCCCCGCTTCCCGCTCCGCTTCCGGGCTGAATTTTTATTTTCTCGATATCTTGGAAAAAATCCTCCAGATCCAATTTTGTTTTCTAAATTCGTTATTTACATGAATGAAACTATATAATTTCATGCCAAACTTAAAATAATTAGGATCAAAAAATTTAATTTTTTTTATCATGTCTCACTCTTCGTTTTGAATTCAGGATTTTGCCTATTCTGAGATTCTTCTCTATAGAATCTGTAATTCTAGACCAATCGCTTTGAAATTTGGAACATTGATAGTATATAGTATGTCTAATCGATCGATGCTATCAGCAATTTTTTATCTCTATTATTTATATGAGTTTTTGACTCCCCGCTTCCCGCTCCGCTTCCGGGCTGAATTTTTATTTTCTCGATATCTTGGAAAAAATCCTCCAGATCCAATTTTGTTTTCTAAATTTGTTATCTACATGAATGAAACTATATAATTTCATGCCAAACTTAAAATAATTAGGATCAAAAAATTTAATTTTTTTTATCATGTCTCACTCTTCGTTTTGAATTCAGGATTTTGCCTATTCTGAGATTCTTCTCTATAGAATCTGTAATTCTAGACCAATCGCTTTGAAATTTGGAACATTGATAGTATATAGTATGTCTAATCGATCGATGCTATCAGCAATTTTTTATCTCTATTATTTATATGAGTTTTTTGACTCCCCGCTTCCCGCTCCGCTTCCGGGCTGAATTTTTATTTTCTCGATATCTTGGAAAAAATCCTCCAGATCCAATTTTGTTTTCTAAATTCGTAATCTACATGAATGAAACTATATAATTTCATGCCAAACTCAAAATAATTGGGATCAAAAAATTTAATTTTTTTTATCATGGCTCACTCTTCGTTTTGAATTAAGGATTTTGCCTATTCTGAGATTCTTCTCTATAGAATCTGTAATTCTAGACCAATCGCTTTGAAATTTGGAACATTGATAGTATATAGTATGTCTAATCGATCGATGCTATCAGCAATTTTTTATCTTTATTATTTATATGAGTTTTTGACTCCCCGCTTCCCGCTCCGCTTCCGGGCTGAATTTTTATTTTCTCGATATCTTGGAAAAAATCCTCCAGATCCAATTTTGTTTTCTAAATTCGTAATCTACATGAATGAAACTATATAATTTCATGCCAAACTTAAAATAATTAGGATCAAAAAATTTAATTTTTTTTATCATGTCTCACTCTTCGTTTTGAATTCAGGATTTTGCCTATTCTGAGATTCTTCTCTATAGAATCTGTAATTCTAGACCAATCGCTTTGAAATTTGGAACATTGATAGTATATAGTATGTCTAATCGATCGATGCTATCAGCAATTTTTTATCTCTATTATTTATATGAGTTTTTGACTCCCCGCTTCCCGCTCCGCTTCCGGGCTGAATTTTTATTTTCTCGATATCTTGGAAAAAATCCTCCAGATCCAATTTTGTTTTCTAAATTCGTTATTTACATGAATGAAACTATATAATTTCATGCCAAACTTAAAATAATTAGGATCAAAAAATTTAATTTTTTTTATCATGTCTCACTCTTCGTTTTGAATTCAGGATTTTGCCTATTCTGAGATTCTTCTCTATAGAATCTGTAATTCTAGACCAATCGCTTTGAAATTTGGAACATTGATAGTATATAGTATGTCTAATCGATCGATGCTATCAGCAATTCTTCATCTTTATTATTTATATGAGTTTTTGACTCCCCGCTTCCCGCTCCGCTTCCGGGCTGAATTTTTATTTTCTCGATATCTTGGAAAAAATCCTCCAGATCCAATTTTGTTTTCTAAATTCGTAATCTACATGAATGAAACTATATAATTTCATGCCAAACTCAAAATAATTGGGATCAAAAAATTTAATTTTTTTTATCATGGCTCACTCTTCGTTTTGAATTAAGGATTTTGCCTATTCTGAGATTCTTCTCTATAGAATCTGTAATTCTAGACCAATCGCTTTGAAATTTGGAACATTGATAGTATATAGTATGTCTAATCGATCGATGCTATCAGCAATTTTTTATCTTTATTATTTATATGAGTTTTTGACTCCCCGCTTCCCGCTCCGCTTCCGGGCTGAATTTTTATTTTCTCGATATCTTGGAAAAAATCCTCCAGATCCAATTTTGTTTTCTAAATTCGTAATCTACATGAATGAAACTATATAATTTCATGCCAAACTTAAAATAATTAGGATCAAAAAATTTAATTTTTTTTATCATGTCTCACTCTTCGTTTTGAATTCAGGATTTTGCCTATTCTGAGATTCTTCTCTATAGAATCTGTAATTCTAGACCAATCGCTTTGAAATTTGGAACATTGATAGTATATAGTATGTCTAATCGATCGATGCTATCAGCAATTTTTTATCTCTATTATTTATATGAGTTTTTGACTCCCCGCTTCCCGCTCCGCTTCCGGGCTGAATTTTTATTTTCTCGATATCTTGGAAAAAATCCTCCAGATCCAATTTTGTTTTCTAAATTCGTTATTTACATGAATGAAACTATATAATTTCATGCCAAACTTAAAATAATTAGGATCAAAAAATTTAATTTTTTTTATCATGGCTCACTCTTCGTTTTGAATTCAGGATTTTGCCTATTCTGAGATTCTTCTCTATAGAATCTGTAATTCTAGACCAATCGCTTTGAAATTTGGAACATTGATAGTATATAGTATGTCTAATCGATCGATGCTATCAGCAATTCTTTATCTTTATTATTTATATGAGTTTTTGACTCCCCGCTTCCCGCTCCGCTTCCGGGCTGAATTTTTATTTTCTCGATATCTTGGAAAAAATCCTCCAGATCCAATTTTGTTTTCTAAATTCGTAATCTACATGAATGAAACTATATAATTTCATGCCAAACTCAAAATAATTGGGATCAAAAAATTTAATTTTTTTTATCATGGCTCACTCTTCGTTTTGAATTAAGGATTTTGCCTATTCTGAGATTCTTCTCTATAGAATCTGTAATTCTAGACCAATCGCTTTGAAATTTGGAACATTGATAGTATATAGTATGTCTAATCGATCGATGCTATCAGCAATTTTTTATCTTTATTATTTATATGAGTTTTTGACTCCCCGCTTCCCGCTCCGCTTCCGGGCTGAATTTTTATTTTCTCGATATCTTGGAAAAAATCCTCCAGATCCAATTTTGTTTTCTAAATTCGTAATCTACATGAATGAAACTATATAATTTCATGCCAAACTCAAAATAATTGGGATCAAAAAATTTAATTTTTTTTATCATGGCTCACTCTTCGTTTTGAATTAAGGATTTTGCCTATTCTGAGATTCTTCTCTATAGAATCTGTAATTCTAGACCAATCGCTTTGAAATTTGGAACATTGATAGTATATAGTATGTCTAATCGATCGATGCTATCAGCAATTTTTTATCTTTATTATTTATATGAGTTTTTGACTCCCCGCTTGCCGCTCCGCTTCCGGGCTGAATTTTTATTTTCTCGATATCTTGGAAAAAATCCTCCAGATCCAATTTTGTTTTCTAAATTCGTAATCTACATGAATGAAACTATATAATTTCATGCCAAACTCAAAATAATTGGGATCAAAAAATTTAATTTTTTTTATCATGGCTCACTCTTCGTTTTGAATTAAGGATTTTGCCTATTCTGAGATTCTTCTCTATAGAATCTGTAATTCTAGACCAATCGCTTTGAAATTTGGAACATTGATAGTATATAGTATGTCTAATCGATCGATGCTATCAGCAATTTTTTATCTTTATTATTTATATGAGTTTTTGACTCCCCGCTTCCCGCTCCGCTTCCGGGCTGATTTTTTATTTTCTCGATATCTTGGAAAAAATCCTCCAGATCCAATTTTGTTTTCTAAATTCGTTATCTACATGAATGAAACTATATAATTTCATGCCAAACTTAAAATAATTAGGATCAAAAAATTTAATTTTTTTTATCATGTCTCACTCTTCGTTTTGAATTCAGGATTTTGCCTATTCTGAGATTCTTCTCTATAGAATCTGTAATTCTAGACCAATCGCTTTGAAATTTGGAACATTGATAGTATATAGTATGTCTAATCGATCGATGCTATCAGCAATTTCTTATCTTCATTATTTATATGAGTTTTTGACTCCCCGCTTCCCGCTCCGCTTCCGGGCTGAATTTTTTTTTCTCGATATCTTCGAAAAAATCCTCCAGATCCAATTTTGTTTTCTAAATTCGTAATCTACATGAATGAAACTATATAATTTCATGCCAAACTCAAAAGAATTGGGATCAAAAAATTTAATTTTTTTTATCATGTCTCACTCTTCGTTTTGAGTTCAGGATTTTGCCTATTCTGAGATTCTTCTCTATAGAATCTGTAATTCTAAACCAATCGCTTTGAAATTTGGAACATTGATAGTATATAGTATGTCTAATCGATCGATGCTATCAGCAATTTTTTATCTTTATTATTTATATGAGTTTTTGACTCCCCGCTTCCCGCTCCGCTTCCGGGCTGAATTTTTATTTTCTCGATATCTTGGTAAATATCCTCCAGATCCAATTTTGTTTTCTAAATTCGTAATCAACATGAATGAAACTATATAATTTCATGCCAAACTCAAAATAATTGGGATCAAAAAATTTATTTTTTTTTATCATGGCTCACTCTTCGTTTTGAATTCAGGATTTTGCCTATTCTGAGATTCTTCTCTATAGAATCTGTTATTCTAGACCAATCGCTTAGAAATTTGGAACATTCATAGTATATAGTATGTCTAATCGATCGATGCTATCAGCAATTTTTTATCTCCATTATTTATATGAGTTTTTGACTCCCCGCTTCCCGCTCCGCTTCCGGGCTGAATTTTTATTTTCTCGATATCTTGGAAAATATCCTCCAGATCCAATTTTGTTTTCTAAATTCGTAATCTACATGAATGAAACTATATAATTTCATGCCAAACTCAAAATAATTGGGATCAAAAAATTTAATTTTTTTTATCATGGCTCACTCTTTATTTTGAGTTCAGGATTTTGCCTATTCTGAGATTCTTCTCTATAGAATCTGTAATTCTAGACCAATCGCTTCGAAATTCGGAACATTTATAGGATATAGTATGTCTAATCGATCGATGCTATCAGCAATTTTTTATCTCCATTATTTATATGAGTTTTTGACTCCCCGCTTCCCGCTCCGCTTCCGGGCTGAATTTTTATTTTCTCGATATCTTGGAAAATATCCTCCAGATCCAATTTTGTTTTCTAAATTCGTAATCTACATGAATGAAACTATATAATTTCATGCCAAACTCAAAATAATTGGGATCAAAAAATTTAATTTTTTTTATCATGGCTCACTCTTCGTTTTGAGTTCAGGATTTTGCCTATTCTGAGATTCTTCTCTATAGAATCTGTAATTCTAGACCAATCGCTTCGAAATTTGGAACATTTATAGGATATAGTATGTCTAATCGATCGATGCTATCAGCAATTTTCTATCTCTATTATTTATATGAGATTTTGACTCCCCGCTTCCCGCTCCGCTTCCGGGCTGAATTTTTATTTTCTCGATATCTTGGAAAATATCCTCCAGATCCAATTTTGTTTTCAAAATTCGTAATCTACATGAATGAAAGTATATAATTTCATGCCAAACTCAAAATAATTGGGATCAAAAAATTTAATTTTTTTTATCATGGCTCACTCTTTATTTTGAGTTCAGGATTTTGCCTATTCTGAGATTCTTCTCTATAGAATCTGTAATTCTAGACCAATCGCTTCGAAATTCGGAACATTTATAGGATATAGTATGTCTAATCGATCGATGCTATCAGCAATTTTCTATCTCTATTATTTATATGAGTTTTTGACTCCCCGCTTCCCGCTCCGCTTCCGGGCTGAATTTTTATTTTCTCGATATCTTGGAAAATATCCTCCAGATCCAATTTTGTTTTCTAAATTCGTAATCTACATGAATGAAACTATATAATTTCATGCCAAACTCAAAATAATTGGGATCAAAAAATTTAATTTTTTTTATCATGGCTCACTCTTTATTTTGAGTTCAGGATTTTGCCTATTCTGAGATTCTTCTCTATAGAATCTGTAATTCTAGACCAATCGCTTCGAAATTCGGAACATTAATAGTATATAGTATGTCTAATCGATCGATGCTATCAGCAATTTTTTATCTCTATTATTTATATGAGTTTTTGACTCCCCGCTTCCCGCTCCGCTTCCGGGCTGAATTTTTATTTTCTCGATATCTTGGAAAATATCCTCCAGATCCAATTTTGTTTTCTAAATTCGTAATCTACATGAATGAAAGTATATAATTTCATGCCAAACTCAAAATAATTGGGATCAAAAAATTTAATTTTTTTTATCATGGCTCACTCTTCGTTTTGAGTTCAGGATTTTGCCTATTCTGAGATTCTTCTCTATAGAATCTGTAATTCTAGACCAATCGCTTCGAAATTCGGAACATTAATAGTATATAGTATGTCTAATCGATCGATGCTATCAGCAATTTTTTATCTTTATTATTTATATGAGTTTTTGACTCCCCGCTTCCCGCTCCGCTTCCGGGCTGAATTTTTATTTTCTCGATATCTTGGAAAATATCCTCCAGATCCAATTTTGTTTCCTAAATTCGTAATCTACATGAATGAAACTATATAATTTCATGCCAAACTCAAAATAATTGGGATCAAAAAATTTAATTTTTTTTATCATGGCTCACTCTTCGTTTTGAGTTCAGGATTTTGCCTATTCTGAGATTCTTCTCTATAGAATCTGTAATTCTAGACCAATCGCTTCGAAATTCGGAACATTAATAGTATATAGTATGTCTAATCGATCGATGCTATCAGCAATTTTTTATCTCTATTATTTATATGAGTTTTTGACTCCCCGCTTCCCGCTCCGCTTCCGGGCTGAATTTTTATTTTCTCGATATCTTGGAAAATATCCTCCAGATCCAATTTTGTTTTCTAAATTCGTAATCTACATGAATGAAACTATATAATTTCATGCCAAACTCAAAATAATTGGGATCAAAAAATTTAATTTTTTTTATCATGGCTCACTCTTCGTTTTGAGTTCAGGATTTTGCCTATTCTGAGATTCTTCTCTATAGAATCTGTAATTCTAGACCAATCGCTTCGAAATTCGGAACATTAATAGTATATAGTATGTCTAATCGATCGATGCTATCAGCAATTTTTTATCTTTATTATTTATATGAGTTTTTGACTCCCCGCTTCCCGCTCCGCTTCCGGGCTGAATTTTTATTTTCTCGATATCTTGGAAAATATCCTCCAGATCCAATTTTGTTTTCTAAATTCGTAATCTACATGAATGAAACTATATAATTTCATGCCAAACTCAAAATAATTGGGATCAAAAAATTTAATTTTTTTTATCATGGCTCACTCTTTATTTTGAGTTCAGGATTTTGCCTATTCTGAGATTCTTCTCTATAGAATCTGTAATTCTAGACCAATCGCTTCGAAATTCGGAACATTAATAGTATATAGTATGTCTAATCGATCGATGCTATCAGCAATTTTTTATCTCTATTATTTATATGAGTTTTTGACTCCCCGCTTCCCGCTCCGCTTCCGGGCTGAATTTTTATTTTCTCGATATCTTGGAAAATATCCTCCAGATCCAATTTTGTTTTCTAAATTCGTAATCTACATGAATGAAACTATATAATTTCATGCCAAACTCAAAATAATTGGGATCAAAAAATTTAATTTTTTTTATCATGGCTCACTCTTTATTTTGAGTTCAGGATTTTGCCTATTCTGAGATTCTTCTCTATAGAATCTGTAATTCTAGACCAATCGCTTCGAAATTCGGAACATTAATAGTATATAGTATGTCTAATCGATCGATGCTATCAGCAATTTTTTATCTCTATTATTTATATGAGTTTTTGACTCCCCGCTTCCCGCTCCGCTTCCGGGCTGAATTTTTATTTTCTCGATATCTTGGAAAATATCCTCCAGATCCAATTTTGTTTTCTAAATTCGTAATCTACATGAATGAAACTATATAATTTCATGCCAAACTCAAAATAATTGGGATCAAAAAATTTAATTTTTTTTATCATGGCTCACTCTTCGTTTTGAGTTCAGGATTTTGCCTATTCTGAGATTCTTCTCTATAGAATCTGTAATTCTAGACCAATCGCTTCGAAATTCGGAACATTAATAGTATATAGTATGTCTAATCGATCGATGCTATCAGCAATTTTTTATCTCTATTATTTATATGAGTTTTTGACTCCCCGCTTCCCGCTCCGCTTCCGGGCTGAATTTTTATTTTCTCGATATCTTGGAAAATATCCTCCAGATCCAATTTTGTTTTCTAAATTCGTAATCTACATGAATGAAACTATATAATTTCATGCCAAACTCAAAATAATTGGGATCAAAAAATTTAATTTTTTTTATCATGGCTCACTCTTCGTTTTGAGTTCAGGATTTTGCCTATTCTGAGATTCTTCTCTATAGAATCTGTAATTCTAGACCAATCGCTTCGAAATTCGGAACATTAATAGTATATAGTATGTCTAATCGATCGATGCTATCAGCAATTTTTTATCTTTATTATTTATATGAGTTTTTGACTCCCCGCTTCCCGCTCCGCTTCCGGGCTGAATTTTTATTTTCTCGATATCTTGGAAAATATCCTCCAGATCCAATTTTGTTTTCTAAATTCGTAATCTACATGAATGAAACTATATAATTTCATGCCAAACTCAAAATAATTGGGATCAAAAAATTTAATTTTTTTTATCATGGCTCACTCTTTATTTTGAGTTCAGGATTTTGCCTATTCTGAGATTCTTCTCTATAGAATCTGTAATTCTAGACCAATCGCTTCGAAATTCGGAACATTAATAGTATATAGTATGTCTAATCGATCGATGCTATCAGCAATTTTTTATCTCTATTATTTATATGAGTTTTTGACTCCCCGCTTCCCGCTCCGCTTCCGGGCTGAATTTTTATTTTCTCGATATCTTGGAAAATATCCTCCAGATCCAATTTTGTTTTCTAAATTCGTAATCTACATGAATGAAACTATATAATTTCATGCCAAACTCAGAATAATTGGGATCAAAAAATTTAATTTTTTTTATCATGGCTCACTCTTCGTTTTGAGTTCAGGATTTTGCCTATTCTGAGATTCTTCTCTATAGAATCTGTAATTCTAGACCAATCGCTTCGAAATTCGGAACATTCATAGGATATAGTATGTCTAATCGATCGATGCTATCAGCAATTTTCTATCTCTATTATTTATATGAGTTTTTGACTCCCCGCTTCCCGCTCCGCTTCCGGGCTGAATTTTTATTTTCTCGATATCTTGGAAAATATCCTCCAGATCCAATTTTGTTTTCTAAATTCGTAATCTACATGAATGAAACTATATAATTTCATGCCAAACTCAAAATAATTGGGATCAAAAAATTTAATTTTTTTTATCATGGCTCACTCTTTATTTTGAGTTCTGGATTTTGCCTATTCTGAGATTCTTCTCTATAGAATCTGTAATTCTAGACCAATCGCTTCGAAATTCGGAACATTAATAGTATATAGTATGTCTAATCGATCGATGCTATCAGCAATTTTTTATCTCTATTATTTATATGAGTTTTTGACTCCCCGCTTCCCGCTCCGCTTCCGGGCTGAATTTTTACTTTCTCGATATCTTGAAAATTATCCTCCAGATCCAATTTTGTTTTCTAAATTCGTAATCTACATGAATGAAACTATATAATTTCATGCCAAACTCAAAATAATTGGGATCAAAAAATTTAATTTTTTTTATCATGGCTCACTCTTCGTTTTGAGTTCAGGATTTTGCCTATTCTGAGATTCTTCTCTATAGAATCTGTAATTCTAGACCAATCGCTTCGAAATTCGGAACATTCATAGGATATAGTATGTCTAATCGATCGATGCTATCAGCAATTTTCTATCTCTATTATTTATATGAGTTTTTGACTCCCCGCTTCCCGCTCCGCTTCCGGGCTGAATTTTTATTTTCTCGATATCTTGGAAAATATCCTCCAGATCCAATTTTGTTTTCTAAATTCGTAATCTACATGAATGAAACTATATAATTTCATGCCAAACTCAAAATAATTGGGATCAAAAAATTTAATTTTTTTTATCATGGCTCACTCTTTATTTTGAGTTCTGGATTTTGCCTATTCTGAGATTCTTCTCTATAGAATCTGTAATTCTAGACCAATCGCTTCGAAATTCGGAACATTAATAGTATATAGTATGTCTAATCGATCGATGCTATCAGCAATTTTTTATCTCTATTATTTATATGAGTTTTTGACTCCCCGCTTCCCGCTCCGCTTCCGGGCTGAATTTTTACTTTCTCGATATCTTGAAAATTATCCTCCAGATCCAATTTTGTTTTCTAAATTCGTAATCTACATGAATGAAACTATATAATTTCATGCCAAACTCAAAATAATTGGGATCAAAAAATTTAATTTTTTTTATCATGGCTCACTCTTCGTTTTGAGTTCAGGATTTTGCCTATTCTGAGATTCTTCTCTATAGAATCTGTAATTCTAGACCAATCGCTTCGAAATTCGGAACATTCATAGGATATAGTATGTCTAATCGATCGATGCTATCAGCAATTTTCTATCTCTATTATTTATATGAGTTTTTGACTCCCCGCTTCCCGCTCCGCTTCCGGGCTGAATTTTTATTTTCTCGATATCTTGGAAAATATCCTCCAGATCCAATTTTGTTTTCTAAATTCGTAATCTACATGAATGAAACTATATAATTTCATGCCAAACTCAAAATAATTGGGATCAAAAAATTTAATTTTTTTTATCATGGCTCACTCTTTATTTTGAGTTCTGGATTTTGCCTATTCTGAGATTCTTCTCTATAGAATCTGTAATTCTAGACCAATCGCTTCGAAATTCGGAACATTCATAGGATATAGTATGTCTAATCGATCGATGCTATCAGCAATTTTCTATCTCTATTATTTATATGAGTTTTTGACTCCCCGCTTCCCGCTCCGCTTACGGGCTGTATTTTTATTTTCTCGATATCTTGGAAAATATCCTCCAGATCCAATTTTGTTTTCTAAATTCGTAATCTACATGAATGAAAGTATATAATTTCATGCCAAACTCAAAATAATTGGGATCAAAAAATTTAATTTTTTTTATCATGGCTCACTCTTCGTTTTGAGTTCAGGATTTTGCCTATTCTGAGATTCTTCTCTATAGAATCTGTAATTCTAGACCAATCGCTTCGAAATTCGGAACATTTATAGGATATAGTATGTCTAATCGATCGATGCTATCAGCAATTTTCTATCTCTATTATTTATATGAGTTTTTGACTCCCCGCTTCCCGCTCCGCTTCCGGGCTGAATTTTTATTTTCTCGATATCTTGGAAAATATCCTCCAGATCCAATTTTGTTTTCTAAATTCGTAATCTACATAAATGAAACTATATAATTTCATGCCAAACTCAAAATAATTGGGATCAAAAAATTTAATTTTTTTTATCATGGCTCACTCTTTATTTTGAGTTCTGGATTTTGCCTATTCTGAGATTCTTCTCTATAGAATCTGTAATTCTAGACCAATCGCTTCGAAATTCGAAACATTCATAGGATATAGTATGTCTAATCGATCGATGCTATCAGCAATTTTCTATCTCTATTATTTATATGAGTTTTTGACTCCCCGCTTCCCGCTCCGCTTACGGGCTGTATTTTTATTTTCTCGATATCTTGGAAAATATCCTCCAGATCCAATTTTGTTTTCTAAATTCGTAATCTACATAAATGAAACTATATAATTTCATGCCAAACTCAAAATAATTGGGATCAAAAAATTTAATTTTTTTTATCATGGCTCACTCTTTATTTTGAGTTCTGGATTTTGCCTATTCTGAGATTCTTCTCTATAGAATCTGTAATTCTAGACCAATCGCTTCGAAATTCGGAACATTTATAGGATATAGTATGTCTAATCGATCGATGCTATCAGCAATTTTCTATCTCTATTATTTATATGAGTTTTTGACTCCCCGCTTCCCGCTCCGCTTCCGGGCTGAATTTTTATTTTCTCGATATCTTGGAAAATATCCTCCAGATCCAATTTTGTTTTCTAAATTCGTAATCTACATAAATGAAACTATATAATTTCATGCCAAACTCAAAATAATTGGGATCAAAAAATTTAATTTTTTTTATCATGGCTCACTCTTTATTTTGAGTTCTGGATTTTGCCTATTCTGAGATTCTTCTCTATAGAATCTGTAATTCTAGACCAATCGCTTCGAAATTCGAAACATTCATAGGATATAGTATGTCTAATCGATCGATGCTATCAGCAATTTTCTATCTCTATTATTTATATGAGTTTTTGACTCCCCGCTTCCCGCTCCGCTTACGGGCTGTATTTTTATTTTCTCGATATCTTGGAAAATATCCTCCAGATCCAATTTTGTTTTCTAAATTCGTAATCTACATGAATGAAAGTATATAATTTCATGCCAAACTCAAAATAATTGGGATCAAAAAATTTAATTTTTTTTATCATGGCTCACTCTTCGTTTTGAGTTCAGGATTTTGCCTATTCTGAGATTCTTCTCTATAGAATCTGTAATTCTAGACCAATCGCTTCAAAATTCGGAACATTTATAGGATATAGTATGTCTAATCGATCGATGCTATCAGCAATTTTCTATCTCTATTATTTATATGAGTTTTTGACTCCCCGCTTCCCGCTCCGCTTCCGGGCTGAATTTTTATTTTCTCGATATCTTGGAAAATATCCTCCAGATCCAATTTTGTTTTCTAAATTCGTAATCTACATGAATGAAACTATATAATTTCATGCCAAACTCAAAATAATTGGGATCAAAAAATTTAATTTTTTTTATCATGGCTCACTCTTTATTTTGAGTTCTGGATTTTGCCTATTCTGAGATTCTTCTCTATAGAATCTGTAATTCTAGACCAATCGCTTCGAAATTCGAAACATTCATAGGATATAGTATGTCTAATCGATCGATGCTATCAGCAATTTTCTATCTCTATTATTTATATGAGTTTTTGACTCCCCGCTTCCCGCTCCGCTTACGGGCTGTATTTTTATTTTCTCGATATTTCGGAAAATATCCTCCAGATCCAATTTTGTTTTCTAAATTCGTAATCTACATGAATGAAAGTATATAATTTCATGCCAAACTCAAAATAATTGGGATCAAAAAATTTAATTTTTTTTATCATGGCTCACTCTTCGTTTTGAGTTCAGGATTTTGCCTATTCTGAGATTCTTCTCTATAGAATCTGTAATTCTAGACCAATCGCTTCGAAATTCGGAACATTTATAGGATATAGTATGTCTAATCGATCGATGCTATCAGCAATTTTCTATCTCTATTATTTATATGAGTTTTTGACTCCCCGCTTCCCGCTCCGCTTCCGGGCTGAATTTTTATTTTCTCGATATCTTGGAAAATATCCTCCAGATCCAATTTTGTTTTCTAAATTCGTAATCTACATGAATGAAACTATATAATTTCATGCCAAACTCAAAATAATTGGGATCAAAAAATTTAATTTTTTTTATCATGGCTCACTCTTTATTTTGAGTTCTGGATTTTGCCTATTCTGAGATTCTTCTCTATAGAATCTGTAATTCTAGACCAATCGCTTCCAAATTCGGAACATTTATAGGATATAGTATGTCTAATCGATCGATGCTATCAGCAATTTTCTATCTCTATTATTTATATGAGTTTTTGACTCCCCGCTTCCCGCTCCGCTTCCGGGCTGAATTTTTATTTTCTCGATATCTTGGAAAATATCCTCCAGATCCAATTTTGTTTTCTAAATTCGTAATCTACATGAATGAAACTATATAATTTCATGCCAAACTCAAAATAATTGGGATCAAAAAATTTATTTTTTTTTATCATGGCTCACTCTTTATTTTGAGTTCTGGATTTTGCCTATTCTGAGATTCTTCTCTATAGAATCTGTAATTCTAGACCAATCGCTTCCAAATTCGGAACATTTATAGGATATAGTATGTCTAATCGATCGATGCTATCAGCAATTTTCTATCTCTATTATTTATATGAGTTTTTGACTCCCCGCTTCCCGCACGGCTTCCGGGCTGAATTTTTATTTTCTCGATATCTTGGAAAATATCCTCCAGATCCAATTTTGTTTTCTAAATTCGTAATCTACATGAATGAAACTATATAATTTCATGCCAAACTCAAAATAATTGGGATCAAAAAATTTAATTTTTTTTATCATGGCTCACTCTTCGTTTTGAGTTCAGGATTTTGCCTATTCTGAGATTCTTCTCTATAGAATCTGTAATTCTAGACCAATCGCTTCGAAATTTGGAACATTCATAGTATATAGTATGTCTAATCGATCGATGCTATCAGCAATTTTCTATCTCTATTATTTATATGAGTTTTTGACTCCCCGCTTCCCGCTCCGCTCCCGGGCTGAATTTTTATTTTCTCGATATCTTGGAAAATATCCTCCAGATCCAATTTTGTTTTCTAAATTCGTAATCTACATGAATGAAACTATATAATTTCATGCCAAACTCAAAATAATTGGGATCAAAAAATTTAATTTATTTTATCATGGCTCACTCTTCGTTTTGAGTTCAGGATTTTGCCTATTCTGAGATTCTTCTCTATAGAATCTGTAATTCTAGACCAATCGCTTTGAAATTTGGAACATTTATAGTATATAGTATGTCTAATCGATCGATGCTATCAGCAATTTTCTATCTCTATTATTTATATGAGTTTTTAACTCCTCGCTTCCCGCTCCGCTTCCGGGCTGAATTTTTATTTTCTCGATATCTTGGAAAATATCTTCCAGATCCAATTTTGTTTTCTAAATTCGTAATCTACATGAATGAAACTATATAATTTCATGCCAAACTCAAAATAATTGGGATCAAAAAATTTAATTTATTTTATCATGGCTCACTCTTCGTTTTGAGTTCAGGATTTTGCCTATTCTGAGATTCTTCTCTATAGAATCTGTAATTCTAGACCAATCGCTTTGAAATTTGGAACATTTATAGTATATAGTATGTCTAATCGATCGATGCTATCAGCAATTTTCTATCTCTATTATTTATATGAGTTTTTGACTCCCCGCTTCCCGCTCCGTTTCCGGGCTGAATTTTTATTTTCTCGATATCTTGGAAAATATCCTCCAGATCCAATTTTGTTTTCTAAATTCGTAATCTACATGAATGAAACTATATAATTTCATTCCAAACTCAAAATAATTGGGATCAAAAAATTTAATTTTTTTTATCATGGCTCACTCTTCGTTTTGAGTTCAGGATTTTGCCTATTCTGAGATTCTTCTCTATAGAATCTGTAATTCTAGACCAATCGCTTCAAAATTTGGAACATTTATAGTATATAGTATGTCTAATCGACCGATGCTATCAGCAATTTTCTATCTCTATTATTTATATGAGTTTTTGACTCCCCGCTTCCCGCTCCGCTTCCGGGCTGAATTTTTATTTTCTCGATATCTTGGAAAATATCCTCCAGATCCAATTTTGTTTTCTAAATTCGTAATCTACATGAATGAAACTATATAATTTCATGCCAAACTCAAAATAATTTGGATCAAAAAATTTAATTTTTTTTATCATGGCTCACTCTTCGTTTTGAGTTCAGGATTTTGCCTATTCTGAGATTCTTCTCTATAGAATCTGTAATTCTAGACTAATCGCTTCAAAATTTGGAACATTTATAGTATATAGTATGTCTAATCGACCGATGCTATCAGCAATTTTCTATCTCTATTATTTATATGAGTTTTTGACTCCCCGCTTCCCGCTCCGCTCCCGGGCTGAATTTTTATTTTCTCGATATCTTGGAAAATATCCTCCAGATCCAATTTTGTTTTCTAAATTCGTAATCTACATGAATGAAACTATATAATTTCATGCCAAACTCAAAATAATTGGGATCAAAAAATTTAATTTTTTTTATCATGGCTCACTCTTCGTTTTGAGTTCAGGATTTTGCCTATTCTGAGATTCTTCTCTATAGAATCTGTAATTCTAGACCAATCGCTTCGAAATTTGGAACATTTATAGTATATAGTATGTCTAATCGATCGATCCTATCAGCAATTTTCTATCTCTATTATTTATATGAGTTTTTAACTCCTCGCTTCCCGCTCCGCTTCCGGGCTGAATTTTTATTTTCTCGATATCTTGGAAAATATCTTCCAGATCCAATTTTGTTTTCTAAATTCGTAATCTACATGAATGAAACTATATAATTTCATGCCAAACTCAAAATAATTGGGATCAAAAAATTTAATTTATTTTATCATGGCTCACTCTTCGTTTTGAGTTCAGGATTTTGCCTATTCTGAGATTCTTCTCTATAGAATCTGTAATTCTAGACCAATCGCTTTGAAATTTGGAACATTTATAGTATATAGTATGTCTAATCGATCGATGCTATCAGCAATTTTCTATCTCTATTATTTATATGAGTTTTTGACTCCCCGCTTCCCGCTCCGCTTCCGGGCTGAATTTTTATTTTCTCGATATCTTGGAAAATATCCTCCAGATCCAATTTTGTTTTCTAAATTCGTAATCTACATGAATGAAACTATATAATTTCATTCCAAACTCAAAATAATTGGGATCAAAAAATTTAATTTTTTTTATCATGGCTCACTCTTCGTTTTGAGTTCAGGATTTTGCCTATTCTGAGATTCTTCTCTATAGAATCTGTAATTCTAGACCAATCGCTTCAAAATTTGGAACATTTATAGTATATAGTATATCTAATCGACCGATGCTATCAGCAATTTTCTATCTCTATTATTTATATGAGTTTTTGACTCCCCGCTTCCCGCTCCGCTTCCGGGCTGAATTTTTATTTTCTCGATATCTTGGAAAATATCCTCCAGATCCAATTTTGTTTTCTAAATTCGTAATCTACATGAATGAAACTATATAATTTCATGCCAAACTCAAAATAATTTGGATCAAAAAATTTAATTTTTTTTATCATGGCTCACTCTTCGTTTTGAGTTCAGGATTTTGCCTATTCTGAGATTCTTCTCTATAGAATCTGTAATTCTAGACTAATCGCTTCAAAATTTGGAACATTCATAGTATATAGTATGTCTAATCGACCGATGCTATCAGCAATTTTCTATCTCTATTATTTATATGAGTTTTTGACTCCCCGCTTCCCGCTCCGCTTCCGGGCTGAATTTCTATTTTCTCGATATCTTGGAAAATATCCTCCAGATCCAATTTTGTTTTCTAAATTCGTAATCTACATGAATGAAACTATATAATTTCATGCAAAACTCAAAATAATTGGGATCAAAAAATTTAATTTTTTTTATCATGGCTCACTCTTCGTTTTGAGTTCAGGATTTTGCCTATTCTGAGATTCTTCTCTATAGAATCTGTAATTCTAGACCAATCGCTTCAAAATTTGGAACATTTATAGTATATAGTATGTCTAATCGATCGATCCTATCAGCAATTTTCTATCTCTATTATTTATATGAGTTTTTGACTCCCCGCTTCCCGCTCCGCTTCCGGGCTGAATTTTTATTTTCTCGATATCTTGGAAAATATCCTCCAGATCCAATTTTGTTTTCTAAATTCGTAATCTACATGAATGAAACTATATAATTTCATGCCAAACTCAAAATAATTTGGATCAAAAAATTTAATTTTTTTTATCATGGCTCACTCTTCGTTTTGAGTTCAGGATTTTGCCTATTCTGAGATTCTTATCTATAGAATCTGTAATTCTAGACCAATCGCTTCGAAATCTGGAACATTCATAGTATATAGTATGTCTAATCGATCGATGCTATCAGCAATTTTCTATCTCTATTATTTATATGAGTTTTTGACTCCCCGCTTCCCGCTCCGCTTCCGGGCTGAATTTCTATTTTCTCGATATCTTGGAAAATATCCTCCAGATCCAATTTTGTTTTCTAAATTCGTAATCTACATGAATGAAACTATATAATTTCATGCAAAACTCAAAATAATTGGGATCAAAAAATTTAATTTTTTTTATCATGGCTCACTCTTCGTTTTGAGTTCAGGATTTTGCCTATTCTGAGATTCTTCTCTATAGAATCTGTAATTCTAGACTAATCGCTTCGAAATTTGGAACATTTATAGTATATAGTATATCTAATCGACCGATGCTATCAGCAATTTTCTATCTCTATTATTTATATGAGTTTTTGACTCCCCGCTTCCCGCTCCGCTTCCGGGCTGAATTTCTATTTTCTCGATATCTTGGAAAATATCCTCCAGATCCAATTTTGTTTTCTAAATTCGTAATCTACATGAATGAAACTATATAATTTCATGCCAAACTCAAAATAATTTGGATCAAAAAATTTAATTTTTTTTATCATGGCTCACTCTTCGTTTTGAGTTCAGGATTTTGCCTATTCTGAGATTCTTATCTATAGAATCTGTAATTCTAGACCAATCGCTTCGAAATCTGGAACATTCATAGTATATAGTATGTCTAATCGATCGATGCTATCAGCAATTTTCTATCTCTATTATTTATATGAGTTTTTGACTCCCCGCTTCCCGCTCCGCTTCCGGGCTGAATTTTTATTTTCTCGATATCTTGGAAAATATCCTCCAGATCCAATTTTGTTTTCTAAATTCGTAATCTACATGAATGAAACTATATAATTTCATGCCAAACTCAAAATAATTGGGATCAAAAAATTTAATTTTTTTTATCATGGCTCACTCTTCGTTTTGAGTTCAGGATTTTGCCTATTCTGAGATTCTTCTCTATAGAATCTGTAATTCTAGACTAATCGCTTCGAAATTTGGAACATTTATAGTATATAGTATATCTAATCGACCGATGCTATCAGCAATTTTCTATCTCTATTATTTATATGAGTTTTTGACTCCCCGCTTCCCGCTCCGCTTCCGGGCTGAATTTCTATTTTCTCGATATCTTGGAAAATATCCTCCAGATCCAATTTTGTTTTCTAAATTCGTAATCTACATGAATGAAACTATATAATTCCATGCCAAACTCAAAATAATCTGGATCAAAAAATTTAATTTTTTTTATCATGGCTCACTCTTCGTTTTGAGTTCAGGATTTTGCCTATTCTGAGATTCTTATCTATAGAATCTGTAATTCTAGACCAATCGCTTCGAAATCTGGAACATTCATAGTATATAGTATGTCTAATCGATCGATGCTATCAGCAATTTTCTATCTCTATTATTTATATGAGTTTTTGACTCCCCGCTTCCCGCTCCGCTTCCGGGCTGAATTTTTATTTTCTCGATATCTTGGAAAATATCCTCCAGATCCAATTTTGTTTTCTAAATTCGTAATCTACATGAATGAAACTATATAATTTCATGCCAAACTCAAAATAATTGGGATCAAAAAATTTAATTTTTTTTATCATGGCTCACTCTTCGTTTTGAGTTCAGGATTTTGCCTATTCTGAGATTCTTCTCTATAGAATCTGTAATTCTAGACCAATCGCTTCGAAATTTGGAACATCCATAGTATATAGTATGTCTAATCGATCGATCCTATCAGCAATTTTCTATCTCTATTATTTATATGAGTTTTTGACTCCCCGCTTCCCGCTCCGCTTCCGGGCTGAATTTTTATTTTCTCGATATCTTGGAAAATATCCTCCAGATCCAATTTTGTTTTCTAAATTCGTAATCTACATGAATGAAACTATATAATTTCATGCCAAACTCAAAATAATTGGGATCAAAAAATTTAATTTATTTTATCATGGCTCACTCTTCGTTTTGAGTTCAGGATTTTGCCTATTCTGAGATTCTTCTCTATAGAATCTGTAATTCTAGACCAATCGCTTCAAAATTTGGAACATTCATAGTATATAGTATGTCTAATCGATCGATGCTATCAGCAATTTTTTATCTCCATTATTTATATGAGTTTTTGACTCCCCGCTTCCCGCTCCGCTTCCGGGCTGAATTTTTATTTTCTCGATATCTTGGAAAATATCCTCCAGATCCAATTTTGTTTTCTAAATTCGTAATCTACATGAATGTAACTATATCATTTCATGCCAAACTTAAGATAATTGGGATCAAAAAATTTAATTTTTTTTATCATGGCTCACTCTTCGTTTTGAGTTCAGGATTTTGCCTATTCTGAGATTCTTCTCTATAGAATCTGTAATTCTAGACCAATCGCTTCAAAATTTGGAACATTCATAGTATATAGTATGTCTAATCGATCGATCCTATCAGCAATTTTCTATCTCTATTATTTATATGAGTTTTTGACTCCCCGCTTCCCGCTCCGCTTCCGGGCTGAATTTTTATTTTCTCGATATCTTGGAAAATATCCTCCAGATCCAATTTTGTTTTCTAAATTCGTAATCTACATGAATGAAACTATATAATTTCATGCCAAACTCAAAATAATTTGGATCAAAAAATTTAATTTTTTTTATCATGGCTCACTCTTCGTTTTGAGTTCAGGATTTTGCCTATTCTGAGATTCTTCTCTATAGAATCTGTAATTCTAGACTAATCGCTTCGAAATTTGGAACATTTATAGTATATAGTATGTCTAATCGACCGATGCTATCAGCAATTTTCTATCTCTATTATTTATATGAGTTTTTGACTCCCCGCTTCCCGCTCCGCTTCCGGGCTGAATTTCTATTTTCTCGATATCTTGGAAAATATCCTCCAGATCCAATTTTGTTTTCTAAATTCGTAATCTACATGAATGAAACTATATAATTTCATGCAAAACTCAAAATAATTGGGATCAAAAAATTTAATTTTTTTTATCATGGCTCACTCTTCGTTTTGAGTTCAGGATTTTGCCTATTCTGAGATTCTTCTCTATAGAATCTGTAATTCTAGACTAATCGCTTCGAAATTTGGAACATTTATAGTATATAGTATGTCTAATCGACCGATGCTATCAGCAATTTTCTATCTCTATTATTTATATGAGTTTTTGACTCCCCGCTTCCCGCTCCGCTTCCGGGCTGAATTTCTATTTTCTCGATATCTTGGAAAATATCCTCCAGATCCAATTTTGTTTTCTAAATTCGTAATCTACATGAATGAAACTATATAATTTCATGCAAAACTCAAAATAATTGGGATCAAAAAATTTAATTTTTTTTATCATGGCTCACTCTTCGTTTTGAGTTCAGGATTTTGCCTATTCTGAGATTCTTCTCTATAGAATCTGTAATTCTAGACTAATCGCTTCAAAATTTGGAACATTTATAGTATATAGTATGTCTAATCGACCGATGCTATCAGCAATTTTCTATCTCTATTATTTATATGAGTTTTTGACTCCCCGCTTCCCGCTCCGCTTCCGGGCTGAATTTCTATTTTCTCGATATCTTGGAAAATATCCTCCAGATCCAATTTTGTTTTCTAAATTCGTAATCTACATGAATGAAACTATATAATTTCGTGCCAAACTCAAAATAATTTGGATCAAAAAATTTAATTTTTTTTATCATGGCTCACTCTTCGTTTTGAGTTCAGGATTTTGCCTATTCTGAGATTCTTCTCTATAGAATCTGTAATTCTAGACTAATCGCTTCGAAATTTGGAACTTTCATAGTATATAGTATGTCTAATCGACCGATGCTATCAGCAATTTTCTATCTCTATTATTTATATGAGTTTTTGACTCCCCGCTTCCCGCTCCGCTTCCGGGCTGAATTTCTATTTTCTCGATATCTTGGAAAATATCCTCCAGATCCAATTTTGTTTTCTAAATTCGTAATCTACATGAATGAAACTATATAATTTCATGCAAAACTCAAAATAATTGGGATCAAAAAATTTAATTTTTTTTATCATGGCTCACTCTTCGTTTTGAGTTCAGGATTTTGCCTATTCTGAGATTCTTCTCTATAGAATCTGTAATTCTAGACTAATCGCTTCGAAATTTGGAACATTTATAGTATATAGTATATCTAATCGACCGATGCTATCAGCAATTTTCTATCTCTATTATTTATATGAGTTTTTGACTCCCCGCTTCCCGCTCCGCTTCCGGGCTGAATTTCTATTTTCTCGATATCTTGGAAAATATCCTCCAGATCCAATTTTGTTTTCTAAATTCGTAATCTACATGAATGAAACTATATAATTTCATGCCAAACTCAAAATAATTTGGATCAAAAAATTTAATTTTTTTTATCATGGCTCACTCTTCGTTTTGAGTTCAGGATTTTGCCTATTCTGAGATTCTTATCTATAGAATCTGTAATTCTAGACCAATCGCTTCGAAATCTGGAACATTCATAGTATATAGTATGTCTAATCGATCGATGCTATCAGCAATTTTCTATCTCTATTATTTATATGAGTTTTTGACTCCCCGCTTCCCGCTCCGCTTCCGGGCTGAATTTTTATTTTCTCGATATCTTGGAAAATATCCTCCAGATCCAATTTTGTTTTCTAAATTCGTAATCTACATGAATGAAACTATATAATTTCATGCAAAACTCAAAATAATTGGGATCAAAAAATTTAATTTTTTTTATCATGGCTCACTCTTCGTTTTGAGTTCAGGATTTTACCTATTCTGAGATTCTTCTCTATAGAATCTGTAATTCTAGACTAATCGCTTCGAAATTTGGAACATTTATAGTATATAGTATATCTAATCGACCGATGCTATCAGCAATTTTCTATCTCTATTATTTATATGAGTTTTTGACTCCCCGCTTCCCGCTCCGCTTCCGGGCTGAATTTCTATTTTCTCGATATCTTGGAAAATATCCTCCAGATCCAATTTTGTTTTCTGAATTCGTAATCTACATGAATGAAACTATATAATTTCATGCCAAACTCAAAATAATTTGGATCAAAAAATTTAATTTTTTTTATCATGGCTCACTCTTCGTTTTGAGTTCAGGATTTTGCCTATTCTGAGATTCTTATCTATAGAATCTGTAATTCTAGACCAATCGCTTCGAAATCTGGAACATTCATAGTATATAGTATGTCTAATCGATCGATGCTATCAGCAATTTTCTATCTCTATTATTTATATGAGTTTTTGACTCCCCGCTTCCCGCTCCGCTTCCGGGCTGAATTTTTATTTTCTCGATATCTTGGAAAATATCCTCCAGATCCAATTTTGTTTTCTAAATTCGTAATCTACATGAATTAAACTATATAATTTCATGCCAAACTCAAAATAATTGGGATCAAAAAATTTAATTTTTTTTATCATGGCTCACTCTTCGTTTTGAGTTCAGGATTTTGCCTATTCTGAGATTCTTCTCTATAGAATCTGTAATTCTAGACCAATCGCTTCGAAATTTGGAACATTCATAGTATATAGTATGTCTAATCGATCGATCCTATCAGCAATTTTCTATCTCTATTATTTATATGAGTTTTTGACTCCCCGCTTCCCGCTCCGCTTCCGGGCTGAATTTTTATTTTCTCGATATCTTGGAAAATATCCTCCAGATCCAATTTTGTTTTCTAAATTCGTAATCTACATGAATTAAACTATATAATTTCATGCCAAACTCAAAATAATTGGGATCAAAAAATTTAATTTATTTTATCATGGCTCACTCTTCGTTTTGAGTTCAGGATTTTGCCTATTCTGAGATTCTTCTCTATAGAATCTGTAATTCTAGACCAATCGCTTTGAAATTTGGAACATTTATAGTATATAGTATGTCTAATCGATCGATGCTATCAGCAATTTTTTATCTCCATTATTTATATGAGTTTTTGACTCCCCGCTTCCCGCTCCGCTTCCGGGCTGAATTTTTATTTTCTCGATATCTTGGAAAATATCCTCCAGATCCAATTTTTTTTTCTAAATTCGTAATCTACATGAATGAAACTATATAATTTCATGCCAAACTCAAAATAATTTGGATCAAAAAATTTAATTTTTTTTATCATGGCTCACTCTTCGTTTTGAGTTCAGGATTTTGCCTATTCTGAGATTCTTATCTATAGAATCTGTAATTCTAGACCAATCGCTTCGAAATCTGGAACATTCATAGTATATAGTATGTCTAATCGATCGATGCTATCAGCAATTTTCTATCTCTATTATTTATATGAGTTTTTGACTCCCCGCTTCCCGCTCCGCTTCCGGGCTGAATTTTTATTTTCTCGATATCTTGGAAAATATCCTCCAGATCCAATTTTGTTTTCTAAATTCGTAATCTACATGAATTAAACTATATAATTTCATGCCAAACTCAAAATAATTGGGATCAAAAAATTTAATTTATTTTATCATGGCTCACTCTTCGTTTTGAGTTCAGGATTTTGCCTATTCTGAGATTCTTCTCTATAGAATCTGTAATTCTAGACCAATCGCTTTGAAATTTGGAACATTTATAGTATATAGTATGTCTAATCGATCGATGCTATCAGCAATTTTTTATCTCCATTATTTATATGAGTTTTTGACTCCCCGCTTCCCGCTCCGCTTCCGGGCTGAATTTCTATTTTCTCGATATCTTGGAAAATATCCTCCAGATCCAATTTTGTTTTCTAAATTCGTAATCTACATGAATGAAACTATATAATTTCATGCCAAACTCAAAATAATTTGGATCAAAAAATTTAATTTTTTTTATCATGGCTCACTCTTCGTTTTGAGTTCAGGATTTTGCCTATTCTGAGATTCTTATCTATAGAATCTGTAATTCTAGACCAATCGCTTCGAAATCTGGAACATTCATAGTATATAGTATGTCTAATCGATCGATGCTATCAGCAATTTTCTATCTCTATTATTTATATGAGTTTTTGACTCCCCGCTTCCCGCTCCGCTTCCGGGCTGAATTTTTATTTTCTCGATATCTTGGAAAATATCCTCCAGATCCAATTTTGTTTTCTAAATTCGTAATCTACATGAATTAAACTATATAATTTCATGCCAAACTCAAAATAATTGGGATCAAAAAATTTAATTTTTTTTATCATGGCTCACTCTTCGTTTTGAGTTCAGGATTTTGCCTATTCTGAGATTCTTCTCTATAGAATCTGTAATTCTAGACCAATCGCTTTGAAATTTGGAACATTTATAGTATATAGTATGTCTAATCGATCGATGCTATCAGCAATTTTTTATCTCCATTATTTATATGAGTTTTTGACTCCCCGCTTCCCGCTCCGCTTCCGGGCTGAATTTTTATTTTCTCGATATCTTGGAAAATATCCTCCAGATCCAATTTTGTTTTCTAAATTCGTAATCTACATGAATGTAACTATATCATTTCATGCCAAACTTAAGATAATTGGGATCAAAAAATTTAATTTTTTTTATCATGGCTCACTCTTCGTTTTGAGTTCAGGATTTTGCCTATTCTGAGATTCTTCTCTATAGAATCTGTAATTCTAGACCAATCGCTTCAAAATTTGGAACATTCATAGTATATAGTATGTCTAATCGACCGATGCTATCAGCAATTCTCTATCTCTATTATTTATATGAGTTTTTGACTCCCCGCTTCCCGCTCCGCTTCCGGGCTGAATTTCTATTTTCTCGATATCTTGGAAAATATCCTCCAGATCCAATTTTGTTTTCTAAATTCGTAATCTACATGAATGAAACTATATAATTTCATGCCAAACTCAAAATAATTGGGATCAAAAAATTTAATTTTTTTTATCATGGCTCACTCTTCGTTTTGAGTTCAGGATTTTGCCTATTCTGAGATTCTTCTCTATAGAATCTGTAATTCTAGACTAATCGCTTCGAAATTTGGAACATTCATAGTATATAGTATGTCTAATCGACCGATGCTATCAGCAATTTTCTATCTCTATTATTTATATGAGTTTTTGACTCCCCGCTTCCCGCTCCGCTTCCGGGCTGAATTTCTATTTTCTCGATATCTTGGAAAATATCCTCCAGATCCAATTTTGTTTTCTAAATTCGTAATCTACATGAATGAAACTATATAATTTCATGCAAAACTCAAAATAATTGGGATCAAAAAATTTAATTTTTTTTATCATGGCTCACTCTTCGTTTTGAGTTCAGGATTTTGCCTATTCTGAGATTCTTCTCTATAGAATCTGTAATTCTAGACTAATCGCTTCGAAATTTGGAACATTTATAGTATATAGTATGTCTAATCGACCGATGCTATCAGCAATTTTCTATCTCTATTATTTATATGAGTTTTTGACTCCCCGCTTCCCGCTCCGCTTCCGGGCTGAATTTCTATTTTCTCGATATCTTGGAAAATATCCTCCAGATCCAATTTTGTTTTCTAAATTCGTAATCTACATGAATGAAACTATATAATTTCATGCCAAACTCAAAATAATTTGGATCAAAAAATTTAATTTTTTTTATCATGTCTCACTCTTCGTTTTGAGTTCAGGATTTTGCCTATTCTGAGATTCTTCTCTATAGAATCTGTAATTCTAGACTAATCGCTTCGAAATTTGGAACATTCATAGTATATAGTATGTCTAATCGACCGATGCTATCAGCAATTTTCTATCTCTATTATTTATATGAGTTTTTGACTCCCCGCTTCCCGCTCCGCTTCCGGGCTGAATTTCTATTTTCTCGATATCTTGGAAAATATCCTCCAGATCCAATTTTATTTTCTAAATTCGTAATCTACATGAATGAAACTATATAATTTCATGCAAAACTCAAAATAATTGGGATCAAAAAATTTAATTTTTTTTATCATGGCTCACTCTTCGTTTTGAGTTCAGGATTTTGCCTATTCTGAGATTCTGCTCTATAGAATCTGTAATTCTAGACTAATCGCTTCGAAATTTGGAACATTTATAGTATATAGTATGTCTAATCGACCGATGCTATCAGCAATTTTCTATCTCTATTATTTATATGAGTTTTTGACTCCCCGCTTCCCGCTCCGCTTCCGGGCTGAATTTCTATTTTCTCGATATCTTGGAAAATATCCTCCAGATCCAATTTTGTTTTCTAAATTCGTAATCTACATGAATGAAACTATATAATTTCATGCAAAACTCAAAATAATTGGGATCAAAAAATTTAATTTTTTTTATCATGGCTCACTCTTCGTTTTGAGTTCAGGATTTTGCCTTTTCTGAGATTCTTCTCTATAGAATCTGTAATTCTAGACCAATCGCTTTAAAATTTGGAACATTTATAGTATATAGTATTTCTAATCGATCGATGCTATCAGCAATTCTCTATCTCTATTATTTATATGAGTTTTTGACTCCCCGCTTCTCGCTCCGCTTCCGGGCTGAATTTCTATTTTCTCGATATCTTGGAAAATATCCTCCAGATCCAATTTTGTTTTCTAAATTCGTAATCTACATGAATGAAACTATATAATCTCATGCAAAACTCAAAATAATTGGGATCAAAGAATTTAATTTTTTTTATCATGGCTCACTCTTCGTTTTGAGTTCAGGATTTTGCCTATTCTGAGATTCTCCTCTATAGAATCTGTAATTCTAGACCAATCGCTTCGAAATTTGGAACATTCATAGTATATAGTATGTCTAATCGACCGATGCTATCAGCAATTTTCTATCTCTATTATTTATATGAGTTTTTGACTCCCCGCTTCCCGCTCCGCTTCCGGGCTGAATTTCTATTTTCTCGATATCTTGGAAAATATCCTCCAGATCCAATTTTGTTTTCTAAATTCGTAATCTACATGAATGAAACTATATAATTTCATGCCAAACTCAAAATAATTTGGATCAAAAAATTTAATTTTTTTTATCATGGCTCACTCTTCGTTTTGAGTTCAGGATTTTGCCTATTCTGAGATTCTTCTCTATAGAATCTGTAATTCTAGACTAATCGCTTCGAAATTTGGAACATTCATAGTATATAGTATGTCTAATCGACCGATGCTATCAGCAATTTTCTATCTCTATTATTTATATGAGTTTTTGACTCCCCGCTTCCCGCTCCGCTTCCGGGCTGAATTTCTATTTTCTCGATATCTTGGAAAATATCCTCCAGATCCAATTTTATTTTCTAAATTCGTAATCTACATGAATGAAACTATATAATTTCATGCAAAACTCAAAATAATTGGGATCAAAAAATTTAATTTTTTTTATCATGGCTCACTCTTCGTTTTGAGTTCAGGATTTTGCCTTTTCTGAGATTCTTCTCTATAGAATCTGTAATTCTAGACCAATCGCTTTAAAATTTGGAACATTTATAGTATATAGTATTTCTAATCGATCGATGCTATCAGCAATTCTCTATCTCTATTATTTATATGAGTTTTTGACTCCCCGCTTCTCGCTCCGCTTCCGGGCTGAATTTCTATTTTCTCGATATCTTGGAAAATATCCTCCAGATCCAATTTTGTTTTCTAAATTCGTAATCTACATGAATGAAACTATATAATCTCATGCAAAACTCAAAATAATTGGGATCAAAAAATTTAATTTTTTTTATCATGGCTCACTCTTCGTTTTGAGTTCAGGATTTTGCCTATTCTGAGATTCTCCTCTATAGAATCTGTAATTCTAGACCAATCGCTTCAAAATTTGGAACATTTATAGTATATAGTATTTCTAATCGATCGATGCTATCAGCAATTTTCTATCTCTATTATTTATATGAGTTTTTGACTCCCCGCTTCCCGCTCCGCTTCCGGGCTGAATTTCTATTTTCTCGATATCTTGGAAAATATCCTCCAGATCCAATTTTGTTTTCTAAATTCGTAATCTACATGAATGAAACTATATAATTTCATGCAAAACTCAAAATAATTGGGATCAAAAAATTTAATTTTTTTTATCATGGCTCACTCTTCGTTTTGAGTTCAGGATTTTGCCTATTCTGAGATTCTTCTCTATAGAATCTGTAATTCTAGACTAATCGCTTCGAAATTTGGAACATTTATAGTATATAGTATGTCTAATCGACCGATGCTATCAGCAATTTTCTATCTCTATTATTTATATGAGTTTTTGACTCCCCGCTTCCCGCTCCGCTTCCGGGCTGAATTTCTATTTTCTCGATATCTTGGAAAATATCCTCCAGATCCAATTTTGTTTTCTAAATTCGTAATCTACATGAATGAAACTATATAATTTCATGCAAAACTCAAAATAATTGGGATCAAAAAATTTAATTTTTTTTATCATGGCTCACTCTTCGTTTTGAGTTCAGGATTTTGCCTATTCTGAGATTCTTCTCTATAGAATCTGTAATTCTAGACTAATCGCTTCGAAATTTGGAACATTTATAGTATATAGTATGTCTAATCGACCGATGCTATCAGCAATTTTCTATCTCTATTATTTATATGAGTTTTTGACTCCCCGCTTCCCGCTCCGCTTCCGGGCTGAATTTCTATTTTCTCGATATCTTGGAAAATATCCTCCAGATCCAATTTTGTTTTCTAAATTCGTAATCTACATGAATGAAACTATATAATTTCATGCAAAACTCAAAATAATTGGGATCAAAGAATTTAATTTTTTTTATCATGGCTCACTCTTCGTTTTGAGTTCAGGATTTTGCCTATTCTGAGATTCTTCTCTATAGAATCTGTAATTCTAGACCAATCGCTTCGAAATTTGGAACATTTATAGTATATAGTATGTCTAATCCATCGATGCTATCAGCAATTTTCTATCTCTATTATTTATATGAGTTTTTGACTCCCCGCTTCCCGCTCCGCTTCCGGGCTGAATTTTTATTTTCTCGATATCTCTGAAAATATCCCCCAGATCCAATTTTGTTTTCTAAATTCGTAATCTACATGAATGAAACTATATAACTCCATGCCAAACTCAAAACATTCGGGATCAAAAAATTTAATTTTTTTTATCATGGCTCACTCTTCGTTTTGAGTTCAGGATTTTGCCTATTCTGAGATTCTTCTCTATAGAATCTGTAATTCTAGACCAATCGCTTCGAAATTTGTAACATTTATAGTATATAGTATGTCTAATCGATCGATGCTATCAGCAATTTTCCATCTCTATTATTTATATGAGTTTTTGACTCCCCGCTTCCCGCTCCGCTTCCGGGCTGAATTTTTATATTCTCGATATCTTGGAAAATATCCTCCAGATCCAATTTTGTTTTCTAAATTCGTTATCTACATGAATGAAACTATATAATTTCATGCCAAACCCAAAATAATTGGGATCAAAAAATTTAATTTTTTTTATCATGGCTCACTCTTCGTTTTGAATTCAGGATTTTGCCTATTCTGAGATTCTTCTCTATAGAATCTGTAATTCTAGACCAATCGCTTCGAAATTTGTAACATTTATAGTATATAGTATGTCTAATCGATCGATGCTATCAGCAATTTTCCATCTCTATTATTTATATGAGTTTTTGACTCCCCGCTTCCCGCTCCGCTTCCGGGCTGAATTTTTATATTCTCGATATCTTGGAAAATATCCTCCAGATCCAATTTTGTTTTCTAAATTCGTTATCTACATGAATGAAACTATATAATTTCATGCCAAACTCAAAATAATTGGGATCAAAAAATTTTATTTTTTTTATCATGGCTCACTCTTCGTTTTGAATTCAGGATTTTGCCTATACTGAGATTCTTCTCTATAGAATCTGTAATTCTAGACCAATCGCTTCGAAATTTGTAACATTTATAGTATATAGTATGTCTAATCGATCGATGCTATCAGCAATTTTCCATCTCTATTATTTATATGAGTTTTTGACTCCCCGCTTCCCGCTCCGCTTCCGGGCTGAATTTTTATATTCTCGATATCTTGGAAAATATCCTCCAGATCCAATTTTGTTTTCTAAATTCGTTATCTACATGAATGAAACTATATAATTTCATGCCAAACTTAAAATAATTGGGATCAAAAAATTTAATTTTTTTTTTTCATGGCTCACTCTTCGTTTTGAATTCAGGATTTTGCCTATTCTGAGATTCTTCTCTATAGAATCTGTAATTCTAGACCAATCGCTTTGAGATTTGAAACATTGATAGTATATAGTATGTCTAATCGATCGATGCTATCAGCAATTTTCTATCTCTATTATTTATATGAGTTTTTGACTCCCCGCTTCCCGCTCCGCTTCCGGGCTGAATTTTTATATTCTCGATATCTTGGAAAATATCCTCCAGATCCAATTTTGTTTTCTAAATTCGTAATCTACATGAATGAAACTATATAATTTCATGCCAAACTCAAAATAATTGGGATCAAAAAATTTTATTTTTTTTATCATGGCTCACTCTTCGTTTTGAATTCAGGATTTTGCCTATTCTGAGATTCTTCTCTATAGAATCTGTAATTGTGGACCAATCGCTTCGAAATCTGGAACATTTATAGTACATAGTATGTCTAATCGATCGATGCTATCAGCAATTTTTCATCTCTATTAGTTTTATGAGTTTTTGACTCCCCGCTTCCCGCTCCGCTTCCGGGCTGAATTTCTATCTTCTCGATATCTTGGAAAATATCCTCCACATCCAATTTTGTTTTCTAAATTCGTAATCTACATGAATGAAACTATATAATTTCATGCCAAACTCAAAATAATTGGGATCAAAAAATTTAATTTTTTTTATCATGGCTCACTCTTCGTTTTGAATTCAGGATTTTGCCTATTCTGAGATTCTTCTCTATAGAATCTGTAATTGTGGACCAATCGCTTTGAAATTTAGAACATTCATAGTACATAGTATGTCTAATCGATCGATGCTATCAGCAATTTTTTATCTCCATTATTTATATGAGTTTTTGACTCCCCGCTTCCCGCTCCGCTTCCGGGCTGAATTTTAATTTTCTCGATATCTTGGAAAATATCCTCCAGATCCAATTTTGTTTTCTAAATTCGTAATCTACATGAATGAAACTATATAATTTCATGCCAAACTCAAAATAATTGGGATCAAAAAATTTAATTTTTTTTATCATGGCTCACTCTTCGTTTTGAATTCAGGATTTTGCCTATTCTGAGATTCTTCTCTATAGAATCTGTAATTCTAGACCAATCGCTTAGAAATTTGGAACATTCATAGTATATAGTATGTCCAATCGATCGATGCTATCAGCAATTTTTTATCTCCATTATTTATATGAGTTTTTGACTCCCCGCTTCCCGCTCCGCTTCCGGGCTGAATTTTAATTTTCTCGATATCTTGGAAAATATCCTCCAGATCCAATTTTGTTTTCTAAATTCGTAATCTACATGAATGAAACTATATCATTTCATGCCAAACTTAAAATAATTGGGATCAAAAAATTTAATTTTTTTTATCATGGCTCACTCTTCGTTTTGAATTCAGGATTTTGCCTATTCTGAGATTCTTCTCTATAGAATCTGTAATTCTAGACCAATCGCTTAGAAATTTGGAACATTCATAGTATATAGTATGTCTAATCGATCGATGCTATCAGCAATTTTTTATCTCCATTATTTATATGAGTTTTTGACTCCCCGCTTCCCGCTCCGCTTCCGGGCTGAATTTTAATTTTCTCGATATCTTGGAAAATATCCTCCAGATCCAATTTTGTTTTCTAAATTCGTAATCTACATGAATGAAACTATATAATTTCATGCCAAACTCAAAATAATTGGGATCAAAAAATTTAATTTTTTTTATCATGGCTCACTCTTCGTTTTGAATTCAGGATTTTGCCTATTCTGAGATTCTTCTCTATAGAATCTGTAATTCTAGACCAATCGCTTCGAAATTTGTAACATTTATAGTATATAGTATGTCTAATCGATCGATGCTATCAGCAATTTTCCATCTCTATTATTTATATGAGTTTTTGACTCCCCGCTTCCCGCTCCGCTTCCGGGCTGAATTTTTATATTCTCGATATCTTGGAAAATATCCTCCAGATCCAATTTTGTTTTCTAAATTCGTTATCTACATGAATGAAACTATATAATTTCATGCCAAACTCAAAATAATTGGGATCAAAAAATTTTATTTTTTTTATCATGGCTCACTCTTCGTTTTGAATTCAGGATTTTGCCTATTCTGAGATTCTTCTCTATAGAATCTGTAATTCTAGACCAATCGCTTCGAAATTTGTAACATTTATAGTATATAGTATGTCTAATCGATCGATGCTATCAGCAATTTTCCATCTCTATTATTTATATGAGTTTTTGACTCCCCGCTTCCCGCTCCGCTTCCGGGCTGAATTTTTATATTCTCGATATCTTGGAAAATATCCTCCAGATCCAATTTTGTTTTCTAAATTCGTAATCTACATGAATGAAACTATATAATTTCATGCCAAACCCAAAATAATTGGGATCAAAAAATTTAATTTTTTTTATCATGGCTCACTCTTCGTTTTGAATTCAGGATTTTGCCTATTCTGAGATTCTTCTCTATAGAATCTGTAATTGTGGACCAATCGCTTCGAAATTTGGAACATTTATAGTACATAGTATGTCTAATCGATCGATGCTATCAGCAATTTCTCATCTCTATTATTTATATGAGTTTTCGACTCCCCGCTTCCCGCTCCGCTTCCGGGCTGAATTTTTATCTTCTCGATATCTTGGAAAATATCCTCCAGATCCAATTTTGTTTTCTAAATTCGTAATCTACATGAATGAAACTATATAATTTCATGCCAAACCCAAAATAATTGGGATCAAAAAATTTAATTTTTTTTATCATGGCTCACTCTTCGTTTTGAATTCAGGATTTTGCCTATTCTGAGATTCTTCTCTATAGAATCTGTAATTCTGAACCAATCGCTTTGAAATTTAGAACATTCATAGTACATAGTATGTCTAATCGATCGATGCTATCAGCAATTTTTTATCTCTATTATTTATATGAGTTTTTGACTCCCCGCTTCCCGCTCCGCTTCCGGGCTGAATTTTTATATTCTCGATATCTTGGAAAATATCCTCCAGATATAATTTTGTTTTCTAAATTCGTAATCTACATGAATGAAACTATATAATTTCATGCCAAACTCAAAATAATTGGGATCAAAAAATTTAATTTTTTTTATCATGGCTCACTCTTCGTTTTGAATTCAGGATTTTGCCTATTCTGAGATTCTTCTCTATAGAATCTGTAATTCTAGACCAATCGCTTCGAAATTTGTAACATTTATAGTATATAGTATGTCTAATCGATCGATGCTATCAGCAATTTTCCATCTCTATTATTTATATGAGTTTTTGACTCCCCGCTTCCCGCTCCGCTTCCGGGCTGAATTTTTATATTCTCGATATCTTGGAAAATATCCTCCAGATCCAATTTTGTTTTCTAAATTCGTTATCTACATGAATGAAACTATATAATTTCATGCCAAACTCAAAATAATTGGGATAAAAAAATTTTATTTTTTTTATCATGGCTCACTCTTCGTTTTGAATTCAGGATTTTGCCTATTCTGAGATTCTTCTCTATAGAATCTGTAATTCTAGACCAATCGCTTCGAAATTTGTAACATTTATAGTATATAGTATGTCTAATCGATCGATGCTATCAGCAATTTTCCATCTCTATTATTTATATGAGTTTTTGACTCCCCGCTTCCCGCTCCGCTTCCGGGCTGAATTTTTATATTCTCGATATCTTGGAAAATATCCTCCAGATCCAATTTTGTTTTCTAAATTCGTAATCTACATGAATGAAACTATATAATTTCATGCCAAACCCAAAATAATTGGGATCAAAAAATTTAATTTTTTTTATCATGGCTCACTCTTCGTTTTGAATTCAGGATTTTGCCTATTCTGAGATTCTTCTCTATAGAATCTGTAATTCTGAACCAATCGCTTTGAAATTTAGAACATTCATAGTACATAGTATGTCTAATCGATCGATGCTATCAGCAATTTTTTATCTCTATTATTTATATGAGTTTTTGACTCCCCGCTTCCCGCTCCGCTTCCGGGCTGAATTTTTATATTCTCGATATCTTGGAAAATATCCTCCAGATCCAATTTTGTTTTCTAAATTCGTAATCTACATGAATGAAACTATATAATTTCATGCCAAACCCAAAATAATTGGGATCAAAAAATTTAATTTTTTTTATCATGGCTCACTCTTCGTTTTGAATTCAGGATTTTGCCTATTCTGAGATTCTTCTCTATAGAATCTGTAATTCTAGACCAATCGCTTCGAAATTTGTAACATTTATAGTATATAGTATGTCTAATCGATCGATGCTATCAGCAATTTTTCATCTCTATTATTTATATGAGTTTTCGACTCCCCGCTTCCCGCTCCGCTTCCGGGCTGAATTTTTATCTTCTCGATATCTTGGAAAATATCCTCCAGATCCAATTTTGTTTTCTAAATTCGTAATCTACATGAATGAAACTATATAATTTCATGCCAAACCCAAAATAATTGGGATCAAAAAATTTAATTTTTTTTATCATGGCTCACTCTTCGTTTTGAATTCAGGATTTTGCCTATTCTGAGATTCTTCTCTATAGAATCTGTAATTCTGAACCAATCGCTTTGAAATTTAGAACATTCATAGTACATAGTATGTCTAATCGATCGATGCTATCAGCAATTTTTTATCTCTATTATTTATATGAGTTTTTGACTCCCCGCTTCCCGCTCCGCTTCCGGGCTGAATTTTTATATTCTCGATATCTTGGAAAATATCCTCCAGATCCAATTTTGTTTTCTAAATTCGTAATCTACATGAATGAAACTATATAATTTCATGCCAAACTCAAAATAATTGGGATCAAAAAATTTTATTTTTTTTATCATGGCTCACTCTTCGTTTTGAATTCAGGATTTTGCCTATTCTGAGATTCTTCTCTATAGAATCTGTAATTGTGGACCAATCGCTTCGAAATTTGGAACATTTATAGTACATAGTATGTCTAATCGATCGATGCTATCAGCAATTTTTCATCTCTATTAGTTTTATGAGTTTTTGACTCCCCGCTTCCCGCTCCGCTTCCGGGCTGAATTTCTATCTTCTCGATATCTTGGAAAATATCCTCCACATCCAATTTTGTTTTCTAAATTCGTAATCTACATGAATGAAACTATATAATTTCATGCCAAACTCAAAATAATTGGGATCAAAAAATTTAATTTTTTTTATCATGGCTCACTCTTCGTTTTGAATTCAGGATTTTGCCTATTCTGAGATTCTTCTCTATAGAATCTGTAATTCTAGACCAATCGCTTCGAAATTTGTAACATTTATAGTATATAGTATGTCTAATCGATCGATGCTATCAGCAATTTTCCATCTCTATTATTTATATGAGTTTTTGACTCCCCGCTTCCCGCTCCGCTTCCGGGCTGAATTTTTATATTCTCGATATCTTGGAAAATATCCTCCAGATCCAATTTTGTTTTCTAAATTCGTAATCTACATGAATGAAACTATATAATTTCATGCCAAACTCAAAATAATTGGGATCAAAAAATTTTATTTTTTTTATCATGGCTCACTCTTCGTTTTGAATTCAGGATTTTGCCTATTCTGAGATTCTTCTCTATAGAATCTGTAATTCTAGACCAATCGCTTCGAAATTTGTAACATTTATAGTATATAGTATGTCTAATCGATCGATGCTATCAGCAATTTTCCATCTCTATTATTTATATGAGTTTTTGACTCCCCGCTTCCCGCTCCGCTTCCGGGCTGAATTTTTATATTCTCGATATCTTGGAAAATATCCTCCAGATCCAATTTTGTTTTCTAAATTCGTAATCTACATGAATGAAACTATATAATTTCATGCCAAACCCAAAATAATTGGGATCAAAAAATTTAATTTTTTTTATCATGGCTCACTCTTCGTTTTGAATTCAGGATTTTGCCTATTCTGAGATTCTTCTCTATAGAATCTGTAATTCTAGACCAATCGCTTCGAAATTTGTAACATTTATAGTATATAGTATGTCTAATCGATCGATGCTATCAGCAATTTTTCATCTCTATTATTTATATGAGTTTTCGACTCCCCGCTTCCCGCTCCGCTTCCGGGCTGAATTTTTATCTTCTCGATATCTTGGAAAATATCCTCCAGATCCAATTTTGTTTTCTAAATTCGTAATCTACATGAATGAAACTATATAATTTCATGCCAAACCCAAAATAATTGGGATCAAAAAATTTAATTTTTTTTATCATGGCTCACTCTTCGTTTTGAATTCAGGATTTTGCCTATTCTGAGATTCTTCTCTATAGAATCTGTAATTCTGAACCAATCGCTTTGAAATTTAGAACATTCATAGTACATAGTATGTCTAATCGATCGATGCTATCAGCAATTTTTTATCTCTATTATTTATATGAGTTTTTGACTCCCCGCTTCCCGCTCCGCTTCCGGGCTGAATTTTTATATTCTCGATATCTTGGAAAATATCCTCCAGATATAATTTTGTTTTCTAAATTCGTAATCTACATGAATGAAACTATATAATTTCATGCCAAACTCAAAATAATTGGGATCAAAAAATTTAATTTTTTTTATCATGGCTCACTCTTCGTTTTGAATTCAGGATTTTGCCTATTCTGAGATTCTTCTCTATAGAATCTGTAATTCTGAACCAATCGCTTCGAAATTTAGAACATTCATAGTACATAGTATGTCTAATCGATCGATGCTATCAGCAATTTTTTATCTCTATTATTTATATGAGTTTTTGACTCCCCGCTTCCCGCTCCGCTTCCGGGCTGAATTTTTATTTTCTCGATATCTTGGAAAATATCCTCCAGATCCAATTTTGTTTTTTTAAATTCGTAATCTACATGAATGAAACTATATAATTTCATGCCAAACTCAAAATAATTGGGATCAAAAAATTTTTTTTTTTTTGTCATGGCTCACTCTTCGTTTTGAATTCAGGATTTTGCCTATTCTGAGATTCTTCTCTATAGAATCTGTTATTCTAGACCAATCGCTTCGAAATTTGAAACATTTATAGTATATAGTATGTCTAATCGATCGATGCTATCAGCAATTTTCTATCTCTATTATTTATATGAGTTTTTGACTCCCCGCTTCTCGCTCCGCTTTCGGGCTGAATTTTTATTTTCTCGATATCTTGGAAAATATCCTCCAGATCCAATTTTGTTTCCTAAATTCGTAATCTACATGAATGAAACTATATAATTTCATGCTAAACTCAAAATAATTTGGATCAAAAAATTTATTTTTTTTTATCATGGCTCACTCTTCGTTTTGAATTCAGGATTTTGCCTATTCTGAGATTCTTCTCTATAGAATCTGTTATTCTAGACCAATCGCTTCGAAATTTGAAACATTTATAGTATATAGTATGTCTAATCGATCGATGCTATCAGCAATTTTCTATCTCTATTATTTATATGAGTTTTTGACTCCCCGCTTCCCGCTCCGCTTCCGGGCTGAATTTTTATTTTCTCGATATCTTGGAAAATATCCTCCAGATCCAATTTTGTTTTCTAAATTCGTAATCTACATGAGTGAAACTATATAATTTCATGCCAAACTCAAAATAATTGGGATCAAAAAATTTATTTTTTTTTATCATGGCTCACTCTTCGTTTTGAATTCAGGATTTTGCCTATTCTGAGATTCTTCTCTATAGAATCTGTAATTCTAGACCAATCGCTTCGAAATTTGAAACATTTATAGTATATAGTATGTCTAATCGATCGATGCTATCAGCAATTTTTTATCTCCATTATTTATATAAGTTTTTGACTCCCCGCTTCCCGCTCCGCTTCCGGGCTGAATTTTTATTTTCTCGATATCTTGGAAAATATCCTCCAGATCCAATTTTGTTTTCTAAATTCGTAATCTACATGAATGAAACTATATAATTTCATGCCAAACTCAAAATAATTGGGATCAAAAAATTTAATTTTTTTTATCATGGCTCACTCTTCGTTTTGAATTCAGGATTTTGCCTATTCTGAGATTCTTCTCTATAGAATCTGTAATTCTAGACCAATCGCTTCGAAATTTGGAACATTTATAGTATATAGTATGTCTAATCGATCGATGCTATCAGCAATTTTTTATCTCTATTATTTATATAAGTTTTTGACTCCCCGCTTCCCGCTCCGCTTCCGGGCTGAATTTTTATTTTCTCGATATCTTGGAAAATATCCTCCAGATCCAATTTTGTTTTCTAAATTCGTAATCTACATGAATGAAACTATATAATCTCATCTCAGACTCAAAATAATTGGGATCAAAAAATTTAATTTTTTTTATAATGGCTCACTCTTCGTTTTGAATTCAGGATTTTGCCTATTCTGAGATTCTTCTCTATAGAATCTGTAATTCTAGACCAATCGCTTCGAAATTTGGAACATTTATAGTATATAGTATGTCTAATCGATCGATGCTATCAGCAATTTTTTATCTCCATTATTTATATGAGTTTTCGACTCCCCGCTTCCCGCTCCGCTTCCGGGCTGAATTTTTATTTTCTTGATATCTTGGAAAATAACCTCCAGATCCAATTTTGTTTTCTAAATTCGTAATCTACATGAATGAAACTATATAATTTCATGCCAAACTCAAAATAATTAGGATCAAAAAATTTAATTTTTTTTATCATGGCTCACTCTTTGTTTTGAGTTCAGGATTTTGCCTATTCTGAGATTAAACTCTATAGAATCTGTAATTCTAGACCAATCGCTTCGAAATTTGAAACATTCATAGTATATAGTATGTCTAATCGATCGATGCTATCAGCAATTTTTTATCTCCATTATTTATATGAGTTTTTGACTCCCCGCTTCCCGCTCCGCTTCCGGGCTGAATTTTTATTTTCTCGATATCTTGGAAAATATCCTCCAGATCCAATTTTGTTTCCTAAATTCGTAATCTACATGAATGAAACTATATAATTTCATGCCAAACTCAAAATAATTGGGATCAAAAAATTTAATTTTTTTTATCATGGCTCACTCTTCGTTTTGAGTTCAGGATTTTGCCTATTCTGAGATTCTTCTCTATAGAATCTGTAATTCTGAACCAATCGCTTCGAAATTTGGAACATTTATAGTATATAGTATATAGTATGTCTAATCGATCGATGCTATCAGCAATTTTTTATCTCCATTATTTATATGAGTTTTTGACTCCCCGCTTCCCGCTCCGCTTCCGGGCTGAATTTTTATTTTCTTGATATCTTGGAAAATAACCTCCAGATCCAATTTTGTTTTCTAAATTCGTAATCTACATGAATGAAACTATTTAATTTCATGCCAAACTCAAAATAATTGGGATCAAAAAATTTAATTTTTTTTATCATGGCTCACTCTTCGTTTTGAGTTCAGGATTTTGCCTATTCTGAGATTAATCTCTATAGAATCTGTAATTCTAGACCAATCGCTTTGAAATTTGGAACATTTATAGTATATAGTATGTCTAATCGATCGATGCTATCAGCAATTTTTTATCTCCATTATTTATATGAGTTTTTGACTCCCCGCTTCCCGCTCCGCTTCCGGGCTGAATTTTTATTTTCTTGATATCTTGGAAAATAACCTCCAGATCCAATTTTGTTTTCTAAATTCGTAATCTACATGAATGAAACTATATAATTTCATGCCAAACTCATAATAATTGGGATCAAAAAAATTAATTTTTTTTATCATGGCTCACTCTTCGTTTTGAGTTCAGGATTTTGCCTATTCTGAGATTCTTCTCTATAGAATCTGTAATTCTAGACCAATCGCTTCAAAATTTGGAACATTTATAGTATATAGTATGTCTAATCGATCGATGCCATCAGCAATTTTTTATCTCCATTATTTATATGAGTTTTTGACTCCCCGCTTCCCGCTCCGCTTCCGGGCTGAATTTTTATTTTCTTGATATCTTGGAAAATAACCTCCAGATCCAATTTTGTTTCCCAAATTCGTAATCTACATGAATGAAACTATATAATTTCATGCCAAACTCAAAATAATTGGGATCAAAAAATCTAATTTTTTTTATCATGGCTCACTCTTCGTTTTGAGTTCAGGATTTTGCCTATTCTGAGATTAATCTCTATAGAATCTGTAATTCTAGACCAATCGCTTTGAAATTTGGAACATTTATAGTATATAGTATGTCTAATCGATCGATGCTATCAGCAATTTTTTATCTCCATTATTTATATGAGTTTTTGACTCCCCGCTTCCCGCTCCGCTTCCGGGCTGAATTTTTATTTTCTCGATATCTTGGAAAATATCCTCCAGATCCAATTTTATTTTCTAAATTCGTAATCTACATTAATGAAACTATATAATTTCATGCCAAACTCAAAATAATTGGGATCAAAAAATTTAATTTTTTTTATCATGGCTCACTCTTCGTTTTGAGTTCAGGATTTTGCCTATTCTGAGATTAATCTCTATAGAATCTGTAATTCTAGACCAATCGCTTTGAAATTTGGAACATTCATAGTATATAGTATGTCTAATCGATCGATGCTATCAGCAATTTTTTATCTCCATTATTTATATGAGGTTTTGACTCCCCGCTTCCCGCTCCGCTTCCGGGCTGAATTTTTATTTTCTTGATATCTTGGAAAATAACCTCCAGATCCAATTTTGTTTTCTAAATTCGTAATCTACATTAATGAAACTATATAATTTCATACCAAACTCAAAATAATTGGGATCAAAAAATTTAATTTTTTTTATCATGGCTCACTCTTCGTTTTGAGTTCAGGATTTTGCCTATTCTGAGATTAATCTCTATAGAATCTGTAATTCTAGACCAATCGCTTTGAAATTTGGAACATTCATAGTATATAGTATGTCTAATCGATCGATGCTATCAGCAATTTTTTATCTCCATTATTTATATGAGGTTTTGACTCCCCGCTTCCCGCTCCGCTTCCGGGCTGAATTTTTATTTTCTTGATATCTTGGAAAATAACCTCCAGATCCAATTTTGTTTTCTAAATTCGTAATCTACATTAATGAAACTATATAATTTCATACCAAACTCAAAATAATTGGGATCAAAAAATTTAATTTTTTTTATCATGGCTCACTCTTCGTTTTGAGTTCAGGATTTTGCCTATTCTGAGATTCTTCTCTATAGAATCTGTAATTCTAGACCAATCGCTTCGAAATTTGGAACATTTATAGTATATAGTATGTCTAATCGATCGATGCTATCAGCAATTTTTTATCTCCATTATTTATATGAGTTTTTGACTCCCCGCTTCCCGCTCCGCTTCCGGGCTGAATTTTTATTTTCTCGATATCTTGGAAAATATCCTCCAGATCCAATTTTGTTTTCTAAATTCGTAATCTACATGAATGAAACTATATAATTTCATGCCAAACTCAAAATAATTGGGATCAAAAAATTTAATTTTTCTTATCATGGCTCACTCTTCGTTTTGAGTTCAGGATTTTGCCTATTCTGAGATTCTTCTCTATAGAATCTGTAATTCTAGACCAATCGCTTCGAAATTTGAAACATTTATAGTATATAGTATGTCTAATCGATCGATGCTATCAGCAATTTTTTATCTCCATAATTTATATGAGTTTTTGACTCCCCGCTTCCCGCTCCGCTTCCGGGCTGAATTTTTATTTTCTCGATATCTTGGAAAATATCCTCCAGATCCAATTTTATTTTCTAAATTCGTAATCTACATTAATGAAACTATATAATTTCATGCCAAACTCAAAATAATTGGGATCAAAAAATTTAATTTTTTTTATCATGGCTCACTCTTCGTTTTGAGTTCAGGATTTTGCCTATTCTGAGATTCTTCTCTATAGAATCTGTAATTCTAGACCAATCGCTTCAAAATTTGGAACATTTATAGTATATAGTATGTCTAATCGATCGATGCTATCAGCAATTTTTTATCTCCATTATTTATATGAGTTTTTGACTCCCCGCTTCCCGCTCCGCTTCCGGGCTGAATTTTTATTTTCTTGATATCTTGGAAAATAACCTCCAGATCCAATTTTGTTTTCTAAATTCGTAATCTACATGAATGAAACTATATACTTTCATGCCAAACTCAAAATAATTGGGATCAAAAAAATTAATTTTTTTTATCATGGCTCACTCTTCGTTTTGAGTTCAGGATTTTGCCTATTCTGAGATTAAACTCTATAGAATCTGTAATTCTAGACCAATCGCTTCGAAATTTGGAACATTTATAGTATATAGTATGTCTAATCGATCGATGCTATCAGCAATTTTTTATCTCCATTATTTATATGAGTTTTTGACTCCCCGCTTCCCGCACCGCTTCCGGGCTGAGTTTTTATTTTCTCGATATCTTGGAAAATAACCTCCAGATCCAATTTTGTTTTCTAAATTCTTAATCTACATGAATGAAACTATATAATTTCATGCCAAACTCAAAATAATTGGGATCAAAAAATTTAATTTTTTTTATCATGGCTCACTCTTCGTTTTGAGTTCAGGATTTTGCCTATTCTGAGATTCTTCTCTATAGAATCTGTAATTCTAGACCAATCGCTTTGAAATTTGGAACATTTATAGTATATAGTATGTCTAATCGATCGATGCTATCAGCAATTTTTTATCTCCATTATTTATATGAGTTTTTGACTCCCCGCTTCCCGCTCCGCTTCCGGGCTGAATTTTTATTTTCTCGATATCTTGGAAAATATCCTCCAGATCCAATTTTGTTTTCTAAATTCGTAATCTACATGAATGAAACTATATAATTTCATGCCAAACTCAAAATAATTGGGATCAAAAAATTTAATTTTTTTTATCATGGCTCACTCTTCGTTTTGAGTTCAGGATTTTGCCTATTCTGAGATTAATCTCTATAGAATCTGTAATTCTAGACCAATCGCTTCGAAATTTGGAACATTTATAGTATATAGTATGTCTAATCGATCAATGCTATCAGCAATTTTTTATCTCCATTATTTATATGAGTTTTTGACTCCCCGCTTCCCGCTCCGCTTCCGGGCTGAATTTTTATTTTCTTGATATCTTGGAAAATAACCTCCAGATCCAATTTTGTTTTCTAAATTCGTAATCTACATGAATGAAACTATATCATTTCATGCCAAACTTAAAATAATTGGGATCAAAAAATTTAATTTTTTTTATCATGGCTCACTCTTCGTTTTGAATTCAGGATTTTGCCTATTCTGAGATTCTTCTCTATAGAATCTGTAATTCTAGACCAATCGCTTAGAAATTTGGAACATTCATAGTATATAGTATGTCTAATCGATCGATGCTATCAGCAATTTTTTATCTCCATTATTTATATGAGTTTTTGACTCCCCGCTTCCCGCTCCGCTTCCGGGCTGAATTTTAATTTTCTCGATATCTTGGAAAATATCCTCCAGATCCAATTTTGTTTTCTAAATTCGTAATCTACATGAATGAAACTATATCATTTCATGCCAAACTTAAAATAATTGGGATCAAAAAATTTAATTTTTTTTATCATGGCTCACTCTTCGTTTTGAATTCAGGATTCTGCCTATTCTGAGATTCTTCTCTATAGAATCTGTAATTCTAGACCAATCGCTTAGAAATTTGGAACATTCATAGTATATAGTATGTCTAATCGATCGATGCTATCAGCAATTTTTTATCTCCATTATTTATATGAGTTTTTGACTCCCCGCTTCCCGCTCCGCTTCCGGGCTGAATTTTAATTTTCTCGATATCTTGGAAAATATCCTCCAGATCCAATTTTGTTTTCTAAATTCGTAATCTACATGAATGAAACTATATCATTTCATGCCAAACTTAAAATAATTGGGATCAAAAAATTTAATTTTTTTTATCATGGCTCACTCTTCGTTTTGAATTCAGGATTTTGCCTATTCTGAGATTCTTCTCTATAGAATCTGTAATTCTAGACCAATCGCTTAGAAATTTGGAACATTCATAGTATATAGTATGTCTAATCGATCGATGCTATCAGCAATTTTTTATCTCCATTATTTATATGAGTTTTTGACTCCCCGCTTCCCGCTCCGCTTCCGGGCTGAATTTTAATTTTCTCGATATCTTGGAAAATATCCTCCAGATCCAATTTTGTTTTCTAAATTCGTAATCTACATGAATGAAACTATATCATTTCATGCCAAACTTAAAATAATTGGGATCAAAAAATTTAATTTTTTTTATCATGGCTCACTCTTCGTTTTGAATTCAGGATTTTGCCTATTCTGAGATTCTTCTCTATAGAATCTGTAATTCTAGACCAATCGCTTAGAAATTTGGAACATTCATAGTATATAGTATGTCTAATCGATCGATGCTATCAGCAATTTTTTATCTCCATTATTTATATGAGTTTTTGACTCCCCGCTTCCCGCTCCGCTTCCGGGCTGAATTTTAATTTTCTCGATATCTTGGAAAATATCCTCCAGATCCAATTTTGTTTTCTAAATTCGTAATCTACATGAATGAAACTATATCATTTCATGCCAAACTTAAAATAATTGGGATCAAAAAATTTAATTTTTTTTATCATGGCTCACTCTTCGTTTTGAATTCAGGATTTTGCCTATTCTGAGATTCTTCTCTATAGAATCTGTAATTCTAGACCAATCGCTTCGAAATTTGGAACATTTATAGTATATAGTATGTCTAATCGATCGATGCTATCAGCAATTTTTTATCTCCATTATTTATATGAGTTTTTGACTCCCCGCTTCCCGCTCCGCTTCCGGGCTGAATTTTTATTTTCTCGATATCTTGGAAAATATCCTCCAGATCCAATTTTGTTTTCTAAATTCGTAATCTACATGAATGAAACTATATCATTTCATGCCAAACTTAAAATAATTGGGATCAAAAAATTTAATTTTTTTTTATCATGGCTCACTCTTCGTTTTGAATTCAGGATTCTGCCTATTCTGAGATTCTTCTCTATAGAATCTGTAATTCTAGACCAATCGCTTAGAAATTTGGAACATTCATAGTATATAGTATGTCTAATCGATCGATGCTATCAGCAATTTTTTATCTCCATTATTTATATGAGTTTTTGACTCCCCGCTTCCCGCTCCGCTTCCGGGCTGAATTTTAATTTTCTCGATATCTTGGAAAATATCCTCCAGATCCAATTTTGTTTTCTAAATTCGTAATCTACATGAATGAAACTATATCATTTCATGCCAAACTTAAAATAATTGGGATCAAAAAATTTAATTTTTTTTATCATGGCTCACTCTTCGTTTTGAATTCAGGATTCTGCCTATTCTGAGATTCTTCTCTATAGAATCTGTAATTCTAGACCAATCGCTTAGAAATTTGGAACATTCATAGTATATAGTATGTCTAATCGATCGATGCTATCAGCAATTTTTTATCTCCATTATTTATATGAGTTTTTGACTCCCCGCTTCCCGCTCCGCTTCCGGGCTGAATTTTAATTTTCTCGATATCTTGGAAAATATCCTCCAGATCCAATTTTGTTTTCTAAATTCGTAATCTACATGAATGAAACTATATCATTTCATGCCAAACTTAAAATAATTGGGATCAAAAAATTTAATTTTTTTTATCATGGCTCACTCTTCGTTTTGAATTCAGGATTTTGCCTATTCTGAGATTCTTCTCTATAGAATCTGTAATTCTAGACCAATCGCTTAGAAATTTGGAACATTCATAGTATATAGTATGTCTAATCGATCGATGCTATCAGCAATTTTTTATCTCCATTATTTATATGAGTTTTTGACTCCCCGCTTCCCGCTCCGCTTCCGGGCTGAATTTTAATTTTCTCGATATCTTGGAAAATATCCTCCAGATCCAATTTTGTTTTCTAAATTCGTAATCTACATGAATGAAACTATATCATTTCATGCCAAACTTAAAATAATTGGGATCAAAAAATTTAATTTTTTTTATCATGGCTCACTCTTCGTTTTGAATTCAGGATTTTGCCTATTCTGAGATTCTTCTCTATAGAATCTGTAATTCTAGACCAATCGCTTAGAAATTTGGAACATTCATAGTATATAGTATGTCCAATCGATGGATGCTATCAGCAATTTTTTATCTCCATTATTTATATGAGTTTTTGACTCCCCGCTTCCCGCTCCGCTTCCGGGCTGAATTTTAATTTTCTCGATATCTTGGAAAATATCCTCCAGATCCAATTTTGTTTTCTAAATTCGTAATCTACATGAATGAAACTATATCATTTCATGCCAAACTTAAAATAATTGGGATCAAAAAATTTAATTTTTTTTATCATGGCTCACTCTTCGTTTTGAATTCAGGATTTTGCCTATTCTGAGATTCTTCTCTATAGAATCTGTAATTCTAGACCAATCGCTTCGAAATTTGGAACATTTATAGTATATAGTATGTCTAATCGATCGATGCTATCAGCAATTTTTTATCTCCATTATTTATATGAGTTTTTGACTCCCCGCTTCCCGCTCCGCTTCCGGGCTGAATTTTTATTTTCTTGATATCTTGGAAAATAACCTCCAGATCCAATTTTGTTTTCTAAATTCGTAATCTACATGAATGAAACTATATACTTTCATGCCAAACTCAAAATAATTGGGATCAAAAAAATTAATTTTTTTTATCATGGCTCACTCTTCGTTTTGAGTTCAGGATTTTGCCTATTCTGAGATTAAACTCTATAGAATCTGTAATTCTAGACCAATCGCTTCGAAATTTGGAACATTTATAGTATATAGTATGTCTAATCGATCGATGCTATCAGCAATTTTTTATCTCCATTATTTATATGAGTTTTTGACTCCCCGCTTCCCGCTCCGCTTCCGGGCTGAGTTTTTATTTTCTCGATATCTTGGAAAATAACCTCCAGATCCAATTTTGTTTTCTAAATTCTTAATCTACATGAATGAAACTATATAATTTCATGCCAAACTCAAAATAATTGGGATCAAAAAATTTAATTTTTTTTATCATGGCTCACTCTTCGTTTTGAGTTCAGGATTTTGCCTATTCTGAGATTCTTCTCTATAGAATCTGTAATTCTAGACCAATCGCTTTGAAATTTGGAACATTTATAGTATATAGTATGTCTAATCGATCGATGCTATCAGCAATTTTTTATCTCCATTATTTATATGAGTTTTTGACTCCCCGCTTCCCGCTCCGCTTCCGGGCTGAATTTTTATTTTCTCGATATCTTGGAAAATATCCTCCAGATCCAATTTTGTTTTCTAAATTCGTAATCTACATGAATGAAACTATATAATTTCATGCCAAACTCAAAATAATTGGGATCAAAAAATTTAATTTTTTTTATCATGGCTCACTCTTCGTTTTGAGTTCAGGATTTTGCCTATTCTGAGATTAATCTCTATAGAATCTGTAATTCTAGACCAATCGCTTCGAAATTTGGAACATTTATAGTATATAGTATGTCTAATCGATCAATGCTATCAGCAATTTTTTATCTCCATTATTTATATGAGTTTTTGACTCCCCGCTTCCCGCTCCGCTTCCGGGCTGAATTTTTATTTTCTTGATATCTTGGAAAATAACCTCCAGATCCAATTTTGTTTTCTAAATTCGTAATCTACATGAATGAAACTATATCATTTCATGCCAAACTTAAAATAATTGGGATCAAAAAATTTAATTTTTTTTATCATGGCTCACTCTTCGTTTTGAATTCAGGATTTTGCCTATTCTGAGATTCTTCTCTATAGAATCTGTAATTCTAGACCAATCGCTTAGAAATTTGGAACATTCATAGTATATAGTATGTCTAATCGATCGATGCTATCAGCAATTTTTTATCTCCATTATTTATATGAGTTTTTGACTCCCCGCTTCCCGCTCCGCTTCCGGGCTGAATTTTAATTTTCTCGATATCTTGGAAAATATCCTCCAGATCCAATTTTGTTTTCTAAATTCGTAATCTACATGAATGAAACTATATCATTTCATGCCAAACTTAAAATAATTGGGATCAAAAAATTTAATTTTTTTTATCATGGCTCACTCTTCGTTTTGAATTCAGGATTCTGCCTATTCTGAGATTCTTCTCTATAGAATCTGTAATTCTAGACCAATCGCTTAGAAATTTGGAACATTCATAGTATATAGTATGTCTAATCGATCGATGCTATCAGCAATTTTTTATCTCCATTATTTATATGAGTTTTTGACTCCCCGCTTCCCGCTCCGCTTCCGGGCTGAATTTTAATTTTCTCGATATCTTGGAAAATATATTCCAGATCCAATTTTGTTTCCTAAATTCGTAATCTACATGAATGAAACTATATCATTTCATGCCAAACTTAAAATAATTGGGATCAAAAAATTTAATTTTATTTATCATGGCTCACTCTTCGTTTTGAATTCAGGATTTTGCCTATTCTGAGATTCTTCTCTATAGAATCTGTAATTCTAGACCAATCGCTTAGAAATTTGGAACATTCATAGTATATAGTATGTCTAATCGATCGATGCTATCAGCAATTTTTTATCTCCATTATTTATATGAGTTTTTGACTCCCCGCTTCCCGCTCCGCTTCCGGGCTGAATTTTAATTTTCTCGATATCTTGGAAAATATCCTCCAGATCCAATTTTGTTTTCTAAATTCGTGATCTACATGAATGAAACTATATCATTTCATGCCAAACTTAAAATAATTGGGATCAAAAAATTTAATTTTATTTATCATGGCTCACTCTTCGTTTTGAATTCAGGATTTTGCCTATTCTGAGATTCTTCTCTATAGAATCTGTAATTCTAGACCAATCGCTTCGAAATTTGGAACATTTATAGTATATAGTATGTCTAATCGATCGATGCTATCAGCAATTTTTTATCTCCATTATTTATATGAGTTTTTGACTCCCCGCTTCCCGCTCCGCTTCCGGGCTGAATTTTAATTTTCTCGATATCTTGGAAAATATCCTCCAGATCCAATTTTGTTTTCTAAATTCGTAATCTACATGAATGAAACTATATCATTTCATGCCAAACTTAAAATAATTGGGATCAAAAAATTTAATTTTTTTTATCATGGCTCACTCTTCGTTTTGAATTCAGGATTTTGCCTATTCTGAGATTCTTCTCTATAGAATCTGTAATTCTAGACCAATCGCTTAGAAATTTGGAACATTCATAGTATATAGTATGTCTAATCGATCGATGCTATCAGCAATTTTTTATCTCCATTATTTATATGAGTTTTTGACTCCCCGCTTCCCGCTCCGCTTCCGGGCTGAATTTTAATTTTCTCGATATCTTGGAAAATATCCTCCAGATCCAATTTTGGTTTCTAAATTCGTAATCTACATGAATGAAACTATATCATTTCATGCCAAACTTAAAATAATTGGGATCAAAAAATTTAATTTTATTTATCATGGCTCACTCTTCGTTTTGAATTCAGGATTTTGCCTATTCTGAGATTCTTCTCTATAGAATCTGTAATTCTAGACCAATCGCTTAGAAATTTGGAACATTCATAGTATATAGTATGTCTAATCGATCGATGCTATCAGCAATTTTTTATCTCCATTATTTATATGAGTTTTTGACTCCCCGCTTCCCGCTCCGCTTCCGGGCTGAATTTTAATTTTCTCGATATCTTGGAAAATATCCTCCAGATCCAATTTTGTTTTCTAAATTCGTAATCTACATGAATGAAACTATATCATTTCATGCCAAACTTAAAATAATTGGGATCAAAAAATTTAATTTTTTTTATCATGGCTCACTCTTCGTTTTGAATTCAGGATTTTGCCTATTCTGAGATTCTTCTCTATAGAATCTGTAATTCTAGACCAATCGCTTAGAAATTTGGAACATTCATAGTATATAGTATGTCTAATCGATCGATGCTATCAGCAATTTTTTATCTCCATTATTTATATGAGTTTTTGACTCCCCGCTTCCCGCTCCGCTTCCGGGCTGAATTTTAATTTTCTCGATATCTTGGAAAATATCCTCCAGATCCAATTTTGTTTTCTAAATTCGTAATCTACATGAATGAAACTATATCATTTCATGCCAAACTTAAAATAATTGGGATCAAAAAATTTAATTTTTTTTATCATGGCTCACTCTTCGTTTTGAATTCAGGATTTTGCCTATTCTGAGATTCTTCTCTATAGAATCTGTAATTCTAGACCAATCGCTTCGAAATTTGGAACATTCATAGTATATAGTATGTCCAATCGATCGATGCTATCAGCAATTTTTTATCTCCATTATTTATATGAGTTTTTGACTCCCCGCTTCCCGCTCCGCTTCCGGGCTGAATTTTAATTTTCTCGATATCTTGGAAAATATATTCCAGATCCAATTTTGTTTCCTAAATTCGTAATCTACATGAATGAAACTATATCATTTCATGCCAAACTTAAAATAATTGGGATCAAAAAATTTAATTTTTTTTATCATGGCTCACTCTTCGTTTTGAATTCAGGATTTTGCCTATTCTGAGATTCTTCTCTATAGAATCTGTAATTCTAGACCAATCGCTTAGAAATTTGGAACATTCATAGTATATAGTATGTCCAATCGATCGATGCTATCAGCAATTTTTTATCTCCATTATTTATATGAGTTTTTGACTCCCCGCTTCCCGCTCCGCTTCCGGGCTGAATTTTAATTTTCTCGATATCTTGGAAAATATATTCCAGATCCAATTTTGTTTCCTAAATTCGTAATCTACATGAATGAAACTATATCATTTCATGCCAAACTTAAAATAATTAGGATCAAAAAATTTAATTTTTTTTATCATGGCTCACTCTTCGTTTTGAATTCAGGATTTTGCCTATTCTGAGATTCTTCTCTATAGAATCTGTAATTCTAGACCAATCGCTTAGAAATTTGGAACATTCATAGTATATAGTATGTCTAATCGATCGATGCTATCAGCAATTTTTTATCTCCATTATTTATATGAGTTTTTGACTCCCCGCTTCCCGCTCCGCTTCCGGGCTGAATTTTAATTTTCTCGATATCTTGGAAAATATCCTCCAGATCCAATTTTGTTTTCTAAATTCGTAATCTACATGAATGAAACTATATCATTTCATGCCAAACTTAAAATAATTGGGATCAAAAAATTTAATTTTTTTTATCATGGCTCACTCTTCGTTTTGAATTCAGGATTTTGCCTATTCTGAGATTCTTCTCTATAGAATCTGTAATTCTAGACCAATCGCTTCGAAATTTGGAACATTCATAGTATATAGTATGTCCAATCGATCGATGCTATCAGCAATTTTTTATCTCCATTATTTATATGAGTTTTTGACTCCCCGCTTCCCGCTCCGCTTCCGGGCTGAATTTTAATTTTCTCGATATCTTGGAAAATATCCTCCAGATCCAATTTTGTTTTCTAAATTCGTAATCTACATGAATGAAACTATATCATTTCATGCCAAACTTAAAATAATTGGGATCAAAAAATTTAATTTTTTTTATCATGGCTCACTCTTCGTTTTGAATTCAGGATTTTGCCTATTCTGAGATTCTTCTCTATAGAATCTGTAATTCTAGACCAATCGCTTAGAAATTTGGAACATTCATAGTATATAGTATGTCTAATCGATCGATGCTATCAGCAATTTTTTATCTCCATTATTTATATGAGTTTTTGACTCCCCGCTTCCCGCTCCGCTTCCGGGCTGAATTTTAATTTTCTCGATATCTTGGAAAATATATTCCAGATCCAATTTTGTTTTCTAAATTCGTAATCTACATGAATGAAACTATATCATTTCATGCCAAACTTAAAATAATTGGGATCAAAAAATTTAATTTTTTTTATCATGGCTCACTCTTCGTTTTGAATTCAGGATTTTGCCTATTCTGAGATTCTTCTCTATAGAATCTGTAATTCTAGACCAATCGCTTAGAAATTTGGAACATTCATAGTATATAGTATGTCTAATCGATCGATGCTATCAGCAATTTTTTATCTCCATTATTTATATGAGTTTTTGACTCCCCGCTTCCCGCTCCGCTTCCGGGCTGAATTTTAATTTTCTCGATATCTTGGAAAATATATTCCAGATCCAATTTTGTTTCCTAAATTCGTAATCTACATGAATGAAACTATATCATTTCATGCCAAACTTAAAATAATTGGGATCAAAAAATTTAATTTTTTTTATCATGGCTCACTCTTCGTTTTGAATTCAGGATTTTGCCTATTCTGAGATTCTTCTCTATAGAATCTGTAATTCTAGACCAATCGCTTCGAAATTTGGAACATTCATAGTATATAGTATGTCTAATCGATCGATGCTATCAGCAATTTTTTATCTCCATTATTTATATGAGTTTTTGACTCCCCGCTTCCCGCTCCGCTTCCGGGCTGAATTTTAATTTTCTCGATATCTTGGAAAATATATTCCAGATCCAATTTTGTTTCCTAAATTCGTAATCTACATGAATGAAACTATATCATTTCATGCCAAACTTAAAATAATTGGGATCAAAAAATTTAATTTTTTTTATCATGGCTCACTCTTCGTTTTGAATTCAGGATTTTGCCTATTCTGAGATTCTTCTCTATAGAATCTGTAATTCTAGACCAATCGCTTCGAAATTTGGAACATTCATAGTATATAGTATGTCCAATCGATCGATGCTATCAGCAATTTTTTATCTCCATTATTTATATGAGTTTTTGACTCCCCGCTTCCCGCTCCGCTTCCGGGCTGAATTTTAATTTTCTCGATATCTTGGAAAATATCCTCCAGATCCAATTTTGTTTTCTAAATTCGTAATCTACATGAATGAAACTATATCATTTCATGCCAAACTTAAAATAATTGGGATCAAAAAATTTAATTTTTTTTATCATGGCTCACTCTTCGTTTTGAATTCAGGATTTTGCCTATTCTGAGATTCTTCTCTATAGAATCTGTAATTCTAGACCAATCGCTTAGAAATTTGGAACATTCATAGTATATAGTATGTCTAATCGATCGATGCTATCAGCAATTTTTTATCTCCATTATTTATATGAGTTTTTGACTCCCCGCTTCCCGCTCCGCTTCCGGGCTGAATTTTAATTTTCTCGATATCTTGGAAAATATCCTCCAGATCCAATTTTGTTTTCTAAATTCGTAATCTACATGAATGAAACTATATCATTTCATGCCAAACTTAAAATAATTGGGATCAAGAAATTTAATTTTTTTTATCATGGCTCACTCTTCGTTTTGAATTCAGGATTTTGCCTATTCTGAGATTCTTCTCTATAGAATCTGTAATTCTAGACCAATCGCTTAGAAATTTGGAACATTCATAGTATATAGTATGTCTAATCGATCGATGCTATCAGCAATTTTTTATCTCCATTATTTATATGAGTTTTTGACTCCCCGCTTCCCGCTCCGCTTCCGGGCTGAATTTTAATTTTCTCGATATCTTGGAAAATATCCTCCAGATCCAATTTTGTTTTCTAAATTCGTAATCTACATGAATGAAACTATATCATTTCATGCCAAACTTAAAATAATTGGGATCAAAAAATTTAATTTTTTTTATCATGGCTCACTCTTCGTTTTGAATTCAGGATTTTGCCTATTCTGAGATTCTTCTCTATAGAATCTGTAATTCTAGACCAATCGCTTCGAAATTTGGAACATTCATAGTATATAGTATGTCTAATCGATCGATGCTATCAGCAATTTTTTATCTCCATTATTTATATGAGTTTTTGACTCCCCGCTTCCCGCTCCGCTTCCGGGCTGAATTTTAATTTTCTCGATATCTTGGAAAATATCCTCCAGATCCAATTTTGTTTTCTAAATTCGTAATCTACATGAATGAAACTATATCATTTCATGCCAAACTTAAAATAATTGGGATCAAAAAATTTAATTTTATTTATCATGGCTCACTCTTCGTTTTGAATTCAGGATTTTGCCTATTCTGAGATTCTTCTCTATAGAATCTGTAATTCTAGACCAATCGCTTAAAAATTTGGAACATTCATAGTATATAGTATGTCTAATCGATCGATGCTATCAGCAATTTCTTATCTCCATTATTTATATGAGTTTTTGACTCCCCGCTTCCCGCTCCGCTTCCGGGCTGAATTTTAATTTTCTCGATATCTTGGAAAATATCCTCCAGATCCAATTTTGTTTTCTAAATTCGTAATCTACATGAATGAAACTATATCATTTCATGCCAAACTTAAAATAATTGGGATCAAAAAATTTAATTTTTTTTATCATGGCTCACTCTTCGTTTTGAATTCAGGATTTTGCCTATTCTGAGATTCTTCTCTATAGAATCTGTAATTCTAGACCAATCGCTTAGAAATTTGAAACATTCATAGTATATAGTATGTCTAATCGATCGATGCTATCAGCAATTTTTTATCTCCATTATTTATATGAGTTTTTGACTCCCCGCTTCCCGCTCCGCTTCCGGGCTGAATTTTAATTTTCTCGATATCTTGGAAAATATCCTCCAGATCCAATTTTGTTTTCTAAATTCGTAATCTACATGAATGAAACTATATCATTTCATGCCAAACTTAAAATAATTGAGATCAAAAAATTTAATTTTTTTTATCATGGCTCACTCTTCGTTTTGAATTCAGGATTTTGCCTATTCTGAGATTCTTCTCTATAGAATCTGTAATTCTAGACCAATCGCTTAAAAATTTGGAACATTCATAGTATATAGTATATCCAATCGATCGATGCTATCAGCAATTTTTTATCTCCATTATTTATATGAGTTTTTGACTCCCCGCTTCCCGCTCCGCTTCCGGGCTGAATTTTAATTTTCTCGATATCTTGGAAAATATCCTCCAGATCCAATTTTGTTTTCTAAATTCGTAATCTACATGAATGAAACTATATCATTTCATGCCAAACTTAAAATAATTGGGATCAAAAAATTTAATTTTATTTATCATGGCTCACTCTTCGTTTTGAATTCAGGATTTTGCCTATTCTGAGATTCTTCTCTATAGAATCTGTAATTCTAGACCAATCGCTTAGAAATTTGGAACATTCATAGTATATAGTATGTCTAATCGATCGATGCTATCAGCAATTTTTTATCTCCATTATTTATATGAGTTTTTGACTCCCCGCTTCCCGCTCCGCTTCCGGGCTGAATTTTAATTTTCTCGATATCTTGGAAAATATCCTCCAGATCCAATTTTGTTTTCTAAATTCGTAATCTACATGAATGAAACTATATCATTTCATGCCAAACTTAAAATAATTGGGATCAAAAAATTTAATTTTTTTTATCATGGCTCACTCTTCGTTTTGAATTCAGGATTTTGCCTATTCTGAGATTCTTCTCTATAGAATCTGTAATTCTAGACCAATCGCTTAGAAATTTGGAACATTCATAGTATATAGTATGTCTAATCGATCGATGCTATCAGCAATTTTTTATCTCCATTATTTATATGAGTTTTTGACTCCCCGCTTCCCGCTCCGCTTCCGGGCTGAATTTTAATTTTCTCGATATCTTGGAAAATATCCTCCAGATCCAATTTTGTTTTCTAAATTCGTAATCTACATGAATGAAACTATATCATTTCATGCCAAACTTAAAATAATTGGGATCAAAAAATTTAATTTTTTTTATCATGGCTCACTCTTCGTTTTGAATTCAGGATTTTGCCTATTCTGAGATTCTTCTCTATAGAATCTGTAATTCTAGACCAATCGCTTAGAAATTTGGAACATTCATAGTATATAGTATGTCTAATCGATCGATGCTATCAGCAATTTTTTATCTCCATTATTTATATGAGTTTTTGACTCCCCGCTTCCCGCTCCGCTTCCGGGCTGAATTTTAATTTTCTCGATATCTTGGAAAATATCCTCCAGATCCAATTTTGTTTTCTAAATTCGTAATCTACATGAATGAAACTATATAATTTCATGCCAAACTCAAAATAATTGGGATCAAAAAATTTAATTTTATTTATCATGGCTCACTCTTCGTTTTGAATTCAGGATTTTGCCTATTCTGAGATTCTTCTCTATAGAATCTGTAATTCTAGACCAATCGCTTAGAAATTTGGAACATCCATAGTATAAAGTATGTCTAATCGATCGATGCTATCAGCAATTTTTTATCTCCATTATTTATATGAGTTTTTGACTCCCCGCTTCCCGCTCCGCTTCCGGGCTGAATTTTAATTTTCTCGATATCTTGGAAAATATCCTCCAGATCCAATTTTGTTTTCTAAATTCGTAATCTACATGAATGAAACTATATCATTTCATGCCAAACTTAAAATAATTGGGATCAAAAAATTTAATTTTTTTTATCATGGCTCACTCTTCGTTTTGAATTCAGGATTTTGCCTATTCTGAGATTCTTCTCTATAGAATCTGTAATTCTAGACCAATCGCTTAGAAATTTGGAACATTCATAGTATATAGTATGTCTAATCGATCGATGCTATCAGCAATTTTTTATCTCCATTATTTATATGAGTTTTTGACTCCCCGCTTCCCGCTCCGCTTCCGGGCTGAATTTTAATTTTCTCGATATCTTGGAAAATATCCTCCAGATCCAATTTTGTTTTCTAAATTCGTAATCTACATGAATGAAACTATATCATTTCATGCCAAACTTAAAATAATTGGGATCAAAAAATTTAATTTTTTTTATCATGGCTCACTCTTCGTTTTGAATTCAGGATTTTGCCTATTCTGAGATTCTTCTCTATAGAATCTGTAATTCTAGACCAATCGCTTAGAAATTTGGAACATTCATAGTATATAGTATGTCTAATCGATCGATGCTATCAGCAATTTTTTATCTCCATTATTTATATGAGTTTTTGACTCCCCGCTTCCCGCTCCGCTTCCGGGCTGAATTTTAATTTTCTCGATATCTTGGAAAATATCCTCCAGATCCAATTTTGTTTTCTAAATTCGTAATCTACATGAATGAAACTATATCATTTCATGCCAAACTTAAAATAATTGGGATCAAAAAATTTAATTTTTTTTATCATGGCTCACTCTTCGTTTTGAATTCAGGATTTTGCCTATTCTGAGATTCTTCTCTATAGAATCTGTAATTCTAGACCAATCGCTTAGAAATTTGGAACATTCATAGTATATAGTATGTCTAATCGATCGATGCTATCAGCAATTTTTTATCTCCATTATTTATATGAGTTTTTGACTCCCCGCTTCCCGCTCCGCTTCCGGGCTGAATTTTAATTTTCTCGATATCTTGGAAAATATCCTCCAGATCCAATTTTGTTTTCTAAATTCGTAATCTACATGAATGAAACTATATCATTTCATGCCAAACTCAAAATAATTGGGATCAAAAAATTTAATTTTTTTTATCATGGCTCACTCTTCGTTTTGAATTCAGGATTTTGCCTATTCTGAGATTCTTCTCTATAGAATCTGTAATTCTAGACCAATCGCTTAGAAATTTGGAACATTCATAGTATATAGTATGTCCAATCGATCGATGCTATCAGCAATTTTTTATCTCCATTATTTATATGAGTTTTTGACTCCCCGCTTCCCGCTCCGCTTCCGGGCTGAATTTTAATTTTCTCGATATCTTGGAAAATATCCTCCAGATCCAATTTTGTTTTCTAAATTCGTAATCTACATGAATGAAACTATATCATTTCATGCCAAACTTAAAATAATTGGGATCAAAAAATTTAATTTTTTTTATCATGGCTCACTCTTCGTTTTGAATTCAGGATTTTGCCTATTCTGAGATTCTTCTCTATAGAATCTGTAATTCTAGACCAATCGCTTAGAAATTTGGAACATTCATAGTATATAGTATGTCTAATCGATCGATGCTATCAGCAATTTTTTATCTTCATTATTTATATGAGTTTTTGACTCCCCGCTTCCCGCTCCGCTTCCGGGCTGAATTTTAATTTTCTCGATATCTTGGAAAATATCCTCCAGATCCAATTTTGTTTTCTAAATTCGTAATCTACATGAATGAAACTATATCATTTCATGCCAAACTTAAAATAATTGGGATCAAAAAATTTAATTTTTTTTATCATGGCTCACTCTTCGTTTTGAATTCAGGATTTTGCCTATTCTGAGATTCTTCTCTATAGAATCTGTAATTCTAGACCAATCGCTTAGAAATTTGGAACATTCATAGTATATAGTATGTCCAATCGATCGATGCTATCAGCAATTTTTTATCTCCATTATTTATATGAGTTTTTGACTCCCCGCTTCCCGCTCCGCTTCCGGGCTGAATTTTAATTTTCTCGATATCTTGGAAAATATCCTCCAGATCCAATTTTGTTTTCTAAATTCGTAATCTACATGAATGAAACTATATCATTTCATGCCAAACTTAAAATAATTGGGATCAAAAAATTTAATTTTTTTTATCATGGCTCACTCTTCGTTTTGAATTCAGGATTTTGCCTATTCTGAGATTCTTCTCTATAGAATCTGTAATTCTAGACCAATCGCTTAGAAATTTGGAACATTCATAGTATATAGTATGTCTAATCGATCGATGCTATCAGCAATTTTTTATCTCCATTATTTATATGAGTTTTTGACTCCCCGCTTCCCGCTCCGCTTCCGGGCTGAATTTTAATTTTCTCGATATCTTGGAAAATATCCTCCAGATCCAATTTTGTTTTCTAAATTCGTAATCTACATGAATGAAACTATATCATTTCATGCCAAACTTAAAATAATTGGGATCAAAAAATTTAATTTTTTTTATCATGGCTCACTCTTCGTTTTGAATTCAGGATTTTGCCTATTCTGAGATTCTTCTCTATAGAATCTGTAATTCTAGACCAATCGCTTAGAAATTTGGAACATTCATAGTATATAGTATGTCTAATCGATCGATGCTATCAGCAATTTTTTATCTCCATTATTTATATGAGTTTTTGACTCCCCGCTTCCCGCTCCGCTTCCGGGCTGAATTTTAATTTTCTCGATATCTTGGAAAATATCCTCCAGATCCAATTTTGTTTTCTAAATTCGTAATCTACATGAATGAAACTATATCATTTCATGCCAAACTTAAAATAATTGGGATCAAAAAATTTAATTTTTTTTATCATGGCTCACTCTTCGTTTTGAATTCAGGATTTTGCCTATTCTGAGATTCTTCTCTATAGAATCTGTAATTCTAGACCAATCGCTTAGAAATTTGGAACATTCATAGTATATAGTATGTCTAATCGATCGATGCTATCAGCAATTTTTTATCTCCATTATTTATATGAGTTTTTGACTCCCCGCTTCCCGCTCCGCTTCCGGGCTGAATTTTAATTTTCTCGATATCTTGGAAAATATCCTCCAGATCCAATTTTGTTTTCTAAATTCGTAATCTACATGAATGAAACTATATCATTTCATGCCAAACTTAAAATAATTGGGATCAAAAAATTTAATTTTTTTTATCATGGCTCACTCTTCGTTTTGAATTCAGGATTTTGCCTATTCTGAGATTCTTCTCTATAGAATCTGTAATTCTAGACCAATCGCTTAGAAATTTGGAACATTCATAGTATATAGTATGTCTAATCGATCGATGCTATCAGCAATTTTTTATCTCCATTATTTATATGAGTTTTTGACTCCCCGCTTCCCGCTCCGCTTCCGGGCTGAATTTTAATTTTCTCGATATCTTGGAAAATATCCTCCAGATCCAATTTTGTTTTCTAAATTCGTAATCTACATGAATGAAACTATATCATTTCATGCCAAACTTAAAATAATTGGGATCAAAAAATTTAATTTTTTTTATCATGGCTCACTCTTCGTTTTGAATTCAGGATTTTGCCTATTCTGAGATTCTTCTCTATAGAATCTGTAATTCTAGACCAATCGCTTAGAAATTTGGAACATTCATAGTATATAGTATGTCTAATCGATCGATGCTATCAGCAATTTTTTATCTCCATTATTTATATGAGTTTTTGACTCCCCGCTTCCCGCTCCGCTTCCGGGCTGAATTTTAATTTTCTCGATATCTTGGAAAATATCCTCCAGATCCAATTTTGTTTTCTAAATTCGTAATCTACATGAATGAAACTATATCATTTCATGCCAAACTTAAAATAATTGGGATCAAAAAATTTAATTTTTTTTATCATGGCTCACTCTTCGTTTTGAATTCAGGATTTTGCCTATTCTGAGATTCTTCTCTATAGAATCTGTAATTCTAGACCAATCGCTTAGAAATTTGGAACATTCATAGTATATAGTATGTCTAATCGATCGATGCTATCAGCAATTTTTTATCTCCATTATTTATATGAGTTTTTGACTCCCCGCTTCCCGCTCCGCTTCCGGGCTGAATTTTAATTTTCTCGATATCTTGGAAAATATCCTCCAGATCCAATTTTGTTTTCTAAATTCGTAATCTACATGAATGAAACTATATCATTTCATGCCAAACTTAAAATAATTGGGATCAAAAAATTTAATTTTTTTTATCATGGCTCACTCTTCGTTTTGAATTCAGGATTTTGCCTATTCTGAGATTCTTCTCTATAGAATCTGTAATTCTAGACCAATCGCTTAGAAATTTGGAACATTCATAGTATATAGTATGTCTAATCGATCGATGCTATCAGCAATTTTTTATCTCCATTATTTATATGAGTTTTTGACTCCCCGCTTCCCGCTCCGCTTCCGGGCTGAATTTTAATTTTCTCGATATCTTGGAAAATATCCTCCAGATCCAATTTTGTTTTCTAAATTCGTAATCTACATGAATGAAACTATATCATTTCATGCCAAACTTAAAATAATTGGGATCAAAAAATTTAATTTTTTTTATCATGGCTCACTCTTCGTTTTGAATTCAGGATTTTGCCTATTCTGAGATTCTTCTCTATAGAATCTGTAATTCTAGACCAATCGCTTAGAAATTTGGAACATTCATAGTATATAGTATGTCCAATCGATCGATGCTATCAGCAATTTTTTATCTCCATTATTTATATGAGTTTTTGACTCCCCGCTTCCCGCTCCGCTTCCGGGCTGAATTTTAATTTTCTCGATATCTTGGAAAATATCCTCCAGATCCAATTTTGTTTTCTAAATTCGTAATCTACATGAATGAAACTATATCATTTCATGCCAAACTTAAAATAATTGGGATCAAAAAATTTAATTTTTTTTATCATGGCTCACTCTTCGTTTTGAATTCAGGATTTTGCCTATTCTGAGATTCTTCTCTATAGAATCTGTAATTCTAGACCAATCGCTTAGAAATTTGGAACATTCATAGTATATAGTATGTCTAATCGATCGATGCTATCAGCAATTTTTTATCTCCATTATTTATATGAGTTTTTGACTCCCCGCTTCCCGCTCCGCTTCCGGGCTGAATTTTAATTTTCTCGATATCTTGGAAAATATCCTCCAGATCCAATTTTGTTTTCTAAATTCGTAATCTACATGAATGAAACTATATCATTTCATGCCAAACTTAAAATAATTGGGATCAAAAAATTTAATTTTTTTTATCATGGCTCACTCTTCGTTTTGAATTCAGGATTTTGCCTATTCTGAGATTCTTCTCTATAGAATCTGTAATTCTAGACCAATCGCTTAGAAATTTGGAACATTCATAGTATATAGTATGTCTAATCGATCGATGCTATCAGCAATTTTTTATCTCCATTATTTATATGAGTTTTTGACTCCCCGCTTCCCGCTCCGCTTCCGGGCTGAATTTTAATTTTCTCGATATCTTGGAAAATATCCTCCAGATCCAATTTTGTTTTCTAAATTCGTAATCTACATGAATGAAACTATATCATTTCATGCCAAACTTAAAATAATTGGGATCAAAAAATTTAATTTTTTTTATCATGGCTCACTCTTCGTTTTGAATTCAGGATTTTGCCTATTCTGAGATTCTTCTCTATAGAATCTGTAATTCTAGACCAATCGCTTAGAAATTTGGAACATTCATAGTATATAGTATGTCTAATCGATCGATGCTATCAGCAATTTTTTATCTCCATTATTTATATGAGTTTTTGACTCCCCGCTTCCCGCTCCGCTTCCGGGCTGAATTTTAATTTTCTCGATATCTTGGAAAATATCCTCCAGATCCAATTTTGTTTTCTAAATTCGTAATCTACATGAATGAAACTATATCATTTCATGCCAAACTTAAAATAATTGGGATCAAAAAATTTAATTTTTTTTATCATGGCTCACTCTTCGTTTTGAATTCAGGATTTTGCCTATTCTGAGATTCTTCTCTATAGAATCTGTAATTCTAGACCAATCGCTTAAAAATTTGGAACATTCATAGTATATAGTATATCCAATCGATCGATGCTATCAGCAATTTTTTATCTCCATTATTTATATGAGTTTTTGACTCCCCGCTTCCCGCTCCGCTTCCGGGCTGAATTTTAATTTTCTCGATATCTTGGAAAATATCCTCCAGATCCAATTTTGTTTTCTAAATTCGTAATCTACATGAATGGAACTATATCATTTCATGCCAAACTTAAAATAATTGGGATCAAAAAATTTAATTTTTTTTATCATGGCTCACTCTTCGTTTTGAATTCAGGATTTTGCCTATTCTGAGATTCTTCTCTATAGAATCTGTAATTCTAGACCAATCGCTTTGAAATTTGGAACATTAATAGTATATAGTATGTCTAATTGATCGCTGCTATCAGCAATTTTTTATCTCTATTATTTATATGAGTTTTTGACTCCCCGCTTCCCGCTCCGCTTCCGGGCTGAATTTTTAAATTTCCGATATCTTGGAAAATATCCTCCAGATCCAATTTTGTTCTCAAGATTCGTAATCTACATGAATAAAACTATATAATTTCATGCCAAACTCAAAATAATTGGGATCAAAAAAATTTAATTTTTTTATTATGGCTCACTCTTCGTTTTGAATTCAGGATTTTGCCTATTCTGAGATTCTTCTCTATAGAATCTGTAATTCTAGACCAATCGCTTTGAAATTTGGAACATTAATAGTATATAGTATGTCTAATTGATCGCTGCTATCAGCAATTTTTTATCTCTATTATTTATATGAGTTTTTGACTCCCCGCTTCCCGCTCCGCTTCCGGGCTGAATTTTTAAATTTCCGATATCTTGGAAAATATCCTCCAGATCCAATTTTGTTCTCAAGATTCGTAATCTACATGAATAAAACTATATAATTTCATGCCAAACTCAAAATAATTGGGATCAAAAAAATTTAATTTTTTTTATCATGGCTCACTCTTCGTTTTGAATTCAGGATTTTGCCTATTCTGAGATTCTTCTCTATAGAATCTGTAATTCTAGACCAATCGCTTAGAAATTTGGAACATTCATAGTATATAGTATGTCTAATCGATCGATGCTATCAGCAATTTTTTATCTCCATTATTTATATGAGTTTTTGACTCCCCGCTTCCCGCTCCGCTTCCGGGCTGAATTTTAATTTTCTCGATATCTTGGAAAATATCCTCCAGATCCAATTTTGTTTTCTAAATTCGTAATCTACATGAATGGAACTATATCATTTCATGCCAAACTTAAAATAATTGGGATCAAAAAATTTAATTTTTTTTATCATGGCTCACTCTTCGTTTTGAATTCAGGATTTTGCCTATTCTGAGATTCTTCTCTATAGAATCTGTAATTCTAGACCAATCGCTTAGAAATTTGGAACATTCATAGTATATAGTATGTCTAATCGATCGATGCTATCAGCAATTTTTTATCTCCATTATTTATATGAGTTTTTGACTCCCCGCTTCCCGCTCCGCTTCCGGGCTGAATTTTAATTTTCTCGATATCTTGGAAAATATCCTCCAGATCCAATTTTGTTTTCTAAATTCGTAATCTACATGAATGGAACTATATCATTTCATGCCAAACTCAAAATAATTGGGATCAAAAAATTTAATTTTTTTTATCATGGCTCACTCTTCGTTTTGAATTCAGGATTTTGCCTATTCTGAGATTCTTCTCTATAGAATCTGTAATTCTAGACCAATCGCTTAGAAATTTGGAACATTCATAGTATATAGTATGTCTAATCGATCGATGCTATCAGCAATTTTTTATCTCCATTATTTATATGAGTTTTTGACTCCCCGCTTCCCGCTCCGCTTCCGGGCTGAATTTTAATTTTCTCGATATCTTGGAAAATATCCTCCAGATCCAATTTTGTTTTCTAAATTCGTAATCTACATGAATGAAACTATATCATTTCATGCCAAACTTAAAATAATTGGGATCAAAAAATTTAATTTTTTTTATCATGGCTCACTCTTCGTTTTGAATTCAGGATTTTGCCTATTCTGAGATTCTTCTCTATAGAATCTGTAATTCTAGACCAATCGCTTTGAAATTTGGAACATTAATAGTATATAGTATGTCTAATTGATCGCTGCTATCAGCAATTTTTTATCTCTATTATTTATATGAGTTTTTGACTCCCCGCTTCCCGCTCCGCTTCCGGGCTGAATTTTTAAATTTCCGATATCTTGGAAAATATCCTCCAGATCCAATTTTGTTCTCAAGATTCGTAATCTACATGAATAAAACTATATAATTTCATGCCAAACTCAAAATAATTGGGATCAAAAAAATTTAATTTTTTTATTATGGCTCACTCTTCGTTTTGAATTCAGGATTTTGCCTATTCTGAGATTCTTCTCTATAGAATCTGTAATTCTAGACCAATCGCTTTGAAATTTGGAACATTAATAGTATATAGTATGTCTAATTGATCGCTGCTATCAGCAATTTTTTATCTCTATTATTTATATGAGTTTTTGACTCCCCGCTTCCCGCTCCGCTTCCGGGCTGAATTTTTAAATTTCCGATATCTTGGAAAATATCCTCCAGATCCAATTTTGTTCTCAAGATTCGTAATCTACATGAATAAAACTATATAATTTCATGCCAAACTCAAAATAATTGGGATCAAAAAAATTTAATTTTTTTTATCATGGCTCACTCTTCGTTTTGAATTCAGGATTTTGCCTATTCTGAGATTCTTCTCTATAGAATCTGTAATTCTAGACCAATCGCTTAGAAATTTGGAACATTCATAGTATATAGTATGTCTAATCGATCGATGCTATCAGCAATTTTTTATCTCCATTATTTATATGAGTTTTTGACTCCCCGCTTCCCGCTCCGCTTCCGGGCTGAATTTTAATTTTCTCGATATCTTGGAAAATATCCTCCAGATCCAATTTTGTTTTCTAAATTCGTAATCTACATGAATGGAACTATATCATTTCATGCCAAACTTAAAATAATTGGGATCAAAAAATTTAATTTTTTTTATCATGGCTCACTCTTCGTTTTGAATTCAGGATTTTGCCTATTCTGAGATTCTTCTCTATAGAATCTGTAATTCTAGACCAATCGCTTAGAAATTTGGAACATTCATAGTATATAGTATGTCCAATCGATGGATGCTATCAGCAATTTTTTATCTCCATTATTTATATGAGTTTTTGACTCCCCGCTTCCCGCTCCGCTTCCGGGCTGAATTTTAATTTTCTCGATATCTTGGAAAATATCCTCCAGATCCAATTTTGTTTTCTAAATTCGTAATCTACATGAATGAAACTATATCATTTCATGCCAAACTTAAAATAATTGGGATCAAAAAATTTAATTTTTTTTATCATGGCTCACTCTTCGTTTTGAATTCAGGATTTTGCCTATTCTGAGATTCTTCTCTATAGAATCTGTAATTCTAGACCAATCGCTTAGAAATTTGGAACATTCATAGTATATAGTATGTCTAATCGATCGATGCTATCAGCAATTTTTTATCTCCATTATTTATATGAGTTTTTGACTCCCCGCTTCCCGCTCCGCTTCCGGGCTGAATTTTAATTTTCTCGATATCTTGGAAAATATCCTCCAGATCCAATTTTGTTTTCTAAATTCGTAATCTACATGAATGAAACTATATCATTTCATGCCAAACTTAAAATAATTGGGATCAAAAAATTTAATTTTTTTTATCATGGCTCACTCTTCGTTTTGAATTCAGGATTTTGCCTATTCTGAGATTCTTCTCTATAGAATCTGTAATTCTAGACCAATCGCTTAGAAATTTGGAACATTCATAGTATATAGTATGTCCAATCGATGGATGCTATCAGCAATTTTTTATCTCCATTATTTATATGAGTTTTTGACTCCCCGCTTCCCGCTCCGCTTCCGGGCTGAATTTTAATTTTCTCGATATCTTGGAAAATATCCTCCAGATCCAATTTTGTTTTCTAAATTCGTAATCTACATGAATGAAACTATATCATTTCATGCCAAACTTAAAATAATTGGGATCAAAAAATTTAATTTTTTTTATCATGGCTCACTCTTCGTTTTGAATTCAGGATTTTGCCTATTCTGAGATTCTTCTCTATAGAATCTGTAATTCTAGACCAATCGCTTTGAAATTTGGAACATTAATAGTATATAGTATGTCTAATTGATCGCTGCTATCAGCAATTTTTTATCTCTATTATTTATATGAGTTTTTGACTCCCCGCTTCCCGCTCCGCTTCCGGGCTGAATTTTTAAATTTCCGATATCTTGGAAAATATCCTCCAGATCCAATTTTGTTCTCAAGATTCGTAATCTACATGAATAAAACTATATAATTTCATGCCAAACTCAAAATAATTGGGATCAAAAAAATTTAATTTTTTTATTATGGCTCACTCTTCGTTTTGAATTCAGGATTTTGCCTATTCTGAGATTCTTCTCTATAGAATCTGTAATTCTAGACCAATCGCTTTGAAATTTGGAACATTAATAGTATATAGTATGTCTAATTGATCGCTGCTATCAGCAATTTTTTATCTCTATTATTTATATGAGTTTTTGACTCCCCGCTTCCCGCTCCGCTTCCGGGCTGAATTTTTAAATTTCCGATATCTTGGAAAATATCCTCCAGATCCAATTTTGTTCTCAAGATTCGTAATCTACATGAATAAAACTATATAATTTCATGCCAAACTCAAAATAATTGGGATCAAAAAAATTTAATTTTTTTTATCATGGCTCACTCTTCGTTTTGAATTCAGGATTTTGCCTATTCTGAGATTCTTCTCTATAGAATCTGTAATTCTAGACCAATCGCTTAGAAATTTGGAACATTCATAGTATATAGTATGTCTAATCGATCGATGCTATCAGCAATTTTTTATCTCCATTATTTATATGAGTTTTTGACTCCCCGCTTCCCGCTCCGCTTCCGGGCTGAATTTTAATTTTCTCGATATCTTGGAAAATATCCTCCAGATCCAATTTTGTTTTCTAAATTCGTAATCTACATGAATGGAACTATATCATTTCATGCCAAACTTAAAATAATTGGGATCAAAAAATTTAATTTTTTTTATCATGGCTCACTCTTCGTTTTGAATTCAGGATTTTGCCTATTCTGAGATTCTTCTCTATAGAATCTGTAATTCTAGACCAATCGCTTAGAAATTTGGAACATTCATAGTATATAGTATGTCCAATCGATGGATGCTATCAGCAATTTTTTATCTCCATTATTTATATGAGTTTTTGACTCCCCGCTTCCCGCTCCGCTTCCGGGCTGAATTTTAATTTTCTCGATATCTTGGAAAATATCCTCCAGATCCAATTTTGTTTTCTAAATTCGTAATCTACATGAATGAAACTATATCATTTCATGCCAAACTTAAAATAATTGGGATCAAAAAATTTAATTTTTTTTATCATGGCTCACTCTTCGTTTTGAATTCAGGATTTTGCCTATTCTGAGATTCTTCTCTATAGAATCTGTAATTCTAGACCAATCGCTTAGAAATTTGGAACATTCATAGTATATAGTATGTCTAATCGATCGATGCTATCAGCAATTTTTTATCTCCATTATTTATATGAGTTTTTGACTCCCCGCTTCCCGCTCCGCTTCCGGGCTGAATTTTAATTTTCTCGATATCTTGGAAAATATCCTCCAGATCCAATTTTGTTTTCTAAATTCGTAATCTACATGAATGAAACTATATCATTTCATGCCAAACTTAAAATAATTGGGATCAAAAAATTTAATTTTTTTTATCATGGCTCACTCTTCGTTTTGAATTCAGGATTTTGCCTATTCTGAGATTCTTCTCTATAGAATCTGTAATTCTAGACCAATCGCTTAGAAATTTGGAACATTCATAGTATATAGTATGTCCAATCGATGGATGCTATCAGCAATTTTTTATCTCCATTATTTATATGAGTTTTTGACTCCCCGCTTCCCGCTCCGCTTCCGGGCTGAATTTTAATTTTCTCGATATCTTGGAAAATATCCTCCAGATCCAATTTTGTTTTCTAAATTCGTAATCTACATGAATGAAACTATATCATTTCATGCCAAACTTAAAATAATTGGGATCAAAAAATTTAATTTTTTTTATCATGGCTCACTCTTCGTTTTGAATTCAGGATTTTGCCTATTCTGAGATTCTTCTCTATAGAATCTGTAATTCTAGACCAATCGCTTAGAAATTTGGAACATTCATAGTATATAGTATGTCCAATCGATGGATGCTATCAGCAATTTTTTATCTCCATTATTTATATGAGTTTTTGACTCCCCGCTTCCCGCTCCGCTTCCGGGCTGAATTTTAATTTTCTCGATATCTTGGAAAATATCCTCCAGATCCAATTTTGTTTTCTAAATTCGTAATCTACATGAATGAAACTATATCATTTCATGCCAAACTTAAAATAATTGGGATCAAAAAATTTAATTTTTTTTATCATGGCTCACTCTTCGTTTTGAATTCAGGATTTTGCCTATTCTGAGATTCTTCTCTATAGAATCTGTAATTCTAGACCAATCGCTTAGAAATTTGGAACATTCATAGTATATAGTATGTCCAATCGATCGATGCTATCAGCAATTTTTTATCTCCATTATTTATATGAGTTTTTGACTCCCCGCTTCCCGCTCCGCTTCCGGGCTGAATTTTAATTTTCTCGATATCTTGGAAAATATCCTCCAGATCCAATTTTGTTTTCTAAATTCGTAATCTACATGAATGAAACTATATCATTTCATGCCAAACTTAAAATAATTGGGATCAAAAAATTTAATTTTTTTTATCATGGCTCACTCTTCGTTTTGAATTCAGGATTTTGCCTATTCTGAGATTCTTCTCTATAGAATCTGTAATTCTAGACCAATCGCTTAGAAATTTGGAACATTCATAGTATATAGTATGTCTAATCGATCGATGCTATCAGCAATTTTTTATCTCCATTATTTATATGAGTTTTTGACTCCCCGCTTCCCGCTCCGCTTCCGGGCTGAATTTTAATTTTCTCGATATCTTGGAAAATATCCTCCAGATCCAATTTTGTTTTCTAAATTCGTAATCTACATGAATGAAACTATATCATTTCATGCCAAACTTAAAATAATTGGGATCAAAAAATTTAATTTTTTTTATCATGGCTCACTCTTCGTTTTGAATTCAGGATTTTGCCTATTCTGAGATTCTTCTCTATAGAATCTGTAATTCTAGACCAATCGCTTTGAAATTTGGAACATTAATAGTATATAGTATGTCTAATTGATCGCTGCTATCAGCAATTTTTTATCTCTATTATTTATATGAGTTTTTGACTCCCCGCTTCCCGCTCCGCTTCCGGGCTGAATTTTTAAATTTCCGATATCTTGGAAAATATCCTCCAGATCCAATTTTGTTCTCAAGATTCGTAATCTACATGAATAAAACTATATAATTTCATGCCAAACTCAAAATAATTGGGATCAAAAAAATTTAATTTTTTTATTATGGCTCACTCTTCGTTTTGAATTCAGGATTTTGCCTATTCTGAGATTCTTCTCTATAGAATCTGTAATTCTAGACCAATCGCTTTGAAATTTGGAACATTAATAGTATATAGTATGTCTAATTGATCGCTGCTATCAGCAATTTTTTATCTCTATTATTTATATGAGTTTTTGACTCCCCGCTTCCCGCTCCGCTTCCGGGCTGAATTTTTAAATTTCCGATATCTTGGAAAATATCCTCCAGATCCAATTTTGTTCTCAAGATTCGTAATCTACATGAATAAAACTATATAATTTCATGCCAAACTCAAAATAATTGGGATCAAAAAAATTTAATTTTTTTATCATGGCTCACTCTTCGTTTTGAATTCAGGATTTTGCCTATTCTGAGATTCTTCTCTATAGAATCTGTAATTCTAGACCAATCGCTTTGAAATTTGGAACATTAATAGTATATAGTATGTCTAATTGATCGCTGCTATCAGCAATTTTTTATCTTCATTATTTATATGAGTTTTTGACTCCCCGCTTCCCGCTCCGCTTCCGGGCTGAATTTTTAAATTTCCGATATCTTGGAAAATATCCTCCAGATCCAATTTTGTTCTCAAGATTCGTAATCTACATGAATAAAACTATATAATTTCATGCCAAACTCAAAATAATTGGGATCAAAAAAATTTAATTTTTTTATTATGGCTCACTCTTCGTTTTGAATTCAGGATTTTGCCTATTCTGAGATTCTTCTCTATAGAATCTGTAATTCTAGACCAATCGCTTTGAAATTTGGAACATTAATAGTATATAGTATGTCTAATTGATCGCTGCTATCAGCAATTTTTTATCTTCATTATTTATATGAGTTTTTGACTCCCCGCTTCCCGCTCCGCTTCCGGGCTGAATTTTAATTTTCTCGATATCTTGGAAAATATCCTCCAGATCCAATTTTGTTTTCTAAATTCGTAATCTACATGAATGAAACTATATAATTTCATGCCAAACTCAAAATAATTGGGATCAAAAAAATTTAATTTTTTTATCATGGCTCACTCTTCGTTTTGAATTCAGGATTTTGCCTATTCTGAGATTCTTCTCTATAGAATCTGTAATTCTAGACCAATCGCTTTGAAATTTTGAACATTAATAGTATATAGTATGTCTAATTGATCGCTGCTATCAGCAATTTTTTATCTCTATTATTTATATGAGTTTTTGACTCCCCGCTTCCCGCTCCGCTTCCGGGCTGAATTTTAATTTTCTCGATATCTTGGAAAATATCCTCCAGATCCAATTTTGTTTTCTAAATTCGTAATCTACATGAATGAAACTATATAATTTCATGCCAAACTCAAAATAATTGGGATCAAAAAAATTTAATTTTTTTATCATGGCTCACTCTTCGTTTTGAATTCAGGATTTTGCCTATTCTGAGATTCTTCTCTATAGAATCTGTAATTCTAGACCAATCGCTTTGAAATTTTGAACATTAATAGTATATAGTATGTCTAATTGATCGCTGCTATCAGCAATTTTTTATCTCTATTATTTATATGAGTTTTTGACTCCCCGCTTCCCGCTCCGCTTCCGGGCTGAATTTTTAAATTTCCGATATCTTGGAAAATATCCTCCAGATCCAATTTTGTTCTCAAGATTCGTAATCTACATGAATAAAACTATATAATTTCATGCCAAACTCAAAATAATTGGGATCAAAAAAATTTAATTTTTTTATCATGGCTCACTCTTCGTTTTGAATTCAGGATTTTGCCTATTCTGAGATTCTTCTCTATAGAATCTGTAATTCTAGACCAATCGCTTTGAAATTTGGAACATTAATAGTATATAGTATGTCTAATTGATCGCTGCTATCAGCAATTTTTTATCTTCATTATTTATATGAGTTTTTGACTCCCCGCTTCCCGCTCCGCTTCCGGGCTGAATTTTTAAATTTCCGATATCTTGGAAAATATCCTCCAGATCCAATTTTGTTCTCAAGATTCGTAATCTACATGAATAAAACTATATAATTTCATGCCAAACTCAAAATAATTGGGATCAAAAAAATTTAATTTTTTTATTATGGCTCACTCTTCGTTTTGAATTCAGGATTTTGCCTATTCTGAGATTCTTCTCTATAGAATCTGTAATTCTAGACCAATCGCTTTGAAATTTGGAACATTAATAGTATATAGTATGTCTAATTGATCGCTGCTATCAGCAATTTTTTATCTTCATTATTTATATGAGTTTTTGACTCCCCGCTTCCCGCTCCGCTTCCGGGCTGAATTTTTAAATTTCCGATATCTTGGAAAATATCCTCCAGATCCAATTTTGTTCTCAAGATTCGTAATCTACATGAATAAAACTATATAATTTCATGCCAAACTCAAAATAATTGGGATCAAAAAAATTTAATTTTTTTATTATGGCTCACTCTTCGTTTTGAATTCAGGATTTTGCCTATTCTGAGATTCTTCTCTATAGAATCTGTAATTCTAGACCAATCGCTTTGAAATTTGGAACATTAATAGTATATAGTATGTCTAATTGATCGCTGCTATCAGCAATTTTTTATCTCTATTATTTATATGAGTTTTTGACTCCCCGCTTCCCGCTCCGCTTCCGGGCTGAATTTTTAAATTTCCGATATCTTGGAAAATATCCTCCAGATCCAATTTTGTTCTCAAGATTCGTAATGTACATGAATAAAACTATATAATTTCATGCCAAACTCAAAATAATTGGGATCAAAAAAATTTAATTTTTTTATCATGGCTCACTCTTCGTTTTGAATTCAGGATTTTGCCTATTCTGAGATTCTTCTCTATAGAATCTGTAATTCTAGACCAATCGCTTTGAAATTTGGAACATTAATAGTATATAGTATGTCTAATTGATCGCTGCTATCAGCAATTTTTTATCTTCATTATTTATATGAGTTTTTGACTCCCCGCTTCCCGCTCCGCTTCCGGGCTGAATTTTTAAATTTCCGATATCTTGGAAAATATCCTCCAGATCCAATTTTGTTCTCAAGATTCGTAATCTACATGAATAAAACTATATAATTTCATGCCAAACTCAAAATAATTGGGATCAAAAAAATTTAATTTTTTTATTATGGCTCACTCTTCGTTTTGAATTCAGGATTTTGCCTATTCTGAGATTCTTCTCTATAGAATCTGTAATTCTAGACCAATCGCTTTGAAATTTGGAACATTAATAGTATATAGTATGTCTAATTGATCGCTGCTATCAGCAATTTTTTATCTTCATTATTTATATGAGTTTTTGACTCCCCGCTTCCCGCTCCGCTTCCGGGCTGAATTTTTAAATTTCCGATATCTTGGAAAATATCCTCCAGATCCAATTTTGTTCTCAAGATTCGTAATCTACATGAATAAAACTATATAATTTCATGCCAAACTCAAAATAATTGGGATCAAAAAAATTTAATTTTTTTATTATGGCTCACTCTTCGTTTTGAATTCAGGATTTTGCCTATTCTGAGATTCTTCTCTATAGAATCTGTAATTCTAGACCAATCGCTTTGAAATTTGGAACATTAATAGTATATAGTATGTCTAATTGATCGCTGCTATCAGCAATTTTTTATCTCTATTATTTATATGAGTTTTTGACTCCCCGCTTCCCGCTCCGCTTCCGGGCTGAATTTTTAAATTTCCGATATCTTGGAAAATATCCTCCAGATCCAATTTTGTTCTCAAGATTCGTAATCTACATGAATAAAACTATATAATTTCATGCCAAACTCAAAATAATTGGGATCAAAAAAATTTAATTTTTTTATCATGGCTCACTCTTCGTTTTGAATTCAGGATTTTGCCTATTCTGAGATTCTTCTCTATAGAATCTGTAATTCTAGACCAATCGCTTTGAAATTTGGAACATTAATAGTATATAGTATGTCTAATTGATCGCTGCTATCAGCAATTTTTTATCTTCATTATTTATATGAGTTTTTGACTCCCCGCTTCCCGCTCCGCTTCCGGGCTGAATTTTTAAATTTCCGATATCTTGGAAAATATCCTCCAGATCCAATTTTGTTCTCAAGATTCGTAATCTACATGAATAAAACTATATAATTTCATGCCAAACTCAAAATAATTGGGATCAAAAAAATTTAATTTTTTTATTATGGCTCACTCTTCGTTTTGAATTCAGGATTTTGCCTATTCTGAGATTCTTCTCTATAGAATCTGTAATTCTAGACCAATCGCTTTGAAATTTGGAACATTAATAGTATATAGTATGTCTAATTGATCGCTGCTATCAGCAATTTTTTATCTCTATTATTTATATGAGTTTTTGACTCCCCGCTTCCCGCTCCGCTTCCGGGCTGAATTTTTAAATTTCCGATATCTTGGAAAATATCCTCCAGATCCAATTTTGTTCTCAAGATTCGTAATCTACATGAATAAAACTATATAATTTCATGCCAAACTCAAAATAATTGGGATCAAAAAAATTTAATTTTTTTATTATGGCTCACTCTTCGTTTTGAATTCAGGATTTTGCCTATTCTGAGATTCTTCTCTATAGAATCTGTAATTCTAGACCAATCGCTTTGAAATTTTGAACATTAATAGTATATAGTATGTCTAATTGATCGCTGCTATCAGCAATTTTTTATCTCTATTATTTATATGAGTTTTTGACTCCCCGCTTCCCGCTCCGCTTCCGGGCTGAATTTTTAAATTTCCGATATCTTGGAAAATATCCTCCAGATCCAATTTTGTTCTCAAGATTCGTAATCTACATGAATAAAACTATATAATTTCATGCCAAACTCAAAATAATTGGGATCAAAAAAATTTAATTTTTTTATCATGGCTCACTCTTCGTTTTGAATTCAGGATTTTGCCTATTCTGAGATTCTTCTCTATAGAATCTGTAATTCTAGACCAATCGCTTTGAAATTTGGAACATTAATAGTATATAGTATGTCTAATTGATCGCTGCTATCAGCAATTTTTTATCTTCATTATTTATATGAGTTTTTGACTCCCCGCTTCCCGCTCCGCTTCCGGGCTGAATTTTTAAATTTCCGATATCTTGGAAAATATCCTCCAGATCCAATTTTGTTCTCAAGATTCGTAATCTACATGAATAAAACTATATAATTTCATGCCAAACTCAAAATAATTGGGATCAAAAAAATTTAATTTTTTTATTATGGCTCACTCTTCGTTTTGAATTCAGGATTTTGCCTATTCTGAGATTCTTCTCTATAGAATCTGTAATTCTAGACCAATCGCTTTGAAATTTGGAACATTAATAGTATATAGTATGTCTAATTGATCGCTGCTATCAGCAATTTTTTATCTCTATTATTTATATGAGTTTTTGACTCCCCGCTTCCCGCTCCGCTTCCGGGCTGAATTTTTAAATTTCCGATATCTTGGAAAATATCCTCCAGATCCAATTTTGTTCTCAAGATTCGTAATCTACATGAATAAAACTATATAATTTCATGCCAAACTCAAAATAATTGGGATCAAAAAAATTTAATTTTTTTATTATGGCTCACTCTTCGTTTTGAATTCAGGATTTTGCCTATTCTGAGATTCTTCTCTATAGAATCTGTAATTCTAGACCAATCGCTTTGAAATTTTGAACATTAATAGTATATAGTATGTCTAATTGATCGCTGCTATCAGCAATTTTTTATCTCTATTATTTATATGAGTTTTTGACTCCCCGCTTCCCGCTCCGCTTCCGGGCTGAATTTTTAAATTTCCGATATCTTGGAAAATATCCTCCAGATCCAATTTTGTTCTCAAGATTCGTAATCTACATGAATAAAACTATATAATTTCATGCCAAACTCAAAATAATTGGGATCAAAAAAATTTAATTTTTTTATTATGGCTCACTCTTCGTTTTGAATTCAGGATTTTGCCTATTCTGAGATTCTTCTCTATAGAATCTGTAATTCTAGACCAATCGCTTTGAAATTTTGAACATTAATAGTATATAGTATGTCTAATTGATCGCTGCTATCAGCAATTTTTTATCTCTATTATTTATATGAGTTTTTGACTCCCCGCTTCCCGCTCCGCTTCCGGGCTGAATTTTTAAATTTCCGATATCTTGGAAAATATCCTCCAGATCCAATTTTGTTCTCAAGATTCGTAATCTACATGAATAAAACTATATAATTTCATGCCAAACTCAAAATAATTGGGATCAAAAAAATTTAATTTTTTTATTATGGCTCACTCTTCGTTTTGAATTCAGGATTTTGCCTATTCTGAGATTCTTCTCTATAGAATCTGTAATTCTAGACCAATCGCTTTGAAATTTGGAACATTAATAGTATATAGTATGTCTAATTGATCGCTGCTATCAGCAATTTTTTATCTTTATTATTTATATGAGTTTTTGACTCCCCGCTTCCCGCTCCGCTTCCGGGCTGAATTTTTAAATTTCCGATATCTTGGAAAATATCCTCCAGATCCAATTTTGTTCTCAAGATTCGTAATCTACATGAATAAAACTATATAATTTCATGCCAAACTCAAAATAATTGGGATCAAAAAAATTTAATTTTTTTATTATGGCTCACTCTTCGTTTTGAATTCAGGATTTTGCCTATTCTGAGATTCTTCTCTATAGAATCTGTAATTCTAGACCAATCGCTTTGAAATTTGGAACATTAATAGTATATAGTATGTCTAATTGATCGCTGCTATCAGCAATTTTTTATCTCTATTATTTATATGAGTTTTTGACTCCCCGCTTCCCGCTCCGCTTCCGGGCTGAATTTTTAAATTTCCGATATCTTGGAAAATATCCTCCAGATCCAATTTTGTTCTCAAGATTCGTAATCTACATGAATAAAACTATATAATTTCATGCCAAACTCAAAATAATTGGGATCAAAAAAATTTAATTTTTTTATCATGGCTCACTCTTCGTTTTGAATTCAGGATTTTGCCTATTCTGAGATTCTTCTCTATAGAATCTGTAATTCTAGACCAATCGCTTTGAAATTTGGAACATTAATAGTATATAGTATGTCTAATTGATCGCTGCTATCAGCAATTTTTTATCTCTATTATTTATATGAGTTTTTGACTCCCCGCTTCCCGCTCCGCTTCCGGGCTGAATTTTTAAATTTCCGATATCTTGGAAAATATCCTCCAGATCCAATTTTGTTCTCAAGATTCGTAATCTACATGAATAAAACTATATAATTTCATGCCAAACTCAAAATAATTGGGATCAAAAAAATTTAATTTTTTTATCATGGCTCACTCTTCGTTTTGAATTCAGGATTTTGCCTATTCTGAGATTCTTCTCTATAGAATCTGTAATTCTAGACCAATCGCTTTGAAATTTGGAACATTAATAGTATATAGTATGTCTAATTGATCGCTGCTATCAGCAATTTTTTATCTCTATTATTTATATGAGTTTTTGACTCCCCGCTTCCCGCTCCGCTTCCGGGCTGAATTTTTAAATTTCCGATATCTTGGAAAATATCCTCCAGATCCAATTTTGTTCTCAAGATTCGTAATCTACATGAATAAAACTATATAATTTCATGCCAAACTCAAAATAATTGGGATCAAAAAAATTTAATTTTTTTATTATGGCTCACTCTTCGTTTTGAATTCAGGATTTTGCCTATTCTGAGATTCTTCTCTATAGAATCTGTAATTCTAGACCAATCGCTTTGAAATTTGGAACATTAATAGTATATAGTATGTCTAATTGATCGCTGCTATCAGCAATTTTTTATCTCTATTATTTATATGAGTTTTTGACTCCCCGCTTCCCGCTCCGCTTCCGGGCTGAATTTTTAAATTTCCGATATCTTGGAAAATATCCTCCAGATCCAATTTTGTTCTCAAGATTCGTAATCTACATGAATAAAACTATATAATTTCATGCCAAACTCAAAATAATTGGGATCAAAAAAATTTAATTTTTTTATCATGGCTCACTCTTCGTTTTGAATTCAGGATTTTGCCTATTCTGAGATTCTTCTCTATAGAATCTGTAATTCTAGACCAATCGCTTTGAAATTTGGAACATTAATAGTATATAGTATGTCTAATTGATCGCTGCTATCAGCAATTTTTTATCTCTATTATTTATATGAGTTTTTGACTCCCCGCTTCCCGCTCCGCTTCCGGGCTGAATTTTTAAATTTCCGATATCTTGGAAAATATCCTCCAGATCCAATTTTGTTCTCAAGATTCGTAATCTACATGAATAAAACTATATAATTTCATGCCAAACTCAAAATAATTGGGATCAAAAAAATTTAATTTTTTTATTATGGCTCACTCTTCGTTTTGAATTCAGGATTTTGCCTATTCTGAGATTCTTCTCTATAGAATCTGTAATTCTAGACCAATCGCTTTGAAATTTGGAACATTAATAGTATATAGTATGTCTAATTGATCGCTGCTATCAGCAATTTTTTATCTCTATTATTTATATGAGTTTTTGACTCCCCGCTTCCCGCTCCGCTTCCGGGCTGAATTTTTAAATTTCCGATATCTTGGAAAATATCCTCCAGATCCAATTTTGTTCTCAAGATTCGTAATCTACATGAATGAAACTATATAATTTCATGCCAAACTCAAAATAATTGGGATCAAAAAATTTAATTATGTTTATCATGGCTCACTCTTTGCTTTGAATTCAGGATTTTGCCTATTCTGAGATTCTTCTCTATAGAATCTGTAATTCTAGACCAATCGCCTTAAAATTTGGAACATTCATAGTATATAGTATGTCTAATCAATCGATGCTATCAGCAATTTTTTATCTCCATTATTTATATGAGTTATTGACTCCCCGCTTCCGGCTCCGCTTCCGAGGTAGATTTTTAAATTTCCGATATCTTGGAAAATATCCTCCAGATCCAATTTTGTTCTCAAGATTCGTAATCTACATGAATGAAACTATATAATTTCAAGCCAAACTCAAAATAATTGGGATCAAAAAATTTAATTATTTTTATCAAGTCTCACTCTTTGCTTTGAATTCAGGATTTTGCCTATTCTAAAATTCTTCTCTATAGAATCTGTAATTCTAGACCAATCGCCTCGAAATTTTGAACATTTATAGTATATAGTATGTGCAATCGATCGATGCTATCAGCAATTTTTTATCTCCATTATTTATATGAGTTTTTGACTCCCCGCTTCCGGCTCCGCTTCCGAGGTAGATTTTTAAATTTCCGATATCTTGGAAAATATCCTCCAGATCCAATTTTGTTCTCAAGATTCGTAATCTACATGAATGAAACTATATAATTTCATGCCAAACTCAAAATAATTGGGATCAAAAAATTTAATTATGTTTATCATGGCTCACTCTTTGCTTTGAATTCAGGATTTTGCCTATTCTGAGATTCTTCTCTATAGAATCTGTAATTCTAGACCAATCGCCTTAAAATTTGGAACATTCATAGTATATAGTATGTCTAATCAATCGATGCTATCAGCAATTTTTTATCTCCATTATTTATATGAGTTATTGACTCCCCGCTTCCGGCTCCGCTTCCGAGGTAGATTTTTAAATTTCCGATATCTTGGAAAATATCCTCCAGATCCAATTTTGTTCTCAAGATTCGTAATCTACATGGATGAAACTATATAATTTCATGCCAAACTCAAAATAATTGGGATCAAAAAATTTAATTATGTTTATCATGGCTCACTCTTTGCTTTGAATTCAGGATTTTGCCTATTCTGAGATTCTTCTCTATAGAATCTGTAATTCTAGACCAATCGCCTTAAAATTTGGAACATTTATAGTATATAGTATGTCTAATCAATCGATGCTATCAGCAATTTTTTATCTCCATTATTTATATGAGTTATTGACTCCCCGCTTCCGGCTCCGCTTCCGAGGTAGATTTTTAAATTTCCGATATCTTGGAAAATATCCTCCAGATCCAATTTTGTTCTCAAGATTCGTAATCTACATGGATGAAACTATATAATTTCATGCCAAACTCAAAATAATTGGGATCAAAAAATTTAATTATGTTTATCATGGCTCACTCTTTGCTTTGAATTCAGGATTTTGCCTATTCTGAGATTCTTCTCTATAGAATCTGTAATTCTAGACCAATCGCCTTAAAATTTGGAACATTCATAGTATATAGTATGTCTAATCAATCGATGCTATCAGCAATTTTTTATCTCCATTATTTATATGAGTTATTGACTCCCCGCTTCCGGCTCCGCTTCCGAGGTAGATTTTTAAATTTCCGATATCTTGGAAAATATCCTCCAGATCCAATTTTGTTCTCAAGATTCGTAATCTACATGAATGAAACTATATAATTTCATGCCAAACTCAAAATAATTGGGATCAAAAAATTTAATTATTTTAATCAAGTCTCACTCTTTGCTTTGAATTCAGGATTTTGCCTATTCTAAAATTCTTCTCTATAGAATCTGTAATTCTAGACCAATCGCCTCGAAATTTGGAACATTTATAGTATATAGTATGTGCAATCGATCGATGCTATCAGCAATTTTTTATCTCCATTATTTATATGAGTTTTTGACTCCCCGCTTCCGGCTCCGCTTCCGAGGTAGATTTTTAAATTTCCGATATCTTGGAAAATATCCTCCAGATCCAATTTTGTTCTCAAGATTCGTAATCTACATGAATGAAACTATATAATTTCATGCCAAACTCAAAATAATTGGGATCAAAAAATTTAATTATTTTTATCAAGTCTCACTCTTTGCTTTGAATTCAGGATTTTGCCTATTCTGAGATTCTTCTCTATAGAATCTGTAATTCTAGACCAATCGCCCCAAAATTTGAAACATTTATAGTATATAGTATGTCTAATCAATCGATGCTATCAGCAATTTTTTATCTCCATTATTTATATGAGTTATTGACTCCCCGCTTCCGGCTCCGCTTCCGAGGTAGATTTTTAAATTTCCGATATCTTGGAAAATATCCTCCAGATCCAATTTTGTTCTCAAGATTCGTAATCTACATGGATGAAACTATATAATTTCATGCCCAACTCAAAATAATTGGGATCAAAAAATTTAATTATGTTTATCATGGCTCACTCTTTGCTTTGAATTCAGGATTTTGCCTATTCTGAGATTCTTCTCTATAGAATCTGTAATTCTTGACCAATCGCCTTAAAATTTGAAACATTCATAGTATATAGTATGTCTAATCAATCGATGCTATCAGCAATTTTTTATCTCCATTATTTATATGAGTTCTTGACTCCCCGCTTCCGGCTCCGCTTCCGAGGTAGATTTTTAAATTTCCGATATCTTGGAAAATATCCTCCAGATCCAATTTTGTTCTCAAGATTCGTAATCTACATGGATGAAACTATATAATTTCATGCCAAACTCAAAATAATTGGGATCAAAAAATTTAATTATGTTTATCATGGCTCACTCTTTGCTTTGAATTCAGGATTTTGCCTATTCTGAGATTCTTCTCTATAGAATCTGTAATTCTAGACCAATCGCCTTAAAATTTGGAACATTCATAGTATATAGTATGTCTAATCAATCGATGCTATCAGCAATTTTTTATCTCCATTATTTATATGAGTTATTGACTCCCCGCTTCCGGCTCCGCTTCCGAGGTAGATTTTTAAATTTCCGATATCTTGGAAAATATCCTCCAGATCCAATTTTGTTCTCAAGATTCGTAATCTACATGGATGAAACTATATAATTTCATGCCAAACTCAAAATAATTGGGATCAAAAAATTTAATTATGTTTATCATGGTTCACTCTTTGCTTTGAATTCAGGATTTTGCCTATTCTGAGATTCTTCTCTATAGAATCTGTAATTCTTGACCAATCGCCTTAAAATTTGGAACATTCATAGTATATAGTATGTCTAATCAATCGATGCTATCAGCAATTGTTTATCTCCATTATTTATATGAGTTATTGACTCCCCGCTTCCGGCTCCGCTTCCGAGGTAGATTTTTAAATTTCCGATATCTTGGAAAATATCCTCCAGATCCAATTTTGTTCTCAAGATTCGTAATCTACATGGATGAAACTATATAATTTCATGCCAAACTCAAAATAATTGGGATCAAAAAATTTAATTATGTTTATCATGGCTCACTCTTTGCTTTGAATTCAGGATTTTGCCTATTCTGAGATTCTTCTCTATAGAATCTGTAATTTTAGACCAATCGCCTTAAAATTTGGAACATTCATAGTATATAGTATGTCCAATCAATCGATGCTATCAGCAATTTTTTATCTCCATTATTTATATGAGTTATTGACTCCCCGCTTCCGGCTCCGCTTCCGAGGTAGATTTTTAAATTTCCGATATCTTGGAAAATATCCTCCAGATCCAATTTTGTTCTCAAGATTCGTAATCTACATGGATGAAACTATATAATTTCATGCCAAACTCAAAATAATTGCGATCAAAAAATTTAATTATGTTTATCATGGCTCACTCTTTGCTTTGAATTCAGGATTTTGCCTATTCTGAGATTCTTCTCTATAGAATCTGTAAATCCAGACCAATCGCCTCGAAATTTGGAACATTCATAGTATATAGTATGTGCAATCGATCGATGCTATCAGCAATTTTTTATCTCCATTATTTATATGAGTTTTTGACTCCCCGCTTCCGGCTCCGCTTCCGAGGTAGATTTTTAAATTTCCGATATCTTGGAAAATATCCTCCAGATCCAATTTTGTTCTCAAGATTCGTAATCTACATGAATAAAACTATATAATTTCATGCCAAACTCAAAATAATTGGGATCAAAAAATTTAATTATTTTTATCAAGTCTCACTCTTTACTTTGAACTCAGGATTTTGCCTATTCTGAGATTCTTCTCTATAGAATCTGTAATTCTAGACCAATCGCCTCGAAATTTGGAACATTTATAGAATATAGTATGTGCAATCGATCGATGCTATCAGCAATTTTTTATCTCCATTATTTATATGAGTTTTTGACTCCCCGCTTCCGGCTCCGCTTCCGAGGTAGATTTTTAAATTTCCGATATCTTGGAAAATATCCTCCAGATCCAATTTTGTTCTCAAGATTCGTAATCTACATGAATGAAACTATATAATTTCATGCCAAACTCAAAATAATTGGGATCAAAAAATTTAATTATTTTTATCAAGTCTCACTCTTTACTTTGAACTCAGGATTTTGCCTATTCTGAGATTCTTCTCTATAGAATCTGTAATTCTAGACAAATCGCCTCGAAATTTGGAACATTTATAGTATATAGTATGTGCAATCGATCGATGCTATCAGCAATTTTTTATCTCCATTATTTATATGAGTTTTTGACTCCCCGCTTCCGGCTCCGCTTCCGAGGTAGATTTTTAAATTTCCGATATCTTGGAAAATATCCTCCAGATCCAATTTTGTTCTCAAGATTCGTAATCTACATGAATGAAACTATATAATTTCATGCCAAACTCAAAATAATTGGGATCAAAAAATTTAATTATTTTTATCAAGTCTCACTCTTTACTTTGAACTCAGGATTTTGCCTATTCTGGGATTCTTCTCTATAGAATCTGTAATTCTAGACCAATCGCCTCGAAATTTGGAACATTTATAGTATATAGTATGTGCAATCGATCGATGCTATCAGCAATTTTTTATCTCCATTATTTATATGAGTTTTTGACTCCCCGCTTCCGGCTCCGCTTCCGAGGTAGATTTTTAAATTTCCGATATCTTGGAAAATATCCTCCAGATCCAATTTTGTTCTCAATATTTGTAATCTACATGAATGAAACTATATAATTTCATGCCAAACTCAAAATAATTGGGATCAAAAAATTGAATTATTTTTATCAAGTCTCACTCTTTACTTTGAACTCAGGATTTTGCCTATTCTGAGATTCTTCTCTATAGAATCTGATTTTCTAGACCAATCGCCTCGAAATTTGGAACATTTATAGTATATAGTATGTACAATCGATCGATGCTATCAGCAATTTTTCATATCCATTATTTATATGAGTTTTTGACTCCCTGCTTCCGGCTCCGCTTCCGAGGTAGATTTTTAAATTTCCGATATCTTGGAAAATATCCTCCAGATCCAATTTTGTTCTCAATATTTGTAATCTACATGAATGAAACTATATAATTTCATGCCAAACTCAAAATAATTGGGATCCAAAAATTTAATTATTTTTATCAAGTCTCACTCTTTACTTTGAACTCAGGATTTTGCCTATTCTGAGATTCTTCTCTATAGAATCTGTAATTCTGGACCAATCGCCTCGAAATTTGGAACATTTATAGTATATAGTATGTGCAATCGATCGATGCTATCAGCAATTTTTTATCTCCATTATTTATATGAGTTTTTGACTCTCCGCTTCCGGCTCCGCTTCCGAGATAGATTTTTAAATTTCCGATATCTTGGAAAATATCCTCCAGATCCAATTTTGTTCTCAATATTTGTAATCTACATGAATGAAACTATATAATTTCATGCCAAACTCAAAATAATTGGGATCAAAAAATTTAATTATTTTTATCAAGTTTCACTCTTTACTTTGAACTCAGGATTTTGCCTATTCTGAGATTCTTCTCTATAGAATCTGTAATTCTAGACCAATCGCCTCGAAATTTGAAACATTCATAGTATATAGTATGTGCAATCGATCGATGCTATCAGCAATTTTTTATCTCCATTATTTATATGAGTTTTTGACTCCCCGCTTCCGGCTCCGCTTCTGAGGTAGATTTTTAAATTTCCGATATCTTGGGAAATATCCTCCAGATCCAATTTTGTTCTCAATATTTGTGATCTACATGAATGAAACTATATAATTTCATGCCAAACTCAAAATAATTGGGATCAAAAAATTTAATTATTTTTATCAAGTCTCACTCTTTACTTTGAACTCAGGATTTTGCCTATTCTGAGATTCTTCTCTATAGAATCTGTAATTCTAGACCAATCGCCTCGAAATTTGAAACATTCATAGTATATAGTATGTGCAATCGATCGATGCTATCAGCAATCTTTTATCTCCATTATTTATATGAGTTTTTGACTCCCCGCTTCCGGCTCCGCTTCCGAGGTAGATTTTTAAATTTCCGATATCTTGGAAAATATCCTCCAGATCCAATTTTGTTCTCAATATTTGTAATCTACATGAATGAAACTATATAATTTCATGCCAAACTCAAAATAATTGGGATCAAAAAATTTAATTATTTTTATCAAGTTTCACTCTTTACTTTGAACTCAGGATTTTGCCTATTCTGAGATTCTTCTCTATAGAATCTGTAATTCTGGACCAATCGCCTCTAAATTTGGAACATTCATAGTATGTAGTATGTGCAATCGATCGATGCTATCAGCAATTTTTTATCTCCATTATTTATATGAGTTTTTGACTCCCCGCTTCCGGATCCGCTTCCGAGGTAGATTTTTAAATTTCCGATATCTTGGAAAATATCCTCCAGATCCAATTTTGTTCTCAATATTTGTAATCTACATGAATGAAACTATATAATTTCATGCCAAACTCAGAATAATTGGGATCAAAAAATTTAATTATTTTTATCAAGTCTCACTCTTTACTTTGAACTCAGGATTTTGCCTATTCTGAGATTCTTCTCTATAGAATCTGTAATTCTGGACCAATCGCCTCGAAATGTGGAACATTTATAGTATATAGTATGTGCAATCGATCGATGCTATCAGCAATTTTTTATCTCCATTATTTATATGAGTTTTTGACTCTCCGCTTCCGGCTCCGCTTCCGAGATAGATTTTTAAATTTCCGATATCTTGGAAAATATCCTCCAGATCCAATTTTGTTCTCAATATTTGTAATCTACATGAATGAAACTATATAATTTCATGCCAAACTCAAAATAATTGGGATCAAAAAATTTAATTATTTTTATCAAGTCTCACTCTTTACTTTGAACTCAGGATTTTGCCTATTCTGAGATTCTTCTCTATAGAATCTGTAATTCTGAACCAATCGCCTCTAAATTTGGAACATTTATAGTATATAGTATGTGCAATCGATCGATGCTATCAGCAATTTTTTATCTCCATTATTTATATGAGTTTTTGACTCTCCGCTTCCGGCTCCGCTTCCGAGATAGATTTTTAAATTTCCGATATCTTGGAAAATATCCTCCAGATCCAATTTTGTTCTCAATATTTGTAATCTACATGAATGAAACTATATAATTTCATGCCAAACTCAAAATAATTGGGATCAAAAAATTTAATTATTTTTATCGAGTCTCACTCTTTACTTTGAACTCAGGATTTTGCCTATTCTGAGATTCTTCTCTATAGAATCTGTAATTCTAGACCAATCGCCTCGAAATTTGAAACATTCATAGTATATAGTATGTGCAATCGATCGATGCTATCAGCAATTTTGTATCTCCATTATTCATATGAGTTTTTGACTCCCTGCTTCCGGCTCCGCTTCTGAGGTAGATTTTTAAATTTCCGATATCTTGGAAAATATCCTCCAGATCCAATTTTGTTCTCAATATTTGTGATCTACATGAATGAAACTATATAATTTCATGCCAAACTCAAAATAATTGGGATCAAAAAATTTAATTATTTTTATCAAGTCTCACTCTTTACTTTGAACTCAGGATTTTGCCTATTCTGAGATTCTTCTCTATAGAATCTGTAATTCTAGACCAATCGCCTCGAAATTTGAAACATTCATAGTATATAGTATGTGCAATCGATCGATGCTATCAGCAATTTTTTATCTCCATTATTTATATGAGTTTTTGACTCCCCGCTTCCGGCTCCGCTTCCGAGGTAGATTTTTAAATTTCCGATATCTTGGAAAATATCCTCCAGATCCAATTTTGTTCTCAATATTTGTAATCTACATGAATGAAACTATATAAGTTCATGCCAAACTCAAAATAATTGGGATCAAAAAATTTAATTATTTTTATCAAGTCTCACTCTTCACTTTGAACTCAGGATTTTGCCTATTCTGAGATTCTTCTCTATAGAATCTGTAATTCTAGACCAATCGCCTCTTAATTTGGAACATTTATAGTATATAGTATGTGCAATCGATCGATGCTATCAGCAATTTTTTATCTCCATTATTTATATGAGTTTTTGACTCTCCGCTTCCGGCTCCGCTTCCGAGATAGATTTTTAAATTTCCGATATCTTGGAAAATATCCTCCAGATCCAATTTTGTTCTCAATATTTGTAATCTACATGAATGAAACTATATAATTTCATGCCAAACTCAAAATAATTGGGAACAAAAAATTTAATTATTTTTATCAAGTCTCACTCTTTACTTTGAACTCAGGATTTTGCCTATTCTGAGATTCTTCTCTATAGAATCTGTAATTCTGGACCAATCGCCTCGAAATTTGGAACATTTATAGTATATAGTATGTCTAATCGATCGATGCTATCAGCAATTTTTTATCTCCATTATTTATATGAGTTTTTGACTCTCCGCTTCCGGCTCCACTTCCGAGATAGATTTTTAAATTTCCGATATCTTGGAAAATATCCTCCAGATCCAATTTTGTTCTCAATATTTGTAATCAACATGAATGAAACTATATAATTTCATGCCAAACTCAAAATAATTGGGATCAAAAAATTTAATTATTTTTATCAAGTCTCACTCTTTACTTTGAACTCAGGATTTTGCCTATTCTGAGATTCTTCTCTATAGAATCTGTAATTCTGAACCAATCGCCTCTAAATTTGGAACATTTATAGTATATAGTATGTGCAATCGATCGATGCTATCAGCAATTTTTTATCTCCATTATTTATATGAGTTTTTGACTCTCCGCTTCCGGCTCCGCTTCCGAGATAGATTTTTAAATTTCCGATATCTTGGAAAATATCCTCCAGATCCAATTTTGTTCTCAATATTTGTAATCTACATGAATGAAACTATATAATTTCATGCCAAACTCAAAATAATTGGGATCAAAAAATTTAATTATTTTTATCAAGTCTCACTCTTTACTTTGAACTCAGGATTTTGCCTATTCTGAGATTCTTCTCTATAGAATCTGTAATTCTAGACCAATCGCCTCGAAATTTGAAACATTCATAGTATATAGTATGTGCAATCGATCGATGCTATCAGCAATTTTTTATCTCCATTATTTATATGAGTTTTTGACTCCCCGCTTCCGGCTCCGCTTCTGAGGTAGATTTTTAAATTTCCGATATCTTGGAAAATATCCTCCAGATCCAATTTTGTTCTCAATATTTGTGATCTACATGAATGAAACTATATAATTTCATGCCAAACTCAAAATAATTGGGATCAAAAAATTTAATTATTTTTATCAAGTCTCACTCTTTACTTTGAACTCAGGATTTTGCCTATTCTGAGATTCTTCTCTATAGAATCTGTAATTCTAGACCAATCGCCTCGAAATTTGAAACATTCATAGTATATAGTATGTGCAATCGATCGATGCTATCAGCAATTTTTTATCTCCATTATTTATATGAGTTTTTGACTCCCCGCTTCCGGCTCCGCTTCCGAGGTAGATTTTTAAATTTCCGATATCTTGGAAAATATCCTCCAGATCCAATTTTGTTCTCAATATTTGTAATCTACATGAATGAAACTATATAAGTTCATGCCAAACTCAAAATAATTGGGATCAAAAAATTTAATTATTTTTATCAAGTCTCACTCTTCACTTTGAACTCAGGATTTTGCCTATTCTGAGATTCTTCTCTATAGAATCTGTAATTCTAGACCAATCGCCTCTTAATTTGGAACATTTATAGTATATAGTATGTGCAATCGATCGATGCTATCAGCAATTTTTTATCTCCATTATTTATATGAGTTTTTGACTCTCCGCTTCCGGCTCCGCTTCCGAGATAGATTTTTAAATTTCCGATATCTTGGAAAATATCCTCCAGATCCAATTTTGTTCTCAATATTTGTAATCTACATGAATGAAACTATATAATTTCATGCCAAACTCAAAATAATTGGGAACAAAAAATTTAATTATTTTTATCAAGTCTCACTCTTTACTTTGAACTCAGGATTTTGCCTATTCTGAGATTCTTCTCTATAGAATCTGTAATTCTGGACCAATCGCCTCGAAATTTGGAACATTTATAGTATATAGTATGTGCAATCGATCGATGCTATCAGCAATTTTTTATCTCCATTATTTATATGAGTTTTTGACTCTCCGCTTCCGGCTCCGCTTCCGAGATAGATTTTTAAATTTCCGATATCTTGGAAAATATCCTCCAGATCCAATTTTGTTCTCAATATTTGTAATCTACATGAATGAAACTATATAATTACATGCCAAACTCAAAATAATTGGGATCAAAAAATTTAATTATTTTTATCAAGTCTCACTCTTTACTTTGAACTCAGGATTTTGCCTATTCTGAGATTCTTCTCTATAGAATCTGTAATTCTGAACCAATCGCCTCTAAATTTGGAACATTTATAGTATATAGTATGTGCAATCGATCGATGCTATCAGCAATTTTTTATCTCCATTATTTATATGAGTTTTTGACTCTCCGCTTCCGGCTCCGCTTCCGAGATAGATTTTTAAATTTCCGATATCTTGGAAAATATCCTCCAGATCCAATTTTGTTCTCAATATTTGTAATCTACATGAATGAAACTATATAATTTCATGCCAAACTCAAAATAATTGGGATCAAAAAATTTAATTATTTTTATCAAGTCTCACTCTTTACTTTGAACTCAGGATTTTGCCTATTCTGAGATTCTTCTCTATAGAATCTGTAATTCTAGACCAATCGCCTCGAAATTTGAAACATTCATAGTATATAGTATGTGCAATCGATCGATGCTATCAGCAATTTTTTATCTCCATTATTTATATGAGTTTTTGACTCCCCGCTTCCGGCTCCGCTTCTGAGGTAGATTTTTAAATTTCCGATATCTTGGAAAATATCCTCCAGATCCAATTTTGTTCTCAATATTTGTGATCTACATGAATGAAACTATATAATTTCATGCCAAACTCAAAATAATTGGGATCAAAAAATTTAATTATTTTTATCAAGTCTCACTCTTTACTTTGAACTCAGGATTTTGCCTATTCTGAGATTCTTCTCTATAGAATCTGTAATTCTAGACCAATCGCCTCGAAATTTGAAACATTCATAGTATATAGTATGTGCAATCGATCGATGCTATCAGCAATTTTTTATCTCCATTATTTATATGAGTTTTTGACTCCCCGCTTCCGGCTCCGCTTCCGAGGTAGATTTTTAAATTTCCGATATCTTGGAAAATATCCTCCAGATCCAATTTTGTTCTCAATATTTGTAATCTACATGAATGAAACTATATAAGTTCATGCCAAACTCAAAATAATTGGGATCAAAAAATTTAATTATTTTTATCAAGTCTCACTCTTCACTTTGAACTCAGGATTTTGCCTATTCTGAGATTCTTCTCTATAGAATCTGTAATTCTAGACCAATCGCCTCTAAATTTGGAACATTTATAGTATATAGTATGTGCAAACGATCGATGCTATCAGCAATTTTTTATCTCCATTATTTATATGAGTTCTTGACTCCCCGCTTCCGGCTCCGCTTCCGAGGTAGATTTTTAAATTTCCGATATCTTGGAAAATATCCTCCAGATCCAATTTTGTTCTCAATATTTGTAATCTACATGAATGAAACTATATAATTTCATGCCAAACTCAAAATAATTGGGATCAAAAAATTTAATTATTTTTATCAAGTCTCACTCTTCACTTTGAACTCAGGATTTTGCCTATTCTGAGATTCTTCTCTATAGAATCTGTAATTCTAGACCAATCGCCTCTTAATTTGGAACATTCATAGTATATAGTATGTGCAATCGATCGATGCTATCAGCAATTTTTTATCTCCATTATTTATATGAGTTTTTGACTCCCCGCTTCCGGCTCCGCTTCCGAGGTAGATTTTTAAATTTCTGATATCTTGGAAAATATCCTCCAGATCCAATTTTGTTCTCAATATTTGTAATCTACATGAATGAAACTATATAAGTTCATGCCAAACTCAAAATAATTGGGATCAAAAAATTTAATTATTTTTATCAAGTCTCACTCTTCACTTTGAACTCAGGATTTTGCCTATTCTGAGATTCTTCTCTATAGAATCTGTAATTCTAGACCAATCGCCTCTTAATTTGGTACATTTATAGTATATAGTATGTGCAATCGATCGATGCTATCAGCAATTTTTTATCTCCATTATTTATATGAGTTCTTGACTCCCCGCTTCCGGCTCCGCTTCCGAGGTAGATTTTTAAATTTCCGATATCTTGGAAAATATCCTCCAGATCCAATTTTGTTCTCAATATTTGTAATCTACATGAATGAAACTATATAAGTTCATGCCAAACTCAAAATAATTGGGATCAAAAAATTTAATTATTTTTATCAAGTCTCACTCTTCACTTTGAACTCAGGATTTTGCCTATTCTGAGATTCTTCTCTATAGAATCTGTAATTCTAGACCAATCGCCTCTAAATTTGGAACATTTATAGTATATAGTATGTGCAATCGATCGATGCTATCAGCAATTTTTTATCTCCATTATTTATATGAGTTCTTGACTCCCCGCTTCCGGCTCCGCTTCCGAGGTAGATTTTTAAATTTCCGATATCTTGGAAAATATCCTCCAGATCCAATTTTGTTCTCAATATTTGTAATCTACATGAATGAAACTATATAATTTCATGCCAAACTCAAAATAATTGGGATCAAAAAATTTAATTATTTTTATCAAGTCTCACTCTTTACTTTGAACTCAGGATTTTGCCTATTCTGAGATTCTTCTCTATAGAATCTGTAATTCTAGACCAATCGCATCTTAATTTGGAACATTTATAGTATATAGTATGTGCAATCGATCGATGCTATCAGCAATTTTTTATCTCCATTATTTATATGAGTTCTTGACTCCCCGCTTCCGGCTCCGCTTCCGAGGTAGATTTTTAAATTTCCGATATCTTGGAAAATATCCTCCAGATCCAATTTTGTTCTCAATATTTGTAATCTACATGAATGAAACTATATAATTTCATGCCAAACTCAAAATAATTGGGATCAAAAAATTTAATTATTTTTATCAAGTCTCACTCTTTACTTTGAACTCAGGATTTTGCCTATTCTGAGATTCTTCTCTATAGAATCTGTAATTCTAGACCAATCGCCTCTTAATTTGGAACATTTATAGTATATAGTATGTGCAATCGATCGATGCTATCAGCAATTTTTTATCTCCATTGTTTATATGAGTTCTTGACTCCCCGCTTCCGGCTCCGCTTCCGAGGTAGATTTTTAAATTTCCGATATCTTGGAAAATATCCTCCAGATCCAATTTTGTTCTCAATATTTGTAATCTACATGAATGAAACTATATAATTTCATGCCAAACTCAAAATAATTGGGATCAAAAAATTTAATTATTTTTATCAAGTCTTACTCTTCACTTTGAACTCAGGATTTTGCCTATTCTGAGATTCTTCTCTATAGAATCTGTAATTCTAGACCAATCGCCTCTTAATTTGGAACATTCATAGTATATAGTATGTGCAATCGATCGATGCTATCAGCAATTTTTTATCTCCATTATTTATATGAGTTTTTGACTCCCCGCTTCCGGCTCCGCTTCCGAGGTAGATTTTTAAATTTCTGATATCTTGGAAAATATCCTCCAGATCCAATTTTGTTCTCAATATTTGTAATCTACATGAATGAAACTATATAATTTCATGCCAAACTCAAAATAATTGGGATCAAAAAATTTAATTATTTTTATCAAGTCTCACTCTTTACTTTGAACTCAGGATTTTGCCTATTCTGAGATTCTTCTCTATAGAATCTGTAATTCTAGACCAATCGCCTCTTAATTTGGAACATTTATAGTATATAGTATGTGCAATCGATCGATGCTATCAGCAATTTTTTATCTCCATTATTTATATGAGTTCTTGACTCCCCGCTTCCGGCTCCGCTTCCGAGGTAGATTTTTAAATTTCTGATATCTTGGAAAATATCCTCCAGATCCAATTTTGTTCTCAATATTTGTAATCTACATGAATGAAACTATATAATTTCATGCCAAACTCAAAATAATTGGGATCAAAAAATTTAATTATTTTTATCAAGTCTCACTCTTTACTTTGAACTCAGGATTTTGCCTATTCTGAGATTCTTCTCTATAGAATCTGTAATTCTAGACCAATCGCCTCTTAATTTGGAACATTTATAGTATATAGTATGTGCAATCGATCGATGCTATCAGCAATTTTTTATCTCCATTATTTATATGAGTTTTTGACTCCCCGCTTCCGGCTCCGCTTCCGAGGTAGATTTTTAAATTTCTGATATCTTGGAAAATATCCTCCAGATCCAATTTTGTTCTCAATATTTGTAATCTACATGAATGAAACTATATAATTTCATGCCAAACTCAAAATAATTGGGATCAAAAAATTTAATTATTTTTATCAAGTCTCACTCTTTACTTTGAACTCAGGATTTTGCCTATTCTGAGATTCTTCTCTATAGAATCTGTAATTCTAGACCAATCGCCTCTTAATTTGGAACATTTATAGTATATAGTATGTGCAATCGATCGATGCTATCAGCAATTTTTTATCTCCATTATTTATATGAGTTCTTGACTCCCCGCTTCCGGCTCCGCTTCCGAGGTAGATTTTTAAATTTCCGATATCTTGGAAAATATCCTCCAGATCCAATTTTGTTCTCAATATTTGTAATCTACATGAATGAAACTATATAATTTTATGCCAAACTCAAAATAATTGGGATCAAAAAATTTAATTATTTTTATCAAGTCTCACTCTTTACTTTGAACTCAGGATTTTGCCTATTCTGAGATTCTTCTCTATAGAATCTGTAATTCTAGACCAATCGCCTCTTAATTTGGAACATTTATAGTATATAGTATGTGCAATCGATCGATGCTATCAGCAATTTTTTATCTCTATTATTTATATGAGTTTTTGACTCCCCGCTTCCGGCTCCGCTTCCGAGGTAGATTTTTAAATTTCTGATATCTTGGAAAATATCCTCCAGATCCAATTTTGTTCTCAATATTTGTAATCTACATGAATGAAACTATATAATTTCATGCCAAACTCAAAATAATTGGGATCAAAAAATTTAATTATTTTTATCAAGTCTCACTCTTTACTTTGAACTCAGGATTTTGCCTATTCTGAGATTCTTCTCTATAGAATCTGTAATTCTAGACCAATCGCCTCTTAATTTGGAACATTTATAGTATATAGTATGTGCAATCGATCGATGCTATCAGCAATTTTTTATCTCCATTATTTATATGAGTTTTTGACTCCCCGCTTCCGGCTCCGCTTCCGAGGTAGATTTTTAAATTTCTGATATCTTGGAAAATATCCTCCAGATCCAATTTTGTTCTCAATATTTGTAATCTACATGAATGAAACTATATAATTTCATGCCAAACTCAAAATAATTGGGATCAAAAAATTTAATTATTTTTATCAAGTCTCACTCTCTACTTTGAACTCAGGATTTTGCCTATTCTGAGATTCTTCTCTATAGAATCTGTAATTCTAGACCAATCGCCTCTTAATTTGGAACATTTATAGTATATAGTATGTGCAATCGATCGATGCTATCAGCAATTTTTTATCTCCATTATTTATATGAGTTCTTGACTCCCCGCTTCCGGCTCCGCTTCCGAGGTAGATTTTTAAATTTCCGATATCTTGGAAAATATCCTCCAGATCCAATTTTGTTCTCAATATTTGTAATCTACATGAATGAAACTATATAATTTCATGCCAAACTCAAAATAATTGGGATCAAAAAATTTAATTATTTTTATCAAGTCTCACTCTTTACTTTGAACTCAGGATTTTGCCTATTCTGAGATTCTTCTCTATAGAATCTGTAATTCTAGACCAATCGCCTCTTAATTTGGAACATTTATAGTATATAGTATGTGCAATCGATCGATGCTATCAGCAATTTTTTATCTCCATTATTTATATGAGTTCTTGACTCCCCGCTTCCGGCTCCGCTTCCGAGGTAGATTTTTAAATTTCCGATATCTTGGAAAATATCCTCCAGATCCAATTTTGTTCTCAATATTTGTAATCTACATGAATGAAACTATATAATTTCATGCCAAACTCAAAATAATTGGGATCAAAAAATTTAATTATTTTTATCAAGTCTCACTCTTTACTTTGAACTCAGGATTTTGCCTATTCTGAGATTCTTCTCTATAGAATCTGTAATTCTAGACCAATCGCCTCTTAATTTGGAACATTTATAGTATATAGTATGTGCAATCGATCGATGCTATCAGCAATTTTTTATCTCCATTATTTATATGAGTTCTTGACTCCCCGCTTCCGGCTCCGCTTCCGAGGTAGATTTTTAAATTTCCGATATCTTGGAAAATATCCTCCAGATCCAATTTTGTTCTCAATATTTGTAATCTACATGAATGAAACTATATAATTTCATGCCAAACTCAAAATAATTGGGATCAAAAAATTTAATTATTTTTATCAAGTCTCACTCTTTACTTTGAACTCAGGATTTTGCCTATTCTGAGATTCTTCTCTATAGAATCTGTAATTCTAGACCAATCGCCTCTTAATTTGGAACATTTATAGTATATAGTATGTGCAATCGATCGATGCTATCAGCAATTTTTTATCTCCATTATTTATATGAGTTTTTGACTCCCCGCTTCCGGCTCCGCTTCCGAGGTAGATTTTTAAATTCCTGATATCTTGGAAAATATCCTCCAGATCCAATTTTGTTCTCAATATTTGTAATCTACATGAATGAAACTATATAATTTCATGCCAAACTCAAAATAATTGGGATCAAAAAATTTAATTATTTTTATCAAGTCTCACTCTTTACTTTGATCTCAGGATTTTGCCTATTCTGAGATTCTTCTCTATAGAATCTGTAATTCTAGACCAATCGCCTCTTAATTTGGAACATTTATAGTATATAGTATGTGCAATCGATCGATGCTATCAGCAATTTTTTATCTCCATTATTTATATGAGTTCTTGACTCCCCGCTTCCGGCTCCGCTTCCGAGGTAGATTTTTAAATTTCCGATATCTTGGAAAATATCCTCCAGATCCAATTTTGTTCTCAATATTTGTAATCTACATGAATGAAACTATATAATTTCATGCCAAACTCAAAATAATTGGGATCAAAAAATTTAATTATTTTTATCAAGTCTCACTCTTTACTTTGAACTCAGGATTTTGCCTATTCTGAGATTCTTCTCTATAGAATCTGTAATACTAGACCAATCTCTCTTAATTTGGAACATTTATAGTATATAGTATGTGCAATCGATCGATGCTATCAGCAATTCTTTATCTCCATTATTTATATGAGTTTTTGACTCCCCGCTTCCGGCTCCGCTTCCGAGGTAGATTTTTAAATTTCTGATATCTTGGAAAATATCCTCCAGATCCAATTTTGTTCTCAATATTTGTAATCTACATGAATGAAACTATATAATTTCATGCCAAACTCAAAATAATTGGGATCAAAAAATTTAATTATTTTTATCAAGTCTCACTCTTTACTTTGAACTCAGGATTTTGCCTATTCTGAGATTCTTCTCTATAGAATCTGTAATTCTAGACCAATCGCCTCTTAATTTGGAACATTTATAGTATATAGTATGTGCAATCGATCGATGCTATCAGCAATTTTTTATCTCCATTATTTATATGAGTTTTTGACTCCCCGCTTCCGGCTCCGCTTCCGAGGTAGATTTTTAAATTTCTGATATCTTGGAAAATATCCTCCAGATCCAATTTTGTTCTCAATATTTGTAATCTACATGAATGAAACTATATAATTTCATGCCAAACTCAAAATAATTGGGATCAAAAAATTTAATTATTTTTATCAAGTCTCACTCTTTACTTTGAACTCAGGATTTTGCCTATTCTGAGATTCTTCTCTATAGAATCTGTAATTCTAGACCAATCGCCTCTTAATTTGGAACATTTATAGTATATAGTATGTGCAATCGATCGATGCTATTAGCAATTTTTTATCTCCATTATTTATATGAGTTTTTGACTCCCCGCTTCCGGCTCCGCTTCCGAGGTAGATTTTTAAATTTCTGATATCTTGGAAAATATCCTCCAGATCCAATTTTGTTCTCAATATTTGTAATCTACATGAATGAAACTATATAATTTCATGCCAAACTCAAAATAATTGGGATCAAAAAATTTAATTATTTTTATCAAGTCTCACTCTTTACTTTGAACTCAGGATTTTGCCTATTCTGAGATTCTTCTCTATAGAATCTGTAATTCTAGACCAATCGCCTCTTAATTTGGAACATTTATAGTATATAGTATGTGCAATCGATCGATGCTATCAGCAATTTTTTATCTCCATTATTTATATGAGTTTTTGACTCCCCGCTTCCGGCTCCGCTTCCGAGGTAGATTTTTAAATTTCTGATATCTTGGAAAATATCCTCCAGATCCAATTTTGTTCTCAATATTTGTAATCTACATGAATGAAACTATATAATTTCATGCCAAACTCAAAATAATTGGGATCAAAAAATTTAATTATTTTTATCAAGTCTCACTCTTTACTTTGAACTCAGGATTTTGCCTATTCTGAGATTCTTCTCTATAGAATCTGTAATTCTAGACCAATCGCCTCTTAATTTGGAACATTTATAGTATATAGTATGTGCAATCGATCGATGCTATCAGCAATTTTTTATCTCCATTATTTATATGAGTTCTTGACTCCCCGCTTCCGGCTCCGCTTCCGAGGTAGATTCTTAAATTTCCGATATCTTGGAAAATATCCTCCAGATCCAATTTTGTTCTCAATATTTGTAATCTACATGAATGAAACTATATAATTTCATGCCAAACTCAAAATAATTGGGATCAAAAAATTTAATTATTTTTATCATGTCTCACTCTTTACTTTGAACTCAGGATTTTGCCTATTCTGAGATTCTTCTCTATAGAATCTGTAATTCTAGACCAATCGCCTCTTAATTTGGAACATTTATAGTATATAGTATGTGCAATCGATCGATGCTATCAGCAATTTTTTATCTCCATTATTTATATGAGTTTTTGACTCCCCGCTTCCGGCTCCGCTTCCGAGGTAGATTTTTAAATTTCTGATATCTTGGAAAATATCCTCCAGATCCAATTTTGTTCTCAATATTTGTAATCTACATGAATGAAACTATATAATTTCATGCCAAACTCAAAATAATTGGGATCAAAAAATTTAATTATTTTTATCAAGTCTCACTCTTTACTTTGAACTCAGGATTTTGCCTATTCTGAGATTCTTCTCTATAGAATCTGTAATTCTAGACCAATCGCCTCTTAATTTGGAACATTTATAGTATATAGTATGTGCAATCGATCGATGCTATCAGCAATTCTTTATCTCCATTATTTATATGAGTTTTTGACTCCCCGCTTCCGGCTCCGCTTCCGAGGTAGATTTTTAAATTTCTGATATCTTGGAAAATATCCTCCAGATCCAATTTTGTTCTCAATATTTGTAATCTACATGAATGAAACTATATAATTTCATGCCAAACTCAAAATAATTGGGATCAAAAAATTTAATTATTTTTATCAAGTCTCACTCTTTACTTTGAACTCAGGATTTTGCCTATTCTGAGATTCTTCTCTATAGAATCTGTAATTCTAGACCAATCGCCTCTTAATTTGGAACATTTATAGTATATAGTATGTGCAATCGATCGATGCTATCAGCAATTTTTTATCTCCATTATTTATATGAGTTTTTGACTCCCCGCTTCCGGCTCCGCTTCCGAGGTAGATTTTTAAATTTCTGATATCTTGGAAAATATCCTCCAGATCCAATTTTGTTCTCAATATTTGTAATCTACATGAATGAAACTATATAATTTCATGCCAAACTCAAAATAATTGGGATCAAAAAATTTAATTATTTTTATCAAGTCTCACTCTCTACTTTGAACTCAGGATTTTGCCTATTCTGAGATTCTTCTCTATAGAATCTGTAATTCTAGACCAATCGCCTCTTAATTTGGAACATTTATAGTATATAGTATGTGCAATCGATCGATGCTATCAGCAATTTTTTATCTCCATTATTTATATGAGTTTTTGACTCCCCGCTTCCGGCTCCGCTTCCGAGGTAGATTTTTAAATTTCTGATATCTTGGAAAATATCCTCCAGATCCAATTTTGTTCTCAATATTTGTAATCTACATGAATGAAACTATATAAGTTCATGCCAAACTCAAAATAATTGGGATCAAAAAATTTAATTATTTTTATCAAGTCTCACTCTTTACTTTGAACTCAGGATTTTGCCTATTCTGAGATTCTTCTCTATAGAATCTGTAATTCTAGACCAATCGCCTCGAAATTTAAAACATTTATAGTATATAGTATGTGCAATCGATCGATGCTATCAGCAATTTTTTATCTCCATTATTTATATGAGTTTTTGACTCCCCGCTTCCGGCTCCGCTTCCGAGGTAGATTTTTAAATTTCTGATATCTTGGAAAATATCCTCCAGATCCAATTTTGTTCTCAATATTTGTAATCTACATGAATGAAACTATATAATTTCATGCCAAACTCAAAATAATTGGGATCAAAAAATTTAATTATTTTTATCAAGTCTCACTCTTTACTTTGAACTCAGGATTTTGCCTATTCTGAGATTCTTCTCTATAGAATCTGTAATTCTAGACCAATCGCCTCTTAATTTGGAACATTTATAGTATATAGTATGTGCAATCGATCGATGCTATCAGCAATTTTTTATCTCCATTATTTATATGAGTTTTTGACTCCCCGCTTCCGGCTCCGCTTCCGAGGTAGATTTTTAAATTTCTGATATCTTGGAAAATATCCTCCAGATCCAATTTTGTTCTCAATATTTGTAATCTACATGAATGAAACTATATAATTTCATGCCAAACTCAAAATAATTGGGATCAAAAAATTTAATTATTTTTATCAAGTCTCACTCTTTACTTTGAACTCAGGATTTTGCCTATTCTGAGATTCTTCTCTATAGAATCTGTAATTCTAGACCAATCGCCTCTTAATTTGGAACATTTATAGTATATAGTATGTGCAATCGATCGATGCTATCAGCAATTTTTTATCTCCATTATTTATATGAGTTCTTGACTCCCCGCTTCCGGCTCCGCTTCCGAGGTAGATTCTTAAATTTCCGATATCTTGGAAAATTTCCTCCAGATCCAATTTTGTTCTCAATATTTGTAATCTACATGAATGAAACTATATAATTTCATGCCAAACTCAAAATAATTGGGATCAAAAAATTTAATTATTTTTATCATGTCTCACTCTTTACTTTGAACTCAGGATTTTGCCTATTCTGAGATTCTTCTCTATAGAATCTGTAATTCTAGACCAATCGCCTCTTAATTTGGAACATTTATAGTATATAGTATGTGCAATCGATCGATGCTATCAGCAATTTTTTATCTCCATTATTTATATGAGTTTTTGACTCCCCGCTTCCGGCTCCGCTTCCGAGGTAGATTTTTAAATTTCTGATATCTTGGAAAATATCCTCCAGATCCAATTTTGTTCTCAATATTTGTAATCTACATGAATGAAACTATATAATTTCATGCCAAACTCAAAATAATTGGGATCAAAAAATTTAATTATTTTTATCAAGTCTCACTCTTTACTTTGAACTCAGGATTTTGCCTATTCTGAGATTCTTCTCTATAGAATCTGTAATTCTAGACCAATCGCCTCTTAATTTGGAACATTTATAGTATATAGTATGTGCAATCGATCGATGCTATCAGCAATTCTTTATCTCCATTATTTATATGAGTTTTTGACTCCCCGCTTCCGGCTCCGCTTCCGAGGTAGATTTTTAAATTTCTGATATCTTGGAAAATATCCTCCAGATCCAATTTTGTTCTCAATATTTGTAATCTACATGAATGAAACTATATAATTTCATGCCAAACTCAAAATAATTGGGATCAAAAAATTTAATTATTTTTATCAAGTCTCACTCTTTACTTTGAACTCAGGATTTTGCCTATTCTGAGATTCTTCTCTATAGAATCTGTAATTCTAGACCAATCGCCTCTTAATTTGGAACATTTATAGTATATAGTATGTGCAATCGATCGATGCTATCAGCAATTTTTTATCTCCATTATTTATATGAGTTTTTGACTCCCCGCTTCCGGCTCCGCTTCCGAGGTAGATTTTTAAATTTCTGATATCTTGGAAAATATCCTCCAGATCCAATTTTGTTCTCAATATTTGTAATCTACATGAATGAAACTATATAATTTCATGCCAAACTCAAAATAATTGGGATCAAAAAATTTAATTATTTTTATCAAGTCTCACTCTCTACTTTGAACTCAGGATTTTGCCTATTCTGAGATTCTTCTCTATAGAATCTGTAATTCTAGACCAATCGCCTCTTAATTTGGAACATTTATAGTATATAGTATGTGCAATCGATCGATGCTATCAGCAATTTTTTATCTCCATTATTTATATGAGTTTTTGACTCCCCGCTTCCGGCTCCGCTTCCGAGGTAGATTTTTAAATTTCTGATATCTTGGAAAATATCCTCCAGATCCAATTTTGTTCTCAATATTTGTAATCTACATGAATGAAACTATATAAGTTCATGCCAAACTCAAAATAATTGGGATCAAAAAATTTAATTATTTTTATCAAGTCTCACTCTTTACTTTGAACTCAGGATTTTGCCTATTCTGAGATTCTTCTCTATAGAATCTGTAATTCTAGACCAATCGCCTCGAAATTTAAAACATTTATAGTATATAGTATGTGCAATCGATCGATGCTATCAGCAATTTTTTATCTCCATTATTTATATGAGTTTTTGACTCCCCGCTTCCGGCTCCGCTTCCGAGGTAGATTTTTAAATTTCTGATATCTTGGAAAATATCCTCCAGATCCAATTTTGTTCTCAATATTTGTAATCTACATGAATGAAACTATATAATTTCATGCCAAACTCAAAATAATTGGGATCAAAAAATTTAATTATTTTTATCAAGTCTCACTCTTTACTTTGAACTCAGGATTTTGCCTATTCTGAGATTCTTCTCTATAGAATCTGTAATTCTAGACCAATCGCCTCTAAATTTGGAACATTTACAGTATATAGTATGTGCAATCGATCGATGCTAACAGCAATTTTTTATCTCCATTATTCATATGAGTTTTTGACTCCCCGCTTCCGGCTCCGCTTCCGAGGTAGATTTTTAAATTTCCGATATCTTGGAAAATATCCTCCAGATCCAATTTTGTTCTCAATATTTGTAATCTACATGAATGAAACTATATAAGTTCATGCCAAACTCAAAATAATTGGGATCAAAAAATTTAATTATTTTTATCAAGTCTCACTCTTCACTTTGAACTCAGGATTTTGCCTATTCTGAGATTCTTCTCTATAGAATCTGTAATTCTAGACCAATCGCCTCTAAATTTGGAACATTTATAGTATATAGTATGTGCAATCGATCGATGCTATCAGCACTTTTTTATCTCCATTATTTATATGAGTTCTTGACTCCCCGCTTCCGGCTCCGCTTCCGAGGTAGATTTTTAAATTTCCGATATCTTGGAAAATATCCTCCAGATCCAATTTTGTTCTCAATATTTGTAATCTACATGAATGAAACTATATAATTTCATGCCAAACTCAAAATAATTGGGATCAAAAAATTTAATTATTTTTATCAAGTCTCACTCTTCACTTTGAACTCAGGATTTTGCCTATTCTGAGATTCTTCTCTATAGAATCTGTAATTCTAGACCAATCGCCTCGAAATTTAAAACATTTATAGTATATAGTATGTGCAATCGATCGATGCTATCAGCAATTTTTTATCTCCATTATTTATATGAGTTTTTGACTCCCCGCTTCCGGCTCCGCTTCCGAGGTAGATTTTTAAATTTCTGATATCTTGGAAAATATCCTCCAGATCCAATTTTGTTCTCAATATTTGTAATCTACATGAATGAAACTATATAATTTCATGCCAAACTCAAAATAATTGGGATCAAAAAATTTAATTATTTTTATCAAGTCTCACTCTTTACTTTGATCTCAGGATTTTGCCTATTCTGAGATTCTTCTCTATAGAATCTGTAATTCTAGACCAATCGCCTCTTAATTTGGAACATTTATAGTATATAGTATGTGCAATCGATCGATGCTATCAGCAATTTTTTATCTCCATTATTTATATGAGTTCTTGACTCCCCGCTTCCGGCTCCGCTTCCGAGGTAGATTTTTAAATTTCCGATATCTTGGAAAATATCCTCCAGATCCAATTTTGTTCTCAATATTTGTAATCTACATGAATAAAACTATATAATTTCATGCCAAACTCAAAATAATTGGGATCAAAAAATTTAATTATTTTTATCAAGTCTCACTCTTTACTTTGAACTCAGGATTTTGCCTATTCTGAGATTCTTCTCTATAGAATCTGTAATTCTGGACCAATCGCCTCGAAATTTAAAACATTTATAGTATATAGTATGTGCAATCGATCGATGCTATCAGCAATTTTTTATCTCCATTATTTATATGAGTTTTTGACTCCCCGCTTCCGGCTCCGCTTCCGAGGTAGATTTTTAAATTTCTGATATCTTGGAAAATATCCTCCAGATCCAATTTTGTTCTCAATATTTGTAGTCTACATGAATGAAACTATATAATTTCATGCCAAACTCAAAATAATTGGGATCAAAAAATTTAATTATTTTTATCAAGTCTCACTCTTTACTTTGAACTCAGGATTTTGCCTATTCTGAGATTCTTCTCTATAGAATCTGTAATTCTAGACCAATCGCCTCTTAATTTGGAACATTTATAGTATATAGTATGTGCAATCGATCGATGCTATCAGCAATTTTTTATCTCCATTATTTATATGAGTTCTTGACTCCCCGCTTCCGGCTCCGCTTCCGAGGTAGATTCTTAAATTTCCGATATCTTGGAAAATATCCTCCAGATCCAATTTTGTTCTCAATATTTGTAATCTACATGAATGAAACTATATAATTTCATGCCAAACTCAAAATAATTGGGATCAAAAAATTTAATTATTTTTATCAAGTCTCACTCTTTACTTTGAACTCAGGATTTTGCCTATTCTGAGATTCTTCTCTATAGAATCTGTAATTCTAGACCAATCGCCTCGAAATTTAAAACATTTATAGTATATAGTATGTGCAATCGATCGATGCTATCAGCAATTCTTTATCTCCATTATTTATATGAGTTTTTGACTCCCCGCTTCCGGCTCCGCTTCCGAGGTAGATTTTTAAATTTCTGATATCTTGGAAAATATCCTCCAGATCCAATTTTGTTCTCAATATTTGTAATCTACATGAATGAAACTATATAATTTCATGCCAAACTCAAAATAATTGGGATCAAAAAATTTAATTATTTTTATCAAGTCTCACTCTTTACTTTGAACTCAGGATTTTGCCTATTCTGAGATTCTTCTCTATAGAATCTGTAATTCTAGACCAATCGCCTCTTAATTTGGAACATTTATAGTATATAGTATGTGCAATCGATCGATGCTATCAGCAATTTTTTATCTCCATTATTTATATGAGTTTTTGACTCCCCGCTTCCGGCTCCGCTTCCGAGGTAGATTTTTAAATTTCTGATATCTTGGAAAATATCCTCCAGATCCAATTTTGTTCTCAATATTTGTAATCTACATGAATGAAACTATATAAGTTCATGCCAAACTCAAAATAATTGGGATCAAAAAATTTAATTATTTTTATCAAGTCTCACTCTTTACTTTGAACTCAGGATTTTGCCTATTCTGAGATTCTTCTCTATAGAATCTGTAATTCTAGACCAATCGCCTCGAAATTTAAAACATTTATAGTATATAGTATGTGCAATCGATCGATGCTATCAGCAATTCTTTATCTCCATTATTTATATGAGTTTTTGACTCCCCGCTTCCGGCTCCGCTTCCGAGGTAGATTTTTAAATTTCTGATATCTTGGAAAATATCCTCCAGATCCAATTTTGTTCTCAATATTTGTAATCTACATGAATGAAACTATATAAGTTCATGCCAAACTCAAAATAATTGGGATCAAAAAATTTAATTATTTTTATCAAGTCTCACTCTTTACTTTGAACTCAGGATTTTGCCTATTCTGAGATTCTTCTCTATAGAATCTGTAATTCTAGACCAATCGCCTCTTAATTTGGAACATTTATAGTATATAGTATGTGCAATCGATCGATGCTATCAGCAATTCTTTATCTCCATTATTTATATGAGTTTTTGACTCCCCGCTTCCGGCTCCGCTTCCGAGGTAGATTTTTAAATTTCTGATATCTTGGAAAATATCCTCCAGATCCAATTTTGTTCTCAATATTTGTAATCTACATGAATGAAACTATATAAGTTCATGCCAAACTCAAAATAATTGGGATCAAAAAATTTAATTATTTTTATCAAGTCTCACTCTTTACTTTGAACTCAGGATTTTGCCTATTCTGAGATTCTTCTCTATAGAATCTGTAATTCTAGACCAATCGCCTCGAAATTTAAAACATTTATAGTATATAGTATGTGCAATCGATCGATGCTATCAGCAATTCTTTATCTCCATTATTTATATGAGTTTTTGACTCCCCGCTTCCGGCTCCGCTTCCGAGGTAGATTTTTAAATTTCTGATATCTTGGAAAATATCCTCCAGATCCAATTTTGTTCTCAATATTTGTAATCTACATGAATGAAACTATATAATTTCATGCCAAACTCAAAATAATTGGGATCAAAAAATTTAATTATTTTTATCAAGTCTCACTCTTTACTTTGAACTCAGGATTTTGCCTATTCTGAGATTCTTCTCTATAGAATCTGTAATTCTAGACCAATCGCCTCTTAATTTGGAACATTTATAGTATATAGTATGTGCAATCGATCGATGCTATCAGCAATTTTTTATCTCCATTATTTATATGAGTTCTTGACTCCCCGCTTCCGGCTCCGCTTCCGAGGTAGATTTTTAAATTTCTGATATCTTGGAAAATATCCTCCAGATCCAATTTTGTTCTCAATATTTGTAATCTACATGAATGAAACTATATAAGTTCATGCCAAACTCAAAATAATTGGGATCAAAAAATTTAATTATTTTTATCAAGTCTCACTCTTTACTTTGAACTCAGGATTTTGCCTATTCTGAGATTCTTCTCTATAGAATCTGTAATTCTAGACCAATCGCCTCGAAATTTAAAACATTTATAGTATATAGTATGTGCAATCGATCGATGCTATCAGCAATTTTTTATCTCCATTATTTATATGAGTTTTTGACTCCCCGCTTCCGGCTCCGCTTCCGAGGTAGATTTTTAAATTTCTGATATCTTGGAAAATATCCTCCAGATCCAATTTTGTTCTCAATATTTGTAATCTACATGAATGAAACTATATAATTTCATGCCAAACTCAAAATAATTGGGATCAAAAAATTTAATTATTTTTATCAAGTCTCACTCTTTACTTTGAACTCAGGATTTTGCCTATTCTGAGATTCTTCTCTATAGAATCTGTAATTCTAGACCAATCGCCTCGAAATTTAAAACATTTATAGTATATAGTATGTGCAATCGATCGATGCTATCAGCAATTCTTTATCTCCATTATTTATATGAGTTTTTGACTCCCCGCTTCCGGCTCCGCTTCCGAGGTAGATTTTTAAATTTCTGATATCTTGGAAAATATCCTCCAGATCCAATTTTGTTCTCAATATTTGTAATCTACATGAATGAAACTATATAATTTCATGCCAAACTCAAAATAATTGGGATCAAAAAATTTAATTATTTTTATCAAGTCTCACTCTTTACTTTGAACTCAGGATTTTGCCTATTCTGAGATTCTTCTCTATAGAATCTGTAATTCTAGACCAATCGCCTCTTAATTTGGAACATTTATAGTATATAGTATGTGCAATCGATCGATGCTATCAGCAATTTTTTATCTCCATTATTTATATGAGTTCTTGACTCCCCGCTTCCGGCTCCGCTTCCGAGGTAGATTTTTAAATTTCCGATATCTTGGAAAATATCCTCCAGATCCAATTTTGTTCTCAATATTTGTAATCTACATGAATGAAACTATATAATTTCATGCCAAACTCAAAATAATTGGGATCAAAAAATTTAATTATTTTTATCAAGTCTCACTCTTTACTTTGAACTCAGGATTTTGCCTATTCTGAGATTCTTCTCTATAGAATCTGTAATTCTAGACCAATCGCCTCGAAATTTGGAACATTTATAGTATATAGTATGTGCAATCGATCGATGCTATCAGCAATTTTTTATCTCCATTATTTATATGAGTTTTTGACTCCCCGCTTCCGGCTCCGCTTCCGAGGTAGATTTTTAAATTTCTGATATCTTGGAAAATATCCTCCAGATCCAATTTTGTTCTCAATATTTGTAATCTACATGAATGAAACTATATAATTTCATGCCAAACTCAAAATAATTGGGATCAAAAAATTTAATTATTTTTATCAAGTCTCACTCTTTACTTTGAACTCAGGATTTTGCCTATTCTGAGATTCTTCTCTATAGAATCTGTAATTCTAGACCAATCGCCTCTTAATTTGGAACATTTATAGTATATAGTATGTGCAATCGATCGATGCTATCAGCAATTTTTTATCTCCATTATTTATATGAGTTTTTGACTCCCCGCTTCCGGCTCCGCTTCCGAGGTAGATTTTTAAATTTCTGATATCTTGGAAAATATCCTCCAGATCCAATTTTGTTCTCAATATTTGTAATCTACATGAATGAAACTATATAATTTCATGCCAAACTCAAAATAATTGGGATCAAAAAATTTAATTATTTTCATCAAGTCTCACTCTTTACTTTGAACTCAGGATTTTGCCTATTCTGAGATTCTTCTCTATAGAATCTGTAATTCTAGACCAATCGCCTCTTAATTTGGAACATTTATAGTATATAGTATGTGCAATCGATCGATGCTATCAGCAATTTTTTATCTCCATTATTTATATGAGTTCTTGACTCCCCGCTTCCGGCTCCGCTTCCGAGGTAGATTTTTAAATTTCCGATATCTTGGAAAATATCCTCCAGATCCAATTTTGTTCTCAATATTTGTAATCTACATGAATGAAACTATATAATTTCATGCCAAACTCAAAATAATTGGGATCAAAAAATTTAATTATTTTTATCAAGTCTCACTCTTTACTTTGAACTCAGGATTTTGCCTATTCTGAGATTCTTCTCTATAGAATCTGTAATTCTAGACCAATCGCCTCTTAATTTGGAACATTTATAGTATATAGTATGTGCAATCGATCGATGCTATCAGCAATTTTTTATCTCCATTATTTATATGAGTTCTTGACTCCCCGCTTCCGGCTCCGCTTCCGAGGTAGATTTTTAAATTTCCGATATCTTGGAAAATATCCTCCAGATCCAATTTTGTTCTCAATATTTGTAATCTACATGAATGAAACTATATAATTTCATGCCAAACTCAAAATAATTGGGATCAAAAAATTTAATTATTTTTATCAAGTCTCACTCTTTACTTTGAACTCAGGATTTTGCCTATTCTGAGATTCTTCTCTATAGAATCTGTAATTCTAGACCAATCGCCTCGAAATTTAAAACATTTATAGTATATAGTATGTGCAATCGATCGATGCTATCAGCAATTTTTTATCTCCATTATTTATATGAGTTTTTGACTCCCCGCTTCCGGCTCCGCTTCCGAGGTAGATTTTTAAATTTCTGATATCTTGGAAAATATCCTCCAGATCCAATTTTGTTCTCAATATTTGTAATCTACATGAATGAAACTATATAATTTCATGCCAAACTCAAAATAATTGGGATCAAAAAATTTAATTATTTTTATCAAGTCTCACTCTTTACTTTGAACTCAGGATTTTGCCTATTCTGAGATTCTTCTCTATAGAATCTGTAATTCTAGACCAATCGCCTCTTAATTTGGAACATTTATAGTATATAGTATGTGCAATCGATCGATGCTATCAGCAATTTTTTATCTCCATTATTTATATGAGTTCTTGACTCCCCGCTTCCGGCTCCGCTTCCGAGGTAGATTTTTAAATTTCCGATATCTTGGAAAATATCCTCCAGATCCAATTTTGTTCTCAATATTTGTAATCTACATGTATGAAACTATATAATTTCATGCCAAACTCAAAATAATTGGGATCAAAAAATTTAATTATTTTTATCAAGTCTCACTCTTTACTTTGAACTCAGGATTTTGCCTATTCTGAGATTCTTCTCTATAGAATCTGTAATTCTAGACCAATCGCCTCTTAATTTGGAACATTTATAGTATATAGTATGTGCAATCGATCGATGCTATCAGCAATTTTTTATCTCCATTATTTATATGAGTTCTTGACTCCCCGCTTCCGGCTCCGCTTCCGAGGTAGATTTTTAAATTTCCGATATCTTGGAAAATATCCTCCAGATCCAATTTTGTTCTCAATATTTGTAATCTACATGAATGAAACTATATAATTTCATGCCAAACTCAAAATAATTGGGATCAAAAAATTTAATTATTTTTATCAAGTCTCACTCTTTACTTTGAACTCAGGATTTTGCCTATTCTGAGATTCTTCTCTATAGAATCTGTAATTCTAGACCAATCGCCTCTTAATTTGGAACATTTATAGTATATAGTATGTGCAATCGATCGATGCTATCAGCAATTCTTTATCTCCATTATTTATATGAGTTTTTGACTCCCCGCTTCCGGCTCCGCTTCCGAGGTAGATTTTTAAATTTCTGATATCTTGGAAAATATCCTCCAGATCCAATTTTGTTCTCAATATTTGTAATCTACATGAATGAAACTATATAATTTCATGCCAAACTCAAAATAATTGGGATCAAAAAATTTAATTATTTTTATCAAGTCTCACTCTTTACTTTGAACTCAGGATTTTGCCTATTCTGAGATTCTTCTCTATAGAATCTGTAATTCTAGACCAATCGCCTCTTAATTTGGAACATTTATAGTATATAGTATGTGCAATCGATCGATGCTATCAGCAATTTTTTATCTCCATTATTTATATGAGTTTTTGACTCCCCGCTTCCGGCTCCGCTTCCGAGGTAGATTTTTAAATTTCTGATATCTTGGAAAATATCCTCCAGATCCAATTTTGTTCTCAATATTTGTAATCTACATGAATGAAACTATATAATTTCATGCCAAACTCAAAATAATTGGGATCAAAAAATTTAATTATTTTTATCAAGTCTCACTCTTTACTTTGAACTCAGGATTTTGCCTATTCTGAGATTCTTCTCTATAGAATCTGTAATTCTAGACCAATCGCCTCTTAATTTGTAACATTTATAGTATATAGTATGTGCAATCGATCGATGCTATCAGCAATTTTTTATCTCCATTATTTATATGAGTTTTTGACTCCCCGCTTCCGGCTCCGCTTCCGAGGTAGATTTTTAAATTTCTGATATCTTGGAAAATATCCTCCAGATCCAATTTTGTTCTCAATATTTGTAATCTACATGAATGAAACTATATAATTTCATGCCAAACTCAAAATAATTGGGATCAAAAAATTTAATTATTTTTATCAAGTCTCACTCTTTACTTTGAACTCAGGATTTTGCCTATTCTGAGATTCTTCTCTATAGAATCTGTAATTCTAGACCAATCGCCTCTTAATTTGGAACATTTATAGTATATAGTATGTGCAATCGATCGATGCTATCAGCAATTTTTTATCTCCATTATTTATATGAGTTTTTGACTCCCCGCTTCGGGCTCCGCTTCCGAGGTAGATTTTTAAATTTCTGATATCTTGGAAAATATCCTCCAGATCCAATTTTGTTCTCAATATTTGTAATCTACATGAATGAAACTATATAATTTCATGCCAAACTCAAAATAATTGGGATCAAAAAATTTAATTATTTTTATCAAGTCTCACTCTTTACTTTGAACTCAGGATTTTGCCTATTCTGAGATTCTTCTCTATAGAATCTGTAATTCTAGACCAATCGCCTCTTAATTTGGAACATTTATAGTATATAGTATGTGCAATCGATCGATGCTATCAGCAATTTTTTATCTCCATTATTTATATGAGTTCTTGACTCCCCGCTTCCGGCTCCGCTTCCGAGGTAGATTTTTAAATTTCCGATATCTTGGAAAATATCCTCCAGATCCAATTTTGTTCTCAATATTTGTAATCTACATGAATGAAACTATATAATTTCATGCCAAACTCAAAATAATTGGGATCAAAAAATTTAATTATTTTTATCATGTCTCACTCTTTACTTTGAACTCAGGATTTTGCCTATTCTGAGATTCTTCTCTATAGAATCTGTAATTCTAGACCAATCGCCTCTTAATTTGGAACATTCATAGTATATAGTATGTGCAATCGATCGATGCTATCAGCAATTTTTAATCTCCATTATTTATATGAGTTTTTGACTCCCCGCTTCCGGCTCCGCTTCCGAGGTAGATTTTTAAATTTCTGATATCTTGGAAAATATCCTCCAGATCCAATTTTGTTCTCAATATTTGTAATCTACATGAATGAAACTATATAATTTCATGCCAAACTCAAAATAATTGGGATCAAAAAATTTAATTATTTTTATCAAGTCTCACTCTTTACTTTGAACTCAGGATTTTGCCTATTCTGAGATTCTTCTCTATAGAATCTGTAATTCTAGACCAATCGCCTCTTAATTTGGAACATTTATAGTATATAGTATGTGCAATCGATCGATGCTATCAGCAATTTTTTATCTCCATTATTTATATGAGTTTTTGACTCCCCGCTTCTGGCTCCGCTTCCGAGGTAGATTTTTAAATTTCTGATATCTTGGAAAATATCCTCCAGATCCAATTTTGTTCTCAATATTTGTAATCTACATGAATGAAACTATATAATTTCATGCCAAACTCAAAATAATTGGGATCAAAAAATTTAATTATTTTTATCAAGTCTCACTCTTTACTTTGAACTCAGGATTTTGCCTATTCTGAGATTCTTCTCTATAGAATCTGTAATTCTAGACCAATCGCCTCTTAATTTGGAACATTTATAGTATATAGTATGTGCAATCGATCGATGCTATCAGCAATTTTTTATCTCCATTATTTATATGAGTTCTTGACTCCCCGCTTCCGGCTCCGCTTCCGAGGTAGATTTTTAAATTTCTGATATCTTGGAAAATATCCTCCAGATCCAATTTTGTTCTCAATATTTGTAATCTACATGAATGAAACTATATAATTTCATGCCAAACTCAAAATAATTGGGATCAAAAAATTTAATTATTTTTATCAAGTCTCACTCTTTACTTTGAACTCAGGATTTTGCCTATTCTGAGATTCTTCTCTATAGAATCTGTAATTCTAGACCAATCGCCTCTAAATTTGGAACATTTATAGTATATAGTATGTGCAATCGATCGATGCTATCAGCAATTTTTTATCTCCATTATTTATATGAGTTCTTGACTCCCCGCTTCCGGCTCCGCTTCCGAGGTAGATTTTTAAATTTCCGATATCTTGGAAAATATCCTCCAGATCCAATTTTGTTCTCAATATTTGTAATCTACATGAATGAAACTATATAAGTTCATGCCAAACTCAAAATAATTGGGATCAAAAAATTTAATTATTTTTATCAAGTCTCACTCTTCACTTTGAACTCAGGATTTTGCCCATTCTGAGATTCTTCTCTATAGAATCTGTAATTCTAGACCAATCGCCTCGAAATTTAAAACATTTATAGTATATAGTATGTGCAATCGATCGATGCTATCAGCAATTTTTTATCTCCATTATTTATATGAGTTTTTGACTGCCTGCTTCCGGCTCCGCTTCCGAGGTAGATTTTTAAATTTCTGATATCTTGGAAAATATCCTCCAGATCCAATTTTGTTCTCAATATTTGTAATCTACATGAATGAAACTATATAATTTCATGCCAAACTCAAAATAATTGGGATCAAAAAATTTAATTATTTTTATCAAGTCTCACTCTTTACTTTGAACTCAGGATTTTGCCTATTCTGAGATTCTTCTCTATAGAATCTGTAATTCTAGACCAATCGCCTCTTAATTTGGAACATTTATAGTATATAGTATGTGCAATCGATCGATGCTATCAGCAATTTTTTATCTCCATTATTTATATGAGTTTTTGACTCCCCGCTTCCGGCTCCGCTTCCGAGGTAGATTTTTAAATTTCTGATATCTTGGAAAATATCCTCCAGATCCAATTTTGTTCTCAATATTTGTAATCTACATGAATGAAACTATATAATTTCATGCCAAACTCAAAATAATTGGGATCAAAAAATTTAATTATTTTTATCAAGTCTCACTCTTTACTTTGAACTCAGGATTTTGCCTATTCTGAGATTCTTCTCTATAGAATCTGTAATTCTAGACCAATCGCCTCGAAATTTAAAACATTTATAGTATATAGTATGTGCAATCGATCGATGCTATCAGCAATTTTTTATCTTCATTATTTATATGAGTTTTTGACTCCCCGCTTCCGGCTCCGCTTCCGAGGTAGATTTTTAAATTTCTGATATCTTGGAAAATATCCTCCAGATCCAATTTTGTTCTCAATATTTGTAATCTACATGAATGAAACTATATAATTTCATGCCAAACTCAAAATAATTGGGATCAAAAAATTTAATTATTTTTATCAAGTCTCACTCTTTACTTTGAACTCAGGATTTTGCCTATTCTGAGATTCTTCTCTATAGAATCTGTAATTCTAGACCAATCGCCTCTTAATTTGGAACATTTATAGTATATAGTATGTGCAATCGATCGATGCTATCAGCAATTTTTTATCTCCATTATTTATATGAGTTCTTGACTCCCCGCTTCCGGCTCCGCTTCCGAGGTAGATTTTTAAATTTCCGATATCTTGGAAAATATCCTCCAGATCCAATTTTGTTCTCAATATTTGTAATCTACATGAATGAAACTATATAATTTCATGCCAAACTCAAAATAATTGGGATCAAAAAATTTAATTATTTTTATCAAGTCTCACTCTTTACTTTGAACTCAGGATTTTGCCTATTCTGAGATTCTTCTCTATAGAATCTGTAATTCTAGACCAATCGCCTCTAAATTTGGAACATTTACAGTATATAGTATGTGCAATCGATCGATGCTAGCAGCAATTTTTTATCTCCATTATTCATATGAGTTTTTGACTCCCCGCTTCCGGCTCCGCTTCCGAGGTAGATTTTTAAATTTCCGATATCTTGGAAAATATTCTCCAGATCCAATTTTGTTCTCAATATTTGTAATCTACATGAATGAAACTATATAAGTTCATGCCAAACTCAAAATAATTGGGATCAAAAAATTTAATTATTTTTATCAAGTCTCACTCTTTACTTTGAACTCAGGATTTTGCCTATTCTGAGATTCTTCTCTATAGAATCTGTAATTCTAGACCAATCGCCTCGAAATTTAAAACATTTATAGTATATAGTATGTGCAATCGATCGATGCTATCAGCAATTTTTTATCTCCATTATTTATATGAGTTCTTGACTCCCCGCTTCCGGCTCCGCTTCCGAGGTAGATTTTTAAATTTCCGATATCTTGGAAAATATCCTCCAGATCCAATTTTGTTCTCAATATTTGTAATCTACATGAATGAAACTATATAATTTCATGCCAAACTCAAAATAATTGGGATCAAAAAATTTAATTATTTTTATCAAGTCTCACTCTTCACTTTGAACTCAGGATTTTGCCTATTCTGAGATTCTTCTCTATAGAATCTGTAATTCTAGACCAATCGCCTCGAAATTTAAAACATTTATAGTATATAGTATGTGCAATCGATCGATGCTATCAGCAATTCTTTATCTCCATTATTTATATGAGTTCTTGACTCCCCGCTTCCGGCTCCGCTTCCGAGGTAGATTTTTAAATTTCCGATATCTTGGAAAATATCCTCCAGATCCAATTTTGTTCTCAATATTTGTAATCTACATGAATGAAACTATATAATTTCATGCCAAACTCAAAATAATTGGGATCAAAAAATTTAATTATTTTTATCAAGTCTCACTCTTCACTTTGAACTCAGGATTTTGCCTATTCTGAGATTCTTCTCTATAGAATCTGTAATTCTAGACCAATCGCCTCGAGATTCAAAACATTTATAGTATATAGTATGTGCAATCGATCGATGCTATCAGCAATTTTTTATCTCCATTATTTATATGAGTTTTTGACTCCCCGCTTCCGGCTCCGCTTCCGAGGTAGATTTTTGAATTTCTGATATCTTGGAAAATATCCTCCAGATCCAATTTTGTTCTCAATATTTGTAATCTACATGAATGAAACTATATAATTTCATGCCAAACTCAAAATAATTGGGATCAAAAAATTTAATTATTTTTATCAAGTCTCACTCTTTACTTTGAACTCAGGATTTTGCCTATTCTGAGATTCTTCTCTATAGAATCTGTAATTCTAGACCAATCGCCTCTTAATTTGGAACATTTATAGTATATAGTATGTGCAATCGATCGATGCTATCAGCAATTTTTTATCTCCATTATTTATATGAGTTCTTGACTCCCCGCTTCCGGCTCCGCTTCCGAGGTAGATTTTTAAATTTCCGATATCTTGGAAAATATCCTCCAGATCCAATTTTGTTCTCAATATTTGTAATCTACATGAATGAAACTATATAATTTCATGCCAAACTCAAAATAATTGGGATCAAAAAATTTAATTATTTTTATCAAGTCTCACTCTTTACTTTGAACTCAGGATTTTGCCTATTCTGAGATTCTTCTCTATAGAATCTGTAATTCTAGACCAATTGCCTCTTAATTTGGAACATTTATAGTATATAGTATGTGCAATCGATCGATGCTATCAGCAATTTTTTATCTCCATTATTTATATGAGTTCTTGACTCCCCGCTTCCGGCTCCGCTTCCGAGGTAGATTTTTAAATTTCCGATATCTTGGAAAATATCCTCCAGATCCAATTTTGTTCTCAATATTTGTAATCTACATGAATGAAACTATATAAGTTCATGCCAAACTCAAAATAATTGGGATCAAAAAATTTAATTATTTTTATCAAGTCTCACTCTTCACTTTGAACTCAGGATTTTGCCTATTCTGAGATTCTTCTCTATAGAATCTGTAATTCTAGACCAATCGCCTCTTAATTTGGAACATTTATAGTATATAGTATGTGCAATCGATCGATGCTATCAGCAATTTTTTATCTCCATTATTTATATGAGTTCTTGACTCCCCGCTTCCGGCTCCGCTTCCGAGGTAGATTTTTAAATTTCCGATATCTTGGAAAATATCCTCCAGATCCAATTTTGTTCTCAATATTTGTAATCTACATGAATGAAACTATATAAGTTCATGCCAAACTCAAAATAATTGGGATCAAAAAATTTAATTATTTTTATCAAGTCTCACTCTTTACTTTGAACTCAGGATTTTGCCTATTCTGAGATTCTTCTCTATAGAATCTGTAATTCTAGACCAATCGCCTCTTAATTTGGAACATTTATAGTATATAGTATGTGCAATCGATCGATGCTATCAGCAATTTTTTATCTCCATTATTTATATGAGTTCTTGACTCCCCGCTTCCGGCTCCGCTTCCGAGGTAGATTTTTAAATTTCCGATATCTTGAAAAATATCCTCCAGATCCAATTTTGTTCTCAATATTTGTAATCTACATGAATGAAACTATATAAGTTCATGCCAAACTCAAAATAATTGGGATCAAAAAATTTAATTATTTTTATCAAGTCTCACTCTTTACTTTGAACTCAGGATTTTGCCTATTCTGAGATTCTTCTCTATAGAATCTGTAATTCTAGACCAATCGCCTCTTAATTTGGAACATTTATAGTATATAGTATGTGCAATCGATCGATGCTATCAGCAATTTTTTATCTCCATTATTTATATGAGTTCTTGACTCCCCGCTTCCGGCTCCGCTTCCGAGGTAGATTTTTAAATTTCCGATATCTTGGAAAATATCCTCCAGATCCAATTTTGTTCTCAATATTTGTAATCTACATGAATGAAACTATATAAGTTCATGCCAAACTCAAAATAATTGGGATCAAAAAATTTAATTATTTTTATCAAGTCTCACTCTTTACTTTGAACTCAGGATTTTGCCTATTCTGAGATTCTTCTCTATAGAATCTGTAATTCTAGACCAATCGCCTCTTAATTTGGAACATTTATAGTATATAGTATGTGCAATCGATCGATGCTATCAGCAATTTTTTATCTCCATTATTTATATGAGTTTTTGACTCCCCGCTTCCGGCTCCGCTTCCGAGGTAGATTTTTAAATTTCTGATATCTTGGAAAATATCCTCCAGATCCAATTTTGTTCTCAATATTTGTAATCTACATGAATGAAACTATATAATTTCATGCCAAACTCAAAATAATTGGGATCAAAAAATTTAATTATTTTTATCAAGTCTCACTCTTTACTTTGAACTCAGGATTTTGCCTATTCTGAGATTCTTCTCTATAGAATCTGTAATTCTAGACCAATCGCCTCGAAATTTAAAACATTTATAGTATATAGTATGTGCAATCGATCGATGCTATCACCAATTTTTTATCTCCATTATTTATATGAGTTTTTGACTCCCCGCTTCCGGCTCCGCTTCCGAGGTAGATTTTTAAATTTCTGATATCTTGGAAAATATCCTCCAGATCCAATTTTGTTCTCAATATTTGTAATCTACATGAATGAAACTATATAATTTCATGCCAAACTCAAAATAATTGGGATCAAAAAATTTAATTATTTTTATCAAGTCTCACTCTTTACTTTGAACTCAGGATTTTGCCTATTCTGAGATTCTTCTCTATAGAATCTGTAATTCTAGACCAATCGCCTCTTAATTTGGAACATTTATAGTATATAGTATGTGCAATCGATCGATGCTATCAGCAATTTTTTATCTCCATTATTTATATGAGTTCTTGACTCCCCGCTTCCGGCTCCGCTTCCGAGGTAGATTTTTAAATTTCCGATATCTTGGAAAATATCCTCCAGATCCAATTTTGTTCTCAATATTTGTAATCTACATGAATGAAACTATATAATTTCATGCCAAACTCAAAATAATTGGGATCAAAAAATTTAATTATTTTTATCAAGTCTCACTCTTTACTTTGAACTCAGGATTTTGCCTATTCTGAGATTCTTCTCTATAGAATCTGTAATTCTAGACCAATCGCCTCTAAATTTGGAACATTTACAGTATATAGTATGTGCAATCGATCGATGCTAGCAGCAATTTTTTATCTCCATTATTCATATGAGTTTTTGACTCCCCGCTTCCGGCTCCGCTTCCGAGGTAGATTTTTAAATTTCCGATATCTTGGAAAATATTCTCCAGATCCAATTTTGTTCTCAATATTTGTAATCTACATGAATGAAACTATATAAGTTCATGCCAAACTCAAAATAATTGGGATCAAAAAATTTAATTATTTTTATCAAGTCTCACTCTTCACTTTGAACTCAGGATTTTGCCTATTCTGAGATTCTTCTCTATAGAATCTGTAATTCTAGACCAATCGCCTCTAAATTTGGAACATTTATAGTATATAGTATGTGCAATCGATCGATGCTATCAGCAATTTTTTATCTCCATTATTTATATGAGTTCTTGACTCCCCGCTTCCGGCTCCGCTTCCGAGGTAGATTTTTAAATTTCCGATATCTTGGAAAATATCCTCCAGATCCAATTTTGTTCTCAATATTTGTAATCTACATGAATGAAACTATATAATTTCATGCCAAACTCAAAATAATTGGGATCAAAAAATTTAATTATTTTTATCAAGTCTCACTCTTCACTTTGAACTCAGGATTTTGCCTATTCTGAGATTCTTCTCTATAGAATCTGTAATTCTAGACCAATCGCCTCGAAATTTAAAACATCTATAGTATATAGTATGTGCAATCGATCGATGCTATCAGCAATTCTTTATCTCCATTATTTATATGAGTTTTTGACTCCCCGCTTCCGGCTCCGCTTCCGAGGTAGATTTTTAAATTTCTGATATCTTGGAAAATATCCTCCAGATCCAATTTTGTTCTCAATATTTGTAATCTACATGAATGAAACTATATAATTTCATGCCAAACTCAAAATAATTGGGATCAAAAAATTTAATTATTTTTATCAAGTCTCACTCTTTACTTTGAACTCAGGATTTTGCCTATTCTGAGATTCTTCTCTATAGAATCTGTAATTCTAGACCAATCGCCTCTAAATTTGGAACATTTATAGTATATAGTATGTGCAATCGATCAATGCTATCAGCAATTTTTTATCTCCATCATTTATATGAGTTCTTGACTCCCCGCTTCCGGCTCCGCTTCCGAGGTAGATTTTTAAATTTCCGATATCTTGGAAAATATCCTCCAGATCCAATTTTGTTCTCAATATTTGTAATCTACATGAATGAAACTATATAATTTCATGCCAAACTCAAAATAATTGGGATCAAAAAATTTAATTATTTTTATCAAGTCTCACTCTTTACTTTGAACTCAGGATTTTGCCTATTCTGAGATTCTTCTCTATAGAATCTGTAATTCTAGACCAATTGCCTCTTAATTTGGAACATTTATAGTATATAGTATGTGCAATCGATCGATGCTATCAGCAATTTTTTATCTCCATTATTTATATGAGTTCTTGACTCCCCGCTTCCGGCTCCGCTTCCGAGGTAGATTTTTAAATTTCCGATATCTTGGAAAATATCCTCCAGATCCAATTTTGTTCTCAATATTTGTAATCTACATGAATGAAACTATATAAGTTCATGCCAAACTCAAAATAATTGGGATCAAAAAATTTAATTATTTTTATCAAGTCTCACTCTTTACTTTGAACTCAGGATTTTGCCTATTCTGAGATTCTTCTCTATAGAATCTGTAATTCTAGACCAATCGCCTCTAAATTTGGAACATTTATAGTATATAGTATGTGCAATCGATCGATGCTATCAGCAATTTTTTATCTCCATTATTTATATGAGTTCTTGACTCCCCGCTTCCGGCTCCGCTTCCGAGGTAGATTTTTAAATTTCCGATATCTTGGAAAATATCCTCCAGATCCAATTTTGTTCTCAATATTTGTAATCTACATGAATGAAACTATATAAGTTCATGCCAAACTCAAAATAATTGGGATCAAAAAATTTAATTATTTTTATCAAGTCTCACTCTTCACTTTGAACTCAGGATTTTGCCTATTCTGAGATTCTTCTCTATAGAATCTGTAATTCTAGACCAATCGCCTCTTAATTTGGAACATTTATAGTATATAGTATGTGCAATCGATCGATGCTATCAGCAATTTTTTATCTCCATTATTTATATGAGTTCTTGACTCCCCGCTTCCGGCTCCGCTTCCGAGGTAGATTTTTAAATTTCCGATATCTTGGAAAATATCCTCCAGATCCAATTTTGTTCTCAATATTTGTAATCTACATGAATGAAACTATATAATTTCATGCCAAACTCAAAATAATTGGGATCAAAAAATTTAATTATTTTTATCAAGTCTCACTCTTTACTTTGAACTCAGGATTTTGCCTATTCTGAGATTCTTCTCTATAGAATCTGTAATTCTAGACCAATCGCCTCTTAATTTGGAACATTTATAGTATATAGTATGTGCAATCGATCGATGCTATCAGCAATTTTTTATCTCCATTATTTATATGAGTTCTTGACTCCCCGCTTCCGGCTCCGCTTCCAAAGTAGATTTTTAAATTTCCGATATCTTGGAAAATATCCTCCAGATCCAATTTTGTTCTCAATATTTGTAATCTACATGAATGAAACTATATAAGTTCATGCCAAACTCAAAATAATTGGGATCAAAAAATTTAATTATTTTTATCAAGTCTCACTCTTTACTTTGAACTCAGGATTTTGCCTATTCTGAGATTCTTCTCTATAGAATCTGTAATTCTAGACCAATCGCCTCTAAATTTGGAACATTTATAGTATATAGTATGTGCAATCGATCGATGCTATCAGCAATTTTTTATCTCCATTATTTATATGAGTTCTTGACTCCCCGCTTCCGGCTCCGCTTCCGAGGTAGATTTTTAAATTTCCGATATCTTGGAAAATATCCTCCAGATCCAATTTTGTTCTCAATATTTGTAATCTACATGAATAAAACTATATAAGTTCATGCCAAACTCAAAATAATTGGGATCAAAAAATTTAATTATTTTTATCAAGTCTCACTCTTTACTTTGAACTCAGGATTTTGCCTATTCTGAGATTCTTCTCTATAGAATCTGTAATTCTAGACCAATCGCCTCGAAATTTAAAACATTTATAGTATATAGTATGTGCAATCGATCGATGCTATCAGCAATTCTTTATCTCCATTATTTATATGAGTTTTTGACTCCCCGCTTCCGGCTCCGCTTCCGAGGTAGATTTTTAAATTTCTGATATCTTGGAAAATATCCTCCAGATCCAATTTTGTTCTCAATATTTGTAATCTTCATGAATGAAACTATATAATTTCATGCCAAACTCAAAATAATTGAGATCAAAAAATTTAATTATTTTTATCAAGTCTCACTCTTTACTTTGAACTCAGGATTTTGCCTATTCTGAGATTCTTCTCTATAGAATCTGTAATTCTAGACCAATTGCCTCTTAATTTGGAACATTTATAGTATATAGTATGTGCAATCGATCGATGCTATCAGCAATTTTTTATCTCCATTATTTATATGAGTTCTTGACTCCCCGCTTCCGGCTCCGCTTCCGAGGTAGATTTTTAAATTTCCGATATCTTGGAAAATATCCTCCAGATCCAATTTTGTTCTCAATATTTGTAATCTACATGAATGAAACTATATAAGTTCATGCCAAACTCAAAATAATTGGGATCAAAAAATTTAATTATTTTTATCAAGTCTCACTCTTTACTTTGAACTCAGGATTTTGCCTATTCTGAGATTCTTCTCTATAGAATCTGTAATTCTAGACCAATCGCCTCTAAATTTGGAACATTCATAGTATATAGTATGTGCAATCGATCGATGCTATCAGCAATTTTTTATCTCCATTATTTATATGAGTTCTTGACTCCCCGCTTCCGGCTCCGCTTCCGAGGTAGATTTTTAAATTTCCGATATCTTGGAAAATATCCTCCAGATCCAATTTTGTTCTCAATATTTGTAATCTACATGAATGAAACTATATAAGTTCATGCCAAACTCAAAATAATTGGGATCAAAAAATTTAATTATTTTTATCAAGTCTCACTCTTTACTTTGAACTCAGGATTTTGCCTATTCTGAGATTCTTCTCTATAGAATCTGTAATTCTAGACCAATCGCCTCGAAATTTAAAACATTTATAGTATATAGTATGTGCAATCGATCGATGCTATCAGCAATTTTTTATCTCCATTATTTATATGAGTTTTTGACTCCCCGCTTCCGGCTCCGCTTCCGAGGTAGATTTTTAAATTTCTGATATCTTGGAAAATATCCTCCAGATCCAATTTTGTTCTCAATATTTGTAATCTACATGAATGAAACTATATAATTTCATGCCAAACTCAAAATAATTGGGATCAAAAAATTTAATTATTTTTATCAAGTCTCACTCTTTACTTTGAACTCAGGATTTTGCCTATTCTGAGATTCTTCTCTATAGAATCTGTAATTCTAGACCAATCGCCTCTTAATTTGGAACATTTATAGTATATAGTATGTGCAATCGATCGATGCTATCAGCAATTTTTTATCTCCATTATTTATATGAGTTCTTGACTCCCCGCTTCCGGCTCCGCTTCCGAGGTAGATTTTTAAATTTCCGATATCTTGGAAAATATCCTCCAGATCCAATTTTGTTCTCAATATTTGTAATCTACATGAATGAAACTATATAAGTTCATGCCAAACTCAAAATAATTGGGATCAAAAAATTTAATTATTTTTATCAAGTCTCACTCTTCACTTTGAACTCAGGATTTTGCCTATTCTGAGATTCTTCTCTATAGAATCTGTAATTCTGGACCAATCGCCTCTTAATTTGGAACATTTATAGTATATAGTATGTGCAATCGATCGATGCTATCAGCAATTTTTTATCTCCATTATTTATATGAGTTCTTGACTCCCCGCTTCCGGCTCCGCTTCCGAGGTAGATTTTTAAATTTCCGATATCTTGGAAAATATCCTCCAGATCCAATTTTGTTCTCAATATTTGTAATCTACATGAATGAAACTATATAAGTTCATGCCAAACTCAAAATAATTGGGATCAAAAAATTTAATTATTTTTATCAAGTCTCACTCTTCACTTTGAACTCAGGATTTTGCCTATTCTGAGATTCTTCTCTATAGAATCTGTAATTCTAGACCAATCGCCTCTTAATTTGGAACATTTATAGTATATAGTATGTGCAATCGATCGATGCTATCAGCAATTTTTTATCTCCATTATTTATATGAGTTCTTGACTCCCCGCTTCCGGCTCCGCTTCCGAGGTAGATTTTTAAATTTCCGATAACTTGGAAAATATCCTCCAGATCCAATTTTGTTCTCAATATTTGTAATCTACATGAATGAAACTATATAAGTTCATGCCAAACTCAAAATAATTGGGATCAAAAAATTTAATTATTTTTATCAAGTCTCACTCTTTACTTTGAACTCAGGATTTTGCCTATTCTGAGATTCTTCTCTATAGAATCTGTAATTCTAGACCAATCGCCTCTAAATTTGGAACATTTATAGTATATAGTATGTGCAATCGATCGATGCTATCAGCAATTTTTTATCTCCATTATTTATATGAGTTCTTGACTCCCCGCTTCCGGCTCCGCTTCCGAGGTAGATTTTTAAATTTCCGATAACTTGGAAAATATCCTCCAGATCCAATTTTGTTCTCAATATTTGTAATCTACATGAATGAAACTATATAAGTTCATGCCAAACTCAAAATAATTGGGATCAAAAAATTTAATTATTTTTATCAAGTCTCACTCTTTACTTTGAACTCAGGATTTTGCCTATTCTGAGATTCTTCTCTATAGAATCTGTAATTCTAGACCAATCGCCTCTAAATTTGGAACATTTATAGTATATAGTATGTGCAATCGATCGATGCTATCAGCAATTTTTTATCTCCATTATTTATATGAGTTCTTGACTCCCCGCTTCCGGCTCCGCTTCCGAGGTAGATTTTTAAATTTCCGATATCTTGGAAAATATCCTCCAGATCCAATTTTGTTCTCAATATTTGTAATCTACATGAATGAAACTATATAATTTCATGCCAAACTCAAAATAATTGGGATCAAAAAATTTAATTATTTTTATCAAGTCTCACTCTTTACTTTGAACTCAGGATTTTGCCTATTCTGAGATTCTTCTCTATAGAATCTGTAATTCTAGACCAATCGCCTCTAAATTTGGAACATTTATAGTATATAGTATGTGCAATCGATCGATGCTATCAGCAATTTTTTATCTCCATTATTTATATGAGTTCTTGACTCCCCGCTTCCGGCTCCGCTTCCGAGGTAGATTTTTAAATTTCCGATAACTTGGAAAATATCCTCCAGATCCAATTTTGTTCTCAATATTTGTAATCTACATGAATGAAACTATATAAGTTCATGCCAAACTCAAAATAATTGGGATCAAAAAATTTAATTATTTTTATCAAGTCTCACTCTTTACTTTGAACTCAGGATTTTGCCTATTCTGAGATTCTTCTCTATAGAATCTGTAATTCTAGACCAATCGCCTCTAAATTTGGAACATTTATAGTATATAGTATGTGCAATCGATCGATGCTATCAGCAATTTTTTATCTCCATTATTTATATGAGTTCTTGACTCCCCGCTTCCGGCTCCGCTTCCGAGGTAGATTTTTAAATTTCCGATATCTTGGAAAATATCCTCCAGATCCAATTTTGTTCTCAATATTTGTAATCTACATGAATGAAACTATATAATTTCATGCCAAACTCAAAATAATTGGGATCAAAAAATTTAATTATTTTTATCAAGTCTCACTCTTTACTTTGAACTCAGGATTTTGCCTATTCTGAGATTCTTCTCTATAGAATCTGTAATTCTAGACCAATCGCCTCTAAATTTGGAACATTTACAGTATATAGTATGTGCAATCGATCGATGCTAGCAGCAATTTTTTATCTCCATTATTCATATGAGTTTTTGACTCCCCGCTTCCGGCTCCGCTTCCGAGGTAGATTTTTAAATTTCCGATATCTTGGAAAATATCCTCCAGATCCAATTTTGTTCTCAATATTTGTAATCTACATGAATGAAACTATATAATTTCATGCCAAACTCAAAATAATTGGGATCAAAAAATTTAATTATTTTTATCAAGTCTCACTCTTTACTTTGATCTCAGGATTTTGCCTATTCTGAGATTCTTCTCTATAGAATCTGTAATTCTAGACCAATCGCCTCGAAATTTAAAACATTTATAGTATATAGTATGTGCAATCGATCGATGCTATCAGCAATTTTTTATCTCCATTATTTATATGAGTTTTTGACTCCCCGCTTCCGGCTCCGCTTCCGAGGTAGATTTTTAAATTTCCGATATCTTGGAAAATATCCTCCAGATCCAATTTTGTTCTCAATATTTGTAATCTACATGAATGAAACTATATAATTTCATGCCAAACTCAAAATAATTGGGATCAAAAAATTTAATTATTTTTATCAAGTCTCACTCTTTACTTTGAACTCAGGATTTTGCCTATTCTGAGATTCTTCTCTATAGAATCTGTAATTCTAGACCAATCGCCTCTAAATTTGGAACATTTACAGTATATAGTATGTGCAATCGATCGATGCTAGCAGCAATTTTTTATCTCCATTATTCATATGAGTTTTTGACTCCCCGCTTCCGGCTCCGCTTCCGAGGTAGATTTTTAAATTTCCGATATCTTGGAAAATATCCTCCAGATCCAATTTTGTTCTCAATATTTGTAATCTACATGAATGAAACTATATAATTTCATGCCAAACTCAAAATAATTGGGATCAAAAAATTTAATTATTTTTATCAAGTCTCACTCTTTACTTTGAACTCAGGATTTTGCCTATTCTGAGATTCTTCTCTATAGAATCTGTAATTCTAGACCAATCGCCTCTAAATTTGGAACATTTACAGTATATAGTATGTGCAATCGATCGATGCTAGCAGCAATTTTTTATCTCCATTATTCATATGAGTTTTTGACTCCCCGCTTCCGGCTCCGCTTCCGAGGTAGATTTTTAAATTTCCGATATCTTGGAAAATATCCTCCAGATCCAATTTTGTTCTCAATATTTGTAATCTACATGAATGAAACTATATAATTTCATGCCAAACTCAAAATAATTGGGATCAAAAAATTTAATTATTTTTATCAAGTCTCACTCTTTACTTTGATCTCAGGATTTTGCCTATTCTGAGATTCTTCTCTATAGAATCTGTAATTCTAGACCAATCGCCTCGAAATTTAAAACATTTATAGTATATAGTATGTGCAATCGATCGATGCTATCAGCAATTTTTTATCTCCATTATTTATATGAGTTTTTGACTCCCCGCTTCCGGCTCCGCTTCCGAGGTAGATTTTTAAATTTCCGATATCTTGGAAAATATCCTCCAGATCCAATTTTGTTCTCAATATTTGTAATCTACATGAATGAAACTATATAATTTCATGCCAAACTCAAAATAATTGGGATCAAAAAATTTAATTATTTTTATCAAGTCTCACTCTTTACTTTGATCTCAGGATTTTGCCTATTCTGAGATTCTTCTCTATAGAATCTGTAATTCTAGACCAATCGCCTCGAAATTTAAAACATTTATAGTATATAGTATGTGCAATCGATCGATGCTATCAGCAATTTTTTATCTCCATTATTTATATGAGTTTTTGACTCCCCGCTTCCGGCTCCGCTTCCGAGGTAGATTTTTAAATTTCCGATATCTTGGAAAATATCCTCCAGATCCAATTTTGTTCTCAATATTTGTAATCTACATGAATGAAACTATATAATTTCATGCCAAACTCAAAATAATTGGGATCAAAAAATTTAATTATTTTTATCAAGTCTCACTCTTTACTTTGAACTCAGGATTTTGCCTATTCTGAGATTCTTCTCTATAGAATCTGTAATTCTAGACCAATCGCCTCTAAATTTGGAACATTTACAGTATATAGTATGTGCAATCGATCGATGCTAGCAGCAATTTTTTATCTCCATTATTCATATGAGTTTTTGACTCCCCGCTTCCGGCTCCGCTTCCGAGGTAGATTTTTAAATTTCCGATATCTTGGAAAATATCTTCCAGATCCAATTTTGTTCTCAATATTTGTAATCTACATGAATGAAACTATATAAGTTCATGCCAAACTTAAAATAATTGGGATCAAAAAATTTAATTATTTTTATCAAGTCTCACTCTTCACTTTGAACTCAGGATTTTGCCTATTCTGAGATTCTTCTCTATAGAATCTGTAATTCTAGACCAATCGCCTCTAAATTTGGAACATTTATAGTATATAGTATGTGCAATCGATCGATGCTATCAGCAATTTTTTATCTCCATTATTTATATGAGTTCTTGACTCCCCGCTTCCGGCTCCGCTTCCGAGGTAGATTTTTAAATTTCCGATATCTTGGAAAATATCCTCCAGATCCAATTTTGTTCTCAATATTTGTAATCTACATGAATGAAACTATATAATTTCATGCCAAACTCAAAATAATTGGGATCAAAAAATTTAATTATTTTTATCAAGTCTCACTCTTCACTTTGAACTCAGGATTTTGCCTATTCTGAGATTCTTCTCTATAGAATCTGTAATTCTAGACCAATCGCCTTGAAATTTAAAATATTTATAGTATATAGTATGTGCAATCGATCGATGCTATCAGCAATTTTTTATCTCCATTATTTATATGAGTTCTTGACTCCCCGCTTCCGGCTCCGCTTCCGAGGTAGATTTTTAAATTTCCGATATCTTGGAAAATATCCTCCAGATCCAATTTTGTTCTCAATATTTGTAATCTACATGAATGAAACTATATAATTTCATGCCAAACTCAAAATAATTGGGATCAAAAAATTTAATTATTTTTATCAAGTCTCACTCTTTACTTTGAACTCAGGATTCTGCCTATTCTGAGATTCTTCTCTATAGAATCTGTAATTCTAGACCAATCGCCTCGAAATTTAAAACATTTATAGTATATAGTATGTGCAATCGATCGATGCTATCAGCAATTTTTTATCTCCATTATTTATATGAGTTTTTGACTCCCCGCTTCCGGCTCCGCTTCCGAGGTAGATTTTTAAATTTCCGATATCTTGGAAAATATCCTCCAGATCCAATTTTGTTCTCAATATTTGTAATCTACATGAATGAAACTATATAATTTCATGCCAAACTCAAAATAATTGGGATCAAAAAATTCAATTATTTTTATCAAGTCTCACTCTTTACTTTGAACTCAGGATTTTGCCTATTCTGAGATTCTTCTCTATAGAATCTGTAATTCTAGACCAATCGCCTCGAAATTTAAAACATTTATAGTATATAGTATGTGCAATCGATCGATGCTATCAGCAATTTCTTATCTCCATTATTTATATGAGTTTTTGACTCCCCGCTTCCGGCTCCGCTTCCGAGGTAGATTTCTAAATTTCCGATATCTTGGAAAATATCCTCCAGATCCAATTTTGTTCTCAATATTTGTAATCTACATGAATGAAACTATATAATTTCATGCCAAACTCAAAATAATTGGGATCAAAAAATTTAATTATTTTTATCAAGTCTCACTCTTTACTTTGATCTCAGGATTTTGCCTATTCTGAGATTCTTCTCTATAGAATCTGTAATTCTAGACCAATCGCCTCGAAATTTAAAACATTTATAGTATATAGTATGTGCAATCGATCGATGCTATCAGCAATTTTTTATCTCCATTATTTATATGAGTTTTTGACTCCCCGCTTCCGGCTCCGCTTCCGAGGTAGATTTTTAAATTTCCGATATCTTGGAAAATATCCTCCAGATCCAATTTTGTTCTCAATATTTGTAATCTACATGAATGAAACTATATAATTTCATGCCAAACTCAAAATAATTGGGATCAAAAAATTTAATTATTTTTATCAAGTCTCACTCTTTACTTTGAACTCAGGATTTTGCCTATTCTGAGATTCTTCTCTATAGAATCTGTAATTCTAGACCAATCGCCTCGAAATTTAAAACATTTATAGTATATAGTATGTGCAATCGATCGATGCTATCAGCAATTTCTTATCTCCATTATTTATATGAGTTTTTGACTCCCCGCTTCCGGCTCCGCTTCCGAGGTAGATTTCTAAATTTCCGATATCTTGGAAAATATCCTCCAGATCCAATTTTGTTCTCAATATTTGTAATCTACATGAATGAAACTATATAATTTCATGCCAAACTCAAAATAATTGGGATCAAAAAATTTAATTATTTTTATCAAGTCTCACTCTTTACTTTGATCTCAGGATTTTGCCTATTCTGAGATTCTTCTCTATAGAATCTGTAATTCTAGACCAATCGCCTCTTAATTTGGAACATTTATAGTATATAGTATGTGCAATCGATCGATGCTATCAGCAATTTTTTATCTCCATTATTTATATGAGTTCTTGACTCCCCGCTTCCGGCTCCGCTTCCGAGGTAGATTTTTAAATTTCCGATATCTTGGAAAATATCCTCCAGATCCAATTTTGTTCTCAATATTTGTAATCTACATGAATGAAACTATATAATTTCATGCCAAACTCAAAATAATTGGGATCAAAAAATTTAATTATTTTTATCAAGTCTCACTCTTTACTTTGATCTCAGGATTTTGCCTATTCTGAGATTCTTCTCTATAGAATCTGTAATTCTAGACCAATCGCCTCGAAATTTAAAACATTTATAGTATATAGTATGTGCAATCGATCGATGCTATCAGCAATTTTTTATCTCCATTATTTATATGAGTTTTTGACTCCCCGCTTCCGGCTCCGCTTCCGAGGTAGATTTTTAAATTTCTGATATCTTGGAAAATATCCTCCAGATCCAATTTTGTTCTCAATATTTGTAATCTACATGAATGAAACTATATAATTTCATGCCAAACTCAAAATAATTGGGATCAAAAAATTTAATTATTTTTATCAAGTCTCACTCTTTACTTTGAACTCAGGATTCTGCCTATTCTGAGATTCTTCTCTATAGAATCTGTAATTCTAGACCAATCGCCTCGAAATTTAAAACATTTATAGTATATAGTATGTGCAATCGATCGATGCTATCAGCAATTTTTTATCTCCATTATTTATATGAGTTCTTGACTCCCCGCTTCCGGCTCCGCTTCCGAGGTAGATTTTTAAATTTCCGATATCTTGGAAAATATCCTCCAGATCCAATTTTGTTCTCAATATTTGTAATCTACATGAATGAAACTATATAATTTCATGCCAAACCCAAAATAATTGGGATCAAAAAATTTAATTATTTTTATCAAGTCTCACTCTTTGCTTTGAACTCAGGATTTTGCCTATTCTGAGATTCTTCTCTATAGAATCTGTAATTCTAGACCAATCGCCTTGAAATTTGGAACATTTATAGTATATAGTATGTGCAATCGATCGATGCTATCAGCAATTTTTTATCTCCATTATTTATATGAGTTTTTGACTCCCCGCTTCCGGCTCCGCTTCCAAGGTAGATTTTTAAATTTCCGATATCTTGGAAAATATCCTCCAGATCCAATTTTGTTATTAGGATTTGTAATCTACATGAATGGAACTATATAATTCTATACCAAACTCAAAATAATTGAGATCAAAAAAATTATTTTTTTTTATCATGGCTCACTCTTCGATTTGAATTCAGGATTTTGCCTATTCTGAGATTTTTCTCTATAGAATCTGTAATTGTAATCTGTAGAAGTTTCTAGAATACTCTAGATTATTTTAGAATATTCCAGAATACTCTAGAATGTTCTACGATGCTATAAAATGTTTTAAGACATTCCAGAACATTGTACAAGGTTTCAGAAAACTTCTAGAACGTTGTGGATGTCCTTAGAATATTTCAGAACACTTTAGAACATTCCAGAATGCTCTAGACTGTTTAAGAACTCCTTAAAAAATTGAAAAATGCTTCAAAACGGCTCAGAACATGCCGGAATATTACAGAATGTCTCTAGAATATGTCAAAGCCCGATAAAATATTCCAGAATGTCCTAGAGTGTTTGAGAACAGTCAAGAATGTTATGAAATGTTCCAGAATACTCTAGAATATTCCAGAATGTTGGGAAATATTTCAAAAATCTCCGAAACATTCTAGGATTTTGTGGAATGGTTTACAACATTCTAGGACGTCCTTAGATTATTCCATAGCACTTTGGAACGTTCCAGAATAGTCTAGAGTGTCTTAGAACTTTCCAGAACGTCGAAAAATGCTCCAAATTATTCTAGAACATTCCAGAATATTCCAGAATGTTTTAAATTGTTCCATAAAATTCCAAAATTGGCTAGAATATTTTAAAACACTGTTCCAAAATGTTTCAGACCGTTTCACAAAATTCCAATCTTGACAATTTTGTCATTTTGTCAATTTTCTATATTTCAAAACATTCCAGAACGTTTTACAAGGTTTCAGAAGCCTTCAGAAGCTTTCGAAACATTCAAGAAAGTTGTGGAATGTCTTTAAAATATTTCAGAGCACTCTAGAACGTTCAAGAATGCCCTAGAGTGTCTTAGAACTCTCCAAAACGTTCCAGACCGTTCCGCAAAATCCCAAAATTTCTCACAACGTTGTAGAATAATTTTATGTTGAAAAAATCTTGACAAATTTGTTCCAAAATGTTTTTTAAAACATTTAGGATTTTGCTGAATGTCTGAAAACATTTTAGAATGTCCCTATTATATTTCAGAATGTATTAGAACATTTCAAACTCTTCTAGAATGCTCTAGACAGCTCCAAAATAACTTTTCATCAAGTCATGTTTTATTTTCCATTTTATGTTGTTTTTTATAACAATAAAGCTTTAAAATAACATTATTTTATGTTGCTCACAATTTGGTGAAAAGTTTTAGTTTGACATAACCTCAAATATTTCAAAATGTCTTGCATCTCATTTTGGAAGTATTTTTTACGTCAAATATTATATTATATGTATATTTAGCTTTTTTATTCTATTTTATATTTAGAGTGTTGTAATAAAACTGCAACAAAGTTTCAAAAACACAAGATTATTTTATATTGCCTACAATTTGGTCAAAAAGTTTAAGCTTGATATATTGTATCTGACAGAAAGCGTTTTATAAACAGTTGGCAACAGTGTTCACGTCTGGTTGTTTCAAAAATATTAAAATGTGGCAAAATATCTTACTTTATTAATATTTGTTCTATTTGTCATGAATAATCAAACAATTTTACATTTATCAGCTTCCAAGAAACGTACGGAACAAGTTTGTAAGAATAATTGGAAGATTTACTACCTAACATAACCTGAAATTATTATAAATGTATATATTAATTATTTTAGGAACTCAAATAAAATATTGCCGAGCCAAAGTGAAAATAAAAGCCTAAATAAACATTACAAAACGTAACAACATACAAAACATATGCTCAGCAGATATCCACAACTGACAGCCAGCATTTCATAAACAGTTGGCAACAGTGTTCACGTCTGGTCATTTCAAACAAATAAGTTACAAAATGTTGTAAAATATATTACTTCATCAATATTTGTTCATTTGCCATAAATAATCGAACAATTTTACATTTATTAGCTCCCCAGATACGAACAGGACAATTTTGAAAGATTAATTGAAATATTTACTACTTAACATAACCTAAAATTATTATAATTCTATGTGTCAGTCATTTTAGGAGCTTAAATCAAATATTCCTGGATATTTTTGAGCCAAAGTGAAAGTAAAACATATTAAAAAACGTAACAACATACAAAGCATATGCTCAGCAGATATCCACAACTGACAGCCAGCATTTTATAAACAGTTGGCAACAGTGGTTGTTTCAAATAAATAGGCTGTCAAATGTCGTGAAATGTTTAATTTTATTAATATTTGCTTAATTTGACGCTTATTATGACTCAAAATACAAACGGTACAAGTTTTAAAGTTTAATTTGAATATTCATAACCTAAAATTACTGGAAAACAGAAAAAAATAAATACTTTATATAAACTGTTTTAAAACTTTATTATCAAACGAAAAATAGCACAAACAATATAAAATTTTAGGTTGCTTCATCAATTGGCCGATTTTCCATGTGAATTTTAATATGATCCAACCTTTCATTTTCTGTTGCGAATGATTCATTGCAAACTCCACAAACATAAGGATTTTTATTAGTGTGTACATTTTTATGCGCCTTCAAGTTATTCAAACGTCGAAACGTTTTTTGACAAACGTCACAAGTAAATGGTTTTTCATCAGTGTGTACAAGTTTATGCTGCTTTAAAGTTGACAACTGTCTAAACGCTTCATTACAAACTTCACACACATAAGGTTTTTCGCCTGTGTGAATCAAGCGGTGCTGTTTCAAATGACCCAACCTCATAAACGATTTATGGCAATGTTCACACGTATATGATTTTTCGCCGGTGTGTGTTAAACGGTGTCGATTAATAGCGCTGGAGTGTCTGAACGATTGGTTGCAAATTTCACACTTGAATGGTTTTTCACCAGTGTGTATGTATTTATGTATTTTTAAACTTTGTAATGTTACGAAAGATTTGTTGCAAACTTCACAAATAAAAGGTGTTTCACCAGTGTGTACAAGTTTATGCTGCTTTAAAGTTATCCAATATCTGAATGATTCGTTACAAACTTCACACACGTGTGGTTTTTCGCCTGTGTGAATCAAACGGTGCTGATTTAATTGAGCCAATCGCCGGAAAGATTTATCGCAAGTTTCGCAAGTGAATGGCTTTTCGCCGGTGTGTATTAAACGGTGGCGGTTCATTTCGCTTGCATGCTTGAATTGTTTATTGCAAATGTCACAAATAAATGATTTTTTACCCATATGTGATAATTGATGAATTGATAAATGTTGCGATGTTTCGAAAGATTTCTTGCAAACTTCACATGTAAATTTTTCATCTTTACTATTATTTTCATGATCAATTGACGGTAATATAAAATTGCTTGGTTTGTATGTGTCATCAGGCAATACAATTTCTTCGATTGTTTCTTCTTTAACAAATAAATTTTCATTGTTGGCAACTTCTACAAACTCAATTTGTGGCTCTACCGTGTTTTTATTATAATTATGTTCATCAAATATCTCTTGTTTATCCATTAAATCAGATTTTATAACAACAGATAAATATTTATACGAACTGTCAGTTGTGGTTATTTGTTGAGCATATTTTTCAAATATTGTCACATTTTGTACGCATTTCTGTTTAAACTCATAACTTTTATTTAAATTATTAGCACATTTAGCACAAATATATTTCGGAATATTTGATTTCAGCTCCTAAAATAATTAAAACATTAAAAAAATATTTTTAGGTTAGCTGTCAAACTTACAAGTTCAGGAGCAAAATATTTCAATTTATCCTCAAAACTAATTCCAGTCGTTTCATAGGACTTAATAAGTGTAACACTGTTTGAATATTCATGACAAATCAAACAAATATCAATGAAATAACACATTTCACAATCCCAAACGGAATTACTTGTGAACAATGTTCACAACTACATAAAAACAAAAATTTATTGCAATTTTGTTCATAGCTCACAGATTTATGAATAAATCCACACGGTATTGTAATATTAGCCACTAAATTAAATATAAATCAAATAAAATTAATATTATTCAAAGTTTGACAAACAATGTTGTCAACAGCTTATAAAATGTGACATTAAAATTGTACAGTCAATGGAATAAAACTACTAACAAATTGCAATCAATGTTATTTTATTCAAATAATTCAATTGCTATAGCTAACAATGTAGCCAACTGTTTCCGAAACGTATAAATGTCAAATTAAAATAATTCCAATTTTCGTCGTAATATTATTCATTCCCAGAAAATAAGTTCAATTAAAGCCACAAGTCCGCCATTTTGTGTTCGAAATATTTGCCATTCGTATTTTGGGACCTAATAAGTGTAAATTGTTTGAATATTCATGACAAATTAAACAATTAATAAATTTGACAGCCCATTTGAGATTTGACAGATGGACACTGTTGCCAACTGCTTATAAAATGGTGTCTGTCAGTTCTGGATATCTGTTGAGCATATGTTTTGTATGTTTTATAAATATTTTACTCAAAACTACTATATTATATATTATAATATATTATAAAACTTTCTGGAGTGTTCCAGAACATTTTAGAACCTTCTGAAGCAAAATCATCAAGATTTTCTCAACATAAAATTATTCTGGAACTGTCTAGACCGTTCTGGAAGGTTTTGGAATGCTCTAAGACATTCTGAAATATTATAGGAGTATTCTAGAACTTTTTCAGACATTCAGCAACATTCTGAATGTTCTAAAAAAACTCCTCCAAAGCTCTACAACATTTTAGAAAATTTTGAAACAAAATAATCCTATTTTAAGATGTTCTGAAAGATTTTAAAATATTCTAGCTAATTTTGGAATATTGTGGAACGTTCTGGAATATTTTGTAGTATGTTTCGACGTTTTGGAGAGTTCTAAAACACTCTACAGCATTCTGGAATGTTTCAGAGTGCTCTGCAATGTTGTGAACATAAGTTTTCTGAAACCTTGTAGAACGTTCTGGAATGTTTTGCAACATTAAAAATGACAAAATTGTCAAGATTTTCTCAACATAAAATTATTCCAGTAAATTTTGGAGTTTTATGGAACAATATAAAATATTCTGAAGTATTCCGGCAAGTTCTAAAAAATTTTGAGGCATTTTTGGACGTTTTGGCGAGTTGTCAAACATTCAAGAGCATTCTGGAACGTTCTAGAGTGCTCTAAATACATCCCGAAATGTTCAGAAACCTTTTGAAGCTTTTTGAAACATTGTATGATGTTCTAAAACATTTAATAACATTCTCGCCATATTTTGGCACGTTCTAAAATATTTCACAACATTCTAGAATATTCTGGAGCATTCTGAAACATTTTGTAACGTTCTTGAGTGTTGTCAAACATTCTAGAGCATTCTGGAATGTTCAAGAATGCTCTGGAATATTCTAAGAACATCCTGAAATGTTCCGGAACCTTTTGAAGCTTTTTGAAATATTGTATGATGTTCTAAAGCATTTAATAACATTCTCGCGATAGTTTGGCATGTTCCCAAATATTTAACAACATTCTTGAATATTCAGGAGCATTCTGGAACATTTTATAACGTTCTTGAGTGTTTTCAAACATTCTAGAGCATTCTGGAACATTTTATAGTGTTTTGAAATATAGGAACATTCTAGAATGTTTAGTGTTGCCCTCAACTATAACTTAAATTGAAATTAAATGACATTTCGGAGTATTTGAGGTTAGGTCAAGTTATAATTTTTCAACAAATTGTGTGCAATATAAAATAATGTCTATTTGAAACTCAATTGCAGTTTAATTCAAACATTTCTGGAACAAAATCAAATTTAATATTTGACGTTTGGAATTATTTAAAATGGAGTCGGCGATCTTCAGGCTATAATGTCTATGGTTTACGTGTGTTACAAAAAGATGTGCTAAAATGTCTAGTTTCACTGAAATTTGTGTGATTTGCCTCAAACATTCATACAATCTTACAATAATTAACTCTGAAGATTCAAATGGAACTAGTTTTGAAGATAAACTGAAATATTTTTTACCTGAACTTGTAAGTTTGACAGTTAACCTAAAAATATTATAACTGTTTGTATTAATTATTTCAGGAGCTTAATTCAAATATTCTGAAACATATTTGTGCCAAATGTAAAGGAAATTTAAATAAAAGTTATGAGTTTAAACAAAAGTGCTTAAAAAATATAACATCTTACGAAAAATATGCTCAACAAATAACCACAACTGACAGTTCTCATAAATATTTATCTGTTGATTTTATGGATAAACAAGTGATATCGGAGGAGCATAATTATCATAAAATATCAGTAGATATTGTTAAAAATGAAGAGATATTTATTAAGGACGAAATAAATGATGAGTTGTGTGAATCTGAAGAAAAAAATGTTGAATTAGACAACACGTACATCAAAATTGAAAATATTGTTATAGATAATGTACAAATTCCAATTGGGAACGAAGATAATGCAACTCAAAATGAATGTGATAGAAAGTTGCATAAATGTAAGAAGTGCAACAAATCATTCAAATTTATGAGTGGTTTGAGAAAACACAAAAAAAATCATAATAAAACAAAATATGTTTGTGATTTTTGCAATGAATCATGTAAGCACCCGACAGATTTAAGGGATCATAAACGTAGACACACTGGTGAAAAACCATTCCCATGTGAGGTCTGCAATAAAGCATTCTATACTCGGGGCAATTTAAAATCACATATGATAATGCACACTGATGGAAAATCATTTACGTGTGAAATTTGCAATAAATCATTTAGACATCCGCAAAGTTTGAAGCAGCATAAACTTATACACACTGGTGAGAAGCCACATACTTGTAAATTTTGCAATAAATCATTCAGGCTGTCAACAAATTTAACATTTCATCAACAGAAACATACTGGTAAAAAACCATTTGGTTGTGAAGTTTGCAACAGATCTTTCAACGCCAAACAACACTTACGACGACATATTATGAACTCTCATTTTAATAATAAATTTGAATTTGTAGCATAAGTTTAACCTAGCTAATTAATTAATGTTTGTATTTAGAAGGAATTAAAGAATTACAGGAACAATTCAATAATGTGTTCGTCTTTTCATTCATAGTATTTGACAGACAGCATTTTATAAACAGTTGGCAACATTGTTCACGTTAAAATTATCATTAATTATTTCAGGAGCTCAAAAATATTCCGAAATCTATTTGAATCAAATGTAGAAATGATTTGAGCTATGTATTTGAACAAAAATGCGTACAGAAAATAACAGCATACAAAAAATATGCTCAACAGATAACCACAAAACTTTTCACTAAATTCGACCAAATTGTGGACAATAAAAAATAATTATTGCAGTTCTATTACAACTTCTTGTTATGAAATTATAATTTTAATATAGTGTTGACATTGAAAATATTTTCAAATTAAAATAAAATGACTCTGAGTGTTTGAGGTTATGTCAAAAAACGTTACACCAAATCGTGGGCAGTATAAAATAATGTCTTCTTGAAACTTTATTGCAATTTTATTATGACCTCTTGTACTAAAATTGATAGAAAAAGGGTTGAATATGATCAATTATAATTATAATATGATATTTGATGTTGAAAATACTTCCAGAATAAAATAAAATGACTCTTTGAGTATTTGAGGTTATGTCAAAAAAACGTTACACCAAATCGTGGGCAGTATGTAATAATATGTTTTTAAAACTTTATTGCTGTTTGATTACAACTTCTTCTTATAAAATTCGAAAAAAAAAGGGTACAATATAATTAATTTTAACAATAATATAATATTTAACGTTAAAAATACTTTCGAATGAAAATAAAATGACACTTTGAGTTATTTGAGGTTATGTCAAAAAAACGTTACACCAAATCGTGGGCAGTATGTAATAATATATTTTTGAACCTTTATTGCAGTTTTATTATGAATTCTTGTTATAAAATTGAGAAAAAGGATCAAATATAATTGTAATATAATATTGGACGTTCAAAATATTTCTAAATTGAAACGAACTGACGTTTTGAAATATTTGAGGTTATGTCAACTTAAAAATTTTCATTAAATTGTGAGCAATATAAACTTTAGTTAATTTTAAAATTTTGTTGAATGTTGTGAAACATTTTGGAGCATCTTTTGACGTTTTAGAGAGTTCTACAACACTCTACAGCATTCTGGAACGTTCTAGAATGCTCTGGAATATTCTAAGGACATCCTGGAATGTTCTAAAATATTCTAGGAACATTCTACAATGTTGTTAAGCATTCCAAAACATCCCAGAATTTTTAAAAACGATCTGAAATAATTTCAAAAATTCTAGCGACATTTTAGATTGTCTTAAAACATTTCATGGCATTCTAGAATGTTCCACAATGTTTTGTAGCATTTTAAAGTGTTCTAAGCCTTTCTAGAACATTTTAGAATGTTACAAAATATTTTAGTTAATTTTAGAATGTTATAAAATATTCTGAAATATTCTGGAACTTTTTATAGACGTTTTGGAGAGTTCTTAAACACTCTAGAGCATTTTGAAACGTTTTAGAGTGCTCTAGCATATTTTAAGGGCATTCCACAACATTCTAGAATATCTTACGATATTCCAAAATGTCTTTAGAATATTCTAGAAGGCTCTGGAGTATTCTACGGACATTCTGGAATGTTTCGGAACCTTCTAAAGTTTTCTGAAGTCTCCTATGACGTTCAGGAATGTTTTAAAACATTTTATAGCATTCTAGAACATTCTAGAGTATTTTGGAATATTTCGAAGCATCCTAAAATGTTTCAGAACGTTCTGGAGTTTGTTGAAACATTGTATAACATTCTAAAATATTCTAGGGACATTCTAAAATGTTGTAAAGCATTGAAAACATTTCTGAATATTTTATAACGTTCTAGAATGCTCTTATAGACTATTTCAAAAATTCTAGCGCCATTTTCAATTGTCTCAAAACATTTAATAGCATTCTAGAATGTTCCATGAAGTTTTGTATTATATTGGAACATTTTATTGCATTTTAAAGTGTTCTAAGCCTTTCTAGAACATTCTAGAGTGTTTAAAAATATTCTAGTTGGTTTTGGAATGTTATAAAACATTCTAAAATATTATGGAACTTTTTTTAGACGTTTTAGAGAGTTCTTAAACACTCTAGAGCATTTTGAAACGTTCCAGAGTACTTTGGAATATTTTAAGGACATTCTAGAATGTTTCGGAACATTCTAAAGTTTTGTATGACGTTCTGGAATGTTCTAAAACATTTTATAGCATTCTAGAGTATTTTGGAATATTCCACGGTATCCTAGAATGTTTCAGAATGTTCTGAAGTATATTGAAATATTGTATAATATTGTAGGGACATTCTAAAATGTTGTAAAGCATTGGAAATGTTCCGGAATATTTTATAACGTTCTAGAATATTCTTATCAAGTATTTAAAAAATTCCAGCGTTATTTTAAATTGTCCTAAAACATTTCGCAGCATCCTAGAATGTTGCACAATCTTCTGTATTATATTTTAAACTTTCTGGAATGTTCTGGAGTGTTTCAAAATACTCAGGAACGTTCTGGAACATTTTTTGACGTTTTGGAGGGTTCTAAAACACTGTATAGCATTGTGGAATGTTGTGAAACATTTTAAAACATCCTAGAACTTTTCGGAAGATTCCGGAACACTCCAATTATTATTATTATTATTAGGATGCGTTTTTAATTTGCTGATGTCTCATCTGTTTTGTATTGTCTATGGGTTTGCAGTGAAAAATGTATGTAATTCAATTTTTTATCTGAAAATTGGTGTTACGTAAAAAAATTCGTATCTCGGGAACGGGGCAGGATATTTTCATTCTGTAAAATGTATTTTATTAAGGACAGTTCATTCTTTGATAACAAATTTAGTATTTTTGGTAAAATGTAACAATAAACTAAATATGAAGTCTTAAAGTTTTGTTTAATTTATTGTTATTATTTGGGCCTTTTATCAATCCTATTATTAATTAAAATGCTTTGTTAAGTTGAGCAAAGCTTAATAAATTAATTTATTGCATTTGAATACGTGAAGGTCACAGCTGTCACTTTTTGTTTGTGTAATTCTTTCCGCTGAAATAAATAACCAAGCGCAGACAGTTGGCAACACTAGGCAAGCTGCAAATAGGTTGTCGGTCATCAAATACGTTATAACAACGAGTATTTGTTAGATCTGCCTTAAATTTTCAAACATAATTGTGTTTACAAGCTTCAAAATACAAACGGAACAAGTTTTGAAGATAAACTGCAACATGTGCGTAAACGTCAAACTAACCTAACCTACAATTCGTATTTTTTTATTATTTTAGGAGTGGATCATCCCAAAATGAAATAGAATTTGTAGATGTGGGTAATATGGAAGAAACTATTATTAAGGAAGAAACTAATGATTTGGTGTTGAATGAGGAATTGGGATCATTGCTGAAAGAGATAAAGGAGGAAAAAAATGAAGTGGAAGAAAATGCGGTAATGTCGACTGAAAGTGAACCGTTTTCAAAACAATATAAATGTGATGTTTGTGATAAGTCATTCGAGCGGTTGCCCATTTTAAGGCAGCATCGTTTGGTACATGTCCGAGCAAAAAAATTTACGTGCGAAATTTGCAACGAATCATTTCTACGCGCTTATGGTTTGAAGTTGCATAAACTTGTGCACACCGGAGAAAAACCATTCACGTGTGAATTTTGCAACCAATCATTCAAACAATCACGTTACTTAAAACAACACCGTTTAACGCACACAGGTGAAAAACCATACACTTGCGAAGTTTGCAACCAAACATTCAGACAAAGGACCCATTTAAAAAAACACTCTTTATTGCATTCTGATGAAAAACCATACACTTGTGAAATCTGCGATCAGTCATTCAGACAGCTAACTTATCTAAAAGAACACTTTGTTTCGCATACTATGGGAAATAGACCTTTTAAGTGTGAAGTTTGCAACAAGACATTCCGACAAATGCAAAGCTTGAAGTATCATAATTATATACACACTGGTGAACTGCCATTTTCTTGCCATATTTGCAAGAAATCATTCCGGCATCCGAACTATTTAAAACAGCATAAACTTCTACACGCTAACAAGAACACCAGACCATATTCCTGTGAAATTTGCAACTTGGCTTTCAAGAAGGAAATCGGTTTGACAGCTCATAAATATTCACACCATTCACACGTTGAGGAAGAGATAATTACGCCTGATTTATAATAATTGGTGCAGAATCTAATTAATTATATTTAATTTTGTAATAGGATTACCCCAATAAAGTTTCAAAACAAAATAATTATTTATTGTCCAATTATTTCAATTTTATAACGAGAAGCAGTCATAAAACTTCAATAAACTTTCAAAAAGATAATTATTTTGTTACCACAATTTGGTCAAAAGAAGTTTAAAACATAGCAAAATAATAATTTAAGTACGTGTGGCAACACTGAAGTTAATTAAACCAAATTAATGACATTTCACTTCGAGCAAGCTTCTAATGTTGGCAACATTGACCATATCATTCCTATTTAGTCCAGTTGACATTTGGGGTGGAAATAAAACAATAGACTGTTATTATTGTATTATATTTATTATTTCAATTAAAAAATATGCTCAACAGATAATCACGAAACTTTTCATCAAATTGTGGGCCATATAAAATAATAATTGCAGTTCTATTACAATTTCTTGTTATGAAATTATAATTTTAATATAGTGTTGACGTTGAAAATACTTTCAAATTAAAATAAAATGACATTTTGAGATATTTGAGGTTATGTCAAAAAAACGTTACACCAAATCGTAAGCAGTATGAAGTAATGTCTTCTTGAAACTTTATTGCAATTTTATTACAATTTCTTGCACTAAAATTTAAAAAAAGGGTTGAATATAATTAATTATAAGTATAATATGATATTTGACGTTGAAAATACTTTCGGATGAAAATAAAATGACACTTTGAGATATTTGAGGTTATGTCAAAAAAACGTTACACCAAATCGTGAGCAGTATGAAGTAATGTCTTTTTGAAACTTTATTGCAGTTTTATTACAACTTCTTGTACTAAAATTGAAAAAAAAGGGTTGAATATAATTAATTATAACTATAATATAATATTTGACGTTGTGAATACTTTCGAATAAAAATAAAATGACACTTTGAGATATTTGAGGTTATGTCAAAAAAACGTTACACCAAATCGTGGGCAGTATGAAATAATGTCTTTTTGAAACTTTATTGCAGTTTTATTAAAACTTCTTGTTATAAAATTGGAAAAAGAGGCTTATATGTAATTGTAATATAATATTTGATGTTCAAAATACTTCTTAATTGAAACGAACTGACGTTTTGAAATATTTGAGGTTATGTAAAGCTAAAACTTTTCACTAAATTGTGGGCAATATAAAGTCTAGTTAATTTTAAAATTTTGTTGAACGTTGTGGAACATTTTGGAGCATCTTTCGACGTTTTAGAGAGTTCTACAGCATTCTGGAACGTTCTAGAATGCTCTGGAGTATTCTAAGGACATCCTGGAATGTTGTAAAATTTTCTAAAACGTTTTGGAGTATATTGAAACATTGTATAACATTCTAAAACATTCTGGAATGTTCTCAAATATTCTAGGGACATTCTGAAGTGTTGTTAGGCATTCCAAAACATTCCAGAATTTTTAAAAACGCACCGAAATATTTTCAAAAATTCAAGCGATATTTTAAATTGTCTTAAAATATTTTATAACATTTTAGAATGTTTCATAACGTTTTGTGGCATTTTAAAGTGTTCTAAGCCTTTCTAGAACATTCTAGAGTGTTTAAAAATATTCTAGTCAATTTTTGAATGTTATAAAACATTTTAAAATATTCTGCAACTTTTTATAGACGTTTTGGAGAGTTTTTAAACACTAGAGCATTCTGAAACGTTCTAGAGTGCTCTAGAATATTTCAAGGACATTCTACAATATTCTAAAATATCTTACGATATTCAAGAATGTCTTCAGAATATTCTAGAGGGCTCTGAAGTATTCTGAGGACATTCTAGAATGTTTCGGAACCCTCTAAAGTTTTCTGAAGTCTCCTATGACGTTCTGGAATGTTTTAAAACATTTTATAGCATTCTAGAACATTCTAGAGTATTTTAGAATATTTCGAAGTATCCTGGAATGTTCCAGAACATTTTAAAATATTCTGGAATGTTCTAAAATATTCTAGGAACATTCTAAAATGTTGTAAAGCATTGGAAACGTTCCGGATTATTTTATAACGTTCTGGAATGTTCTTATAGAGTGTTTCAAAAATTCTAGCGCCATTTTAAATTGTCTCAAAACATTTAATAGCATTCTAGAATGTTCCATTACGTTTTGTATTATATTGGAACATTGTATAGCATTTTAAAGTGTTCTAAGCCCTTCTAGAACATTTTAGAATGTTTTAAAATATTCTAGTTGATTTTGGAATGTTATAAAACATTCTGAAATATTCTGGAACTATTTATAGACGTTTTGAAGAGTTTTTGAACACTCTAGAGCATTTTAAAACGTTCCAGAGTGCTTTGGAATATTTTAAGGACATTCTAGAATGTTTCGGAGCATTCTAAAGTTTTGTATGACGTTCTGGAATGTTCTAGAGTATTTTGGAATATTCCACGGTATCCTAGAATGTTTCAGAACGTTCTGGAGTATATTAAAACATTGCATAATATTCTAAAATATTTTAGGGACATTCTGAAATGTTGTAAAGCATTGGAAACGTTCCGGAATATTTTATAACGTTCTAGAAGTGCTTAAAAAATTCTAGTGATATTTTAAATTGTCTCAAAAAAATTCGCAGCGTCCTAGAATGTTGCACAACGTTCTGTATTATATTTTAAACTTTCTGGAATGTTTCAAAATACTCCAGAACGTTCTGAAACATTGTTTGACGTTTTGGAGTGTTCTAAAACACTGTAGAGCCTTCTGGAATGTTGTGGAACATTGCAAAACATCTTAGAACATTTCGGAACATTCCGGAACACTCTTGAGTGTTCTAAGCCCTTCTAGAACATTCTAGACTGTTTCAAATTATTCTAGTTAATTGAGGAATGTTATAAAACATTCTGAAATATTCCGGAACGTTCTGGAACATATTTCGACGTTCTGGAGAGTTCTAAGACACTGCAGAGCATTCTGGAATGTTGTTAAACATTAAAAAACATTCTAGAACTTTTAGGAACATTCCGGAACACTGTATAACGTTCTGGAGTGTTCTAAGCCATTCTAAAGTGTGTTGAAAGATTGTAGAGACACTCTGGAAAGTTTTAAAACATTTAACGTCATCCTTAAAAGTTCCAGAACATTCTAGAGTGTTCAGTACATGGCATAAATTAATTAAGCTTGATATTTATTTTGGAAAAATGATAATACAAACATTAAAAATACCCTCAAATTGAAATGAAATGACATTTTGAAATATTTGAGGTTATGTCAACTTAAAACTTTTCACTAAATTGTAGGCAATAAAAATAATCATGTCTTTTCCAAACGCAGTTTCATTACAACATTAAAGAAATATAATAAATTAAACCTGTAATACAATATTTGACGCTGAAAATACTTCTAATTTAAAACGGAATGACATTTTAAGATAATTGAGGTTATGTCAAAAAAACTTTTCACTAAATCGTAGGCAATATAAAAATAATTATCTTTTTAGAAGTTTATAGAAGTTTTATTAGTACTTCTTGTTATAAAATTGAAATAATTGGACAATATAAAATAATTATTTTGTTTCGAAACTTTATTGGGGTTATTACAATAATCCTATTACAAAATTAAATATAATTAATTAGATTCTGTCCCAATTATTATAAATCAGGCGTAATTATTTCTTCTTCAACGTGTGAATGGTGTGAATATTTATGAGCTGTCAAACCGATTTCCTTCTTGAAAGCTAAGTTGCAAATTTCACAGAAATATGGTCTGGTATTCTTGTTGGCGTGTAGAAGTTTATGCTGTTTTAAATAGTTCGGATGCCGGAATGATTTCTTGCAAATATGGCAAGAAAATGGCAGTTCACCAGTGTGTATATAATTATGATACTTCAAACTTTGCATTTGTCGGAATGACTTATCACAAACATCACATTTATATTGTTTTGAAAATGGTTCACTTTCAGTCGACATTACCGCATTTTCTTCCACTTAATTTTTTTCCTCCTTTATCTCTTTCAGCAATGATCCCAATTCTTCATTCAACACCAAATCATTTGTTTCTTCCTTAATAATAGTTTCTTCCATATTACCCACATCTACAAACTCTATTTCATTTTGGGATGATCCACTCCTAAAATAATACAAATTACGAATTGTAGGTTAGGTTAATTTGACGTTTACGCACATGTTGCAGTTTATCTTCAAAACTTGTTCCGTTTTGAGGTCCCGGTGCAAAATGCGCCGAATACTGCGGTTGGAAATCGCCAAAGCGAGCGAATGTTTTCTCGCCGAACGACGCGGGGAACGTTCAATCGCGGCTCTCACATTGGCCACGTTTTCAGGTCCTGTTGCTGTCCTGGGACGTCCAGGCGACTTCTTTTTCAATACTGAACCCGTCTGTCTAAAATTTGACACCCACACTTTAATCGTAGCGTGATGTGGAACAGGATCATGACGCCCGAGTCCGAAATGAATTCGAAAAGCACGTTGTGTAGCAATTATCGAACCGTCGCATTCGATAAACCGCTCAATAACAAAAGCACGATGTTCACCAGACCAAGGCATGTTGACTAATGACAAATGGCATAAAACCGGCTTTCTAACGGTTTTTACCCCACTACTCTACCTGCCCCCTCTTCTGAGAAAAAGGGATTTGAAATCGGATAGGTTTTTCTGCCCCACCCTGTACAATGACATTTATGTTACGGGAAGTAGACTTATGAATTGATATTAGCTAGGAGCTCCAATAAAATCCGCTATATTTCTTGAATTATCAGTTTGTTTTTGGATTTCAATAATTTGCGGGTATTATTTAAGCAGCTTTTTCTTCATAGTTTACATACCTATATCTTGCCAGTAAAAACTATTATACAAGAGAGTATGGATGAAAGTATGGAATAGATGAACCATATTGGTAACTAGATAGGCATTTTGAAGCTCGTAAATACAATTATATTTGAAAATTTAATACAAATCTAATAAATATCCGTTGTTATAACGTATTTGATGACCGACAACGTATTTGCAGCTTGCCTAGTGTTGCCAACTGTCTGCATTTGGCTTTTTAATTCAGCGGAAAAAATCATACAAACAAAAAATGACAGCTGTGACTCTCACGTATTCAAATGCAATAAATTAATTTATTAAGCTTTGCTTAGCTTAACAAAGCATTTTAATTAATAATGGGATTAATACAAGGCCCAAATAACAACAATAAATTAAATAAAACTTTAAGACCTCATACTTAGTTTACTGTTACATTTCACCAAAAATACTAAATTTTGTATCAAAGAATAAACTGTCCTTAATAAAATACATTTTACAGAATGAAAATATCGTGCCCTATTTCCGAGATACGAATTTTTTTACGTAACACCAATTTTCAGATAAAAAATTGAACTGCAACAAAAACAATTGACGATCGGGTCACGTTTTGGCAAAAATGTAAATAAAAATTCATGTGTCATCTAACGACAAAATAAAAAATAGGATGTTCCATTTAAAATAACGAATTTAGGTGCCGTTTCCGGTATAACCGGAAGTGCAATAATTTTACTAATAATCAATTTTTATTGGGCATAATGCCTAATTTCTGCATACCAAGTTTCAGATTATTATATTTAATAGTTTTTGAATTACATACATTTTTCACTGCAAACCCATAGACAATACAAAACAGATGAGACTTCAGCAAATAAAAAACGCATCTTAATATAATTTTTAGGTTTATGGGTCATAAAACTGTACAAATCTGTTTGATCTGTACTAAAAAATAATTGATTGAAGTAAAAATAAGCGATATTTATGATAAATTAGTTCATCTGTCAAATTTACACACCTCATAGACAATATACAAACAGATAAGACTTCACAATAATAAAAAAGGAGCTTATTTGTTTTCACAGTGAGCTTTAATAGTTAAAAAAAGTGTGAAACTCAATAAAATTGCAACTGTCAAAATAACGCATAGACAATACAAAACAGATGAGACATCACCAAATAGAAAGACGAACCCAATATAATTTTTTAGGTTTATGGGTCATAAAACTGCACAAATTTATTTGATTTGCATCAAATATATTATTACCAACCTTCAATAATTAATAGAAGTGAAAATAAGCGATATTTATTATAAATTAATTCATCTGTCAAACTTATACAACTCATAGACAATACACAAACAGATAAGACCTCACAATAATAAAAATGGAGCTTATTTGCTTTTATAGTAAGCTTTAATAATTGAAAACAGCGTAAAACGCAGTAAAATTACGACTGTCAAATACATAACGCATAGACAATACAAAACAGATAAGACATCACCAAATAAAAAGACGATCCTAATATAATTTTTTAGATTTATGAGTCATAAAACTGCACAAATTTATTTGATTTGCATTAAGTATATTATTACCAATCTCTAATAATTGATAAAAGAGAAAATAAGCAATATTTATTATAAATTAGTTCATCTGTCAAATTTAGACAGCTCAAAACAATTAAAAACAGAAAGTCGTATGAAACATATAAACAAAATAATATATTAAATATGTGTGGCAACACTGAAGTTAATTGAACCAAATTCACTTCGAGCAAGCTTCTAATGTTGGCAACATTGAGCACATCGTTCCTATTTAGTACAGTTGACATTCGGGGTGGAAATAAAACAATAGACTGTTATTATTGTATTATATTTATTATTTTAATTATAAAATGGACTCCAGTGGTTTTTGTTTTGTTTGTTTCACACCTCATAACAGCCTTAAAACAATTGCAACTCAGGATAATGACGGCGTTTCTATTCAGGATAAATTAAACAGTTTTATTCCAGACAATGTAAGTTCCTCAGCTGATCAAATATCTTTAGTACCGATAGTGTGTTGTTTTAGGTGCTTTTTAGGACAAAAATCCCCAAATACATCTGCGCGAATTGCTTGGAAATATTTAGAAACATTTATAAGTTTAGGGAAAAGTGTTTGGAAAATATTGTAGCTTTAAATGAATACATACAAACTTTACCGTCAAATTCGTTCAAATATTCGTTTGAAACTTTAGCGCATATTTTACAGTTCAAAATGCTGAAAATGTGCGAAACAAATGATTGTAGTCCACGGGAGGATGCCCCAAAGGATTTAAATGTGGAAAAAGATGTGGGGGTGCATTTTTTATCGACAGGAGATTTGGCAGGTATTAGGCGATGCTTTTTTGTTGATTTATTAACAAATTAACCTAAAATTATGTAGGAGCAAGCTCCGTACAGACTGAAAAAGAAATAATTACGCCAAATAGTCAACCTGTTCTGTTCGAACAGATTTTAAGGGAAGAAAAGGATGTTGAAGAGGAAAATGATTTAAATAATGAAGAAATTGATAATAATGATGGTGATTGAGTGCATTTTGGCGCCAGATTCAAATTTGTAACTAAAAATATTTTACAGATTCCTTGCAGCAATCGATTCCCGAATTGAAAACCCAAATGACGCTTTTTAAGTGCAGCGAATGCCCAAAGGCATTCGTCAAAGCCAAAGACTTCCGAAGACACAAACGCAACCACGAAAAAGCATTCGTCTGCAACATTTGTTTTAAAAATTTCACCTCTTCCAGCCACGTCAGAATCCACAAACGAACCCACACCGGCGTAAAACCCTACCTATGTGATATTTGCAACAAAACGTTCAGTACTTCAGGTTATTTACAAATCCACCGGCGGACCCACACGGGGGAGAAGCCCTACACGTGCGACATCTGTCAAAAAAGTTTTTGCGCTTCTACTGACCTTAATAGTCACAAAAGAATTCATAATAATGACAGGCCGTATCAATGCGTTGTTTGTTTGAAGTCTTTTACGCAAACTGGACATCTTAGCAGGCATATGTTGACACATTCCGGGGAGAAGCCCTATGAGTGTGAAAAATGTGAATATAAGTGCTCGGATTCTAGCAATTTAAGGAAACATATTAGCCGGACGCATACAGACAATTAATTTATTATATTTATTATTAGGAATGTTATAAAACTGCAATAAAACTCTAAAAAGACTTGTTTTTACTTTAAACGTATGAACATTGTCACAATTTAGTGAAAAGTTTTACTGTAAGTCATGCATAACCTCAAATATTTTAAAATAGTACTTACTTGATATTCAAAAGTATTTTATAGTCAAAGAATGATAAGAAAATTCAATTATATCATATATTTTCCTCAAACAACTTTATTTGTATCAAATATGGATAATTTATTGACTCAAAATGCTCACAGCATACAAAAAGTATGCTCAACAAGTAACCGCAACTGACAGCCAGCATTTTATAAACTGTTGGCAACAGTGGTGGCTTCAAATTGTCTTTTTTACTCTTTTAAACGGCATTATTCACATAAAAACAACAAAATAACATGAAATCTAAGTAATAATTACATAATTTTAGTGGGATTCATGAATTAAAATGTCAACAACATACAAAAAATAGCTCAACAAGTAACCGCGCCTTGCAGCTACAATTTAATTAGAAGTTTTCATTGCAATGCAATCAAATAATATCAAAAAATACTTTCGATGTTAAATAATTTCGATACAACTTAGTTACATTATCAATCACCATATCACAACTGTCAAGATTTTTTGTTATAATAACCTTATTTTAGTGTTGACAATGTAGCCAATTACTTAACTGTCAAGTGTTAAATTGCAGCATACAAAAAATGTGCTCAACAGTTAACCACACAATATCCTCGCTATTATTAAAAATAATATGATTATTCACGATCTTTATTACAATAAACAGTCTAATTATTAATCAAATTTATCGCTAGTTACATATTTAATCATCTTGTAATAATTCAGTTTTGTGTTGGCAACATTAGCTGTCAAGTGTACAAAATGTCAGAATATTCATGTAAAACAGCAAAGCTTATAATTATTATCATAATCAGTTAATTCGAGTGCCTCATGTGGACTTAATTCAAGTGGGATCCATAAATTTAACTAAAAATGCTGAGCATACAAAAATATGCTCAACAGCTAACCACAAAATTGATCTGTTGTTATGCGGCCTAATTTTGTTCACAAACATTAAATATTGAATAAATCACTAACTAAATATGATTTAAAAGGAGAATTTATTAATAAACAATAAATTAACACAGAATTATGCATGCGGAATAAATTAAACCAAAATTCTATTGTTGGCAACATTGCCTGTCAAGCTATCAATATAATAATTGAGATTACGAGTTTTTTTGTTAATAAAAATAGTTTTTACCATGTTTCGGTCAATTATAAGTCAAATGTGGGAGTCTAATAAAATTATTAATTATTATTGAGAAGATGGCGGTACCAACGACTCATTTGTGGAACAAAATGTTGTTAGGAGTCTCATTTTCAAAAAAAGATTTTTGAATAATGCCAAATTACTTATCGGACTAAATTACAACAGCGATTATCGAAAAGGGTGCACAAGTTGAACTAAAATTTAGTTTGAGAGCCACTGCGCGCAGCAACATCCAAATACTGCGCATGCGCCTTTCAATATTATAAAAAATACTTTTATTGATTATATGCCACGAACTTCAATTAAAATTTTATGTTGTAGTAATTTAGTTTTACTGTTGGCAACATTGGCTGTCAGTCTATAAATCTGTTGATATTTGACATTATTTGTTCAATATTTAAAAACAGTTTTTGTGGTATTTTTACGAAATATACTGTCTTTTAATTCAAATTATAATCAAATTCAGCTCTGTAAATCTTTTTTCAATAAATGCACACTAATCGTTATGTTTTAGCTATGTAAATGTGCTTTTAATAATAAAAAAGTTAGAATTACATTTTTCTGGCTTTAAATTTAATTTTAGCTGCTTAAATCAGTCTTCTCTGACTGTTAAACTATTTGACTTTCCTTCAATCTTTTAGCACACTTTTGGTCAAATTTTTATCAAATCTAGTGATGTAAATCTGGCTTTTAATTTCCTAACAACTAAATTCGAATTTAGCTGCGTAAATCTGTCTTTGATCGAAATATCAATTGTCAATAGTATTTATTACCTTTTGGCTATCCAAATGTGCCTCCAATCGTAAGAAAGTTATTAAATTTTTATTTAGCTGTATAAATCAGTCTTTTATAGTAGTGCCATCTATTTTACTTTCTTACAATTAAATATATTCGAATTGGGCTTGGTTAATCAATTTTGTTTGAAACACTTGCTGTGTTGCATTTCCTAACATTTAAATTTAGCTGCCTAAATCAGTCTTCAAGAACTCAAATCACAATTGGATTTAGCTCTGTAAATCTGTCTTCAATTATAACGTCAATCATCAACAATTTCATATGTTTTAGCTGTCTAAATATGCCTCTAATAATAGAATAATCAGAACTACATTTTTCTAGTTTTTAATTTGATTTTAGCTGTTTAAATCAGTCTTTTATAGTAGTGCCATCTATTTTACTCTATCACAATTAAATATATTCAAATTTAGCTGTGTAAATCTACCTTTGATTAATTTTGTTTTAAAACTAATTGTGCTGCATTTTCTAACAATTACTTTCGAATTTAGTTGTTTAAATTAGTTTTCATGAACTCAAATTACAATTAAATTGAGCTCTGTAAATCTGTCTTAAGTGATAACATCAATCTTCGACAATTTTCATTATTCTAGCTGCCTGAATGTGCCTTTGATAGTAGGGAAGTCAAAACTACATTTTCCCTGCTTTCATCTCTAATTTAGCTGTTTAAGTCAGTCTTTTATAGTAGCGCCATCTATCTTACTTTCTTATAACTAAATATATTAAAATTTGGCTGTGTAAATCTACCTTTTATTCATTTTGTTTCAAGCCTAATTGTGCTGCATTTTCTAACAATTAATTTCGAGTTTAGTTGTTTAAATCAGTGTTCATGAACTCAAATTACAATTAAATTGACCTCTGTGAATCTGTCTTCAATAATAACATCAATCGTCAAGCTTTTTTGACTATTTTAGCTGCCTAAAAGTGTCTTTAATAGTAGGGAAGTCAAAACTACATTTTCCGTGCTTTCATCTTGAATTTAGCTGTTTAAGTCAGTCTTTTATAGTTGCGCCATCTATCAAACTTTCTTACTTCTAAATATATTTGAATTTGGCTATGTGAATCAATCTTTTAATGCGTTTCAAATCAACTTTGTTTTAAACCTATAAACTACTACATTCAAATTTAGCTGCCTAAATCAGACTCTATAAGCTTAAATTAAAATTGAATTTAGCTCTGTATATCTGTCTTTAATAACAACGTCAATCCTCAACAATTTTTATTATTTTAGCTGCCTAAAAGTGCCTTTGATAGTAAGGAAGTCAAAACTACATTTTCCCAGCTTTTATCTTGAATTTATAGAAGCGCCATCTATTTTACTTTCTCACAATTAAATGTTTGAATTTGGCTGTGTAAATAATTTTTTCAAATCCAAATGTGTTGCATTTCTTAATAACTATATTCAAATTTAGCTGCTTAAATCGGGTTTTCAATTACTCGAATCTGTCTTTAATAATAACATCAATCTACAACAGCTGCCTAAACGTGCCTTTAATAGTAGGGAAGTCAAAATTACATTTCCATGATTTTAATTTGATTTCAGCTGTTTAAATCAGTCTTTATAGTAGCGCCATCTATTTTACTTCGTTACAACTAAATATATTCAAATTTGGCTGTGTGAATCAACCACAAGTTGAACTAGAATATTGTTTGGGAGCCACTGCGCGCAGCAACAAACTTCAATTAAAATTTTGTCGTAACAATTTAGTTTTTACTGTTGGCAACATTGGCTGCCATGCTATAAATATTTCTGTTGATATTTGACAATTTGTTCAATATTCAAAAACAGTCAATGTACTTTCCAATACAACCTAATTTATTAACATATTTATTTGGAGCAGCATTGTTGCCAACAGTTTAATGTTAGGTTTTAACTTGTATTTTTGACAGGGTTTCAACTAAAAACGTTTTTATTATTTTTGATGGTAGTTTACATATAAAACAACAAAATTTAAGTAAGAATTACGTAATTTTAGTGTGATTTATGAATTAAAATTGCTTACAACATACAAAAAATGTGCTCAACAAGTAACCGTGCCTTGCAGCTACAACTAAGTGAAAAGTTTTTATTAATGTAATAAATAACCTCAAATATTTTAAAATATGATTGCAGTGTAATCAAATAATATTCAAAAGTGGTTTAAATGTTAAATAATTTAATTAAATTTATTGATGAAGCTAATTAGGACAACATGGCTGCCAACGATTTATTGAAAAGTTTAACTGTACTGTATTTTGACAGCTCTGCAACTAAAATAGCTTTTTATGGTTTTTGATCGTAATATTTACGTAAAAAACAACAAAATATCATGAAATCCAAGTAATAATCACTAATTTTTTGTATTATTGTCCAGTTTACAGCAATATTTATTATCAGCTGTCAAGCGTTAAAATTAGGTTACGACTTAAATTATTTGTACATAAGTGAGTATAAATGGAAAATGTGCAATAAATGTTTGTAAAATGGCTGGAGTTCATTTTTTATTGACTGTAGATAACGTGGAAGGTAATTGAATTATTAATTTTACAATTACAAACGTCAAATTTTGCAAAAACTATATTTTTAGATGATCAGACGCGAAAAAAAGGCGAAAAATCGGATGAAAATGTTCAGGAAATTGATACTGATGAAGAAAATGAAGATTCTGTTACACAAAACGGTAGGATTATTGTTTTTGCGGTTAATTTGAATTATTCAACAGTAAAAGTGTTTTATTATAGAAAACGAAGGAAGTTCGGTAGTAAAAAGCGTCAATTTATCGAAAACTATGTTGCCTAAAGGTCGGGAAATCCGCAAACCCATGAAATTTTTCTCTTTTTACGGTAAGTTTAGATAATTCAAACGTTTTTGGATTATTTATAAATATTTAAGATTCAGATATGGTGGGCCCCAGCGCTCCAGTGGAGCTTCCGCTCCCTGTAGACAAAAAGCGCCACAAATGCCCCGAATGTGAGAAGGCATTCCAACGTAGACATGATTTAAAGGAGCATATCCGTGTTCACACCCGCGAACGGCCTTTCGAGTGCGATATTTGCCTAAAAAAATTCTCCACGTCCAAAACTCTAACAGTCCACAAGCGCATCCACACGGGGGAGAAGCCCTACGCGTGTGAAGTATGCGGCAAATCTTTCAGCGACACTAGCAACCTCGCTAGACACAAAAGAACGCATCAAAGTGACAAACCCTTCCGGTGTACTGTTTGCGAAAGGAGTTTTATGTACAGCCATTATTTGCGCAGCCATATGTTGATCCACACGGGGGAGAAGCCTTTTAAATGTACTGTGTGTGGGAAAATGTTTAGGCAAGCTGGAAGCTTGAGTATTCACATGAGAGTACACACCGGAGATAAACCGTACAAATGTACGTTTTGTACGTTTAAAACCACTCAAGTAAGCACGCTTAAGTCGCATATACGGACTCACACGGGAGAGAAGCCCTATGCTTGTAAATTCTGTGAGAAAGCGTTTGCGAAATCCAGCAGCTTGTGCGCCCACATGAGGACCCACAATAAAAATATTTGAAATGAAAATGTGTATTTTGTTTGTAATTTTTTAAAAATATATTATTATTTACTGTTTTATGTATGTGAATATCTTAATGCACTCAATTTTTACTTAATTATATCAAATATATGCCATTTCGATCATCCAAACTCAAAAAAACACCAGAAATAATAAATTTATGCTTTTTTGATGTTTTTATATTTATTTGACGTTTCAAGTTAGTAAAGTCGTCAAGAGATGGCGTCATGTGTACAATATTAAACAGTCGCTGCCCAAAAAATGCTTTAAAAGTCTTAAATAACTGTCTCAAATACCACCTGTACTTTTAAAGACAGTATTAAATGTTATTTAATCATTTTAGTGGAATTTATATTTGTTAAAACAATTGCAGTTGTCAATACAAATGTCAACCGAAATTATCTACTAAAATGACCTTCATTATATCGAATTATGTTGTTTAGATCTTCTATATTAAAAATATGACCAATAATAATCAAATATATACATTTTTGATGCTTTTTGAATTTATTTGACGTTTCAAGTTGATGAAAATGTCAAGAGATGGCGCTACGTGAATTACTTCAACCGTCACTGAATAAAAAACGCTTCAAAAGCGTTAGATTACTGTCTTGACTCTTTTATCATATTTTAAGACAGTATTTAGTGTTTTTCAATCAAATTGGTGGAATTTATATTTGGTAATACAAATGTCAATGAAATTCACTGCCAGAAAAGGCTCTCATTATATCAAACATACGTTGTTCCGATCTTTTAAACAAAAAAATACCAGAAATAAATAATTTATCCTTCTTTGAATGTTTTTATATTTATTTGACGTTTCAAGTTAGTAAAGTTGTCAAGAGATGGCGTCACTTGTTTTACATTGGACAGTCACTGCCCAAAAAACGTTTTAAAAGTGTTCAATAACTGTCTAAAATGCTATCTTGCTCTTTTTTTATATTCTTAGACAGTATTAAGTATTTTACAATCATTTTAGGGAAATTTATATTTGTCAAAACAATTGCAGTTGTTAATACAAATATCAACCGAAATTGCCAACAAAAATGGCCTTAATTATATCTTATTACATTGTTCAGATCTTCTAGATTGAAAATATGACCAATAATAATCAAATATATACATTTTTCGATGTTTTTTGAATTTATTTGACGTTTCAAGTTGATAAAGTAGTCAAGAGATGGCACTAAATTCTTTCATCCGACACTGCCTAAAAAGTGTTTCAAAAGCGTTAAATTACTGTCTTCAAAGCTACCTCACTCTTTTTTAATATTTTAAGATGGTATTAAGTATTTTACAATCATTTTAGGGGAATTTATATTTGATACAATTGCAATTGTTGATACAAATGTCAATTAAAAATAAAACCAGAAAGGGCTTTAATTTCATTAAATATACTCCGTTTCAATCTTCCAAACCAATAACAAGACTAGAAATAATAAATTTATGCTTTTTTGAATGTTTTTATATTTATTTGACGTTTCAAGTTAGTAAAGCTGTCGAGAGATGGCGCACCTTGTATTACATTGGACAGTCACTGTCCAAAAAATGTTTTAAAAGCGTTAACTAACTGTTTTGATTGCTACCTGGCCCTTTTCCATATTTTATAACAGTATTAAGTATCTTTCAAGCATTTTGGAGGAATTTATATTTGTTAAGACAATTGTAGTTGTTGATACAAATGTCAACAAAAATTATTGGCAGAAATGGTTTAAATTATATCAAATATATCTCATTTTAATCTTCTAAGCTAAAAGTAACACCAGCAATAATGAATTCATGCTTTTTTTGAGGCTTTTATATTTATTTGACGTTTCAAGTTGATAAATTTATCAAGAGATGGCGCTACGTAAATTTCTTCAACCGTCACTGAATAAAAACCGCTTCAAAAGCGTTGAATTACTGTCATGAGGTTTACCTGGCTTTTTTCACATATTCTAAGACAGTTCTTAGTGTTTTTCAATCATATTGGTGGAATTTAAATTTGTTAAAACAATTGCAATAGTTAATACAAATTTCAATGAAAAATACAACCAGAAAGGGCTTTAATTTCATCAAATATACACTGTTTCAATCTTTCAAACCAGTAACAACATTAGAAATAATTAATTTATGCTTTTAGAATGTTTTATATTTATTTGACGTTTCAAGTTAGTAAAGTTGTCAAGAGGTGGCGTTACGTGTACTAAATTAAATAGTCACCGCCCAAAAAACGCTTCAAAAGCCTTAAAAAACTGTATTGAATGCTGCATATACTTTTGAAGACAGTAATAAGTAATATTCAATCATTTTTGGGGAATTTTCAATTATTAAAACAATTGCAGTTGTCAATAGAAATGTCAACCGAAATTATCAAAAAAAAATATACTAATTATATCAAATATATGCTGTTTTGAGCTTCTGAATTAAAAAAAACACCAATAATAATTAAATATATACATTTTTCATGTATTTTGAATTTATTTGATGTTTCAAGTCTGTAAAGTTGTCAAGAGATGGCGCCACATAAATCATTTTTATCTGTCACTGCCCAAAACATTATTTAAATGCATTAAATAACGATCTTGAATGCTATTCGACTCCTTATTCATATTTTAAGACAGTATCAAGAGTTTTCTTATTAATAAAAATAGATTTGAAATTGTAAAATAATTGCGGTTGTCAACAAACAGTTTAGACAAATTACAACTGAATTCATTGCTGAAAAATGGCCTCAATTATAACATTTCAAGTGAAAAACAACAACACCAATAGAAAAAGACTCATTCTTGACATTTTTTAATTTATGTGACATTTCAGCTTGATTAAATCATCAAGAGATGGCGCCATGTGTATTATTTTCAACAATCACTGCGAAAATACCCATCTTGTGATCCACACGACTCATTTCCTAATAATTTTCAAGCAGTATTGAAAATTGTTCAATCATAAAAGTAATATTATGTATTTTTGACGCTTTTGAATCAATTTGACCTATTGAGCTTAGCGATTTGGTCAACAGATGGCGCTACTCATATTATTTTAATCAGTCAGTGCCTAGAAACAATTTAAATGCGTCAATCAACCATTTTAAATACTAGCCGATTCATTTTTTAATATTTTTAGACAGCTTTCCAATTATAAAAGTGAAATTAAAATTGCCAGCTATTGTAAAACAATTACAATTATGAATACAAATGTCAACGCAAATTATTACTAAAGATGACTTCAATTATATCAAATATTTGCTGCTTTGATCTCACAAATGAAAAATGACAGCAATTATAATGAATTTAAGCCTTTCTTGACGTATTTGAATTTATTTGACGTTTCAGCTTACTATATTTGTCAAGAGATGGCGCAAAGCAAATTATTTTATCCTTCACTGTCCAAAAATCATTTTTAAAAGTTTAAATAAGTCTGTTGAATGTTTTGTGTAATTTTTCATATTTTAAGACAGAATCAAGAGTTTTCTAATCATAAAAATTAAATTAAAATTTGTAAAACAATTGCGGTTATTAATAGACAGTTCAGACAAATTACACTTGGAATTATTGCTGAGAAACAGCCTCAATTATCTAAAATGTATGTCATTTCGATATATCAAGTTGAAAACAACAACAATAATAAGAAAATATCAATTCTTGACATTCCTAAATATATTTGACATTTCAACTTGATAAAATAGTCGAGAGATGGCGTTACGTGTATTACTTGCAACAGTCACTGCCCAAAAACGATTCAAATGGGTTGAATAATCATTTTAGGGACCCTACCTGACTTATTTTTGTTATTTTGAGACAGTATCCAAGATTTTTTATTGTAGAAGTAAAATTATGCATTTTTGATGCTTCTAAATTAATTTGACGTATTGCGGTTAGTAATAACGTCAAGAGATGGCATCACATGCATCATTCCATAAGTCACTGCCCAAAAAACACTTCAAAAGCCTTAAATCATTGTCTCGAATGCTACCTGGCTCTTTTTTCATATTTCAAGACAGTTTGAAGTCAAAAATGGTCTTATTTGTATTAAATATAGGCCATACCAAACTTTGTTATTGAATTCAATACCAATAATAATGAATTCATGCATTTTTTTACGTTTCTAAATGTATTTGACGTTTTATGTTTATAAAGTGGCCAAGAGATGGCACTACAAGTAATAATTGTAACAATCACTGTTCAAATGCGTCAAATAATCATCTTGAGATTCTTGCCTGACTCATTTTTCATATTTTGAAACAGTTCCAATAATTCTTTAATCGTTAAAGTAAAACTATGCATTTTTGGTGCTTCTAAATCAATTTGATGTATTGAGCTTAGTACTAACGTCAATAGATGCCGCTACATGCATTATTTTAATAAATAATTGTCCAAAAACGTTCCAAAAGTCTCAAATACTCTCCATTCTTTATTTTAAGACAATATCAAAGCGAAATTTAAAATTGTTAGCTGTTGAAAAACAATTACAGTTGGTAATACAAATGTCAACGCAAATTATTAATCAAAATGGTTTCAATTATATCAAATATTTGCTATTTTGATCTCCTAAATCGAAAATGGCAGCAATTATAATTTATTTATGCTTTTTATGACGTTTCTAAATGTATTTGACGTTTCAAGTTTGTAAAGTGGCCAAGAGATGGCACTACAAGTATTAATTTCAACAATCACTGGCTAAAAATGCTTCAAATCCCCAAAAGGGGAACCTATTCGACTTATTTTAATTATTTTAAGACAGTAATCTAAGTTTTGTAGTCGTTAAAGTGTATTTTTGATGTTTTGAAGTCAGCGGCAATTATAAAACAATTGATGCAGTCTAAAACGTCAAAATAAATATATAAAATATATTATAAGCATAAATAAATATTATTTTTTGGAATAAAAATGTTGTGAGTTGTTTTAAGTTGGCTACAACAAATTCCTAATTAATTTTCATGTAACAGACAAGTTTGGACGAAGCTGCGCCATTTGTATTAATGTATTAAAAGGAACGACTTGTTAGTTTGAAAATCCAATGTTTGGCGTGTTTTATTTATGAATTGAGCTTGTAATAATGTGATTCTCAAGTAAAAATAAACTAAATATTATTGTTTTAGTGAAATAATGTTTGAAAACGTTCCAAAGTGCTCCAATTTGCAGCAATCTTCAGCTGAACCTGAAATAAGTTTTTGAAGGTAAAAATTTATTTAATAAATGTACAAAATATTAAGAATATTTTATTTTAAATCAGTGTGCTTTCCCCGTACATGTCTCTTCAAATGACTGGATAAAATATATGACATTTCATGCAACCATTATAAATTTTATGGTAGTAAAGAATAGTTTAATTCTGTAGTGTTGGCAACATTAGCTGTCATATTCTAGATATTAAAAATAAATTTAATTACAGTTTTAACAGTTAAAATAGATGGATATAATTAATATAAGAGCAACAGAGCCAATAAATTAATATGGAATAGTTGTTTTGCAATATTCTGAAGTTGACAAAATGGCGGCCAATGATGTCGTCATCATCAGATGTTCATTTGAATATTGAGTTAAAATTAAATCCGAACTGTTGGCAAAATTGTTTGTATCAGCAAAGCAGAAGCAAGGCATCATCAAAAATGTATTATTTAAAAGATTTTTGTTTTCTTTGTTTTGAGCATAACAAGAAATATTTGGACGTTACTGTTCAGAACTTAAATGGCGTATTTTTACGCGAAAAACTGAATAGTATTGTGCCAGAATACGTAAGTTGGACATAACCTCAAAATGGCTTCGTTCTGATTTGTTTTTTTAGTTATTTCTTAGAGAAGACGTTCCTAAATATATTTGTGCTGATTGTTTTGATAAAATTGATAATATTTGCAAGTTTCGGGAGCAGTGTGTCGCAAATATTCACCGTTTTGATGATTATGTGCAAAAATTGACCAAAATTGAAAGCAAACACAGTTTTTTAGAAGTACCAGTAGTTGATGTTTTGTGTTCAACAAAAATAATAAAGACAGAAGATGATTTACTTGAGGAGGGGGATTTTGAGGTTAATTACGATCATTTGATGGAAATCAAGGAAGAAACATTTGAGGTCGATTTCGAAACTTTGGAGTGTATTGAAAAGGAGCATTGTTATGCCAGAAAAATTGACGATTTGAATAAAATATTGGAAAGTGGTAAGAATTTCGGCCGCCAGGAACGCTGACTTGCAATGCCATCTATTATCTGTAATTCAAATGATTTTCAGAGCTAGAATCGACAACTTTACACAAATGTCCAATATGCAACGAAAATTTTAGCCATTGTACCAAACTATATTTGCATAAATTTACTCACGGCAAGACCGCATCTTTTCAATGTATAGTCTGTGATAAAATAGTGCCCACAAAATTTGCGCTGGAGCGCCACATGCGCTTACACTTCCACAAATTTCTAGATTGTAATGTTTGTAAACAGCCCGCCATTAATATGAATAAATTAAATTATCATATGATAAGTAAGCATCCCGGGCAAGGAAGTTTTACTTGCAGGAGCTGCCATCAAATTTTTAGCTCCTACAATGATGCATTTCGATTTTGCGAAGGAGTTATTGAAAATAATATAGGGAAATGTTGTTTAGAATTTTTTTGGAAGATTATGACGGAACCTCACATGAAATACGCCATTATGAACCGCCATAACAATGTAAATATTAATAAAATGTAAATATTTATACAAAAAATATGCTCAACAAGTAACCAAACTGACAGTTGTCGTTAAGACAGTTGGCAACATTGAAATTAAGCAAGCTACAAACCTTTGTACGTACAATTAATAAAATGTCTTATTTTATTGACATTTGTTTACTTTGTTTCAACAATTCGAATGATCTTAAGCTTATAAACTGTCAAAATACGTTTGATAAATTGAAATATGTTTTACCTGAACAAGTACGTCATTAAACATGTACCTAACCTAAAATAATTATTAAATATTGTTTTCAGGACCTTATTTCGGAGATTCCGAATTATATTTGCAATAAATGTGAAAATAATTTGAATAACTTTTACGAATTCAAACAAAAATGCTTACAAAACATGACAGCATACGAAAAATATGCTCAACAAATAACCACAACTGACAGTTCCTGTAAAAACTTATCTGTTGACATTAATGTCATTAATCCTGTTTTTATTGATAAAAAAGATGAAACTAAAATCGAAGAAATAATTATCAAACAAGAAATAAACGAAGAATTCGATATTAAAGAAGAAATTGAAGAACAAGTTGACAAATTGGATTTTAAAAAGCAAGTGTGTGAAATATGCCACAAATCAGTCAAATATTTAAAAGTGCACAAACAAACTCACACTAATGAAAGACCATTCAGTTGTGAAATTTGTAATCAATCATTCAAACAATTGACGCATTTAAATACTCACCGTTTAACGCACAGCGGTGAAAAGCCCTACAAATGTGAAGTTTGCGACAAATCATTCCGTACGTCAACAGCTGTTAAGAATCATAAACTTTTACACACTGGTGAAAAACCATTTACATGTGATATTTGCAGCAAATCATTCAGACAGGCGTCAGGTTTGAAGAGCCATAAACTTTTACACACTGGTGAAAAACCGTATTCGTGTGGAGTTTGTAATAAATTGTTTAGACTGTCACATCATTTGAAACAGCACAGTCTTACACACCCTAAAACTGTCTATTTGTAAAGCTTTTAGTTGTGTAAATATGCCTTTAATAATAAAAAAGACAAAACTACATTTTACCAACTTTAAATTTTTATTTAGTTGCTTAAAGCAGTCTTTTCTGACAGCGTCATCTATTTTACTTTCCTACAATCTTCAAGCACGCTTTTGGTCAAACTTTTAGCAAATCTAATGGTGTAAATCTGGCTTTTTAATTCCCTAAATTTAGTTGCGTAAATCTGTCTTTGATTGAAATCAATTGCCAACTGTATTTATTACTTTTTGGCTGTCTAAATGTGCCTCCAATCGTAGGAAAGTTATAAAAATTTTATTTAGCTGTATAAATCAGTCTTTTATGGTAGTGCCATCTATTTTACTTTCTTACAATTAAATATATTTGGCTTTGTTAATCAATTTTGTTTAAGACACTTGCTGTGTTGCATTTCCTAACATTTAAATTTAGCTGCCTGAATCGGCCTTCAAGAACTCAAATCACAATTGGATTTAGCTCTGTAAATCTGTCTTCAATGATAACGTCAATCATCAACAATTTCATTTGTTTTAGCTGTCTAAATATGCCTCTAATAATAGAGAAATCGGAAATACATTTTTCTAGCTTCTAATTTGATTTTAGCTGCACAAATCAGTCTTTCATAGTAGTGCCATCTATTTTATTTTCTCAGAATTAAATATATTCAAATCTGGCTCGGTAAATCTACCTTTTATTCAATTTTTTTTAAGCCAAACAATCATTTTCAAATTTAGCTGTTTAAATCAGTCTTCATGAACTCAAATTACAATTAAATTGAGCTCTGTAAATCTGTCTTCAATAACAACATCAATCGTCAACAATTTTGATTATTCTAGCTGCCTAAATGTGTCTTTAATAGTAAGGAAGTTAAAACTACATTTTCCCAGCTTTTATCTTGAATTTAGCTGTTTAAATCAGTCTTTAATAGTAGCGCCATCTATCTTATTTTATTATAACTAAATATATTTGGATTTGGTTGTACGAATCAACCTTTTAGTGCGCTTCAAATCAACTTTGTTTCAAACCTATAAACTACTACATTCAAATTTAGCTGCCTAAATCAGGCTCTATAAATTCAAATTAATATTAAATTTAGCTCTGTATATCTGTCTTCAATAACAACATCAATCCTTAACAATTTTGATTATTTTAGCTGCCTAAAAGTGCCTTTAATAGTAGGGAAAACAAAACTACATTTTCTCAGCTTTCAATTTGAATTCAGCTGTTTAAATCAGTCTTTTATAGTAGCGCCATCTATTTTACTTTCTCACAATTTAATGTTCGAATTTGGCTGTGTAAATAAACCTTTCAAATGTAAATTTATTGCATGCCCTAATAACTACATTCAAATTTGGCTGCTTAAATCGGTCTTCAATTACTCAAATTACAAATAAATTTAGCTCTGTGAATCTGTCTTTGATAATAACATCAATCCTCAACAATTTTTATTATTTTAGCTGTCTCAAAGTGCCTTCAATAATAGGGAAAACAAAACTACATTTCCTAGATTTTAATTTGAATTCAGCTGTTTAAATCAGTCTTCTATAGTAGCGTCATCCATTTCACTTTCTCTCAACTGATCTTCTAAATTAAGCTGTGTGCATCAACCTTTTAGTGCGCTTTTAATCAATTTTGCTTCAAATCTATGAACAACTACATTTTAGTTGTCTGAATAAGTCTCTATAAACTCAAATTACAATTAAATTAAGCTCTGTGAATCTGTCTTTAATAATAACATCAATCCTCAACAATTTTTTATCATTTTAGCTGCCTAAAAGTGCCTTTATTAGTAGGGAAGTCAAAACTACATTTTCCCAGCTTTTAATTTGGATTCAGCTGTTTAAATAAGACTTTTATAGTAGCGCCATCTATTTTACTTCCTCACAATTGGATGTTTGAATTTGGCTGTGTAAATAAACCTTCCAAATCTAAATGTGTTGCATTTCCTAACAACTACATTCAAATTTTGCTGCTTAAATCGGTCTTCAATCACTCAAATTACAATTAAATTTAGCTCTGTCAATCTGTCTTTGATAATAACATCAATTCTCAGCAATTTCAATTGTTCTAGCTGTCTAAATGTGTTTTTAATAGTAGGAAAGACAAAACTACATTTATCTAGCTTTTAATTTGAATTCAGCTATTTAAATCAGTCTTTTATAGCAGCGCCATCTATATTACTTTCGTACAACTGAACTTTTTAATCTGGCAGTGTACATCAGCCTTTCAGTACGCTTTTAATTAACTTTGTTGCAAATCTAAATTGTGTTGCATTTCCTACTAATTATATCTAAATTCAGCTGCTTGAATCGGTCTTCATATATTCAAATTGCAATCAAGTTAGGCTCTGTAAATCTGTCTTCAACAATTTTAATTGCTTCAACTGTTTCAAAATGTCTTTATTAGTACAGAAGTCAGAACTACATTTTTTTAGCTTTTAATTTGAATTTAGCTGTTTGAATCAGCCTTTTATATTAGTGCCATCTATATTACTTTCTTACAACTAAACTTTTAAATTTGGCAGTGTAAATCAGCGTTTCAGTGCGCTTTTACTCAACTTTGTTTCAAACCTAAATTGTGTTGCATTTCTTAACTACACTCAAATTTAGTTGCTTAAATCTGTCTTTATTTATTCAAATCACAAGTAAATTAGGCTCTATGAATCTGTCTTAGATAATAAGATCAATCCTCAACAATTTTGATTGTTTAGTTGCCTAAAAGTGCCTTAATAAGTGAAAAAGTCAGAACTACATTTTTCTAATTTTGAATTTGATTCTAGCTGTATAAATCAGACTTTTATAGTAGCGCCATCTGTTTTACTTTCTCACAGGTGAATATATTTAAATTTGGCTGTGTAAATCAAGCTTTTAGTGCGCTTTCGAACAACTTTGTTTCAAACATATGAAGAACTACATTTTAGTTGCCTAAATTGGTCTTTATAAACTAAATTACAATTTAATCTAGTTGTGTATATCTGTCTTTAATAATAACATCAAACCTTAACAATTTTTATTATTTTAGCTGTTTAAAAATGCCTTTAATAATAGGGAAGCCAAAACTACATTTTCCCAACTTTCAATATGAATATAGCTGTTTAAATCATTCTTTTGAATCAGCGCCATCTATATTACTTTATTAAAACTGAATATATTTGAATTTGGCTGTGTGAATCAAGCTTTTAGTGCGCTTTAAATCAACTTTGTTTCAAATTTAGCCGCCCAAATCGTGCTTTATTACAATTAAATTTAGCTCTGTTATTCTGTCTTTAATAATAATATCGATCCTCAACAATTTCAATTGTTTTAGCAGTCTAAAATTGCCTTTAATAATACGGAAGTCACATTTTTCTACCTTTTAAATTGAATCTAGATGTGTGAATCAGTCTTTTGTGCTACCGTCATTTATTGTAGTTTTAGTGCACTCCTAATTAAATTTTTATCAAACCTAGCTGTGTAAATCTGGCTTTAAATGTAGAGCCGCCTTTTATAATTCCAACAGCTAAATTACAATTTAATTGTCTAAATATGTCTTTATTCATTCAAATTACAGTCGAATTTAGCTTCTATCATCTGTCAACAGTATTTATTGCATTTTAGCTGTCTAAGCGTGCCTTCAATAGTAGAGGAGTCATGAATTGATTTTTTTTCAAAATCTAGCTGTAGAAATCAGTCAATGGTAGTGCCATCTATTGTATTTTTCTTTTACCTTTCAGTGCTTTTCAAATTTTTATTAGATCTAGCTGTGTAAATCTGACCTTGTAGCTAAAATCAAATTTAATTGCCTGAATCTATTTTAATTAATTCAAATCACAGTTGAATTTAACCTTGTTTTTAATAATTATTCATCTAGCTGTATAAATCAGTCTTTTGCGGTATTGCCATCTACCTTACTTATCTACAATTAAATATATTTAAATTTGCCTGTCAATTCTAGCCTGTAAATCTGGCTTTAAATTATTTAGCATTTATTTGAGAATTAAAAATAACTCATTACACATTGTTGGCAACATTGTCACAATACGAAAAATATGCTCAACAAATAACCACGAAAGATAGTTGCTATGAGCAGCAGAAAATGGCGGATTGTCAAAGCGGTTTTGTATATTCACTCATATTTTAATGATTGAATCAAATTAAATGCAATTGTATTGGAACATAGAAATTTTACAATACAAAAGAGGTAATAGTTTTTTGTTATAAACTTCCTGAACAGTTTAATTTTTAGTGTTGGCAGCATTACCTGTCAGGCTAAGATTTTTTTAATATTGAAATAGTTTATTGGTATTTTTTGCAGCTATTATAAATTTGATTGTAAATAAATTTTTAGGCAGCATGACGTCACGGTCGCAACAAGCGCTTTATTTTGTAGCGTTGGCAACATTAGCTGTCATGTTATAAATATTATTAAAAATAAATATATTCACGAATAAATGAAGAATTATATTATTTAAAATAGATTAAATAATTTTTTGTTTGTTTATTTATTTATGTGTGTCCTTTGGACTAAATTTCAAGCTAGGATCGTCAAATCAAGTTTGGCTGAAATTTAGTTTGAGAGCCACTGCGTGCAGCAACAATATAAGCAAATACTGCGCATGCGCCGTTTTCTTTTATCATTAAATAATCTTCAATTAATTTAAGCAGTTTTAGCTTATTTTGGAAGTGAATGAATATTGGTTGACAAAATGGCGGTCAATGGCTTCGCCATCATCAGTTGCTTATAAATGCAATAAAAAACTGACGTAAGTTTGACATAACCTCAAAACAACATACAAAACTTGCTCAACAAATAACCACAAAAGATTGTCGTTATGAATCGGCTGTTTTACGCCCTGATTTAGTTTATAAACAAGAAATATCAGGTAAAAATGATACAATTGTGTACTAAAATTCGTTTATTGTATATTTTTAAATAATTCAAGCAATTTAAGAGTATTCTCCGAAGCGGTCGATACAAGCATGCCACCTGGTAACCAAACCCTTCATCCCTTTCAAATAAAATCCTTCCGGTTGGTCCTGCAGCCACTCATGAATCGCTTCCCTCACTTCCTCCTCCGAATCAAAACTCCTCCCGACTAAATTATCTTTAAGCATTCCGAAAATGTGAAAATCCGAAGGCGCTAAATCTGGGGAATATGGCGGATGCGGCAAACATTCAAAATGAAAGTCGTCGATCATGGCAGCGGTGGCGCGCATCATTTGGGGCCGCGGGTGATCCTGCAGGAGGAGAATCCCACCGGGGATTAATTCAGGGCGCTTGGATTGTATTTCAGGTTTTAAATAATTAACCAGAAGGTCGTAATACGTCACTCTGGATTTTGAATAATGTTCCAGGATTGGTCCTTGGCTGTCCCAAAATAAGGTTAGGAGCATTTTGTTGGGTATTGTTGCTTCGCGCGCCTTTTTGGGCTTCGGGGGGCCTGTTTCTTGTTCTTGCTGAAATTTATTTGTTTAATTATTATTTTTTTTGTTTATCAAGTAGTAACTTACCCAATGTACCCAAATTTCATCGCCGGTGACAATTCGGGCCAAAAAAATCTCCCCTTCGTATTCAAAACGACTTAACAGCTCCTCACAAATATCCAAACGGCGCTCCTTAATGTCAATAGTTAATTTCCGCGGCACCCACCGCAAACAAACCTTCTGCAAATTTAATAAATCATGCAAAACTCGGTGAGCTGTCCCGTGGCTGAGCCCCAATTCCGCGGCGACTTCTCTGAGAGTAGCGCGCCGATTGTCATGCACGATTTGTTCTACCGATTTAATTGTATCCGGACATTCTGCAATAGTTGGTCGACCTGTTCGGACAGCATCCGTCACTTCCGTCATTCCACTTTTAAATTTTTTATCCCAATTGTACACTTGTTGTTTGGAAATGGCCGCTTTTCCATACTGCGCTTTTAATCTTTTGATTATTTCGAAAGGCTTGACTCCTTCGCTGCCCAAAAACCGAATCACTGAACGCTGCTCCTCTCGGGTACAAGACACCAAAGGGGCGGCCTTCGACGGGTCGCAATCTTTGTCATCTCAACAACAAACAATTTTTTAAGTTGGTAATACTGTGCCAAATATTTCAAAACAATACCATTTTCCGGAACATCCTCGAAAGGATTAATGTCCGTCTTTCCAGTAGCTTCTCCCTCATCAGTGTTTTCAATTTTAACAACAACGTGTTCTATTTCAGTTTCGTCAATGCAATGAACTTCAACTTGATTCATTTTTCCGATTCTGTACTAAATAAAACTCAATTCCTATAAACATTTGCTTATTAATTATTCAAGTGACAAATTAGAGGTTAGGTACTTACATATTTAAATTATGTGCAATTCTGCACCGTTTTATAATCGTTAAATACATTTGTACACTTTAAATAGTTTTAAAACCAAGTAATATAAAATAAACTCCGGTTTATAGATTTTTTGTTGTCTACTTTGACAGCTCCAACAATGTTGCCAACTGTGTGACATGACGTAAATGCTACTAAAATATTTTGACAGTTCTAATATTGACTAACAATGTTGCCAACTGTATTTACAAATATAAATTAATTTATTTACATATATTTCAAATTCAAAAAAAAGTTGTACAAAATTGATAAATATAAGCCCTACAACTTTTATTTGACACTTTTTTTGATGATAAGTACAGTTTAATAACTATTAGCGAAAAAATAATGCTAAACGAAGGACAAGGGCCAAATTTGGTCGTACAAAGTTACAATAAATTGTAAATTGTAGGGAATTAAAAGGCCTACAACTTTTATTTGACACTTTTTTTGATACCAAGTACCGTTTATCAACTATTAGAAAAAAAGTCTTGAATTTTTTTGAAGGTTAAACAAAGGAGGCGGTATAACTGGCCTAATTTTAGTCGTACGGAGTTGCAAAAATTTAATACTGTAGGGAATTGAGAACCCTGCAACTTTTATATGTTAAAAAGTACTTTTCTATATTAATTAGCAAAAAGAAGGCTTTTTTTGAAATATTGAACAAAGGGCAAAGGCATAGAAGGGCCTGTAACTCGGCCAAATTTAGTCGTACGGAGTTGCAACAAATTTTAAATTGTAGGGAATTAGAAGCCCTACAACTTTTATTTGAAACTTTTTTTGATACCAAGTACCGTTTATTAACTATTGGAGAAAACGTTTTGGATTTTTTTCAAGGTTAAACAAAGGAGGCGGTATAACTTGGCCAATTTTAGTCGTACAGAGCTGCAAAACGTTTCAAAATGCAGGGAATTGAAAGCCCTGCAACTTTTATTTGTTAAAAAGTGCTGTTTCATATTTATTAGCAGAAAAAAATTGCTTTTTTGAAATATTAAACAAACGGAAGGGCATAAAAGGACCTGTAATTCAGCCAAATTTGGTCGTGCGGAGTTGCAAATAATTAGGAATTGTAGAGAATTAAAAGCCTTACAACTATTATTTGACACTTTTTTTCATACCAAGTACCGTTTAATAACTATTGGAAAAAAAGTCTTGAATTTTTTTGTAGGTTAAACAAAAAAGGATGTATAACTTGCCTAATTTTAGTCGTACGGAGTTGCAAAAAATTTAAAATTGTAGTTAATTGAAAGGCCTACAACTTTTATTTGACACTTTTTTGATACCAAGTACCGTTTAATAATTATAAGCGAAAAATTTAGCCTTCTCCGGAAGATCAAATGAAGGGAAGTGCTTAAACGGACCTGTAACTTGGTCAATTCCAGTCGTACAAAGCTACAAAAAATTGAGGATTGTAGTGGATTGAAAGCCCTACAACTTTTATTTGACACTTTTTTTGATACTTAGTACCGTTTAATAAATGTTAGCGAAAAAAATTAGTTTTTTCCGAATGATTAAATGAAGGGAAGTGCTTAAACGGACTTGTAACTTGGTCAATTCCAGTCGTACAAAGCTACAAAAAATTAAAAATTGTAGTTAATTGAGAGGCCTACAACTTTTATTTGACACTTTTTTTGATACTAAGTACCGTTTAATAATTATTATCGAATAAATTCGCCTTTTCCGAAAGATTAAATAAAAGGGGGTGCTTAAAAGGACCTGTACCTCAGCCAGTTTTAGTCAAATGAATTTGGAAAAAATTGAGGATTGTAGTTGATTGAAAGCCCTACAACTTTTATTTGACACTTTTTTTGATACCAAGTACCGTTTAATAATTATAAGCGAAAAAACTTTGCCTTTTCCGAAAAATTAAATGAAGGGTAGTGCTTAAACGGACCTGTAACTTGGTCAATTCCAGTCGTACAAAGCTACAAAAAATTGGGAATTGTAGGAAATTAAATGTCCAACAACTTTTATTTGACACTTTTTTTGATACTAAGCACTGTTTAATAATTATTAGCGAAAAAAAATTGCTTCTTCCGGAAGATCAAATAAAGGGAAGTGCTTAAACGGACCTGTAACTTGGTCAATTCCAGTCGTACAAAACTACAAAAACTTGAGAATTGTAGGAAATTAAATGCCCTACAACTTTTATTTGGCACTTTTCTTGATACCAAGTGCCGCTTAATAATTATAAGCGAAAAAAATTTACCTTTTCCGAAAGATTAAATAAAGGGGGTGCTTAAAAGGACCTGTAAATCAGCCATTTTTAGTCAAATGAGTTTGGGAAAAATTGAGAATTGTAGTGAATTAAAAGCTCTACAACTTTTATTTGACACTTTTTTTGATACCAAGTACCGTTTAATAATTATTAGCAAAAAAAATTGCTTTTCCGAAAGATCAAATATAGGGAAGTGCTTAAAAGGACCTGTAACTTGGTCCATTCCAGTCGTACAAAGCTACAAAAACTTGAGAATTGTAGGAAATTGAATTCCCAACAACTTTTATTTGATATTTTTTTTTGATACTAAGCACTGTTTAATAATTATTAGCGAAAAAAAATTGCCTTTTCCGGAAGATTAAATGAAGGTAAGTGCTTAAACGGACCTGTAACTTGATTAATTCCAGTTGTACAAAGCTACAAAAAATTGGGAATTGTAGGAAATTGAATGCCCTACAACTTTTATTTGACACTTTTTTTGATACCAAGTACCGTTTAATAATTATAAGCGAAAAAGATTTGCCTTTTCCGGAGGATTAAATGAAGGGAAGTGCTTGAAAGGACCTGTAACTTAGTTAATTCCAGTCGTACAAAGCTACAAAGAATTGAGAATTGTAGGGAATTAAATGGCCTACAACTTTTATTTGACACTTTTTTTGATACCAAGTACCGCTTAATAATTATAAGCGAAAAACAATTGATTTTTCCGAAAGATCAAATAAAGGGAAGTGCTTAAAAGGACCTGTAACTTGGTCAATTTCAGTCGTACAAAGTTGACACAAATTTTAAATTGTAGGGAATTGAAAGCCCTACAACTTTTATTTGACACTTTTTTTGATATCAAGTACCGTTTAATAACTATTGGAGAAAAAGTCTTGAATTTTTTTTGAAGGTTAAACAAAGGAAGAGGTATAACTTGGCCAATTTTAGTCGTACAAAGTTGCAAAAAATTGGTAAATGTAGGGAATTAAAAGCCTTACAACTTTTATTTAAAAGAAAGTACCGTTTCTCATTTGTTAGCAGAAAAAAACAGCTTTTTTTGAATATTTATCAAAAGGGAGGGGCATAAAAGGACTTGTAATTTGGCCAAATTTGGTCGTACGAAGTTGCAACAAATTTTAAATTGTAGGGAATTGAAAGTCCTACAACTTTTATTGGACACTTTTTTTGATACAAAGTACCGTTCAATAATAATTAGCGAAATAAACCTATTTTTTTGATAAATTAGCAGGAAAGTATTCATAACTCGACCAAATTTGGTCGTACCAAGTTGAAAAGGGCAACAAATTGTAGGGAATTCAAAGTTCTACAATTTTTATTTGAAATATTTTTCGATACAAACAGTTATTAATGAAAAATCTTGCTTTTTTTCAGTCAATTGAAGAATGGGCGTGCTTCAAGGGGCCGTAACTCAGTTAATTCAAGTGGTACCAACTTGCCGAAGGCAACAAATTGTAAGTAATTGAAAGCTCTATAAATTTTATTTCAAGATTTTTGAGAAAAAATGTTCCGTTCAAAAAGTATTAGCGAAAAATTGTCGCTTTTTTCACAAAATTGTAGTTTGGGAATACTAGAAAAGGCTGTAACTCAGCTAATTTTAGTAGTAGAAAGTTGCAAAATACAGCAAATTGTAGGGAATCGAAAGCATTACAACTTTTATTTGACGCCTTTTTTGATACCAAGTACCGTTTAATAATTATTAGCGAAAAAACTGTATTTTTTTGAAAGATTAGTCAAAGTGGGTTTTTAAAAACAGCTATAAGTCGGCCAAATTTGGTCGTTTTAAATTGATAAAGGCATCAAATTGTAGGGAATTAAAGGCCCTACAATTTTTGTTCGAAATATTTTTCAATAAAAAATGCCGTTCAAAAGTTATGAACAAAAAAAGCTAATTTCAGTGGTGAAAAAATTTATTGATTAGTGTGTACAAGTTTATGCCGCTGCAAATAAAAGAAATGTTTGAATGATTCGTTGCAAACTTCACAAGTAAATGGCTTTTCACCAGTGTGTATAACTTTATGCTGCTTCAAAGTTGACAGCTGTCTAAATGATTTATTACAAACGTCACAAGTGAATGGTTTTTCGCCAGTGTGAATCAAACGGTGGCGTTTTAAAGTGTCCGTTTTCCTAAATGATTTAAAACAAATTTTACAAGTAAATGGTTTTTCACCAGTGTGTAAAAGTTTATGTGTCTGTAAAGTTGCCAATTGAGTGAATGATTTATTACAAACTTCACAAGTGTTTAATAATGATTTTGGTTTTTCACAAGTGTGTAGAAGTTTATGCCGCTGAAGTGATTTTAATTGAGGGAATGATTTATCACAAACTTCACAAGTAAATAAATTGTTTGATTTTTCATCAATATGTACAGAAAGGTGAACTTTTAAATACCGCAATTGTCTGAACGATTTGTTGCAAACTTCACACTTGTGGGGTTTTTCGTTAGTGTGTATTAATTGATGACTTTTTAAATAGTACAGCCGTGAAAATGACTTGTTACAAGTTTCACATTTGTACGGTTTTTCGCCAGTGTGTATTAAATAGTGATCTTTTAAATGATGCGACCTTCGGAATGATTTTTTACAAATTTCACATTCATATTTTTTGTCTTTAATTTCACGCAGTAAAATTAATTCTTCTCGTGGTTCTTCCTTAATAAAAACTTCCTCAATGTTTATTGGAGCTTCCAATAAATTTTCGTTGGATTTACACTCAAAATCAGGACTTAAAACAACAGATAAATATTTGAAAGAACTGTCAGTTGTGGTTATTTGTTGAGCATATTTTTCGTATGTTGTTATGTTTTGTAAGCATTTTTGTTTGGATTCATAGTCTTCAGGCAAATTATTCACACATTTGGCACAAATATATTTCGGAATATTTGGTTTAAACTCCTGAAATGATTAATAAATACAGTTTTAATAATAAATTTGAGGTTAAGTATTGACGTACGAGTTCAGGCAGCAAATCTTTCAATTTAACTTTAATATTTGTTGCATTTTCACTTTGAAGTCTTATATTTGTCAGATTGTTCGAGTTTTTGAGACAAATCGAACAAATATCAATAAAATAAGACATTTTAACACGTATTTGACAAGCTGTCACACGTAAACGTAAAATATTTCAAAACAATTCGGGATACTTAATTTATATTGAATACTGTTTCATTTTCATCTAATATCTCTTCTTTACACACAAAAACTCGATTTAAATTCCTAAAACAATTAATAAATACAGTTACGATAATAATTTTAGGTTATGCGTACTTACAAATTCAGACATCCTCAAAACTTTTCATTTGCATTTTGTGACTTAATAGGTTCAAGATTTCTTTATTTTTTAGAACAAAGTAAGCAAATATCAATCAAATAAAGCATTTTAACTATATTTTAACAATTATTTTACAATTTTAGACAGCCAATGTTGCCAACTATGTATGAATAGTTTTCTTAATGACAGCGTACAAAAAGTATGCTCAACAAATAACCACAACTGACAGTTATAAATATTTTGAAGAAGTGATACATCAAAACTCATTAGAATAATAAATAATAATTAATTTTGAGGAGTCTAAGTGCAGAAATATTTATTTACTGACGTTTACAAACATTTCTTATTATAAGTCAATTCCAATACAGTAATTATACAAATTAGAAAGAAAACAAAGTTTTTTTGAAGGCAGGACAATTTAATATTAATTACAATGTTGTATAAAGTTAAACAATAATTCAGGATGTTAGGAAATGGTTTGAAACACCACAAAATGTCCTTCAAATATTTCAGTTAAATAAAGCTCCAAAATATCCTAGAAGGAGACTAAAACATAACCTAGAAGGCTACTAAGACATTATAAATTACTTTAGAATATTACAGAGCACTTCAAAGTGTTAAAGTTTCGAGAAATGAAGTGTTGAACAAAAAAGTAACTAGATCTGGGGACTTTTCACTGTCAAAATGTTAATGTTCTGAATCAGTTTTCATGTTGTTGATGCTTTTTGTAATGTGTTGAGCTGTTTGTCTCGTGCTTTAGTACAACCTTTAAAAATTTAAAATAAAGTGTTCCAGAACGTTGTACAATGTTTCAAAATGTTCCGCAATTATTCTATATTAATAAAACCCTGTTTTCTTTGCTTCAGAGTGCCTCAAGACGTTTTAAAACATTCCAAAATACCCCAGAGTCTTCCACAGTGTTACACAATATTCTAAAATGTCCCAAAACTCTCCAGAATGTTATAAAATATTTAGGAATGCTCCAGACGGTTCTAAAATGTTCCTAGAACGTTCTAAAACTCTCTAAAATGTTATACAGTGTTCCAAAATGTTATGCAACACGCCAGAATGTTAAATAGTACTCCAAATTATCTCAGAAGGTTTCTGAGGTATTAGAAAACGCTTAAGAATATTTGGGAACACTTTTAAGTGTTCCGAAATGCTTCAGACGATTTTAGAATGTCCCTAAACTTTCTAGAATGTTATACAATGCTCAAAAATTTTGCAAAATGTTCTACAACATTTCAGGACGTTAAACAATGCTCAAAAATATCCCAAAAGACTTCTAAAGCATTACAAAACGCTTTAGAATATTTTAAAACGCCTTAAAATGTTCCAAAATTATTTTATTTTAGAAAAATCGTGTTGATTTTGCTTCAGAGTGGCTCAAAACGTTCCGGAACATTACAAAATACTCAAGAGTCTTCCAGAGTGTTACACAATATTCTAAAATGTCCCAGGCAGTTTTAAAATGTTCCAAAATTTTCCAGAATGTCATACAATGTCCTAAAATGCCTCAGATGGTTTTAGAACGTTCCAAAACTCTTCAGAATGTTATACAATGTTCCAGAATGTTCTAGAACACTCCAGAACGTTAAACAATACTCTAAAACATTCCAGAAAACTTATAAAACATTACAAAATGTTTTAGAATATTTAAGAGCACTTTAAAGTGTTTCCGAACGTTTTATAATGTACTAAAATTATTTTCTATTAACTTGACTTTGCTTTAGAGTAGTTTAAAACGTTCCAGAATTTTTCAAAATACTCAAGAATGTTCTACAATAAATAAAAATGCCTCAGACTGCTTAAGAACGTTCCAATACTCTTCCAGAATGTTATACAATATTCCAAAATGCCCCAAACTGTTTTAGAACGATTCAAAACTTTCTAGAATATTATAAAACGCTCAAAAATATTGTAAAATGTTCTAGAACACTCCAGAATGTTGAATAATGGTCCAAAATAACCCAGGAGGCTTATAAAATATTATAAAATGTTTTAGAATATTTCAGAGCACTTTAAAGAGTTCCAAAACGTTGTACAAAGTTCCAAAATTATTTTATATTAGGAAAACCTTGTTGACTTTACTTCAGAGTGACTCAAAACGTCCCAAAACATTCCAAATTGTCCCCGACGGTTTTAAAATGTTCCAAAATTCTCCAGAATGTTATACAATATTCCAAAATGCTCCAGGCTGTTCTAAAACGTTCCTAGAACGTTTCAGAACTCTTCGAAATGTTCTAGAATTCTCCAGAACGTTAAACAATACTCCAAAACATCCCAAAAGATTTCTAAAACATTGAAAGACACTCTACAATATTTAAGAACACTTTAAAGTGTTCCAGAACGTTAAGAATGTTTTTAAGATTATTTTATAGTAAGAAAATCTTGTTGACTTTGCTTCAGAGTAGCTTAAAATGTTCCAGAACATTCCAAAATACTGTAGAGTCTTCCAGAGTGTTATACAATATTCTAAAATGCCCCAGACTGTTTTAAAATGTTCCATAACTCTCCAGAATGTTATACAATATTCCAAAATGCCCCAGACTGTTCTAGAACGTTCCTAGAACGTTCTAAAACTCTCTAGAATGTTATACAGTGTTTCAAAATGTTCTGGAACACTCCAGAACGTTAAATAGTACTCCAAATTGTCTCAGAAGGCTGCTGAGATATAAGAAAACGCTTAAGAATATTTGGGAGCACTTTTAAGTGTTCCAAAATGCTCCAGACGGTTGTAGAACGTTCCAAAACTCTCCAGAATGTTATACAATGTTCCAAAATGTTCTAGAACACTCCAGAACACCAAACAATGCCCCAAAACATTCCAGAAGGCTCATAAAACATTATAAAATGTTTTAGAATATTTTTGAGCACTTTAAAATGTTCCAGAATGTTGTACAATGTTCCAAAATTATTTTATATCAAGAAAATCTTATTGACTTTGCTTCAAAGTGGCTCAAAATGTTCCAGAACATTCCAAATTACTCCAGAGTCTTCCAGAATGTTGCACAATATTCTCAAATGTCCCAGACGGTTTTAAAATGTTCTAAAAGTCTCCAAAATGGTATACAATATTGCAAAATGCCTCAAATGATTTTATAATGTTCCAAAACTTTCCAGAATGTTATACGATGTTCCAAAGTATTGTAAAATGTTCTAGAACACTTCAGGACGTCAAACAATGCTCAAAATTATCCCAGACAGCTTCTAAAGCATTAAAAAACGCTTTAGAATATTTTAGAACACTTTGAAATGTTACAGAACGTTGTACAATTATTTTATGTAAAGAAAATCCTATTGACTTCATATTGGAGTGACTCAAAACGTTCCAGAATATTCCAAAATACTCCAGAACTTTGCACAATATTCTAAAATGCCTCAGACTGTTTTAAAACGTTCCAAAATTATCCAGAATGTTGTACAATATTCCAGAATGCTCCAGACTGCTCTAGAACGTTCCAAAACTCTCCAGAATGTTCTAAAATTATTTTATATTGATAAAATCCTGTTGACTTTGCTTCAGAGTGGCTCTAAACGTTCTAGAGCATCCCAAAATACTCCAAAGCACTCCAGAATCTTATACAATATTCTTAAATACCTCAGACTGTTTTAAAATTTTCCAAAATTATCCAGAATGTCATACAAAGTTCCAAAATGCTCCAGAATGTTCTAGAACGTTCCAAAACTCTCCAGAATATTATACAATGTTCTAGAACACTCAAGAACGTCAAACAATACTCCAAAATATCTCAGAAGGCTTCTGAGATATTACAAAACGCTTTAGAATATTTTGGAGCACTTTTAAGTGTTCCCAAATGTTCCAGACAGTTTTAGAACGTTCCAAAAGTCTCCAGAATGTTATACAATGTTCCATAATATTCTAGAACATTCCAGAACATTAAAAAATGCTCCAGAACATCACAAAATGCTTTAGAATATTTTGGAACACTTTAAAGAATTCCAAAACGTTGTACAATGTTCCAAAATTATTTCATATTGGAAAAATCCTGTTTTCTTTGCTTCAGAGTGGCTCAAAACATTCCAAAATACTTCAGAGTCTTCCAGAATGTTGTACAATATTCTAAAATGTCTCGGACGGTTTTAAAATGTCCCAAAATTCTCCAGGAAGTGATACAATATTCTAAAATGCTTCAGACTGTTCTAGAACGTCCTAAAAATGTTATAAAATGTTCTCAGAAGATTTCTAAGACATAAAAAAACGCTTCAAAATATTTTGGAACACTTTCAAGTGCCTCGGACTGTTTTAGAAGGTTCTAAAACTCTCTAAAATAGTATACAATGTTCCAAAATGTTCTAGAACACTCCAAAACGTCAAACAAAGTTCCAAAATATTTCAGAAGAATTTTAAAATATTACAAGACACTTCAAAATATTTTGGAGCACTTTTAAGTGTTCCAAAAGATTTTATAATGTTCCAAAATGCCCCTGACGGTTTTAGAACGTTCCAAAACATTTCAGAATGTTATACAATGCTCCAAAATATTGTAAAATGTTCTAGAATATTCCAGAACGTTAAAAAATGTTCCAAAATATTTCAGAAGGCTTCTAAAATATTAAAAAGTGCCTCAGAATATTTTGGAGCACCTTAAAGTGTTTCAGAACATTTTGGGATGTTCAAGAATATTTCAGGACGTTGTAAAATGTTCCAGAACGCTTTACAACATTCTTAAACACCTCAAAATGTCATACAGTGTTCCAAAACGTTTCGCAATCATTTTATATTAAGTAAATCTTGTTGAATTTGCTTCATAATGGTTTAAAACGTTCCAAAACACTCCGCAATTATCCTATATTAAAAAATGTTAATTTTGCTTCAAAGTAGCTCAAAACATTCCAGAACATTTCAAAATACTCCAAAATGTTAATACAATATTCCAAAATGGCCCAGACAGTTTTAGAACATTTTAAAACATTTCAGAATGTTATACAATATTTAAAAGCTTCTAAAACATTTCGGAATACTCCAGAATGATTTTATTTTCATTTTCCACCAATGTGTACAAGTTTATGCTTCTTTAAAGTTTGCGAATGTCTAAACGATTCATTGCAAACGTCACAACTAAAAGGTTTTTCTCCAGTGTGCGTCAATCGGTGCTGTTTCAAATTAGGCAACTGTGTAAATGACTGATTGCAAGCTTCACACTTAAAAGGCTTTTCACCCGTGTGTGTCACACGGTGTTGCTTTAAATGCGATATTTGCCGAAATGATTGTTTACAAACTTCACACTTAAAAGGTTTTTCGCCAGAATGTATCACTCGGTGACGTTTCAAACTATTATTTTCTTTGAATGATTTATTGCAAACTTCACAAGTAAATAGTTTTTTTCCAGTGTGTACCAACTGATGTTGCTTGAAATTAAATAACTGGCGGAATTTCTTGCCGCAAACTTCACAAATAAACGGTTTTTCTCCAGTGTGTATCTTTTGGTGCTGTTTTAAGTTACCTGATTGTTTGAATGATTCGTTGCAAACTTCACAAGTGAAAGGTTTTTCAGCAGTGTGCGTCAAACGGTGCCGTTTTGAAGTTGTTAAATCTTTAAATGATTTATTGCAAACTTCACAAGTAAATGGTTTTTCAGCGGAGTGTTTCACCCGGTGACGTTTTAAATTACATGACAGTCTGAATGATTTGTTGCAAACTTCACACGTAAAAGGTTTCTCGCCAGTGTGTACTGACTTGTGTGTTTTTAAATATTGCAACTTTAGGAATGATTTATTACAAATCTCACATGTAAATTTTTCTACAGCTTCTTCCTTAACCTCAATTAATAATGATTTCAATTCGTTATTCAACACAAATTTTTCATCTATTTCTTCTTTAATAATAACTTCTTCAATTTTAACCACTCCTACATCTATTTCGCTTTGTAATTCCACATTTTTATTCACTAAATCAGTTGTGGTTATTTGTTGAGCATATTTTTCGTATTTTGACACATTTCGTAAACATTTTTGTTTGAATTCATAGCTTTTATTCAAATTCAGTTCACATTTGGCACAAATATATTTCGGAATATTTGATTTAAGCTCCTAAAATAATCAACACAAACAGTTAAAATAATAATTTTAGGTTATGTACTTACGTACGTATTCAGGTAAAAAATATTTCAGTTTATGTTCAATACTTGTTCCATTTGTGTCTTGAAGGTTAATAAATTTGAGCCTATTTGAATATTTGAAACACAGTAAGCAAATATCAATTGAACAAGACATTGTGGAAATTGTCTACGTAATATGTTGCCAACTGTACTACAATATTTATAAAGAATAACAAAAATCTGCTGTCTTTTTAATCCTCAATCTTCTAAAATAATAATTAAAATTGCATATTCATATTGTAATTGTTCATTTTATTAATGTTTATAAAATTTTATAACTGTCACATTGCATTATTAAAGTACTGTTGGCTGCACTGTTCATATTGTGCAAATGGTGGAACAGGTACACAACTGTCAGTTCATTTTGAGTTATAAATATGTTTTTAAATTATTGTACAGGTTTATTTTGTGTTTTGGAAATAAATTCAAATAAATTTTAACTGATGGCTTTAATATTTAACAGCTGTCAATTCATATTATTAATATACAGTTGGCTACATTGTTTGTCATAAGCAAATGGTTGAATAAATACATAATTGTCAGTGTTTATTATTAAAATTAGTTCATTTTGTGTTATAAATGTGTTATTTAGTTAAATTACATGAAATATCCAATGAAAATATTGAACGCATCCTAAAAAATTGTACCAAAATAAAAAGGGCTAAATTTACACCAAGCAAATGATATGTTGATTAAATTTAAATTATTGCCAATATTTTTGCCATTTATTAACATTTACTTCAATTTAAATCAATTATTATTAATTTATTTAAAAAGTTTGACGTTTGATGGTCCTGCCATCTATGTTTGAGTAGTTTAACTAACGTGAAGCCATTTTGCGGATTATGGCTGACAAATTGAACTCTAGGACGTTTCAAAACATTCTAGAACCTTGAGAAAGTCGCCAGAATGTTTTAAAACATTGTTAAATGCTCCTTAAAGTTCCTTAATGTTTGAAAACACTCTAGAACTTTCTAAAATATTCCAAAACCTCCCAGAAGCTTCAAAATAAATAACTTTGTCGTTTTAGAACGTTTCACAAAATTGTAGAATGTTTTAAAACATTCCAGAATGTTTTAGGATATTTTAATATGTTATGGAATGTCCTAGAACATCCCAAGCTGAAAAAATTTGACGTTTCTACTTGAAAATCTTCTAAAACATTCCAGAACGTTTAAAAACCTTCTAGAATGATGTAGAATATTCTAGAACACTGCAACATGTTGTGGAATACTCCAGAATATTAAAGAATAATTCTAGAACTTTCCAGAACATTTCAGAATGACTTGGAATATTTTAAAATGTCTCAGAAAAACTCTAGAACGTTGTACAATGTTCCAAATTATTCTAGAACGTTCCAAAATAATTACAAGCTGAAAAAAGTTGTCATTACTACTCCAGAATGTTGTAAAATACTCCACTATATTGTAGAACGTTCTAGAACATTGGAAAATGTTGTGGAATACTCCAGAATATTCTAAAATATTTCTAGAAAGTTTCATAACATTCTAGAACGTTCCAGAACATTTCAGAATGTCTTAAAATATTTTAGAATGTTTCAGAGAAACTTTAGAATGTTGTAAAATGTTCCAAAATGATAACAAGCTGAAAAAACGTTGACATTTCTACTCCAGAATGTTCCAAAAGGTTCTAGAACGTTCCAGACCGTCGTAGAATGTTCCAAAATGTTCTAGAACGTTCCAAAATAATTACAAGCCAGAAAAACGTTGATATTTCTACTCCCGAACGTTCTAGAAGGTTCCAAATGTTTTAAAATATCTAGAATGTTGTGGAATACTCCAATATATTGTAGAACCTTCTAGAACATTGGAAAATATTGTGGAATATTCCAGAATATTGTAAAATAATTCTAGAAAGTTTCATAACATTCTAGAACGTTCCAGAACATTCTAGAATGTTTTAGAATATTCCAGAATGTTCCAAAATGTTCTAGAACGTTCTAAAATAACTACAAGCTGAAAAAACTTTGACATTTCTACCCCAAAACGTTCTAAAACCTTCCAGAACGTTGTGGAATGTTTTAAAAATATCCAGAATGTTGTAGAATACTTCAATGTACTGTAGAATGTTCTAGAGTATTGAAAAATGTTGTAAAATACTCTAGAACATTCTAGAATATTCCTAGAAAATTTCGTAACACTCTAGAACTTTTCAGAACATTTTAGAATGTCCGAAAATTATTCTAGAACGCTGTATAATGTTCCAAAATATTCTAGAACGTTCGAAGACGTTTCAAAATGTTGCGGAATGTTCTTGAACATTGCAAGATGTTGTAGAATGTTCCAGAAAACACAAGAATATTCGTGGAACACTCTAGACGTTTCAGAGCATTCCAGAATGTTCCAGAATACTTCAGAAAGTTTTAGAATATCATTTTGATACGTTCCAGAATGTTTACATGTACAATTTTATCCTACAGTGTTCCAGAGCGTTTTGAAATGTTCGAGAATATTTCAGGATGCTGTAGAATGTTCTAGAACGCTCTATAACGTTCCAAAATACGTCAAAACGTTATTTTTTATATAAAAAACCTTGTGACTTTACCGCAAAGCATTCCAAAACTTTCCAGATTGCTTTAGAATGTTCTGAATTATTTTAATGCTTAGTTCAAGAAGTATAATAGAGATGGCAGCAAGTTTTAATTCAATATGTTGTTTAATTGAAGTTAGCGATTCATAAGTTATTATATTTGTGGTTTATATTGTCAAATAAGTATGAAAATGTCTTATTTTATTGATATTTGACGTTTATCATGCACCAAATCCAAAATTATTTATAATAATTTGAAAGACGTTTGACATTTATTCTTCCAACCACATAACCTCAAATCCAGTAAAAACGGTAAATAATTCCAAGAATGTATTACAATATTTACAATATTTAAGACAAATTGGATCAGAATCAATAAATTCAAACAAATATGCTTTTAAAATGAGACAACGTACAAAAAATATGCTCAACAAATAACCAAGAAACGCAGCACAAGATGGCGGATCTGTCAAACGGTATTGTCAACATAATTTCATTTGTATTTATGGTACGTACGCATGAAACTGTCCAAAGAATGTATTTTTATATATAAATATGATGTTTGACGTAAAATACAGCTTCACTTTAGTATAAAAATGATATTTTGACGTAAAATGACATTTGGTGCAATTTTTGGTTAATTACGTTCCCATCCAAAAAGTATTTAGTCTGTGGTTTATTGTTTAACAATAAAAATACATTTTTTAAATGATTTATGTGAGTAATACATTACAAATTAATCCAAATTTGATTGTTTGACTTATTAGTAACTCTATTTTGCAGTATTTCAATAAAAAATATAATATTTGACGTAAAGTGACATTTGGCGCAACTTTTTGACAGTTGCACACCCGCCCTGAACGTTCGCACTCCATGGCTTATTAATTTCAATTATTTTAAATAATTTGACATTTAAATTGATTTGTAATACAATATTTCAACAGAATAACGATTATATTTTATAATTAAGGTAAGTAAGTGATTATTTGTATATATTACGTACCGTGTTACAGTGGACAATGTTGCCAACATATTTTTCTTGTAATTTCGAACTGTAAATATAAATAAATGAATATAAAGCATTTTTATTGTGAAATATTACATAAATATAGTATAATAAAACGTTTTACAATTTTAACGAGAGTGTATAAGTTTATGTTTCTTCAAAGAATGCGGATGTCGGAAAGGTTTGCTGCAAACTTCACAAATAAACGGTTTTTCACCAGTGTGTATAATTTTGTGCTTCTTTAAAGTGTACGGATCTTTAAATGACTTATTGCAATCTTCACAAACGTACGGTTTTTCATTAGAATGTGTTGCAATGTGTTTTTTTAAATAACGCAACTGTTGAAATGATTTGTCACAAATTTTACAAATAAATGATGCATCAGAATGCAAAAGCTGATGCCGTTTTAATTGTTCTAACAGTCGGAACGATTCATTACAAACTTCACACGTATATAATTTCTCACCAGTGTGTAGAAGTTTATGCTGGTTCAAATTGCACGATTTTGTGAATGATTTATTGCAAACTTCACACGTAAATGGTTTTGTACCAGTGTGTACATGTTTATGCTTCCTTAAAGCGTACGGATCTTTAAATGATTTGTTGCAGTTTTCACAACTGTACGGTTTTTCGTTGGTGTGTGTTACTAGGTGTTGTTTCAAATAACGCAACTGCTGAAATGATTTGTCACAAAATTTACAAGCAAACGGTTCTTCTTTAGAGTGTAAAACTTTGTGCCGTTTTAATTGTTGCAGCAGTCGGAACGATTCGTTGCAAACTTCACAACTGTATGGTTTTTCACCAGTGTGTAGAGATTTATGCCGCTTTAATTCATATTGCAGTACAAATGACTTATTGCAAACTTTGCAACTAAATGATTTTTTGTTGTGTGTCACACAGTGACGTTTTAAGGTGTTGACATTCCTGAATGATTTATCGCACACTTCACATTTATACAATTGTTGTTGTAACAATGTCACCCGATTCGGAATTTTCTTGTTTAACCTCACACAACAACGATTCCAATTCGTTATTCAACACTAATTTATCATTTATTTCTTCTTTAATAATTATTTCTTCGAATTTAACTGCTCCCACATCAAATTCTGGACTATTTCCATTACAAATCTCTTCTTTTATGTAAACGCAACAACCATCTGACGTGGTTATTTGTTGAGCATCTTTTTCGTATGTTGTACAATTTTTGTTCAAATTCATACCTTTTACTTGAACTACGAGACCAAATTTAATATGAATATATGTTAAAATATTCAAATTAAGCTCCTAGAATAATAAATATGATTAATAATGACAGTTATTATAATAATTATAGGTTATGTTGTTTACATACATATTCACGTCAAAAAGATTCAAGTTTGTTCTTAAAATTGTTCCAATTATGTTTTGAAACCAAATAAGTATCAGATTGTTTGAATATTTGAAGCAAATCAAACAAATATCAATAAAAACTAATTTTCAACACATATTTGACAACCTAACACATAACCACATATATATTTTTGCCGAGCAGTTGGCAACATTGCTTGCAATTCATACAACGTTAATATTGTTACTTCTTACTTATTTAGAAAGAAATTCACAAATATATTAATAATAAATGATGATTATAAAGGTTAAATATATAAATAGGACAAATATTAGAAATGAATTGAACTTGTAAGTAAATAACATAACCTCAAATTATTATCGTAATTGTTTGTTAATTATTTCAGGAAATCAACTCTATTCCTGATTTTGTGTATGAAGGATCCAATAAAATTGATAGATGTTTCAACCATTGGTATTGAATGAGGGAAATCCACACAAATGTGAAATTTGCAACCACAGAACAAAAAATACAATAGAAGTGGCATTGGACTAATAAACTGAAAGGAGAAATGTCACTAAATCAGTCGGTAAGTCAGCTTTTTATTCCAACAATTCTGTTTAAATTTATTTGACTTTATCTGGAAATAAGGTCTTATAACTTCCAGTTCAATTCACTTACAGACTTGATTTTTACATCAAAATGCGCGGAAAATGTTCTTCTACAATTGTCTTCAATATTTTTTGAGCTATCTTTAATAATTTAAAAGATATTGTAATATTTGTGCGAAAAAACTGTAGCGGATTTGTAGAAACGCTAGCTTGATTCTCTTATAATTTTTGGTACAGCCTACGTACAGACTTGATTTTAACATCAAAATATGTAAAAAATATTCTTCTACAATTGTCTTGTTTATGTATTTGAGCTATCTTTGATAATTCAAAAGATATTGTAATATCTGTGCGTGAAAACTACAGCGAAAAGGCAAAAACGCTAGCTTGATTCTCTTATAACTTTTAGTACAGTCCACTTACAGGTTCCATTTTTGCATTAAAATACGTAGAAAGCGTTCCTCTACAATTGTTTCCAATATATATTTGAGCTATCTTCAATAATATAGAAGATATTGTAATATATGTGCAAAAAAACTGCAGCGGATATACAGAAACACTAGCTTTATTCTCTTATAACTTTTAGTGTAATTCATTTATAAACTTGATTTTTGTATCAAAATACGCAGGAAACAGTCTTCTATAATTGTCTTACTTATGTATTTGAGCTATCTTTAATAATTCAAAAGATATTCTAATATTTATGTCAGAAAACTGCAGCAGATATGCAGAAATGCTAGCTTGATTCTTTTATAACTTTAGGTATAACCCACTTACAGACTTGATTTTTGCATCAAAATGCGCAGAAAACATTCTTCCACAATTATCTTTCATATATATTAGAGCTATCTTTGATAATACAAAAGATATTCTAATATTTATGCAAGAAAACGGTAGCGGATATGCAGAAACGCTAGCTTGATTCTCTTATAACTTTTATTACAACCCATGTACAGACTTGATTTTAGTTTCATAATACGCAAAAAACATTTCTTTACAATTGCATCTTTTATAAATTTGAGCTATCTTTAATAATACAGAAGATATTGTAACATTTGTGCAAGAAAATAGCAGCGAATATGCAAAAACGCTAGCTTGATTCTCTTATAGCTTCAAGTATAACCCAGTTACAGACTTTATTTTTGCATTAAAATGTGCAGAAAACATTCCTCTACAATTGTTTTCCGTATGTTTTAGAGCTATTTTCAATAATTCAAAAGATATTGTAATATTTGTACGGAGAAATTGCGATACATATGCAGAAACGCCGGCTCGATTCTCTTATAACTTTTAGTACAGCCCAGTTACAGACTTGATTTTTATTTCATAATACGCAGAAAACATTTCTTTATAATTGTTTCTTTTATATATTTGAGCTGTCTTCAATAATACAGAAGATATTGTAATATTTGTTCGGAAAAACTACGGCGAAAATGCAAAAACACTAGCTTGATTCTCTTATAACTTTTCGTACAGTCCACCTACTTGTTTCATTCTTGCATTAAAATAGGTAAAAAACGTTCCTTTACAATTGTTTTTTATATGTTTTTGAGATATCTTCAATAATTCAAAAGATATTGTAATATTTGTGCCAAAAAGCTGAATTAGATATGCGGAAACACTAGCTTGATTCTCTTATAACTTTTAGTTTAATCCACTAACAAACTTGATTTTTGCATCAAAATACGCAAAAAACATTCCTTTACAATTGTTTTCATTATGAGTTAGAGCTATCTTCAATAACTTGAAAGATATTGTAATATTTATGCGAAAAAACTGCAGTGGATATACAGAAACGCTAGCTATATTCTCTTATAACTTTTAATGTAATACATTTACAAAATTGACTTTTGTATCAAAATACGCAGAAAACAGTCTTTTAAAATTTTCTTTTATATGTGTTTGAGCTATCTTCAATAACTCAAAAGATATTGTAATATATATGCGACAAAATTACAGCGAAAAGGCAGAAACGCTAGCTTTATTCTCTTATAATTTCAAGTACAATCCACTTACAGACTTGATTTTTGCATCAAAATAAGCAGAAAACATACTTCTACAATTTTTTTCATTATGTACCAGAGCTATCTTCAATAATTCAAGAGATATTGTAATATATATACCAGAAAACTACAACGAAAGGGCAAAAACGCTATCTTGATTCTCTTATAACTTCTAGTTCAACTCATTCACAGGCTTGATTTTTGCACTAAAATACGCAGAAAGTATTCCTTCACAATTGTTTTCTCTATGTTTTTGAGCTGTCTCTAATAATTCAAGAGATAATGTAATATTTGTACGGAGAAATTGCGATGCATATTTAGAAACACTGGCTTAATTCTATTATAACTTTTAGTACAGCCCACGTACAGATTTGATTATTGCATCAAAATATGCAGAAAACATTTTTCTACAATTGTCTCTCGTATGTTTTAGAGCTATCTCCAATAATTCAAAAGATATTATTGTATTTGTACGGAAAAATTGCGATGCATATGCAGAAACACCGTCTTGATTCTCTTATAACTTTTAGTACAGTTCACTTACAGACTTGATTTTAACATCAAAGTACGCAGAAAACATTCTTCCACAATTGTCTCTCGTATGTTTTAGAGCTATCTCCAATAATTCAAAAGATATTGTCGTATTTGTACGGAGAAATTGCGATGCATATGCAGAAACACCGTCTTGATTCTCTTATAACTTTTAGTACAGTTCACTTACAGACTTGATTTTAACATCAAAGTACGCAGAAAACATTCTTCTACAATTGTTTTTCGTATGTTTTGGAGCTATCTTCAATAATTCAGAAGATATTGTAACATTTGTATAAGAAAACGGCAGCGAATATACAAAAACGCTAGCTTCATTCTCTTATAACTTGCAGTACAACCAACTTAAAAACTTGATTTTTGCTTCAAAATACGCAGAAAACATGCTTCTACAATTGTTTTTATTACATATTTGAGCTATCTTCAATAATTGAGAAGATATTGTAATATTTATGCCAGAAAACGACAGCGGATATGCAGAAACGCTAGCTTGATTCTCTTATAACTTTTAGTGCAGCCCACGTACAGAATTGATTTTTACATCAAAATACGCAGAATACATTCGTCTACAATTATTTTCCATATGTTTTTGAGCTATCTCTAATAATTCAAGAGATATTGTAGTATTTGTACAGAGAAATTGCGGTGCATATTTAGAAACACTGGCTTGAATCTGTTATAACTTTTAGTACAGTCGACGTACAGACTTGATTTCTACATCAAAACAAGCAGAAAACATTCTTCTACAATTGTTTTATGTATGTTTTAGAGCTATCTGCAATAATTCAAAAGATATTGTAATATTTGTACGGAGAAATTGCGATGCATATGCAGAAACGCCGGCACGATTCTCTTATATCTTTCAGTGCAGCCCACTTACAGACTTGATTTTTGTTTCATAATACGCAGAAAACATTTCTTCACAATTGTTTCTTCTATAAATTTGAGTTATCTTCAATAATACAGAAGATATTGTAACATTTGTGCAAGAAAACGGCAGTAAATATGCAAAAACGCTAGCTTCATTCTCTTATAACTTTTAGTACAGTTCATTTACAGATTTGATTTTCACATCAAAATACGCAGAAAACATTCCTCTTCAAGTTTATTCTATATGTGTTTGAGCTATCTTCAATAATTCAGAAGATATTGTAATATTTGTGCAAAAATGCAAAGAATATGCAGAAACGCTAGATTGATTCTCTTATAACTTTTAGTACAGTCCACGTAGAAATTTGATTTTTGCATCAAAATGTGCAGAAAACATTTCTCTTCAATTGTTTTGAATGAGTATTTGAGCTATCTTCAATAATTCACAAGTTATTGTAATATTTGTGCAAAAAAAAGCAATGAATATGCAGAAACGCTAGCTTGTTTCTCTTATAACTTTTAATACAGTCCATTTAGAGACTCAATTTTTGCATCATAATACGCAGAAAACATTCTTCTATAATTGTTCTTTTTACATATTTGAGCTATCTTTAATAATTCAAAAGATATTGGAATATATATGGAAAAAATTCGTGCGTACTGTTTGGTGGTCACTGCTTGTGGCTTCTAATATTCAACTGTTTCAGTATTAATTACGCGTTGTGCGTTTGTTATCTAAACCAATAATAATTCCACATATCAGCGCTTGCTCTGGACTTTGTACTGAAATTTCAAACGAAATTCGTGTTTGATCATGATTTTATTATTTGTTTGTGATTGGTCGATGATAATTTGTTTTGAAATTAAAATCATCTCTCGCAAATCCAACTGAATTATAATTATATTTGTAATATTAATATTAATTTGCCACCAAAATGAATTATTTTCGGACGCCTATGTCATCATGCAAAAGATTTTATCCTCTTTCATGTTATGTATGTAGTGCCGAGGGAAACCGCTCGTTACTTTGAATTCAAAAGACATTTAAAAGCTCTACAAATTGGATTCTGCCATTGGTATGCTCTTTTAAACGTATTTATTTTAACAAGGCGTGCTTTGACGATTCAACGCATCCTAAGAAAAAAAAAGTGAGCCAGAACCGCCCGTTTTGCACTACTAGTAGTAGTAGTACTTTGCCGGTTCTGGTTGAAATAATAAGCTACTATTTCCCACAGTTTTATTTTTTGTTGAGAGCTCGCGATCTTCAGTAAAATCAATTCTGGAATGAATTCTACAAATGTTTATCTTCCAGTCATTGATTTTTATTGTTTTTCTTATTCGCAAGTTTGCTCCGGCGGATAAAAAACTCGCAAAACGAAGCAAAATGTAGATGAATTCTCATTTGGCTTTATTTTCTTTTAGAAGTTGTAAAAAGTTGTTTTTTTTATTATCCGATTCAAAAATGTGTGACGTCACATCCTACAATCAACATTTACAGCGTAGCTAATGTAGCGTTGAAATTTGGTCGTTTAGTTACAAATTCACCCGCTACAATCGCATCAATCGCTCAAGATCAATACCGATTACAATTCAGCTGACTTTCATTAGAATTATAAATTGAGCCAGAACTCACTACACATCCCTACTTATGTAAAAATAAATAACATAAAACAACACTAGGGTTATAATGAATTAATTACCTGATCACTAATTCCATATTGGAATTCCATTACTCAAAATGTGTATTATAATCGCATACAAATGTCCATGAATCCAGATTAATACAGGATAATACTAAATAATATTTAATTATTCAATACCATACATCCGCTCCAGTATTAGCATTTAATTAAAGGATTATAGAACAGAGTCACATGAAACTAGTTTCAAATGGACCGTCAAATGGGATATATCCAGCCAAATTAATCAAATTCCATAAACAGGACCAAAATCGGTCAACGCGTTCGCCTGCTATGACGCAACAAAGATTTGATCTTGAAGTGAGCTGGAACCGGTTGTTTTACACTACTAGTACTCATTTATCTTTGAATAACTTTTGATTGGATGAAGATATTTTCATGATTCTTGCATCAAAATACGTAAAAAACATTCTTCTACGATTGCCTCAAACAAGTTTCGAGCTATCTTTGGTAGCTCAAAAGATATTGTGATATTTGTGCGAAAAAACTGCAATGAATATGCAGAACTACTAGCTTGATTCTCTTATAACTTTTGTTTTAACCCACATACAAACTTGATTTATGTATCAAAATATGCAAAAATCAATTCTCTACAATTTTTTTTTTTATATATTTGAGCTATCTCTAATAATTCAAAAGATATTGTAAAAAATGTGCGATAAAAGTGCAGTGGATGTGCGGAAAGCTTAGCTTGATTCTCTTATAACTTCTAGTACAATCCACCTACAAACTTGATTTATGCATCAAAATACGCAAAAAACAAAGTTCTTCAATTGTTTTCCTCATGTATCTGAGCTATCTTCAATAACTCAGAAGATATTTCAATAAATGTGGGCAAATATGCAGGAACGCTAGCTTGATTCTCTTATAACTTTTAGTACAGCCCATTTACAGACTTGATTTTTGCATCAAAATATGCACAAAACATTTTTCTTCAATTCCTTTTGCTATGAGTTTAAGCTATCTTCAATAACTCAGAAGATATTTCGATAAATATGGGAGAAAACTGCAGCAAATATGCAGGAACGCTAGCTTGATTCTCTTATAACTTCCAGTACAGCCCATGTACAGACTCGATTTTTGCATCAAAATATACAAAAAACATTACTCTTCAATTGTTTTTATTATGACTTTAAGCTATCTTTGATAATTCAGAAGATATTGTAATATCAGTGCGGAAAAACTGCAATGAATATGCAGAAATCTAGCTTGACTCTCTTATAACTTTTAGTGCAGCCCATGTACAGACTTGATTTTTGCATCAAACTATGCGCAAAATATTTTTCTTCAATTTCTTCTAATATGTATTGGAGCTATCTTCAATCAATCAAAAGATATTGTAATTTTTGTGCGAAAAAACTGTAATGAAAAATGCAGAAATGTTAGCTTGATTCTCTTATAACTTTTAGTACAGCTCACTTACAGACTTGATTTTTGCATCAAAATACGTGGAAAACATAGCTCTACAATTGTTTTCTATATGTATTTGAGCTATCTTCAATAATTCGAAAGATATTGTAATATTTGTGCGAAAAAAACTGTAATGAGTGTGCAGAAATGCTAGCTTAATTCTCTTATAACTTTTATTACAGCCTATGCACAGACTTGATTTTCACATTAAAATATGGAAAATCCAATTCTCCACAATTGTTTCTCTTACGATTTGAGCTATCTTCAATAATTCAGAAGATGTTGTAATAAATGTAAACAAAAACTGAAGTGGGTATGTAGGAACGCTAGCTTGATTCTCTTATAACTTTCAATCTAACCCACTTACAAACTTGATTTTTGCATCAGAATACGTAGAAAACATTGCTTTTCAATTGTTCTCATTATGACTTTGAGCTATCTTCAATAATTAAGAAGATATTGCAATAAATATAAACGAAAACTACATTGAGTCTGCAGGAACGCTAGCTAGATTCTCTTATAACTTTTAATCTAACCCACTTACAGACTTGATTTTTGCAGCAGAATACGCGAAAAACATTGCTCTTCAATTGTTTTCATTATGTATTTGAGTTATCTCCAATAATTTAGGAGATATTGTAATAAATGTGAGAAAAAACTGCTGGAAATATGCAGAAACACTAGCTTGATTCTCTTATAACTTTTTGTACAACTCACTTACAGACTCGATCATTGCATCAAAATACGCAGAAAACATTTTTCTTCAATTGTTTCCCTTACATATTTGAGCTATATTCAATAATTTAGAAGATATTGCAATAAATGTGGGCAAAAATTGCAGTGGGTATGTAAGGACGCTAGCTTGATTCTCTTATAACTTCAAGTACAGTTTACGTACAGACCTGATTTTTGCATCAAAATATGCAGAAAACTTTCTTCTTCAATTGTTTTTATTATGTGTTTGAGCTATCTCCAATAATTCAAAAGATATCGTAATATTTGTACGACACAAATAAAAATTGACTGGAACCGGCTGTTTTAAACTACTAGTAATAATTCATTTTCACATAACTCTTTATCGGATTGAGATATTTTTCAATAACGTCAATAATTATCGATACAGCAGCCTCAAAACAAGAACTTCTCGATATAAATACATATTCATCGCAGATTGAATTTTATTGGATGTTTGAATTTTGTACACAGCTCGAGGGCAGCAAAGCGTACATTTTGCGATGTTCGATTCTTCATACAAATCAACGATTTTAAATTGCAGATTTAGTAAATTCCTCTTGCTGATTCAATATTTGCCAACGTTACCGAAAAACTCAGCATAAATCTAATAATTTGGGGGCCATATTTATATTTACTAGTAGGGTAAGATAGTCGGTTCTGGTCCATTTTATAAAATATTTTTCACAATGAACTAGAAGAAAGAGCAGTTCACACTGAACACTAAAGTTTCAAACTGTGCTTTGTTTTGTAAAGTTTTGAAGTATGAAAAATGTGAAAAGAGGTGAGTGTGCTTCATTTTGTGTTTTGCAAAACAAAAGTTGGAATTTATTGTTGCTCGTCCAAAGTATGAAAGTGCTGGGCGTTGTTCTTTTGAAACACAATACAATTTTACAAAATTGTTTTTGAGGACATCCTGTGTATAGCTTTGAAACATTTGCAATATCAAAACGTCATTTTGAATTTATCGTATCGAATTCCGATCATTCGGGTACAATTTTTCAGTTGTGATAAATGATACTGGAACACAGCCATGCGTCAATAATAGGAATTAACTTTTATGTCCTGAGGGATACGATGTGACGTTCGTGACAAAATTTGAGCCAGAACTCTCATTAGGTGACTACTTATGGAAAATTATAGGACATTTGAATTAAAACAAAGTACTGCTTTATTATTCCATTCATATTCTAAAATTTGAATATCAAGCAACGCTACCTTGGATTCAGATCTTTATTCTTTCCCCCACTCCTTCCCCCTCCAAACTGATCTTGTCTGGGCTTACAATTTAAATGTAAATTACATTTTAGCGCGCAAGACTCAAAACCGCCAGCGGAAAACAAAAAAACTAACGAAATCGGTAGAAATCTCGACAAATAAAATTGGATTAATTTGAGGGCGGAATTATGTTCAGGGGTCAAAATTATAAGCACAGTTTGAATTTGGCTCCAATCGGATCAATTTTACAGAAGTTCAAGATGGCGGCCGAAGCCAACTTGCATGAATGATGAATCTTAGGCCAAATTCTCATTTAGTGCTCAAAACTATATGTATATTGTAAATTTGTCTTTGATTGGTTAATTTATTTAGTAGTTTAACATTTCGTGAATTCATAACCAACCCCCTCCACTAAATCATCCCCTAACGGCGCCTACGGTCAGCATCCAAATGCTCCGCAACCCGAATAACAATGCAGGCTCGGAACATTACTCATAATGACATTGATTAATGAATCGTTCTCTCGGAGAGAGAGGAGAGCCGATGGGTGAAAAAAGGGTGGTAAATTAGTAGGGGGAGGCCCAATTTTGAGGTAAATAAATAAATCTTATTGAACATAAGTAATTCGTTCTTTTAAACTTTATCGTTTGTGTTACGCGCGATAAAAGCGTTTAGCAACTTTTAATTTTCCCCCAGGGCACCATTGAGCCAACTTCAGTCCATAACAACGACAAATTTGATTTAACAAAGTGCGCAATTCGCGCAGAACCACCAACTTCGTTTACTAAGTTTTACAACATTGGGTGACGTCACGATTGTCTTACTGATATTTTATTGAACGCTAGTAGGTTGCTTAGGCAGTTCCAGCATGCTTATTAGTAGTACGTTTACTACTAGTAGATTAGTAAGGGGGCCTCCGGCACGTTTACTACTAGTAGGTTAATAAGGGGGACTCCGGCACGTTCACCAAAATGTTTGGCCTGCTATATCTTCAGCATTTATCAATATTTTTTTCTGAAATTTGGACCGTATATACTTTGAAGTATTACCTACTGAATAAAATTTGTTTCAAGTCAAAAGAACAATTTTTGGCTGAGTAGCAAAATTTCAACAGTTTTTACATAAAATCGTGAAAACCAAGTTAAAAAGTTTACTTTGGATAACCACCTATTGGGAATTAAAGTATGATGTATGAGGAAGCTACCCTTCAAATTTCAGCCCTGTATGTTGCGTGAAACAAAAGATACACGACTTGAAAGTCAATGGGTGTTTTCAGATAAGAACCGCAGCAAACGTATAAAGGCATTTTTTTTTTTCTATCCCACGTTCTGGGGCTGACCTTAAATTTGGGTCATATATTCTTTGAAGTATTACCAACATTACAAAATTGGTTTCAAAGTCAAAAAATTATTCCTGACGGAGAAGTGAATTTTCGAAAAAAATTCGTCAAGTTTTACCGATTTTTATATAAAATCGTATAAATTGAGTTAGGAAGTTTATTTTGGATAACCACCTAATGGAAATAGAAGTATGATGTATGAAGATGCTACCCTTATAATTTCAAGTTTGTATGTTGCGTAAAACAAAAGATATACGACTTGAAAGTCAATGGTTGTTTTTAGGTGAGGACCGCAGCAGACGTATAGAGGCATATCTTTTTTATTATCCAACTTTTGGGGTTGAAATTTTACAAAAAGGTTCTTCATATATCATACTTTAATTATGACCAGCTGATTGAACAAAATTCAAAGCCTAATCAATCAATTCTAACGATTAAATGTAAGAACTATCAAAACCGTGTTTTTTTTTTTTGAAAATTCGCTACTTCACTTTGAATCACTTTTTATGTTTTATACAAGTTTTGTTTTGTTGGTAGTACTTCAAAGTATGTATGGTTCAAATTTCAATAGAAAATATTGGTAAACACCAGAGATATAGACAGTTGAACTCAAAAAATAATTGATGAAACATTCCGTTTTAATGTGATTGACTGTGGGGATATTGGCTGTTTGGGGTTGGTAATAATGATGAGTGTGTGGTGCTACACCCTCATCCAACAAAAATGGTCCATAAAGATGTTTATTTTATCATTTGTTTTATTTTTATTCCCATTTTAATAAAACAAAACTGATTAAATATTTGTTTATGGGCACTAGTAGGTTAGTAAGATGGGCTCTAGGTCAGTAATCACTAGTAGGGCACCAATAGGGATTTCGGCACGTCGACTAGTAGTAGATTGCCAGAGCGAGTTCCGGTACACTTTTCTCAAAAGGGAAGCAGTGCACGTAATGTTTGACTCGCTGTATCTCCAGTATTTATCAATATTTTTTTTTTGAAATTTGGACTGTATATTCTTTGAAGTATTAACAACATTACAAAATTGGTTCCAAAGTCAAAAAATTCGTCAAATTTTACCATTTTTCATATAAAATCGTACAAAATGAGTTAGGAAGTTTATTTTGGATAACCACCTAGTGGGAATTTAAGTTTAATGTATTAGGGAGCTACCCTTCAAATTTCAGCCCTGTATGTTACGTGAAACAAAAGATACACGACTTGAAAGTCAAGGGTTGTTTTCAAGTGCGGACCGCAGCAGACGTATAAAGGCATGTCTTTTTTTCCTATCCAGCGTTTGTGGCTGACTTGAAATTTGGGTCATATATTTTTTGAAGTATTACCAACATTACAAAATAAGTTTAAAGGTCAAAAAATTATTCCTGAAGAAGAAGCGAATTTTTGAAAAAAATTTATCAAGTTTTACCTGTTTTCATAAAAAATCATACAAATTGAGTTAGGGAGTTTATTTGGGATAACCACCTAGTGGGAATGGAAGTATGATGTATGGGGGAGCTACCCTTAAAATTTTGAGTTTGTATGTTGCGTAAAACAAAAGATATACGATTTGAAAGTCGAGGGTTGTTTTTAGGTGAGAATCGCAGCAGACGTATAGAGGCATATCTTCTGTTCTGTTCAACTTTTTGTGCTTCAAACAGGTTTTTTTTGTTGGCAATACTCTGAAGTATATTTAGTTGAAATTTCAGCAAAAAATATCAACAAACACCGGAGATACGGACAGTTGAACATAAAAAATAATTGATGAAAAATTCTGTTTTGATGTGATTGGATGTGGGAATATTGGTTTTTATGAACACTAGTAGGGAAGTAAAGTCGGTTCCAGCTCGGTGATTATTAGTAGAGTAATAAGGGGGTTCCGGCACACATTATGCAAAACAACTGAATATTTAAAACAGTTGTAAATTTTACCAACACTATCCTGTCTTTATTAAACTGTTTATTTGACGTAATTTTGTTTTGACGTACTCAACTTTTTATGGTCGACCCTTGAGGAAATATAGTCGACTGTATTATAATTTGCTATGCGTCAAACCAGCAGTACTAAATTTATTCATAAAAACTTTTGAATTATATTTTTAGCTTTTGTAATTGAAAAAAAAAACAATTTTTGTAATCCAATTAAAAAACTAAGCCATAAAACTCGTGTATTCATTAATAAATGAACATCTATACAGGATTCCCCCAACATATTGTAAAACAAATGCACATCGTGTCGGTTGTTTCATTATAAACTTTAATGAACGGTAGAACCAACTATGATGAAAAATTTAATGACCACGTACTCATTTCCATCCTGCAATTAAAATGGTAATTAATTCAATTTTTAATGTGTGGCAACACTGCCCAAAACTATTTTTTCCCTCTACGCCACTGCATTCAATGCTCAAATCCAGCGGTAATTTCGCGGTAAGATCAAGTTAACTGTGAAACGAGCACCAGTGATTGGCCTCCCCACCATTTCGCCCAATCCGCGCATATCCCACCACAGACAAACATTTGAAAATCAACCCCCGTTGCTCGGCACATTGTTGTGCATTTTATGTCAGTTGCCACAGTTGCGCTCTTGTGGATGGACCGGGAAATTGACACTGTGAAGTTAGGTGCGTGGGGGCAGGCACGTGCTCAAGTGGCGCGAATTTCAAACTGTGAACTGTCGAAAAATGTGGCGCCCAATCTTAGTATGCACTGTTTTCGTTTGTTTTTTTGTGGATTCCATCAAATCAGATGCCGTATTGAATAGTAGTAAGTATAATGAACTACTAGTAGTAGCGTACTACCGGTTCTGGTCCAGTTTGTATCAAACTTAAAATTCATGCTTTTTGCTTCGCTCGTGCACTTTAAATACATATCTACAGCATTCTTTATGTCTTGATGATTGCTTGATTCGCTCGTGCGTCGTATAAGTTTTCTCAATGTTTGATCCGTCATATCTCCGGCATTTATCAAAATTTTTTTCTGAAATTTGGACCGTATATTCTTTGAAGTTTTACCAACAAAACAAAATTTGTTTGAAAGTCAAAAAACAATTCCTGATGGAGCAGTGAATTTTTGAAACAAATTAGGCAATATTTTACCATTTTCTATATAAAATTGCGTAAATTGAATGACAGAGTTTATTTTGGATAACCACCTAGTGCATATTGAAGTATGATGCTTAAGGTAGTTTGCATCAAAATTTCAGCTCGGTATGTTGCATAAAACAGAAGATACACGACTTGAAAGTCCAGTGTTGTTTTCAGGTAAAGACCACAGCAGACGTATAGAGATATAACTTTTTTTCTATCCAACTTAAATAGCTGAAATTTTGTGGAATACTTCGTCATATATCATACTTCAATTATTAACAATTGATTGATCAAGATTCAAAACAAAGTCAATCAATTTTAACGATTATATGTCTAAACTGAAAATTATATAAGATCAATTTTGTTTTCTCAATATTTGATTGGTCATATCTCCAGCATTACTCAATATTTTTGGCTGAAATTTGGACCATATATTCTTTGAAGTTTTACCAACAAAACAAAATTTGTTTCAAAGTGAAAAAACAATTCTTGACGGAGCAGCGAATTTTTGAAACAAATTAGGCAATATTTTACCAGTTCTTATATAAAATCGCGTAAATTGAATGACAGAGTCTATTTTGGATAACCACCTGGTGCACATTGGAGTATGACGTTTGAGGTATAAATCATCAAAATTTCAGCTCTGTATGTTGCATAAAACAAAAGATATACGGCCTGAAAGTCTAGTGTTGTTTATTGGTAAAGACCGCAGCAGACGTATAGAGGTATAACTTTTTCTCTATCCGACTTATATAGCTGAAATTTGGTGGAATACTTCGTCATACATCATACTTCAATTATTAACAATTGATTGATCGAAATTCGAAACTAAATCAATCAATTTAAACGATTATATGTAAAAACTGAAAATTAGATTAGATCAATCTTATTGTCTCAAAGTTTGATTTATCATATCTCCGGCATTTATCAATATTTTTTTTTGAAATTTGGACCATATTTTCTTTGAAGTTTTACCAAAAAAACAAAATTTGTTTCAAAGTCAAAAAACAATTCTTGACGGAGCAGCGAATTTTTAAAACAAATTAGGCAATATTTTACCAGTTTCTAAATAAAATGGCGTAAACTGAATGACAGAGTGTATTTTGGATAACCACCTAGTGCATATTGAAGTATGATGTTTGAGGTAGTTTTCATCAAAATTTCAGCTCGGTATGTTGCATAAAACAAAAGATACACGACTTGAAAGTCTAGTGCTGTTTTCTGGTGAAGACCGCAGCAGACGTATAGAGGTATAACTTTTTTTATATCCAACTTATATAGCTGAAACTTTGTGGAATACTTCGTCATACATCATACTTCAATTATTAATAATTGATTGATCAAAATTCAAAATTAAATCAATCAATTTTAACGATTATATGTAAAAACTGGAAATTGGATTAGATCAATTTTGTTTTCTCAAAGTTTGATTCGTCATATCTCCGGTATTTATCAGTATTTTTTCCTGAAATTTGGACCGTAAATTCTTTGAAGTTTAACCAACAAAACAAAATTGGTTTCAAAGTCAGAAAACAATTCTTGATCGAGCAGCGAGTTTTTGAAACAAATTAGGCAATATTTTACCAGTTTCTATATAAAATCGCGTAAATTGAATGACGGAGTTCATTTTGGATAACCACTTGGTGCATATTGAAGTATGATGTTTGAGGTAGTTTTCATCAAAATTTCAGCTCGGTATGTTGCATAAAACAAAAGATACACGACTTGAAAGTCTATTGTTGTTTTCTGGTAAAGACTGCAGCAGGCGTATAGAGGTATAACTTTTTCTCTATCCGACTTATATAGCTGAAATTTGGTGGAATACTTCGTCATACATCGTACTTCAATTATTAACAATTGATTGATCAAAATTCAAAACTGAATCAATCAATTTTAATGTATGATGTAAAAACTGAAAATTAGATTAGATCAATATTGTTTTCTCAAAGTTTGATGGTCATATCTCAGGCATTTATCAATAATTTTTTTTGAAATTTGCACCGTATATTCTTTGAAGTATTACCAACATTACAAAATTGGTTTCAAAGTCAAGAAGGAATTAATGGCCGAATTGCGAATTTTTTCTAAAATTTTGACGGTTTTGATGAACTTTTCAAAAAAAAATCGTTGTGACTGTATTTATAAACATTTGAAAATAATTCAAACGAGGTTATAAAGCAGAAAGCCCATATTTTCTGCACATATTTTTATTTCAACAAAAAATTTGCTCTAAGTGCCAGAAAACCTTTTTTAAAGTGCAGCGATTTTTTCAAAAAAATCTCATTTTTAATATTCTTGATATTTCATCTAATTAAAACGTTTTAAATTAAATTTGTGACAATATTTGTTTATTAATATCAAAATTGGATCTCTGTTTGATGTATTCGTTCGGTTATTGAATTTACAAATTAATTTTAGCGACGGTTCTTTTGTTATAATCCGAGCTCAATTTCAAATTAAATTATAATGACTATGCAATCAAATTAGTAGTATTAATATTTGGGAATACCTTTAGGATGCTGGTTGTTGAACATATTAATAAAATCAACAAAATATTCGTTACCTTACAGGCCCGTACTTGAAAATTAAAAATTGGAGTGTTATATCTTGTAAACGGGGCTTAATAAAAAATATTAGTAACCATAGTGATGTAGCACTAAATAAACTAAACAACTTTTATATGAAAAAAAAATTTGTATCTCGAAATGTATTTGAGTTATTAGTAATAATTTAAAAACAGTTTTTGATTTGTATCTTGTGAACCTGGCTTCAGATTCGAATTTGATGATGGTCATCAGAAAGGGCGTAATTTTACGCAACTTTTATCTATTTTCAATAATTTTGTATCTCTCATACTTTTTGAGATATTAATGGTTAAACAAATATTTTTATATTCCTCGTTAAAGCCCAATTCAATCCACTAAAATACATCCAGATTTAATAATCAACTTCTGAAACCCTCAATTATTCATTCGGATGCATCCGTTTCAACCCCTGTATCGTGGTAATACATTTAAACCCATTTTAAATTTGCCTAATCCCCCTTTTATTCCGAGCCCCCTCCTGATAATTCCATTATACGCGCTACTGGTTTGTTCTCATGACAGATAGATAATCCACGGCACCGCAGATGTCCGCTATACAAATTATTCAATTGTTATCAAGTGTTGTGTGTTTTGTTTGAGCCCTGTTTACAATAGATAACATTATGGGGTGAAGTAGTCTTGCAATGCAAAAAGTGGTACTTTAACGGTATTTGTGACCATCCTAGCCATTATAAATCCATTACAACCCCAAATTTAAATTCTAGTAGCGTCCGATGTGTCAGATATCAAAAATGAATCCATATTTTAAATAATTTATTATTGATGGCCGTTCATATATCATTTATATCGACATCATTTGTCATTTGTTTTATCAGTTGAACAGAGAACATTAATTATAACATCAGTTCCAAATGTAGTATCCCAACTTCGCTATTAAAAGTTTTAAATCGGATGAAACTTTTAATTTTGTTCCCGAAATGCAAATTAAGTGTCAACATTTAATAAATTCAAATTTCCCGCCAAAACAAATTACAGTTTTGTGTTAAATTTTATGAAGAAACTTAATGTTGAAGTCCCATTTGGATAATATGAAAAACAAGGGCAGGAAAATTCAAAAAGCTGGTAGCTCTGCGTCTCTCTTATCTTTGTGAATTGAATAGCACGCCGTCTAAACTAGTAATTCAAATTTCCGGCCAAAAAAAATCACAGTCAGGTGTCAAATTTTATGAAGAAACTAGAAGTTGAAGTCTTGTTTGGTTAATGTGAAAAACAGGCCCAGGAAAATTCAAAAACGTGGTACTTCTGCGTCTCTTTTATTTGCGTGAATTGAATAACACAAAACAAATTACAATTTTGTGTTGAATATTACACGGAAACTAATAGTGCAAGTCCCATTTGGTTTATGTGAAAAATAGGGCCAGGAAAATTCATAAAGCTAGTACTTCTGCGTCTTTTTTATCTTCATGAATTGAATAAGACTAAATTTACAATTTAGTGTTAAATTTCATTCGGAAACTAAAAGTGCAAGTCCTATTTGGTTTATGTGAAAAATAGGGCCAGGAAAATTAAAAAAGCTGGTACTTCTGCGTTTCTTTTATCTTTGTGAATTGAATGATACAAAACAAATTACAATTTTGTGTGAAATATTACACGGAAACTAGTAATGAAAGTCCCAGTTGATTAATGTGAAAAATAGGGCCAGGAAAAGTCAAAAACGTAGTACTTCTGCGTCGCTTTTGTCTTCGTGAATTGAATAACACAAAATCTACAATTATGTGTTAAAAATGATGCAGAAACTAATAACGAAAGTCTCATTTGAATAATGTAGAAAACAGGGCCAGGAAAATACAAAAAGTTGGTACTTCTGTGCTTCTTTTATCTTCGTAAATTAAATAATACAAAACAAATTACAATTTTGTGTTAATTATTGTACGGAAACTGAATGTTCAAGTCCCATTTGATTAATGGGAAAAACAGGGCCAGGAAAATTAAAAAACGTAGTACTTCTGCGTCTCTTTTGTCTTCGTGAATTGAATAATACAAAATCTACAATTTTGTGTTAAAAATGATACGGAAACTGATAATGGAAGTCTCATTTGATCAATATGAAAAACAGGGCCAGGAAAATTGAAAAAACTGGTACTTCTGCGTCCTTTTTATCTTCGTGAATTAGGTAACACGAAGCAAATTACTATTTTGTGTTAAATATTATACGGAAACTGAATGTTTGAGTCCCATTTGATTGATGCGAAAAATAGGGCCAGGAAAATACAAAATGGTGGTACTTCTGCGTCTCTTTTATCTCCGTGAATTGAGTAACACAATACAAATTACAGTTTTGTGTTAAATATTGTACGAAAACGTAATGTTCAAGTGCAATTTGATTGATGGGGAAAACAGGCCCAGGAAAATTCGAAAAGCGGGTACTTCTGCGTCCCTTTTTTCTACGTGAATTGAATGACACAAAACAAACTACAGTTTTGTGTTAAAAATTATACGGAAACTAATAGTGCAAGTCCTATTTGGTTTATGTGAAAAATAGGGCTGGGAAAATTCAAAAACGTAGTACTTCTGCGTTTCTTTTATCTTCGTGAATTGAATAATACAAAATCTACAATTTTGTGTTAAAAATGATACGGAAACTGATAATGGAAGTCTCATTTGATCAATGTGAAAAACAGGGCCAGCAAAATTGAAAAAACTGGTACTTCTGTGTCCTTTTTATCTTCGTGAATTAGGTAACACGAAGCAAATTACTATTTTGTGTTAAATATTATACGGAAACTGAATGTTTGAGTCCCATTTGATTGATGCGAAAAATAGGGCCAGGAAAATACAAAAAGGTGGTACTTCTGCGTCTCTTTTATCTCCGTGAATTGAGTAACACAATACAAATTACAGTTTTGTGTTAAATATTGTACGAAAACGTAATGTTCAAGTGCAATTTGATTGATGGGGAAAACAGGCCCAGGAAAATTCGAAAAGCGGGTACTTCTGCGTCCCTTTTTTCTACGTGAATTGAATGACACAAAACAAACCACAGTTTTGTGTTAAAAATTATACGGAAACTAATAGTGCAAGTCCTATTTGGTTTATGTGAAAAATAGGGCTGGGAAAATTCAAAAACGTAGTACTTCTGCGTCTCTTTTGTCTTCGTGAATTGAATAATACAAAATCTACAATTTTGTGTTAAAAATGATACGGAAACTGATAATGGAAGTCTCATTTGATCAATGTGAAAAACAGGGCCAGGAAAATTGAAAAAACTGGTACTTCTGCGTCCTTTTTATCTTCGTGAATTAGGTAACACGAAGCAAATTACTATTTTGTGTTAAATATTATACGGAAACTGAATGTTTGAGTCCCATTTGATTGATGCGAAAAATAGGGCCAGGAAAATACAAAAAGGTGGTACTTCTGCGTCTCTTTTATCTCCGTGAATTGAGTAACACAATACAAATTACAGTTTTGTGTTAAATATTGTACGGAAACGTAATGTTCAAGTACAATTTGATTGATGGGGAAAACAGGGCCAGGAAAATTCGAAAAGCGGGTACTTCTGCGTCCCTTTTTTCTACGTGAATTGAATGACACAAAACAAATTATAGTTTTGTGTTAAATATTAAACGAAAACTAGAAGTGAAAGTCTTATTTGAATAATATGAAAAACAGGGCCAGGAAAATACAAAAAGATGGTACTTCTGCGTTCGTTTTATCTTCATGAATTGGGTAACACAAAACAAATTACAGTTTTGTGTTAAATATTACACGAAAACTAATAATGAAAGTCTCATTCGAATAGTGTATAAAATAGGGCCAGGAAAACACAAAAAGCTGGTACGTCTGCGCCTCTTTTACCTCTGTGGATTCAATAGGTCACTACAAAAATTATGCAGCAAATAAGCTGGTTTTGAATGGTCCAGAACTGGCCATATTATACTACTTATCTCCAAACTGGTCCTAAATGATGACAAATTGTGTTATTATAAAAATTTGCTTGGAAGTACAGCTCTTGCCATAATTGTTTGGAACAGCTGTCATTCCCAGGATTATTTTTGTTCAAACGTTTGTTAAACAAAGGAAGAACAAGTGTACAACCCGGCATACTTAGATCAAAGCTTTGAGATTGAAAGTTTACTTGTTTGAGCTGCCAGCACAACTTGTGTTGCCTGGTTGCATTTATACAGGCAATCAAGTTGAATATTAGTAGTATAATTTAGCCGGTTCTGGGCCAGTTCACTATTAGTAGTATAGTTCAGCCAGTTCCGGACCAGTTCACTATTAGTAGTACGGTTTAGCCAGTTCTTGGCCAGTTCACTATTAGTAGTATAGTTTGGCCAGTTCTGGGCCAGTTTACTTACGTCAAAACAAAATGTAGACGGTTTGCTCTGAAATTGTAGTTGGCTGTTAATTAATGTTTCCGCTGAGCAATTAGCACAAGTAATTATAAAATAAATGAAAATTTAAACTAGCTATTACTGGTTATGCATTGAGGTTTGCTGGATTACAGGGCTGGCAACATAACAATTACATTAGTCCTGTCCTGCGTCCCTGGAGTGTACCACCAGGGTTGTATTGGATCAATTTGGGTAATTTAACTGCAATTGGATAAATTTATGACTGACAGCTTTCCAATTAGCCAATAGCGAACCGAATACAAATTTGCATCATTGAAATTTATCATCCATTGGATGCCCCTTTTTATGTTTGTGTGCCCTCCGCCACTGTGGACTTATAAACTTATCATGAATCCAATTTCGGTTCGGCTGTTGTAACACAGCCTTTATAGAGTCCATATTCGCTGGACATGCGTAATTTAGACTTTAATTTAAATGTTAATTGCAAAAGGCATCAACGTTGGCTATGCATCACTGATGGCACATTTAGAATTTGACAAATTTATATTTTGAATAATCAAAGTTTAAAATTGTCTTATTAAGATTGTGTTTCCCTATGGCAAACTTCAGACTGTTAAAACGTCTCTCTAAGTACATATTTGCCCTTTCGCAAGTGTGCTATGGAGCGCTTCGTCTTTGTTTCCTAACTTTTGTTACATAAATCAAATTAATACATCCAACCTGCCTCTCATAGCGAGATTCGTAGCATTTATTTTGCATATTTGTGAGTTAAGTAATTAATATTCAAAATTCCTGAGAATTATGTAAGATGGCGCTGGCGCCGACTAATTATATTGGTTTTTATTAAACATGCCCCTTTATCTAATAATTAATGTTACGCCCATGTCATAGACGTGAAACTTCACCGGCACATACTCTTGTTCGGGTTATGTTGCTCTTATGTTTCACAAGTGGTGCGGGTTGCGAGGATACAGGGGCGATGTTCAACTGTTGGTAACCAGGGATGATGTCTCATTTCACAGAACAAAACACTAGCGAACTAAAGGCAAAAAATGAAATAGAAAAAGTTTACAGCAGTTTTGACGCAATATGGAAACTAAAACCGGCATAAAAGCTGAAAAGGGCAATGAACTCTCGTAACTTTGTGACGTCATAAGAAATTTTTATAGTCGCATTATTCCGGAAATCATTTTATTAAATCAATTTTTTTTTCTGAATATTCATTCGTGGCTCAAAGCTTGTTCCGAAAGTGAACGTTGTGTCGCTTTTTATTGGAAATTTGTTTCACATGCCCAAACCAACGCATCTTGATTAACTTAATGACGTCATAAAATTGTTTTCTAGTCGCATTTTCTCGGCCAACTTATTGATAAATTTATTTTATTTTTTGGGGAACCACTAATGACTTCAAGTTAATTCCAATAGTGGAAGATTTATCTCCCTACTATTAAAATTTGTTTCACATGTCCAAACCAATTTTTCGATTTTCACGACATTCTTCCAATATTACATAATTTACACACCGATTCAACTCGCACCTGACTTTTGTGGTACGTAAACGTCCTTTTGTTTGTTATTTGTACGACTTTTGTTACACATGTCCAAACCATCCTACGAATTTATTTCCAATAAAGCAGAAAATATTTATTAAAAATGAAATTAGCTCCTATAAAAAGTAAATCAATACAAAAATGCATCTTTTTAATACACAACTTAATGACGTCATATAATTGTTTTCTAGCTGCATTTTCTCGAAAGTCCTGTGACTAAATTAATTTTTTTTCTGGAGAATTACTCATGACACTAGACTTGTTCCGAAGGCAAACAATGTAAACCATTTTATTTGAAATTAGTTTCACATGCCCAAACCAACTCATTTATACTGTTTAACTTTATGACGTCATATTATCGTTTTCTAGTCGCGTTTTCTGGGAGATCTTAGAGCTAATTGAATTATTTTTTCTGGATTATCATTTAGGAATTGAAGCTGTATTGCATTGCACTTGAAATTCGTTTCACATGTCCAAACCAAACCAAATTTCTGCTAATATTACATGTTTTACACAGCAATTCATCTCATATTTGACTTTTTTAGTACATAAGCGTCCTTTCGTTTGTTTTTTGTATGATTTTCGTTGCACATGTCCAAACCTTCCCACGAATTCAAGGTAAATACAGCAAAAAAAATATATTAAACTTGAAATTAGCTCTTATAAATTGGTTTGGATGATAGAAATGCAACTTTTTAATATACAGGAAGGTTACTAAAGCCTTAATCAACTTTATGACGTCATATTTTCGATTTCAAGTCGCGTTTTCTGGGAAACCTTAATGATAAATGATTTTTTTTTTCTGGATAATTATTTATGACATGAGGCTGTATTGCCTTGCACTCGAAATTTGTTTCACATGTCCAAACCAAACCAAATTTCTGCTAATATTACATGTTTTACATGGCAATTCATTTCGTATCTCATTTTTTAGTACATAATCGTCCTTTTATTTGTTATTTGTATGATTTTTGTTGCACATGTCCAAACCTTCCGACGAATTCAAGCTGAATACAGCAAAAAAATATATTAAACTTGAAATTAACTCTTATAAATTGGTTTGGATGTTAGAAATGCAACTTTTTAATATACAGGGAGGTTACCAGAGCCCTAATCAACTTTATGACGTCATATTTATGTTTTCAAGTCGCGTTTTCGGGGATATCTTGAGGATAAATGAATTTTTTTCTCTGGATAATTATTTATGACCTGAGGCTTTATTGCCTTCCACTTGAAATTCGTTTCACATGCCCAAACCAAACCAAATTCTGGCTAATATTACATGTTTTACACAGAAATTCATCTCTTATTTGAATTTTTTAATACATATAAGTCCTTTTATTTGTTTTTGGTATGACTTTTGTTGCACATATCCAAACCTTTCCACGAATTCAAGCTGAATACAGCAAAAAAATATATTTAACTTGATATTAGTTGATATAAATTGGATTGGGTGTTGAAAATGTAACTTTTTGATATACAGGGTGGTTACTAGAACCTTGTTCAACTTTATGACGTCATATTTTTGTTTTTAAGTCGCGTTTTCTGGGAAACCTTATTGATAAATGAATTTTTTCTTCTGGATAATCATTTATGACTTGAAGCTGTATTGCCTTCGATTGGAAATTTGTTCCACATGCCCAAACCAAACCAATATTTTGCTAATATTACATGTTTTAAACAGCAATTCATCTCGTACTTGACTTTTTCAGTATATAACCGTCCTTTCGTTTGTTTTTTTCATGATTTTTGTTGTACATGTCCAAACCTCCCCACGAATTCAAGCTAAATACAGCAAAAAATTTATTAAACCTAAAATTAGCTCCTATAAATTGAATTTGATGTTGAAAATGCATAACTTTATGACGTCATATTATCGTTTTCAAGTCGCGTTTTCTTGGGAAGCTTATTATTAAATTAATTTTTTTTTTTGGATAATCATTTATGACTTGAGGCTGTATTGCCTTGCACTTGAAATTCGTTTCACAGGCCCAAACCAAACCAAATATCACATGTTTTACGCACCAATTCATCTTGCATTAGACTTTTCTGGTACATATACGTCCTTTTTTTGTTTTATATGGGACTTTTGTTGCACATGTCCAAACCTTTGTACGAATTCCAATAAAATTGATTTGTTTTCGATGTTAATTTACTTAAAGCTCCAGGGATTCATCTTTTCCTTTGTGTTTTGTATTAATTATAAATTGCGGCAACTTTCCAACCCTCCCGGCGGTATCTAATTAGTTTTTAATAATTCAAAGCTCCAATAATAAAGTTAAGAAATTGATTTATAAATAGAAGTTCTAATTGCTCTTCATAAGTTTATTGAAGTTTTGAGCCCCCTAGTACTCGACGCCAATGGTCAGCATCCCGATTTGTTCCGCGGCCAGAATTACATTACCGTTTCGAATAACAATGCAGCAAAGATCGTTACTCATAATGACATTGATTAATGAATCGGTCTCTCTCGGAGCGGGTGGGGGGAGTATAAAAAAGAGAGTGAGCAATGAGATTAGGCATGGGAGAATGTTTAACAAGACATTTTATGAATTATTGTAGATGCCACATATTTAATTTATGTTATGCAAATCAGAATATGCTCGCTTACCACTAATTGGGCCATTTAATTGAGCCATTAAATCGGAGTACGTAATTAGACAGCTAATCTGCATATTAATCCTTATGCTAATAAATTCATTAAATTCATATCATACAAAATTAATTAATTAATTTTGTAAGCGATTTTGAGGCCAATTATATTCCAATAATTATTTTATTATTAAAAATTAATTTATTGAACTCTGGTAACCGCCCTATATATCAAAAAGTTGCATTATTAACATATAATTAAATTTATTAAGCTAGTTTTGCGTTAAACATATTTTTTTGCTGTATTTAGCTTGAATTTGTGGGAAGGTTTGGACATGCGGAACAAAAATCATATAAAAAACAAATAAAAGGACGTATATGTACCAAAAAAGTCAAATACGAGATGAATTGCTGTGTAAAACATGTAATATTAGCAAGAATTTGGTTTGGTTTGGGCATGTGAAACAAATTTCAAGTGCAAGGCAATACAGCTCCAAGTCATGAACGATTATCCAGAAAAAAAAATTCAATTAGCTCTAAGATCTCCCAGAAAACGCGACTAGAAAACGATAATATGACGTCATAAAGTTAAACAGTATAAATGATTTGGTTTGGGCATGTGAAACTAATTCCTAATGAAATGGTACACATTGTTTGCCTACGGAACAAGTCTAGTGTCATGAGTAATTTTCCAGAAAAAAAATTAATTTAGTCACAGGACTTTCGAGAAAATGCAGCTAGAAAACAATTATATGACGTCATTAAGTTGTATATTAAAAAGATGCATTTTTGTATTGATTTACTTTTTATAGGAGCTAATTTAATTTTTAATAAATACTTTTTGCTTTATTGGGAATAAATTCGTAGGATGGTTTGGACATGTGTAACAAAAGTCGTACAAATATCAAACAAAAGGACGTTTACGTACCACAAAAGTCAGGTGCGAGTTGAATCGGTGCGTAAATTATGTAATATTGGAAAAAATGTCGTTAAAATAGTAAAAATTAATTGGTTTGGACATGTGGAACAAATTTAAAAGGTAGGGGAACAATTCGTTCACCATTGGAATTAAATTTGAGTCATTAGTGGTTCCCCAAAAAATAAAATGAATTTATCAATAAGTTTGCCGGGAAAATGCGACTAGAAAACAATTTTATGACGTCATTAAGTTGGTAATCATCCTGTATATCAAACAATTGCAATCGTAACACTCAATCAAATATATAAGAGCTAACATCAGGTTTAATAAATGTTTTTTGATGTATTGGAATGATTTCGTAGGATGGTTTGGACATGTATAACAAAAAACGTACGAAAAATAAGTAAAAGGATGCAAATGTACCAAAAAAAGTCAAATGAGAGCTAAAGTGGTTTGTAAACAATGTAATATAGGGCAGAATGTCGAAAACTAGTAAAAAATTAATTGGTTTGGACATGTGAAACTAATTTAAAAGGTAGAGGGACAAATCTTTCACTAATGGAATTAGCTTTAAGTCATTAGTGGTTACCCAAAAAATAAAATGAATTCATCAATAAGTTCGCCGTGAAATGCGACTAGAAAATAATTTTATGACTAGTTCCAATTAAAATAACAAAAAAGACGCAGAGGTACTTGCTTTTTTATTTTTCCTGGCTTTGTTTTTTACGATATTGACATGAAATTTGAATTACAGCTTGCTGATTACTTTTTACACAATACTGTAATTTGTTTTTCTTTTTTAGTGCCCGGCTACAGCTCGGACTCCATTATGCCCCGATTTCTAACAGAAAGCAAGCGTTTTCAAGTGGTTTTAGGCGACACCGTCATCCTACCCTGCGAAATACAAAATTTAGGTATGTAATGACGTCTTACATTATTTTGTTTCCAATTTGAATTTTATTGCAGAAGCAGCATTTTAATTAGACAAAAGAATAATGAAACAGTCGTAAAACATTCCGAAAGGAATTGGTTGCAACTGTTTACTCGTTACCAACCAAACAACAGTTGTAGTATATACTAGAAAGGAAACTGCCACCCGCATTCGAATTTAATGTACAATTTTATTGAGTTGTATAATTTTATTTCTACAAAATAATGGAACGGAGTTTAATTACAAATTTAACACAGAAGATACTAAAACAGATAACGATCGTTGGTGTTAAATTTATGACCTTTGTTTTTTTCTGTTGGTGCACCCGCTACGGCGCCCCGAAGATAGATCCTTTTGCGGGGTGATATTTTAGGACAGCTGCGTGTGTAAAAATATTCATTTCAATTATTTCTGAATTTATGACGTCATAAAATGGTCCTATAAAATACAATTCAATATTTGAATGCCATGAATTTTACGATTGGATATAAATTCTGAATATATGCACTTAATTTTATATAAGTAGTCAAAAGCCACCACGAATGAGCTCTGCACTCCTCTCATCCGCCATTTTTTTTTTTTAAGCCAACCAAAATAACCTATAATCTATTATTTGAACACTCTTTTGTTTATGTTCAAAACAATTTGCGGTGGAACTAGAAAACAATTAAAAATAGTTGAAAAACCACAGCAAATGTTAAACAAAAAAACAGAGAAAAAAGTTTTGAGCGCAGCCTACTGAGTTCCCACTACAGCGCCCCCAGCACAGAATCGCATGAATATGCAAAAATTTTATTTCAACCCTTACAAAGCTGGCGGCCCTTTGGGAATACACAGAACCGTATTATTAAAAAAATATTCCATTATTAGTAGTAAGGCATCTACTTACGTCATCAGATTCTCGTTTGTGTGAAATATGTTCCGTAATTTGATTGTTTTGGAAGCACTGTTTTCGTTTGAGACTTGAGGGATAAGAGAGTTGTCCAGTAAATTTCCCTAAATCTATCCCTGGTGAAGTTAAGCCGCTCCGATGCACACACAATCCGGGTTGGTTCCGGGACGGGCGCTTTAACAAGCAGCGGTTTTGCAATCTATATGTAAATTACTACTGAGCACAATTACACCTACAGAAACTACATAAAGCACTGACTGTGCTGCCATCTAGACATCTGCATCTGCAAACAGTTGAAGAAATAAATCATAAAAGATACATAAAGCGACGTAGCGGGTTTACCCGTTGACCAATTTTGACCATTCAAGTCTTGTTTGACTCGCAAATGTATAACCAACAAATTCCGTATTGATAAATTTGGCAGTCTCCTCTAGTAGAGCCTCAGGGCGCCGTTATTTACCGCAAGGCGCACTTATTATATTTCGGAAGGCTGTGGCGGGCGAACCATTCGCCCGATTTTGATGATTCAAGTTTTGTTTTATGCGCAAATGTATAATTAACAAATTGTGTAACAATAAATTTGGCAACACCCCCTGCGGGGCCCACAAGCGGCCTTTCCGCAAAACGCATTTATTATATTCGGAAAGCCGTAGCGGACAGAACCGTTGACCAATTCTGATGATCCAAACTTTATTTTATTCGCAAATGACTAAATCAACAAATTATGCAACAATAAATTTGGTATCTTTTCCCCACGGGGCCCCAGGGCGACTTTACCCGAAAGCGCTCTTATTATACTGTAGCGGGCAATTCCGTGAACCGATTTTGCTGATTCAAGTCTTATTTTATTTACAAATGTATTATTAACAAATTCCGTGATAATAAATTAGGCAATCATTTTTCGTAGGGCCCTCAAATGACTTTATTTACAGCAAAATGCGTTAATTACAGTTCGGAAAGCTGTAGCAGGCGAACCAGTCGCCCGATTTTGATTAATCAAGTCTTGTCTTATTCGCAAATGTATAAACAACAAATTCCGTACTAATAAATTTGGCAGTTTCCTCTTGTAGAGCCTCAGGGCGCCGTTATTTACCGCAAGGCGCACTTATTATATTTCGGAAGGCCGTAGCGGGCGAACCCAGTACCCGATTTCGATGATTTATGTTTTGTTTAACGCGCAAATGTATAATTAACAAATTTTGCAACAATAAATTTGGAAACACTCCCTGCGGGGCCAACAAGCGGCCTTTCCGCAAAACGCATTTATTATATTCGGAAAGCCGTAGCGGACAGAACCGTTGACCAATTCTGATGATCCAAACTTTATTTTATTCGCAAATGACTAAATCAACAAATTATGCAACAATAAATTTGGTGTCCTCTCCCCACGGGGCCCCAGGGCGACTTTACCCGAAAGCGCTCTTATTATACTGTAGCGGGCGATTCCGTGAACCAATTTTGCTGATTCAAGCCTTATTTTATTTACAAATGTATTATTAACAAATTCCGTGATAATAAATTAGGCAATCATTTTTCGTAGGGCCCTCAAATGACTTTATTTACAGCAAAATGCGTTAATTACAGTTCGGAAAGCTGTAGCAGGTGAACCAGTCGCCCAATTTTTATTAATCAAGTCTTGTTTGACTCGCAAATGTATAACCAACAAATTCCATGTTAATAAATTTGACAGTTTCTTCTTGTAGAGCCTCAGGGCGCCGTTATTTATCGCAAAGCGCACGTATTATATTTCGGAAGGCTATAGCGGGCGAACCATTCGCCCGATTTCGATGATTCAAGTTTTGTTTTACCCGCAAATGTACAATCAACAAATTTCGCAACAATATATTTGGCAAAATCCCCTGCGGGGCCCACAAGCGGCCTTTCCGCAAAACGCGTTTATTATATTCGGAAAGCCGTAGCGGGCGGAACCGTCAACCAAATTTAATGATCCAAACTTTATTTTATTTGCAAATGACTAAATCAACGAATTATGCAACAATAAATTTGGTATCTTTTCCCCACGGGGCCCCAAAGTGACTTTACCCGAAAACACTCTTATTATACTGTAGCGGGCAATTCCGTGAACCGATTTTGCTGATTCAAGTCTTGTTTTATTCACAAATGGATTATTAACAAATTCCGTGATAATAAATTAGGCAATCATCTTTCGTGGGGCCCTCAAATGACTTTATTTACAGCAAAATGCGTTAATTACAATTCGGAAGGCTGTAGCAGGCGAACCAGTAGCCCGATTTTGATTATTCAAGTCTTGTCTTATTCGCAAATGTATAACCAACAAATTCTGTATCAATAAATTTGGCAGTTTCTTCTTGTAGAGCCTCAGGGCGCCGTTTTTTACCGCAAAGCGCACGTATTATTTTTCGGAAGGCTGTAGCCGGCGAACCATTCGCCCGATTTTGATGATTCAAGTTTTGTTTTACGCGCTATTGTATAATTAACAAATTCTGCAACAATAAATTTGGCAACATCCCCTGCGGGAACCTCAAGCGTCCTTTCCGCAAAGCGCGTTTATTATATTCGGAAAGCCGTAGCGAGCGGAACTGTCGACCAAATTTGATGATCCAAACTTTATTTTATTCGCAAATGACTAAATCAACGAATTATGCAACAATAAATTTGGTATTCTTTCCCCACGGGGCTACAGGGCGACTTTACCCGAAAGCGCTCTTATTATACTGTAGCGGGCGATTCCGTGGACCGATTTTGCTGATTCAAGTCTTGTTTTATTCACAAATGTATTATTAACAAATTCCGTGATAATAAATTAGGCAATCATCTTTCGTGGGGCCCTCAAATGACTTTATTTACAGCAAAATGCGTTAATTACAATTCGGAAGGCTGTAGCGGGCGAACCATTCGCCCGATTTCGATGATTTAAGTTTTGTTTTACGCGCAAATGTATAATTAACAAATTCTGCGAAAATTAATTTGGCAACACTCCCTGCGGGGCCCACAAGCGGCCTTTCCGCAAAACGCGTTTATTATATTCGGAAAGCCGTAGCGGGCTGAACCGTCGACCAACTTCGATGATTTAAACTTTACTTTATCCGCAAATTAATGAATTAACAAACTATGCAACAATAAATTTTGTATTCTTTCCCCACGGGGCTCCAGGGCGATTTTACCGCAAAGCGGTCTTATTATACTTTAGAGCACTGTAGCGGGCGATTCCGTTGACCGATTTTGATGATTCAAGACTTGTTTTATTCACAAATGTATTATTAACAAATGCTGTAATAATAAATTTGATAATCTTCTTTTGCAGGGCCCTCAAGTGGCTTTACTTACAACAAGACGCGTTAATTACAATTCGGAAGGCTGTAGCGGGTGGAACCGTCGCCCGATTTTGATCATTCGAATTTTGTCTTACTCGCAAATGTACTAACTTACAAATTTTGTAAGAATAAGTTTGATAATTTCTCCTGGCGGGGCTTCAGGGCGCTGTTACTTACCGCGAAGCGCACTTATTGTATTTCGGAAGACCGTAGCGGGCGAGCCCATCAACCGATTTTGATGATCCAAGTTTTGTTTTACTCGAAAATATATTAACTTACAAATCTTGTAACAATAAATATGGTAATTTCTCCTGGCGGGGCTCCATGGCGCTGTTATTCATCCCAAGGCGCATTTATTATACTTCGGAAGGCTGTAGCGGTCGAACCCGTCGCCCGGTTCTAATCATTCAGATCTTGTCTTACTTGCAAATGTTTAAACTAATAAATTCTGGAACAATAAATTTGGTAATTTCATCTGGCGAGGCTCCAGGGCGCTGTTACTTACCGTTAGGCGCACTTATTGTATTTCGGAAGGCCGTAGCGGGCGAATCCATCGCCCGATTCCGATGTTACAAGTTTTGTTCCACTCACAAGTGTATAGCTAACAAATGCCGTAATGATAAATTGAGCAACCTCCTTTCGCGGGGCCTCCATGTGGCTTTATTTACAGCAAGACGCGTTAATTATACTTCGGAAGGCTGTAGCGGGCGAACTAGTCGCCCGATTTTGATCATTCAAGGCTTGTCTTATTCGCAAATGTTTAAACTAATGAATGCTACAACAATAAATTTGGTAATACCATCTGGCAAGGCTCCAGGGCGCTGTTACTTACCGTTAGGCGGACTTTTTGTATTTCGGAAGGCCGTAGCGGGCGAATCCATCAACCGATTTTGATGATTCAAGTTGTGTTCTATTCAAAAATGTATGATTAACAAATACCGTAATAATGGATAGGCAGCCTCCTTTCGCGGGGCCCTCAGGTGGCTTTACTTACAGCAAGACGCGTTAATTATACTTCGGAAGGCTGTAACAGGCGAACCCGTCGACCGATTTTCATGATTCATGTTTTGTTTTATCCGAAAATGTATAAACTAAAAAATGCTGCCACAATTAATTCAGTAATTTTTCCAGGCAGGGCTCCAGGGCGCTGTTAGCTTACCGCAAGGCGCACTTATTGTATTTCGGAAGGCCGTAGCGGGCGAACCTGTCAACCGATTTTCACGATTCAAGTCTTGTTTTATTCACAAATGTACAACTAACAAATGTTGTAACAATAAATTAGGAAATCTCGCCAGGGGGCCCTCGTACGGCACTGCGTAGCGCAACCCGCGTCATTTATACTTTAAAGCACTGTAGCGGGCGAGCCCGTTTACCGATTTTTACAATTCAAGTTTTGTTTTACTCACTAAAGTATAATTAACAAATTTTGTAACAACAAATTAGGCAAACTGTTCTGGGGGCTCTCGTACGGCGTTGCGTACCGCAACCCGCGTCAATTTTACTTTGAAGCCTTGTAGCGGATGAACCCGTTGACCGATTTTGATGATTTATGTTTTATTACATCCAGAAATGTATGAACTAATAAATGCTGGAACAATTATTTTGGTGATTCCTACTAGCGTGGCTCCAGAGCTCCGTTAGTTACGGCAACCCGCGACAATTATACTTTAAAGCGCTGTAGCGGGCGAACCTGTCGCCCGATTTTGATCATTCAAGCCTTATTTTATTCACAAACGTATAAACTAACTAATTAATATAATAAATTAGCAAATACAAGTACAGTTTTCCAATAAATGGCTGTTAAATGAATGTTCTTGCATATTAGTGGCTATTAATCACTCGCCAATCAAATAATTCATTTAAAATCATTTATTATTGTTTCATCTTTCATTTTCAGTTATATTTTTTATTAATTTCCTTTTTATTTTCCATTAGATGACCTTGAAAGCAATCGGGTAGCTTGCAGTGTCAAAATTTGACTTCTGGGACAGTTTACAGCAAATATTGGGCCCCAAATTGATCAAAGACGTAAGTAAGAGGTAAGTGTCGTCATTCAAATTAATTTGAAGGTGGAAAAGTAATTTTTCCTCCCTTAATCGCAGAATTAAATTAAATTTTCAATTTTTTTGTTTATTTATAGGAATTCAATATCAGAGGGCCCAAATTTCAATTGGAGGGCCCTAATAGGTCAAGCAGGAGTAGTAGCTTCAATGCAGTCGTCCAAAGGTTCCGTACCTCTTCTATAATTGGACAAAAATGCAAGAACTCTGCGAAGCAGTGAAAAAGGAACAAATCCGGCCCTGGAAGGCCCCACAACCGTCCAAAAATTCAAAAAACAATAAATTTGTATTTGTTAATTAATTTTAAGTTAAATAAAACTGATTTTCAATTTTTTGTACTTAAATTAAGGTAGAATAAGCGTTTGAAAGATTTAAAAACATGTGCTGTGCCGCAACCAGCATTACACCCCTGTAATGCGGGATAGTATTTATCTAAAAATTCAGTAGCCTCTTAAGGGCAATTTTAAGGCCCTATTACAGTAATTTAGTAAAAAATATTACAAAAAAATAATCATTTTATATTTTTTTTTCAATAAATTAAACTTAGTTTTTATTTTTAAAACGTTTTTTGTTCAATTGTTTGCTGTATTTGTAAGATTTAAATTTTTGTACCAAATGTTAGCCCTAAATAAATGATTTACATATTAATTTATGATATTATTGGTTGTACATCATTAAAATGTCAATAAAGTTCCTTAAAATGAGTTTGTTTTTTATTTATTTCCTTTTTTGAAGGCTTAAAGGATGTAGTTTTAAATGTTGCCACCAGGTGGCAGCACCTTTCAATAAGACCAATTAGCAATCATCTCTTCCATGACCCAAACAGTTGCTTCAAGGTGAATTTTGTACGTTCAAAAAATCCAAATTTTGTATCCGGCTACTAGGATTCTCAGGAGCAATTCCATAAATTAATTAGCGTTTTTCTCGGAAACTAAAGGACTTAGGGATAAATGCTTCAAACAAAAGTTGCATAACTTTCAACGCCCTACAACTTTTACTTGAAACATTTTTTTGTAGGGCTTATAGTTTCCGAGAAACGACATACAACTACCCTTAATTTAAGGGTTGTAAAAAAAAATTTCCTATGTTTTTGATAGCCCTTTCAAAGCTGCATTCAGTTATGCAACTAAATTTCTCCTAAGGGTTGTAATTTAGGGGTTAATCAAGAAAAACCTTCTATAAAAACAAATGAACAATTATCTCAAAAACTGAAGGGTTAAGGGACAAATGTTTCAAATAAAAGTTACATAACTTTCAACGCCCTACAACTTTTATTTGAAACATTTTTTTGTAGGGCTTATAGTTTCCGAGAAACGACATACAACTACCCTTAATTTAAGGGTTGTACAAAAAATGCATTCACCTTTTTTGTAGCCCTTTTGGAGCTGCATTCAGTGATGTAACTAAATTTGCCCTAAGGGCTATAGTTCAGGAGTAAATTGAGAAAAACTATTTTAGTAAATTTGGTGACGAATTTTGTGCGTTCGAAAAATCCTAAATTTGTATTAGGAAAGCATGATTCAGTGGAGCAAACTCAAAAAAAAAACGTTAATAACTCTGGAAATAAAGCCCTTATCGAAAAATGTTTCAAACAAAAAGTACGCAGTATTAATTGGACTATCTTTAAAAATAGGAAATAATTTTTCAACCCTTAAATTAAGGGTAGTAGTATACCGTTTCTCGGTAATTATAAGCCCTACAAAAAAATGTTTTAAATAAATGTTATAGAGCGTTGAAAGTTATATAACTTTTGTTTGAAACATTTGTCCCTAAACCCTTTGGTTTACGAGAAAATCGCTAATTAATCTTTGCATAGGTCACTTGATTAAACGTTTTTGTTGATTTGCGCCTGAACAAAGGCTCTTAGGGCCAATTTAGTTACATGATTGAATGCAGCTTTGAAAGGGCTACCAAAAAGGTCAGACAATTTTTTTTACAACCCTTAAATTAAGGGTAGTTGTATGTCGTTTCTCAGAAGCTATAAGCCCTACAAAAAAATGTTTCAAATAAAAGTTGTAGGGCGTTGAAAGTTATGCAACTTTTGTTTGAAACATTTGTCCCTAAGTCCTTTAGTTTCCAAGATAATCGCTAGTTAATTTATGGAATTGCTCCTGGGACTCCTAATACCCGGATACAAAATCTGAATTTTTTAAAGAAACAAAATTCGTCACCAAGTCAACAAAAATTGTTTTTTCAATTTACTCGTGAAGTATGGCCCTTAGGGCAAATTGAGTTACATGACTGAATGCAGCTTTAGAAGGGCTCCCAAAAAAGTAAATTAATTTTTTTACAACCCTTAGATTAAGGGTAGTTATATGTCGTTTCTCGGAAACTATAAGCCCTACAAAAAAATGTTTCAAACAAAAGTTGTAGGGCGTTGAAAGTTATGCAACTTTTGTTTAAAAAATTTGTCCCTAAACCCTTTAGTTTCCGAAATAATTGCTCATTTGTTTTATAAAATGTTTTTCTTGATTTACCCCGAAATTACAACCCTTAGGGAAAATTTAGCTACATAACTGAATGCAGCTTGAAAAGGACTACAAAAAACGTCAGAACATTTTTTTACAACCCTTAAATTAAGGGTAGTTGTATGTTGTTTCTCGGAAATTGTAAGCCCTACAAAAAAATGTTTCAAGTAAAAGTTGTAGGCCGTTGAAAGTTACATAACTTTTGTTTGAAACATTTGTCCCTAAGTCCTTTAGTTTTCGAGAAAAACGCTAATTAATTTATGAAATTGCTCCTGCGAATCCTAATACCCGGATACAAATTTTGGATTTTTTTAACGTACAAACTTCACTTAGAAGCTACTTTTTTGGTTATGGAAGAGATGGTTGCTAATTGGTCTTGTTGACAGGTGCTGCCACCTGGTGGCAACATTTGGAACTATATACGTGAAAGGAGAAAAGGGCAAGGGTTATGATTAAAAACAAATTTAAATATGTTACAAATACTTTATTTAAATGATTTTAAAAAATATTACAAAATATTTTGGGGATTTTTTTGGGAAGATTGATGCCCTGGAAGGGCACAGAAGTGGCTCCAGCACCTGTAACATAAAGAAAAATAAAATTAAAATGATAAATTTTTTCAATTTGATAGTTTGGGCCCCCATAATTTTAAGCGCGCACGCCTCTGCCTCTTTATTCGCATGTCACTGGATTCCCTTGTCGTCCGCGTTTCGTTCCGTCGGTGGTTTTGAGTTTTGCGTTGAGCGTCGAGCGCAATTCAGCTCCGCTAAAATGTAATTGCGCTCTGCACTAATTTGCATATAAATTGTAAACAGAGACAACCATAAGAGTTCCATGGCCCACTATACACGCGACGAGAAGTCTTTCACGTCAGTGACGGAGAATCAAATTTTTTCCACGCCTGCTATACCCCAATTTCATTATTTTTAATAAACAAACACAAGCGGCTTTAATTTTGTTTGTCCTTCTTATTTGATGTGGTTACCATAGAAACGGCTTTGTACTAAAAGCCATTAAGTAAACATATCTCTTCATTAAAATGTCTTTGAGGTTCAATATTTCGTTCGATGGCCGATTTCAAAATGGAGGTAGCCATTTTAACGATTTGCGTTTGTTTTATGCGCAAATGTTTGCGAAAAGTTTGGCCTAATTTGAAAACTGAGTAAATATTTGTAAAGTTGCAATTGTTTTGTATGTAAACTAAAACAGAAAAAATGGAATAACTCGTTTATTATTGGGAATTGGGAAAAATTTTTGGGGAATAAAATATGGAGGACCTAAAAATACATCTTTTGCCATCAAAAAAAATTTTTTTAAGGCAGTGGTTTTCAAGCAGCAACCAAAAATGTATTTTTTTCAAATGGCATGACACATATTTGTTTTGCTTTTTGAATAGTTCATTTTTTTGTGCATTCATTCATGCAATTATTTATTATTGTTGTATAACAATTTTTTTGAGTAAAATGCATTTAAAAGTTGAGCATACTATACATATTTGGTCCAAATTTTAGTCGCTACTTAAAAACAATTGCAAATAGGCTATAGACCTCAACAAAACAAACAACTTTTCCAAATAAATTTTTTTTAAATAGTGTCTTGTTTGGCAGTTATCAGCCCTCTTTTGTTTTTAGAAAAACGGCCATAACTCGCTTGTCTTTCAACCAAAATAAAAAATAAAAACTGCTAAAAAAATTTGGAAACATTTGCAACTAATTCTTAGTCAAATATATTCATTTGTTTTTTACATACCAAAATGGCGGCCAATTGAAATATTTGAACCTCAATATTTTCCAAAATGGCCGATTAACTTCCAAAATTCATTTTTTTCTGAAATTCTTGTAACACAGAGAACCCAAAACAGTTTTAATTTTTTATTTTCGATAACAAATAGGCGGGCTACGCCCGTTTTTCGAAAAACAAAAGATGGCTGATTACTGCTAAACGAGGCGCCATATCAAAAAAATTTATTTGAAAAAGTTGTTTCTTTTGTTGTATAGTAGAACTGTACTGATTTTCAAATACCTAGCAACAAAATTATTGTTCAAATATGTATAGTATGTTCAATTGTTAAACCCGTTTTAAACAAAAAAATTGTTATATAACAATATAAAATTATTGTTGGGATGAATGCACAAAAAACTACTCTATTCAAAACACCTAAAAAATGTATATAGTACCATTTAAAAAAAAGGTACTTTTTGTTGTAACTTGAGAACCACTGGTTTAAAATTTATAATTTTTCCAGTAATTAATGTATTTTTTAATCTAGTTCACTTGAGTTCTCAACAATTTTTTTATATCTCTAATAATTAACGAGTTATTCCATTATTTGTACTTAAAGCCCAATTTACACTGTAACTAAATCCTGAAGGTATAACAAGGATGTCACCACTCAACCAAATATTGTTGATGAGGTAAATATATCATTTATAATTAAATTTCTGAGCGTGGTTGAGGTTGTAAATCAAAGAGGGCTTTAATTACCATGGAAACTTTGTTTATATATCTTGTCAAGGCAAACTAGATAACAACCCCTTAAAACAATATTTATTTTCTGAAATTTTGTTACACAAAGAGCTTTCAATAAAGACTCCATCGACTTAATTCAATCGTGGTTCGAAAAATCAACCAACAATTGAAACTAATAACAAAAGAGCATCGGAGAAGCGAAGATAAATCAGCGGCACTCAAACATTTTCTCAATTTTAAACAATTGTTCTAAATTTCCGGCAAAAGTCATAAACCATTTTTTCTGACAATATTAAAGGCCTGGAGCGTTCATAACCCGAGTCGAGAGCTAAAAATATCAATTCAATAGCCCAATATACGTTCCTGGATATTTCCAGTATTCATACAGGTTTCGGGATATATTACCCGTATATAGGTATACAGGAAATGATGTCTTCTTTCGAACGATTCAATTTTTCAATTTACGGATGAAAATTGACGCTTGAACTCGTGTAATATCTACAGGGAGGCCCGAAATACAAGAGTTAAAATAATTAATTGATTTCTGGCTGAACCAGTGGTTCGAAAAATTTGAAACGTACAATACTGATAAAGTGGGGGTACAAGTATAGTGTGTAATAATTTAAATTTGATTCGTCCATCTGTTCATCAGTTATTGACAATTAAAGTCAAATCTTCCATTAGCAACAAATTATCAATTTCTGGCTAAACCAGTGGCTCTAAAAACTTGAAACGTTCAATATAAATGGAGTAGGAGTACAAGTATAATGTGTAATAATTTCATTTTAGTTTGTTAATTTGTTCATCAGTTATTGACAAGTCAATTTGGAATCTCCATTAGATAGAAATTCAAACTTATTACCAATTTATGGCTGAACCAGTGGTTCAAAAAATTTGGAACATACAAGACAGTTAAAGTAGGGATACAAGTATAGTGTGTAAAAATTTCTACAAAATTCGTCAATTAGTTCATCAGTTATTGACATCCAAATCAAACTTGCCAGTAGTAATAAATAATCAATTTCTGGTTAAACCAGTGGTTCCAAAAACTTGAAACGTTCAATATAAATTGAGTAAGGGTCAAAGTATAGTGCGCAATAATTTCAATTTGGTTTGTTAATTTGTTCACCCGTTATTGACAAATAAATTTGAAATCTCTAATAGAAAGAAATTACAAGTTTATTACTAATTTCTGACAAAACCAGTGGTTCAACACATTTGAAACAAACATGGCAGATGAAGTAAGGGTACAAGTATAATGTGTAAGAATTTCAATAAAATTCTTCAATTAGTTCATCAGTTATTGACAATTTAATTCAAAATTGCGAGTAGCAACAAATTATCAATTTCTGGTTGAACCAGTGGCACCAAAAACTTGAAACGCTCAGTATAAATGGAGTAGGGGTACAAGTATAATGTGTAATAATTTCAATTTGGTTCGTTCATCTGTTCATCAGTTATTGACAAATGAATTTGAAATCTCTAATAGAAAAAAATTACAAGTTTATTACCAATTTATGACTAAACCAGTGGTTCAAAACAGTCGAAACGAACATGACAGACGAAGTAGGGGTACAAGTATAATGTGTAAAAATTTCTATGAAATTCGTAGGTTTGTTCATCAGTTATTGATGACTAAATAAAAATTGCCAGTACCGACAAATTTTAAATTTATGGTTAAACCAGTGGTCTTAAAAGCTTGAAACGTTGGATATGAATAAAGTAGGGGTACAAGTATAACGTGTAATAATTTCAATTTGGTTTGCTCAATTGTTCATTAGTTATTGACATGTTAATTTGAAGTCCCGAATAGATGGAAGTTACAAACTTATTACCAATTTATGGCTAACCAGTGGTTCAAAACAATTGAAACAAATATGGCAGATGAAGTAGGAATACAAGTATAGTGTGTGAAAATTTCAATGAAATTCGTCAATTAGTTCATCAGTTATTGATAATTAAATTCAAATTGCCAGTAGCAACAAGTTGTTGATTTATTGTTAAACCAGTGGTTCTAAGAACTTGAAACGTTTAATATTGATGGAGTAAGGGTACAAGTATAATGTGTAATAATTTAATTTTCGTTCGTTAATTTGTTCATCAGTTATTGACCCGTCAATTTGAAATCCCAATAGATAAAAATTCGAACTTATTATTAACCTATGGCTAAACCAGTGGCTCTAAATATTTGAAACGTACAAGAAAGTTAAAGTAGGGATACAAGTATAATGTGTAAGAATTTCTATAAAATTCGTCAATTTGTTCATCAGTTATTAACAATTGATTTCAAATTGCCAGTAGCAACAAATTATTAATTTCTGGTCAAACCAGTGGTTCAAAAAATTTGAAACCTTAAATATAAATAGAGTAGGGGTACAAGTATAATGTGCAATAATTTCATTTTGGTTTGTTCATTTGTTCATCAGTTATTGATAATTGAATTTGAAATCTCCAATCGATAAAAGTTACAAACTTATTACGTATTTATGGCTAAACCAGTGACTCAAAGAATTTGAAACGTACAAGACAGATAAAATAGGAGTACAAGTATAGTGTGTAAAAATTTCTACCAAATTCGTCCATTGGTTCATCAGTTATTGACAATTGATTTCAAATTGTCAGTAGCAACAAATTATTAATTTCTGGTCAAACCAGTGGTTCAAAAAATTTGAAACCTTAAATATAAATGGAGTAGGGGTACAAGTATAATGTGCAATAATTTCATTTTGGTTTGTTTATTTGTTCATCAGTTATTGACAATTGAATTTGACATCTCCAATCGATAGAATTTACAAAATTGTTACCAATTTATGGCTCAACCAGTGGTTCAAAACATTTGAAAAGTACAAGACAGTTGAAATAGGGACACAAGTATAGTGTGTAAAAATTTCTACCAAATTCGTCGATTGGTTCATCAGTTATTGACAATTAAATTCATAATTCCCAGTAGCAACAAATTGTCAATTTCTGGTTAAGCCAGTGGCTCAAAAAATTTGAAACCTTAAATATAAATGAAGTAGGGGTACAAGTATAATGTGTAATAGTTTCATTATGGTTCGATAATTTGTTCATCAGTTATTGACAAATTTATTTGAAATCTCTAATAGAAAAAAATTACAAATTTATTATCAATTTATGACTAAACCAGTGATTCAAAATAGTTGAAACGTAAAAGACAGATAAAGTATGGATACAAGTATAGTGTGTAATAGTTTCAACCAAATTAGTCTATTAGTTCATCAGTTATTGATAAATCAATTAAAAATTGCCAGTATCAACATATTATCAATTTCTGGTTGAACCAGTGCCTCAAAAAATTTGAAATAATTGGTACGAATTAGACAAGAGAGCCACCCTGTATATCATTTGAACAGCAGAAGCATTTGCGAGGAATGAAGACATCAGAAACTCGACGAGGCATCGGAAACCGTTTCATTAAAATGACAACGCCTGATTACTCCCCCACAATTAACTTAACAATTACGAGTGGTGGGGGAAATGGAGCTCAGAAAATGGCGGATGAAGGAATCAGTGACGGAGATAATACACCAATTTTAGAACGTCAAAAATAATCAATTTTTCACCAAAGAGGTTGAACGTCAAATATATTTCTCTTGTCTGTCAATTTTGTGTTTAATTTTATACGACAGGTTGGCCGCAAGCCCGATGTTCATTCGACTATTCCAATTCGGCTAATTGCTCATCCGCCGCACTCCTTGCACACCCGCGGAGCCCCCATTTGAAGATACAATATTGAGTTACCAACCTACTACGTAGACAGCTTCGTATCATGGAAAATTGCCAAAATTTTAAGCTCGGCGTTCATTATAGCACCAATACAAGTGCTATAATTAAAAAAATAATGTAATCATACCGACAGAACAAGATATAGTTACATAAATTTGATTAAATGAAGCATTAGAGCGAATAAACTTGTTCGTTTACTGTCGGCTATTTTCGGAACTAATCGTAAAATTTTGTCCTTAATTTTATCTATTTTATAAAAAAAAAATCATGACGATCGGACTTTTCTTTCAGGCTGTAGCCATGCCCAAAAATATAACTTTTAATATAGGACTAGCGCTAGGACTGCTTCGCCAAATCAACATTAAGCAAGCATAATGCTTTTATATTCAGTTTCAAAACTTTTTTATCTCTGCTAGTGTATAAACTTCCGGTTTGCGTGTTATCACTCCTATTTCCGGCGAAAAACTTTTGTTATGTGCAATATTCATTAAATTTTTGTTCTAGGTACCTTTGTGGTCATATGGCGTCGAGGGCCCTCCATTATCAGCGCTGGGCGTCTACTAGTGACAAGAGACACCAGGTTCTCTTTACAAGGAGGCGGGGCCCAACATGCGCTACAATTAAGTGGGGCCCGCTTGGACGACCAAGGAGAATATACTTGCCAAATTGGGGATGGGGGCGCAGGCGATCTCATCCACCATTTAGAAATACTAAGTAAGTATTTATTTTAGCCATGTCCGAGTTATTGAAATTTCTCTCAATTCAAGTTTTTCATTGAATTTCTACACGGAAAAGTTTCATCATAAAACGAAATGCTCAAATTATGTTCCGTATAATTTCACAATCAGTCTCTTGCCGCGAGCGATGCTTTGATATTGTTGAATTGACAACGTCTAACTACTCGCCTGCGGCGTGCAGCTCGGTCGGTAATGCAGATAGAGATAGCAAATACCCGGTCGGTAATACAGGGTGTGATTATCAACGCAGTGTCAGACTTAGCCATTTTTCAATTTTTTTCGATAAAGTGGTCCAGAACCTGCACTTGCGTACTACTAGTAGTACTGGCTCAGAACTTGCAAATGCGTACTACTAGTTGTAGAAACTGGCTCAGAACCGGCAATTGCGTACTACTACTTTGTATCCGGTCGATATATCGAGCATTAATGTTGATTTAGCCCATACGTCAGCTGCAGTTTCCGATGTTAACCATGCTCCATGGACCATAATCCAGTGCGGTTAGCTACAAAGCGAGCTTGGCCTGTATCAATAACCACTAAGTTATAACTACTACTACAAATTTTAGATTGTACGGATTGTACTTGGATACTTCCCTGTACTCAAACTTCATAACAATGGATATGAATATGTATATCTAACTTTATATAAAGCTACACTTGATTGCAAGTTTAAAATGCAAAACAGTTGCGAAGCGTTCAGCATACGTGCATACAAAAAGATACCGGATAATTACAGGGATGTACTGGAAACATACATCAGCGAATACAACTAGTAGTACACAGTTGCCGGTTCTGAGCCAGTTTTACAACTAGTAGTATGTTTTTGCAGGTTCCAAGCCATTAGCATTAGTAGTAGTGATTGACAGGTTCTGGACTAGTTTTGCAACTAGTAGTAAATAATTGCCGGTTCTGAACCAAAATTTTGATAATATGTAAATTATTGAATTCATATTTACAATTGGATGTAAAACTAATTAAATTGAAACAACTGCAACAATAATTATTACAAACATTAATTATTCACCCTCGGGCGGAACAACAGAATATCAATCTGCAATTGAGTAATGTAAACATGTCTTTGACTAATTATATTTGCAGTGTACAAACAATAATAAAGTATATTTTTGTTTCAGTCCCACCAACTTTACAAGTGTCGCCCCCTACAGGCCAAATAACAGCTAGAAGGGGCGGATCGGTCAGTTTTGAATGCAAGGCGACCGGAAATCCGCAGCCTGGAATACACTGGACCAAAAAGGTTTGCATATTTTTACAAAAAATTATATAAATAATTTTTGATTTTTTGTGGCAGGATGGTAGTCTACCGTCAGGACTTCATGTGGAAAATGGTTATTTGTTGACTTGGGCTGACGTACAGCGCCAACATGCCGGGATTTATGTTTGCACAGCCTCAAACGGAATTGGGCAGTCAGTTTCCGCCGAAATTCATTTACATGTTTTGTGTAAGTTTTCAATAATTTAATATAAATTTTGTTGAGTTTTTTTTTATAGATCCACCGGAAGTGAACGTTTTGAGGTCGTGGGTGAATGCAGGGGAGGGTTTAGAAGCCAAATTGGATTGTATTGTGCATGCAGATCCTCCAGCTGAGGTATTTACTTCCCCACTTCCATTAACCAGCGTAACATTTGTACTGAATCACTCATAAAATGCAAAAAGACGTTTACTTATAAAAAAAATTGAATTATTGTTATTTTAGGTACTTTGGTACCAAGATTCGTTCGCTCTTCAACCAACTGACAGGCGGATTATGTCAAATTCTGGAAAAAAACATACTTTAACAATAAAAAATATTCAGCTGGCAGATTTCGGGAATTACAGTTGTGTTGTCGTCAATTCAATCGGAAAAGATAAAAAGTATTTTTGTTTTTATTAACTGAAACAAAAGTTTGCCTAATTTTATTTTTAGGTACATAGAATTATCGGGCAAACCCGGCCCAGCTTCTGTAATAAGTGCGGGGTATTCAGGGCCCCACGAATACACCCTCAAATGGAGCGTACAAAGCGTGTTCCCCATTTTGGAAGTCCGAATTTTGTACAGACGCTTATTGGTAAGTACTCGTTTTTGTGTAGCACTCCAACTAATTTTTTTGTTAGTTTAATGCCAGTTACCAGCACGCTAGTAAATGGCACGACTTGGTAATCCGCCCCATGCAGTCCCACTTCGCCCCATCAACAAACGAACGCACCTACCATCACCGCCTACTAGATTTGGCAGCCGATTCTGTTTATGAATGTATGGTCCAATGTCGGAACCAAAATGGGTGGGGGGAGCTAAGTGACACTCATCAGTGGTTCACGAAACATAGAGGGGCCCCTGATAACGCCATTTATATTGACAGCGCAGCCGCGGGCGCTGCAGTTCAATTAAAAAGCGTTGGAATTAATTTTTGGGTAGTTTACGCACTGCATAAATTAAACAATTGGATGTATTAATTTTTTATGTATTATATAGTACTTGTGTGCCTTAATAAAAATATATAAGTAAAACATTTGAAGCAGCATTAGTTATTCAATTATTTCAGTTTAAAGATTGCATAATGACGTCACAAAGTTACAAACAGGTAAGTATTAAATATATTTCTTGAGTTCAACAAATTAGAGTGTCAACAAAGCTCATAAAATCAAATGGCCCAGAACCGGTAATTGCATACTACTAGTTGTACTTACTAGGCACAACTGTGGGACCTCGAACATGGCTCAGAACTTCCGAATGCCTACTACTAGTAGTAATAACTAGGCGCAACTGTGGGTCCTCGGACATTAAAAATGTTCGGAAGCGGAGCGAGTGTCTGAGAATTTCAAGCGTCAACAGGGCTCATGAAACAAGTCACAGACACAAAAATAACGAGCGGAGCGAGTGTTTAGCGAATTAGAGTGTCTACAGGGTTTACAAAACAAGTCAAAATGCAAAATGAGGCCACCTAAATCAGTTGATATCTGAAAAATAATGTCAAAAATGATGAGCGGAGCGAGTGTCTTGCGAATTAGAGTGTATACATGGTTTATGGAACAAGTCAAAATGCAAAATGAGGGCACTCAAATCAGTTGATATCTGAAAAATGATGTTGAAAATGACGAGCGGAGCGAGTGCTCTGCAAATTAGAGTGTTTACAGAGTTCATGAATCAAGTGATGGGGCTGCCTTAATAAGTTGAGGATGATTTTTTGGAACATATCTGATGAATCATGTCGAAAATGACGAGCGGATCGAGTGTCTTGCAAATTAGAGTGTCTACAGGATATAAAAACAAGCCAAAATTCAAAATGAGCGTACCCAAATCAGTTAAAGTATCTGAAGAATAATGTCAAAAATGATGAGCGGAGCGAGTGTTTAGCAAATTAAAGTGTCTACAGATTTTATTGAACAAGTTAGAATACAAATTGAGGTTACCAAAATTGGTTTGATATCTGGAAGTAATGTGAAAAATGAAGAGCGGAGCGAGTGTTCTGCTGATTAGAGTGTTTACAGAGTTTGTAAAGCAGGTTATGGGGCTGCCTTAAAAAGTTCAAGGTCATTATTTGGAACACAACTGTTGAAAAAACTCAAAAATGACGATCGGAGCGAGTGTTTTGCAAATTAGAGTGTCTACAGAGCTCCTAAAACAAGTGATAATGCACAATGGGACTGCCTAAATCGATTCAAAATGATTATTTGTAGCACATCTGATGAATCATGTTGAAAATGATGAGCGGAGCGAGTGCTCTATTAATTAGAGTGTTCATAGAGTTCATAAATCAAGTCATGGAGCAGCCTGAATTAGTTTAAGATGAATATTTGGAAGATATCTGATGGATGAAGTCAAAAATGATGAGCGGAGCGAGTGTTCAACAAATTAAAGTATCTACAAAGTTTATAAAACAAGTCAAAATGCGAAATAAGGCTACCCAAATCAGTTTGATATCTTAAAAATAATGTGAAAAATGAAGAGCGGAGCGAGTGTCATGCTGATTAGAGTGTTTACAGAGTTTATAAAGCAAGTTATGGGGCTGCTTCATAAAGTTTGAGGTTATTATTTGGAACACAACTGTTGAATGAACTCAAAAATGATGAGCGGAGCGAGTGTTTCGCAAATTTGAGTATCTACAGAGATTCTAAAACAAGTCACATAAGCATAACGAGGCTGTCTAAGACAGTTTGAAGTTATTATTTGGAACTTATCTGACAAATAATATCAAAAACAACGAGCGGAGCGAGTGTTTTGCAAATTGGAGTGTCTACAGAGTTCATAAAATAATTAAAATAGAAAATGAGGCTACCCAAATCAATTTGATATCTAGAAAATAATGTGAAAAATGAAGAGCGGAGCGAGTGTTCTGCCAATTAAGAGTGTTTACAGAGTTCATAAATCAAGTAATGGGGCTGCCTTAATTAGTTAAGGATGGTTTTCTGAAACATATCTGATTAATCATGTCGGAGATGACGAGCGGAGCGAGTGTTCTGCTAATTAAAGTGTATACAGAGTTTGTAAGACAAGTTATGAGGCTGTTTCAATCAGTTTAAGATAATTATTTGGGACAAATCTATTGAATACACTTAAAAATGACGAGCGGAGTGAGTGTTTTACAAATTGAAGTATCTACAGAGCTTCTAAAACAAGTCACATATACAAAACGAGGCTGTCTAAGACAGTTGGGGATAATTATTTGGTACTTACTTGATGAATAAAATTAAAAATAACGATCAGAGCGAGTGTTCAAAAAATTAAAGTGTCTACAGAATTCATAAAACAAGTCAAAATGCAAAATTAGGCTATCCAAAACAGTTGATGTCTGAAAAATATGTCAAAAGTGACGAGCGGAGCAAGTGTTTGGCAAATTGGAATGCTTACAGATGCAAAACGAGGCTGTGTAAAACAGTTTAAAGTGATCATTTGGAACATATCTGATGAATAATGTCAAAAATGACGAGCGGAGCGAGTGATTCAACATCTCAAGTATCTAAAAGGCTCATAAAATAACCAACAACACAAAATCAGACCATCCAAATCAGTTTCAAGAAACTAATTTGAAACAAAAGTAACAAAATTTGATTGAAATAACGAGCGGAGCGAGTTTTTAGAGATTTAAAGTGTCTATACTTCTTTTACGCAGATAAAATAAGACAGTTGAAAGGAACAATGTTGTAACAAATTGGGCAAGAATCACGAGCGCAGCGAGTGTTTATCAATTTAAAGTGTCTACTGAGTTTATTAAACAATAAAATTACCACCTGAATTAGTTTACGAAGACTGTTATAGAACAAATGTAATAAATAATGACAAAAATAACAAGCAGAGCGAGTGTTGATAAATTTCAAGTGTTTAAAAACACAAAATAAGACAGTTCAAAATAATTTTATTGGATTTTTCTAAAAGAAATTTGATGAATTTTGTTATAAATAACGAGCCAAGCGAGTGTTGCAAAATTTGAAGTATCTACAAGGTTATTGAAACAAATGATTCATTTGTTTTACGAGCACAAATTAAGACAGTTGAAAGACACTGGAACAAATTTAATAAACAATATAAAGAATCACGAGCGGAGCGAGTGTTTATCAATTTTAAAGTGTCTATAGGGTTTATAAAACAGTTACAGACATCACATAAGAATACCCAAATTAGTTTATTTCGTGAACAATTGCAAGTTAAAAGTGTGCACGGCCTACTTCGACCAACTTTAAAGTCCTTAAAGCTTGATTTTAAAACGGATGACAACAATAATTCAGCTGAAAATGATCTGGCACTAATTTCGTGGTAAGATCAATTAAACTGCAAAACGAGCAATACTGATTGGCTCCCCTCCACACATATCTCTAGCAACCCACCTAAGGCAAACACTTGAAATCAACCCCTGTGCTCTGTGGAACACTACTAGGGGTAGCACTGCACATTTAATGCCAGTTGCTTTAGTCGCGCTCTAGCGGCCGGATGTCTAACTACAACTCACGACAGAAACAGAAGACAGTGAAAGAAAAACACGTGATTTTTTTGGCGGGAAGAGAGATTTTTTAAGCGGGAAATTTGAATTGTTCAATTGTTTTTAAGTGGGAAATTAGTGAAAATGAGGAATACGAGTATTTTAAGGACTTTTTGGTTGTGTTTTTTGATTAATTTAGCCGTGCCGGAAGGAAGCCTACAAAACTGTAAGTTTTACACAAATTAAAATAATAAGGGCTCCGTACATTCTAAAAACGATATTTCTCGTAAACTAAAATCGCTAGAGGAATAATTCCAACTTTATTGTATTACTTATGTAATTATTCACCAAGTACAGCGAAACCAGATTTTTCGGATCAATAATTAACGAGACAAACGGCATAACTTTTGAACGACTCAACATAAAATTTAAATAAAGATTGTTTTAGGTGCACAAAAAAATCTATGTTCCAATGAGACATCGTTTAAAAAAATTTGAGAAAAAAAAATTTTTTTTGTTCCACTTGAGCGCCCCCCAAATTTTTTTGACCAATATTTTTGGGTATATTTTTGCTGAATTATTTGCGGTCAATCCTCTCCTACAATCAAACAAAAATTTAGATCAATAAGTTCAGTGAATCCCGAGAAAAAAATTATTTTAAATACAAGCGTAAAGCTGTACAACAATAAAGTGTCACTTTACGAGCCTTGTACGGTACGGAACCCCAATTTTTTTCACTATTCAACAATAAAACAATCCAACCATTGAATTTAATTCAAAATAATTTTAATTTACTCCCATAAACACAACCCTTTCCCCTAAAAACTGTTTAAATGTTTTTTTGACGTTTTCCATTGTAAAACCGGCTTGACTCAATTAAAAAAATTATTAAGTGGGCCTTTGTGGTCCCACAAATCATATTTAAATACTCTCCTCGCGTACATATCACAATTTGGTGTTCAAATTCCGATTTTGTCGCAAAGTAAACACCCTGTGAACTCCGGGCTGCAAATAAAACTCCGGTGGCTCAATATTCCGGGTCTTTGTAACAAAATCTGTTAATGAATTCTGCCGGAGCGACTGGATGCTAATCACAGCCCTCCCGGATTCCAGATCGAGATTCTGAATCGATTTAAAGGATTACCGACTGTAAAGCTGTTGAATACGGAACCCTAATCTGCAATTGGGTTGTTAATTTTTTTTCGGGTACCGGGAGGAGTAATAGAGGTTTTAGTGAAAACACGGTTCAAAAATATTTGATAGTTTGGGAGATATGAATTTTTTTTATTTTTATTGAAGAATTACTAGTAGTACAAATTCACAAGTTCTGAACCACTTATTAGTAGTATAAAATTGCAGGTTCTGGACCACCAACAATTTTGGAGTGAAACAAAAAAAATCTCCAATATTTCATCAGTTAATTATCATTATTTTGTTGGGCAGATGTCCGGGAGTTACAACATGATCTTTAATTAAAAGTCCAGCCACCAGAGGCCACCCCTAAAGCCGTTCTTCTCTTTGTGGCTGGACATAACACGTGAACTCGTATTTACAAGGGGCACTACGATCCATGTTGACATTTGATTTGCATATAAAAATTTCCAGAGATCAAATATGACGTATGCAGGATGATTTATAAGGGAGACAAAACAAACTTTACTTTAGATTAAGGGGTGGCCAAACTATCACATTTACAAAATTTTAAAATTCAATGTATGTTCCTTCAATTCATTATTCATTTGTTCCGCGTACAATGTATCTTGATTACAAAATCGGAATTTTAATGACATTGAGAGTGGGAATATTGGCAATTTGGGTTGGTAACAATGAGTGCCTGGAGCTACGCTCACGTTTTATGTGGATTATAAGTTCGTTATTTCACAACCTTTAATTGTTTTTTCAGTACTTATTTGCATTTTAATTGAATAAAAAGAATTACTAGTAGTACAGAGTTGCCGGTTCTGGACCACCTATAAGTAGTACAAATTCACAAGTTCTAAACCACTCATAAGTAGTATGAAATTGCAGATTCTGGACCACTCATAAGTAGTAAAAGATTTCCTGTTTTTTTTTTGGACCTAAATATGATTTTTGGGACCACAAAGGTCCACTCGATAATTTTAAAGTCAAGTCAAGCCAGTTTTACAATAGAAAAATTCTAAAACGTCTAAAAATCAATTAAAACAGTTTTTAAGGAAAAGGGTTGTGTTAAGAGGGCTAAATTAAAATTATTTCGAATTAAATTCAATGTTTGGACCATTATACTTCTGAACAGCAGAAAAAATTAGGGTTCCGTACCGTACAAGGCTCGTAAAGTAGCACTTTATAATTGTGCAACTTCACGTTTGTATCTAAAATATTTTTTTTCTCAGGATTCACCGAACTTATTGATCCAAAATTTGGTACAGTTGTAGAAAAGGCCTACCGGCATAAAATTCCAAAAATATATTTTCAAATATTGTGCTCAAAAAAATTTGAAGGGCACCCAAGTGGGACAAAGAAATTTAAAACAGTTTTAAAGGAAAAGGGCGACATTTTGGGGGTTGAACTGACATTATTTCAAATTAAATCTAATATTCAAGCCAATTTCTGCCAAACAGTGGTTTTTATCAGGGTTCCGTACCGCACAATTCGCGTAATCATCTCCTAAAGTCTAAAGGTTTTGAATTAATTATTTGATCGTTACGGCCTTGAATTCACCCTTTTTTCAACTTGAATATGAATTTTGGGACCACAAATGTCCAATTGATAATTTTTGTAGTCAAGTCAAACCGGTTTTACAATAGAAAAATTTATAAACGTCTAAATATAAATTAAAACAGTTTTTAGGGGCGAGGATTGTATTAAGGGGGCTAAATTGGAAATATTTTGAATTAAATTCAATTTTTGAACCACTATACTTCTGAACAGTAAGAAAAATTAGGGTTCCGTACCGTACAAGGCTCGTAAAGTAGCACTTTATAACTGTGCCCCTTTACGTTAATATACAAAATAATTTTTTTCTCTGGATTCACCTAACTTATTGATCCAAAATTTGGTACAATTGTAGGTAAGGCCTACAGGCATAAAATTCCGGGAAAATATATCCAAAAAATATGCTAAAAAAAATTTGGGAGGCACCCAAGTGTGACAAAAAAAATTCAAAACATTTTTAAGGCTAAAGGGTGGCATTAAGGGGGTTGAACTGACATTATTTCAAATTAAATTTGATATTCAAGCCATTTTCTGCCTGACAGTAATTTTTATTGAGGTTCCGTACCGCACAACTCGCGTAATTACCTCCTAGAGTCTAGAGGTTCTGAATTGATTATTTGATCGTTACGGCCCTGAATTCACCCCTTTTTTGACCTAAATATGATTTTTGGGACCACAAATGACCACTTATGAATTTTTCGAGTCAAATCAAGACGGTTTTACAATAGGAAACTCAAAAAACGTCCAAAAATGAATTAAAACAGTTTTTAGGGGAAAGGGTTGTATTAAGGGGCTAAATTGTAAATATTTCAAATAAAATTCAATGTTTGGACTATTTTACTGTTGAATAATGAGAAAAATTAGGGATCCGTACCATATAACGCTCGTAAAGTACTTGAAATATTTTTTTTCACACGATTCATCGAACTTATTGATCTGAAATTTTGTACAGTTGTGAATGAGGCCTACCCAAATAAAATTCACAAAAAAAAATATCCAAAAATGTACAATATTGCAAGTTATGGGCCATTAATTAGTACATAAGTAGTAGAAATTCACAAGTTCTGAACCACCTATTAGTAGTACAAGTTTGCCGGTTCTGTGCCACCTATTTTAAAATAATTATTGTCGTGAATTATGTGGAATTCAAAGTGCTAGGGTTGAAATGAATCAATGTCAAAACAAATGAAAGGGTGCTGTGACAATTGATTTTTGAGTGAGTACATTTATAGTTGGATACTGAACACAAGTTTCTTGTACTAATTATTTACCGATTCAATTAAATCAAACAATTTGAATGTGTTAATTAATCTAAAGTTGTTTTGCAGCCCCTTGGGGATCAATACAGGGCTGTATTAGATCAATATTTCGCTTATAAAACAGTAGTAGGTATAAACAGGGGGTTCTGCCCCAGTAGTGTGTGAAATAAAGCAACTGGAAAAACAAACATCAGAAAACAAAAGCAAAACTAATTAAACGCCGCAACGCAATCAAGTTGGCCCTGGGGGCGGAAAGCGACAAAAAGCGTTGAATCTTGTTCTTTTAAGAGTTAATATAAACAAAATTTGCAAAAAAGCTAATTACGTCATTACCCCCACTACTATAATAGTTCATCTGTGATTCATTAGCCGGTGTATGTTTAATTGCTAAGCGTGCATTTCCCCTGGCGCCTCTTACTTCATGTATATCTAGGGATGTTTATCCGCCTATGTTGTCAGCGATTGTTTGCTATTGAGCTGTACTGGACTGGCTGTGATCCTACAACGTACATGTCTATACAAGTAATCACAAAGGGTTCGCTATAATCAATTTGAATATTAGTTAGTTTCATTAAATATGACGTCATTAGAACAGTCGAAGATCACAGTGACATGCCTGCCCTCTATGTTCTGTATTCACGTTTAGATTTATGTGACAAGGTGGACGTCGTGCAGTTGACACACATTCGTCATGATAATATGATTGTGACGTCATATCCGTGACGTTGTTGAAACAATTATACGCCATGATGGCATAATTAACCTTGAATTATTATCATTGACCAAAAAGGTCTAAAGGTTACGTGCTTTATTAGAAAATTCAAGCTGGGGCACTAGTAGTACAACACAACCGGTTCTGAGCCACTAGTAGTACAACAAGCCGGTTCTGGGCCACTAGTAGTACAGCAAGCCGGTTCTGGACCACTTTTAAGTTATACAAGTTGCGAATCAAATTCTTTTGTTTTATTTAAGTTAAACATATTTCTCTCATGACAAACGTCAAAATGCGCTTGTTTAAATATTTGCACAAGTGTGCCATTGCGCGCTTCGTCTTTGTTTTATAACTTTTGCGACATTAATCAAACTTGTTTTGCTGCTCTATCGAAAAACGTCCTTACAGCACACTCAATTAGACCCAAATTCGCTCATTTGTTTCAGATATAAAGTCTGTAATTAATGTTCGAAAACTAAGAGTTTAGGGATATTTTGTGACAAATTGGGGGATTTTGTAAAGGGGAATTATTTGCCGAGTGATTTATTAAATGTTGGTACGAAACCCTTAAATACTTTCAAATATATTCCTTGCAATTTTCTTATTGACTTTGCTCGTCTGACGTGCCGATAGACGCTAGGTTATTTCCGGTGCCGTAAGACACTGTCAGACCGGAAATAGTCAATCTTGAAACGTCACTGCCTTCAGTGCTTTCAAAAATGTTTTGTTTCAGTACCAAAATACAGCCTAGGCCCTGACGTCATCCTGCCCCGATTTCTAACCGAAAGTAAACGATTTCAAGTCGTTTTGGGGGAGTCTGTCTCATTGCCGTGCGAAATACAAAATTTAGGTAAGTGCCTCTTTCTTTCTCTGATTACGGTCCTAATTCTGTGATATATCTTCCCACTCCTCCCCCCACTACTCATTCGTTTTAACATGAGCTTTTACAATCTATATGTAAATTATTACACAGCACAATTATACCTACAAAATCAGCCGTGCTCGTACACGAAGCTACCATCAAACGGAACACGCCGCAAGCTGGATTTAGTAATGAGAGAAATAAAAGGGGTAGGGGATAATAAGAGTGGGGATATATACCGAATATGTAACTGTTTTAACATGTAGTGTGATAGCCGAGCGCGTTAAGGCGCCTGACTACTGACAAAGAATACCGGGTTCGAGCCCCGGTGGGGTCAAAGTCAAAACCACCTTTCATCGCTCAAAAATCTTCGGGGGGGTGTACCATCCACTAATATCCATGAGTACTACTGTTACGTCACAGAAAAAACAATTCACAAAAATAAATATGTCTGATTTAGGTGTTACGGGCACACAAATAGTGGATATGGCTTGAAATATCTATGGGGTGGGCTCCACTAACATGTGGAATAATAGAAGTGTCTACCAACATCCTAGGGTGCCTGTGGGTTGACGGATGGTAAATACGTAAAAATGAATATTAGAGTAAATATGAAGCTTCCTTCACTAGTATGGCTGACGGCTAGTGACCGCAAATTGATAATAAAAATGTCTACTAACATCCCTGGGTGCCTGTGGGTTGACGGATGGTAAATACGCCAAAATGAATATTGGAGTTGAATATGAAATTTCCTCCACTAACATCCCTGAGTGCCTGTGGTTGACGGCTGGTAACCCTCTTTTTCTAATCAACACTAGTTTATTATTTTTCAATTTGATGTACTAATCCGGCCTTGACAAATAATTAGATTTTCTGTCCTGAGATGGCGCTCAATCATACGTGGAACAAAGTTAACGGTTTATTGAATCACTTCCTTATAGTAACAAAAAATAAAATTATTATCAGTAGTATATTAATGGGGGTTCTTGCTCAAAATATTTACGGTTCGTTTTATTTGCCTTTCCAGCAAAAATTTAAAACATTTGCCGGTCGTAATTTCCATTTGTTGGAATTCTGCTCGGACATTATCGATAACACACGAACGTGCCCTATCTACCTTTGGTTAGGTAAACTTTGTATGCTTAAATGCTTCATTTAATTAAAATTGTGTAATTATTCTACCATGTTTGTGTGTGGTAGTGGGGGTAACATATGAGCATGAATAGAGCAGCTATGTGATTTGTGGTGGGGGTAACAGGTCAGAGTGGGTTGGAATTTAGCAGGAATTTGTGACGCACCTCAATTGTTAACTCCTGCTGTATTCTGGTGGAAAAACTGTAACTACTCGTCTTGAATATTTCAAATTAAACTCCAATTAACATCAGAGAATCTAGAACATTCTTCGTGAAATAAATCCGATATTCCGAGCAATTACTCCCACTTTTAATCTGGATTTAAGGACATAATTGCGGAATAATTTCAGGACTGAAAAGGCGCAACCATCAGCAAAAAAAAAAAAAAATGACAAGCATTCATAAGCCAAATATTTGATTATATAAATGTGAATCAGGATAGCCGAGCGCATTAAGGCGCCTAACTTCTGCCCGAGAAGTCCGGGTTCGATTCCCTGTAGGTGACCACCTTTCATCGCTCAAAAATCTTCAAGGCGGTGTACCATCCACTAATATCCATAAGTACCTCACTTACATTGAAAAATAACAATTGAAAAAAATTAAAATGGCAGAAACAAACTCCAACACTCAGGTACTCAGGTGGACGGCCTGAATTGACGGCTGTTAACAACACTTCAAATAATTGGAATAAATAATAAGAGGGTACTTCACTAACATCCCTAAGTGCCTTTAGGCTGACGGACGGTAACCCCAAACTCTCAAAAAAAACGACTTCTGAATAAAATACTTGAAATGAATTAACAATGGAGTATACTTCACTAGCATCCGTGGGTGCTTAAGGGCTGACGGATGGTAACAACAATCATCAAAATACGCGATTAAACACTTACAAAATAATGATTCTAATAAATTAGAAATTGGATGAGTATACTCCTCTAACATCCGTGGGTGTATGTGGGCTGATGGATGAATGAAATGAAATTATCTACGCCACTGTGTATAATTTATTTGTACATCAAAAACTGCAATTTAGTAAATTATCTGATTTGAATCAGGCCCAACAAATAAAATAAACGTGAAATAATGGATCGCATTACAAGGGAATTATTTATGACAAATGCACATACAAATCAAACAAATGACTGTTATTCATGTTGGAACAGGACAGTAATTTTCTGATAAGATCTTGATGACAGCGATGGTTCCATGGCTAGACATGACGAATAAAATATCAATAAATGAGTTTAGAATTTTAAGTACACCCTGTATAATAATTACGTAGCTGGCATAAATTCAAAGCCTAAGAAACAAAAGACAAGAGGGCAACCAAGTACGTAATAACAGATTTTTCCTGTTGAGTAATTTCCTCCTTGCGTTATAAAGCCAGTTTCACAATGAACCAAAAATTTATAAATAAATTTTTTTCTGGTAGGCCTTGAAAAAACAAAAATATTACCGAAAACGCGATGCAAAAAGGCCTTGTAATACACGAGTAATAAATTTTTGAATTTTTGATGACGTCATTACGCATACAAAATGACCTTGAAACGGTGGATTATTAACAATTCTTATTTATATTTATTTATTAATTTCTATAATATAAATAACCCCTTTATGTGTTATTGTGTACTATGTAGCAGCCTTTATAACCCCCTCCTCCGTATCACCCCCCACCACTTTTCAAATCCCTTTTGTCGGTGGTAAATTTCGCTGACATTAGAGATTGTCTGGTTTGTAATATTCTGTATATATTTTGGAGTATCAGCGTTTTGTACGGAAATCTGCCTCTCTGTGGTGGCTCGACAGTCCTTTGTTTCCCAACTTTTATCATTTTGAAACAATAGAAAATCAATAGTTTTCATTGTTTATTATTCCAACATTAAAATTACCTCAAAATTATTAATTATAATAACAGTTTTCTTCTTCAGGGCCCAAATTTTGTTTTTATACGCAGTAACGAATTTCGAACAATTTTCGAAAGTACGTTGCTTGTCCGACGGACAAGAGGCGGGGGGCGGTTGTCTAAATGCTACCAGTTACACTTTGAAAGCTTGTATCTCCTGAACTAATAATCCGAGAATGATGAAACAAACGTTGTTTGGAAGCTACTGTAATGCTTTTTATTTTAAAACTAATTATTTGAACAATTGAAACTAGTTTTATTTTTATACAGCAAGAATATTTCCTCCAATTCGTTTTTCTTTGACTGTATTCAAACGAATGCTTCATTTTATTTTCCAGGGAAATCTGTGCTCAATTTGCCGGAAAATTCACCTGCCGGAAACTGACTTTCAAAGGAACAAACGCGTAACGTTTTTATCTGCGTTTTTGCTTGCACTTAACGACATTTTTTTTATTGCCATAATTTGTTTGTAAGCACGTTTAAAACAGTTTTTTAAAGTTTATCTTTGTTGGAATACAAGTCAATGCCCTTTAGTACCTTCCGTACCAGGCACCACTCCCCCACAAACTAATTCACCCCCATAAATATTAAAATCAGACATTTTGTGTGACTTTTGCAATATTTATTATCTCGTCAGGCGATATTACACGCACGAATTCACAAACTGGGATTTTAGATCTTGCAGATAACATAGAAGGCTGTGGAAGCTATTAGAAGGGTTTTGTTTGTGTATAAACAGATAAGAATTTGATCTAGATAGCTTTTGTTGACATATGCAACGTGAAACAGGGCTGTATTAGTATTTTTTGTGATTATTATTAGCCCCTACATCGGCAGGGTTGAAAGATAAAGGGGTGAAACAAATTTAATAATAAATTTTATTGTTCAAGCTTTCTACCAACATTTGTTTTATTATTGTACGATTATTGGTTCAAGAGATATGGGCTTCCAAAGTTTGTTGAGCTTTCGTTGCACTTTTCAACGCCTTCTTTTGTCAAACTTGAAAATCAAATTATGGTACAATAAATGGCAATACATAAGCTTTCCAACAACGTTTGGTTCATTATTCTACGATAATTAGTTCAGGAGGTATGTGCTTTTAAAGTGTGACAGGCTCTCATTGCATTATTCAACCCCTCAAACGGCAGGGTTGAAAGATAAAGGGTTGAAACTGGTTTTATAATAAACATTATTTCATAAGCTTTCTATTGACGTTTGGTTCATCATTCTACGACCATTATTACAGGAGATATGACCTGTCAAAATGTCACTAATTTTCGTTGCATCACAAAATCATCCATTTTCGTCCACTAGCATCCTTGAATACCCATGGTTGTCGGATGTTTATTAATAATAATGATAGAGTAGATGAATATGAAGTTTCCTCCACTAGCATCCTAAAGTGCCTATGGTTGACGGCTGGTAACCATTACCTCAAAATTCACATTTTTTTCTGTTTCTTAATATTTAATATTGATGAAAAAGTGAGTAAATTGAAATTTTCCTCCACTAGCATCCCAGAGTGCCTATGGTTGACGGTTGGTAACATTTTTTTCCTGTTTCAGGTACTTTTGTGGTATATTAATGATAGAAGTAAATATTTGAAGTTTTCTCCACTAGCATCCCGAAGTGCCTATAGTTGACGGCTGGTAACCACTACTTCAAAATTCCTGAATTTTTTTTGTTTAATAATATTAAGTAAATAAATAGAAATTTTCTCTACTAACATCCCGGAGTGCCTATGGTTGACGGCTGGTTACCTCAAAATTCACAGTTTTTGTTCTGTTTTAGGTATGGCAAGCATAGGGCGTCTACTAATATCACAATGATGCTTGAAATTGCATAAATGTTAATTTTTATTGTCTTTTTAAAATCAAATGTGTACCGAAATTAATTATTCGTCGAATAGGTAATTAGCAGAACAAATACTCGTTCCGCAAACATTTGAATTTATTTGCTGACGTCATGCGTTCTCATTTTGTTTACATAAATTTAAATATGCCATTTTTGCTAAATTAACATAAAAATGCTAATTCTGCACAATAAGAAAAATAATTCTCAACAGAATTCATAAATTCATTATTGTCATAAAACCCAGTTTTTATTTTGTGTCTGGGGCTGCAGTATTTCCTTGGAACCACATCATGTTCGTTAAACTATTCCAATTCTGCTAATTGCCCAGCCACCACACACCGCCTTAAAGGGAAAACTTATTCGAGGGAACGTGTCGATACGTCGAAAATTTTACATCGAACAAAGGCCCTAATAAATCTTATTATCGATTAATTAATTATCCTGACCCGCACAAAAAATCTTGTTTATATGCAAATTTGTACTGATGTAAAAGGCTCATAGTGGGCTTTGAAGTTTAAAATTGGATGAAAATGACAAACGCAGATGGCGTGGTCAGCGTTTTACTGAAACTGGTTGAAATGTTTGACAAGTGACAATCTGAAACCGCTGAAAGGGCAAAAAGCAAATTGATATTAATTAAATTTAAAAGAAAAATGACAATCATAAGCCAAATATTTGATTATATTAATATGAATCAGGATAGCCGAGCGCATTGAGGCGCCTAACTTCTGCCCCAGAAGACCGGGTTCGATTCCCGGTAGGGGGACACCTTTCAACGCTCAAAAATCTTCAGGGTGGTCTACCATCCACTAATATCCAAGAGTACCTCATATAAAGAGCAAAATAACAATTGAAAAAAAATAAAAATGGCAGAAACAAACTTCCAACAGGTGTACAGCTGTTACAACACTTCAAAAGTAATAAGGGGGTACTTCACTAACATCCTTAGGTGCCTCTGGGTTGACGGGTGGTACCACCAAACTCTCAAAATACTGACTTCTGAATAATAATTGAACTTCACTAACATCCAAGGGTATCTGTGGGTTGACGGATGGTAACCGCAATCATCAAAATACCACAATTAAATAAATTAACAATGTAACTAACATGCAAAGGTGCCTGAAGCCTGACGGCCGGTGCCCGCAAATTCTCAAACATAACATAATAATGGAATTTCCTCCACTAACATCCTAGGGTGTCTGTGGTTGACGGCTGGTGACCTTTATCTCAAAATTCACAATTTGATATTTTTTTGTTTCAGGTACTTTTGTGGTAATATGGCGTCGAGGTACCGCCATTTTGAGTGCAGGACGTCTTTTAGTAACCAGGGACCCCCGTTTTGCTCTAAATGTGGCTGGGGCCCAATTTTCGTTGCAATTAAACGCGGCCCAATTGGATGATCAAGGAGAATACACTTGCCAAATTGGGGATGGGGTGCCTGGAGACCTGATTCACCATTTGGAGATACTAAGTGAGTTAAAATATAGGAAAATGTAGCATTTGCTGATGATGTTGTTTTAAGTAAAAATTGTTTATAGAATGCACAAAATTGTCAAGAACACGAATCTTATTATAAATATTTAATAAAAGTCAAATTGGGGTGTTTAAGAAGGGTTAAAAGATTGCTGATTGCAATGTTTTTTCTAAATTGTGTGTTACAAGCAGGCAAATATCCTCTTAAACATCCTAAAGCCCTTAAATAGTTTACAACTGCTAAGTAAATCGCAGTTAGATCAAAGTCTCAACTGGGTGAAGTTGCGACCCCAACATTCGCGCGCTGTATTATCGACTGAGCGAGTTTCGCGCCCCAGGCACGTAGTTAGAGTTGTCAGTTTCACGATATCAAAGTATCGCCCGCGGGAAGAGCTGATTGCGAAATTATTTCGAAATATGATTTAGGTTTATTTTACGACAAAAAGCTGTGAAAAATTCTGCCTCCAGGAGGTTTTTTTTTACCTAACTAAGCATCATTTAAACTAGAGAAAATATTTTAACCCTTCGCAGTAGGATAAGCAGCTGAACAAACACAAATTTAATTTATGCACACAAACAAGACTTGGGAAAATATAACGTGCATCAATATTATTGTTGGACCTTTGATTGTAGAATAATATTTGAGATCAAATTACCTTGCAAAACATGGATTATATACCTACAGATTGGACATTTCTTCAAAACAAATTTGTTTTGTTTTATTGGTATTATTTGACGTTTCAAAGCTGAAGCTTGATTGGAAAATAGCAAACAATTATTAATTATTGATTTCAAAAACTCACCCTTTGTTCCAATAAACTTTTTTGAAAGAACTCCCAGGACCTGTAACAAAAAAAAAAAGATTGAAATCCTTGAAATTATTATTAGTTTTGATAATATTCAAAAGATGGCGTAAGTAGCAAATATAATGATTTGTCAGTGGCACTAAATCAGTTAAAAACATTTCAAAATGTTGTAGAATATTTTAGAGAGTCTAGTACACTTCTGAATGTTCTAGAACATTCCAGAATGCTTCGGAAAACTCTACAATGTTGTACAATGTTTCAGAACATTCTAGAATGTTCTAAAATACCATGGAATATTCTACACCACTTTGATTTCTCTCAAAATACATCCAAAAATGTTTTACAATATTTCAATTGTTCCAGAATGTTCTATAATGGTCTAAAACATTTCAGAACGTTCTATAAATTGTTTAGAATAATTTAGTACATTCAAGAATGCTTCAGAACATTCCATGACGTTAAAAAATGTTTCAAAACATTCTAGAATACTTCAATTTATCTCAAAATATTTTTCCAATCATTTTATTACATTGCAGAATGTTCCAGACTACTTTAAAATGTTCTAAATTAATCCAGAATGTTTCAAAACGTTTTACAATATTCTGGAATGCTCTAAACTGTTTCACAGAATTTTAGAACGTTCTGAGATATTGTATAACATTGTAGAGTGTCCTAGAACATTCTGGAATGTTCTAAGCTTATTCACAAAAGCTTAGAACATTCTAGAATGTTCTACAGTGCTCTAAAACATTTGTATAACATTGTGGAGTGTTCTGGAATATTCTAAAATATTCTAGAATGTTCTAGTACACTGTAGAACATTGTGAAACGTTCTGGAACACTCTGGAATGATCTAGAACATTTGAAAGTGATTTGGAGCTCTCTGGAACATTCTATAACATTCAGAAATGTTTCAAGTGAACAATCAAAATGTTCTTGACTATTTAGAGCACTTCAGAATGTTCTGCAATATTACACAACATTTTGATTTTTCACTTCAAACATTTCTAAATGTTATAGAATGTTCCAGGAACTGCAAATCGATTTTAAATGTTCTAGATCATTCCAGAATATTCTACAATGTACTAGAACATTCTGGAATGCTCTAAATAGTCAAAAACATTTTGTTGATTCATTTACTACATTTCAAAATGTTATAGAATATTCTAAACATTATAGAACATTCCTCAATGTTCCAAATCACTTCAGAGCGTTATATATCATTCCAGAATGTTCCAGATTACTCTCAAAAGTCAAATAATAATCCAGAATGCTTTAGAACGTTCCAGATCATTTTAAAATGTTATACAATATTCCAGAGCGCTTCAGAACGTTCTGGAACATTCCACAATGTTACACAAATGTTTTAGAGCACTTTAGAGCATTCTAGAATGTTCCAAGCGTCTGTGAAAAAGTTTAGAGCATTCCGCAATGTTCTAGAACACTCCACAATATCAAAAAATATTTCAGAACGTTCTTAAATTCCGTGAAACATTTTAGAACATTCCAGAATGTTCTAGAACACTCTAAAATATTGCACAATATTTCAGAACACTGTAGAATGTTCCAGAACGCTCCAAGATTCTGTGAAACAATTTAGAACATTTCAGAATGTTTTAGAAAATATTCCAATACACTTTAGAACGTTGTACAGCATTCTAGAAAGTTTCCAGACACTCTAAAAGGTTATAAAATATTCCAGAGCGTTCTACAGCATTCTAGAATGTTCTAAGTTTCTGTGAAACAGTTTATAACATTCCAGAATGTTTCAGATCACTCAACAATGTTATACAATGTTTCAGAGCGCTTCAGAACGTTTTAGAACACTCTACAATGTTATACAAATGATTTAGAGCATTTTAGAATGTTCTAAGTTTATATAAAAGAGTTTAGAACATTTCAGAATGTTCTAGGACACTCCAAAGTATTAAACAATATTTCAGAACGTTCTAAGATTCTGTGAAACATTTTAGAACATTCCAGAATGTTCTAGAACACTCTACAATATTGTACAATATTTTAGAACACTGTAGAATGTTCCAGAACGTTCTAGGAATCTGTGACACAGTTTAGAACATTTCGAGACACTCCACAAATGTTATACAATATTAAGAACGCTATAAGACATTCTAGAATATTCTAAAATTATGTAAAACAGTTGTTTGAAGCAAGAATGTTCTATAGCGTTCTAAAATATTTTTTAAAGTACTCTGAGTGGCTTAGAAGTGTTTTGTCTCGTTGTACAACGTTGTGGAATTTTTTGAAACATTTTAAATCATTCTGAGATGCTCAGAAGATTTGTAGAACATTCTGGAACATTTTAGATTGTTCTAGAACATTCTCACAAGTTCTAAAACGATTAGGAGTGTTTATCTATTGTTCTAGAGTGGGACATGAAATTCAAAAAGTGTTCTAATGCTTCCTTAAACGATATAAAATTTCTGTAAGCATTCTAAAATTTTCTGAGCTGTTTTAAGAAAAGAAAAGAATGTTCTACAGCGTTCTGAAATATTGTATGACATTTGTGGAGTGTCCTGGAACATTCTGAAATGTTCTAAACTGTTTTACAATATTTTAGAACATTGTAAAATGTTGTACAGTGTTCTGAACTATTATATAACATTGCGGAGTGTCCTGGAACGTTTCAAACGATGATCTAAAATACTGTAAAACAGTTAAGAACATTTCAGGACACTTCACAAATGTTATACAATATTTTAGAACGCTGTATGATATTTTAGAATGGTCTTAAACAGTTTAGAACATTCCAGTATGTTCTAAAACACTGTAGAAAATTCTAGAATGTCCTAAGAAGTATATGAAACAGTTTAAAACGTTCCAAGACACTCCGCAATGTTATACAATAGTTTAGAGCACTGTACAACATTTTAGAATGTTCTAAAATACTGTAAAACAGTTTAGAATATTTCAGAATGTTCCAGGACACTCCACAAATATCCTACAATATTTCAGAACGCTGTAGAACATAATAAAATAATCTAAAATACTGTAAAACAGTTTAGAACATTTCAGGACACTCCACAATGTTATACAATATTCTAGAACGCTGTAGGATATTCTAGAATGTTTTCAAACAGTTTAGAATATTCCAGCATGTTCTAAAAGGCTGTATAACATTCTAGAATGTCCTTAAAAGTCTATGAAACAGTTTAAAACGTTCCAGGACACTCCGCAATGTTATACAATAGTTTAGAACACTGTACAATTATGTAAAACAGTTTAGAACACTTCTAAAATTTCTTAAAACAGCTCAGAACATTTTAGAATGCTTACAGAAACTTCCTAACGCTTTAGGAAGTTTAAGAACACTTTGAAGTGTACCAAAATATTTTTGAATTCCATGTCACACTCTAAAACAATAGATAAACACTTCTAAACGTTTTAGAACTTGTGAGAATGCTCCAGAACAATCGAAAACGTCATGTAGTGTTCCAAAATATTTCAGAATGTTAATAAAAATCTTCTAAACATCTCAGAATGTTTTAAAATGTTCCCAAAAATTCCACAACGTAGTACAACGTGATAAAATGTTTTAGAACACTCCTAAGCAACTCAGAGTACTCTAGAATGTTCTATGACACTCCACAATGTTATAAAATATTTTAGAACATTCCAAAATGCTTTAGACTATTTCATAACATTATAGAAAGCTCTAGAACGTTTCAAAATGTTCCAGAATATTCTCAAATCACATGGCACACTTTAGGGCACTATAAAAACACTCCTGAACTTTTTAGAACATTAGAGAATGCCTTAGAACATTCCTAAATGTCATATAATGTTCTAGAATGCATCAGAATGTTTCAAATTATTTCAGAATGTTAAAATATATTCCAGAATGTTCCAAATATATTCCAGGCTGTTCTAAAATATTCCAGAACGTTCAAAAATATTTCAGAATGTTCCAGAACACTTCTGCGTGTCTCAGAATATTCTAGAATGTTCTAAAACGTTACACAACGTTGTACAACGTTACAAAATGTTTTAGAACACTCCTAAACAACTCAGAACACTCTAAAATGTTCTAATACATTCCACAACGTTATAGAAGGTGACAAAATGTTTTAAAATGTCAAGAAATACTCTAAAACAGTCAAGAAAATTCAGTTATAGCCCAAAGATCGTAAAACATTTTGATTTTACTCTAAATATCGTTTAGAATGTTTTTAAATGTTCCAGAACATTTCAGACTGCTCTAAAATGTTCTAAAAAAGTTTGAAAGCTACATTTTTATTTTCAGTTCCTCCAACTCTCCAAATATCGCCTCCTACAGGCCAAATAACAGCTAGAAAGGGAGGATCAGTCAGTTTTGAATGCAAGGCGACTGGAAACCCGCAACCCGGCATACATTGGACCAAAAAGGTTTGCATACCTTCCAAATAAATTAAATAACCTAATTTTTAATTGTTGTGTGACAGGATGGTAGTCTACCTTCAGGACTGCACATAGAAAATGGTTATTTGTTGAGTTGGGCTGACGTACAGCGCCAACATGCAGGGATTTATGTTTGTACTGCGTCAAACGGAATTGGGCAGCCAGTTTCCGCCGAAATTCATTTACACGTTTTGTGTAAGTTTTAAATAATTTAAAGTAAATTTTGTTAAGTTTATTTTTTATAGATCCACCGGAAGTGAACGTTTTGAGATCGTGGGTGAATGCAGGGGAGGGTTTAGAAGCCAAATTGGATTGCATTGTGCATGCAGATCCTCCAGCTGAGGTATTTACTTCCCCACTTCCATTAACAAGCATTACATTTGTACTAAATCACTCCTAAAAAGCAAAAAGACGTTTATTTATCAAAAAAAATTGATTTATTGTTATTTTAGGTGCTTTGGTACCAAGATTCGTTTGCCCTTCAACCAACTGACAGGCGGATCATGTCAAATTCAGGGAAAAAGCATACTTTAACAATAAAAAACATTCAGCTGGCAGATTTCGGGAATTACAGTTGTGTTGTCGTCAATTCAATCGGAAAAGATAAAAAGTATTTTTGTTTTTATTAACTGAAACAAAAATTTGCCAAATTTTAATTTTAGGTACATAGAATTATCAGGAAAACCTGGCCCAGCTACTGTAATAAGTTCAGGGTACGCAGGGCCCCACGAATACACCCTCAAATGGAGCGTACAAAGCGTGTTCCCCATTCTGGAAGTCCGAATTTTGTACAGACGCTTATTGGTAAGTACTCGTTTTTGTGCAGCACTGCAACTAATTTTTTTGGTAGTTTAATGCCAGTTACCAGCACGCTAGTAAATGGCACGACTTGGTAATCCGCCCCATGCAGACCCACTTCGCCCCATCAACAAACGAACGCACCTACCATCACCGACTGCTAGATTTGGCAGCCGATTCTGTTTATGAATGTATGGTCCAATGTCGGAACCAAAATGGTTGGGGGGAACTTAGTGACACTCATCAGTGGTTCACGAAACATAGAGGGGTCCCTGATAACGCCATTTATACTGATAACACAGCCGCAGGCGCCCCAATCACCATTGGAATAAATTTATTAATTTGGTTGTTCCAAACATTTATTGCAATTGTAATCAACTAAAAATAAATATAAGTGCACATTAACCAATAAAATTTTGTGATAAATTTACCGATTTATGTCAAACTCCTCCCTGCGTATCTAAATTTGTTTAATTTCAATAACAAACACTGACAGTTGTGTACTTGGTCCGCCATTTGCACATAACCACAGTGTTCCCAACTGTACTTTATTAATACGATGTGACAGCTGTAAAATTTTGCAATATTAATAAAATAAATTATGTTTTTTAATAATCATTACGCCTAATTTCTAATATTAGGAATACCAGTTTGATTTTAATTGAATTAAATTTAAAATTTATATTTATTACATTGTTGCCACCGTTGTTTTGCTAAATTGTTAAACTGTCAAATAACAAATTAAAATTTGCTTTTCTATTTATATACAAATGAAATTTTAAAAATAAACATGACAAATTGCAATTAATCAATTTATTGTTTGATATTTCACAACTGCAAGTTTTTATTTTATGTTGTTGCCACCTTAAATCTAGTGACTGTTTTAAAAATGTTTTAAGGCAATAAAAACTGTCCAAATTACTGCGAAAAGTAATATACAAATACAAGTTACTCAAAATACAGCTGTCTACAATATTCGTCCAAAATATTTGCATTTTAATTATTTGGAACATTTTTATTGCCTTAAAACAATGTCTTTAAAACAGGGATTGTTGTATTAGCTCCCTTATCTCGATAATTATTGATTTTTTGGGGAAAATGGTGATGACAAAAATTGTAGCTTATATAATTTTGTACCAAAAATATTTAGATATGTTTTCAGTAGTACCAACAGTTTTCTTGTTAGGAGTTGAATAAAATTCGGACAATATTAAGCAAGTTGTATTAGTCCAATTATCTCGTTCTTCAGTAATTTTTTGGATAAAATGGTCAGGACAAAAATTATAGCTTACAAAATTGGCTACAAAAAATATTGAGACGTTTTTTCAATAGTACCAACTGTTTTCATACTAGGAATTAAATAAAATATTAACATTGTTCAGCGAGCTGCGCTCGATCCTTGAATGATCATTTTTTTGTTTTGCATCCAAATGCAAGTTACTCAAAATTTAATTCCCTACAATGTTCACCCAAAAATTTTGCGCTAAAATTATTTGGAACATTTTTATTGCCCCAAAACGAAGTTTTTAAAACAGAGTTTGTTGTTCGAGCCTCATTTTCTCAATAATTATTGAGTTTTCGGGGAAAATAGTTATGACAAAAATTATAGCTTACAAAATTTTCTATAAAATATATCTGAATCTTTTTTCAGTAGTACCAACCGTTTTCATGTTGGGAGCTAAATAAAATACGGTCCTTATTACGCAAACAGTATTAGTCTAATTATCTCGATATTTATAGATTTTTTTGGGAAAATAGTCATGACAAAAAATGTAGTTTATAAAATTCTCTACAAAAAATATTTCGACGGTTTTTCAGTAGTACCAACCGTTTTCACGCTAGGAAGTAAATAAAATATAGGTGTTATTAGGCTCAATCCTAAAATGCTCAATTTTTTTGTTGTATTCTAAATACAAGTCGCTCAAAATATAATTCCCTACAATATTCGTCCAAAATTTTTGCATTTAAATTATTTGGAACATTTTTATTGCCTTAAAACAACGTTTTTGAAACAGGGCTTGTTGTATTAGTCCAATTATCTCGATAATTATTGATTTTTTGGGGAAAATAGTAATGACAAAAATTGTAGCTTATAAAATTCTCTGTAAAAATTATTCAGACGTTTTTTCAGTAGTACCAACCGTTTTCATGCTAGGAGTTGAATAATATTCGGACAATATTAAGTGAGCTGTATTAGTCCAATTATCTCGATAATCAGTGATTTTTCGGAGAAAATGGTTATGACAAAAAATGTAGCTTATGAAATTTTGTACAAAAAATATTTAGACGTTTTTTCAGTAATACCAACCGTTTTCTTGTTAGGAGTTAATTAAAATACGGACATTATTGAGCGAGCTGCGCTCGATCTTTAAATATTAATTTTTCTGGTTTGTATCAAAATACAAGTCACTCAAAATATAATTCCGTATAATGTTCACCTAAAAATTTTGCGCTAAAATAATTTGGAACATTTTTATTGCCTTAAAACAACGTTTTTTTAAACACGGCTTGTTGTATTAGTCCAATTATCTCGATAATTATTGATTTTTAAGGGAAAATAGTTATGACAAAAATTGTAGCTTATAAAATTTTGTACAAAAAATATTCGACCTTTTTTCAGTAGTACCAACCGTTTTCATGCTAGGAATTAAATAAAAAAGGGGTACTATTAGGCGAGCTGCGCTCGATCCTCAAGTACTGCCAATATATGGATCTAATTTTTTTTATAAACATTTGAGGTCACTGAATGTGATTCAAAAGAATTTTCAATAAAAAGATGGCGGGATATTGCACAAAATGGCGGTAAAGTAAAAAATACATTTCCGAGCTTAGCTTGCTGTATCTCCTGTAATTATTCAAATAAAATTTTAAAAATTGAACCGTATAAACTTCAAAGTATTGTTTTATAAAACAATACATACCAAACATTTTATTTTCTATTTTAAGTATTTATTTATTTGACAGCCTAATTCAGTGCCATCTTTAGTAAATCTGTTGAACTAGAATGAATATAATTATTAATTTTTTGATAAATATTAGAAATAAATTAAATTCAGTGCATGATGGATGCCTAAAATAGATAAATTATATATTTTTATTGTCTAACAATATTTTTTGTAAGTCAGCGATCCTGTACGTTATAATATCTATGGTTATATGTGTCAGGTTGTCAAATACGTGTTGAAAATTAGTTTTTTATTGATATTTGTTTGATTTGCGTCAAATATTCAAACAATTTTGTACTTATTTGGTTTTAAAGCATAATTGGAACAAGTTTTGGGAATAAACTTGAATATTTTTGACGTGAATATGTACGTAAACAACATAACCTATAATTATTATTTTAAATGTCAAAATTAATCATAATAATTATTCTAGGAGCTTAATTTGAATATTAAAACATATATTTGTATCAAATTTGGTCTTGTAGTCTAAATAAAAAGTATGAATTCGAACGAAAATTGTACAACATACGAAAAAGATGCTCAACAAATAACCACGACAGATGATTGTTGCGTTTACATAAAAGAAGAGATTTGTAATGGAAATATTACAGAATTTAAGAATGAAATGGATGTGGGAGCAGTTAAATTCGAAGAATTAATTATTAAAGAAGAAATAGATGAAAAATTGGTGTTGAATAACGAAGAATCCGAATCCAAAAAATTGTATAAGTGTGAAATATGCAACAAATTACTAAAATCGCCGCTAAATTTAGAAAGGCACCAATTTATTCACGCCAATAAAAAAACATACAGCTGTGAAATTTGTAATAAGACATTTAGACTGTTGGAATATTTGAAGGAGCACCAATCAGTGCACACCGGCGAAAGACCTTTTACTTGTGAAGTTTGCAACAAATCATTCCGACTGTTGGACAATTTAAAACGTCATAATTTAGTACACACCGATGAAAAACGACATACGTGTGAAGTTTGCAATAAATCATTCAGAGATGTCAACACTTTAAAACGACACCGTGTAACACACACCAACGAAAAACCATTTACGTGTGAAGTTTGTTATAAATCATTCCTACTGCAACATGCATTAAAGCGGCATAAAACTCTACACACTAGTGAAAAACCATTCAGTTGTAAAGTTTGCAACGAATCTTTCCGCCTGCTGGAACAATTAAAACGACATCAACTTTTACATTCTAATGAATTGTCATTTACCTGTGAAGTTTGTGACAAATCATTCCAGCAGTTGCGGTATTTAAAACAACACCTTGCAACGCATACTGACAAAAAACCGTACGTTTGTGAAGGTTGCAACAAATCATTTAAAGATCCGTACACTTTAAAGAAGCATAAACTTATACACACTAATAAAAAACCTTTTACTTGTGAGGTTTGCAACAAATCTTTCCGACATTCGCATGCTTTAAAAAGACATAAACTTTTACACGTTTGTAAAATTTGATGTAATATTTTACAATAAAATATTTATAACTCGTTTATTTGTTTTGAGCGGTGCTATGTAATAAATTATTTCTAAAACGTGCTAGGTGCTGCCATCTCTAAGAATATCAAAGAACTGACGTTTATTGAAACAATTTGTGTTGACATTATTATCATAACTATTAATTGTAATTAAGTATCATTTTACGATAATTAAAGGTTAATATATCCAATATATTCTGTACATAACATTCTGACAGTTCATGTTCAACGACCAATGTTGCCAACCGTCTTTTCTAATCAAAATATTGTACACATAATAAAAATAAGACAACATAGGAACTCAATTTGAATGTTTTAACGTATATTTGTGCCCAATGTGGTCGCAATTTAAGTAAAATTCAGGAATTTATTCATTTACAAATAAAACAACATACAAAAATATGCTCAACAAGTAACCACAACTGACAGTTATGAATTACGAGTTTTAGAACTAATAAAATCTTACCAAATTGTTTTGTAAATGTTCTTAACTATTTTAGAAGGTTCCATAATGTTTTACAATGTCATAAAATTTACTGACGACAATTTTCTAGGGAATTCTAGAGATTTTTCTCCACATTTTGTCGTTGCCAGCCTTTGAATTTGACATTGTCCTTCAACCTTTTTTGCGGTTAAGTTTGTTTGATTCTAAAGAGATACTGTCAAAATTATAATTTCATTTTAAAATACAGAAACTTGCAAGAAAAAATACAAAAATTAACGACAGTAAAATGACAGCTGATATTTAGGTTGGTATTATTTTTCTGCTTGACAATAAATTCACGAAGAAATTCAAGGACAACTTCATGAATAACAATTTTATTGTTTTGACAGCGGATAAACAGGAAGGTAACTTTTTGCAAGTGATAAAACGTTATTTACCTTTCTCCTAGCAACCAAATCAAAACATTCACTAAATTAATGTCATTTGCATTATTTGTCCATGCTTAAACTGCAAAATAAATAGAATTTGGAGTATTTCCGAAGAAAATATAAAAGAAAATATCAAGAAAAGTGTGTATAAATACAAAAAACAATAAATCATGTATCTGGAGACAGTTTATCGTATTTTGTGAAAGCCAGAGTTATGTATTAGAAAGAGGTACAACGGCTTGTCAAATTTCAAATATTTTGCCAGATTGGACTTGAAGTATGCGAAGAATTGATAAAGAAAATCATAAGGAGTACATAGTGAAATGTGTCGAGTGAAACGATGTTTAATAATTTTATTTTTCTTGGGATAAATTTCAGTTTGACAACTCAACTTTATAACCTGGCAGCAATTTGACTCGAAAACTGTTCAAAAAATAAAATCGCTCCACCTACGGTGTCGTAAAATATAATAATATGTGAATAAAATTTATTTTATTTGTGGGGAATAAATTATTACAAAATATTAAGAACGGGAGGTCATGTATTGGCTTTTTATGTTTTAAAAGTACATCTGTATACAAATTTATTGATTAAAACATTCCTGTCTCATTTGGTTTAATTAAGTAGCGAAGTTTCAACTTGTTTGGCTGCAGGTGTTCAAGCCAGCGTACAGTGCTTTGTATATGCGTTTATATGGCACTGTTGCTTTAAAATTCGTACAGTTCGGATTTACATCGCTCTGTTATCGCGAAATACGTTGAAAATATGAATATTTTAAAAGTGTTTCATTATATTTGGGGTTTTAAATATTGCTTATTAACGTAGAGATCAAAATTTTGTGTTTAAATATGTAAATTGGGGTGAATTTGTTCCGCATTGCGTGTCCGTTAGGGGCACGTATTTGCGATGTTAGTCTTTGCTTTTATTATGTAATAAATAAATAAAATGTCTTGGTTTTTTTGCAAAGGCCTGTAATGAAAGGTCCAACGTGGGAATCGGTGCACACGTAGGTACCGCTACGAGAGGCACCCCCCCTGATGAACACCACCGCGTGGGGTTGCAATGAGTTCTAGGGCGAACGAGCGATCTAATTAGGGAGTAATGGCATACTCTCGATATGTACCTATCGGAAGTCGGGAAAATATGGTAGCTGGCGGGGGTCCTTGATTAAGTTCAAGAAACGACATTAGCTGAGACCGATACTTAAGGTTACCATATCGCGTAATTAGGCGGTATCGCGGGCCTCGGAATATGCATTGGCCACGTATTCAAACAACGTATTTTTTATTTGTAAACGACGGGCACACCGGTGCTTGGGTGTCTGAGCGCTCAGGCACTCATTGGGGTAGTAAAGTAGAGTCAAACAGTAGCATAATATATTGAGCACTTTTAAAATCCGGAAATAATAAAGCAACAGTCACACGTCGCTCTTCGAACACAAACCAAAACACACAACACGATTGAATGTTGAACGAATGTTGAATGAATGTAATTAATAAAAAAATTCCCTTTCAGCTTCTTCAATTCATCAGTACCACCTCCAACAAATCAAAAAAAGGACGTAAGTTGACTAATAAACTTTACTTTTCAGGTTCTAATCAATTTTGTATTGTTTTTTCGCTGATTTATAATTAATTTGTATTTTTTCAGATCATTTGCTGAGGATGAGCCCAGCTGATGAGGTGGATGGACATCGAGGGAATGGACAACGTGGGAGGAGCTGAGGATGAGCCCAGCAGCCAAAATCAACTCTCATTATTTGTTTTGTTGAATGTGATTCACCAAAATTTGTTTTAAGTTTCTGTTTCAGGTCGCCGGCCGTGGAACTTCATAACATCACCGCATCATCAACCAGGTAATATAATAAAACTCATTATATCACTGTTTTTAAGTAAAAACCTGAATTACTTCAATTTATTAATTTATTTGTATTTTTTATGTTTTTAGGCCATCCAGCAGCAGAACCACAACAATAAAAACAGCCCAGCAGCCGTCCAAAAAGTCCTCCAGTAGCAGCAGAATTAAAGTCCAGCAGCAGTCCAAGAAGTTTTCCAGCAGCAGCAGAACCAAAGCCCTACAGCCGTTCAATTCTCCAAGAAGTCTTCCAGTAACTGCAGAAGATCAACACATCAGTACCAACTGTTCCCAATTCAACTCAACTTCAAAGAAGTCAACTGATTTATTTCACCCGCCGCTTGCAAAGTTCAAGTGAGTTCAATTAGTTTTTAAATTTTCCGACTTGTAATAATTATTTTGTTTCAGTTGCAGCGAGCGAAGAAGCCGCTTCTCTGGTCTAGGTTTCGCTGGGGTTTTCCTAGACCCAAAGGGAGAATTCTCGGAGAAGAGTTCGTCTCTTTCCCCTTAGTCATTGCCTGGGGGCGAACAAGGCTTACAACAACACAACAGCATCGAGTACTCAACAAATAAATTTCTAACCTTTGTATCCTTTCCTTATTTCCAAAATAAACTCATTCCCACAAAATTACAGTCGTTTTATTTCTAAAACCTATTTGAATTGTTTTCAGGGTTAATTATAATTTGTTTATTAGTTTGTAAGATAATTTTAGGTCAGTACTAACCTGTATATTTTATTTTTGAAGTAAATATGAATTGTGTAGTTGAAATTTAAATATAATTTGTCAGACGTCAAGAGTAAAGTTCAAAAATTCTCCGCAAGCGGCAGCACCTGTCAATGAGTGCCAACAAAAAAATATTTATTAAATAAAAGATTATTTGTTAATTTAATCATTCAAAAATATTAAATTTAATAAAAATCAAATATTCAAAATACTTTGGGGTGAATAAATATGCCAAATAGTCGCTATTTTTAATTATAAATAAAATTTAGTTCCAAAATTTGCTAGGTGCTGCCATCTCTGACAAAATTACTCAACTAGTTGTATATTGGTGTTGACATAAATAAAAAGGCTTATTTAATAATTGCTATCAGCTATTTACACATCTTCTCCCTTAAACATCCTTGGATCTAAGTGCATGACATTCTGACAGTTCATGTTCAACGTCCAATGTTGCCAACCGTCTCTTCTAATCTTAATATTGTACATATAATAAAAATAAGACAACATAAGAACTCAATTTGAATGTTTCAACGTATATTTGTGCCCAATATGGTCGTGAAGTGAAATTAAGGAATTTATTTATTTACAAAATAAAACAACATACAGAAATATGCTCAACAAGTAACCACAACTGACAGTTATTTATTATGAGTTTTACAACTAATAAAATCTTACCAAATTGTTTTAAAAATGTTCTTATCTAGTTTAGAATATTCCATAATGTTATACAATGTCACAAAATGTTTTAAAATTCAGTATTTTATTGTGACGTTTCTTAGAATTCGTTTTCTAAGATTGGCAACGTTGGGTCAACGATCTGCCACATAATTAATATTAAAGTTTTAAAAAGAAGTGCTGAAATGTCTTATTTTATTGATATTTGTGTGATCTGTCTCAAAAGTTCAAACAATCTTAAACATATTAAGACCCAGGATGCAAATGGAAGAAGTTTTGAAGATAAATTGATAGATTTTGTACCTGGATACGTACGTAAACAACATAACCTAAAATTATTATCGTAACTATTAATATTTATTATTCCAGGAGCTTGATTTAAATATTCCAGTGCATATTTGTGCCCAATGTGGTCGCAATTTGAATAAAATTCATGAATTTAAGCAAAAATGTTTGCGAAATAAAACAACATACAAAAAATATGCGCAACAAGTAACCACAACTGGCAGTTCTTATAAATATTTATCTGTTTTTATGCATCCTAATTTAGTTTATGTTAAAAAAGAGCCATTTGATGAAAATATTGTAGAAGCACAAAGTGAAATGAATAATGAAGAAGTCATTGTTAAAGAAGAAACAGAATTGGTATTAGATAATGAATTAGCTTCATTAGTACATGAGATTAAAAAAGAAGATCCTATTGACGAAAATGCGCAAATATCAGTTGAAAACAAAAATATTAAACAAGAATTGGAAAGACATACATCAAAACTTCCTTGTGAAATTTGTAACAAATCATTTAATATATCGTATCTAAATACGCATAAACTTTTACACACTGGTGAAAGACCATTCACGTGTGAAGTTTGTAATAAATCGTTTACTACGTTGTCAAATTTAAACAGACATAAAGCTGTACACACTGATGGAGGAGTATTCACGTGTGAAGTTTGTAACAAATCATTTAATAATTTGTCATGTTTGAAGAAGCATGAATATATACACACTGGTCAAAAACCATTCCCGTGTGAAGTTTGTAATAAATCGTTTACTCGTCGGACAAATTTAAAAACGCATAAACGTCTGCACACTGGTGAAAGACCTTTTACGTGTGAAATATGTAATAAATCGTTTACTTTTTTGTCTAATTTGAAGGCCCATAAACTTATGCACACTAGTAAAATATTATTCACGTGTGACGTTTGTGGCAAATCGATGAATAGAATCGGAAATTTGAAGATGCAAAAACATTTACACACTGGTGAAAAACCATTCACGTGTGAAACTTGCAACAAATCATTCCTGGTGGCACAAAAATTGAACGAGCATAAACGTATACACACTGGTGAAAAACCATATACGTGTGAGTTTTGCAACAAATCGTTCCGATTTTTGCAAGTATTAAAACCGCATAAATTGGTTTGCAAAAGCAAAAAATAAATAATTATTCTGGAACAGTTTGTACTGTTTGTATGTAATTTATTTTTAATAAATACAGAGATTCGAACCAATCGAGTTTAGCCTCGTAAATCTGTCTTTGATAGAAATATCAATTGTCAACAGTATTTATTACTTTTTGGTTGTCTAAATGTGCCTCCAACAGTAGGAAAGTCATTTTTTAATTTTAATTTAGCTGTTTAAATCATTCTTTTGTAGTAGTACTTTCTCACTATTAAATGTTTAAATTTGGCTGTGTAAATCAACCTTTCAAACCTAAATGTGTTGCATTTCCTAACAACTACATTCGAATTTGGCCGTTTAACTCGGTCTTCATGAACTCAAATTACAATTAAATTGAGTTGTGTAAATCTGTCTTTAATAATAACAAATCTAATTGTTTTAGCTGTCTAAAAGTGTCTTTAATAGTAAGGAAGTCAAAACTACATTTTTTCAATTAGGAATTTGATTTTAGCTGTATAAATTAGTCTTTTATTTTAATTTCTCCCAACTGAATATTTTAAAATTTGGGTGTGTACTTTTAATTACCCGCTTTTCAAATCTAATTGTTCTAACAATTCAAATTTAGTTGCTTAAATCAGTCTTCATCAATTTAAATTACAATTAAATCTAGCTGTGTAAATCAGTCTTTAATAACAACAGTTTTAGCTGTCTGAAATTGCCTTCAATAATATGGAAGTCCACATTTTTCTATCTTGTAATTTGAATTTTTATATTAACGCCATCTATTTTACTTTCTTACAATTAAACTTTTAAATTTGACTGTGTAAATCAACCTTTCAGCACGGTTTTAATTAACTTTGTTTCAAACCTAGTTTTGTTGCGTTTCCTAACAACTACATTCAAATTTAGTTGTTCAAATCAGTCTTCATTAATTCAAATTACAATAAATCTAGCTGTGTAAATCAGTCTTTAATAATAATATCAATATTCAATGATTTTAATTGTTTTAGCTGTCTAAAAATGCCTTCAATAGTACGGAAGTCAAAACTACATTTTTCTTCCAATTTAAATTTAGCTGCATGAATCAGTCTTTAAATCTAGCTGTTTAAGTCAGTCTTTTAAGTGTTTTAACCTTTTAGTGCTCTTTAATCAAATTTTTATTAGATCTAGTTGTGTAAATTTGGCTTTAAATGTTGAGCCGCGTTTTGAAACTCCAACAATTTAAATTTAGTTGTCTGAATCGGTCTTAATTAATTCAAATTACAGTCGATTCTGTCATCTGTCAACAGGCTAAACGTGTCTTCAATAGTAGCTGTATAAATCAGTCTTTTGCAGTACTGCCAACTTTTAAACTTTCCTACAACTGAATATATTTGAATTTTAGTCAAATTAGTTGCGCAAATCTTCTTCTTAATCTAGCTGTGTAAATCAGTCTTCAATAATAACACCAATGTTCAACAATTTCGATTGTTTTAGCTGTCTAAAAGTGCCTCCGATAGAACGGAAGTCAAAACTACATTTTTCTTCCAATTTGAATTTAGCTGCGTGAATCAGTTTTTAAATCTAGCTGTATAAGACAGTCTTCTATGTATTTTAACCTTTTAGTGCTTTTAATCAAATTTTTATTAGATCTAGTTGTGTAAATTTGGCTTTAAATGTAAAGCCGCGTTTTGAAACTCCAACAATTTGAGTTTAGTTGTCTGAATCGGTCTTAATTAATTCAAATTACAGTCGAATTCTGTCATCTGTCAACTGGCTAAACGTGTCTTCAATAGTAGCTGTATAAATCAGTCTTTCGCAGTACTGCCAACTTTTTAACTTTCCTACAACAAAATATATTTGAATTTTAGTCAAATTAGTTGCGCAATCTTCTTTTTAATCTAGCTGTGTAAATCAGTCTTCAATAATAACACCAATGTTCAACAATTTCAATTGTTTTAGCTGTCTAAAAGTGCCTCCAATAGAACGGAAGTCAAAACTACATTTTTCTTTCAATTTGAATTTAGCTGCGTGAATCAGTCTTGAAATCTAGCTATATAAGTCAGTCTTTTATGTATTTTAACCTTCTAGTGCTTTTAATCAAATTTTTATTAGATCTAGTTGTGTAAATTTGGTTTTAAATGTAGAGCCGCGTTTTGAAACTCCAACAATTTAAATTTAGTTGTCTGAATCGGTCTTAATTTATTCAAATTACAGTCGAATTTTGTCATCTGTCAACAGGCTAAACGTGCCTTCAATAGTAGCTGTATAAATCAGTCTTTTGCAGTACTGCCAACTGTTTAACTTCCCTACAACTAAATATATTTGAATTTCAGTCAAATTTAGTTGTGCAAATCTTGCTCTTAATTATTTAATATTTGATTCAGAATTCCAATATATTTTTGCGTTTAATGTGAAAATAATTTAAATACCTTTTACGGATTCAAACAAAATGTTTGAGTGGTTATCTGCTGAACATTTTTTCGTATGTAAACATTGTGACAATGTTGCCAACAATGTTTAATCAGTTATATTTAGTTTAAAATGTGGAGGTAAATAATTGTCAACTTATTTATTTTAACTAATAATTTATTACAGAATTATTCAGTTTCACCAATGTGCAGAAGTTTATGCTCCTGCAATGCTTGCGCTTGTCGGAATGATTTGTGGCAAACTTCACACGTGAATAATTTTTCACTGTGTAGAAGTTTATGATTTTTCAATTTTTGCGCCTGTCGGAATGATTTGTTGCAAACTTCACACGTAAATGGTTTTTCACCAGTGTGTATCATTTTATGCTCCTTCAAATGGTGCAATAGTCTGAATGATTTGTTGCACACTTCACAAACAAATGTTTTTTTACCAGTGTGAGTCAAGTTATGTACTTTTAATTGAGGTAATTGCTTAAACGATGCATTGCAAACTTCACAAGTATGTGGTTTTTCATCAGTGTGTACAAGTTTATGTTTTTTTAATGCTTGCGCCAGTCGGAATGATTTGTTGCAAACTTCACAAATGAATGGTCTTTCAGCGGAGTGTATACGTTTATGCTTATTAAAATTTGATGAATCAGTGAATGATGTAGTGCAAATCTCACAAGTAAATGGTTTTTCACCAGTGTGTATACGTTTATGCTTTGTCAATTTTTGCTGCTCTCGAAATGATTTATTGCAAACTTCACATTTGTACGGTTTTTTATTACTGTGAGTTAAATTGTGAATTTTAAGAGATTTCAATCGTTGAAATGATTTTTTACAAATTTCACAAGTGAATTTTTCATTTGAGTGTTTTAATGTATGTCTTCCTAATTCTTGCGGTTTTGAGAATAATTTACTGCAAATTTTACATGCATACGACTTTTTTTTATGAATATCCCATAATTGGATGTGATTCTTCAGTGTATTCTCCTCATGATTTGTTCTATGATTATATTGTTCTTTTTCTCCTTGTTTACTAATATTTTCTGATATTTGCACATTTTCGTCAAAAATTTTCCCAATTTGTTGGAATTTATCGTGTAATTGAGGATTTTCTTTTCTAATTTCATGTACTAATGATGCTAATTCATCATTTACTATCAATTTGTCTGTTTTTTCTTTATTGATGAATTCTTCAATATTCACTACATCAACATTCATTTCACAATGTGATTGTGGTATAAATTCATCAGATAACTCTTCTTTAACACACAGAAGGTCAGAAGTATCATGATTATTTTTATCAAATATATTTGCTTCTTCACACACCAAATCAGAACAAGTGTCGTAATTTTCTTGTTTAATATCAGGCAGTGGTGCTTTTAATTCTTCAATAATACTTACACCATTTCCACATTTTGATTCTAAAACATTTTTATTATCTTTACTCGAAGAATTTGGGCCAATAAAAACGGATAAATATTTATAAGAACTGTCAGTTGTGGTTATCTGTTGAGCATATTTTTTGTACGTTGTTTTGCTTTGTAAACATTTTTGTTTAAATTTATGAATTCTACTCAAATTGCGACCACATTGGGCACAAATATAAGTTGGAATATTCAAATTGAGCTCCTGAAATAATGAATATTAATTGGATAATAATTTTAGGTTATGTTGTTCACGTACGTATTCTGGTAAAAAATCGGAAAGTTTATCTTCAAAACTTATTCCATTTGCATCTTGAAGCTTGATATGTTCAAGATTGTTTGAACTTTTGAGACAGATCAAACAAATATTGATAAAATAAGACATTCTAACACTTATAACAATCTTGCCTAAGTTATTTCAGCATGTAAAAATATTTAAGTGCAAAATCACTGTTTGAAGATCCATAATTTATTATATTCTCACGATTAGTTCAACACAAGAAGCAGAATGAATAAAAAGAATATATATTTACAACATTTGGATTGATTCTGAGTTATCAATGACAGTTGTCAAGCTCCATCAATGTTGCCAATCGTTTATATTGAGGTTACTTGTTGAGCACATTTTTTGTATGATGTCTTGTTTAAAAAGCATTTTTATTCGAATTTATTGAGAATTAGGTTGTTTAGATGTATTAGAACAGAAATCAGTCAATTTCTTGACGTATTATTCAGCTATTACTAATTTAAGACAGCATATTTGATGAATTTCCATTCATCAATGTTGCCAATAGTAGGAAAGAAGCATTTATCGTGGTTATTTGTTGAGCATATTTCTTGTATGATGCTTCATTGAATAAACAGTTTTGCTCAATTTTACGGCTTTTAATAATATAATTCCCACATTTACTGCAGATATAATTCGGAATATCCAATTTTTTGTATGCATTTTCATTAATATTAAAAATTATGCTATGTTTTGTATTTTTCTGCGGAAAACAATATTTTCTGTTGTATTATTAAGTCATTACTGATTTGAGACATCATATTTGATGAATTATGATAAGTTAAATATGAAATGCAAATCAGAATTGATTAATCAATGACAGCTGTCAAACTTCATCAATGTAGCCAACAGTAAGAAAGAAGAGATTATTGTAGTTATCTGTTGAGCTTATCATTTGTATGATGTCCCACTAAATAAACATTTTTGATCAATTTTATGGCCTTTAATGAGATTATTCTCACATTTACCGCAGATATAATTCTGAATATCCGATTCTTTGTATGCATTTTCATTATTATTAAAAATTAGGTTATTTTTTGAAATATTTATGCAGAAAACAGTATTTACTGTTGTATTATTAGGTCATTACTAATTTGAGACACCATATTAGATGAATTATGATAAATTAAATATGAAAAGCAGATTTGAATTGATTAATCAATGACTGCTGTCAAACCTCATCAATGTTGCCAATCGTTTATGTTGTGGTTACTTGTTGAGCACCCTTTTTGTATGATGTCTTGTTTGAAAAGCATTTTATTTGAATTTATTAAGATTTAGGTTATATTTGGAAGTATTCAAACAACAAAAGTCAACTTTCTGTCGTATTATTGAGCCATTACTAATTTGAGACAGCATATTTGTTGAATTTTTATAATACATGAAATATAATCAAATAAATAACAGCTGTCAAACTTCATCAATGTTACCAACAGTGTTCCAATAAATAAACATCTTTGGTCAATTTTATGGCTTCTAATAATATAATTCTCACATTTACCGCAGATATAATTCAGAAAATCCGATTTTTTTATGCATTTTCATTATTATTTGAAATTAGGTTATTTCTTCAAATATTTTAGCAGGAAACAGTATTTACTGTTGCATTATTAAATTTGAGATATCAAATTTAATGAACTATGATAAGTTAAATATTAAAAGCAGATTTGAATTGATTAATCAATGACAGCTGTCAAACTTCATCAATGTTGCCAATCGTTTATATTGTGGTTACTCGTTGAGCACCTTTTTTGTATGATGTCTTGTTCAAAAAGCATTTTTATTTGAATTTATTAAGAATTAGGTTATATTTGGAAGTATTCAAAAAAAACAGTCAATTTTTTGTCGTATTATTGAGACATTACTAATTTAAGACAGCATATTTGATGAATTTTTAAGATAAATTAAATATAAAAGAGATTTGGATTATTAGACGTCAAAATGATCAATGTTACCAACAGTCTGACAGAATCATTTGCCGTGGTTATTTATTGAGCATATTTTTTGTATGATGTCTTATTTAAGCCCACTTTTATTCAAATTATTCTCACATTTTCGATAAATAATAAATTTATTATGATAAACTGATCGTTAATACAAATTAAATTGTGACATATGATTGTCGCTGTCTTATCTTCGGTAATTTAATTGAGTTTTGAGACAAAATATTGACGAATTTTTATGATTAATTAGACATTACAAACAGATTGATTTTTTTAATAATTACAGCTGTCAAGCTAGATCAATGTTGCCAATCGTATATAAGAACAATCTGTCGTGGTTATTTGTTGAGCAAATTTTTGTATGATGTCTTAAAAAAAAAAACATTTTTTGTTCAATTTTATGGCTTCTACTGAAATTATTCTTACATCTAATGCAGATATAATGAAAGGTTTTAACTGTACTTTATTTGCTAGGTTATCGTGTCATATATTGTTTAATAATTCAATTTAATTAATTAAAATGACACATGTATGTCAGATCGTGGTCAGATTACAAAATGGAGGTTAATATGTCATCGCAGTGTTTCCAACTATCTATAAATAAAAGTACCAGTGAAAATGAGACAAAAAATCTTGTAGTGCTCAAGAAATATTTTTTATGAATAAGATTGAATCTTCAGGAATTTGTACATTTATTTTCTCAACAATAAATCATTGTGAAACGTTTTAAAACATTTTGAAGTGCTCTGATATATTTTGTAACATATCGAATCATTTTGGAATGTTCTAAAATATTTGGAAGTACCTTAGAACATTTTTGAGACAATTTGCGACGATTTTATTAAAAAGATTTATCCTCAAACGTTCTGAGATATTTTGAAACATTTTATAACGTTCTGGAGTTTTCTAAAGCGTTCTGAAATATTATAGGATATTTAAGAATGTTTAAGCATACTGGAATATTTAAAAATATTAAATAACATTCTGGAATGTTTTACAGCATTCTCAAACATTTTAAAATATTCTGCAGAAGTTTTTCTCAACCTAAAATTATTTCGGAATGTTTATTTCAACAAAAATAATGACAGCTCGGGATAATAATTTGAGGTTAAGTTCAAACTGAAATGTGAAATATTCAATTTATCTTATTTAAAACTGTAAACACGAAAAGTAATTTAATTTTCATACGCTGAAACATGGAAAACATTGCTCATAATTTTTAAATACTATAACTATACGTCTTTATATGAGAATAAAATATATGATTACCGTAATTTTTAGTTCCATATTTGGTTGCGTGTCTCAATATTTCGATACGCACTCAACGATCTATAAATCACACGTAATCAAGATTGTAATTAGTGCTAAAATGTCTTATTTTATTAATATTTGTTTGATCTGTCTCAAAAGTTCAAACAATCTTAAACATATAAAGCTCCAGGATGCAAATGGAATAAGTTTTGAAGATAAACTGTCCGATTTTTTACCAGAATACGTACGTAAACAACATAACCTAAAATTATTATCCAATCAATATTAATTATTTCAGGAGCTCAATTTGAATATTCCGACTTATATTTGTGCCCAATGTGGTCGCAATTTAAATAGAATTCATAAATTTAAACAAAAATGCTTAGAAAGCAAAATAGCATACAAAAAATATGCTCAACAGATAACCACAACTGACAGTTCTTATAAATATTTATCTGTTTTTATTGGCCCTAATTCTTTGAGTAAAGATAATAGAAATGTTTTACAATCAAAATGTGGAAATGGTGTGAGTATTACTGAAGAATTAAAAGCATCACTGCCTGATATTAAACAAGAAAATTGCGACACTTGTTCTGATTTAATGTGTGAAGAAGCAAATATATTTGATAAAAATAATCATGATACTCCTGACCCTCTGTGTGTTAAAGAAGAGTTATCTGATGAATTTATACCACAATCACACTGTGAAATAAATGTTGATGTAGTGAATATTGAAGAATTCATCAATAAAGAAAAAACAGACAAATTGGTAGTAAATGATGAGTTAGCATCATTAGTACATGAAATTAGAAAAGAAAATCCTCAATTACACGATAAATTTCAACAAATTGGGAAAATTTTTGACGAAAATGTGCAAATATCAGAAAATATTAGTAAACAAGGAGAAAAAGAACAATACAATCATAGAACAAATCATGAGAATACATTGAAGAATCACATCCAATTATGGGATATTCATAAAAAAAAGTCGTATGAATGTAAAATTTGCAATAAATTATTCTTAAATCCGCAAGAATTGCAAAGACATACATTAAAACATTCAAAAGAAAAACCATTCACTTGTGAAATTTGTAAAAAATCATACCAACATCTGAAATCTCTAAAAATTCACAATTTAAAACACAGTAATAAAAAACCGTACAAATGTGAAGTTTGCAATAAACTCTATTCGCAACTGTCATCTTTAAAAGCACACCGTTTGTCCCACTCTGATAAAAAACCATTTCCGTGTGATGTTTGCGACAAATCATTCGTGGTATTGTCAACTTTAAAGAAGCATAAACTTATACACACTGGTGAAAGAAAATTCACGTGTGAAGTTTGTAGCAAATCATTTAAAACTTCGTTTGATTTAAAGAGGCATGAACGTATACACACTGGTGAAAAACCATTCACGTGTGAAATTTGCAACAAATCATTTGCTGATCAGTCGGCTACTTACAAGCATAAACGTATACACTCTGGTGAAAAACCATACACTTGTGAAATTTGCAACAAATCATTTCGACAACCACAAGTTTTGTCTCAGCATAAACTTGTTCACACTGGTGAAAAACCACATACTTGTAAAGTTTGCAATGAATCTTTCAGGCTGTCAGTCCAATTAAAACTACATAACATAAAACACACTGGTGAGAAATCATTTGTTTGTGAAGTCTGCAACAAATCATTCGGAATGTTGCACCATTTGAAGCAGCATAAAATGATACACACTGGTGAAAAACCATTTACGTGTGAAGTTTGCAACAAATCATTCCGGCAGGCGCAAAAATTGAGACATCATAAACTTTTACACACTGGTGGAAAATTCACGTGTGAAGTTTGCCACAAATCATTCGGACAAGCGCAAGCATTGGAGGAGCATAAACTTATGCACATTGGTGGAACTGAATAATTCTGTAAAGGTGAAGGTTGAAATAAATGAGTTGACAATGTTTTGAATTATTTTTATTACCCCCACATTTTAAACTAAATATAGCTCATTAAACAAGTTGGCAACATTGTCACAATGTTCACATACGAAAAATATGCTCAACAAGTAGCCACCATTTTGTGGTTACTTGTGGAACATATTTTTTGTTGGCAAAACATTTTTGTTTAACGCAAAAATGTTTTGAAACCCTGAATTAAATATTAAATAATTAAGAGCAAGATTTGCACAACTAAATTTGACTAAAAAAATATATTTAGTTGTAGGAAAGTTAAATAGTTGGCAGTACTGCAAAAGACTGATTTATACAGCTGTTATTGAAGACACGTTTAGCCTGTTGACAGATGACAGAATTCGACTGTAATTTGAATTAATTAAGACCGATTCAGACAGCTAAATTTAAATTGTTGGAGTTTCAAAACGCGGCACTACATTTAAAGCCTAATTTACACAACTAGATCTAATAAAAATTTGATTAAAAGCACTAAAAGGTTAAAATACATAAAAGACTGACTTATACAGCTAGATTAAAAGACTGATACACGCAGCTTAATTCAAATTCAAAGAAAAATGTAGTTTTGACTTCCGTACTATTGAAGGCACTTTTAGACAGCTAAAACAATTGAAATTGTTGAACATTGGTGTTATTATTGAAGACTGATTTACACAGCTAGATTAAGAAGAAGATTTGCGCAACTAATTTGACTAAAATTTAAATATATTTAGTTGCAGGAAAGTTAAACAGTTGGCAGTACTGCAAAAGACTGATTTATACAGCCACTATTAAAGGCACGTTAAGCCTGTTGACAGATGACAGATCGACTGTAATTTGAATAAATTAAGACCGATTCAGACAACTAAATTTAAATTGTTGGAGTTTCAAAACGCGGCTTTACATTTAAAGCCTAATTTACACAACTAGATCTAATAAAAATTTGATTAAAGAGCACTAAAAGGTTAAAATACATAAAAGACTGACTTATACAGCTAGATTTAAAGACTGATTTACGCAGCTGAATTCAAATTAAAAGAAAAATGTAGATTTGACTTCCGTACTATTGAAGGCACTTTTAGACAGCTAAAACAATTGAAATTGTTGAACTTTAGTGTAATTATTAAAGACTGATTTACACAGCTAGATTTAATTGTAATTTGAATTAATGAAGACTGATTTAAACAACTAAATTTGAATTGTTGGAGCTTCAAAACGCGGTTCTACATTTAAAGCCGAATTTACACAACTAGATCAAATAAAAATTTGATTAAAGAGCACTAAAAGGTTAAAATACATAAAAGACTGACTTATACAGCTAGATTTAAAGACTGATTCACGCAGCTAAACTCAAATTAAAAGAAAAATGTAGTTTTGACCTCCGTACTATTGAAGGCACTTTTAGACAGCTAAAACAATTGAAATTGTTGAACATTCGTGTTATTATTGAAGACTGATTTACACAGCTAGATTTAATTGTAATTTGAATTAATGAAGACTGATTTAAACAACTAAATTTGAATTGTTGGAGCTTCAAAACGCGGTTCTACATTTAAAGCCGAATTTACACAACTAGATCTAGTAAAAATTTGATTAAAAACACTAAAAGGTTAAAATACATAAAAGACTGACTTATACAGCTAGATTAAAAGACTGATACACGCAGCTTAATTCAAATTCAAAGAAAAATGTAGTTTTGACTTCCGTACTATTGAAGGCACTTTTAGACAGCTAAAACAATTGAAATTGTTGACCATTGGTGTTATTATTAAAGATTGATTTACACAGCTAGATTTAACTGTAATTTAAATTAATAAAGACTGATTTGAACAACTAAATTTGAATGCAGTTGTTAGGAAAGGCAACAAAACTAGGTTTGAAACAAAGTTAATCAAAACCGTACTGAAAGGTTGATTTACACAGCCAAATTTGAGAGTTTAATTGTAAGAAAGTAAAATAGATGGCGTTACTATAAAATTCAAATTACAAGATAGAAAAATGTGGACTTCCATACTATTGAAGGCAATTTTAGACAGCTACAACTGTTGAGCGTTGGTGTTGTTATCAAAGACTGATCTACACGCTAGATTTAATTGTAATTTAAATTAATGAAGACTGATTTAAGCAACTAAATTTGAATTGTTAGAACAATTAGATTTGAAAAGCGGGTAATTAAAAGTACACAGCCAAATTTTGACTTATTCAGTTGTGAGAAATTAAAATAAAAGACTATTTTATACAGCTAAAATCAAATTCCAAGTTGAAAAAATGTAGTTTTAAAGACACTTTTAGACAGCTAAAACAATTAGATTTGTTATTATTAAAGACAATTTAATTGTAATTTGAGTTCATAAAGACCGATTTAAACAGTCAAATTTGAATGTAGTTAGGAAATGCAACACATCTAGGTTTGACAGGTTGTTTTACACAGCCAAATTTAAACATTTAATAGTGAGAAAGTAAAATAGATGGCGCTACTACAAAAGACTGATTTAAACAGCTAAATTAAAATTTAAAAATGACTTTCTTACTGTTGGAGGCACATTTAGACAGCCAAAAGGTAATAAATACTGTTGATAATTGATATTTCTACTAAAGACATATTTACGAAGCTAAGCTTGATTGTAGTTTGAATGAAACTTGGTCAAAAGCGTACTAAAAAATATTAAGAAAGTAAAATAGTTGACGCTGTCACATTTACACAGCTAAAAAATAATATTGTTTTATTTTAATTAATTTATTTATGTAAAATTTAAATACATTTATTCTAAAAGTGCTTCCGCTTGCTTTTCGGCGCTATTTTTCAAACCATGCACAAATTTAACATGTCTCGTCAAATGACTAGACACCGTAAAAGCCCTGTCACACAATTTACACTTATAGGGCTTCTCCCCCGTGTGCAACCTCAAATGCAGCTTCAAACTATCGGTCCGTTTACACTTGTACTGACAAAACTGACACTGGTAAGGTTTATCCACCGAATGAATGATTTTATGTTTGGCAAAATGACTATAATCCGCAAATCTTTTCGCGCAAATTGTGCACTGGAAGGGGCGCTCCTTGGTGTGCGTCCTTTTGTGAGTTTGTAACGAATGGGGCGTCGTAAAACCTTTATTACAAAACTCACAAATATGTGGCCTTGCTCCTGTGTGGGTTTTTTTATGGGTGCAAAGGTTGCCCGGGTTTGCGAATGTTTTGTGACAAATTGGGCATTCGAATGGACGTTCTCCTGTGTGAACACGGCTGTGGCGCTCCAATTGATACTTATATTGGAATAATTTTGAACATTCGTCACAATTGTAACGTTTTAGATTTATTTGTTGTGTTTCTTCGTCCTCTTTAATAATTAATTCTTCATTTTTTATCACATCCTGCGTGTTTTCAATTTTTATCGTACAATTCCTTTCCGAATTGTCTGCGTTTTTAATTTTTTCCCTATTGCAGAACTCTTGTAACGTTTTATCCACTTTATACTGCAATATATCAGTTAATTTTGTTGTTAAAAAATCATACGAAACATCCTTCGTAATTCGTATTTGCAAGTAATCATTAATAAAACAAATATTCTCAACAAATGTTTGCCTAAAAGTTGGATTACCAATATTTAGTTCGCATTCAGTGCAAACATATTTAGGAATATCCGATTTAAGTATTTTCTGCAAGCATTTCCATAAGTTATTAAAATTAGGTTACGTTCCGGGTACTTACATATTCCGGCAAAAAACAATCAATTTTTTGTCGAATTATTGCACCATTACTGTCCGAAGATCCAATATTTATTATATTTTCACGATTAGTCAAACACAAGAAGCAGAATTCGTGAAAATAATACATATTACAACATTTGGATTGATTTTGAGTCATCAATGACAGCTGTCAAGCTTCATCAATGTTGCCAATCGTTTATGCTGTGGTTACTTGTTGAGCACATTTTTTGTATGATGTCTTGTTTGAAAAGCATTTTTATTCGAATTTATTGATAATTAGGTTATAAACAGTCAATTTTCTGTCATATTATAGAGCAAATACTGATTTAAGACAGCACATTTGATAAATTTTCATGATGATTTGAATATGAGCCGTCAAACTAGATCAATGTTACCAATAGTGTGACAGATGTGCCGCGGTTATTTGTTGAACATATTTTTTGTACAATGTCTTATTTATTAAGCATTTTTGTTCAAATTTATAGCTTTTGTTCAAATTATTCTTACATTTAGCGCAAATATATTTTGAATATTTATGATTAATTGGACATAACAAGCAGATTTGGATTAATTCTGTCATTAATAACAACTGCATGCTTGATCAATGTTGCCAATGGCTTGAACAATCTATCGTGGTTATTTGTTGGGCAAATTTTGTCAGCAGAAAACAATATTTTCTGTTGTATTATTGAGTCATTACTGATTTGATTCAATTACATGAATTTCCATGATAAGTTAATTATAAAAAGCAGATTTGAATTAAATAATGACAGCTGTCAAACTAGATCAATGTTGCCAATCAAATGTACAAGCTATTTGCCAAGGTTATTTGTTGAGAATATTTTTTGTATGTTTTACTTAGTGAACAATTATGTTTAAATTTATAACTCTTTTGGCCGGTTTTATAGAAGATTAAGTAAATTTATTTCATCTGAAAAATTCTAATCAGTTTGAGTTTTTGTATGACAACAGAATCATTGCTGTCAAATTATCGACTGTCATTTTCTTTAGAGCCAGCGTTATTGAAATTATTCTCATTATTCTGCAAGTATTTCTAAAGGTTATTAGAAATAAGGGGCAAGAAAAAGTTAATTACTAAGCTATTACTATTTTCAGACCCAATAATTATGAATTTTTATGATTATAAGCTCTCATTTGACAGCTGTCAAGCTTGATCATTGCTGCCAACAGTCTATAAGAACCATCTGCTGTGGTATCTTGTTGCGCAAATTTTTGTTTAAATTTATAACTCTTTATTCAAACTATTCTCACATTAAGCACAAATATATTTTGGAATATCTTATTTAAATATTTCCTGCAAGTATTTCCATTCAAGTTATTAAGAATCAGGGACACAAAACAATCAATTTTTTGTCTTATTATTAAGCCACACAATTAATAATTAATTTTTATGAGTAGGTAGGCACAAGATACAAATTTGAATTGATTTTTTATTTAATGACAGCTGTCAAGCTCCATCAATGTTGCCAATCGTATATAAGAACAAACTTGTGTCGTTATCTGTTGAGCAAATTTTTCTATGATGTCTTATTAAATAAACGATTATTTGTTTATGATGTATTATTTGATTTTTGTAGCAAATCATTCCAACAATATATTCCGAAATAACACAATTAAGTATTTTCAGCAAGTATTTTCATTAAAACTTAATAAAATTAGGTTTTACTCCGGGATATTTCAGCACTATCAATTTTCTATCTTATTATTGGGCCATTATTATCTTTAGACACAATAATTAATAATTTTGTATGATTAGACAGGCAAAAGAAACAGATTTGGATTGATTGTCTTATTAATGACAGCTGTCAAGCTCAATCAATGTTGCCACTAGTGTGAAAGAGCAATCAGCCGTGGTTACTTGCTGCGCACATTTATTGTATGATGTCTTGATTATTAGACATTTTTGTTTGAATTTACAACTCTTATTCAAATTATTTCCACATTTAACACAAATATGTTTTGGAAAATCCAATTTAAACATCTCTAATTATTGAAAATTCTTATTATTGAGACATTACTATCTTGAGGCACAATAATTAATGAGTTTTTATGATTAGGTGAGCATAATGCCTGTATTACACGATACAATTTATTGGTCAATAATTTTCAAAAGTTGACCTTCAATTTATTGTTGTATAATATATCCAAAATTTCCACAATTTTTTCTTGACCAATAATTGACCAAGTTATTTTTGAAATAGAACTGGCTCTATTTTTCTAATATTCTGGGGTATTCTAGGGAGATTTTGTCGTTGCCAACATTACTCATATTAGTTATTTCGCGTCAAATGATAATCTTAGTGTTAACAAAGTATTAATATAAATTTTATATACAGTTGCCTTCAGTATATTAAATTTTTGTCATCTCTACTATCTCACTTTCTCTCTAACCACAATTTTGAAGTTACGTCAAAAATTATAAGTTGGTAGTTCTGATTTTTCTTGACGAAAACTTGTATCCTGTAATATGGTACAAAATATTTTTGAGCTCGTCAATAAATTGTTGAAAACTTGGTCAATTTATTGGTCAATAAATTGTATCGTGTAATACAGGCATAAGAAACAGTTTTGAATTGATTGTTTAATCAATGACAGCTATCAAGTTCGATCAATGTTGCCAATCGTTTATAACAATTTGTCGTGGTTATTTGTTGAGCAAATTTTTGTCTGTCTTATTAAATAAATACAGAGTGATCAAAAATGATTGTCCGTGCCGCTTTGTTCTGATTTTTTCTTTGCCGCCTGCTTGAGATAGTGACTTTCAAGTGACAGATGACAGTTCCTCTGAAAACACTATTCTAACCTAATAATTTGGTAGAATAATAATAAATTTTCAATAATCAGTCAATAATACTGCTATTTACTTAATTTTTTGTTTATTGAATCAGATTATGGATGAATCCGTCATAGAATATGCAAAATATACGCCATTGTGTTCTTGAAATGTCGGTAAGTTAGTTTTCAAAATAAATAAATTTATACTAACTTTATTCCAAGAAGATAGTTTTGATCATAATGCGAACTTTTGCCTGTCACCTGTCAGACAATCATTATTGATCACTCTGTATTTCTGTTAATTTTTATGGCTTCTTTGAAAACTATTCTCACATTTAACGATTATTTTGTTTAACGCACATTTTTCCAGTATCGTCAACATGTAACATCATTGATTTTGTGAATTTAAATGAAAAAAAGAGAATTGAGGACTCAATAAATATTGAAAGTTATTGAAAATGAAGAACTGATAAAAAGAACTAATATTGCTATGAAAGAAGTAAGTATAAAAATATTTTTAAGCATGATGTATAGATTATTTCATATTTGTTGAGGTTAGGTTACCCAAGATGTCAAAATGATGAAAATAATAATTTTTGGAAGTGGTTTATATAACAACTAGAAAAAGTGAGTAAAATAAAGTACAAAATAATGAAATAATGCTTATTTTGTCCACTATTCACGCTGCAGTCGATTTAGTTTTCCCCATGTACTTCGCACCTTGTCAATTAAAAATTGAGGGTAAAACAGTCAATTTTCTGTCTTATTATTAATCCATTAATTCAAAAAGTAGATTTAAATTGTTTCTTTCATTAATTACAACTGTCAAGTTTGATCAATGTTGCCAATAGTGTGAAAGAATTATCTAGCGTGGTTATTTGTTGAGCACATTTTTTGTACGATGTCTAATTTCGTAAACAATTTTGTTTGAATTAATAGCTCTTATTCAAATTATTTTTGAATGTAGCGCATAAATATGTTATAAAATAAACAATTTTAGTATTTTTTCTAGTATTACCATCACAAGTTATTAAAAATTATTTTAATTTGATTAATCTAACAACTGTCAAACTCCATCAATGTTGCCAATCGTTTATAAGAACCATCTGTTGTGGTTATTTGTTGAGCATATTTTTTGTACGTTTTATTCAGTAAACAATTAGGAAATATGATTTGAGTGCGCTTTGAGAGTTTTTTATTACAACTTATTGAAAATTTTGTCGTTTTAAGTCACCAATTAAAATTTTTATGATCAGTTAAACATCAGACGCAGATTTAGATTGATTTTTCACATAAATGCAAAATAATCAGTCGTAGAATATTAAAATTTCGTATTAGGCACTTCTGTAACATCTAGTTGTGCAGTTCACATAATAATTGCAATCATCTGAACCGGAAGTGCACATTCCTTAACAACAATTGGCCGTTTAAACAGGAGAATATTTAATACACTTACCTACATTCTTTGTCTTCTGTAAAACCGTCTACATAACCTGAAACAATAAAAATGTCACATTACTATTTGTAAATTTTGAATATTCCCAACTTTTCACTCAAAAATAATATCGATTGGTACAAAAAAATTACAATTTGGAAGACTTCCTGCATTTATTTTTCACGTATTTCACAAATATTCGCACAAAAGAGCACACAAGTACAAAGAGAATCAGTAATAACTAAATTTGAACATTTATAACGTTAATAATAACCAAAACTTGCACTACAATTTCAATTTAACATTATAAGTTAATAATAAGTCAAATACTGAAAGTATTTAATGTTTCAGTTTTCACCAATGTGTTTAAGTTTATGCTTCTTCAAAGTTGCCGCCTGTCGGAATGATTTGTTGCAAACTTCACAAGTAAACGGTTTAACATCAGTATGTAAAAGTTCATGCGCCTTCAAAATATACAAAAATCTGAATGATTTGTTGCAAGCTTTACAACTAAATGGTTTTTCACTTGTGTGCACAGGTTTATGCCTCTTTAAAGTTGACATCAGTCTGAATGTCTTGTTGCAAATTTCACACGTGAATGCTTTTTCATCAGTGTGCACAAGTTTATGCTGCTTGAATATTGACATTAGTCTAAATGGTTTATTGCAAATTTCACAAATGAATGGTTTTTCACCAGTGTGTACAGTTTTATGCGCCTTTAAATTTGCCGAAAGTCGGAATGATATATTGCAAACTTCACAAGTAAACGGTTTTTCGTCAGTGTGTAGAAGTTTATGCCTCTTCAAACTATACGAAGATCTGCATGACTTGTTGCAAACTTTACAAGTAAATGGTTTTTCCCCAGTGTGCACAAGTTTATGTTGCTCGTATATTGACTTCAGTGCAAATGGTTTATTGCAAATTTCACAAGTGAATGGTTGTTCACCAGTGTGTAAAATTTTATGAATTTTCAAATTTATCGAATGTCGGAATGATTCTTTACAAATTTCACAAGTGAATGGCTTTTCATCTGTGTGTAAAAGTTTATGAACCTTTAAATATGATGACCGTCCAAATGATTTGTTACAAATCTCACAAGTAAATGGTTTTTTACCAGTGTGTATAAGTTTATGCTCTCTTAAATGTGACGACTGTCCGAATGATTTATTGCAAACTTCACACGAATATGATTTTTTGTTTGTATGAGTGAGTTTGTGTCTTCTCATATTTTGCGAATATTTAAAAGCTTTGTTGCATACTTCACATTTATACAATTTTTTATTACAAATTCCATCTGAAATTTGTACGTTTTGTTCATTTTGATTGCAAGTGTCATCTGATTCAGGTTTTTCTTGTTTACCTTCATGCAGCAATGACCTTAAGTTGTCATCTAATACCAATTCGTTTTTCTCTTCTTTAATAATACATTCTTTACTGTCAACTACTCCAACACTTAATTCATTTTGTGATTCTGAAATATTTTCATCAAATATTTCTTCTTTTACACACACAAACTCAGGACGTAACATTTTCGAAAAATATTTGCAACAATCTTTCGTGGTTATTAGTTGAGCATATTTTCTGTATGTTTTTTCATTTCGTGAACATATTTGTTTGAATTCATGAGTTTTATTCAAATTACGTCCACATTTGGTACAAATATATGCTGTAATTTCTAAATTAAGTCCCTAGAATAATAAATAGATGTAGTATAATAATAATTTTAGGTTATGTTGTTTACTTACGTATTCTAGTAAAAAATCTTTCAGTTTATTCTCTAAACTTGTTCCGTTCGTATTTTGAGACTTGATTTATATAAAATTGTTTGAATGTTCAAGACAAATCAAACAAATATTGATGAAATAAGTTATTTTAACATGTAAATTCAATACTTGTATGAGAACAATGTTGACAACTGTACCAAAAACTAAATATGTCTTTGAATAATAATTAATTTATTATTATTTTACATTTGAATATATGGAAATATTTATTGTAGATGATAGGCTATTAAAATTATTTCAACTTTAATAGCAAGCAGTGTTGCCAACTGTTTATAAAATCACAACACCAAAAAAGCGGATTCTTCATAATTCAATACTAAAAAAAAATTACTACAGAATTATTGAAAATGTCTGCTTGCTTCTGTCATCAAAACCGATTTATATTCATACAAGTAACAATAAATCAGCCCGTAACTCAAAAAATAATTAAGATATCAAAGTACAGTTTTCAGTTTTGGATTCTGCATACTTTAATAATAAAAACAAAACACTGTAAAATTACTAAAAATGTCTGGTTGCTTCCCTATAATTTTTTTTCTGTCATCAGAACTGATTTGTATTTATACAACCAACAATAAATTTGTCTGTAGCTCAAAAAATAATTGAGATATCAAAATACAGTTTTCATTATCGGATTCTTCATATTTTAATACTGAAAACAAAACACTGTAAAATTACTAAAAATGTTTGATTGCTCCCTATAATTTTTTTTCTGTCATAAAAACCGATTTGAATTCATACAACTAACAATAAATCAGCCTGTAACTCAGAAAATAATTGAGGTATCAAAATATAGTTTTCAGTTTTGGATTCTGCATACTTTAATACCAGAAAAAAAATTGTTTCGAAATAATAAAAATGTCTGGTTGCTTCCCAATAATTTTTTTTCTGTCATCAAAACCGATTTTTATTCATACAATTCATAATATATCAGACTGTAACTCAAAAACTAATTAAGATATCAAAATACAGTTTCATATTTTGGAATTCTCATACTTTAATACTAGAAACCAATTACTGGTAAATTACTCAAAATGTCTGGTTGCTTTCCTATATTTTTTTTCTGTCATCAAAACCTATTTGTATCCATACACCAAACAATAAATCAGCCTGTAACTCAAAAAATAATTAAGATATCATAACAAAGTTTTCAGTTTTGGATTCTGCATACTTTATTACTAAAAACAAAACACTTTAAAATTACTAAAAATGTCTTGTTGCTTCCTTATAATTTTTATTTTGACATCAAAACCGATTTGTATTCATACAACTCAAAATAGATAAGCCTGTAACTTGAAAAATAATTGAGATATCAAAACACAATTTCCAGTTTTGGATTCTGCATACTTTAATACTGAAAACAAAACACTGGAAAATTACTAAAAATGTCTGGTTGTTTCACTACAATTTTATTTCTGTCCCCAAAATCGATTTATATGCATACAATTCATGATAAATTAGCATGTAACTCATAAAATAATTAAGATATCAAAATACAGTTTACAATTTTGGATTCTTCATACTTTAATACCAAAAACAAAACACTGTAAAATTACTAAAAATATCTTGTTGCTTCCTTATAATTTTTATTTTGATTTTGTATTCATACAACTCACAATAAATCAGCTCGTAACTCAAAAAATAATTGAGATATCAAAATACAGTTTCCAGTTTAGAATTCTCCGTACTTTAATAGTGAAGAAAATATACTGCAAAATTATTTAAAATGTTTGGTTGGTTTCCTATAATTTCTTTTCTGTCATCAAAACTGATTGGTATTCATACAATTCATAATTAATTAGCCTGTAACTCAAAAAGTAATTGAGATATCAAAATACAATGCTCAGTTTTGGATTCTTCATACTTTATTACTAAAAACAAAACACTGTAAAATTACTAAAAAAGTCTGGTTGCTTCCCTATAATTTTTTCCTATCATCAAAACTGATTTGTATTCTTACACCTAACAATAAATCAGCCTGTAACTCAAAAAATAATTGAGATATCAAAATACAGTTTTCAGTTTTGAATTCCTTATATATAAATACAAAAAAAAATTAACTGTTGAGTCACTAAAAATATCTGGTTGCTTCCCTATAATTTTTTTTCTGTGTTCAAAACTAAATTGTATTCATACAACTAACAATAAATTAGCCTGTAACTCAAAAAATAATTGAGATATCAAAATAAAGTTTTCAGTTTTGGACTCTGCATACTTTAATACTAAAAACAAAACACTGTAAGATTACTACAAATGTCTAGTTGCTTTCCTATAATTTTTTTTCTGTCCTCAAAATCGATTTATATTCACACAATTTATAATAAATCAATCTGTAACTCAAAAAAGCATTGAGATATTGGAATACAGTTTTCAGTATTGAATTTTTCATACTTTAATACTAAAAATAAATTACTGTCAAATCATTAAAAAAGTCTGGTTGCTTTCCTATAATTTTTTTTTTGTCATCAAAACTGATTTGTATTTATACGCCTAACAATAAATTAACTTGTAACTCAAAAAGTAATTAAGATATCAAAATACAGTTTTCAGTTTTGGATTCTCCATACTTTAATACTAAAAACAAGACACTGTAAAATAACTAAAAATGTCTGGTTGCTTCCTTATAATTGTTTTTCTGTCATAAAAACCGATTTAAATTCATACAACTAACAATAAATAAGCTTGTAACTCAAACACTAATTGAGATATCAAAATAAAGTTTTCAGTTTTGGATTCTGCAAACTTTAATACTAAAAACAAAACGCTGCAAAATTACCGAAAATATCTGGTTGTTTCCCTATAATTTTTTTTCTCATCAAAACCGATTTGTATTTATACAACTAACAATAAATTAGTCTATAACTCATAAAATAATTGAGATATAGAAATGAAGTTTTCGGTTTTGGATTCTGCATACTTTAATACTAGAAACAAAACACTGTAAAATTACTAAAAATGTCTGGTTGCTTCCTTATAATTTTTATTTTGATATCAAAACCGATTTGTATTTTTACAAGTAACAATAAATTAGCCTGTAACTCAAAGCATAATTGAGATATCAAAATACAATTTCCAGTTTTGGATTCTGCATACTTTAATACCAGAAAAAAAATTGTTGCGAGGCAATAAAAATGTCTGGTTGTTTCACTAAAATTTTATTTGTCCCTAAAATCGATTCAAATTCATACAGTTCATAATAAATTAGCTTGTAACTCAAAAAATAATTGAGATATCAAAATACAGTTTCCAGTTTTGGATTCTTCATACTTCAATACTAAATAAAATGTACTGCAAAATTATTTAAAATATCTGGTTGGTTGACTACAATTTTTTTTCTGTCATCAAAACCGATTTATCTCCATACAACCCAAAACAAATGACGGCGTAAAATCTATATGATTCACACGAAATATGTTTAGTTGATTGTTTCTTGTAGATAATTTAACGCCCGACAATTTTTATTCGAACAATGAGAACGAATTTGAATGTTTTATGGTAGTAAATATGTTACATGTTTTCCCCTTCATGTGAAATTTTATGCTTCTTCAAAATCTGCGAATATCGGAATGATTTATTGCAAATGTCACAACTGAATGGTTTTTCGCCAGTGTGTACAAGTTTATGCCTCTTAAAATGTGACAAATGTCCAAACGATTTTTTGCAAATGTCACAAGTAAATGGTTTTTCACCAGTGTGTATAAATTTATGCTCATTCAACTGTGCTGACCTCCTGAATGATTTATTGCAAACGTCACAAATAAATGGTTTTACGCCAGTGTGTACAGTTTTATGGGTGTTCAATTGTGACAGCTGTCGGAAAGATTTATCGCAATCGTCACAAGTGAATGGTTTTTCACCAGTGTGTATAAGTTTATGTCGCTTTAATGCATTAGAATGGTTGTATGATTTGTCACAAACTTCACATGCGTATGATCTTTCACCAGTGTGTACAAGTTTATGCGACTTTAAATATAATAAACGGGAAAATGTTTTACTACAAATTTCACAAGTGAATGGCTTTTCGCCAATGTGTGTGAGTTTATGGTTGTTTAAATGTGACGACATTCTGAATGATTTGTTGCAAATGTCACAAGTGAATGGTTTTTCACCAGTGTGTATGAGTTTATGGCAATTCAAATTTGATGATTTTCCGAATGATTTGTTGCAAACTTCACAAGTAAATATTTTTTTGCTTGTGTGTTGTTTTAAATCTTGGACCCGCTTCAATAATTTCTTCATAGAATGAGAGCGGATATGGCTTCTCATTTTCTTTTTAGTGGGGTATGTTTTGTGGCAAATATAACATTCATATTGTTCCGTAATATTTTTGTTTTCAGTGGAAAATGTAGCAAAATTATCTGATATTTGTACATTTTCATTGCAAGTGGCATCTGATTCAGGTTTTTCTTGTTTAACTTCATGCAGTAATGACCTTAAATTGTCATCTAACACCAATTCGTTTGTTTCTTCTTTGATAATACATTTTTTACTGTCAACTACGTCAACACTTAATTCATTTTGTGATTCTGAAATATTTTCATCAAATATTTCTTGTTTGACACACACAAACTCAGGACGTAACATTTTTGATGAATATTTTCAACAATCTTTCGTGGTTACTAGTTGAGCATATTTTTTGTATTAATACTCAAATTACGTCCACATTTGGTACAAATATATGTTGGAGTTTCTAGAATAATAATTTTTTAAAACAAAATAATAATTTTAGGTTATGTTGTTTAATTACGTATTCTGGTACAAAATCTTCCAGTTTTTTATCAAAACTTGTTCCGTTTGTATTTTGAGGCTTGATTTATGTCAGATTGTTTGAAAGTTCAAGATAAATCAAACAAATACCGATAAAATAAGTTATTTTTAACATGTGTATTCAATGTTTCAAGGTTAACATATATGAACAGTGTTGACAACTGCACCAAAAACTAAATATACATTTTAAATAATACTTAATTTATTATTATTTCACATTTGACAATTAAACAAAAATTAAAAAATTATCTTGACGATTAAAGTGCATATTTGACAGTTCATTGAATCAATAATTCTAAAATAACTCCTCATTAACGAGTGCCAGCTGTTTTTTTCTCAACGCTTAACGGTCAAAGTTTATCGCCCCAAATTGCTCAAAATGTAAAAATAATTTGAGTAGGAGCTATAAATTCAAATAAAAATGCTTACAAAATATGACAGCATACAAAAATATGCTCAACAAATAACCACAACTGACAGTTCTTATGAATATTTGTTATCAAATATCCTGATTTTGTGTGTAAAGAAGTGGTAACCAATGAGAATAATTATAATACAAATGCAAACCAATATTTCTTTTGAATTAATTATTTTATATACATTTATTATAATGTTGAGAGAAGTTAGCTGCAAGCTTTGAAGTATTGCGCATAGATGGCTGCACTCTTTGACGTTTCAAAACTTATTGGATTGCTCCAAACATGAATTATTAAATAAATTGGTGCTGATGTATTCAGCAATAAAACAAAAACTAATTGTGTGAAATTTTATGCTTTTTCAAATACCGTGGATGTTTGAATGATCTGTTGCAAGCGTCACAAGTAAATTGTTTTCCAGCATAATGCACAAATTCATGCTGTTTCACATCTGCCAACTCTCTGAATGATTTGCTGCAAATATTGCAAGTGAATGGTTTTTCACCAGTGTGTACAAGTTTATGCCTGTTTAAAGATGACGAATGTCTGAATGACTTGTTGCAAACGTCACAAGTGAGTGGTTTTTCACCTGTGTGTATAAGTTTATGCCTCCCTAAATTTGATGACAGTCCGAATGATTTGTTACAAACCTCACAAGTGAAAATCTTTTTTTTAGAGTGTACAATTCTATGCACACTTAAATTTAATGAATTTGAGAACGATTTGCTGCAAATTTTACAAATGAATGATTTCTTCAATTTTATTTTAGTACTAATATTTTTGTTCTCAGTTGAAAATGTAGCAGAATTATCTGATATTTGCACATTTTGATTGCAAGTGGCATCAAATTCAGGTTTTTCTTGTTTAACTTCATGCAGTAATGACGCCAAGTCGTCAGTTAAAACCAATTCGTTTGTTTCTTCTTTGATAATCCATTTTTTACTGTCAACTAATCCACAATCAATTTCATTTTGTGATACTGAAATATTTTCATCAAACATTTCTTCTTTTACACACATAAAATCAGGACGTAACATAATAAATGAATATTGATGACAATTTTTCTTGGTTACTTGTTGAGCATATTTTTTGTATGTTGTCTTATTTCGTAAACATTTTCTTTCAAGTTATAGTCAAATTACGGCCACAATTGGTACAAATATATGTTGGAATGTCTAAATTGAGTCTCTAAAATAATAAATATTTAAATATAATAATAATTTTAGGTTATGTTGTTTACTCACGTATTCTGGTCAAAAATCTTTCAATTTTTTATTAAAACTTGTTCCGTTTGTATTTTCAGACTTGATTTATGTAAGATTGTTTGAAAGTTCAAGACAAATCAAACAAATATTGACGAAATAAGTCATTATAACATGAGTATTAAACACTCCTGCAAGGTTATGTATGAACGGTGTTGACAATGCAACAAAACTAAATATGCATTTATATAATACTTGATTTGCTTTTTTTCCACTAATTTCAGAACAATTTTGTAAGTAATCAAACAAAAAACTTATTGCACAAAGCTTGAAACCAAATTTTTCTGAATTGTAATAACCTAACCTAACAATTTGAATTTGCACGCTTAAAATTGAGGAATGTGCCATTCTGACGAAGTTCAAACATTTATGGATTTGCACTGCTGAAATTGGCTTCTTTAAACATATTTTGTTGACGTAAATAGTTAAATCAAAATTCGAGCTGTCATGACGTTTTACAAAGTATTGGCAGTACTGTTAGTTATTGGCATTTAATAATTAAACTCAAAAATGTTAACAATCGTATATACAAACTATCTGTCGTTGTTATTTGTTTATTTAGTGAGCAATTTTCAAATTTATAACACATTTAAATTATTCTCACATCAATGACAGCTGTCAAGCTTCATCAATGTTGCCAATCGTATATGACGTGGTTACTTGTTGAGCACTTTTTTTGTATGATGTCTTGTTTGAAAAGCATTTTATTTGAATTAATTAAGAATTAGGTTACGTTTAGAAGTATTCTAACAAAGAACAGTTAATTTTCTGTTGTATTATCAATCCATTACTAATTTAAGACAGCATATTTGATAAATTTTTAAGATAAGGTAAATAAAAAGCAGATTTGGATTATTAGACGTCAAACTTCATCAATGTTACCAATAGTGTGACATAATCATCTGCCGTGGTTACTTGTTGAACATATTTTTTGTATATTTTGTTTAATAAGCAATTTCATTTGAATTTGTAGCTTTTATTTAGCGCAAATATATTAATATTAAATCTCAAGACACAAATGAAAGGAATACGAAAAATATGTACAACAAATAACCTCAATAATAAGTTTTCTTCGAAAACAAAGAAATAAATAACTGTTTAAACAATGGCAGCAGGTTCAAAAGAATGAAGGACTGATTTGTATAATTTTTTTTTTTCAATTTAATAAGAATAGATTCTCAAATAATATTATGTTACATGTGAAATTTTGTGCCTTTTCAAAGTCTGCAAATATTTGAATGATTTGTTGCAAACTTCACAAGTGAATGACTTGCCAGCAGTATGTACAATTTCATGCTTCTTCAAATTTGACAACCCTTTGCATGATTTGTTGCAAATTTTACAAGTGAATGGTTTTTCACCAGTGTGTATAAGCTTATGCGCTTTTAAATGTGTTGAATTGGAGAATGATTTGCTGCAAACTTCACAAGTGAATGGCTTCTCTCCAGTGTGTGTACGTTTATGCCTGGTAAAATTTGATAAATCTACAAATGATTTATTGCAAATGTCACAAATTAATGTTTTTTTAGCAGTGTGTATAAGTTTATGCGCTTTTAAACAAGTTGAATGAGAGAATGATTTGTTGCAAACTTCACAAGTATTAATACGGTTATGCCTCGTAAAATTTGATTTATTGCAAATGTCACAAATGAATGATTTTTCACCAGTGTGTATAAGTTTATGAACTTTTAAATATGTTGAACTGGAAAATGATTTGCTGCAAGCTTCACAAGCGAATGGTTTTTCTCCAGTGTGTATACGTTTATGCCTCGTGAAATTTGATAAATCTACAAATGATTTATTGCAAATGTCACAAATGAATGGTTTTTCACCAGTGTGTATAAGACTATGCGTTCTTAAATAAGATGAATTTTGGAATGATTTGCTGCAAACTTCACAAGTGAATGATTTTTTGACAGATTTCTTCAAAGAATTCTCTGATATTTGTACATTTTGATTGCAAGTGGCATCTGATTCAGGTTTTTCTTGTTTAACTTCATGCAGTAATGACGCTAAGCTGTCATTGAATACCAATTCGTTTGTTTCTTCTTTAATAATATATTCTTTACTGCCAATTGCTCCAAAATCAATTTTGTTATGTGATTCTGAAATATTTTCATCAAATATTTCTTGTTTTACACACACAAACTCAGGACGTAACATTTTCGATAAATATTTGCAACAATCTTTCGTGGTTATTAGTTGAGCATATTTTTTGTATGTTGTTTTATTTCGTTAACATTTTTGTTTGAATTCATGAATAATACTCAAATTACGTCCACATTTGGTACAAATATATGTAGGAATTTCTAAATTGAGTCCCTAGAATGATAAATAGATAAAATATAATAATAATTTTAGGTTATGTTGTTTACTTACGCGTTCTAGAGAAAAATCTTACAGTTTATTTGCAAAACTTGTTCCGTTCGTATTTTGAGACTTGATTTATGTAAAATTGTTTGAATATTCAAGACAAATCAAACAAATATTGATGAAATAAGTTATTTTAACATGTAAATTCAATACTTGTATGATAACAATGTTGACAACTGTTCCAAAAACTGAATATGCATTTGAATAATTAATTTATTATTAATTCACATCTAAATATATGGAAATATGATATGATTTTCAGTCTTTATTTTATTGTAGATCAAAAGCAATTAAAATTATTTCAACTTGAATAGCAAACAGTGTTGCCAACTGTTTATGAAATCATAACACAAAACATGGGATTCTTCATACTTCAATACTAAAGAAAAAATTACTACAGAATTACTAAAAATGTCTGGTTGCTTCCCTATAACTTTTTTTTTGCCCCCAAAATCGATTTATATTCATTCAATTCATTATAAATCAGCCTGTAGCTCGAAAAATAATTGAGATATCAAAATAAAGTTTTCAGTTTTGGATTCTGCATACTTTAATACTATAAACAAGACACTGTAAAATTATTAAAAATGTCTGATTGCTTCCCTATAATTTTTTTCTGTCATCAAAACCGATTTGTACTCATACAATTCATAATAAATCAGCTTGTAACTCAAAAAATAATCGAGGTATCGAAATATAGTTTTCAGTTTTGGATTCTTGAGACTTTAGTACTCAAAACTAATTATTGTAAAATTACTAAAAATGTTTGGTTGCTTCCCTATATTTTTTTTTCTGTCATCAAAACCGATTTGTGTTCGTACATCTAACAATAAATCAGCCTGTAACTCAAAAAATAATTAAGATATCAAATCACAATCTTCAGTACTGGATTTTTCATACTTTAATACTAAAAACAAAACACTGTAAAATTACTAAAAATATCTGTTTGATTCCCTACAATTTTTTTTCTGTCATCAAAATCGATTTGTATTCATACAACTAAGAATAAATTAGCCTGTAACTCATAAAATAATTGAGACATCAAAATTAAGTTTTCAGTTTTGGATTTTGCATACTTTACTACTAAAAACAAAACACTGTAAAATTACTAGAAACGTCTGGTTGCTTCCTTATAATTTTTTTTCTGTCATAAAAACCGATTTGAATTCATACAACTAACAATAAATCAGCTCGTAACTCAAAAACTAATTGAGATATCAAAATAAAGTTTTCAGTTTTGGATTCTGCATACTTTAATACTATAAACAAGACACTGTAAAATTACTAAAAATGTCTGGTTGCCTGCTTATAATTTTTTTTCTGTCATCAAAACTGATTTGTATTCATACTTACTAACAATAAATCAGCCTGTAACTCAAAAACTAATTAAGATATCAAATCACAATCTTCAGTACTGGATTTTTCATATTTTGATACTAAAAACAAAACACTGTAAAATTACTAAAAATATCTGTTTGATTCCCTACAATTTTTTTTCTGTCATCAAAATCGATTTGTATTCATACAACTAAGAATAAATTAGCCTGTAACTCATAAAATAATTGAGACATCAAAATAAAGTTTTCAGTTTTGGATTTTGCATACTTTACTACTAAAAACAAAACACTGTAAAATTACTAGAAAAGTCTGGTTGCTTCCTTATAATTTTTTTTCTGTCATAAAAACCGATTTGAATTCATACAACGAACAATAAATCAGCTCGTAACTCAAAAAATAATTGAGATATCAAAATAAAGTTTTCAGTTTTGGATTCTGCATACTTTAATACTATAAAAAAGACACTGTAAAATTACTAAAAATGTCTGATTGCTTCCCTATAATTTTTTTCTCTCATCAAAACCGATTTGTACTCATACAATTCATAATAAATCAGCTTGTAACTCAAAAAATAATTGAGGTATCGAAATAAAGTTTTCAGTTTTGGATTCTTGAGACTTTAGGTCTCAAAACTAATTATTGTAAAATTACTAAAAATGTCTGGTTGCTTCCCTATATTTTTTTTTCTGTCATCAAAACCGATTTGTGTTCGTACATCTAACAATAAATCAGCCTGTAACTCAAAAAATAATTGAGATATCAAAATAAGGTTGTCATTTTTGGATTCTGCATACTTAAATACTAAAAACAAAACACTGTAAAATTACTAAAAATGTCTGGTTGCTTCCTTATGATTTTTAGTTTGACATCAAAACCAATTTGTATTCATACAAGTAACAATAAATTAGCCAGTAACTCAAAGAATAATTGAGATATCAAAATAAAGTTTTCAGTTTTGGATTTTTCATACTTTAATACTGAAAACAAATGCCTGTAAAATCACTGAGAAAGTTTGGTTGCCGCCCTATAATTTTTTTTCTGTCATAAAAACCGATTTGAATTCATACAACTAACAATAAATCAGCTCGTAACTCAAAAACTAATTGAGATATCAAAATACAATTTTCAGTTTTGGTTTCTTGATACTTTAATACTAAAAACAAAACACTGTAAAATTACTAAAAATATCTGGTTGCTTCCTTATAATTTTTATTTTAACATCAAAACCGATCTGTATTTATACAAGTAACAATAAATTAGCCTGTAACTTAAAAAATAATTGAGATATCAAAATAAAGTTTTAAGTTTTGGATTCTTCATATTGTAGTACTAAAAATTAATTACTATAAAATTAGTCAAAATGTCTGGTTGCTCCCCTAAAATTTTTTTTCTGTCACCAAAATTGATTTATGTGCATACAATTCATAATAAATGAGCCTGTAACTCAAAAACTAATGGAGATATCAAAATACAGTTTTCAGTTTTGGATTCTTCATACTTTAATACTAAAAACAAATGACTGTAAAATTACTCAAAATGACTGGTTGCTTCTCTATAATTGTGTGTTTCAGTTTTTTATCAAAACTTATTCCGTTAATATTTTGAGACTTAATTTATATAAGATTGTTTGAATATTCAAGTTAAATCAAACAAATATTGATGAAACAAGTTATTTTATGTGTGTTTATTACTTGTTTGAAGGTTAACATGCGAACAATGTTGACAACTGTACAAAAAACAAAATATGCATTTTAAATATTACTGAATTTATTATTATTTCACATTTAAGTATAAATATGAGTTCTCACCTCATTGTAAATGAGGAAACAATATAAAAATCCAAAAATTATTGACAAACAGTGTTGCCAACTGTTCATAAAATGTTTACAAATACTTTTTGATTCCAATTTAATAATAAACGGAATAATTATAAATTAAATACAGCACAGATTAAATAACAATCTCTAATTGAAAAACTAAACGAAGCGGCCACACTAACAGTGTTGCCAACAATGCTATTTTCAATCAGTGGTACCAACGCTTTATTTATGGAACTTACATATTTCAAAATTATCAACTTCAAAATATTTTTTTATTACATTATTAGACTATCACAAATATCAAAAGTCAAGTTTTTTGTAAACAAAAAGAAAGTTTTTTGGTCTTCATTAATGTGTTTGAATTTATGCTTCTTCAATTTGTTGTAAACGGTTATTCACCAGTGTGTACAAGTTTATGCTTCTTTAAAGTTGACACCTGTCGAAATGATTTGTTGCAAACGTCACAAGTTAATGGTTTCTCGCCAGTGTGTACAAGTTTATGCGTTTTTAAAGTCGAAATATCTCGAAATGATTTGTTGCAAGTCTCACAAGTAAATGGCTTTTCACCAGTGTGTATAAGTTTATGCTGCTTCAAATTAGACAACTGTTCGAATGATTTGTTGCAAACTTCACAAGTGTATAATTTTTTGTTCGTGTGAGTGAGTTCGTGTCTTCTCAAATTGTGCAAATACTTAAATGCTTTGTTGCATATTTCACATTGATACATTATAACATATTCATTAGTGTGTACAAGTTTATGCCTCTTCAAATACGTTGATTGTTTGAATGATTTGTTGCAAACGTCACAAGTAAATGGTTTTTCGCCTGTATGTATGAATGTATGCTCCTTTAAATGTGACGACCGTCCGAATGATTTGCTACAAACTTCACAAATAAATGGTTTATCACCAGTGTGTATAAGTTCATGCTTCTTTAAATTTGATGACCGTCCGAATGATTTGTTACATACTTCACAAGTAAAAGGTTTTTCGCCAGTGTGTATAAATTTATGCTCCTTTAAATTTGATGACTTTAGGAATGATTTGCTGCAAACTTCGCAAGTAAATGGTTTTTCACCAGTGTGTATAAGTTTATGCTTCTTCAAATTTGACACTTCACTGAATGTTTTGTTGCAAACCTCACAAGTGAATGGTTTTTCTTCAGTGTGTATAAGTTTATGACTTTTTAAATATGATAAGCTGCTGAATGATTTATTGCAAACTTCACAAGTGTATGGTTTTTCACCAGTGTGCACAATTTTATGCTTTTTCAAAACTGACGAATCTCTGAATGATTTGTTGCAAACGTCACAAGTAAATGGTCTTTCACCTGTATGTATACGTTTATGCTTCTTTAAATTTGATGATTGTCGGAATGATTTGTTACAAAATTCACAAATATGTACCAAATGGTTTTTGTTAATATTTTTGTTTTCATTTTGATTCAAAGTGGCATCTGATTCAGGTTTTTCTTGTTTAACCTCATGCAATAATGACGCTAAGCTGTCATCTAATTCCAATTCATTTTTCTCTTCTTTAATAATACATTCTTTACTGTCAATTAATCCAACACTTATTTCATTTTGTGATTCTGAAATATTTTCATCAGATATTTCTTGTTTTACACACACAAACTCAGGACGTAACATAATAAATGAATATTTATAACAATCTTTCGTGGTTATTAGTTGAGCATATTTTTTGTAGGTTTTTTCATTTCGGAAACATATTCGTTTGAATTTATCAATTATATTTAAATTATGGCCACATTTGGTACAAATATATGTTGTTATTCCTAAATTGAGTCTCTAAAATGATAAATAAATATAATATAATAATAATTTTAGGTTATGTTGTTTACTTACGTATTCTGGTAAAAAAATCTTTCAGTTCATTTGCAAAATTTGTTCCGTTTGTATTTTGAGACTTGATTTATTTAAATTGTTTGAATTTTCAAGACAAATCAAACAAATATCGATAAAATAAGTTATTTTAACATGTGTATTTGACATTTGTTGCAAGATTATTATATGTGACCAATGTTGCCAACCATTTATAAAATGTTAATTCAAAACATTACATTTTCCAAATAACTTTGCTTTTACTGTTGAATTTGTTGTAATTTCCTAAATGTCAATTCACAATGTGCGTAAGCATAAGGAGTACGTGAAAACATAAACGTAAAATATCAAAATAAAGTGATTTTTTCATTTTACGTTGGTACAAATTAGGGTTGGTTTCTCTGACTGTCATTTTCAAATATTCTGTTGATTTTGATTCTGTTTCGTGTTTACTGTTTTTCTTTGGTTTCACTTTTAACAGTTTGGAGTTTAGTTTGTTCTGTTTTATTGTATGTTGTCTGAAAAAGATTTTACGATTGTTTTATTATTATTGAAACTGCGTTATAAAAGTCGCCAACGAGAAAAATATTAAAACGAGGAAAAATTGTTGTTTTTTTTTATTAATAATTCTATGTCAATCATATTTAAAGCATTTCGATCCAGAGTGTTGTCAACTGTCAGATGAAAACATGTGTTTAAAGTTGACGCATGCGCTATTAGTTGTTTCGTACGTAAACATAACATAAAGTTGAATTTATCTCAGCTTTACGTTTTTATTACGTAGCTCTTATATCAATACATAAACGTAAGAGTATTGTGTACACGGGCATTGAAATACGCTAAAATTGGTACTAGTGTATTCAGCAATAAAACAAATACAAATTTATATATAATATATTTTATTCGGAAACTAATTGTGTGTTTTCTTTTTATGCCTTTTTAGATTCCGCGGATGTTTGAATGGTTTGTTGCAAACGTCACAAGTAAATTGTTTTCCAGCATAATGCACAAATTCATGCATTTTCAAAATTGACGACTGTCTGAATGATTTGTTGCAAATATTGCAAGTGAATGGTTTTTCGCCAGTGTGTAGAAGTTTATGGCTTTTCAAACTTGACGACTGACCGAATGATTCATTGCAAATGTCACAAGTGTATGGTTTTTCACCAGTGTGTACAATTTTATGCCTATTTAAAGATGACAAATATCTGAATGACTTGTTGCAAACGTCACAAGTTAGTGGTTTTCCACCTGTGTGTATAAGTTTATGCAATTCCAATTTAGACAAACCTTCGAATGATTGATTGCAAATTTCACAAATAAATGGATTTCCACCAGTGTGTAGATATTTATGCGACCTTAAACGTGATGATTCCCTGAATGATTTATTACAAATGTTACAAGTGAATGTTTTTTTACCAGTGTGTATAAGTTTATGCCTTATTAAAGTTGACATATGCCTAAATGATTTGTTGCAAACGGCACAAGTGTACGATTTTTTATTAGTGTGTACAGTTTTATGCACATTTAAATTTGATAGATTTGGGAACGATTTGCTGCAAACTTCACAAGTGAATGATTTCTTCAATTTTACTTTAGTACTAATATTTTTGTTTTCAGTTAAAAATATAGCAGAATTATCTGATATTTGTACATTTTGTTCATTTTGATTGCAAGTGGCATCAAATTCAGGTTTTTCTTGTTTAACTTCATGCAGTAATGACGCCAAGTCGTCAGTTAAAACCAATTCGTTTATTTCTTCTTTGATAATCCATTTTTTACTGTCAACTAATCCACAATCAATTTCATTTTGTGATTCTGAAATATTTTCATCACATATTTCTTCCTTAACACACACAACTTCAGGACGTAACATGATTTGTAAAAAATTTTCGTGGTTATTTGTTGAGCATAATTTTGTATGTTGTCAGCATTTTTTTTTAAGTTATACTCAAATTACGGCCAAATTTGGTACAAATATATATTGAAATATTTATATTAAGTCCTTAAATTAATAAATAGATATAATATAATAATAATTTTAGGTTATGTTGTTTACTTACGTATTCTGGTAATAAATATTTCAGTTTATTCGCAAAACTTGTTTCGTTTGTATTTTGAAACTTGATATAAATAAAATTGTTTGAATATTCAAGACTAATCAAACAAATATGGAATAATTGTCACGTGTGTATTCAACACTTGTTGCAAGGTTAAATGTGAACAATGTTGCCAACTGTACTAAAAACTAAATAATTTTATTTATTCATGTACCGATTCTATTTTCACACAATTCGGAAATAAATCAATGTTTTTATTATGCGAAATTTTATGCTTTTTCAAAGTCCGCAAATGTTTGAATAATTTATTGCAAACGTCACAAGTCAACGGTTTTCCGGCATAATGCACAAACTCATGCGTTTTCAAATCTGACAACTGCCTGAATGATTTGTTGCAAATATCACAACTGAATGGTCTTTCACCAGTGTGTATAAGTTTATGCTTCTTTAAATACGATGAGCTGGTGAATGATTTATTGCAAATGTCACAAGTGAATGGTTTTTCACCAGTGTGCACAATTTTATGATTATTTAAAGATGACAAATGTCTGAACGATTTGCTGCAAACGTCGCATGTATGCATAAGCTCATAATTTTTCAAATTTGATGATTTGTTACAAACTTCACTAGTATGCACAACTTTATGCAACCTCAATTTTGACGACTCCCGGAATGACCTATTGCAAATTTCACAAGTGAATGGTTTTTCACCAGTGTGTCTAAGTTTATGCAGCTTCAAATGTGATAATTCTCTGAATGATTTATTGCAAAAGTTACAAAGGTATGGTTTTTCACCAGTGTGTATTCGTTTATGGCTCTTCAACTGTGACGACCTTCCGAAAGATTTGTTGCAAACATCACAAATGTATGATTTTTCTGATTTGTAACAAACTTCACTAGTAAATGTTTCAGTATGCACAACTTTATGCGATTTCAATTTTGAGGACTCCCGGAATGATCTGTTGCAAACTTCACAAGTGAATGGTTTTTCACCAGTGTGTATAAGTTTATGCAGCTTCAAATGTGATGATTCTCTGAATGATTTATTGCAAATGCTACAAGGGTATGGTTTTTCACCAGTGTGTGTGCGTTTATGGCTGTTCAAATTCGATGAGTTTCGGAATGATTTGTTGCAAACGTCACAAGTGTATGATTTTTCTGTGTGTATAAGTTTATGGTCATTTTCGTTTTCAGTAGGAAATGTAGCAGAATTATCTGATATTTGTACGTTTTGTTCATTATGATTGCAAGTGGCATCTGATTCAGATTTTTCTTGTTTAACCTCATGCAGTAATGACGCTAAGTTGTCATTTAAAACCAATCCGTTTGTTTCTTCTTTGATAATACATTCTTTACTGTCAAATAGTCCAACACCAATTTTATTTTGTGATTCTGAGATATTTTCATCAAATATTTCTTCTTTTACACACACAAATTCAGGACGTAACATATTTATAACAATCTTTCGTGGTTATTTGTTGAGCGGAGTTTTAGTATGCTGTCTTACTTATATTCGTTTGAATTGTACTCAAATTACGGCTACATTTTGTACAAATATATGTAGAAACATTTAAGTTGAGTCCTAGAATAATAAATTAATATATGATAGTAATTTTAGGTTATGTTGATTACTTACGTATTCTAGTAGAAAAATCTATCAATTTAATCGTAAAACTTGTTTTGTTTGTATTTTGATACTTGATAGATGTAAGATTGTTCAATGTTCAAGACAAATCAGACAAATATCGATGAAATAAGTTATTTTGACATTATTGCAAGGTTATCATTATGATAACAATGTTGACAACTGTCCAAAAACTAGACATGCATTTTAAATAATACTTAATTCATTATTAATTCACATTCGAATACATACATAATTTTCAGCTTTTAATTTATTGTATAGAAGCAATTTGAATAAGCCCTACGTGAATGACAAGCAATGTTGCCAATTGCTTATAAATTTCATACTAATCTAATAATTTTTAATATTTATGTAATTTCAACGCTTAACAGTCAAATTTTAGTTCAAATAATCAAAGTTTATCGCCTCAAATTGCTACAAATGTAATAATAATTTGAGTGGGAGCTATGAATTCAAATAAAAATGCTTACAAAATATGACAACATACAAAAATCTGCTCAACAAATAACCACAACTGACAGTTCTTATAAATATTTATTTGTGTGTAAAAGAAAAGGTATTTCATAAAAATAATTATCAAACAGATGTTTTACAACATCATGCGACGATGTTAACCAATATTTCCTTCGAATTAATTATTACAATTAAAATATTTTATTATAATATTGAGAGAAGTTAGCTGCAAGCTTTGGACTATTGCGCTTAGATGGCAGTGCTTATCGCGGGTAAAATTACCAATGGCGGCGATGTTATCAACCAAGATGTCGGATTTAAGTCGTACTGTCATTTATTAGATATTTTGTTATTATAATATTTAAGGTGGTTTTTCTTGACAAACCTATAAGTTTGAGAATTAAATTTCATTGCTTTTATTCCAATTTTGTGCATGGACTTTTCAAATTGTATTTATTTGCAGATAAATAACCAAGTTCTTAGGAAATAGTCTTTAAATATTTGAATTCACATTATTCACTATTCTCGAAGGAAAACTCATGTTAAACTCAAAAAACTGAATAAATGGAGAAGAGTAAGGAAATTAATAAGTAGTAAATAGGGAAGCGGCAAATAGATTAAAATGAAACTGATGTAAATAGTTAATAAAAACGTGAAATAAAAAAAATATAACAATGTTCACTGTTTATAAATAACAAACGATTAAAATAACATGAATACGACTTTGAGTAGTTCTCGTTTTGTCACCAGGTGGCTACGGCTTAATTTTACTCGCGAATACATTTTGAGTGTTTTGTTTTGTGCTTCTTTCCTTTTGAAATGATTTTTGAAGAATTTTATATAAATACGTGTTTCAGTGTACATAAAAGCTGATTTTGGGCAAGACAATTTAAATAAAACATCCAACCAACAAGTAGGCTCATCTACATCAACCATTAAACAATTTTCCTATTCGAAGCCTGAAATAAATTCATTTACGTCCACTTAAATCATAGCAAATTTTATTAATGGAGAATATATTGATCTCAGTTTGGCAACATTGCAAAAGCATCAAATGTCAAAATGACGTCAAATAGTGATTTTGTTACAAAAACAGCTTGAGTGCTATTTGCGGATACGCGTTTGAATAATTAATAATGCTGTTAATCAAAAATGCATTTTTGGCTCTTCATTAATGTTTGTTAGATCATTGAATCAATAATTCTACAATAACTCCTCATTAACGAGTGCCAATGAAATTTCAACGCTTACAGTCAAAGTTTATCGCCCCAAATTGCCTCAAATGTGAAAATCATTTTAGTAGAAGCTATAAATTCTAGTAAAAATGCTTACGAAACATGACAACATACAAAAATATGCTCAGCAAGTAACCACAACTGACAGTTCCTATAAATATTTATGTGTTATTAAACGTGCTGATTTTGTGTGTAAAAATGGAGATAAATATAATACGAATGTTTTACAACCATCATGTGACAATGTAAACCAATATTTCTTTTAAATTATTCATTTAAATATTTTATTATAATATTGAGAGAAGTTAGCTGCAAGCTTTGAAGTATTGCGCATAGATGGCAGCGCTCTTTGACGTTTCAAAATATACATTTTGAGTGTTTTCCTTTTGGAATAATTTTTGACGAATTTTATTATTTATCGCAACTAAGGATGACATATACTCTAGATGAATCATTCCATATTTTTGTACATTATTTGTTTTGAAGCCGGCAGGACAGAAAGAGAGGTACTTCAAATATTTGTCACAAGATGTCACTATGACCCTCTGTCAGTTGAAATCATTACAAATAAATATTGAGGTTAAAAGTATGCATCTTCATTCAGTTAGATATTAAGTATATTTATAACATATAAAATATTAAATTATAAATTATATGAAGTAGATTTACTAATTTCACAATTTTTAGAGCATTATTTTTGTTGTAATCTATCATAATAGTCCGAAATTATGCAGTGTATTGCTGTAAGTGCCAATATGTGAAAGATTGATCAGTATCTTTGCACATGTATGTATATAAATTTGAATATTTTAATAAAATGCTTACGCAGCTGACATCTAGTGAGACAATACTGAAGTAGGTCAAACATAGCTCTATCCTTGTACCTCTCTTTCTGTCCTGCCAGCTTCAAAACAAACAGCTACTTGCTTTGTCTAGAGTATATGTTGCCCTTGATGTAAACCAATATTTCTTTTAAATTAATTATTTCAATTAAAATATTCTATTATAATATTGAGAGAAGTTAGCTGCAAGCTTTGGAGTATTGCGCTTAGATGGCAGTACTTATCGCGGGTAAAATTACCAATGGCGGCGCTGTTATCAACCAAGATGTCGGATGTAAGTCCTACTGTCATTTCTAGACATGTTTGTTTACATGTTAAAGTTAATATAATATTTAAGGTAGTTTCTCTTGACAGACTTGTGAGTTTGAGAATTAAATTTCATTGCTATTATTCCAATTTTGTGCATGGACGTTTCAAATTGTATTTATTTACAGATAAATAATTAAGTTCTTGAGAAATAGTCTTTAAATATTTAAATTCATATTATTCACTTTTCTCGAAGAAAAACTCATGTTAAACTCAAAAAATTGAATAAATGGAGAAAGAGTGAGAAATTAATAGATAGTAAATAAAAAAATATAACAAAAGCTCACTGTTTACAAATAACAAACGACTTTGAATAGTTCTCGTTTTGCCACCAGATGGCTACGGCTTAATATTACTGGCGAATACATTTTCAGTTTTGTTTTGTGCTTCTTTACTTTTGAAATGGTTTTTGAAGAATTTTATTAATTATTGCAACGAGTTTGTTTAAAAATGCCGCCTAAGCAAAGTTACCGACAGGGATGACAGTTGGTTGTTTGTTTTTTGATGTTAAATTAATTTAAATTCATGAGTATGTACTTTTAACTATATATTTCAATTTACGTCTACAATAGTCATAACAAATTTAATTAATGGGGGAATATATTGATTTCAAACTGGCAACATTGCAAAAACAACAAACAAATGTCAAAATTGTTACAAAAACAGTTTGAGTGTTGTTTGCGGAAACGCTTTTGAATAATTAATAATGCTATTAATCAAAAGTGCATTTTTGATAGTTCATGAATGTTTGTTAGATTATTGAATCAATAATTCTACAAATAATTCCTCGTAATCGAGTGCCAGCTGTTTTTCTCCCGAGTCTTGAAATTTCAATGATCAACGATCAAATTTTAGTTCAAATATCAAAGTTTATCGCCTCAAATTGCTACAAATGTACAAATAATTTGAGTAGAAGCTATAAATTCTAGTAAAAATGCTTACGAAGTATGACAACATACAAAAATGTGCTCAACAAATAACCACAATTGACAGTTCTTATCAAATATTTATTTGTTATTAAACGTCCTGATTTTGAGTGCAATTATAATACAAATGTTTTACAACCATCATATAACAATGTAAACTAATATTTCTTTTAAATTATTCATTAAAATATTTTATTATAATATTGAGAGAAGTTAGCTGCAAGCTTTGGAGTATTGCGCATAGATGGCGGCATTCTTTGACGTTTCAAAATTTATTGGATTACTTATTTTAACATGCGTATTCAACACTTGTTGCAAGGATTGCTCAAAAGTTTACGCTAAAATTCGCTTCTTCCAAACATAAATTGGTGCTGATGTATTCAGCAATAAAACAAATACAAATTTGTGTATAGTATATTTTATTCGGAAACTAATTGTGTGAAAATTTATGCTTTTTCAAATTCCGTGGATGTTTGAATGATTTGTTGCAAGCGTCACAAGTAAATTGTTTTCCAGCATAATGCACAAATTCATGCTTTTTCACATCTCCCAGCTCCCTGAATGATTTGCTGCAAATATTGCAAGTGAATGGTTCTTCACCAGTGTGTACAAGTTTATGCCTGTTTAAAGTTGACGAATGTCTGAATGACTTGTTGCAAACGTCACAAGTGAGTGGTTTTTCATCTGTGTGTATAAGTTTATGCCTCCTTAAACTTGATGACAGTCCGAATGATTTGTTACAAACTTCACAAGTGAAAATCTTTTTTTTTAAGTGTACAATTTTATGCACATTTAAATTTGATGAACTTGAGAACGATTTGCTGCAAATTTTACAAATGAATGATTCCTTCAATTTTATTTTAGTACTAATATTTTTGTTTTCAGTTGAAAATGTAGCAGAATTATCTGATATTTGTACATTTTGTTCATTTTGATTGCAAGTGGCATCAAATTCAGGTTTTTCTTGTTTAACTTCATGCAGTAATGACGCCAAGTCGTCAGTTAAAACCAATTCGTTTGTTTCTTCTTTGATAATCCATTTTTCACTGTCAACTAATCCACAATCAATTTCATTTTGTGATTCTGAAATATTTTCATTAAACATTTCTTCTTTTACACACATAAAATCAGAACGTAACATAATAAATGAATATTAATGACAATCTTTCTTGGTTACTTGTTGAGCATATTTTTTGTATGTTGTCTTATTTCGTATACATTTTCTTTCAAGTTATAGTCAAATTACGGCCACAATTGGTACAAATATATGTTGAAATGTCTAAATTGAGTCCCTAAAATAATAAATATTCAAATATAATAATAATTTTAGGTTATGTTGTTTACTCACGTATTCTGGTCAAAAATCTTTCAATTTTTTATCAAAACTTGTTCCGTTTGTATTTTCAGACTCGATTTATGTAAGATTGTTTGAAAGTTTAAAACAAATCAAACAAATATCGACGAAATAAGTTATTATAACATGAGTATTAAACACTCCTGCAAGGTTATGTATGAACGGTGTTGACAATGCAACAAAAACTAAATATGCATTTAAATAATATTTGATTTGCTTTTTTTCACTAATTTCAGAACAATTTTCTTAATAATCAAACAAAAAACTTATTGCACAAAGCTTGAAACCAAATTTTGCTGAGTTCATTGTAATAACCTAACCTAACAATTTGAATTTGCACGCTTAAAATTAAAGAATTCTGACAAAGTTCAAACATTTATGGATTTGCACTGCTAAAATTGGCTTCTTTAAACATTTTTTGTGGATATAAATAGTTAAATCAAAATTCGAGCTGTCATGACGTTTTACGAAGTATTGGCAGCACTGTTAGTTATTGGCATTTAATAATTAAATTCAAAAATGTTTACAATCGTATAGACAAACTATCTGCCGTTGTTATTTGTTTATTTAGTAAGCAATTTTCAAATTTATAACTTATTTCACATTATTCTCACATCAATGACAGCTGTCAAGCTTCATCAATGTTGCCAACAGTATATGACGTGGTTACTTGTTGAGCACTTTTTTTGTATGATGTCTTGTTTGAAAAGCATTTTATTTGAATTAATTAGGAATTCGGTTATGTTTGGAAGTATTCAAATAAAGAACAGTTAATTTTCTGTGGTATTATCAATCCATTACTAATTTAAGACAGCATATTTGATAAATTTTTAAGATAAGTTAAGTAAAAAGCAGATTTGGATTATTAGACGTCAAACTTGATCAATGTTACCAACAGTGTGACAGAAACATCTGCCGTGGTTATTTGTTGAACATGTTTTTTGTATGATTTAATAAGCAAACTTTGGAATATTGTGCATAAATGGCACAAAAGTCATAATTTTATTAATGTAGAATATCAGTTTGGTGACATTGCAAAAACAACAAACAAATATCAAAATAACGTCAAATATGTATTTTTTTAATTATATTTCTTATAATTGGATCTAAAGTTACAATAAATTCTCAAATGACAAAATAGATTTTGTTTTATGTGTTAAATGCCGCTGGCTTCTGCGTTTTCACCATTGTGTACAATTTTATGCTGCCTCAAATGCCGCGGATGTTTGTACGATTTATTGCAAACGTCACAAGTAAAAGGTCTTCCAGCAATGTGTACAAATTTATGCTTCCTGAGAGTTGACAAATCCTTGAATGATTTGTTACAAATTTTACAAGCGAATGGTTTTTCGCCAGTGTGTATAAGTTTATGGCTCCTTAAATGTGACGAACTGCCGAATGATTTATTGCAAATGTCACAAGGAAACGGTTTTTCAGTAGTGTGTACAAAAGCATGCATATTTAAAGATGACAAAAATCTGAATGATTTGTTGCAAACGTCACAAGTAAATGGTTTTTCATTAGTGTGTAGACGTTTATGCCTATTTAAATGTGATGAACTTCTGAATGATTTATTGCAAACGTCACAAGTAAATGGTTTTTTACCAGTGTGTATAAGTTTATGCGTCCTTAAACCAGAAGACCATGCGAATGATTTGTTGCAAACGTCACAAATGAATGGTTTTTCACCAGTGTGTATAAATTTATGCTGCTTTAAATAAATCGAACGGTGGTATGATTTGTTACAAACTTCACAAGTGTACCGTTTTTTTTCAGTGTGTATAGGTTCATGCGCCTTTAAATATAATAAACAGGAAAACGTTTTGCTACAAATTTCACAAGTGAATGGTTTTTCACCAATGTGTGTAAGTTTATGGCTGTTCAAATGTGCTGACGTCCTAAATGATTTGTTGCAAACGTCACACGTGAATGGTTTTTCATCAGTGTGTATAAGTTTATGGCTGTTTAAATGATATAAATCTCTAAATGCTTTGTTGCAAACGTCACAAATAAATGGTCTTTCATTTGTATGCACAAGTTTATGTGTCTTTAAAATTGATGAATGTCGGAATGATTTGTTACAAACTTCACAAGTGTATGGTCTTTCATCAGTGTGTACAATTTTATGCCTGTTTAAATTTGATTTATTTTGGAATGATTTGCTGCAAACTTCACAAGTGAATGATTTTTTTTTGTTTTCAGGTTTTTCTTCTTTAACTTCATAAAGTAATGAAGCTAAGTCGTCATTTAATACCAATTCGTTTGTTTCTTCTTTAATAATCCATTCTTTACTGTCAATTTGTGATTCTGGAATATTTTCATCAGATATCTCTTGTTTTACACACACAAATTCAAGAGGTAAGACAACAGATAAATATTTATATAAACCATCTTTTGAGGTTATTTGTTGAGCATATTTTTTGAACGTTGTTTTATTTCGTAAACATATTCGTTTGAATTCATAAATTCTGCTCAAATTACGGCTACATTTGGCACAAATATACGTTGGAATTTTCAAATCGAATCCCTAGAATATTTAATAAATACAGTTTAATAATTTGAGGTTATGTTGTTTACTTACGTATTCAGGCAAAAAATCTTCAAGTTTATTTGCAAAACTTTTGTCATTTGTATCTTGAGACTTGATAGATATAAGATTATCTGAATTTTTGAGGCAAATCAAACAAATATCAATAAAATAAGACATCTTTACACGTGCATTCAACACCTGCACAAAAAATATAAATTATTCCAACGTCAATAAAGCAATGTTGCCAGCTATTTATAAAATGTTTACCAAAGGTGACATATACAAAATTCAGAAACATGGCAGCCTTACATTTAAAAATATACAAATCCTGTTTGGAGTACTTCCTAAACCCATCAAAACTTTATATTTTATGCCGTCCTTAAGTGTTTCGAAACATTGTATAGCGTTCTGGATTTATTTGAAGTATGCTGGAACATTCTAAAGCGTCCTGAAGTTTTTCGAAACATTATACAACCTTCTGGAACTATTTAGAAGCTCTGCAATATTTTAAGACAGTCCTGAAGTATTTCGGAACATTGTACAACGTTCTGGAAAATTTTAGAGAATTCTGGATCCTTTGTAAACACTTTGGAACATTCTATGATCTATTGAATCATTATTAAACGTTCTGGAACGATTAAAAGTGAATCCAAGGCTAGTTTCGTTACATAACCTCACAATTCAAACTTGAATTAAAATTCGAGCTGTCATGACATTTTACAAACTACTGGCAACACTGTTAGTCATTCATATTTAATAATTATTATTTTATCTGATTCAGGATTAAAAAAAAGTTTGTATATGTTTAAATGTTTATTGATAAAAAATTAATAATTATTGTAAATGCCTATTTATTTTTTGAACAGTTGTCAACATTGTTTACTTGGTGCAGCTGTCAAATAAGTTTCAAAATGTCTTATTTTATTAATATTTGTTTTATTTTCCTTGAAAATTCAAACAATTTTGCACCCATCACTTGATGTTTATATTATAATTGGATATTTCAAAATATATTTGTGCTAAATGTGGACGGAATTTAAGTGAGATTTAGGAATTTAAACGTGTATAAAATATGACAGCATACAAAAAATATGCTCAACAAATAACCTCGAAAAATTGACATTACAGAACAAAAAATTAATTTATTATTAAACCAAAAGTTTTTAAACAGTGAAACTTTGTACTAATATTGAGGAAGGATGCAACTATTTATAAAAAAAATATTGATAAAAAAAATGTATTTGTTCATGAATTATTGGCACATGAACTGCAAAACAACAATTTTCGACGGACTGGAAAAACAAATGCATTTATTGTTGAACCAAAGGTCCTACAAACTCAAAATTTTTGTTGAATACTCAAAAAGGATAGAATTATGCGTCAAAAAAATATCAATCATTAATTATTATTTGTGCATGAGTTATTGACACGGAAACTGCAAATCCCAAAAACAATTTTTGCGCGCAGGTTCTTACAGAACAAATAATTCATTTATTATTAAACCAGAGGTTTTCCAATAATGAAACTTTGCAGTAATATTAAGGAAGGATAATACTTTCGATTAGCGTTTGTTTTATTGTGCTACAATTATTAATTACCTCAAAATGTCTTCCGAAAATCTCCTGCACAGCTTCCACGCACAAACAGTCAAAGTTTTTGATTTAACACCCACATAAATAACATAAATATGTAAAAACAACACAAATTGGACAGTTTTTGGTGTTTATTTACCAAGCACTGATAAATAAGTGGCCTGAAAACGCCACAAATGATTTTTAACAAGAAAAATCCTGTTGTAAGCTGTGGAACTAACAAGTGCGGTGTGTCTCACGCTATAAGAAATACACAAAAACAAATGAAGCCATTTGAATATATAGAAATAAATATATTTAATTTACAAAATTGGCTGCAACTTTTCTTTCGCCACTGTGAAGCACATTGCCTATAAAGCAAGGAAATAAAAAAACGGAGCTAGTCTGGGAAAACCCGATACTAGTTTACCTTCTTCAACCAGTTTTGCGTTCTGTGAAACAAAATCTTCAATTCTTACGAAGCATGATGCTTTTATCGTCATTTGTAATTTGTGTTGAGAGGAATAACAGTTGCTGACTTTAGCAAACCTTTTGACAAGTGTTTTAATATTTTTGTTAACAAAAGAAGTGAAAATCAGTTCATTTTATATTTAATTGAAGGTAATTATGCTATTGTTTATATATTTAACAAATTTTAAAATTCATTTAACCTTCGAAATATGTCAAAAATTGTAAACACTAATTGGGCGTCATAATCGCCATTTTTGTGTTTATTTTATGAACAAGGAACGTAGTGACCACCCTATATATTCCACATTTGCGGTAATTATTAGAATCTTTCATTATCAAGGATTTTTTATAATTCACCATTTCCTGTCAATGACGTCAGCATTTCTAATGAGTTTTTTAGCATCAAAGGAAATTTATTAATAAAAATACGAAATTCCATGTAAATTCCCACATAATTATCAATTAATTCCATTTTCCACATATTATTCCCAGCATTAAAAACAATTCTGACATTACGTACACACAAACCTAACCTAACTTACATCAAATGTCACTTAAATTGTATTTTATTTAAAATTGGTACCTAATTTATTTGTTTTATCGTTAAAATGTTTCAATTGCTTACATTATTCAATATTTCGATATCAAATCAAAATTTGATTAGTTATTAACTGTCAAATATAGTTAGTACCAACCTAAAATGCCCTAACGAAAATTGACCTATAAAAATGAACAACGCATGCGTGAGTGCATTCAAACTGTCATCTGGTGCCAACCTAAACATTTTACGAAAATTTCCCTAATATCCAATTTGTAGATGTGCCATATTTTAACGTTTCTTGTTGTGACTGTGCTAATTTCAACTGTGGCGCCACAATCTCCGTGTCCAACTAACGTATACAGACGTAGCTCTGACCAATTGGGCAAATGGCAAGGCGAATTAATATTACGAACTGAATTCACATTGTCAGGAGTTTGGGTCCGATTGTTGTTTGATAAAAAAGTACAGCTTGTTGGAGTAAGTAAAAAAATACTATCAGTAATACCAACCTTAATTATTTTCTTATTTTAGTCGACATTTGAGGCTTCTATTAGCTCATCTGACAACACCGAATTCGTCTTCAGTGCTCCGGATTTTATCCTCGACTCCTCCACTACCATAACTATACCATTTTTTGTACGTTTCTCCGAATTAGAGGCCCCGCCGGAAGTTCGCGCTATTTTTTTGAATGGACGGCCTCTGTGCCCGACTGGTGACGTCAGTCCGGTAGTGAGAATTTCGCCATGTCCAAATATTTTTTTGTATGATGTTAGACAAGACATGGATCGTTGGTATGGGAATTTGACGCTTAGAAGTGATGTGGAATTGAGGGGAGTTTGGATTAAAGTCACTTTGGACTCACCGGCGCAGTTAATTGGAGTAAGTATGACTTATTTGTTGAGCATATTTATTGTAATTGTTAATACGGTATTAATTCGGCCAATTTTAGTCGTACGAAGTTGCAACAAAAAACCAATTTCAGGGCATTTAAAGCCCTACAAATTTTATTTAAAACATTTTTCGATACAAAGGATCGTTCAATTGTTATCAACATAAAACGTTGCTTTTTCCGAATTATCAGTTTAAAGGACTGTAGCCTGGTCAATTTTAGTTGTACGGAGTTACAATAAAAACCAATATGTAGGAAATTAAAAGCTCTACAACTTTTATTCGAAACATTTTTCGGTATGAAATACTGTTTGGAAGTTATTATCAAAGAAACTAGCCTTTTTAAATGATTGAAAAATTGAGAGATACTGAAAAGGGCTATAATTTGGCCAATTTCAGTCGTACCAAGCTACAATAGAAATCAATATGTAGGAAATTAAAAGCCCTAAAACTTTTATTTGGCACATTTTTCGATATGGCATACCGTTCAGAAGTTATTATCAAAAAAACTAGCCTTTTTGAAAGGTTTAAAAATTGGGAGATACTGAAAAGGGCTGTAATTTGACCAATTTCAGTCGTACCAAGTTGCAATAAAAACCAAATTGTAGGAAATTAAAAGCCCTACAACTTTAATTTGAAACATTTTTTGATATGAGATACCGTTCAGAAGTTATTGTCAAGAAACATAGCCTTTTTGAAAGGTTCAAAAATTGGGAGATATTGAAAAGGGTTGTAATTTGGTCAATTTTGGTCGTACTTAGTTGCAATAAAAACTCAATTGTAGGGAATTAAAAGCCCTACAACTTTTATTTGAAACATTTTTCAATAGGACCTACCGTTCGGAAGTTATTATCAAAAAAACTAGCCTTTTTGAAAGGTCCAAAGGCTGGGAAATTCTGAAAAGGGCTGTAATTTGGCCAATTTTAGTCGTTTCAAGCTGCAATAAAAACCTGATTGTAGGGAATTGGAAGCCCTACAACTTTTATTTGGAACATTTTTCGATATGGCATACCGTCCGGAAGTGATTATAAAAAAAAACTAACCTTTTTGAATGATTCAAAAATTGGGATATACTGAAAAGAGCTGTAATTTGGTCAATTTCAGTCGTACCAACTAGCAATAAAAACCAAATTGTAGGGAATTAAAAGCTCTATAACTTTTATTCAGAACATTTTTCGATATGGCATACCGTCCGGAAGTTATCATCAAAAAAACTAGCCTTTTTGAAAGGTACAAAGGTTGGGAGATACTGAAAAAGGCTGTAATGGGACCAATTTAGGTCGTACCAAGTTGCAATAAATACCTAATTGTAGGGAATTGAAAGCCCTACAACTTTTATTTGAAAGATTTTTCGATGTGACTTACTGTTCGGAAGTTATTAACAAAAAAAAGTAGCCTTTTTGAATGATTCGAAATTAGGAAATACTGAAAGCGACTGTAATTTGGCTAATTTCAGCCGTACCAAGTTGCAATGAAAACCAAATTGTAGGGAATTAAAAGCCATATAACTTTTATTTGAAACATTTTTCGATATAAGATACCGTTTGAAAGTTATTAGCGTGAATAAAAGTAATAACCCTGCCGTGGTTATTTGTTGAGCATATTTTTTGTATGTTGCTATGTTCATTATTAATTTATACCTAAACCAATGGTTCAAAACAGTTGAAACAAGTACTACATATAAAGCAGGGATACAAGTATAATGTGTAATAATTTCATTCAAATTCGTTTATTTGTTCATTGATTATTGACCATTGAATTTAATATTGCCACTTGCAACAAATTACCAATTCTGGCTGAACCAGTGGTTCAAAACAATTGAAACAAGTAGGGGTACAAGTATAATGTGTAACAGTCCTTAATCGATTCGTCCAACTGTTCATCAGTTATTGATTATTTAATTTGGTGTATTCTTCAATTTCATTTTGAGGAATAATTAGTAATTAATGGCTGAACCAGTGGTTCAAAACAGTTGAAACAAATACCACATATGAATCAGGGATACAAGTATAATGTGTAATAATTTTAGTTTAATTCGTTCATTTGTTTATTAGTTATTGACAACTGAATCCAAAATCGCGACTTGTAACAAATTACTCATTTCTGATGAAACCAGTGGCTCAAAACAGTTAAAACGTGCACTATATATGAAGTAGGGGTACAAGTATGATGTGTAACAACCCTTAATCGATTCGTCCAACTGTTCATCAGTTATTGATTATTTAATTTGGTGTATTGTTCAATTTCATTTTGAGGAATAATTAGTAATTTATGGCTGAACCAGTGGTTCATAACAGTTGAAACTTGTATTATAGATAAAGCAGGAATACAAGTATAACGTGTAATAATTTCAGGTCAATTCGTTCATTTGTTCATCAGTTATTGACAACTGAATCCAAAATCGCGACTTGTAACAAATTACTAATTTCTGATGAAACCAGTGGTTCAAAACAGTTAAAACGTGAACTATGTATGAAGTAGGGATACAAGTATAATGTGTAACAACCCTAAATTGATACGTCCAACTGTTCATCAGTTATTGATTATTTAATTTCATTTCGAGGAATAATTAGTAATTAATGGTTAAACCAGTGGTTTAAAATAGTTGAAACAAGTACCACATATAAAGCAGGGGTACAAGTATAATGTGTAACAATCTCCAATCGATTCGCCTGTCTGTTCATCTGTTATTGATCACTTGATTTGATATCTCCTTCAATTTAACAATGTGAACGAATTATCAATTTATGGATAAACCAGTGGTTCAAAACAGTTGAAACATTGACTGTAGATGAAGTAGGGACAAAAGTATAATGTGTAATAATTTCCATCAAATTCATTCAATTGTTTTTTAGTTATTGACCATTATATTTGAAATCCCCAGTAGCAATTAACTATCAGTTTTTGGCTAAACCAGTGGTTCAAAACAGTTCAAACGTCAAGTATAGATAGAGTAAGGGTACAAGTATAAGTGTAATAATTTCCATCAAATTCGTTCATTTGTTCATCAGTTATTGACAATTGAATTTGACATGACATTGCAGTCAATTTTTGGCTAAACCAGTGGTTCAAAACAGTTGAAACGTTGGATATAGATGTAGTAGATATACAAGTAAAATGAGTAAAAATTTCAATTCTATCAGCCCATCTGTTCATCAGTTATTGACCATTATTTGAAATCCCAACTAGCAATTAACTATCAGTTTTTGGTTAAACCAGTGGTTCAAAACAGTTGAAACTTCAACTGTAGATAGAATAGGAGTACAAGTATAATGTGTAATAATTTCCATCAAATTCTTTCATTTGTTCATCAGTTATTGACAATTGAATTTGACATGACACTGCAGTCGATTTTTGGCTAAACCAGTGGTTCAAAACAGTTGAAACGTTAGATATAGATGTAGTAGATATACAAGTATAATGTGTAAAAATTTTAATTCGATCCGTCCATTTGTTCGTCAGTTATTGATACTTTTATTTGTTTAGAGCAAATTTGGTTCAGTCAAAGCGAGCGATAATGCACAATTTATGATCATTCAAGAAGATCATATAATGAAACCAGGAAAAATATTAAACATTCCAATTTTCGTAAGATATTCCATATTGTCTCCTGTTCCGACGGTTAAATCCGTTAGGCTCAATGCCAGAACAGTTTGTGGGACTCTGGCGCAAGAAACTAACCTAGAACCTTCAAAGTAAATATTTTATTAAAAAAAATTGTTTAGATTTTGAAAAATATTTTTTTTTTTAGTCGGACGACACTGAGTATTCCTCCAGGTCCAGAAAAAACGGTTCTTCCAAAACCAGAACCCGAACCAGAATCCGAATCAGGTTTGTTATTTTTAAATATAGTTGGCAGTCCTGTCTATCAGGTATCTTGATTACAGATTACAGAATTATCTTTTTAGATGACCGCTTAGATTCGGCGCCATTTTTTACTGCTCCTGTCAACGCCGCTGAACCACCACAAAATGCCAATTTCGTGCTACCAAAATTCCGTTGCGGAATAACCGAATTAGGCGATCGTATTTTTTTCGGCCGCCCGGCAACAATTCAACAATACCCATGGCACGGCGCCATTTTCCATTCGACTTCTTACGCCTGCGGCATGTCTTTGATATCACCATACCACGCTGTCAGCGCCGCACATTGTTTTTATAACGTTTTCGAGCAACCGGTCGACCTAACCTCAATTAATTTATATTTCGGGCTGTCAAATCTCCGAGATTTACAATCTAGGGATATTCAAGTTCTCAAAGTGGCTAATCTGTTCAAGCATCCGAGTTATGAGTACCACATTCCTAAATATGACATTGCGGTTGTCAAATTCAACAAACTTGTGAATTTTAATTCGAAAATACAACCGATTTGTTTGTGGCAACAAGATCCGGATTTAAAAACAGTGGAAAATAAAAGTGGTGTCATTGTGGGGTTCGGTTTGACTGAAATTGGTACCAGATCCAATCAACTTTTGTGGGGGCAGATTTTAGTTGTCGATAGGGAGACTTGCAGGGAGGTAGATCCGTCGTTTTATGTCAGTTTGAGCCGTTTTTCTTACTGCGCCGGAAATTTATCAAGTAAAAACAAACGAATAATTTGAAGTGTCAAAAAATTATTATTATTATTTTTTGAAGGTTCTACGGTATGCAGGGGCGATTCTGGAGGGGGAATGTACTTCCAAAAGCCCGGAACGGATATTTGGCAACTGCGTGGTATTACATCTACCAGCAAACGAGACCGGCAAGGATTATCTTGCGACAATACACGTTACGCCATTTTTACTGACGTTGCTAGATACAAAGGCTGGGTACAAGAACAAATGAAGAAATAAACTTCAAATTGACGTATTAAAACATATTTTGTTTTCTACTATTGGCAACATTGTTACAAATGTCAAGCAAAATGCGCGCGAAATTTAAATGCTACAAAAACACGTTTTTCTGTATAAATCGATGAAAATAAAGTTTAAAACACTTTTTTTTCGTAATATATAATTTGTACATTGTGTATAATATATTTTAACATCTGAATAAAAATAAAATAACGTAAAAAAAGTATAAAATATCGTTGTTCTCTCAAACGGAAAGCACTGTGGTATAAAACAAAAATTACATTAACAATTATTGAAATCGGAAAGTTCGTTTCCATCATATGGTTGGTACCGAGAAAGTACTTCTTGCATTTCCCTGCGGTTTTGTGTTAAGGTGGCAACCATGGTGAAGACAGAATCTCCACTTAAACAAAACAATTTTATGCATTTCTCAACACAATTAAAAATAAGTACTTACTTCGCATCAATTTTGTGTATTAAATCATTATTCGGATTTTGTTCGTTACAAAAACGTAAAATCAAGTCAACTGTTTCTGGCCCACAGCGCCAATCAACAGCGTGGTGTAAATATGAACGACCATCTTTCAAAGTCTGTGAAATAAATGAATTAACACACTTGATAATAAGAATTATTGTGGGGTGTAAACAGAATTTAACTCATAACTCGGCCAATTTTAGCCGTACGGAGTTGCAACTAAAACTGAATTACGAAGAATTGTAAGCCCTACAACTTTTATTTGAAACATTTTTCTATACTAGGAACCATTCAGAAGTTATTGAGGAAAATAAGAATTAATGGTTATTTGTTGAGCATATTTTTTGTATGTTCTTATAATAATTTTGGTCGTACAAAGTTGCAACAATAACTGAATTATAGGCAATAAGAAGTCCTGCAACTTTTAGTTGAAACATTTTTCGATACGAGTTACTGTACAAAAGTTATTAGCGAAAACACTTCGAAGCATTGCTTAAAAGGGCTTTAATTCGTCCAATTTTTGTCGTACGAACTTGTAACAAAAATCAAATTGTACGAAATTCAAAGCTCAACAACTTTTATATGAAATATTTTTCGATATAAGGCACCGTTTACAAGTTATCAACGGATTAGTTAAAAGGGCTGTAACCAGCCCAATTCCAGTTGTACGAAGTTGCAACCAAAACTGAATTGTAGGGAATATAAAGCCCTACAATTTTTATTTGAAACTTTCTTAAATTCAAAGTACCGTTTAGAAATTATTAGCGAAAATAATAATTAATGGTTATTTGTTGAGCATATTGTTTGTATGTTCTTATAAAAATTTCGGTCGTACGAAGTTGCAACAAAAACTGAATTACAGGAAATTGGAAGTCCTGCAACTTTTAGTTTAAACATTTTTCGATACGAATTACTGTACAGAAGTTATTAGCGAAAACACTTCGAAGCATTGCTTAAAAGGGCTTTAATTCGTCCAATTTTTGTCGTACGAAATCTAATTGTACGAAATTCAAAGCTTAACAACTTTTATTTGAAATATTTTTTGATATAAGGCACCGTTTACAAGTTATCAACGAATAAGTTGAAAGGACGATAACTAGCCCAATTCCAGTTGCACGAAGTTGCAACCAAAACTGAATTGTAGGGAATTGAAAGCCCTACAACTTTTATTTGAAATATTTTTTAATACAATGTAGCATTCAAAAGTTATTGGCGAAAATAGGAATAAATGGTTATTTGTTGAGCATATTTTTTGTATGTTCTTATAATAATTTTGGTCGTACGAAGTTGCAACAAAAACTGAATTATAGGAAATTGGGAGTCCTGCAACTTTTAGTTGAAACATTTTTCGATACAAGTCAACGTTCAACAGTAATTAGCAAAAAATCTCCGGAGCATTGCTAGAAAGGGCCCTAATTCGCTGAATTTTGGTCGTACGAAGTTGCAATAAAAACTAAATTGTAGGGAATTGACAGATCTTCAACTGTTATTTGAAACATTTTTTTATATAAGGTACCGTTCAAAAGTTATTCGCAAAAATAAAGATAAAGGGTTACTTGTTGAGCTTATATATTGTATGTTGTTTTGGTAATACGGTCTTAATTCAGCCAATTTTGGTCGCACAAAGTTGCACTAAAAACATAATTTTAGAGCATTTAAAGACCTACAACTTTTATTTAAAACATTTTTCGATACAAAGTATCGTTCAATTGTTATCAACAAAAAACATTACTTATTAGTTTACCGGACTGTAACTCGATCAATTTTGGTCGTACGAAGTTGCAACAAAAACCTTACAGTACGAAATTCAAAGCTCAACAACTTTTATCCAAATTTTTTTTTGATACAAGGCACCATTCCGAAGTTATTCACGAAAAACAATTGATTCTTTCAATGGATAAGTTGAAAAAAGGCTGTAACTCGCCCAATTCTAGCTGTACGAAGTTGCAATAAAAACTCAATTGTAGGGAATTTGAAGCCCTACAACTTGTATTTAAAACATATTTTAATAAATAATACTGCTCAGAAGTTATTAGCGAAAAGTTGTCATTTCAGTTGCAAATATTTAGAGTTCTGTACACACCCTGTATAATACATACACATATTGTAAAATCCGGTTTATGGTCCAGGCAGATTTTCAAATACTCAATGGGTATATTATTCCTTTCCTGTTGTTCTGAAGACGATATTTTAATCAAAACGCGATGAATTGGTGTATAACCTGTAAATAAATAATTATTTTGTATAAATGCGTCAAAATTATTTGTTAGTTTATTACCTTCGTGATCAGTTTCACTCAAATCGAAGATTGGCGAATTATTTTTGGCTTTTAATGACAGTAAAGTATTTAAAGTCTGTCTCATATCGAGATCTTGTTCTATAACTGATTTTAAAATATATACTAAAGGTAATCCAATCTAAAACATTCAATTGAATTAAATTTCAATATTAAAGCTGTTTTTTGTTTACTCACAGTTTCTGGCGACAGCTCCAAATCTTGCATCGTTTCCACAATATATCTAATTAATAATGAATCATTTTTCATTACACAATCATGTAAAAGCTGTGTTTCCTGCATGAAAAAGCTTTTCAAGTCTCCATCACGGATTAAAATTTGTGCAATTGTTGCATAAATTCTAACCAAACAACGAGGAGTTAGTCTCGTTTCTCTGCTTAGTGATTTGCGAAGTTCACTGTAAAATTCAAACGGAGGATGATAAAAAGGGCTGTAACTTGGTTAATTTTAGTCGTAAAAAATTGCAATAAAAACCAAACAGTAGGAAAAAGATAGCCCTACAACTTTTATTTGAAACATTTTTTGATAAAAGGTACCGTTCAAAAGTTATTAGCGAAAAACCTTATCGTGGTTATTTGTTGAGCATATTTTTTGTATTGATTTCGGCCAATTTTGGTCGTACGACGTTGCAACAAAAACCTAATTATAGATAATTGAAAGCTCTACAACTTTTAGTTGAAACATTTTTAGATACAGGATACCGTTCAATTGTTATTATCAAAAAACAATTGTGCTCAAAAGGGCTGTAACTCTGCTAATTTCAGTCGCACGAAGTTGCAACAAAAATAAAACTGTAGAGAATTGATTGACCTTCAATTGTTATTTGAAACATTTTTCGATACAAGAGATCGTTTACAAACTATTAGCGAAAAGATGAATGCATATTTATTTGTTGACCAAATTTTTCGTATGTTGTTTTGTTAATAGGGCCCTAATTCGGCTAGTTTTAGTCGTACGAAGTTGCAACAAAAAACAAATTTTAGAGCATTTAAGTCCCTACAACTTTTATTTGAAACGTTTTTTGATATAAAGTATCGTTCAATTATTATCAACAAAAAACGTTGCCTTTTTCGAAGTATTAGTTTAAAGGACTGTAGCTTGGTCAATTTTGGTCGTACGAAGTTGGAATAGTAACTAAATTGTAGGGCATTAAGGGACCTTCAACTGTTATTTGAAACATTTTTTGATATAAGTATCGTTCAAAAGTTATTCGCAAAAATAAAAATAAAGGGTTACTTGTTGAGCATATTTTTTATATGTTGCTTTGTTAATATGGTCGTAATGCAGCCAATTTTGGTCGTACAAAATTGCAACAAAAACATAACTTTAAAGCATTTATAGCCCTACAACTTTTATTTGAAACATTTTCCGATACGAAATACCGTTCAACTGTTATCAACAAGAATCGTTGCTTTTCCAAAGGATTAGTTTAAAGGACTGTAAATCAGTCAATTTTGGTCGTACGAAGTTACAATAAAAACTAAATTGTACGAAATTGATAGACCTTCAACTGTTATTTGAAACGTTTTTTGATACAAAGTACTGTTCAATTATTATTGACAAAAAACATTACTCATTCCAAAGGATTAGTTTAAAGGACTGTAAATCAGTCAATTTTGGTCGTACGAAGTTGCAATAAAAACTAAATTGTAGGAAATTGATAGATTTTCAACTGTTATTTGAAATATTTTTTGATATAAGGTACCGTTCAGAAGTTATTTGCAAAAATAAAAATTAAGGGTCACTTGCTGAGCATATTTTTTGTATGTTGCTTTGTTAATACTGTCTTAATTCGCCTAATTTTGGTCGTACGTAGTTGCAACAAAAACCTAATTTTAGGGCATTTAAAAACCTACAACTTTTATTCAAAACATTTTTCGATACAAAGTACTGTTCAATTGTTATTGACAAAAAACATTACTCAATCCAAAGGATTGGTTTAAAGGACTGTAGATCAGTCAATTTTGGTCGTACGAAGTTGCAATAAAAACTAAATTATAGGAAATTGATAGATTTTCAACTGTTATTTGAAATATTTTTTGATATAAGGTACCGTTCAGAAGTTATTCGCAAAAATAAAAATTAAGGGTTACTTGCTGAGCATATTTTTTGTATGTTGCTTTGTTAATACTGTCGTAATTCGCCCAATTTTGGTCGTAAGAAGTTGCAACAAAAGCCTAATTTTAGGGCATTTAAAAACCTACAGCTTTTTTGCAAAACTTTTTTTAATACAAAGTACTGTTCAATTGTTATTGATAAAAAACATTAGTTATACCAAAGAATTAGTTTAAATGACTGTAGCTCGGTCAATTTTGGTCGTACGAAGTTGCAATAAAAACTGAATTGTAGGGAATTGATAGACATTCAACTGTTATTTGAAACGTTTTTCGATACAAAGTACCGTTCAATTGTTATTGACAAAAAACATAACTCATTCCAAAGGATTAGTTTAAAGGACTGTAAATCGGTCAATTTTGGTCGCACGAAGTTGCAATAAAAACTAAATTGTAGGGAATTGATAGACCTTCAACTGTTATTTGAAATATTTTTTGATACAAGTACCGTTCAATTGTTATCAACAAAAACGTTGCTTATTCCAAAAAATTAGTTTACGGGACTGTAGCTCGGTCAATTTCGGTCGTACGACGTTGCAATAAAAACTAAAATGTAGGGCATTAAGAGACCTTCAACTGTTATTTGAAATATTTTTTGATATCAGGTACCGTTCAAAAGTTATTCGCGAAAAGAAAAATAAAGGGTTACCTGTTGAGCATATTTATTGTATGTTACTTTGTTAATACGGCCTTAATTCGGCTAATTTTGGTCGTACGAAGTGGCAACAAAAAAATGATTGTAGGGCATTTAAAGCCCTACAACTTTTATTTAAAACATTTTTCGATATAAAGTATCGTTCAATTGCTATCAACAAAAAATTAGTTTAAAGGACTGTAGCTCGGTCAATTTTGGTCGCACGAAGTTGCAATGAAAAGTAAAATGTAGGGCATTAAGAGTCCTTCAACTGTTATTTGAAAAAAAATTTGATATAAGGTACCGTTCAAAAGTTATTCGCGAAAATAAAAATAAAGGGTTACTTGTTGAGCATATTTATTGTATGTTGCTTTGTTAATACGGCTTTAATTCGGCTAATTTTGGTCGTACAAAGTTGCAACAAAAAAATGATTGTAGGGCATTTAAAGCCCTACAACTTTTATTTGAAATATTTTTCGATACAAAGTACCGTTCAATTGTTATAAACAAAAACGTTTAACGGACTGTAGCTCGGTCAATTTTGGTCGTACGAAGTTAGAATAAAAACTAAATTGTAAGGAATTGATAGACCTTCAACTGTTATTTAAAATATTTTTTCTCACCTGAACAATTCTTCAATATCTTCTTTGGAGCTGGCAATAATCCATTCATGTTTTTTGGTATCTTTGTATTTCCTATCAATAAGATCCCTCATTTCTTTAACGGCGCTTCCGCTTACATCCTCGTCGCTTAAATGGGGCAGAGTCTTCGGCAACTCGCTCAAACTGTTGCTGGGACTTCCAACCGGTGCAGAGGTCTCTGTGTCATAAGAAGTGCAACTCTGAGGGGAGAAACGGTCAGAAGAAAAATAGCCATAGTCACTTAGAGGTGAATTTAGCGCCGGATAAGTCGGCGAAGTTTGCCGGACAGTAAAATTTGGTTCAGGTAATTTTGGAGGTGGAGCGCGCTCGAGATCTAATAAATAATGAATTAGCAAATTAAATTGAGGTTGTGGTAAAACTTACTATTAAAAAAATCGGATACTTCTTCAGCTGATAATGCAGGAGGTTCTGGCTCCTGGAGGGAGCCTCCACTATACAAATTTATTATTCGGTGGTCCGCATTTTGATTTTCCGGGTACGGAGCTGCATTACTTCTTTGTGCACGTCCCGAATTATTCCTAATTGGGGTCCTTTCCCTCAAATCCTCCTCAGTGGCAATTTTCAAATTTTCTTCCAACTTTTCAGCCAATTTTTCAACTTTCAGCGTACTGTGAAACAATTTAGACAATTCCTCATCAATTTCAGAGTTTTCAGTTGAAACTGAATTATTTGAAACAGTTGATTCGTTGCTGTCCCGCCTTGAATAAAAAATTCCTTCATCATCCGACGATTCTGAGCCGTTTTTTGGGTCATCGTCGGATGCGAGAGCCCTGGGCTCGAGAATTATACCGGGGCTGTCTATTTTCATCCTGAAATGTTTTACAGTTGGCACAACTGAAAACAAAAACAATTGAAGTTAATATCTTGAAAACTAAACCAGATAAAATTAAAATAAAAACTGTTTTGGAGTCCCTGAAACACAAATAAAATATTTTCGGGATGAAGACTATTGGATTAAGTGCGGCAAATCATATTTCATACCTATTCCAAATTTCAAGTCGATAACTCTTTTCATTCCTGTTTAAAACAACTTTGACTGACGGACGGACGCATGAATCATACTAATTTCCGATTTAAAATAACCCTAGCAACAATAATTGAGGAAAACACTTGGGGAAATTAAAATCTACGGCCTGTTAATAAATTATAAAAAAAATTACGCATATAATTATTCAATTTAAGGTAGACAAAGATAAAATTAGATTTCGTTGTAGGCGCGTGACGTCATTGTCGTTCAGGGAATCCCGTCAAGGTTATCTAATACATATTTTAGTATTCTAACAAAACAAGTGCACAAAATACACAGCAAAACATTTCTTTTTGATAATTATTACAGCGGCTAACTTAAAAATTGGATTTTGTAGATTAGAATTTGTTTGTGTCACATTGACGTTTATTTGTAGTTATTTTTAGAAGCAGGAACAAATAAAAATTGGAATAATGCGCAAAACACGACTTATCTAATCCCATTTTTGTCGTCTGATTTATATCTTTCAGATAACACAAATCCGTATGTAAATTATTATAATCGATCCACAAAAACATTTTGACACAACTGACATTTCTTGAATTGAGGTTATACCACCGTTTGAATTACTAATTTTATTTATAAACTTACCGGTTATTAATAATATTGTGGAATTATTAGAACAGCACAATAATAGCAAACTTCTAAGAACATTTCACGCACGTCCAATTGATGGCCAGAACTCGACAGAACTGAGTGATGGGGGAGTGGGGACTCGTTGATAAACGCGGCGTGAAAAATATGCGCGAAATATTGCAAATTTTTTACACTGAGTTGTTCCTACACTTATTAAAAATAACTTAATTTTTTTATATTTTAAGATTATTGCCAACATACATTATTTTGACAGTTATTTTTATTTATTTCCGTAATATTCCAATCAAATACTAAGAGTGCACTGTTGCCAATTTAATTTACAATATTCAAATGTCAAACCAAAAACTGTCTGTGGTTAAATGATAAACTACATCCGGTAATAATGATAATTCTTTTAATCTTCTGTTTGCTTACAAGGAGCCTATTAATATTGGTTAAGTGATATGTTATCTCTATTTATTTAATTTCCTATTGTGACGCCATCTTTGTACCCAATAATAAAACAATTTATGAACGCTCCCTAAAGAAATGTCAACCGTAAATATCAATTTTAAATGATGAATTATTTGTTTTTATACTATTTTTATGTGGAAAGCCCCAAAAATCACCTTATTTGCATATTTAAACTTTTAAAATAATGAATTGATGTAAAGTAGGTTAGGTTAAATTAAGTTTTAGCTTTGAATACTGACTTAAAACAATAAATACTTACATTTAGATCAAGAATATATCAGTAAACTATCCTTCAATAACATTAATTGATTATATACACTACATTTTAATTTTTACTACTAATTTGACAGTTGTGCTCCAATGTTGCCAACTAAGTATATTTTCAATTCAAATTACATTTTAATATTAATTTATATAACACATTTTTGAACAGTGAATTACTAGTTTGTTGAACAGAAGCCTCTAAATCACTTTATCTGCACATTTGAATCAGTTTTAGAATAATGAATTGACGTAAGGTAGGTTAGGTTGAATTGAGCTTTAGCTTTGAATTCTGACTTAAAACAATAAATACTTACATTGAATTTTAGAATATATCAATAAACTATCCTTCAATATCATTAATTGATATATACACTACATTTTCAATTTATTACTAGTTTGACAGTTGTGCCCCAATGTTGCCAACTAAGTATATTTTCAGTTCGGATTAAATTTTTATATTTATGAAATTAATTATATTTTAAACATTGAATTACTAGTTTTTTGAGTTATTGTTTAACAGAAGCCACATAAACTACTTTATTTGCATATTTAAACCTGTTTTAGAATAAGCTGACGTAAAATAGGTTAGGTTAAATTGAGCTTTAGCTCAAGAAGCTTCTATTGTATTTTAAATTAAAAAACAAATACTTACAATGAGTTTGAGTTCATATATATCAATACACTATTCAATACAATTTCAATACAAGTTTGACAGTTTTGGTACAGTGTTCCCAACTTAAGTACATTTCATTTCAATTAAAATTAAATTTTTATTGAAATATTGTAGATAATATGTGAATAATAGTTTCTTTTGAGCCCTGTAACCTTCAAATCTTTTTAAACACAATTTCCTTACTTATTAAATTAACCTTATTTTTTATTTTTTTGTTAATTACTTCACACACTATTAAATCGATAATTTAGGGTCAAACTGATAATTTTGTGTCTACCACAGGTCAAATTTCCTATTAAATGTATTTAATTTTAATTAGAATGTTGTTTTTTGCATAATTTTTATTTGCAAGGGGATGACGTCACGTTATTCAATTATTTTATGATTTATTATCAAAACCCAAGACTATTTTGTTAAATATTGTTTAAAGTCATTCTAAAATTCAATTGTGACGTCACTTTGAACATCAATCAGAAAATTTAAATTCTGCGCCACATTTTGGTGTAAGCAGAAAACAAGAGATGGCGCAGCTTGTATTTTATTTATTGAAAAGCAGAAAAACCTTGCAAATTTTGCTTCAGAATGTTTTATAGCCTTTCAAGATGTAATAGAGTATTCTAAAAAAAATCCAAAACGTTATAAAATGTACCAAAACGTCAAGAAGAATTAATTAAAAGGACTGTAGCTTGCTCAATTTTTGTTGTACGAAGCTGCAATAAAAACCAAATTGTAGGAAATTGATAGATCTTCAACTGTTATTTGAAACATTTTTTGTTATAAGGTACCGTTCAAAAGTTATTCACAAAAATAAAAATAAAGGGTTACTTGTTGAGCATATTTATTGTATGCTGCTTTGTTAATAGAGTCTTAATTCGACCAATTCTAGTCGCACGAAATTGCAACAAAAACTAAATTGTAGGGCATTTAAAGCTTCACAACTTTTACTTGAAACGTTTTTTGATATAAAGTACCGTTCAATTGTTATCAATTGTTTTTCCGTAATATTGCTTGAAAGAACTGTAGCTTGCTCAATTTTGGTCGTACGAAGTTGCAACAAAAACTAAATTGTAGGGAATTTGGAGCTTTACAACTTTTATTTGAAACATTTTTTGAAACAAAGTACTGTTTGATAATTATGTACAAAAAACGTTGCTTTTTTTTGGAGGATTGGTCAAAAAACTGTAGCTCGGTCAATTTTGGTCGTTCAAAGTTGCAATAAGAACTAAATTGTAGGGAATTTAGAGTTTTACAACTTTTATTTAGAACGTTTTTTGATACAAAGTACTGTTTAATAATTATTAACAAAAAACGTTGCTTTTTTTCGGAGGATTGGTTAAAAAACTGTAGCTCGGTCAATTTTGGTCGTACGAAGTTGCAACAAAAACTAAATTGTAGATAATTGACAGACCTGCGGATTTTATTCGAAATATTTTTCGGTACGAGGCACCGTTCAGCAGTTATAAGCAATTGAACTCGTATTGTTAACAAAATGTTCCAGAACATTTTAGAATGTTCTAGAACGCTCCAGAATGTCATACATTGTTTCAAAATGTCCTAAAACATTTCACAATAATTAAATGTTGAGAAAAATTAGACTTCATTGTTCTAGAATGTTCTAAAACAATCCAGAACGGTTTGGAATAGTACAAGACATTCCGGCATTCTTTAGAATATTCTAGAACGTTCTAAAACATCAATCAAATATTTTAGAATTATTTAGAACGTCCCGAAGATCTTGTAGAGTGTCCTACAACGTACCAAAACACAGCAGAACGTTACAGAATGTTCCAGAAAATTTTAAAATGTTCTAGAATGCTCCAGAATGTTTCAAATGATTCCTGGATGCTGTAGAGAGTTCTAGAATGTTCCAAAACAGTCGAGAACGTTACAAAATGTTCCAGAACATTTGAAAATGTTCTAGAACGCTTCAGAATGTCCCAAAATGATTTCATTTCAAGAAAACCCAACTGTTTTTGCTTCGAAATGTTCTAAAATGTTTTAGAACGTTCTGGAATATTACGAAACATTGTAGAATGCTTCGTAATATTCTAGAATGTTCCAGAATATCAAACAAATACTTCAGAATTATTTAAAACGTCCTGAAGATGTCGCAAAGTGTTTTAGAACGTTTCAAAACACTCCAAAACGTTACAGGACGTTACAGAATATTCCAGAACATTTTAAAATATCATACATTGTTCCAGAATGTCCCAAAATTAGTCATGTTTGTTTCAAAATATTCCTTAGCGATTTAAAATGTTTCAGAGTATTATACAATGTTTTAAAATGTGCCAAAATGATTTAGAATGTTTCAAAATGATTCCCTGTTGGAAAAATTTGTTTTAAAATGTTCTCAAGTGTTCCAAAATGTTCCAGAACATTCCAAAACGTTATAAAATATTCAACAACATTCTAGAATGTTTTAAAGTACTCCAGAACGTCATACGTTGTTCCAAAATGTTTCAGAATGGTTCCTAAAGCGTTTTAGAATCTTTTAGAGCATTCCAAACGTTACGTTACAAAAATTTGAATTTACCGCCGCATTGTAGAGAAATAATTCAAGTACCTAAAATAATTGACGTACAATAGTACTAAATATTTATTTTTGAAATTCATTAGATGAGTTGAGAGCTCGTAAAATCAGTTTAATTAAATTAATAGAATTAATATTTCCCTGAATGTGTTATGTGCTGCCATCTCTTGACGTAATTGAGAACTCGGATTGTTTTTTTCTGAATTGAATATTAAAAATTATGAATAATATTTTAATAATATTAAAAGGGCGTGATAATAATGGGAATGTAACCAGAAAAATTTATTTTTCTAATAATAATATTGAAAGAAATAAAACAATGGAATAGTTGGTTACGTAGCTAACTTCCAGTTGTTAGTAACTGTCTAGAAAGTGTTGCACCAAGCGGGGAGAACGTCTAATGGCCGACATTTTCTATTTTTACTTAAGTCGGTGATATATTTAATTATGTACGAAAGTTAAACGCATTGTTTGAATTAATCTCGTGTGTTGATAGATTTCCTTCTGTAAATACGTGTAAATTTAGTATTATTTATGTACAAAACCCAAGTGATCTGTTTATGTATGTGTACGTATGTTGATTATTTTTATTGTTGTGGATAAAAACAAAAAGTCTGTGATATTTAGAATTAATAACTTATGAAATTTTGACAGTTTAATTGTAAATATATGTAAACTAGTGGTAATATAAATTGAAAGTAAACCAAAGAAGGGTTTTCGCGGTATTAGAAACTGGGGTGAAAATATGTCGTCTACTTCAACAGCAGTGGCTTCGGGCGACGTTGTGCAGGGCCCCGTTGGGGCTGACAAGTCTACAGCAGATGGTAAGCTACTTTTTACACATTATTTTAACGTTTCAAATCATATTTTAATACAACAAACAAAAATATGTCTGTTTGAGACATACCTTTGTTTCTGCAGGTAACGAAAATGTCAAACGGTATTAATATTAAATATAAAACTGTATTTTGAGTCTGCAAATAGTATAAAACGTTAAATTAATTAATATTATTGAATAATAATGGTTTTTATGACTGTAACCTCTTTTGGGGTTTTATAATTTAATATTTTCTAACCTATTGACAATTGGATCGTTTTAAATCATTCGAAATATATTTGAAAGTCAATCGTTATGTGAAAAATAGATAAATATTGCTTATTGGATTATCTAAATTCTAAAGCAAGTCTTATCAGATATTTATTTAGATTACATTCAATAATGTTATATTTTTTTTAACAGCGCCCCAATTAGTTTAAAATATCTAATAATTTTTTTATTTCATAAAATTATTGCAAATTGTTTAATTTGAGGTTAGGTTATGAATGTCAGTTGGATATTTGACGGTACAACAAAAACGTAATAAAATGCAAATTATTTTTGCATAAATACGACATGAAAAACTTGTTTTATATTCATAAAAAAGTTATTTTAATTTATGCAATAATAGGGTCATTTGAGGTCATTTCCAGTAGAAGTTTTACCGTCAAAATACTAATACTGATTTTTTAAATACATTTAAAATAATTAGTTTCTGGTTTTTGACGTTCCAAAACGTTTTACAATGTTTCAAAATGTCTCAAAGCATTCCAAAATAATTTAATGCTAAGAAAATTGTACCGAATCTACCCCAGAATGTTCTAAAATATTCTAAAATGTTCTAAAGCGTTCCAGAATATTTCAAAACATTTTGGAATGTTCCAAAACGTTCTAGAATGCTCCATGACATCCCAGAATATTCTAGAACGCTGTAAAATACTCCAAAATGTTCTGTAATGCTTCTGCAGTGTTTTAGAATGTTTGAAAACATTTCAGAACTCTGCAAAATACTCTAAAATGTTTCAGAACGGTAACAAGGATTAGTTAAAAGGACTGTAGCTTGCTCAATTTTTGTTTCACAAAGTTGTAATAAAAACCAAATTGTAAGGAATTAATAGACCTTCAACTTTTATTTGACACATTTTTTGATATAAGCTAAGGTTCAAAAGTTATTGGCGAAAATAAGTTGTGGTTATTTGTTGAGCAAATTTTTTGTATGTTGTTTTGCTAAAAGGCTTTTTTAATTCGACTAATTTTTGTCGCAGGAAGTTGCAACAAAAACTAAATTGTAAGGCATTTAAAGCTTTACAATTTTTACTTGAAACTTTTTTTGATACTAACTACCATTCAATTGTTATTCAAAAAAAATGTTGCTTTTACCGAAATATTAGTTTGAAGAGCTGTAAATTGGTCAATTTTGGTCGTACGAAGCTGCAATTAAAAATAAATTGTAGAGCATTAACAGACCTTCAACTGTTATTTGGAACATTTTTCGATACGAGGCACCGTTTGGAAGTTATTAGCAACAAAACTCGCGTTTTTGACGCCCAAAATGTTTCAGAACATTTTAGAATATTCTAGAATGTTCTGCAGCACTTCAGAATGTTGTAGAATATTGTAGAACGCCTCAGAACGTTCTGAAATGCTTCAGAATATCCTTCAATGTTCCAGAACGTTTTAGAAGGCTTCAAAACATTCAAGAATAATTTCAACATGAAAAAGCCGTGCCGAATCTACTAAAAAATGTTTTAAAACGTCCCAGAATATTTTAGAATTTCATTTAATGATCCAAAACGTTCTAGAATGTTTCAGAAGCTCCCAAAATACTTTCACGTTGGAAATATTTGTTCCAAAATGTTCTACGGCCCTTCAGAATATTTTAAAGTATTCTAGAATGTCTCACAGAATTGTAGAATGTTCCAGTACCTTGTACAATATTCTTAAATGCTCCACAATGTACTTTAACGTTCTACAATGCTCGATAATATTTCAGAATGTTTTGGAAGCGTTCTAGAATGTTGGAAAATATTCTAGAATGATCTAGAACGTTCTAGGAGGCTCCATAACATTCTAGAATGCTTCAGAACGACTCAAAATGTATTTTAGCATCTAAAAATGTTGTAAAGTGTCCTAGAATGTTTCAGGAAATTGCAGAACACTCCAGAACGTTATACTAACATTCTAGAACGCTTCAGAACATTCCAAAATGTTCTAGAAAATTTTAGGATGCTCCAGAATGTTCTAAGATGCTCCATAACACTCCAGAATATTCTAGAACGCTGTATAATATTCTAAAAATGTTCTGCAACGTTTTAGAATGTTGTAGAGCGTTCTAGAATGTTTTAGAACACTTCAGAACTTGGCAAAATACTCTAGAACGTTATAAAATGTTTCAGAATATTCTAGAACGTTGTACAATGTTTCTAAATGTTTCAGAATGCTTCAAAACGTTTCACAATATTTGTTTATTGAAAAGAGTTTCTTGATTCTACTTCTGGATGTTGTAGAATGTTGTAGAACGTTCCAGAACGCTCCGAAACATTGCAGAACGTTCCAGAATGTTCTAGCATATTTTAAAATACTTAAGATTGTTCTATAACGTTCTAAAACGTTCCAGCACATTGTAAAATGCTCCATTATGATCTCCAGCGCTTCAGAACGTCAGACAGTGTCCAAAAATGTTCCAGAACGTCAGACAATGTCCACAAATGTTCCAGAACATTCCACAATCATTTCTGCAATACTTTAGAACATTTTAAAATGCTTCTGAATTATTTCAAATATCTTATAGAATGTTGTAGAACGTTATACAATGTTCCAGAATATTCTAGAACATTTCACAATCATTTCACGCTACCGATTTAACTCCAGAATGTTCTAAAACGCTTCAGAACGTTCTGGAATACTTCAGAAGCTTTGAGAATGCTTCAGAATGATTTCAAACGTTCCAGAACATTATAAAAAGTTCCAGAACATCATACAATGTTCTGAAATATTCCAGAACGTTCTACAATCATTTAATGTTGATTAATTTTGCTTCAGAGTGTTTTAAAACGTTCCAGAACGTTCTGGAATATTTCAAAACCTTTTGAAATGCTTCTGAATGATTTTGAACATTCCAAAAGGTTGTACAATGTTCCAAAATGTTCCAGAACGTTATACAATATCCCAAAATATTCTAGAAAGCTCCACAATCATTTCACGCTACCGATTTTGCTCTAGAATGTTCTAAAACGCTTCAGAACGTTCTAAAATATTTTAGAATGCTTTTGAATGATTTGATGTTCCAGAACATCAAACAATGGTCCAAAATATCCAAGAATGTTTCCAATTTTGCTCCAGAATGTTCTAGAACGTTCCAGAACGTTCTGGAATATTTCCGAAATTTCTAGAATGCTTCAGAATGATTTGAAACGTTCCAGAACATTATAAAAGGTTCCAGAACGTCATACAATGTTCCCAAATATTCCAGAACGTTCCACTATCATTTCACGTTACCGATTTTGCTTCAGAATGTTCTTGAACGTTCCACAAAGTTCTGAAATACTAAAGAATGCTTTGGAATGATTTTAAACGCTCCAAAACGTTACACAATGTTCTAAATAGTTCCAGAATGTTTTACGATGCTCCTAAATATCCTAGAACGTTCCACAATCATTTCATTTTGCTCCAGAATGTTCTGGGATATTTCAGAACTTTGTAGAACGCTTCGGAATTATTTTAAACGTTTCAGAACGTTATAAAATTTTCCAGAACGTCATACAATGCTTCAAAATGCTTCACAATAATTTGAGGCTTCTGATTTTGTTCAAGAATGTTTTAAAACGTTCCAGAACGTTCTGAAACGCTCCAGAAGGTTCTGAAATACTTCAGAAGTTTCTAGAATGTTTCTAAATGTTTTAAAACCTTCTAAAATCATTTCATGTTTCCAATTTTGTTCCAGAATGTTCTTAAACGTTCTGGAATACTTCAAAAGTTTCTAGAATGCTTCGGAATGATTTAAAATGTTCCTGAACGTTATACAATGTTTTAAACAGTTCCAGAATGTTTCACAATGATCCTAAATATCCTAGAACGTTCCACAATCATTTCATTTTGCTCCAGAATGTTCTGGAATACTTCAGAACTTTGTAGAACGCTTCGGAAGGATTTTAAACGTTTCAGAACATTATGCAATGTTCCAAAATGTTCCAGAACGTTATACAATGCTCCAATAATTTGAGGCTTTTAATTTTGTTCAAGAATGTTTTAAAATGTTCCAGAACGTTCTGAAACGCTCTAGAAGGTTCTGAAATACTTCAGAACTTTCTAGAATGCTTCGAAATGATTTTAAACATTCCCGAATGCTCCAAAATATTGCAGAACCTTCTAAAATCATTTCATGTCTTCAATTTTGTTCCAGAATGTTCTAAAACATTCCAGAACATTCTAAAACGTTCCAGAACGTTCTGGAATACTTCAGAAGTTTCTAGAATGCTTCGGAGTGATTTAAAATATTCAAGAACGTTATACAATGTTCCAAACAGTTCCAGAATGTTTTACAATACTCCCAAATATCCTAGAACGTTCCACAATCATTCCATGTTGACTAATTTTGCTCCAGAATGTTTTAAAACGTTCCAAAACGTTCTAAAATTCTTCAGAACCTTCTAGAATGCTTCAGAATGATTTTAAACGTCCCAGAACGTTATACAATGCTCTAAAATGTTCCACAAGAATTTGATGCTTCTGATTTTGTTCCAGAATGTTCTAAAACATTCTAGAACGTTCTAAAACGCTCCAGAACGTTCTGAAATACTTCAGAAGTTTCTAGAATGCTTTGGAATGATTTTAAACATTCCATAACGTTATACAATGCTCTAAAATATTCCAGGACCTACTAAAATCATTTCCAAAACGTTCTGGAATAATTTTAAATTATTCTAAATACTTCAAAATGTTATACAATATTTCAGAATGTTCCAGTATTATTTAGAATGTTGTAGAACGTTCCAAAATGTTACACAGTGTTCCAAAATATTTTTGTGTGGAGAACATTTTAAGGTGTTCTAGAATAAAATTCACCTTAATACAGCCCTGCATGAATTTATCGCTGTTATCAATTGTTTCTTTATTTATTTATTATGGAAAATAATTAATAATGTCACAAATTGGACTATTATTGTAATTTTTATTTTTAAATATTTTTTTACACGTTTTTAACATAAAAATTAATTTTTTTTTTTATTTTTTGAGGTTGCAATTTTGTTTTTTCAAGGGAATTTTAAAATATTTAGCAAGTTGAGTATTGCAAAATTATAAAATTTTGTTCACGTGTTGTAGTGGTGTTTCTGAGCATTTTTTAGAAAATCCAGTGAAAAACTCCGGAAATTTTCGGTTTAAATGGAAAGTAAATTCCAATTTATTTTATAAAATTTAGTGGTTTGGACAATTTTTAGTGTGTTAAACAATTTTACTCAGTGAATCTAGAATTCACGCGTTTAAATTTTGACTGCTTCAGTTTCTTTTAAATTTTTGTTGTAACTTGCTTGAAAAAAAAAAAAATGGCGAAATCAGGTTCATTTCGCAGACAAAGAAAACGAAATAATAATAAGAACGAAAAAAGTCCTTCGGTTTCTAATTCTAGAAATAGATGGGCTAGGAAATTTAAACCTAGGTTCAAACGAGTCTCGTGGTGTGAGTTTTTTTTTTTTTGTGAATAATTTGTTTTTAATACCTGGGGGGGTTTTTCATAGGCGATGAGGAACTCCCGGGGATGCAACTAGCAACAGCAATGTCTCCCGGAGATGCTGGAGCAAACGCCATGGACCTAGAACCGGAAATCTTAGACCCAGCGATTTTGGCGGTCAGTGTTGAAGGTCGCACCCATCGGCCTTACCAATACACCCGAGAGCGCCTCCTGGAGCTTCGAGATGCGCCCCTATCCCGCAGGAGACCCGATTATCTCGATCCCCAGCATAACAAGTAAAAAAACTAAAATAAATATCACATTTTATTTATTAATTTAATTATTTTAGCGCTCAAGGTCTGTGGGATCCAGAACGTTGGCACCACGACTGGAAACGCTCTTCACCGGATCCAGGTGCTCCGGAAATGGCTCATGGTAAACGACGAAGCGGGGATCCGCGGGAACGGCTGCGCAAGGAGCAGGATGGTATTGTGTTGAGTCCACAACGAAGGAGTTTTAATTCAGGTTGCTTTGTGCCTGTTAATCAACCTCGCAGGCCCGAAAGTCCCCTAGGAAGCAAAGGGGGCGAACATCTAGGTGAAAAAACAAAAAATACATTTTATGATAAGAAATTGGTAGCCATTTTAGCTCCAAATTTCAAATATTTCATCATAAATCACTTGTGGTAACTCCAAAACGTTCCACTATATTTTAGAACTCTCTAAAATGCTCCAAAATATTTTACAATGTTCCAAAGTCATACCAAAACATTTTAGAATGTTTTAAAAAGTTAAACAAAGCTCCAAAATGTCTCAGGACGTTGCAGAATGATTTAAATGTCGAGAAAACCTTGCCAATTTAATTCCAGAATGTTCCAGAACACTTTAAAACATTCCAGAAAACTTTCTAAAATGCTTCATAACCTTCCAAAATGCCCCAAAATATTTTTAAATGCTCCAAGGTCATTCCAAAACATTCCTAAATGCTCCAGAACATTCCAAAATGTTTCAAAACATTCCTAAATGCTCCAAAACATTCTAAAATGCTTTAGAATGTCTCAGAATGCTGAAGAACATTCCAAAATGCATGAAAATGTCTCAAAATACTTTAGAATGCTCCATGACATTGCAAAATACTTTAGAATGTTCCAAAATGCTTCAGAACTTTTTAAAATGCTCCAAAACATTCCAAAATGCATAAGAAAGTCAAAAAATGCTCTCGAATATTCCAGAATGCTTTAAAATGATCCAGAATACGTTAGAATGCTTCAAAACATCTTAAGATACTCAAGAATTTTCTACAATGTTTCAAAAGATGCTCAAAAACATTCCAAGATATTCCAAAACATTCCTAAATGGTCCAAAACTTTCCAAAATGCCTCAGAACGCTGCAAGACATTCCAAAATACTCTAAAATGTTCCAAAATGCTCCAGAACGTTTCAAGATATTTCTAAATGTTCCAAAACATTTCTAAAATGCATCAGAACGTTCTAAAATATTCTAAAACAATCCTAAATGGTCCAAAACTTCCCAAAATACTTTAGAATGTCTTAAAATACTAAAGAACATTCAAAAATGCTTTAAAATGTCCTTATATACTTTAGAATGCTGCAAGACATTCCAAAATATTTTAAAATGTTCCAAAATGTGCCTAAATGCTTCAAAATGCACCAAAACATTTCTTTATGCTCCAAAACATTCCAAAATGCTTTAGAATATCCCAAAATGCTTTGGAATTCGCCAAAGTATTTCAAAACATCACAAAATATTTTAAAATGTTCGAAAATACTTAAGAATGCTTAAAAACATTTCATTACGTTCCAAAACATTCCAAAAATGCATCACAACATTCTAAAAAGCTTTAGAATGTCTCAAAATGCTTCAGAATTCTCCAAAATACTGTAGAATACTCCAAAATATTTTAAAATACGTCAAAACATTCCCCAAAACAATTTAGATTTTTCCGAAATGCTCCAGGTCACTTCAATGCTTTAGAATGTCCAAAAAAACTTTAGAATGCTCCAAAACATTCTAAAATACTTTAGAATGTTCCAAAACGTCTCAGAACATTTCAAAATATTGTAAAATATTCCCAAATACTCCAAAAACATTCTAAAAATGTTTCAGAACGATTCAAAATGTTCCAAAACATTCCTAAATGCTGCAAAACATTCCAAAATGCTTCAGAATGTCTTAAAATGCTGAAAAATACTGCAAAATACTCCAAAATATCTTAGAATGTTCAAAAACATTCCAAAATACTTGGGAATTTTCCAAAATGCTCTAAAATGTTTCAAGACATTCCTAAATACTTCAGAACAATCCTAAAATCTTTAGAATGTTTCAAAATACTTCAGAATGTTCCAAAATACTCCAGAACATTCCCAAATGTTTCAAAATGTTCAAAAATACTGTAGCATACTCTAAAATATCTTAGAACGCTCTAAAACATTCCAAAATACTTAAGAAATGTTCCAAAATGCTCCCAAACATTCCTTAAATGCACCAGAATGTCTAAACCCTTCTCAAATGCTTTAGAATGTCTCAAAATGCTTTAAAATGTTCTAAAGTATTGTAGAATACTCCAAAATATTCAAAAATGCTTCAAAGCATTTTAAACTATTCTATAATTCTCCAAAATGCTTTAGATAGTTTCGAAATGCCCCAGAACATGCCAAAATATTCGTAACTGCTCCAGAATATTCCTAAATGCTTCAGAACATTTCAAAATGCTTCAAAATGTCTCAAAATGCTCCAAAACAATCCAAAATACTTTATAATGTTTTAAAATGCTCCAAAATATCCAAAAATGTTCCAAAACACTCTTAAATACTCCAGAACATTTTAAAATGCCTTAGAATGTCTTAAAATGCTCCAGAACTTTTTTCATAATGCTTTTGAATATTCTAAAATACTTTAGGCTGCTCCAAAAAATTCCAAAAAACTTTAGAATTCTCCGAAATGCTCTAAAATGTTTTGAAACATTCGTAAATGCTCCAAAACATTCCAAAATGCTTTAGAATGCTCCAAAATACTGTAAAATACTTCGGAATTTTCCAAAATACTTAAGATTTCTTCAAAAAATTCTAAAATTCTTTAGAATTTTCTAAGATGTTCTAAAACATTCCAAAATGCTCTAAAATGATCTAAAATACTTTAGAATGCTCAAAAACATTTCAAAATAATCCAAAAATGCTTCAGAACATTCCAAAGTTCTCCAAACTATTTCTAAATGCGCCAAAACTTCCTAAAATGCTTAAGAATGTCTCCGAATGTCAAAAAACCTTTTAAAATGCCTTAAAATCTTCCAAAATGCTTAAAAACAATCCAAAATACTTTAAAATGCTCCAAAATTCTCCAGGAAACTTCCAAATCATTTTTCAATGCACCAGAACATTCTAAAATGCTTCAGAATGTCCCAAAACGCTTTGTAATGTTTTAAAACACTTGGGAACACCCCAAAATACTCTAAAATGCTCCAGAACATTCAAAAATACTTTAGAATATACGAAAATGTTCCCAAAACATTCTCAAAATGCTCTAAAACATTCCTAAATGCTTCAAAAGATTCCAAAATGCTTAAAAAATGTTCCAAAATGCTCCCAAACATTACTTAAATGCACCAGAATGTCCAAACCATTCCAAAATGCTTTAGAATGTTCTAAAATGCTCCAGAACATTCTAAAATATTTTTAAGTGCTCCAGAATATTCCTAAATGCTCCAGAACATTTCAAAATGCTTTAGAGTGTCCCTAAATACTCCAAAAATGTTCTAAAACATTCTAAAATGCTTCTGAACATTCTAAAATACTTAAGAAAGCTCCATAGTCCTCTAGAACATACCAAAATGCTTCAAAATGTTTCAAAATACTTAAGAATACTCCAAAATACTTTAGAATGTTCCAAAACCGTCTAAAATAATTCAGAATGCTCCAAAACCATCCAGAATACTTTAAAATGTTTCAAAATGCTCCAGAATATTCCAAAATGTTCCAAAACATTCCCTAATACTCCAGAACATTACAAAATGCTTTGGAATGCTTGAAAACAATCCAAAATAATTTAGAATACTCCAAAACCATTCAGAATACTTAAGCATATTGTAAAATGCTCCAGAATATTCCTAAATGCTCCAGAACATTTCAAAATGCTAGAGAATGTCCCAAAATGCTCCAAAAATGTTTCAAAACATTCTGAAATGCTCCTGAACATTCCAAAATGCTTCAAAATGTTCCAAAATACTTTAAAATACTACAAAATACTTCAGAATGTTCCAAAACTGTTTAAATTAATTTAGAATGCTCCAAAACCATCCAGAATACTTCAAAATGTTTCAAAATGCTCCAGAATATTCAAAAATGTTCCAAAACATTCCCTAGTACTCCAGAACATTACAAAATGCTTTGGGATGCTTGAAAGCCATCCAAAATACTTTAGAATGCTTCAAAACCATCCAGAATATTTTAGAATGTTCCGAAATGCTCCAGAACATTCCAAAATGCTCCCAAACATTCCTAAATACTCCAGAACATTTTAAAATGCCTTAGAATGTCTCAAAATGCTCCAGAACATTCCAAAATGCCTTAAAATGTTCCAAAATATTGTAGAATACTTAAAAATATTTTGAATTGATTAAAATGTTGCACAATGTCCCAAAACTCTTTAGAACATTTCAAAATAATTTTGTATTTAGAAATTTTTGTTGACTTTGCTTCAGAATAGTCCTGAAAGTTTCAGAATGTTTTATTATGTTTCAAATAGCTTCAGAACATACTAAAACATTCCAGAAAGTTGTGGAAAATACAACAAATTATTAAATAAGAACAATTTTTCGTGGTTATTTGTTGAGCATATTTTTTGTATGTTGTTGTGTTTTCTAGTTGTTTTAGAATGTTTTAGAACGTTTTGGAACATTTTAAGTTGTTGTCAATTATTCTAGAATGTTCCTAGAATATTCTAGAATATTTTAGAACGTACCAAAATGTTCCAAAACGTTTTAAATTATTTTTTATGATGTGTAGGACATCGAGAGATATCTGGTGGCGCTCGTCGCATTGGAAGCGGCCGAATAATAGCTAGAGACGTCTCCTGGGACTACAGACCCGATAAAGGGGACCTGGACGGTCCGGAATTCAGTTTCGGGCGCTCCGGTCCTGGAAATAGCCGGGAACGTAAAGATACTGACAGAGATCGCGATCGGGAAGATCGATTTGAACGTAGATCGTTCGGGCGGGATTTCGACCGCGATAAGGACAGACACATCACCAGAAATGGACGATACAACGACAGGAGACGAATTTCGAGCGACAGCAAAGATGACGAACCAGAATGGTTCAGCGGGGGCCCAACATCTCAATCAGATACAATCGAACTTCGCGGCTTTGAGGACGCGCTTTGTGAGACTGAGCGCATGTCTAACGGCCGGAAAAAATCCTCCCCCGCACGAAAGAAAAAAAATAAAGAGCGCGCCATTACCAAAAATAATGATAGCAAAGACGACAGCCCTAAAGGACCTGGCGCCAGATCAACCCCAACGCCTCAGGAAACGCATCCTCCAGGTCCAGCACCGCATTCGCCCATACAAGAAGAGAGTGTGCCTCAAGCTCCAGGTCCGTCCTCGACGTCGTCTGCAGTTGTTTTAGGTAGCAGTAGTGAAAAAGACGACAAGAGTGACCCTCCGATGGATATGTCCACCACGTCTGTTTCGGAAGCCCTGGGAAGCCAAAAACAAAACGTCCGGGAGATGGATTTCAATTTGGAGGACTTTTTGAAGATGGACTCTATTCCTGAATTGTTGACGGTAATTTACCGTCATTTTAAACATTTTAAAATGTTGCACATTGTTCCAAAAATGCCTCAAATCGCTTTATAACATTTTAAAATGTCCTAGAATCCTTCAGAACGTTTCAGGATCATTTTTTGTTGAAAAAATCTTGCTTAATTTATTTCAGAATGTCTTAGAACGTTTTAAAAATTTTTACGATCATTTCATGTTGTTCCAGAATGTTCTAAAACGTTTCAGAGTGCTTTAAAAAAATTCTACAGTACTCCAAAATGTCCTGGACTATTTTAGTATGTTCTAAAATACTTCAGAATGTTTCATTTGGTTCCAAAATGTACTAAAATGCTTCAGAATGTTTCAGAAGAATTTTATGTTGAAGAAATGTTGTTGATTTTACTCAATAATGCCTTAAAACGTTCTAGAATGCTTTAGAATATGTCAAAATTTTATACAATGTTTCAAATTATTCCACAATCATTCCATGCTGAAAAAACTCGTTCCAGAACATTTTAGAGTGTTCTAAAATATCCCAGAGCACTCCAGACTGTTCCAAGATGACCTAGACCGCTTTAGAACATTCTTAAACACTCCAGAATATTATAAACTGTTCCAAAACGTCATAAAATGCTATAGAACATTACTTTAGAATACTCTAAAATATTCCAAAATGCTTCCAGAATATTTTAAAATGCTCCAAAGCTTTTCTAAATGCTTTACAAAAATAATCAAAATATTCCAAAATGTTTTAAAATGTTCTCAGATGCTTTGGGATGCTCCAAAATATTCCAAAATGCTTTGAAATGTTCCAAAATGCTTCAAAATATTCCAAAATGTTTCAAATTGTCTAAAAATGCTTTAGATTGTCCTAAAATGACTTGGAATGTTCAAAAATGCTCTAAAACATTCTCAAATGCTTAAGGATGTACCAAAATGCTCCAGAACATTCTAAAATACCTTACAATGTTCTAATATGCTCCAGAACATTCAAAAATGTTCTAATATGCTTTGGAATGTTCCACAATATTCCTAAATGCTTTGAGATGTTCTAAAATGCTTCAGAATATTCCAAAATGCTTTAGATTGTCCCTAAATGCTTTACGATGTCCAGAAATTCTCCAGAACATAATCAAATACTCATGAATACCCCAAAATGCTCCAAAACATTCCTAAATGCTGTAGAATGTTCTAAAACATTCAAAAATGCCTTAGAATGCACCGAAATTCGTTAAAACATTCTCAAATACTTTAGAACATTTTAAAATACTTTATAATGTCCATAAATATTTTGGAATGCTACAAAACATATCAAAATGCTTTAGTATGTTCCAAAATGCTTTAGAAAATCCCAAAACGCTTTATAATGTTTAAGAATATTTTAGATCACTCAAAAATATTCCAAAATACTTTGGAATGTTGAAACATGCTTTAGAATATCCAAAAATGCTCGAGAACATTTCAAAACGGTCCCAAATGCTTTAAGACATTCCAAAATGCTTTAGAATGCACCAAAATTCCCAAAAACATTCCTAAATTCTTCAGAACATTTCAAAACGCTTTAAAATGTCTAGGAATACTTTCGAATGCTCAAAAATATTTCCAAAACGCTCCAAATGTTCCAAAATGCTCCAGAAAATTCCAAAATGCTTTAAAATGTTCAATAATACTTTAGAATGCTTCAAAATATTTAAAAATGCTTTAGAATGTCCAAACATGCTCCAGAACAATCCTTAACGCTTCAAAATGTCCTAAAATGTTCCAGAACACTTCAAAATATTCCAAAACACTTTTAAATGTTGTAGAATGTTCAAAAATGCTTCAGAATGCATCTAAATTGCTTAAAACATTCCTAAAAGCTTCAAAACATTTTGAAATACTTGAAAGATGTCCCTGAATACTTTGGAATGTTACAAAATACTTCAAAATGCTTTAGTATGTTCTAAAATGCTCCAGAAAATTCCAGAACGCTTTAAAATGTTCAAGAACACTTTAGGATACTCAAAAATATTCCAAACTGCTTTGAAATGTTGCAAAATGTTTTAGAATATCTAAAATTGCTCCAGAACATTTCAAAATGGTCCCAAATGCTTTAAAATGTTCCAATACATTTCAAAATGATTTAGAATGTTGGAAAATGCTTCAGAAAATTCCAAAACGTCTGAAAATGTATGAAAATACTTCCAAATGCTCAAAAATATTCCTAAAATGTTTCGAATGTTCCAAAATGCTCTAAAATTTCAAAATGCTTCAAAATGTTCAAAAATACTTTAGAATGCTCCAAAATGCTTCACAACATTCCAAAATGCTTTAAAATGGTCAAGAATACTTGAGAATGCTCAAAAACATTCCAAAATATTTCAGAATGTCCAAAAATGATCTAGAACATTCATAAACGCTTAAAAATGTCCCAAAACGCTCTAGAACATTTCAAAATGTTCCAAAACAGTTTTGAATGCTGTAAAATGTTCTAAAACATTAAAAAATGCTTCTGAATGTACCTAAATTCTTTAAAGCATTTCTAAATACTTCAGAACATTTCAAAATACTTCAAAAATGTCCCTGAATATTTTGGAACGCTACAAAACATTTCAAAATGCTTTAGTATATTCTAAATTGCTCCAGAAAATTCCAGAACGCTTCAAAATGTTCAAGAACACTTTAGAATACTCAAAAATATCCCATAATGATTTGGAATGTTGTAAAATGCTTTAAAAACTTTAAAAATACTCCAGAACATTTCAGAATGTCTCAAAATATCTAAAAATGCTCCAGAACATTTCAAAATGGTCCCAAATGCTTTAGAATGTTCCAAGACATTCCAAAATGCTTCAAAATGCACCAAATTTTTTAAAAACATTTCTAAATTCTTCAGAACATTTCAAAATGCTGTAGAATGTTCCAAAATGTTCAAAAATATTCCAAAACGCTTTAAAATGTTCAAGAATATTTTAAAATGCTCAAAAATATTCCAAAAATGCTTCAAATGTTCAAAAATGCTCCGGAGAATTCCAAAATGGTATAAAATGTTGAAGAATGTTTTAGACTGCTCAAAAATATTCCAAAATGTCTTGAAATGTTCCAAACTGCTGCAAAAATTTCGAAATGCTTTAAAATGTTCAAGAATATTTTAGAATGCTTGAAATTATTCAAAAAGCTTTGGAATATACTAAAATGCTTCAGAATATTACAAAATGCTCTAGAATGTATAAAAATGCTCCAGAACTTTGCACAATGTTTAAAAATGTCCTAAAATGCTTCAGAACATTTCAAAATGCTCTAAAATATTTCTAAATGCTTTAGAATGTTCCAAGACACTCCGGAATGCTTTAGAATGCACCAAAAATTCTTCAAACATTCCTGATTGCTTCAGAATGTTCTAAAATACTTGAAGATGTCCTTAAATACTTGAGAATGCTCCAAAATATTTCAAAATGTTTTAGACTGCTCTAAATTGCTCCAGGACATTCCTAAATGCTTTAAAGTGTCTAGAAATACTTTAGAATGCTCCAGAATATTCAAAAATATTTTAAAATGTCACAAAATGCTCCAAAACATTCCTAAATGCTTTAGAATATTGTAAAACAATCCTAAAATATTTTAAAATGCACCAAAATACTTCACAATGTTCTAAAATAATGTAAAATGTTCCAAAATGCTTCATCGTGTTCCAGAATGTTCCATAATAATTTAAAGTTTGAAAAACGTTTTCGACTTTGCTCTAAAATATGCCAGAATGTTTTGAAATGTTTTAAAACTCATTGGAATGCTTTTAAATGTCCCAGAACATTGTACAATGTTCCACAATGTCTCAGAGTGTTCTAAAATCTTTCTGAATATTAAACATTGCTTCTGAACATTCCAAAATAATTTTTTATTGAGAAAACATTTTTGATTCTTCTCCAAAATGATTTAAAATGTTCCAGAATGTCTATAGTGCTCTAAAATGTTCCAAAATGTAGTAGAGCGCTTCAGTACATTCTAAAACATATCAGAATGTTATATTTGGTTCCAAAATAAATTTATTTAGCAAAACCTTTCCCAATTTTGCTTCAGAATGTTTCAGAACGTTCAAGAATGTTGTGAAATGGCCTGTAACATTTTGAAACATTCCAGAATGCTATAAAATGTTTAAATATGTCCCAGAATGCTCCAGAACATTCAAAAATGTTCTACAATGTTCCAAAATGCTTCAGAATGTTTCGAAATGTTCCAGAACATTCTAAAATGTTGTACAGTGTTCCAAAATGCTGTAGAACATTGCAAAATGCTTAAGAATGTTCCAAAATTACTTTAAAATGTTTCAGAACATTGTACAATGTTCCAAAATGTTCTAAAATGTTACAGAATCGTTTAAAACGATTTCATTGTAAATATTTTCAGAACGGCGTAAGAAATGCAGTTGGTACAACTGCAGGATCTCGCTTCAGCCGTTGGTTCAACAAAGAAACAAGCCCGGTTCACACTAGAGAGGAAGACAGCCGCAGATCCTCTTTACAAGACGAACATCTTGTTAATAACATAATTAACGGTAAATTTACATTTTAGGAGTGTTTTAGAGCTAATAATAAATTTGTTGTTAGGTTTGGGAGATTCTGACACATATTTTGCGCCGATTTCTCCCGCCGCAGCTACTTCCACTAGTAACACAGCTGCGCAGGGGCCCCAAACAGGGGCTAAGCCCGTAACATTACTAGAAATTTTACAAAGAGGCAAGCAGGGAGTTAAACAGCCGAGGGATGCAGACGTAGCCCCTGCCTTAAAAAATATTGACGTACCCGGAAAAGTTGTCAGTTTGGAAGAATTGGAAGCTCGAATGCGGCAAGGAAACGAACGAATCCCCGAAATTTCGACTCCTAGTGTTAATGTTAGTAGGCCGATGAAAGAGGAAGACATGAGCGCCTTTAAAAGATTGGTGAGTTATTAATAAAAATGTAATAAATTTAGAAATTGTTTTTAGCTTGCGCAGGTAAGCGGGGGGCAAGCCGTCCCGGCCAGCAGCAAAATTCCCCCAACAACAAATTTACAGCAACAACCAATGAGCTTACTGCAAATGCTGAGCAAGTCCCAACAAGAAGATGCGCGCGCAGCGCAAGCGCAGCACTCGTTACTCAGCCCCGGGGGCGCTGGTCCCCACGTTCCCAATGATTTAGTGCTCAAATTGCACCAAGTGCAGCAGCATCAGCGTCAGCAGCAACAACAAGCCGAAATGTTCTCCAAATTAATGAATAACAGCACCCAAAGGCAACAATTCGGTTTACCCCACGCAGATTTATCCCAAAATCGGGAGCTCCTCCAAAGACCAGAAGCTCTCGCTATTTTACAAGGTTTAAAACGTGGGGACATCACCCCCCAACATTTAATCCAACAACTGGCTCAAAATCCTGCAATGCAACCGCGACACCGGGAACTTTTAATGACTATACTAAAACAAAATCAAAGTGTGGGGCCTTCCCCTCGGGATATTAGCCCCATTCCGCCCCAACATATGCTGTTTAATCAGCAGCAGCAACAACTTAGAGTCTCGCCGTTGCCTCCTGGTAAGATTTATAATTTTTTGCCATTTAAAGTGTCTTAAATTTGTAATTGATGAATATCAATATTTGACATGCAGCCGCTTATTGTGTGTCACCAATTCTTGCTACAAGCCCTAATACTCTAACAGTACACCATCCTGGTAAGTAATACTTGAATCTGAAACAAAATGTTCCAAATATTTTTATGTACCAAAAATCTTGCTGATTTCTTTTCAAAATGTCTTTAAAAATTCTAGAATGCAAAACGCAATGTTCCAAAATGTTTTATAACGCTCCAAAATGTTATAAAATGTTCCAGAATGCTTTAGAGCCTTCCAAAATAAATTCAGACTGCAAAAATGTTGCTGATTCTTCTCCGAAATGTTTTAAAGCGTTTCGAAATTCTAAAAAGTCCTACAACACTTCTAGAATAATTTAATGTTGCAAAAATGTTTCTAATTAACCTCCACAATGTTCTAAAGCACTTTAGAACCCTCGAAAATGTTTCATAACGCTCCAAAACTCTCCAAAATAATTTCATGCTAAGAAAAACACGTTCCAAAACATTTTAGAGTGTTCTAAAATATCCTAGAGCACTTCAGAAACTTTAAAATACTATATACTATTCCAAAATGTCTCAAAATGCTCCAGAAAATTACTTCAAAATGCTCCATAACATTCCTTACTACTCCTAAATATTCCAAAAAGCTTTACAATATACTAAAATGCTCCAAAACATTCCAAAATGCTTCAAAATCTTCCAGAATGTCCAAAAATGCTCCACAATACTCCAAAACATTCAAAAATGCTTTAGAATATCATCAAATACTCCAGAATGTCCAAAAATGCTCCAAAACATTCAAAAATGCTTTAGAATGTCAACAAATGTTTTTCAATATTCCAGAATGCACCAAGACATTTAAAAATGCTTTAAAAGGTCCTAAAATGCTTTAGAATGTCCCACAATGCTTTAGAATTTCCAAAAACGCTGGAGAATATCCCAAATTGCTCCAAGACATTTAAAAATGCTTTAAAATGTCCCAAAACGCTCCAAAATACTCCAAAACTTGTAGAAATATTTTGGAATGTCCAATAATGCTCCAAAACATTCAAAAATACTTTGGAATGCTCAAAAATATTCCAAAATACGACAAAACAATTTTAAAATGCTTTAGAAAGGTTTAAAAATGCTCTAGAATATTCCAGATTGCTCAAGGACATTTAAAAATGCTTTGAAATGTCTTTAAATGCCTTAGAATGTCCATAAAAGCCCAAAAATACTCCAAAACATTAAGAAATGCCTTAAAATGTTCAAAACTGCTCCAAGACATTTGGAAATACTTTAGAATGTCCCAAAATGCTTTAGAATATCCAAAATTGCTCCAAAATACTCTAAAACATAAAAAAATGCTTAAGAATGTTCAAAAATGCTTCAAAGTACTACAAAACTTTGAAACATGTTTCAGAATAATCCAGAATGCTATAAGACATTCAAAAATGCTTTAGAATGTCCAAAAATGCTCCAAAATAATCAACATTTTTAGAAATACGTTGGAATGTCCAAAAATGCCCTAAAATACTACAAAACAATTTTGAAATGCTTTAGAATGTCTAAAAATGCTCGAGAATATTTCAGATTGTTTCAAGACATTTATAAATGCTTTGGAATGTCCTTAAATGCTTTAGAATGTCCTCAAATGCTCTAAAATATCTCAGATTGCTCCAAGACATTCAAAAATGCTTCACAAGGTCCTAAAATGCTTGAGAATGTCCCAAAATGCTTTAAAATGTCCAAAAATACTCCAGAATACTCAAAAAACATTAAAAAGTGCTCCAAAATACTCCAAAATTTTTAGAAATACGTTAGAATGTCCAAAAGTGCTCCAAAATACTACAAAACAATTTTAAAATGCTTCAGAATGTCTAAAAATGCTCTAAAATATTTCAGATTGCTCCAAAACATTTAAAAATGCTTTAGAATGTCCTAAAATGCTTTGAAATATCCCAGATTGCTCCAAGACATTTAAAAACGCTTTGGAATGTCCTTAAATGCTTTAGAATGTCCATAAAAGCTTCAAAATACTTCAAAACATTAAGAAATAACTTAGAATGTTCAAAATTGCTCCAAGATATTTCAAAATGCTTGAGAATGTCCCAAAATGCTCTAGAATGTCCAAATTTGCTCTAAAATACTCTAAAACATAGAAAAATGCTTTAAAATGTTCAAAAATGCTTCAAAGTACTTCAAAACAATGAAACATGCTCCAGAATAATCCAGAATGTTATAAGACATTCAAAAATGCTTTAGAATGTCCCAGAACGCTCCAAAATACTCCAAAACTTGTTGAAAGACTTTGGAATATCCAAAAATGCTCCAGAATATTTCAGAATGCTCCAAAACATTCAAAAATGATTTAGAATGTCAAAAAATGCTCCAAAATATTACAAAACAATTTGAAAATGCTTCAGAATGCCTAAAAATGCCCTAGAATATTCCAGATTGCTCCAAGAGATTTGAAAATGCTTTAGAATGTCCAAAAATGCTCTAAAATATCCCAGATTGCTCCAAGACATTTAAAAATGCTTTGGAATGTACTTAAATGCTTTTGAATGTCCAAAATTGCACCAAAATATTCTAAAACATGAAAAAATGCTTTAGAATGTTTCAAAATGCTTCAAAGTACTCCAAAACATTGAAACATGCTCCAGAATAATCCAGAATGCCATAAGACATTCAAAAATGCTTTAGAATGTCCAAAAATGCTTCAGAATACTCAAAAACATTAAAAGGTGCTCCAAAATACTCCAAATTTTCTAGAAATACGTTAGAATATCCAAAAATGTTCCAAAATACTACAAAACAATTTTAAAATGCTTTAGAATGTTTAAAAATGTTCTAGAATATTCCAGATTGCTCCAAGACATTTAAAAATGCTTTAGAATATCCTAAAATGCTTTAGAATGTCCCAAAATGCTCTAAACTATCCCAGATTGCTCCAAGACATTTAAAAATGCTTTGGAATGTCCTTAAATGCTTCAGAATGTCCATAAAAGCTCCAAAATACTCCAAAACATTAAGATACACCTAAGAATGCTCAAAATTGCTCCAAAATACTCTAAAACATAGAAAAATGCTTAAGAATGTTCCAAAATGCTTCAAAGTACTTCAGAACTTTGAAACATGTTTCAGAATGTTATAAGACATTCAAAAATGCTTTAGAATGTCCTAAAACGTTCCAAAATACTTCAAAACTTGTAGAAATACTTGGGAATATCCAAAAATGCTTCAGAATATTTCAGAATGATCCAAAACATTCAAAAAAATTTTAGAATGTCCAAAAATGCTCCAAAATACTTCAAAACGATTTAAAAATGCTTTAGAATGTCTAAAAATGCTCTAGAATATTCCAGATTGCTCCAAAATGCTTTAGAATGTCCCAATGTGCTTTAAAATGTCCCAAAATGCTCCAGAATGTCAAAAAATGCTCTAAATATTATAAATTGTTTCAAGACTTCTAAAAATGTTTTGGAATGTCCTTAAATGCTTTAGAATGTCCATAAATGCTCTAAAACATTAGAAAATGCTCCGAAACTGCTCCAAGACATATAAATATGCTTTAGAATGTCCAAAAATGCTGCAGAATAATCCAGAATGCTTCAAGACATCTAAAAATGCTTTAGAATGTCCTAAAATGCTTTAAAATGTCCATAAATGTTCCAAAATACTTCAAAACATCAAGAAATGCTTTATAATGTCTAAAAATGCTCCAAAACATTAAGATATGCTTTAGAATGTCTCAAAATGTTTTAGAATGTCCAAAAATGCTCCAGAATATATCAGAATGCACCAAAACATTTCAAAATGCTTGAAAATGTCCAAAAATACTACAGATTATTCCATAGAACTCCAAGACATTCCAAAATGCTTCAGAATGTCCCAAAATACGTTAATATGTCTCATAATGCTTTAGAATATCCAAAAATGCTTCAAAATACTCCAAAACATTAAAAAATGCTTCAGAATGTCTAAAAATGCTTCAGAATATTCCAAAATGCTTTAAAATATTTCGGAAAGCTCCAAGACTTTTAAAAATGCTTTAGAATATCCTAAAATGTTTAAGAATGTTCCTAAATGTTCCAAATTACACCAAAACATTTAAACACAGTTTAGAATGTCCAAAAATACTCCAAAACATCTGAAAATTATTTTGAATGTCCCAAAATGTCCAAAAATACTCCTGAATGCCTTAAAACATTTAAAAATGCTTTAGAATGTCCAAAATACTCCAGAATATTCCAGAATGCTCTAAAACATTCAAAAATACTTTAGAATGTCCCAAAATTGTTTGGAATGTCTAAAAATACGCCAAAACATTCGAAAATGCCTCAAAATCCTTCAAAACATTTCTAAATGTCACAAAATATTCTAAAATGTCCCAAAATATTTTTTTACACTGGAAAATAATTTGATATTGCAAAAATGTTTCTGATTTCTTCCAAAATGTTTTAGAGCGTTCTGTAATGTCTCAGAATCTTCCAGAAAGCTTCAGAATGTTCCAGAACGCTGCAGAACGTCATAAAATATTCTAAAATGTCTCACAACACTTTAGAACCTTCAAAATAATTTTATATTGCAAAAATGTTGCTGATTTCTCTTCAAAATATTTTAAAGCTTACCAAAACGTAATAAAGCATTCCAGGATGACTCATAACCTTCCAAAATGTTCCAACTTTGCTCCAGAATGTTCTAAAGTATTTTAAAATGTTTTAAAGTGTTTTAAAATGTTCCAGAGTGCCCCAGAACGTTATACAACTTCCAATAATGTCCTAAAACAACCTAAAACGTTATACAAGGCTCTAAAATGTTTCAGAATGTTCCCAAATTAAAAAAAAGTTTGCCAACTTTTTCCAGAATATTCTAAAGCGTTCTAGAATGTCTAAAAGTGTTTAAGAACATTCCAAACGTCATACAATGTTCCAGAATGAACCAAATGATATTTTTTTAGAATATGACGTCATTACTGCACCAGATAGTCAATTGTTTTATTTTTTAGGCATGCAACAGCGCATCCCGAGCCCGCGGGAGCTGCAAGCCCACACTCAAGGAATAATGCAGCGTGCTCTAATCAAGAAAAAACTAGAAGAACAACAAGAGAACTTCCGCAAAAAACAGGAAATGCAACAACGTTCTTTATCGCCCGCCGTTAATACCTCAACAAACAGCATCTCAACTCCCACCGGAAATGTCACTAACACTATTAACAATCAACCTACAGTTAGTGTAGGTGTTTCTCAGGCCCTAAATGCAGGAAATGGGGCCCGATCTAGTCCAGCCAAGCACATGGGAAGTCCAACTCCTTTGGCTTTCACTCCAACCTCAGTACGTGCTCAAAAAACAATATTTTTACTGTTTGTGTTATTGTTTTGTTTGGGTAGGTTTTGCGTAAAATGACAGCCGAAAAAGATGACTCAATTTTGTCCAAAGAGGCGAAAATTGCCAACGAAAATCAAAAATCGCAACAGGGCCGAGCCGTCACTGGAATGCGCCAACAAACGCCCCAAATACAACCCTTACAACCGCAAAACTGGAACATGCAACAGGTCAAGCCACCTGTTGGAAGACCCATTGTCAAAGGAAATAATAATTACCAATTTATGACACAAGTAAGTACAAATTAAATTTAATTTTGCGGTTATTTGTTGAGCAAATTTTTTGTATCTAGTCTCAAGATTATCAACAACTCCAAATGCAACAACAGTTGCAGAACCAGCGTTTCCAACAACAACAGCGCGCCAAAATCGCTGTAAACCAAAGCCAACAACAATTTGGAATGCAACAACGGGGCATACAACAAATGAGGAACCCTTTACAGAATTTACAAATGCAAAGAGGGGGCAATTCTTGGCACCAGCTCGTTGTTGGACAAAATTTTGGTAAGTCCAATTGAAAATATTTAAAACCGGGAGGCTTGTTTTCAAATTAACCTACAAGAAATGTAAAACCAGGATGCGTGTGTTCAACCCATCCTTTAAGACAGATTGATAGGATTTTTGCACCAAAATACGCTTGAAACATTCCCCTACAACTTTCTCTTCAACTGTTTTCAATTATCTTTAATAGTTCAAGAGATATTGTAATATTTGTGAGTAAAATCGCTGCTAATATTCAAAAATGCTAGCTTAACTTCCAGTAGGACCAACTTACAAAATTAATTTTTGAATCAAAATACGCATGAAACATTCCCCTACAACTTTCTTATTTACTGTATTGAACTATCTCTAATAGTTCATGAGATATTTCAATATATTTGAAGAAAAATTGCAGTAATTCTGGAAAATTCTAGATTTAATCTCTTATAACTTCCAGTACAATGAACTTACAGACTCGATTTTTGCACTAAATTACGGAAAATACATTTCCCTACATTCGGTTCTTGGAAAATATTAAGCTATCTTCAATAGTTCAAGAGATATTGTTACAAATGTGCGAAAAAACGCGATGAATTTGAAGAAAAGCTGTCTTGATTCTCTTATAACTTTTAGTGTAACTAACTTACAGATTTAATTTTTGTACCAAAATGCGCTTGAAACATTCCCCTACAATCGGTTCCTGTACAATATTTAGCTATCTTTAATAGTTTGAGAGATATTGTCATATATAGTGAGAAAAACATTGTGTATACGAAGAAACTTCAACTTAATTCTCTTATAACTTCTAACATGATCCACTCACAGACTTAATTTTTGTACCAAAATGCGCCTGAAACATTCCCCTACAATCGCTTCTCGTACATAATTGAGCTATATTTAATAGTTTGAGAGATATTGTCATATATAGTGAGAAAAACATTGTGAATACGAAGAAACTTCAACTTAATTCTCTTATAACTTTTGATATAATCCACTGTCAGACTTAATTTTTGTACCAAATGCGCCTGTAACATTCCCCTACAATTACTTTTTTACAATATTCAGCTATCTTTAATAGTTTGAGAGATATTGTCATATATATTAAGAAAAATGCTGTGAATACGAAGAAACTTCAACTAAATTCTCTTATAACTTTTTACATAATCCACTGTCAGACTTAATTTTTGTACCAAAATGCGCCTGAAACATTCCCCTACAATCGCTTCCAGTACATAATTAAGTTATCTTGGATAGTTTAAGAGATATTGTAACGTATATAAAGAAAAACGTTGTAAATGCCATGAAACTTAGAATTAATTATCTTATAACTTTCGACATAATCGACTGTCAGACTTAATTTTCGTATCAAAATGCGCCTGAAACATTCCCCTACAATCGCTTCTTCTACATAATTGAGCTATCTTCAATAGTTTGACAGATATTATCATATATAGTGAGAAAAACGTTGTAAATACGAAGAAACTTCAACTTAATTCTCTTATAACTTTTGACATAATCCACTTACAGACTTAATTTTTGTACCAAAATGCGCCTGAAACATTTCCCTACAATCGCTTCCTGTACAATATTTAGCTATCTTCAATAGTTTGACAGATATTGTCATATATAGTGAGAAAAACGTTGTGAATACGAAGAAACTTCAACTTAATTCTCTTATAACTTTTGACAGAATCCAATTACAGACTTGATTTTTGTACCAAATTACAGAAAAAACATTCCTCTACAATTTCCCCTCATACTATATTCAACTATCTTCAATAATTCCAGAGATATTTTAATATATATGCTGAAAAATTGAGCAAATATGCAGAAACCTTAACTTAATTCTGTTATAACTTTTAGCAGAACCAACTTACAGACTTGATTTTTGCTTCAAATGACACCTGAAACATTCCTCTATATTTAACTTCTAAACTATATTAAGCTATCTCCAATAATTTAAGAGATATTTTGATATATATGGAGTAAAATGGAGCAAATATGCAGAAACGCTAGCTTAATTCGTTTATAACTTTTAGCAGGACTAATTTACAGACTCGATTTTTGCTTCAAATTACAGCTGAAACATTCCTCTTCATTTGACTTTCACACTATATAAAGCTATCTTCAATAATTCCAGAGATATTTTAATATATATGCTAAAAAAATTGAGCAAATATGCAGAAACCTTAACTTAATTCTCTTATAACTTTTAGCGGGACTAACTTACAGACTTGATTTTTGCTTCAAATTACAGCTAAAAATTCCTCTTCATTTGACTTCCACACTATATGAAGCTATCTTTAAAAATTCAAGAGATATTTTAATATATATGGAAAAAAATTGAGCAAATATGCAGAAACCTTAACTTAATTCTCTTACAACTTTTAGCAGGAGTAACTTACAGACTTGATTTTTGCTTCAAATTACAGCTGAAACATTTCTCTTCATTTGAGTTCCACACTATATAAAGCTATCTTCAATAATTCCAGAGATATTTTAATATATATGCTGAAAAATTGAGCAAATATGCAGAAACCTTAACTTAATTCTCTTATAACTTTAAGCAGGACTAACTTACAGACTTGATTTTTGCTTCAAATCACACCTGAAACATTCCTCTTCATTTGATTATGAAACTATATAAAGCTATCTTCAATAATTCTAGAGATATTTTAATATATATGCTAAAAAATTGAGCAAATATGCAGAAACCTCAACTTAATTCTCTTATAACTTTTAGCAGGACTAACTTACAGACTTGATTTTTGCTTCAAATCACACCTGAAACATTCCTCTTTATTTGATTATGAAACTATATAAAGCTATCTTCAATAATTCTAAAGATATTTTAATATATATGCTAAAAAATTGGGCAAATATGCAGAAACTTTAACTTAATTCTCTTATAACTTTTAGTAGGACTAACTTACAGACTTGATTTTTGCTTCAAATTACAGCTGAAACATTCCTCTTTATTTGACTTCCACACTATATAAAGCTATCTTTAATAATTCCAGAGATATTTTGATATATATGCTGTAAAATTGAGCAAAAATGCAGAAACTCAAACTTAATTCTCTTATAACTTTTAGCAGGACTAACGTACAGACTTGATTTTTGCTTCAAATTACAGCTGAAACATTCCTCTTTGTTTGACTTCCACACTATATCAAGCCATCTTCAATAATTCCTGAGATATTTCAATATATATGCTAAAAAATTGGGCAAATATGCAGAAACTTTAACTTAATTCTCTTATAACTTTTAGTAGGACTAACTTACAGACTTGATTTTTGCTTCAAATTACAGCTGAAACATTCCTCTTTATTTGACTTCCACACTATATGAAGCTATCTTTAAAAATTCAAGAGATATTTTAATATATATGGAAAAAAATTGAGCAAATATGCAGAAACCTTAACTTAATTCTCTTACAACTTTTAGCAGGAGTAACTTACAGACTTGATTTTTGCTTCAAATTACAGCTGAAACATTTCTCTTCATTTGAGTTCCACACTATATAAAGCTATCTTCAATAATTCCAGAGATATTTTAATATATATGCTGAAAAATTGAGCAAATATGCAGAAACCTTAACTTAATTCTCTTATAACTTTAAGCAGGACTAACTTACAGACTTGATTTTTGCTTCAAATCACACCTGAAACATTCCTCTTCATTTGATTATGAAACTATATAAAGCTATCTTCAATAATTCTAGAGATATTTTAATATATATGCTAAAAAATTGAGCAAATATGCAGAAACCTCAACTTAATTCTCTTATAACTTTTAGCAGGACTAACTTACAGACTTGATTTTTGCTTCAAATCACACCTGAAACATTCCTCTTTATTTGATTATGAAACTATATAAAGCTATCTTCAATAATTCTAGAGATATTTTAATATATATGCTAAAAAATTGGGCAAATATGCAGAAACTTTAACTTAATTCTCTTATAACTTTTAGTAGGACTAACTTACAGACTTGATTTTTGCTTCAAATTACAGCTGAAACATTCCTCTTTATTTGACTTCCACACTATATAAAGCTATCTTTAATAATTCCAGAGATATTTTGATATATATGCTGTAAAATTGAGCAAAAATGCAGAAACTCAAACTTAATTCTCTTATAACTTTTAGCAGGACTAACGTACAGACTTGATTTTTGCTTCAAATTACAGCTGAAACATTCCTCTTCATTTGACTTCCACACTATATAAAGCTATCTTCAATAATTCCAGAGATATTTTAATATATATGCTAAAAAAATTGAGCAAAAATGCAAAATCCTAAACTTAATTATCTTATAACTTTTAGCAGGACTAACTTATACACTTGATTTTTGCTTCAAATTACAGCTGAAACATTCCTCTTTATTTGACTTCCAAACTATTTGAAGCTATCTTCAATAATTCCAGAGATATTTTAATATATATGCTAAAAAATTGAGCAAATATTCAGAAACCTCAACTTAATTATCTTATAACTTTTAGCAGGACTAACTTACAGACTTGATTTTTGCTTCAAATTACAGCTGAAACATTCCTCTATATTTGACTTTCATACTATATATAGCTATCTTCAATAATTCCAAAGATATTTTGATATATATGCTAAAAAATTGAGCAAATATGCAGAAACCTTGACTTAATTCTCTTACAACTTTTAGCAGGACTAACTTACAGACATGATTTTTACTTCAAATCACACCTGAAACATTCCTCTTCATTTGATTATCAAACTATATAAAGCTATCTTCAATAATTCTAGAGATATTTTAATATATATGCTAAAAAATTGAGCAAATATGCAGAAACCTTAACTTAATTCTCTTACAACTTTTAGCAGGACTAACTTACAGACTTGATTTTTGCTTCAAATCACACCTGAAACATTCCTCTTTATTTGATTCTCAAACTATATAAAGCTATCTTCAATAATTTTAGAGATATTTTAATATATATGTTAAAAAATTGAGCAAATATGAAGAAACCTCAACTTAGTTCTCTTATAACTTTTATCAGGACTAACTTACAGACTTGATTTTTGCTTTAAGTCACACCTGAAACATTCCTCTATTTTTGACTTCCATACTATATAAAGTTATCTTCAATACTTCCAGAGATATTTTAATATATATGCTAAAAAAATGAGCAAATATGCAGAAACGCTCGCTTAATTCTCTTATAACTTTAAGCAGGACCAACTTACAGACTTGATTTTTGCTTCAAATTACAGCTGAAACATTCCTCTTTATTTGACTTCCATACTATATAAAGCTATCTTCAATATGTCCAGAGATATTTTAATATATATGCTAAAAAATTGAGCAAATATGCAGAAACCTTAACTAAATTCTCTTATAACTTTTGGCAGGACTAACTTATAGACTTGATTTTTGCTTCAAATTATAGCTGAAACATTCCTCTTTATTTGACTTCCATACTATATAAAGCTATCTTCAATAATTACAGAGATATTTGGATATATATGCTAAAATATTGAGCAAATATGCAGAACCCTAATCTTAATTCTCTTATAACTTTTAGCAGGACTAACTTACAGACTTGATTTTTGCTTCAAATCACACCTGAAACATTCCTCTTCATTTGATTATCAAACTATATAAAGCTGTCTTCAATAATTCTAGAGATATTTTAATATATATGTTAAAAAATTGAGCAAATATGCAGAAACCTTATCTTAATTCTCTTACAACTTTTAGCAGGACTAACTTACAGACTTGATTTTTGCTTCAAATTACAGCTGAAACATTTCTCTTCATTTGACTTCCACACTATATAAAGCTATCTTCAATAATTCCAGAGATATTTTGATATATATGCTAAAAAATTGAGCAAAAATGCAGAAACCTAAACTTAATTCTCTCATAACTTTCAGCAGGACTAACTTACAGACTTGATTTTTGCTTCAAATTACAGCTGAAACATTCCTCTTTATTTGGCTTAGAACTATATAAAGCTATCTTTAATAATTCAAGAGATATTTTAATATATATCCTAAAAAATTGAGCAAATATGCAGAAACCTTGACTTAATTCTCTTATAACTTTTAGCAGAACCAACTTACAGATTTGATTTTTGCTTCAAATTACACCTGAAACATTTCTCTTCATTCGACTTCCATACTATATAAAGCTATCTTCAATAATTACAGAGATATTTGGATATATATGCTAAAAAATTGAGCAAATATGCAGAACCCTTAACTTAATTCTATTATAACTTTTAGCAGGACTAGCTTACAGACTTGATTTTTGCTTCAAATTACAGCTGAAACATTCCTCTTCATTTGACTTCCACACTATATAAAGCTATCTTCAATAATTCCAGAGATTTTTCAATATATATGGAGTAAAATGGGGCAAATATGCAAAAACGCTCGCTTAATTCGTTCATAACTTTTGGTAGGATTAGCTTACAGATTCAATTTTTGCACCAAATTATGCATAAAACATTGCTCTTCAATTGATCCATTAACAGTATTGAACTATCTTCAATAGTTTAGAAGATATTGAGATATATATGGAAAAAAACTGTACCGGACATGCAGAAACGCTAACTTCATTGTAGTATAACTTTTAGTAGAATTAACTTACAGATTTGTTGTTTGCCCCAAAATACGGAGAAAATATTCCCCTACAATCGCCTTTATAACAATATTGAGCTATCTTTTATAGTTCATGAGTTTTGTGTATTTTTAGACAATCGCGGGATGCCGGTGACAGGCCGCGGTTTGCAATTGGGCCGTGGTTCGCCAGGAGACGGTGACCTATCCCCGACTAGTGATCAATTGGCCCGTTGGTTCTCACCCGAGCTTTTAGCTCAAGCCCGCGCCGGAAAGCTCCCAGATATGCCTCCAGCCAGCATTGCTCAAAACGCTTTGAGCTTAGAGGAACTAGAACGCATTCAACAGAATACCGCTCCAGTTCATAATTAAATAAACCTTTAGAAAGAAAAATGTCACATTTTGGGGATTTTTTTAAGGGAATTTTTCTTCTTAAGGTTGATTGACTGACTGATTGATGTTCAATTATTTGTTTTGACAGTTGGAAGGAGACTGTCATATTATTTTGTCTTTCTGCATTTTGTAACTGCGTAATTTAAATAAGTTGATTAAAAAAAAAATCGTTCTTTTGTTTATTTTGTTTTGTGTAATTGGTGTGATTTTTTCTTGATATTATTTGTATGTTCGATGCTCAATTGTTTATTTTTTTTTGCAATTTATTGGTTATGTTTTGTCCACCGCCATTTTTATTTAACACATAACCAAATTTTGCAAAATTTCTTTAAATTTATATGTAACTAAAGGCTAAAAAGGAAACTGAAGGCATAAAAAAAGATCGCAAACTATGATATATGCATATATATTTAACACTATATATTAAATGTGTAATCAATATATAAACCTAGAATTTACACAAATTTTATTGAAACGGTATGACTTTATTTCCAACTGTAGCTGTTTTGCTGTGAAAACACGTTTACAACAGCTTTAGAACGAAAAAAAGGTAAAACATTCCATCATAATTCATAAAAAGCTCGTGTGTCATCCAAATAATGCAGATTTGATGAAAAATAAATGACAAAATGTGATTCAGTAATTTTTGACAGATGTTATTGGATGAAAAATGCCGGGGAAGGAATTTATGACGTACTCTCCCATAAATTTCATGTACATAACCTATTTCAACGAATTTTCAGGTTATGTTCATTCAATTGACAGTTGCGTGTCAAATCTGCATTAAAACTTCGAAAATAAGGTAAAATTCATTCCAAAATCATCTTGTCATTATTGAAAATGTTTTTTTGACTGGTGTTGAATATAATTCTAACATTTGACAGTAAATTTAGATATCAAAACCATTTTATTTTGTCTCACTGTCATGTTCAGAATTATATCATTATTATTAAAATATGTAGATACATTTTGATGCAAATTGCAAAAAATGTGGATAAAATATAACATTGTAAAGAAAAAAGTGAAATTATTTACATCGAAATTACTTTCTGACCATCCATTTTGAATTACGTCATCGTTAGTGTATGAATGTCAACAATTATTTATTTCTACACAATAAAAAGCCAATTTTTGTAAATAAATGCTTAAATTTTGTTTGTGACAGTTTTATTTCAGGAACTAAATTTAAAATTGTGGTTATTTGTTGAGTCCATTTTTTGTATTTTGACAATTCGTCACCAGGGGAACATTGATTATTCATTTATTTGTTTTGACAACAGATGGCGTTAGTATAACGAAAAATCCTTTTATTATTATTATTTTATGTTTAGTTTATTAATAATTTATAAAAATATGTGAATAATGAAGAATTATTGTGTTGTAAAAAGCTGGAAGCAAAACAAAAATATGAAAAATATTTTTTGACAGTTCCAACGGTACGTAACCTCAATTCACTACACAATTTTATTAATTGGTATTTATTGGAATATGGAATTATTACAAGAAAGGAAAACAACAACTGGTAAGCAAATTTGATTTATTTAATAATAATAATAATAATACATTATACTATGCTCCTAAAACATTCCGAAATGTTCCAGAAAGTTATATAATACTACAAAATGTCTCAAAACATTCTAAAATAATTTTGATTCAAGAAAATCGGGCCGACGTTGTTTTAGAATGCTCTAAAACGTCTCGAAATGTTCCACATTGTTATATAATGTTCTAGGACGTATAATGCTACGAAATGTTCTACAACGTTCCAATTTCATTAAACGTCGACCAAATTTGGCCGACGTTGCTCCAGAATGTTCTAAAACGTTCTGGACTGTTCTAGAATGTTCGGAAATGTTCCAGAGTGTTATATTATATTTCGAAACGTTCTGGAATGTATTAAAATAATTCCGAGCTAGAAAAATTTGGCCGACGTTATTCCAGAAGGTTCTAGAATGTTCCAGAGCGTTATATAATGTTCTAAAACATTCCTGAATATATTTCGAGTCGACCAAATTTGCTAACGTTGTTCCAGAATGTTCTAAAACTTTCTGAACTGTTATAGAATGTTCTAAACTTTATATAATGTTTCGGATTTCTCTAAAAACGTTATATAATGTTCTGAGACGTTCAAAAATAATATCTAGTTGAGTAAATTTGATCGACGGTGTTTCAAAATGTTCTAAAACGTTTCAGAATGTTCAGGAGCGTTATATAATGTTCTAAAACGTTTCTGCAGGTTTCAGAAAGTTATATAATGCTATGATATGTTTTAAAACATTCTAAAACATTTTCAAGTTGGGAAAATTTGGACGACGTTGTTCCAGAATGTTCTTAAACGTTCCAGAGCGATATATAATGTTCTAAAACGTTCCTGAATGTTCCAGGACGTTGTAAGATGCTACGAAATGTTCCAGAAAATACTAAATTTGGCCGACGTTGCTTTAAAATGTTCTAAAACGTTTAAGAATGTTCTAAATTGTTACATAATTTCCGGGAATGTTCAAAAACGTTATATTTTATTTTAAAACGTTCCAAAATAATTTCAAGTTGAGTAAATTTGATTATCGGTGTTACAAAATGTTCTAAAACGCTCCAGAATGTTCCAAAGCGTTATACAATGTTCTAGAACGTTCCAGAATGCTCTGAAATGATTCAGAATGTCCTAAAATGACTACGAGTTTGGAAAATTGGGACGACGTTGTTCTAAAATGTTCCGAAATATTTCAGAGAGTTATATAATGTTCTAAAATATTTTTGAATGTTCTAGAAGGTTATATAATGCTACGAAATGTTCCAGAACGTTCCAAATCAATTACGTGTCAACCAAATTTGGCCGACGTTGCTCTAAAATGTTCTGGGCTGTTCTAGAATGTTTCGGAATGTTCAAAAGCGTTATATAATGTTCTTAAACGTTCCAGAATGTCTCAAAACATTCTAAAACAATTTTGATTCAAGAAAATTTGTCCTACGTTGCTTCAGAATGTTCTAAAACGTCCCGGAATGTTCCACGACGTTATATAATGTTTTAAAACGTTACTGAATGTTTCACGACGTTATATAATGCTACGAGATATTCCAAAACGTTCCAAATTAATTTAAAGTTGTTCCAGAATGTTCTAAAACGTTCCGGAGCGTTATGTAATGTTCTGAAATACTCCGGAATGCTCCAGAACGTTATATAATATTCCGGAATGTTCCTGAATGCTAGGGAATGATTAAAAACATTCTAAAATAATTTAGATTCAAGAAAATTTGACTAACGTTGTTTCAAAATGTTCTAAAACATCCCGGAATGTTCCAGACCGTTATATAATGTTCCTGAATGTTCTAGGAAGTTATATAATCCTACAAAATGTTCCAAAACAATTTCGAGTTGTTCCAGAATGTTCTAAAACATTCTGGACTGTTCTAGAATGTTCCGGAATGTTCAAAAGCGTCATATTATGTTCTGAAACGTTCCAAATAATTTCTAGTTAATAAAATTTGACCGACGTTGTTCCAGGATGTCCTAAAATGTTCCAAAACGTTTCAGAGTATTGTATGATGTTCTAGAACGTTCTGGAATGTTCCAGAACATTAAATAATGCTACAAAAAATCTCAAAACAGTCTAAAATAGTTTCTATTCAAGAAAATTTGGCTGGCGTTATTCCAGAATGTTCTAATACGCTCCAAAATGTTCTAAAATGTTTCAAAGTAATTTCGATTTAAAAAAATTGGCCGACGTTGTTCCAGAATGTTTTAAAATGTTCCACAACGTTGTATAATGTTCTCAAACATTTCAGAGTGTTATATAATGTTCTAAAACGTTCCAGAACATTATATAATGCTACGAAATGTCTCAGAACATTCTAAAATAATTCCTATTCAAGAAAATTTGGCTGACGTTATTTAAGAATGTTCTGAAACGTCCCAAAATGTTCTAAAGCGTTCCAGATTGTTCTAAGATGTTCCGGAATGCTTTAGGATGTTCTAGAGCATTACATAATGTTCTAAAACGTTCCAGAGCGTTATATAATATTCTAAAATGTTTCGAAATGCCCCAGAATATCTTAGAGCATTAGACAATGTCCTAAAATAATTATGAGTTCAAAAAATTTGGCCGACGTTGTTCCAGAACGTTATAAGAATATTGCTAAGAAAAACTTATCTGCCTTTACTCCAAAAGTGTTGTCAAACGTTTCAAAACGTTCTAAAACGTAATGCAATGCTCCAAAATGTTATTAAACGTTGTGGAATGTTTCACAACGTAATACCAAGCTCCACAGCGTTCCAGAATAACTTCTTGTTGAGAAAACTGCCGAGTTTACTCCAAAACGTTATATAATGTTCATAAATGTCAGAATAACATCGCAGCCAGGTCGCAGTGTTGACAATCTGAGAAAAATTACCGGGCACGCGTACCGCTGTCATTTAAAAGTATTAAATTACATTTGATTATAAAAAGCGTATTGGGTGATTTAAAAAACTGAAATATGTCGTTTTTCACCTATTTTATTCCCTTTTGCATTAAAAATTAGCGTAAAACTGGGTATTTTCCTATAGTTGGCAACATTGTTGCTTCGGCTAACTGACAGATCATTCACACACTCATTTAACCATAAATATTATTGTTATTAAGTAAAATATCGTACAAAATACATTAATAATCAAAACGATACTCGATTACTTTAATTTAATAATAAAATATGTCAAAATCAATTTAAGGTTAGTAGCCGTGCCGTTGAATTCTCAACCTAATAGCAGTTTGCTATCATTTGCGTGAATATTTGGTAAGTACAATTTTATTGTTCTAACATTCATTAAAATTACATAAATAATCGAACCGATACTTGATAATATTAATTTTATAATAAAATACGTCAAATCCAATTTTAGGTTAGGTTAGTAATCTTGCTGTTGAAATCTTAACCTAATGCCAGTTTGTTGTCATTTACGTAAGTATTTGTAAGTAAAAGTACTTATTATGCAATTAAAAATTGTTAATCAAGTAATAATGTTGCAATTTGACAGATTCCTTTTACACTACAAAAGTGGGAAAGCTCCAATTCTGGTCTGAAATGTAATTTTAGATCTTAAAACCGAACCTTGTATGATAAAATTAATAAAGATTTCGTTTAATTATGTGAATTTGTTCATTTTTTAGTTTTATTGACGTTAGGCATGAAATTTGAGGTTAACTTCGGAGAATTTTCTAACTGTTTTATTATCTTTGACGTAAGTCTCCTATTGTGCAATAAATAATAGGTTTGCAGCATAGTAATTACGCATTGAAACACAAAATGACGGCCACTGATCCAAATCAAGCAAATTCCGTTTGTTTGTTTGACGGGACTACTTTTCGTATTAATTAAAATTCCACTCATTTTGATTATTCCGCACTTCACTACTAGGCTAAAAGGAACTTAATGAATAATTAAACACGTATTTTACGATTGTGACGTGTAACATTCCATTTTCTGTCCTTGGTACGTGTATGACCAGTGTATGACGATAATCAATATTCTGATATTCCTACGCCAGGTACTACACAAAGCATTATTACTTTAACGTCAAATAAAAATGTATTGTTAAATAAATCTTAATAAGACAGTGACAAAAATGTAATGTTTAATGAATTTGAGTGAGACAATGACCCTCCAACACCTAAAAATATGTCAGTAAAAACTAAAAGTCCCTAGATCTGTTTTTTAGTTGATAAATGCCACACCCAAAGTGAAAATTAATACAATATTATATTTTTCACTAAATTATAATATTAATAACAAAAATATTAACAAATATTTGAATAATTTGCGCCCTCCTCTATTACAACAACAAAAATCAACACTAAACTAAAAATTTATCGCGAAAATAACAGTACTTTGCGTCTTGCACTGCAAACAGCTTGCATTAGACTGCTGACGGTGTAGCTTGTGGTTCGTTAACGCAGGAACAGGAACCTGACATGGCGTTCTTCCAGAGAACCTCAAACAGTGGAGAAATTTAAAAAAATAATAATTATTACGTTCAATATTGTGACAAAAAGCGCAGAGGGGGAGAATTTGACAGTTTAAATTAGGATACCTTCAGAGACTGTTTTGCAAACTCATGTAACTGTCATTTATTAATGAAAATTAATTTTAAATCTGTAACACAGTGGAATAAAATAAATTTGAGAATATTTTCACAATTTTTAATTATTTTAACACAATATTGTAGAACGCATTCAAAAAATTCGCTATATTTTTTGAGTTACGTGCCAGTTTTGCTGTTGTACTTCTGCTGTATCACAGTATTAATAAAATAAATAAATATATCATTTGGTTACAACAAAATATCCCTAGATTCCCCCATGTTATTTTTCTTTACAAATAAATTGCCTGCAATATTTGAAAAAGTCTTCTAAAACTACTTTCCAAATTTAAATTTCACTTATGACAGCTTTCGGAACTTATTATAAAAAAAGTGTTGGCATAAAGAGTAATGAGAAAGAAAGAGACAGATAGCTCCTTTTCTAATACTTGACAGATATGGCCGCCATTTTGTGTATATATTAATAATAACAACATATAAACTTGATTAAACTAAAATTCAAGTTATTTTAGGGGAATAATAAATTTCAGTTTGACAATCACTGGAATTGGTACGTTAGCCTTTCGCTAGGGTATCTCTACGCGCTAACGCTGACAAAGGCATGCTATAAGACTCCATTTTGTAATGTACTGCATTGAAAGCATAATTGTGTGAAATAATTAGTATATCTAACAATATTCAAGTGTATTTATAAGTTGTATAACTAATATTACAAGAGGAACTATTTTGTTGGTGTGAGATATGAAAAACCGTTGAGACGTGCTTAGTGAAGGGATTTTAATTTGTGTGATGGGTGTAAAAAGTGTTTTTATGCATGAAATATCGCGATTATAGGTAATTATACAATACAATATTTAAGTTTAAAACAGTTTGAGTAATATTGTGAAGTGCATGCATTGAACTAAAAAGTAGTCCTGTCTGTCAGAAAGGTTAGGTCAATTTCAATTTGACGGATTATTCGCTAGTGTGCTAAAAAAATCGTGTAATTTAATAATGCTTGTTATATTAATAAAGTATCAAAAAGTAGTCATTTTATAATAAAGAATTGGAAGTACTTTTGGTAATTTTTTGTTGGGTGTGGCGTTTAGGTTGGCACCATTGTGATGACGCATTAATTTTCCGTTAGTCTGTTAAGAAAATCGTAGTACGTTGTATTAGAGCGTTTGTTTCTAAATAGATACGCGTAATTTACACAATTATGCTTATAAAATATCAATAAGGTATCCGAAACATAAATAGTGATAAGTAAAAGTGTATTCCCAGAGATTTTACGAATTTTAACACGTGTGTTCCACAAAGTGATTAAAAAAAATGGATGCTACAGATGAAGGCGAACAAAATATGACATTTGGTATTTTATTTTAATTTAATTCAAAATGGCGTTGAGTATTTAGCAACCATGAAATAAATTTATTATTGCAAATGAAATGAAGGCCCAATTGTTACAATATGGCGTGCATCAACCGTGAAAAGTCATAGAAGGAACTTTTTAGGTACCATGGCAGATGACGAATACCAAAAAAAGCTTAAGGACTTGCAGAGATATGTTCCGTTTCTGGAAAATACGATAAAACGACTGAAAACTGAGACTGGAAAACCGAGAGAAGCTCAGATTACTAAATTGCAATCTTTGCTCGTGATTTTGACTGACACAAAGAAAAAGTAAGTAAAATGGTGGAATAAGTTGCTAGTTTTAAACGGAAGGAGATGAAAGTTGATAGAAAAGGACGACCTCAAAAGGCGATTAAGAAGTTGAAATTTGGTATACAAAGGCAGTTTCAACTGGGGCGCAGCACCACCAATTTTGAATCAACCTTCAAGTACAAAATGTTGTAAAATGTTCTAGAACATTGAGGAATGTTTCAAAATATTCCAGGAGCTCTAGAACATTCTAAAACATTTCAGAATACTCTAAAATGTTATGAAACGCACAGAATTTAGTTCCTCAACCGGAAGTTACACACAATTCCAGTTTTTCGACTACTCATTTAGTAACGCCCCTTGGAGTTGTACGTGATATTTTAAGGAGGTGAGCCACGTAACGTATATTACAACCGTCTTTGCGACTTTTCTGGAACAGTTTCTCAATAGGAAATTATTTTAGGGATCGTTTTGGAACAGAGTCTCAACAGGAAATTTATTAAAGGCACATTTTCAAACGTTTTGGATTATCTTAAAGCATTTTGGAACATTCTACAAAGTTTTGGAACGTTTTAGAACACTGGATCAAATCCTGCGAAGTTTCTCAATTATTTTGGGAACGTTTTGTGACATTCTGGAACAAATTCAGCAGTTTTTTTCAATAGAAAATCATTCTGGGCACGTTTTGGATTACCCTAAATCATTTTAGATAATACATTTGGCAAAGTTCTCAACAGGAAATCATTTTAGAAACGTTTTGGAATGTTTTCAAACATTTTGGAATAAATTCGACAAAGTTTCTCAACAGGAAATTATTTTGAAAAAGAGATCTGAAAAAAAAGAAGTATAGTCCAAGGTCAAATCTATGAATGTAGAAGCTAGAAATTAAGAAGGTTTATTAACGTGGAAACTCAACAATATACAAAAAATGTGCTCAACAAATAACCTCAAACCTAATATTGCTAAAATACACAAAACCTGCAATAATTACAAGCTTTTTTGATAGTTTATTGACTTGATATGATGTTAAAACAATCTGAAGTAAAATTGCTGCTAACTCTTGGAGACGAGCACGTAGCACTGTACCGCAAATTGAATATCAATTGTTGAGCATATTTTTTGTATGTCCCATTGGCAATTTATGAAGGTTCGCTCAACAAATGTCAACATTTCAATCTTCCCATTTGGAGAATAAAGATATTTTTGATCAAGATTAGATCGGATTACCTGAGAACTTCCGCCTAAGATTCATTTGGAGATTTATTTCATGAAAGGAACTGCAAAATTAAGTTTCTCATATTATAATTCCATTTTACGTTTGTATAACAGTACGGAGCCCTTATTGTAATAACTTTCATTTGCCTGAGTTATTAAATTTTGTACAAGCTTTACTGATTGTTATTCTGGAACATTTTAAAGTGTTTTGGAACATTCTAGTCGGTTTTCGAACTTGAAGCGTCCCGCTGTGGATTCCAAAATGTTCTAATGAGTTCAGGATTATTACGGAAGGATTTACAACATTCCAAAATGTCTTGGAGTGTTTTGAAACATTGTTAAAAGTTCTGGAACATTTTAAAGCGTCCTGGAATGTTTCTTCAACATTTTGGAGTGTTTTGAAACATTCTAGACGGTTTTGGAGATTTTGGACTGTTCAAGGCGTCCCGGAATCTGTTTTAAAACATTTCAGTGTGTTCTGAAACATTCCAATCTCTTCTGGACCATTTTAGAGTATTAGGGAGTGTTCAGCAGCGTTCTAAAACATTTTATAACATTTTGAAATGCATTTTAGTCGGTTTTGGAGATTCTAGACTGTTCAAGGCGTGCCGCAATGTTTTTTAGAACATTTTAGAGTGTTCTGAAACATTCTTATCCATTCTGGAACATTTTAGAGTATTAGGGAGTGTTCCAGAACATTCGAAGGCGTCTGGGAGTGTTTTGAAACATTGTACAAAGTTCTGCAGCGTTCTAAAACTTTGGAATGCATTTTGGTCGGTTTTGGAGATTCTAGACTATTCAAAGCGTCCCGCAATGTGTTTTAGAACATTTTAGTGTGCTCCGAAACATTCCAATTTCTTCTGGAATATTTTAGAATATTAGGGAGTATTTCATATCATTTTAAAGACGTCTGGGAGTGTTTTGAAATATAGTACAAAGTTCTGGAACATTTTAAAGCGTCCTGTAGTGTTTCTGAACATTTTATAATGTTCTGCAAGGTTTTATAACATTTTGAATTGAATTTTAGTTGGTTTTGGAAATTTTGGATTGTTCAAGGCGTCCCGCAAAGTACTTTAGAACATTTTAGAATGTTCTGAAACATTCTTATCCATTCTGGAACATTTTAGAATAGTAGGGAGTGTTCCAGAACTTTTTAAATTTTTGAAATATTGTGAAAGATTTTGGAACATTTTAGAGCGTCCTGTAAAGGTTCTGAATATTTCATAATGTTCTGCTGGGTTCTAAAACATTTTATAACATTTTGAAATACATTTTAGTCGCTTTTGGAGATTCTGGACTGTTCAAAGCGTCCCGCAATGTGTTCTGAAACATTTTAGAATGTTCTGAAACATTCTTATCCGTTCTGGAACATTTTAGAGTATCAGAAAGTGTTCTCACACTTTTTAAGGCGTCTGGGAGTGTTTTGAAACATTGTACAATGTTGTACAATATTTTAGAGCGTCCTGTAATGTTCCTGAACATTTTAAAATGTGCTACAGCGTTCTAAAACATTTTACAACATTTTGAAATGCATTCTAGTCGGTTTTAGAGATTCTGGACTGTTCAAAGCGTCCCGCAATGTGTTCTGAAACATTTTAGAATGTTCTGAAACATTCTTATCCGTTCTGAAACATTTTAGAGTATCAGAAAGTGTTCTCACACTTTTTAAGGCGTCTGGGAGTGTTTTGAAACATTGTACAATGTTGTACAATATTTTAGAGCGTCCTGTAATGTTCCTGAACATTTTAAAATGTGCTACAGCGTTCTAAAACATTTTACAACATTTTGAAATGCATTCTAGTCGGTTTTAGAGATTCTGGACTGTTCAAGGCGTCCCGTTATGTGTTTTGGAAAATTTTAGAGTGTCCTGAAACATTCCAATCTCTTCTGAACCATTTTAGAGTATTCGGAAGTGTTCTAGAACAATCTGGGGCATCTGGGAGTGTTTTGAAAGATTCTGAAACATTTTAGAGCGCCCTGTAGTGTTCCTGAACATTTTAAAATGTTCTGCAGTCTTCCAAAACATTTTATAACACTTAAAAGTGAATTTTAGTCGGTTTTGGAGATTCTGGACTGTTCGAGGCGTCCCGCAATGTGTTTTGAAACATTTTAGAGTGTTCTGAAACATTCTTATCCATTCTGGAACATTTTTAAGTATTAGGGAGTGTTCCAGAACATTTTAAGGCGCCTGGAAGTGTTTTGAAACATTGTACAAAGTTGTGGAACATTTTATATCCTCCTGCAGTGTTCCTGAACATTTTATAACATTTTAAAATGCATTTTACTCGGGTTTGGAGGTTTTGGACTGTTCAAGGCGTCCCGCAATGTGTTCTGAAACATTTTAATCTCTTCTGGACTATTTTAGAGCATTAGCAAGTGTTCTAAAACATTTTAAAACGTCTGGAAGCGTTTTGAAACATTGTACAAAGTTGTGGAATATTTTGGAGTGTCCTGAAATGTTCCTGAACATTTAAATTGTTTTGCAGCGTTCTAAAACATTTTATAACATTTTGAAACGCATTTTGGTCGGTTTTGGAGATTCTGGAGTGTTCATGGCGTCCCGCAATGTGTTTTAGAACATTTTAAAGTGTTCTGAAACATTCTTATCCATTCTGGAACATTTTAGAATATTAGGAAGTATTCTAAAACATTCTAAGGCGTCTGGGAGTGTTTTGAAACTTGAACAAAGCCTCCTGTAATGTTCCTCAACATTTAAAATATCGTACAGCGTTCCAAAACATTTTATAACATTTTTAAATGCATTTTAGTCGGTTTTGGAGACTCTGGAGGGTTTAAGGCGTCCCGCAATGTGTTTTAGAACATTCAAGAGTGTTTTGAAATGTTTCAATCTCTTCTAGAACATTTTAGAGAATTAGAAAGTGTTCTAAGGCGTCTGGAAGTATTTTGAAAGATTATAAAAGATTCTGGGATATTTTAGAGCGTCCTGGAGTGTTCCTGAACATTTTAAAATGTCCTGCAGCGTTCTATAACATTTTGAAATGCATTTTAGTCGGTTGTAGAGATTCAGGATTGTTCAAAGCGTCCCGCAATGTGTTTTAGAACATTTTAGACTGTTTTGAAACATTCTTATTCATTCTGAAACATTTTAGAGTATTAGGAAGTGTTCGAGAACATTCCAAGGCGACTGGGAGTGTTTTGAAACATTGTACAAAGTTCTGGAACATTTTAGAGCGTCCTGTAAAGTTCCTGAACATTTTATAAAGTTTTGCAAGCTTCTAAACATTTTAAATGAATTTTAGTCGGTTTTGGAGATTCTGGACTGTTTAAGGCGTCCCGCAATGTGTTTAAGAACATTTTAGAGTGTTCTGAAACATTCTTATCCATTCTGAAACATTTTAGAGTATTAGGGAGTGTTCCAGAACATTCTAAGGCGTGTGGGAGTGTTTTGAAACATGGTGCAAAGTTCTGGACTACTTTAGAGACTCCTGTAATGTTCTGCAGTGTTTTAAAACATTTTATAACATTTTGAAATTAATTTTAGTCGGTTTTGAAAATTCTGGACTGTTTGAGGCGTCCCGCAATGAGTTTGGGAACATTTTAGAGTGTTCTAAAACATTCTTATCCATTCTGGAACATTTTAGAGCATTAGGGAGTGTTCTAGAACATTCTATGGCGTCTGGGAGTGTTTTGAAACATTGTACGAAGTTCTGGAATAATTTAGAGCCTCCTGTATTGTTCCTGAACATTTGATAATGTTTTGCACTGTTCTAAAACATTTTATAACATTTTAAAATACATTTCAGTAGGTTTTGGAAATTCTGGAGTGTTCAAGGCGTCCCTCAATGTGTTTTAGAACATTTTAGAGTGTTTTGAAACATTCCAATCTCTTCTGGACTATTTTAGAGCATTAGCAAGTGTTGTAGAACATTCTGAAGCGTCTAGAAGTGTTTTGAAACATTGTACAGAGTTCTGGAACATTTTAGAGCGTCCTGTGAAGTTCTTGAACATTTTAAAATGTTCTGCAAGGTTCTAAAACATTTCATAACATTTTGAAATGCATTTTAATCTGTTTTGGAGGTTCTGGACGGTTCAAGGCGTCCCGCAATGTGTTTTATAATATTTTAGAGTGTTCTGAAACATTCTTATCCATTTTGGAATATTTCAGAGTATTAGGAAGTGTTCCAGAACATTTTAAGGCGTCTGGGATTGTTTTGAAACATTGTACGAAGTTGTGGAATATTTTATAATGTTCTGGAGCATCCTAAAACATTCTACAACATTTTGAAGTGTTTTGAAACATTCTAGAAGGTCTTGGAGATTTTGGACCGTTCTAGGCGTCCCGCAGTGGACTCTAGAATATTTTAATGTGTTTTGGAACATTTTAAAATGTTCTAAAACATTTTAATCCATTTTGGAACATTTTAGAGTATCAGGGAGTGTTCTAGAACGTTCTGAGGCGTCTAGGAGTGTTTTGGAACATTTTAGAGCGTCCTGGAGTACTGTTGAACATTTTAAAATGTTTTGGAGCATCTTGAAACATTCTACAACATTCCAGTCGGTTTTGGAACGTTCTGAACTGTTCAAAGCGCCCCGCAGTGAATTCTAATGTGTTCTGGAACATTTTAGAGTGCTATAGAACATTTTAGAGGATTCTGAAACATTCTAATCTTTTGTGGAACATTATAGAGTATTAGGGAGTGTTCTAGAACGTTCTAAGGCGTCTTGAGGTATTTTTGAAACATTATAAAAGGTTCTGGAACATTTTAAAATATTGTAATCCGTTTAGGAACATTTTGGAGTATTCTAAAACATTTTTATTTGTTTTGGAACATATTACAGTGTTCTGAAACATATTTAAGCTTCCTGGAATGTTTTGGAACATTGTAAAAGGTTTTGAAATGTTCCATAACATTTTTTTACCCTTCAGAATATTTTAGATCATTTTTATGTGTCCTGGAACATATTAGAAGTATTCTAAAACATATTAAAGCGTTTTAGAGCATCCTGTTGCATTCTGCAATATTTTATTTCGTTTAAGAGTTTTTTGAAACATTTCATTATTAATTCGATAAACCTTTTTTTTAGATTAAAATATGACGCTTTAAGAAAATGTGAAGAGGTTATTTTAAAACTGTATGAAAAAGTTGAAAAAGTAAGTTATTTATTTTTTTGTTGTTATTAAACCAAAATTTATTTATTTGTATTTTTTAGAAGCCATCGGCGGAGGCAATGCACAAATACATGTGCCGCAATCCGCCCGAATTTGCCCCAAAAACACATTCCCCTATTTTAGATAACGAGGTAGCTTTTTCAGTCGCCCGCCAAAAACTAATCAAACAAATTGAGCTTACTCCAGCAAGCCCCAGTCCACCATTAGAAAATGCGTCTAACCCTGTAGCACCAGCACCGGTGGTTATCCCCACTGAAAAACTACCCCAGGAACAATTTTACCCCATGCAAAATAATGAGTAAGTAATTTTTTAATAATTTTTTATTGTAATTAATTTATTTTTATTTTAGATTGAATCAAAATACACTAAACTGGCCCTCAAATGTATTTGCGAATAATTACCAAGTGGAAAACCAGTATTTTCAGCCCCTAAATGTTAATAAAACGTGGACTAACGAGCCTTTATTTTTAAGGAGGAATGATTTGAATAAATCCGACCCTAAATACGACGTTTGGAACGCCAGAAATATCAGATTCAACAAAAACAAGCCTCAAAGTCGAGAAATTATTGATTACACGAATGATTTTGGGGCTGATACTACCCTGATTTTGGAAGATATCCCCCCGAAACCAGTTCCGCCCCCGATTGAAATTTTAGACAAATTAGAGAAAAAACCGATTAAAATTACTTTTCCGAACCAAAAAATTAACCCTGCGAGTTTAAACAAGCCGCCTTTAAGCGAATCTGACCTTCAGGATCTTTTAGTGTCCTCTAATTCCCCCAAATCTGGTGAACAAAGCCCAATTGTTGATGATAATATGGATTTGGATAAATTAGAAGAACTAAAAGCCAAATTGTGCAAGGAATTGGAGGAAAATAAAACAAATGAAGTGCCTAAAAGTGCACCTAAACCTACAATAATACAACAACCTCAAAAACAAAAAAGTCCTAGAGTTATTGAACGAGTCATAAAAGAACAAGACAATATTTTCGGGAATTTATTGTCAAGTATTGATGAGCAAATCATGGGGAAAAATAAAAAACCCGACAAAAAGGACGACAAAAAACACCGAGAAAAACCCAAAGATAGTAAAAAAGTTGAGGAAAAAAAAATAAGTAAAAGCGAAATTGCTAAACTAAACGAAAAAGTTAAATCCAGTTATTTAAAAGATGATTCAAAACCAAAACAAATTAAAACAGATGATAAAAACAAAACAGAAACAAAAATAAAAGAATGTTTTAAGACAGTTGAAAGCAAAAAACCCAACACAGACGAAATCGATTTTACGGAAGACATAAAAATCGATTTAATCGAAAAACCTGCCCCCAGTCGATTATCCGATAAATACCCGCACAAAAGAAAACCCAGCATCGAAAACAAAACAGAATTACCCACAATCCTCAAAGAATTATTCCCCCCGGAAGTACATCCGGTCAAATTACACGACCCCCGTTTAAAACCCGAAAAAGTAATTAAAAAGCCGTTATTAAACACGCCCCAATCGATTGAACCATATTTAGGGAGTATGGGCAATCGGATACCAATTGTTAATAATTTGGGCAATGTCCCCCCCATTCCCAATATTAATGTACATCAAAACGTGCCTAATTTGGGGAATAGAACACCGGGGGACCCATTTTTAAGTATGGGCGACCCATATTCGAATAATATGGGGAATAGGACACCGGGTGACCCATTTTTGAATATGGGCAGTAGGACACCGGACCCATTTTCTAATAATATGGGCAGTAGAACACCGGACCCATTTTTGAATATGGGGGGTGTCCCATCCGCTGAACCATATTCAAATAATATGGGCAGTAGGACACCAGGGGACCCATTTTTAAATATGGGCAATAGGACACCAGGGGACCCATTTTTGAATGCAGGGGGCGTCCCGCCTGTTGAATTTCCAAATATGGGCAATAGAACACCAGGCGACCCATTTTTAAATATGGGTGACCAATTTTTAAATATGGGCGATGCGCCTCAAAGTATGGGCGACCCATTTTCGTCCAATTATGACGTAGACATGCGCCAATTTTCAAATCGCCCCCAAAACCAACGATTCCCAAATCCTAGGTACGCCCAAAATTTCACGACGTACGATTTGAGCCAAATGAATCCAATTGATTTTTATGACGAAGAAAAAAACCAAAGGCGGACCTCTTTTGATGATTCAAGGACGTTTAGAGGTCGTTTCAACAATCGGGCACAATTCAGAACTGTACAATACGTCAACCCAATAGTCAGAAAAGAAAGTCATGAAGATTATTCCCGTAAAGGAAGATACGAGCGGCATGAAGAAAAAGACCCGCGAAGATCTCGAAATGAGTCCAGAAACGAATTTAGAAGCAGATTTGATAGAAAACACCGAAATGAAGAAACAAAATCAAATGAAGATCCTAGGAAACATTCTTTGGCTTATCAAAGTATTTATGGTAATAAATCGGAAGAAAAAACAACAAAACAACCCCAAAAAGAACCCCCAAAACAACCCCAAACCCAAAAAGAACCCCCAAAAGAACTCCAAAAAGATTCAAAAAAGAAAGAAGAAATATTTTCCCCTCTAGAAAGTCTATACACTTTCGAAAAAAAACAAATCGGAAAAGGCTACGGCATACAAAAATTCAAAATCCCCAAAATTCGTAAATCTGTCGAAGAAATCAAAAAGGAAGAAAAAGTCGAAACCGAAAAAGAAATTGAAGATAAAGTCGAAGACATTAAAGATGATATTGTTGAAACAATTGACGACACTACAAATAACCCAAAAGTAGAAGAAAAAGAAGCTGTAAAAGAGGAAATTAAAGTTGAAGCTAGTACTTCTAAAGAAAATAAAGAAAATAATGAAACTAAAGAAACTAAAGAAATTAAGGAAATTATTAAAGAAACTAAAGAAGAAAGTGATAAACCGAAAAGTGAAGCAGGTAGGTGACAACAATTTTTTATGGTTAGAGATAATTTTTGACAGCTTATTATAAATACAATTTTTCAACTCTAATGGTTTAAGGGTTGAAAAATGTAATTGAAATGCGTCCCGCTTTGATTGTTCATATCTCCTGAATTAATCATCATAAAAACATAAATCAAACTCTAATTGAGAGTTTGTGGAGTGCCATTTATTTTTATTTTAATTTTTCAACCCTTCATCTTTCAACCCCTTGGATATAAAGGGTTAAATGACGTCGCAAAAAAAGTCTCATATCCCCTGAAGTAATAACCGCAAAATTATGATTTAAACGGTAATCGAAAGCCCAATAAGTGCCATTTATTATAGAACCAGTTTCAACCTTTCAGCTTTCAACCTTGCCAAATGGTTCAACTGTAACCTTTTACCTTTCAGGAGCTTATATCTCCCAAATTAATAATCGTTAAATTATGATTCAAACGATATTCGGAAGCTTATTTAATATAATTTATTATTAAACCAGTTTCAACCTTTCATCTTTCAACCTTGCCAAATGGTGCAACCTAAATCTGGCACACTTTAAGGGCTCATATCTCCTGAGAAAATAATCCTAGAGAAATGAATTAAAGACTGGTAGGAAGGTCATTCAATGCCATTTATTATAAAACCAATTATTTTTCAACCCTTCTGATTTGGGGGTTGAAAAATGTAATTGAAGTGCGTTCCGCTTTAACATTTAATATCTCCTGAATCAATAATCGTAGAATAATGAGTCAAACACTAAGAAGAAGTTTATTCAATACCATTTATTATAAAACCAATTAATTTTTCAACCCTGCTGGTTTAGGGGTTGAAAAATGTAATTGAAATGCGTCCCGCTTTGATAATTAATATCTCCTGAATCAATAATCGTAGATTAATGAAATAAACGCTGAGAGGAAGCTTATTGAGTACCATTTATAATAAAACCAGTTTCAACTTTTCATCTTTCAACCATGCCAAATGAAGCAACTTAAATCTGGCACCTTTCAAAATCTAATATCTCCCTCAATAATAATCGTAAAATTATGATTAAAACGTTAGCTGAAAGCTTATTCACTGTAATTTATTATAAAACCAGTTTCAACCTTTCATCTTTCAACCTTGCCAAATGAAGCAACCTAAATCTGGCACACTTTGAGAGCTTATATCTTCTGAAATAGCAACTGCAAAATTATGATTCGAACGTTGATCAAAAGCTTAATGAGTGCCATTTATTATAAAACCACTTTCAACCTTTCAGCTTTCAACCATGCTAAATGGTTCAACTGTAATCTTTTATCTTTTAGGAGCTCATATCTTCCAAAATAATAATCGTAAAATTATGATTAAAACGTTAGCTGAAAGCTTATTTAATGTACTTTATTATAAAAACAGTTTCAACCTTTCATCTTTCAACCATGCCAAACCAAGCAACCTAAATCTGGCACACTTTAAGAGCTCATATCTCCTGAAATAATAATCGTAGAACGATGAATTAAAGACTGATAGGAAGCTTATTCAATACCGTTTATTATAAATTTTTCAACCCTGCTAGTTTAGGGGTTGAAAACTGTAATTAAATTGCATCCCGCTTTGACAATTAATATCTTCTGAATTAAAAACCGTAGAACAATGAACCGAAAACTGATTGGCAGCTTATTCAAAACCATTCATCATGAAACCAATTGATTTTTTAACCCTACTAGTTTAGGGGTTGAAAAATGTAATTGAAATGCGCCCCGCTTTAACATTTAATATCTCCACAATCAATAATCTTAGAATGATAAATCGAACGTCAAGAGGAAGCTAATTGAATGCCATTTATTAAAAAACCAATTAATTTTTCAACCCTGCCAGTTTAGGGGTTAAAAAATGAAATGAAAATGCGTCCCACTTCGACAATTAATATCTCCTGAATTAAAAATCGTAGAACAAGGAACTAAAGACGAATAGGAAGTTTATTCAATGCCATTTATTATAAACCAATTAATTTTTTAATCCTGCTCGTTTAGGGGTTGAAAAATGAAATGGAAAAGCATCCTGCTTCAACATTCAATATCTCCTGAACCAATAATCGTAGAATAAAAAATTAAACGCAAAAAGGAAGCTTATTCAATGCATTTTATTAAAAAATCAATAAATTTTTTAACCCTGCTGTTTTAGGGGTTGAAAAGTGGAATTGAAAAGCGTCCCGCTTTGACAATTGATATCTCTTGAAACAACAATCATAAAATAATGAATCGAACGTCCAGAGGAAGCTTATTGAATGCCATTTATTACCAAACCAATTAATTTGTCAACCCTGCTGTTTTAGGGGTTGAAAAATGTAATTCAAATGCGTCCAGCTTTGACAAATAATGAGTCAAACGCCAAGAGGAAGATTATTCAATGCAATTTATTATAAAACCAATTATTTTTCAACCCTGCTGGTTTAGGGGTTGAAAAATGAAAAGGAAATGCGTCTCGCTTTGATTATTCATATCGCCAAAAATAAAATTCGTAAAAACATAAATTAAAAATTTAATGAAAATATAATTAAGTGTCATTTATTATAAAACCAGTTTCAACCTTTCATCTTTCAATCATGCCAAATGAAGCAACCTAAATCTGATATATTTTGAAAGTTCATATTTCCTAAAATAATAATCCTAGAATGAAGAACCAATGGATAATAAAAAGCTTATGTAATGCCATTTTTCATAGAGCCAGTTCCAACCTTTCATCTTCAACCTTGCCAAATGGTTGGAATTAAAATCTGGTACATTTTGAGAGCCCATCACTCCTGAAATAATAATCGTAGAACAATGGATCAAAAACTGACAGGAAGCAGATGTAATGCCATTTATTATAAAACCCGTTTCAAACTTTTATCGTTCAACCAAGTTAAATGGTACAACTAAAACATGGCACATTTTGGAAGCCCATATCTCCTGAAATAATAATCCTAGAATGATGAATCAAAGACTGATAGGAAGCTTATTCAATACCATTTATCATAAAACTAATCAATTTTTTAACCCTGTTGTAATAGGGGTTGAAAAATGTAAATGAAATGTATCCCGCTTTGACAATTAATATCTCCTGAATCAGTAATCGTTTAGTAATGAATCAAACTCCAAGAGGAGACTTATTCAATACCATTTGTTATAAAACCAATTAATTTTTCAACCCTGCTGATTTAGGGGTTGAAAAATGTAATAGGAATGCGTCCCATTTCAACATTTAATATCTTCGGAACCAATTATCGTAGAATTTTGAGTCAAACGCCAAAAAGAAGCTTATTCAATACAATTTATTATCAAACAAATTTATTTTTCAACCCTGCTAGTTTAGGGGTTGAAAAATGAAATGGAAAGGCGTCCCGCTTTAACATTCAATATCTCCAGAATCAATAATCGTAGAATAATGAGTCCAAAACTGATAGGAAGCTTATTCAATGCCATTTATTATAAAATTAATTAATTTTTCGACCCTGCTGTTTTAAGGGTTGAAAAATGAAATTGAAATGCGTCGCGCTTTAACATTGAATATTTCCTGAACCAATAATCGTAGAACAATGAACCAAAAAGTGATAGGAAGTTTATCCAATGCTATTTATTATAAAACCAATTAAGTTTTTAACCCTGCTATGTTGGGGGTTGAAAAATGTAATGGAAAAGCGTCCCGCTTTGACAGTTAATATCTCCTGAATCAATGATCGTAAAATAATGAATCAAAAACTAATAGAAAGCCTATTTAAAGCCATTTATCATAAAACTAATGAATTTTTCAACCCTGCTGATTTAGGGGTTGAAAAATGGAATTAAAATGCGTTCCATTTGAACATACGATATTTTCTGAATCAAAAATCGTTGAATAATGAACCAAACGCCAAAAGGAAGGTAATTTAATGCCTTTTATTATAAAACCAACCATTTTTTCAACCCTGCTGATTTGGGGGTTGAAAAATGGAATGGAAATGCGTCCCACTCTAACATTGAATATCTCCTAGATCATCGAACGTAGAATAATGGATCAAACTCTAAGAGGAAGCTTATTTAATACTATTTATTATAAAACCAATTAATTTTTCGACGCTGCTGATTTAGGGGTTGAAAAATGAAATGGAAATGCGTCCCGCTTTGATTATTCATATCTCCTAAAATAATAATCGTAGAAACATGAATCAAACTTTGATAAAGGAATTATGGAGTGCCATTTATTATAAAACCAGTTTCAACCTTACATCTTTCAACCATGCCAAATGGTACAACTAAAATCTGGCACATTTTGAAAGCCTATATCTTCTGAAATAATAATCGTAGATAGATATTTTAAACGTTGGCAGGAAGCTTATTGAATGTTATTTATTATAGAACCAATTAATTTTTCAACCCGGCTAGTTAAGGGGTTGAAAAATTAAATGAAAATGCGTCCCGCTTTCATCATTCATATCTCCTAAAATAATAAGCGTAAAAACCTAAATAAAACTTTAATAAAGAGATTATGGAGTGTCATTTGATATAAAACCAGTTTCAACCATTCATCTTTCAACCTTGCCAAATGGTGCAGCCAAAGTCTGGCACATTTTGGGAGCCCATATCTCTTGAAATAATAATCCTACAGTGAAAAACCAATGGCTAATAGGAAGCTTGTTTAATACCATTTATTACAAAACCAATTTTTTCTTCACCCCGCTGGTTTAGGGGTTGAAAAATGGAATAGGAATGCGTCCCGCTTCAACATTGAATATCTCTTGAACCAATAATTCTATAATAATGAATCAAACGGCAAGAGGAAGCTAAATTAATACCATTCATTATAAATTCAATTAATTTTTCAACCTTGCTGATTTAGGGGTTGAAAAATGTAATTGAAATGCGTCCCGCTTTGACAATTGATATCTCCTGAACCAATAATCGTAGAACAATGAACTAAAAATTGATAGGAAGATTATTTATTATTAAACCAATTAATTTTTCAACCCTGCTGTTTTAGGGGTTGAAAAATGGAATGAAAATGCGTCCCACTTTGACAATTAATATCTCCTGAACCAAGAATCGTAGAACAATGAATCAAAAACTGATAGAAAGCTTATTCTATACCATTTATTATAAAGCCAATCAATTTTTCAATATTGCTAGTTTAGGGGTTGAAAAATGAAACGGAAATGCTTCCCGCTTTGACAATTAATATCTCCAGAATTAATAATCGTAGAATAATGAATCAAACGCCAAGAGGAAGCTAATTAAATGCCATTTATTATAAAACCAATTAATTTTTCAACCCTGCTGTTTTAGGGGTTGAAAAATGTGATTGAAATGCGTCCCACTTTAATTTTCAATATCTCCTGAACCAATTATCGTAGAATAATAAATTAAACGCCAAGGGGAAACTAATTCAATGCAATTTATTACAAAACCAATCAATTTTTCAACCCTCCTGATTTGGGGGTTGAAAAATGTAATTGAAATGCGTCCTGCTTTAATATTGAATATCTCTTGAATCAATAATCATAGAATAATGAATCAAACGCCAAAAGAAATCTAATTTAGTACCATTTATTATAAAATCAAATAATTGCCCAACCCTGCTAGTTTAGGGGTTGAAACATGTAATGGAAATGCGTCCCATTTTAACATTGTATACCTTCTAAACCAATAATTGTAGAATAATGCATCAAAAACTGATAGAAAGCTAATTCAATGCCATTTATTACAAAATTAATAAATGTTTCAACTCTGCTGATTTAAGGGTTGAAAACAGTAAATAAAATGCGTCCCGCTTTGACAATTGATATCTCCTGAATCAATAATCATAGAATAATGAATTAAACGCCAAGAAGAAGCTTATTCAATACCATTTATTATAAAACTATAATTTTTCAACCCTGCTAGTTTAGGGGTTGAAAAATATAATTGAAATGCGAACCGTTTTAACATTGAATAATTCCTGAATCAATTATCTTAGAATAATGAATCAATCGTCAAAAATAAGATAATTTAATGACGTTTGTTACAAATCAATTAATTTTTTAACCCTGCTCATTTAGGGGTTGAAAATTGTAATTGAAATGCGTCCCGCTTTGACATTTAATATCTCCTGAATCAATAATCGTAGAATAATGAACTAAAGACTGATAGGAAGCCTATTTAAAACCATTTTTTATAAAATTAATAAATTTTCTAACTCTGTTATTTAAGGGGTTGAAAACTATAATTAAAATGCGTTCCACTTTGACAGTTAATATCTCTTGAACCAGTAATCGTAGAATGATGAATCAAACGGAAAAAGGAAGCTTATTTAATAGTTTTAATTCTAAAACCAATTAATTTGTCAACCCTGCCAGTTTAGGGGTTGAAAAATTGAATGAAAAAGCGTCCTGCTTCAACATTGAATATCTCTTGAACCAATAATTGTAGAATAATAAATCAAACGCCAAAAGGAAGCTGAATTAATACCATTTATTATAAAACCAATCAGTTTTTGAACCCTGCTGGTTTAGGGGTTGAAAAATAAGATGAAAATGCGTCCTACTTTAACATTTAATATCTCTTGAATTAAAAATCGTAGAACAATGAACTAAAGACTGATAGGAAACTTATTAAAAGCCATTTATTATAAAACCAATGAATTTTTCAACCCTACTGGTTTAGGGGTTGAAAAATGTATTTGAAATGCGTCTCGCTTTAATTGTTCATATCTCCTGAATTAAAAATCGTAGAATAATGAATCAAACGTCTAGAGGAAGCTTATTGAATGCCGTTTATTACAAAATCAATCAATTTTTCAACCCTGTTGATTTGGGGGTTGAAAAAATTGAATGGAAATGTGTCCCACTTCAACATTGAATATCTCCTGAAGCAATATTCATAGAATAATGAATTAAACGTCATAAAGAAGCTTATTCAATATCATTTATTATAAAACAAATAAATTTTTCAACCCTGCTGTTTTAGGGGTTGAAAACTGTTATTGAAATGCGTCCTGCTTTGATAATTAATATCTCCTGAACCAATAATCGTAGAACAATGAACTAAAAACTGATAGGAAGATTATTCAATACCATTTATTATAAAACCAATTAATTTTTCAACCCTACTGTTTTAGGGGTTGAAAAATGTAATTAAAATGCGTCCCGCCTCAACATTTATTATTTCCTGAAACAATAATCGTAGAATCAAAAACTGATAAGAAGCTTATTTAAAGCCATTTATTATGAAACCAATTAATTCTTCAAACTTGCTACTTTAGGGGTTGAAAAATGGAATTGAAATGCGTCCCGCTTTGACAGTCAATATCTCCTGAATTAAAAATCGTAGAACAATGAACTTAAGACTGATAGGAAATTTATTCAATGCCATTTATTATAAAACCAATTTATTTTTCAACCTTGCTGTTTTAGGGGTTGAAAAATGTAATTGAAATGCGTCTCATTTTAACATTCAATTTTTCCTGAACTAGTAATCGTAGAATAATGAATCAAAAACTGATAGGAAGCTTATTAAATACAATTTATTACCAAAGCAATTAATTTTTTAACCCTGCTGTGTTAGGGGTTGAAAAATGTAATTGAAATGCGTCCCGCTTTGACAATTAATATTTCCAGAATCAATCATCTTAGAATAATAAATCAAACATCAAGAGGAAGCTTATTCAATGCCATTTATTACAAAATCAATCAATTTTTCAACCCTGTTGATTTGGGGGTTGAAAAATTGAATGGAAATGTGTCCCACTTCAACATTGAATATCTCCTGAAGCAATATTCATAGAATAATGAATTAAACGTCATAAAGAAGCTTATTCAATATCATTTATTATAAAACAAATAAATTTTTCAACCCTGCTGTTTTAGGGGTTGAAAACTGTTATTGAAATGCGTCCTGCTTTGATAATTAATATCTCCTGAACCAATAATCGTAGAACAATGAACTAAAAACTGATAGGAAGATTATTCAATACCATTTATTATAAAACCAATTAATTTTTCAACCCTACTGTTTTAGGGGTTGAAAAATGTAATTAAAATGCGTCCCGCCTCAACATTTATTATTTCCTGAAACAATAATCGTAGAATCAAAAACTGATAAGAAGCTTATTTAAAGCCATTTATTATGAAACCAATTAATTCTTCAAACTTGCTACTTTAGGGGTTGAAAAATGGAATTGAAATGCGTCCCGCTTTGACAGTCAATATCTCCTGAATTAAAAATCGTAGAACAATGAACTAAAGACTGATAGGAAATTTATTCAATGCCATTTATTATAAAACTAATAAATTTTTCAACCCTGCTAATTTAGGGGTTGAAAAATGGAATGGAAATGCGTCCCGCTGTAACATTTAATATCTCCTGAATCAATAATCGTAGAATAATGAATTAAACGCCAAAAGGAAGATAATTTAATGCAATTTATTATAAAACTAATTAATTTTTCAACCCTGCTGGTTTAGGGGTTAAAAACTAGAATAAAAATTTGTCTCGCTTTAATATTAAATATCTCCTGAATCAATAATCGTAAAATAATAAATCAATCGCCGAGAGGGAGCTTATTCAATACCGTTTATTATAAAGCCAATAAATTTTTCAACCCAGTTGTTTTAGGGGTTGAAAAATGTAATTGAAATGCGTCCCGTTTTGATTTCAATATCTCCTGAACCAATAATCGTAGAATGATGAATTAAACGCCAAAAGGAAGCTTATTGAATGCCATTTATTACCAAACCAATTAATTTGTCAACCCTGTTAATTTAGGGGTTGAAAACTGTAATTATAATGCGTCCCACTTTAACATTTAATATCTCCTGAATTGAAGATCGTAGAACAATGAACCAAACATTTATTGATAACTTATTCATTACCATTTATTATAAGACTAATTAATTTTTTAACCCTGCTAGTTTAGGGGTTGAAAAATGTAATTGAAATGCGTCCCGTTTTGATTTCCAATATCTGCTGAACCAATTATCGTAGAATAATAAATAAAACGCCAAGAGGAAGCTTATTTTATACTATTTATTATAAAACCAATTTATTTCTCAAGCCTGCTAGTTTAGGGGTTGAAAACTGGAATTGAAATGCGTCCCGCTTTGACAATTAATATCTCTTGAATTAAAAATCGTAGAACAATGAACCAAAAACTGGTTGGTAGCTTATTCAAAACCATTTATCATAAAACCAATAAATTTTTGCACCCTTCTGTTTGAGGGATTGAAAAATGTAAGTGAAATGCGTCCCGCTTTGACAATTAATATCTCCTGAACTAATAGTCGTAGAATAATGAATCAAACTTTAGGAGTTAGCTTATTGAATGCCGTTTATTATAAAACCAATTAATTTTTCAACTCAATTGTTTTAGGGGTTGAAAAATGTAATTGAAATGCGTCCCACTTTGATTTTCAATATCTCCTGAACCAATTATCATAGAATAATAAATTAAACGTTAAGAGGAAGCTGATTCAATGCATTTTATTAAAAAACCAATTAATTTTCAAAACCTGCTAGTTTAAGGGTTGAAAAATGGAATGGAAATGCGTCCCGCTGTAACATTTAATATCTTCTCTGAATTAAAAATCGTAGAATAATGAATCAAACGCCAAGAGGAAGATTATTCAATGCAATTTATTATAAAATCAATTAATTTTTCAACCCTGCTGGTTTAAGGGTTAAAAACTAGAATAAAAATTCGTCCCGCTTTAATATTAAATATCTCCTGAATCAATAATCGTAGAAAAATGAATCAAACGCCAAGAGGGAGCTAGTTTAATACCGTTTATTATAAAACCAATTAATTTTTCCACCCTACTGTTTTAAGGGTTGAAAACTGTAAATAAAATGCGTCTCATTTCAACATTGAATATCTCCTGAATCAATAATTGTAGAATAATGAATCAAACGCCAAAAAGAAGTTTATTGAATGCCATTTATTACAAAACCAATTAATTTTAAAACCCTGCTAGTTTAGGGGTTGAAAAATGTAATTGAAATACGTTCCGCTTCAACATTGAATATCTCCTGAAGCAATAATCATAGAATAATGAATTAAACGTCAAAAAGAAGCTTATTCAATACCATTTATTATAAAACAAATAAATTTTTAAACCCTGCTGGTTTAGGGGTTGAAAACTGGAATGAAAGTGCGTCCCACTTTAATATCTTCTGAATTAAAAATCGTAGAACAATGAACCACAGACTGATTGGTAATTTATTCGAAGCCATTCATTATAAAACCAATTAATTTCTCAACCCTGCTGATTTAGGGGTTGAAAAATGTAAACTAAATGCGTCCCGCTTTGACAACCAATATCTCCTGAACCAATAATCGTAGAATAATAAATCAAACGCCAACAGGAAGCTTATTTAATGCCATTTATTATAAAATCAATTAATTTCTCAACCTTGCTAGTTTAGGGGTTGAAAAATGTAATTGAAATGCGTCCCGCTTTGACATTTAATATCTCCTGAATTAAAAACCGTAGAACAATGAACTAAAGACTGATAGGAAGCTTATTCAATGCTATTTGTTATAAAATCAAGTAATTTTTCAACCCTGCTGGTTTAGGGGTTGAAAAATGTAATTAAAATGCGTCCCGCTTTGACAGTTAATATCTCCTGAACCAGTAATCGTAGAGTATTGAATCAAACGGCAAAAGGAAGCTTATTCAATACTTCTTATTATAAAATCAATTAATTTGTCAACCCTACTGGTTTAGGGGTTGAAAAATGTAATTGAAATTTTGACATTTAATATCTCCTGATCCAATAATTGTAGAATAATGATTCAAACGCCAAGAGGAAGCTTATTTAAAGCCATTTATTACAAAACCAATTTATTTTTCAACCCAGCTGTTTTAGGGGTTGAAAAATGTAAGGAAAACGCGTCCCGTTTTAACATTTAATATCTCCTGAATTAATAATCGTAGAATAATAAATCAAACGCCAAGAGGAAGTTTATTCAATGCCATTTATTATAAAACCAATAAATTTTTTAACCCTGCTGATTTAGGGGTTGTATAAAACAATTGAATCTGTCAAAAATTGTTACGGGGAACAAAAAAAAATATTTTTTTCAAATGTTGTGTTTAAATTGTTTTTTTTTTTCAGATGAGAAACTGGACATGTTCAACAATTTTATGAAGCATATTTTCACCACTTGCGACTCATCAGTCCTGCTTCAATATTTAGACAAATGCGGTTTTTCCCTCCCGCAATCCAAAACAAAAAAAATTCGCCGAATTATCGACTCCGATTCGGAATCAGACGATGAGGAATTAACCAAAGAAGATGAAACAAATAAAGACGAAGAAATTAAGGAAGAAAAAAGTACTGAAGTTGAAACTGAAGTAAAAACGGAAGAAAAAATATTGGAAGAAGTAGTTGAAGGGGAGGGGGAGGAAAAAGAAGTTGTTGAGTCTGTTGGGGAACGAATAAAAAACCGCAGAAGAAAGCAAATTATTTATTCGTCAGATTCTTCCCCGGAAAAATGTTTACCTAAAAATAATAAAAAACCGCGAAGGAAAAACGCTTTAGAACTTTTACAAGAAGATTTGAGGGATATGTTTATTAGTGAGGGCGTTTTGACGGCAACCGGAAAGCGGATGTGCCGCGTAATGAAAGAACACCAAGAAAAACTAGAATTGGAAACCCCAACAAAGAAAGAATCAAGCGATGATGACGACATTCCTTTGGCACAAAGAAAAACACAAAAAACAAACAAAAAAGAAGTGCCGGAGGAAGCAAAAAAATTACCAATAAGAAAAACCCGCGCAACGCCGCGAGTTTTATTAGAAAAAATTAATATTCCTGAAGTTAAATCGTCGAGTGAGGCAGAAAGCGAAGCGGAAAGTAAAATTGAACCGGAAGTTGCGCCTGTCAGGCGCACCAGGTCACAAAATTCAGAAAGCCCGAAAAAAAAGAAAACCAGACGAGGGGCCGGCAGCAGACGACGAAGAAGAAGACAAATGAGGCAAAATAGGCAAAAAGAATCGGATGATGAATCAATTGTTTCGCAACAAACCCAAGAAACAGAAGAAAGTCAAGAAACACAAGAAAGTCAAGAAAGTCAAGAAGATTTAGTGGATATTGAAACAATTGAAACAATTGAAACAATTGAAACAACTGATGAAGTGGATAAGAAGAAAACATTAAAAAAGAAGAAAAACAATTGGGCCCACGGCGTAATACGCAAAAACAAACGCCGAAAGTCAATAAGCGAGCCCGAATTAGAAACAAATGAATTAAGTTTAATGAAAATCGATTCCAAACCGGATATTGATTATTATTTGCATAAAGGAAACCGATTTGATTGTAAATTGTGTGATTATTCGGGGAAATTAATTGTGCCGCATTACCGGAGCCGCCACCCGGAATCAGAAAACATGATTAGCCGGATTAGTCCGGAACAAGCCGAACAGGCCAAAAATGAATCTTTGGCCAATAAATTTGAGGATGTTGAGCCTTTTGAGGAGCTAATAAAAGGCAAAAAAAGGCGTACGAGTTTTGTTTGCCGCTTTTGCGGCTTTAGCCTGCCGAAGGAAATTGCGGGGCTGTTTTTTGACCATTTGTCGTGCCACACAGGGGAGTATCGTTATCATTGTTCTGGGTGTTCCTTTCAGGCTTCGAATAAAAAAATATTGAGCCATCATTGCCACACAATCCACACGGAAATGAAAAAACCTTTGCATTTGGTTCCCGCGTGGCCCGGGCCCCCCAATTTCAGAATCGTTTTTGGGTTTTTGTGTAGCGCTTGCAATTATATTCAATTATTAAAAGAAAATGTTGAAAAACATTTGAGGTTGTCCCACCGGGACGAAACAATTGAAATAATTAAAATTAATATGAGTTCTAAAGCGGTGAAATTGGACGACTTAAACAAAATTAAAGAGCAGAATATTACGGCATTTTTAGAACCGGACGATATTTCAATTCGGGAACAATTAATCGAAGACGAAAGGCGCAAAAAAATGCAGGAAATTAGTGATGAAATCACGCCCAGAAGAAGCACTTTGAGTTTTATTGATAAATTGCAAAATAAATTGCAAGAACAATTGTCCCAAGAAGAATTAATTGAAGACGAAATTGATATTGAAAACCATCCAGTCGAACCTTTAAATGAACCCTTAATCGAGCCCTCAATTGAGCCCGAAACAATAAAAATAAAACAATTACCCGAAACAGAAGAAACCCCCGAAAAAGGCGAAATAAAAATTGCTAGCACTTGTAGCTTAGCCACAAATTCGTCTGACTTTAATCTTGACATTGCAGACGACGAAATACAACAAGAAATACCGGAAAATGTGCAAGAAGAAATGCAAGAAGAAGAAATCGACGAACTAAAACAAAATGAAGAAATTGACTTAATGTGTTTGCCCGGGTCAAAACAAAAGGGCGTTTTCGACACAATCCAAAGATTGGCGGCCCAATTGCAAACCCCCAAAAACATCGAAGAATCCCCAATCCCCGAAATTTCGGTCAAAATCGAGCCAAAAGACGACGAAACCACCGAAAAATTAATAATAGACGTAGGGGCAATCGAATTGCAAATAAACAACACCGAACAACTTTACAAATGCAAAATCCCCAATTGTTCATTTTCCAGTTCCTACAAAATAAGTTTTACGAAACACTGCTCAAGTCACGAAATAACAATTGATTGCGAAATATGCAAAAATGATGGCCTACCACCACGAGCATTCACAATGACGTCATTATTTGTTCATTTGTTTGATAAACACAAAGAAAACGCTAAGCCGGATTTTCAACCCGGAAAAATACGCTTGAGAAGAATTAGCGGGGATTTATTGTCGAAACCAACTGATAATTTATTGGAAGCATTAAATCAACCAATAATTTTTACGCCGCAACAATCAGGCTTCTTGCAAATACAAAACGTTCGGACTTTAACCCCAGAAGAAGAAAACAATTTGCACAAAACCCCAAAAAACCACCAATTGATTGTAAAAACTGTGGAAACTAAAAAAACTTACCCGTTTCACCGCTTTTTAAAGCCAAAAACAACAACAAATGAAATACTCCCCAGAAACAAAACCAAAAAAGCTTTCACGGAAATGATTAAACTTCCAAACATTTTGGAATTATACAAATGCCCAATTGAATTGTGCTCCTATTCCACAAATATTAAAGCCCCTTTTGTGGCACATTTTAAGAGCCACCGGTGGTGCCACATCACCACGTGTGTCTACTGTGGGGAAGGAGTCTCGGCTGATAATATTATCACTCATGTTGATAAATACCACGCGCATTGTACTTATCAATGCGCTTTGTGTTTTTACAGAGCTATTTCACAAAATTATTTGTTTATACATCAAAGATCTACTCATGAAGTCGTCCCGCAAGCTAATATCTCGTTTTATGTCGTCAAACCAATTGTGCCAATGTTTCTCAGTGGGGATATTAATGTGGAACAGGTCAGCAGGAAGAATGTATTACAACCGTACATCTGTCGACAAAGTAAGTATTATAATATAAAACTTGGTTCCCACTACATAAGTGTACCCAAGTAACAATTATGACCAATTGTGACGTCGATACGACGTCACATTTTTGGTCATAATCGCGTCAGCAAGACGTCAATGCGTGGAGCTATATGACGTCATATTATGACGTAAGTTTGACGTCATGTTATGACGTAATTTTGACGTCATATTATGACGTAATTTTGACGTCATATTATGACTTGAATTCAACATCTCTTTATGATCTTAGTCATCACCTTAAAATTCCTCAAGAAGTAAATAATAATAAAATAAGTAATATAGAGCATCATAATGTTGTATGGTAACATTATAACGTTGCATATCATCTATTTGATTACTATTTATTCAAGGAACTTTTAGATAATTAGTGAATAATAAAAGATCATTGTATTTTCAAAAGATTTATTTAAAATACAAATATATTACAGGTAATAAAAAGCTATCAAGTTAAAAAAAATATATATGTATCAAAACCTAAAAAAAATTAATCACCATGATAAGAAAAAAACTGATCGTCAAGCATCTGTGAATTCTGGACCAATTCTCGTATACCTTTGGGTTATTTATTCAAATGTTGTGACCATAACGATAGTGTCAACAGCCGGAATTCAAGATTCAACACTGTTATTCAGATCCTATCGATCATCAGCTTTGTAGCTAGAAAAATTTTCAATAACAGTTATGAAATTCGGAAATATCTTTCATGATATATTTGTTTCTAGATTTTAAAATTCTTCTAAATCGATAACAAATTAATCAATGTGTTGGATATACGATGAGTCACCTATTTCTAATTTTAAAATAGATACCTACCTTCCAATAACTTTAACAAAATTCTTGAGTGGAGCAATATCATGCAAACAAACAAATGAACCTCCCTGAACTGAACTACAAAAGAAAAACCGTTGGTGAAAGCTTGATATTTCAATAGTCCGAATCTTACCGAAGATTTCCGAACTGTTGTAAAAAATGCGTTGGGGAGGCTTCCGAACAAAAAATCAAATATGTTACCCTTTGAATGCTTGTAACCCAAATAAATAGAGGATCAGGCTCTTTGTCTTCACTTTTATTGATAAACTGTTTAGAGAAATTTATAGGAATAAATAAGATTTTATCTACACTGAAATATAGAAGCCGAACGCACCTAATTTATATTTCATAGCTTAACTCGTTCATAATTCTCATAATTGAACACTGATCTCTATATAATAATTTATAACTTCATATCTAGATAACTGATACTCATAATGTCGAATTTAAGTCATAAAATAGATGCTGGAATAAAAATGTTACATACGTCATAAAATGACGTCGAACTTACGTCATAAAGTGACGTTGAGCTAAAAAATAAGACTCAGTCAGTTGAAAATGTAAGCGCAAAGTACACTGACTAAAAAAATATATCTAAAGAATCATTATATAAAGCATAATTATGATTTCTCAAAACGCTGAAACATAACGTCAAATTATGACGTCTGTTCAACATTTTAGGACGTCAAAAAATGACATTTCCCAAAAGAATTTTTCGCGATGCATGCATAAGTCACAAAATGACGTCGAATTCACGTCATAATATGCCATCGAATTTACGTCATAAAATGACGTCGAATTTACGTCATAAAATGCTGCTGACCTGACGTCACAAAATGACGTCGAAATTAAGTCATAAAATGACGTTGAGCTAAAAAAAGGAGCTCAATCAGTAGAAAAAGGTAAGCGCAAAGTACACTGACTGAAAAAATATGACTAAAAAATCATACATACAGCATAAGTATGATTTCCCAAAATGCTGAAACATAACGTCAAATTATGACGTCAGTTCAACGTTTTATGACGTCAAAAAATAACGTCAATTTATGACCTCAATTCGACTTGAAATGTGACGTCGATTCGACGTCTTGTGACGTCGAAATATGATCGTCAGATTATGACTTCATTATGACCAAAATCTGACGTCACATTCTGGTCGACAATCAGTCATTGTTACTTGGGTACAATACGGTCCCCACGACGTGGAATTTAAGGAACCGGTCTTAACTGTACAAAACTAGTCGAAGTGTGCAGCCCGGTTCCCACTATGTGGAATTTAGGGCCTTAACTGTACTGACATCAAAATTTGTCAAAGTGTGAATTCCGGTTCCCACGACGTGGAGTTTAAGGCTCAAACGCCATGAAACCCCTAAATCTTATAGCTCGTCTAAATGTAAATCCTAGTTCCCATGATATGGAATTTGAGACTTACACGCCGTGAGAACCGCCTTCACAAAATCTTGAAACGGACTCCCACGACGTAAAATTTAAAGCTCCTTGTACAATTATAAATGATGGTCAACAGTAAAAGTTAACACGACGTGTAATTTAATGTTCGCATGCTGTGAAAACCAGCCCTAACTGAAACTCAGTTCCCACGACGTGGAATTTAGGTTTACACGCCGTAAAAACCGGTCTTGACTGTACAGATTTTCAAAATTTGTATAAGTGCTAAGTCTGGTTCCCACGACGTGGAATTTAAAGGAACCGACTGTACAAAACCTCACGACGTGGAATTTAAGACAGTAGAAGCCAGCCTTAATTATTTAAAACCTCAAAACTGGTCAAAGTGTCTCACATCGTGGGAACTGTACAAGACCTTTAATATTGCACAGTTAAAACTCATAACCCAGTTCCCACAACGTGGAATTTTAGGTTAACACGCCGTGCGAATCTTAAAAATTTGTGGAAGTGTGTAATCTGGTTCCCACAACGTGGAATTTGAAGCTCAAGAAACGGCCCTAACTGTATTAAACCTCAAATCTTGTAATAACTGACGTTTAAATATTTGTAAGAGTTCTTACGGCGTGTAAACCTTGAATTAACTATACAACTACTTAAAATTCGTAAAAGTGTGAAGCCCGATTACCACGATGTGGAATTTAAAGGGACCGACTATACAAAATCTCACGACGTGGAATTTAGGACAGTAGAAACCAGCCTTAATTATTCAAGACCTCAAAACTGGTCAAAGTGTGAGTCATGGTTCCCACGACGTGGAACTTGAAGATCACGCACCTTGAGAACCAGCCTTAACTATGCAAGATCTTAATATCTTGCGCAGTTATAATTCATCGAAGTATGAAGCTCGGTTCCCGCGACGTAGGCAGGGCCGTCTCTAGTCTATTGGAGACCCTGGGCACTTGAAATATATTTATATTTATCTGTCAGAAACTTAGGGGCCTCATGGATCGCGGGGCCTTGGGCACTTGCCCAGAATGCCCAATGGGAAAGATGGACCTGGACGTAGGATTTAAAGCTCACGTTGTGGGAACCGGCCTTGACCATAAAGGACCTTAAATCTTATACAGTTATAATTAACGTTAAACATTTGTAAAGACACCCCCGACGTGTGAGACTCAAATTCTACGGCGTGTAAAGTGTACAAAACTAATCAAAGTTTAAAACCTGGTCCCCACAACGTAGAATTAAAGTTCACATGCCATGAACCGTACAAAATTCGTCAAAATGTAGCGCCCAGTTCCCACGACGTGGAATTTAAGGCTCACTTACCTTGGAAACCGGCCTTAACTGAACAAAACCTTAATTCTTGTACAGTTTTAACTGATATTAAATATTTGTAGAAATCCCCACGACGTGGAATTTAAGGGTCTTCTACATTTATAACTAATTTTAAATAATTGTAAAGACATCCACGTCATGGAAACTGTACAAAATTAATAAAAGTGTAAAATTTTAGGTTTACACGTTGTTAAAACACTTATTGTAAAAATTCGTAACTGTACAAAACTTATCAAAGTGTAAAGCCTGGTGAAGTGGCACGTAGTAAAACCTTAAATCTTGTGCAATTATAACGTAAAATATTTATAAAGATTCCCACGACGTGTAAATTGAGGCTCACACGCCCTGCGAATCGGTTTTATCTGTACAAAAACTTAGAAGTGTGAAACCCAGTGCCCAAGACGTAGAATTTTAAGTTTACACGCCGTGAAAAACAAACGTGGAATTTAGGACAGTGAAAATCAGGCCCTATTTATTCAAGACCTTAAAACTCGTCGAAGTGTGAAGTCCGATTTCTACGACGTGAAATTTGAAACTCACATGTCGTGGAAATCGGTCTTAACTTTACAAAACCTTAAATTTTGTACACTTAAAACCCATAGAGGTGTAAAACCCAGTTCCACGACGTAGAATTTTAGGTCCACACGCCGTGGAAACCGACCTTATCTGTACAAATTTTTAAAATTCGTAGCAATGTGAAATTTTGGACCGTGGTAACCGGCCCTAGTTATTCAAGACTTCAAAACTCGTCAAAATATAAAACCCGGTTCTCACGAAGTGGAATTTGAAATTCACACGCAGTGGAATCCAACCTTAACCATACAAAATCTTAAATCTTGTGCAGTTATAATTCATTGAAATGTGACGTAGAATTAAAAGCTCATATGTCGTAAGAAACGGCCTTAACTGTATTAGATCTCAAATCTAGTAATAATAACTGACGTTTAAACATTTGTAAGGGTTCTCACCTTGAATTCCACGTCGTGGGAACTGTCTTGACATAAATCTTGTGCAGTTAAAACTCATAGAAAAGTAAAACCCAGTTCCCACGACGTAAAAGTGTGAAGCCCAATTACCACGATGTGGAATTTAAGACAGTAAGAACCGGCCTCAATTATTCAAGACCTTAAAACTCGTCGAAGTGTGTTGCCTGGTTCCCACACTTTGGAAATCGACCTGAACTGTACAGTTTTAACTAATATTAAATATTTGTAAAAGTTTCCACAACGTGGAATTCAAGGTTTGCACGTCGTGGGAACCAGCCTTAACTGTACAGGACCATAAATCTAGTACAGTTATATCTAACTTCAATGTAAAGACACCTACAACATGTGAGACTCAAATTCCACATCGTGGAAGCTGTACAAAACTAATACAAGTAAAAAACCCAGTTCCCACGACGTGTAAAACTAAAATTAAAACTAACCTTTACTGTACAAATTTTTAAAATTAATAAAAGTGTGAAGCTCATTTCCCACGACGTGGAATTCAAGGAAACTGACCTTAACCGTACAAAACTAGTTGAAGCGTAAAGCCCAGTTCCTACGACGTGGAATTTGAGCTCAAATGCCGTAGGAATTGGCCTTGACTGTACAAAACTTCAAAATGTAAAATTTGGTTCCCACGACGTAGAATTTAAGGTTCACATGTCATGAAGATCAACTGTACAAAAATTTAAAACCCGGCCCTCATGATACACCAAGGAAACCGGCCTTGACTGTACAAAACTTCAAATTGTAAAATCTGGTTCCCACGATGTAGAATTCAAGCGGCTGTACAAGAATTTAAAATTGGTAAAAGTGTGAAGCCCGGCTCCCACGACGTAGAATCTAAGGCTCACACCAAGGAAACTGGCCTTAATTGTACACGACGTGGAATTTAATCCTTGTACAATTCTAACTACTTCTAGAAGTATCCATGACGTGGAATTTAGGGCTCACGTGCCGTGAGAACTAGGACTTAAGGTCATGTACAGTTATAACTAATGTTAAATTCAAAGTCAACTGTACAAAACAAAAGTGTAAACCCAGTTCCCACGACGTGGAATTTAGATTTACGCCCCAAGAAAACCGGTCTTAATTGTAGAAAGTTTCCACGACGTGAAATTTAGGACCGTGGGCATCAGTTTTAATTATTCAAGACTTTAGAACTCGTCAAAGTGTGAAACCTGTTTCCCACGACGTGGAATTTGTGTTCACATAATTCACAAGACCTTAATTATTGTACAATTAGAATTCAAAAAAGTATGAAACCCAGTTCCCACGACGTGGAATATACATGCCTAATAGTGTGAAGCCCAATTCCCACGACGTGGGAACCGGCCTCAACGGTACAAAATTCGTCAAAATGGAAAGCTTGGTTCTCACGATGTAATATTTAGGACTGTGAGAACTGGCCTTAAATACGGGTGTAACAGAAATAAGTACATTAATTTTAACCTGCAATAGATCTCTTCAAGACTAACAATTTTTCTTCATAACTTTTTTCTGTAAGTCTTCTGGATATCGAGTGAAAATTCATCAAAGTTTAGTCAAAAATTTCATAGTGCGCCTCATTTGTTGCAAGAATGACAGCTGTCGATTTAAATGATTATTTTGAAACTTTAAACCATCATAGTCTTATCAATCATTCATTTGAAACTGAAAGAATAACAGTTTTTCAATAATACACTGATATTCGCTCACCTCGATTATTCTTTTATTGTTATGTTGCAAGAAAGATCAAATTTATCTCTGAAACCAACAATTTGGTACATTGGTCGTATTTATATGTTATTGTTGAGAAATTTTATTTCTATTTAGGAATTTCACGTATTTTTAAATAGTTGGTACATTTCTTGAACATTAGATTGTCAACACGAATTCATTGCACTTGGATCAGCTGATTTGAATAGTCTGAATATAGCCTGTAACACAGATTGTGCTGCCATCTACGATTAACTTAAAAAGTAGTCAGCTTACTTCATTACTGTTGGCTCTCAAACATAAAGAGAAAATCATTCAACGATTTATTTAAAGTGAGCAGTGAAATATGAAATAGAATGCAATTCAAAAATAATTAATTAAATGAATAATTCAACTGGAAATATTTCCGCAAAAATTGTGAGAGCTTATTCTTGAAAAACAGAAAACCTAACCTACAAATGTTTCACATTTTGTCATTTTTTTCAGATAATTGCAACTCAAATTTCCTGATGGCGGATGATTTTATGGTGCACCTGCACATTTTCCACAAAAAATTATTCGAATGTTGTTTATGCCCGGATAATAACCTAAAAAACGTTTCGTTCACAACAGCGCAGGCTTTGATCAAACATTACGGTTTACACGGTGTTGCCAAATATCAATGCAAGTTTTGTTTGCATGGAACAACTGAAATGGATTTAATGTTTGCACATTATGCCAAAAAACACCCAAACATGAAACCAGTTTGTTTTATTAGACAATTTCAAAGCAAAAATGTAAGTTGATTAATTTTTAACTAAATTAATAATAATTTTTTTGTTTTTTTTTTTTGTAGAACTCGAAATGCACGATTGATGACATTTTAGCGATTGATATGGATGGATTAATTGTTACTAATAAGATTTTGAGTAAAAATAATGAACAACAAAATGATGATTTGGTTGAAAAACCGCCGGAAAAAACAAACACAAACGCACCAACAGCAAATGACGTTTTGGAAATGATTGATTTAATCAGCGATAATAATCAAAGCGGGGATGAGTTAAATGAACCTTTAGTCACATTAAAACACCGTTCAGTTGAATCTAAAGCCGCCGTTGAAAATGCGGTCGACCCTTTGTCGGTCGATAATTTCGAAAGCGTTGAAAACGTGACTTTTAATGAAATTATTCCAAGCACACAAAAAGAAACACCAATTGAAACTGATAAATCAATAATAACTGGACTTAAAGCCATTGATTTATTTAAATGCGGCAACAATTATTGCAATTTTAAGACGTCAAATTTGCCGGACTTTAAAATGCATTTATTCACTTGTGATATAATGTGCACCGATTTCAAATGCGTTCATTGCAGTTTAATATTTAACAGCGTGGTTAATTTGTGCGAACATATTCAAGTGCACGGCACAAAACGTTTTTGGTGTGACATTTGCAAGTTTAGATCAGTTGGCAGCGCTGAAATCATCAAACACATGCGGGACGCACATCAAATAAATTACACCAAATTTTACCCCTTTAATCCAACACAAAAAGACATGACTAAAGATACTTTTAGAGTCAAAGCCGTTAACGACCCTAAACCAACTGAATCCACTCCCCCCACTCTCCTCCCTCTTTCCATTCTCAGAAAACCCCCCGAGCTGCAAATAAAAAACATCTACGGCCCCGACGAAATCGAATTACTGCCAAGGCCGCCCATTTACCCAACGGAAATCAAATGTAAACTTTGTAGTTTTTCCACTAAAGTGCGGTACAATATGCAAAGACATTTACAACAACATATTGATGAAAAAGCTGTACCAGATACAGCCCCTGTTAATCCGGTACCCTGTTTGGAAAAAAATGAAAAAATGTTTGATAAGATGACCAATTTGGCTGCCAGCTCACATACCGGAAGGATGGGCGCGAAAACTGCCGAGAAAGTCGATAAAAACAACAAAGAAGACGTTGGGAATTTTCCAGGTTTGTATATATTATTTTTTAATTATTTAAATTTCGCAAAGATTTGCTTAATTCGGCTTAATTGACAAAAAAATGGCTGTAGCTCAGTCAATTTTGGTCGCACAAAGTTGCAATAAAAACTAAAATGTAGGGCATTAAGGGACCTTCAACTTTTATTTGAAACATTTTTTGATTTAAGGTACCGTTCAAAAGTTATTCGCAAAAATAAAAATAAAAGGTTATTTGTTGAGCATATTTTTTGTATGTTGCTTTGTTGATATGGTCTTAATTCGGCCAATTTTAGTCGTACAAAATTGCAACAAAAGCCTAATTTTAGGGCATTCAAAGACCAACAACTTTTATTTGAAACATTTTCCGATACAAAGTATCGTTCAATTGTTATCAACAAAAAACGTTGCTTTTCTGAAGTTGGGTCAATTTTGGTCGTACGAATTTGCAGTAAAAACTAAATTGTAAAGAATTGATAGACCTTCAACTGTTATTTGAAACGTTTTTCGATACAAAGTACTGTTCAATTGTTATTGACAAAAAACATTACTCATTTAAAGGATTAGTTTGAAGGACTGTAAATCGGTCAATTTTGGTCGTACGAAGTTGCAATAGCAACTAAATTGGAGGAAATTGATAGATCTTCAACTGTTATTTGAATCATTTTTTGATATAAGGTGCAGTTCAAAAGTTATTCGCAAAAATAAAAATTAAGGGTTACTTGCTGAGCAAATTTTTTGTATGTTGCTTTGTTAATACGGTCCTAATTCGGCCAATTTTAGCTGTGCGAAGTTGCAACAAAAAATTGATTGCAGGAAATTTAAGGCCCTACAACTTTTGTTTAAAACATTTTTCGATACAAATTACCGTTCATTTGTTATCAACAAAAAACTTTGCTTTTCCGAAGTATCAGTTTGAAGAACTGTAGCTCATTCAATTTTGGTCGTACGAACTTGCAATAAAAACTAAATTGTAGTGAATTGATAGACCTTCAACTGTTATTTAAAACATTTTTGGATACAAAGTACTGTTCAATTGTTATTGACAAAAAACATTACTCATTCAAAGGATTAGTTTAAAGGACTGTAAATCGGTCAATTTTGGTCGTACAAAGTTGCAATAGAAACTAAATTGAAGGAAATTGATAGATCTTCAACTGTTATTTGAAACATTTTTTGATATAAGATACAGTTCAAAAATTATTCGCAAAAATGAAAATAAAAAGTTATTTGTTGAGCAAATTTTTTGTATGTTGCTTTGTTGATACGGTCCTAATTCGGCCAATTTTGGTCATACAAAGTTGCAACAAAAAATTGATTGCAGGAAATTTAAGGCCCTACAACTTTTGTTTAAAACATTTTTCGATACAAAGTACCGTTCATTTGTTATCAACAAAAAACTTTGCTTTTCCGAAGTATCAGTAGCTTATTCAATTTTGGTCGTACGAAGTTGCAATAGAAACTAAATTGAAGAAAATTGATAGATCTTCAACTGTTATTAAAAACATTTTTTAATATAAGGTACAGTTCAAAAGTTATTCGCAAAAATAAAAATAAAAGGTTATTTGTTGAGCAAATTTTTTGTATGCTGCTTTGTTGATACGGTCCTAATTCGGCCAATTTTGGTCATACGAAGTTGCAACAAAAAATTGATTGTAGGAAATTTGAAGCCCTACAACTTTTATTTGCAACCTTTTTCGATACAAAGTACTATTCAGTTGTTTTTTTCGAAGTATTAGTTAAAAAAGAATGTAGTCCGGTCAATTTTGGTCATACAAAGTTGCAATAATAGCCAAATTGTAGGGAATCGATAGGTCTTCAACTGTTATTTGAAATATTTTTGATATCAGGTACCGTTCAAAAGTTATTCACAAAAATAAAAATAAAGGGTTACTTGTTGAGCATATTTACTGTATGTTGTTTTGTTAAATCGGTCTTAATTCGGCCAATTTTGGTCATACGAAGTTGCAACAAGAAATTGATTGTAGGAAATTTAAGGCCCTACAACTTTTGTTTAAAACATTTTTCGATACAAAGTACCGTTCATTTGTTATCAACAAAAAACTTTGCTTTTCCAAAGTATCAGTTTGAAGAACTGTAGCTCATTCAATTTTGGTCGTACGAAGTTGCAATAAAAACTAAATTGTAGGGAATTGATAGATCTTCAACTGTTATTTGAAACGTTTTTCGATACCAAGTACTGTTCAATTGTTATTGACAAAAAACATTACTCATTCAAAGGATTAGTTTAAAGGACTGTAAATCGGTCAATTTTGGTCGTACGAAGTTGCAATAGAAACTAAATTGAAGAAAATTGATAGGTCTTCAACTGTTATTCGAAACATTTTTCGATATAAGGTGCAGTTCAAAAGTTATTCGCAAAAATAAAAATTAAGGGTTACTTGCTGAGCATATTTTTTGTATGTTACTTTGTTAATACGGTCCTAATTCGGCCAATTTTAGTTGTGCGAAGTTGCAACAAAAAATTGATTGTAGGAAATTTAAGGCCCTACAACTTTTGTTTAAAACATTTTTCGATACAAAGTACCGTTCAATTGTTATCAACAAAAAACGCTGCTTTTCTGAAGTTAGGTCAATTTTGGTCGTACGAATTTGCAGTAAAAACTAAATTGTAGGGAATTGACAGACCTTCAACTGTTATTTGAAACATTTTTTGATACAAAGTACTGTTCAATTGTTATTGACAAAAAACATTACTCATTCAAATGATTAATTTGAAGGACTGTAAATCGGTCAATTTTGGTCGTACGAAGTTGCAATAGAAACTAAATTGAAGGAAATTGATAGATCTTCAACTGTCATTTGAAACATTTTTCGATATAAGGTACAGTTCAAAAGTTATTCGCTAAAATAAAAATAAAAGGTTATTTGTTGAGCAAATTTTTTGTATATTGTTTTGTTGATACGGTCCTAATTCGGCCAAATTTAGTTGTGCGAAGTTGCAACAAAAAATTTATTGTAGAGAATTTCAAGCCCTACAACTTTTATTTGCAACCTTTTTTGATACAAAGTACTATTCAGTTGTTTTTAACAAAAACATTGCTTTTTTTCGAAGTATTAGTTAAAAAAGACTATAGCTCGGTCAATTTTGGTCGTACGAAGTTGCAATAAAAACTAAAATGTAGGGCATTAAGGGACCTTCAACTATTATTTGAAACATTTTTTGATATAAGGTACCGTTCAAAAGTTATTCGCAAAAATAAAAATAAAGGGTTATTTGTTGAGCATATCTTTTGTATGTTGCTTTGTTAATACGGTCCTAATTCGGCCAATTTTGGTCATACGAGGTTGCAACAAAAAATTGATTGCAGGAAATTTAAGGCCCTACAACTTTTGTCAAAAACATTTTTCGATACAAAGTACCGTTCATTTATTATCAACAAAAAACTTTGCTTTTCCAAAGTATCAGTTTGAAGAACTGTAGTTTATTCAATTTTGGTCGTACGAAGTTGCAATAAAAACAAAATTGTAGGGAATTGATAGACCTTCAAATGTTATTTAAAACATTTTTGGATACAAAGTACTGTTCAATTGTTATTGACAAAAAACATTACTCATTCAAAGGATTAGTTTAAAGGACTGTAAATCGGTCAATTTTGGTCGTACAAAGTTGCAATAGAAACTAAATTGAAGGAAATTGATAGATCTTCAACTGTTATTTGAAACATTTTTCGATATAAGGTACAGTACAAAAGTTATTCGCAAAAATAAAAATTAAGGGCTACTTGCTGAGCATATTTTTTTGTATGTTGCTTTATTAATACGGTCCTAATTCGGCCAATTTTAGTTGTGCGAAGTTGCAACAAAAAATGTATTATAGAGAATTTGAAGCCCTACAACTTTTATTTGCAACCTTTTTCGATACAAAGTACTATTCAGTTGTTTTTTTCGAAGTATTAGTTAAAAAAGAATGTAGCTCGATCAATTTTGGTCGTACAAAGTTGCAATAATAGCCAAATTGTAGGGAATCGATAGATTTTCAACTGTTATTTGAAATATTTTTTGATATCAGGTACCGGTCAAAAGTTATTCACAAAAATAAAAATAAAGGGTTATTTGTTGAGCATATTTACTGTATGTTGCTTTGTTAAATCGGTCTTAATTCAGCCAATTTTAGTCGTACAAAGTTGCAACAAAAAAATAATTTTAGAGCATTTAAAGCCCTACAATTTTTATTCAAAACGTTTTTCGATACAAAGTGCCTTTCAATTGTTATCAACAAAAAATGTTGCTTTCCCGAAATATCAGTTTAAAGGACTGTAGTTAGGTCAATTTTGGTCGTGTAAAATTTTAAAATATTAATTTTTCTTTTGTTTTAGGTTTCGTTCAGGCTAGTAAGCGTTTCGTGTGCGGTGCAGAAAACTGCAATTATTTAACCCACGGCGACACAATGTTACGTCACCATTTGACAGCTTTACACGCAGACGAAACAATTTACAAATGTTCCCATTGTAAAATCGATATTCCGTCCGAAATTGAAGGCTTGGACATTGACCAAATATTATTTCATCTAAAAATGCACGATCGCCATTTGTACAAATGTCCAAATTGCGAATTTTTCCACTACCAAAAACACAAAATCGAAAGACATATCAGCGATAATCACCCGGAAGGAAACAAAAAAATTGATGTTATTAGAGAATTGGACAATAGTGCCAACTTAGACGATTCAAGGCCATCTATGCCTGTTAATATTGTGGAACAAATCGAATCCACTGAAAATAAATCTTGGAGGTGTGGGTTTTGCAGTTTTAAATCCGCAGGACGTACTGAAATTATTCATCATGCTTCAAGTGTTCACGGCATTAAATCGCAGTTTAAATGCGCGCTTTGCGCGTACAAATGCAGTGCGAAAAATAATTTTGGCGCACACTACAAAAAAAACCACCCTGAAGAACAAATTCAAATGGTTGCGGTTTATTATAAAGCCACTGACCCTGAAGAGCCCTCAATTTCCTCTCAAGATGATTTTCAAGACAAGCCAACTTTTGATACCACCCCTTTGTGGTCCAAAAACAAATCTGGGGTGAAACATATTAGGGGAATTTTATTGGAGGAAACTAAATCACCAAGCAAACGTACCCCCAAAATAATCGAGAAACTCACTGAAATTAAATCGAATTTAGGGGAAGGGACTTCAAAAAATATTGAAGATATTACCAAAAATCTATTTTCTCCACTAGAAAAGGAACCAAAAAAATTGAGCATCGATTCGAATATTAAATTCCCCAGCAATTATGGCACCCCTGAAAATCAATGTTTCGTGTGCCCTGCTTGCGAAAAATATAAAAGTACAGGCGTTAAAGAATTTATCACGCATCTTTTCATCGAAATGAATTATTATAGGTAAGTTTGAGTGTTTATAATAGAGTATTGTGCCTGCTTAATGTGTAAAAATTAACAATTTTAAGTTTGTGTTCAGGGAAATGATTCCGCCATTTTGTCTTCAGTATGTTATTTTACATCCTTTTTGAGTCAAAATTCAAAATTTCAACTGTTTTGAACCACTGGTTTGGACAGAAATTAATAATTCGTCTTGAGAGGTCAAATCAAGTATGAATTTAAGTTTTGAACACTATAATTGTGTTCAGAGTAACAATGGCGCCGTTTTGTCTACAGTATATCACTTTTACATCCTTCCTGAATCAGCATTCTTAATTTCAATTGTTTTGAACCACTGGTCTAGTTGAGAATTGATAATATATCCTAAAAGGACATATTTTGATTTTTGGACACTATAATTGTGTTGTAATTACAAAAACGCTATTTTGTTTTCATTATATCATTTCTGCATCCTTTCTGAGTCAGAATCCGGAATTTCAATTATTTTGAACTTCTGGTTTAGTCAGGAATCAATAATTTGTCACAAGAGGGCAGATATGATCATTATATCAAGTAAATTTGAATTTTGAACACTATAATTGTCATTCTGTCTTCGATATATTACTTTCACATCCTTCCTGAATCAACACTCTTAATTTCAATTGTTTTGAACCTCTGGTTCAATCAGAAATTAGTAATTTGTTCAGAGGACAGTTAGGATAATTGCTTTGAGTGAATTTGAGTTTTGAACACTATAATTTTGTTCAGGGAACAATGAAGCCATTTTGTCTTTAATATATTATTTTTACATCCTTCCTGAATCAACACCCTGAATTTCAATTGTTTTGAGACACTGGTTTAGTCAGGAATCGATAATATATCTCAAGAGGACAGAATTTCGATTTTTGGACAATATAATTGTGCTTGGATTACATGAACGTCATTTTGTGTTTAGAATATTATTTCTGGATTCTTTTTGAGTCAAAATTTAGAATTTAAACTATTTTGAATCACTGGTTTAGTCAGGAATTAATAATTAATTTCGACAGGATGGAACAAATAAAAATCTGAGTTTTGGACACTTTAATTATGATCAGGGCAACAATGACGTCATTTTGTTTTCAGTTTATTACTCTTACGTCCTTTCTGAGTCAGTCCTCATAGTTTCAACTGTTTCGAGCCACTGGTCTAGTCAGGAATTGACAATACATCTCAAAAAGACTAAAATTCGATTTTTGAACAATATGATTGTGTTAAGGATTACATGAACGTCAGTTTATTATTTCTGCATCCTCTTTGAGTCAACACTCATATTTACAACTATTTTGAACCACTGGTTTAGTCAGAAATTATTAATTTATTTTAAGAGGTCCAATCAAGTAATGAATTCAAGTTTAGAACACTTTAATTATGTTCCGGGAAATGATGCCGCCATTTTGTTTTCAGTATATCACTTTTGCATCCTTCCTGAGTCAATACTTTTAATTTCAATTGTTTTCAACTACTGGTTTAGTCTGAGATTAATAAATTGTTTCCAGAATACAAAATTTTGGTTTTTGAACAATATAATTGTTTTTGGGATCACAAAAGCGTCATTTTGTTTCCAATTTATTATTTCTGGATCCTTTTTGAGTCAATACTCAAAATTTGAACTATTTTGAACCACTGGTTTAGTCAGGAATTAATAATTTATTTCGAGAGGTAAAATCAAGTATGAATTTAAGTTTTGGACCCTTTAATTGGGTTCAAGGAAACAATGTCGCCATTTTGTTTCCAGTATATTACTTTTGCATCCTTCCTGAGTCAACATTTTTAATTTCAATTTTTTTGAGCCACTGGTTTAGACTGGGATTAATAAATTATCCTTAGGGGACAAAATTTCAAATTTTGAACAATATAATTGTTTTTGGGATCACGAAAACGTCATTTTGTCTTTAGTTTATTATTCCTGGATCCTTTTTGAGTCAAAACTTGAAATTTCAAATATTTTGAATCACTGGTTTAGTCAGGATTAATAATTTATCTCGAGAGGTCCAATCAAGTAATGAATTCAAGTTTTGGACACTTTAATTGTGTTCTGGGAAATGATGCCGCCATTTTATCTTCAATATATTATTTTAACATCCTTCCTGAGTCAACACTCTTAATTTCAACTGTTTTAAACCATTGGTTCAGTCAGTAATCAATCATTTATCTCGAAAAGACAGATCAAGTATGAATTTGAGTTTTGCACACTCTAATTGTGTTCAGAGCAACAATAACATCATTTTTTCTTCAGTATATCACTTTTGCATCCTTCTTGAGTCAACGCTCTTAATTTCAATTGTTTTGAACTACTGTTTCAGTCTGGGATTAATAAATTATCTCTAGGAGACAAAATTTTGAATTTTGGACAATATAATTGTGTTGCGGATTACAGAAGCGTCATTTTGTTTCCAATTTATTATTCCTGGATCCTTTTTGAGTCAATACTAAAAATTTGAACTATTTTGAATTTCTGATTTAGTTAGAAATTAATAAATTATTTCAAAAGGACAGTTCAAGTATGGATTTGAGTTTTGAACACTATAATTGTATTCAGGGATACAATGATGCCATTATTTCTTTAGTATATTAATTTTACATCTTTCCTGAGTCAACCCTTATAGTTTGAGCTATTTTGAACCACTGGTTTAGTCAGGAATCAATAATTTATCTCGAGAGGTCCAATCAAGTATAAATTTGAGTCTTGGACACTTTAATTGTGTTCCGGGAAATGATGCCACCATTTTTCATCAGTATATTACTTTTACATCTTTCTTGAGTCAACACATTCAATTTCAATTGTTTTGAGCCACTGGTCTAGTTGGGAATCGATTATATTGCCTGAAAGAACAAAATTTTCATTTTTCAACAATATAATTGTGCTTGGGATCACGAAAACGTCATTTTACCTTCAATTTATTATTCCTGCATCCTTTCTGAGTCAGCACTCAAAATTTCAACTGTTTTGAACCTCTGGTTTAGTCAGGAATCAATAGTTTATCTCGAGAGGCCCAATCAAGTAATGAAGTCAAATTTTGGACACTCTAATTTTGTTCCGAGAAATGATGCCGCCATTTTATCTTTGGTATATTAATTTGACATCCTTCCTGAGTTAACATTTTTAATTTCAATTGTTTTGGACTACTGGTCTAGTTTGGAATCGATTATATTGCCTGAAAGAACAAAATTTTGATTTTTGAACAATATAATTGTGCTTGGGATCACGAAAACGTCATTTTGCCTTCAATTTATTATTCCTGCATCCTTTCTGAGTCAGCACTCGAAATTTCAACTGTTTTGAACCACTGGTTCAGTCAGTAATCAATCATTTATCTCTAAAGGACAGATTAAGTATGAATTTGAGATTTGAACACTTTAATTGTGTTCAGAGCAACAATAACATCATTTTTTCTTCAGTTTATTACTTTTACATCTTTTTTGAGTCAACACCTATTGTTTGAACTATTTTGAACCACTGGTTTAGTTAGGAATTAATAATTTATTTCGAGAGGTAAAATCAAGTATGAATTTGAGTTTTGGACACTTTAATTGTGTTCAGGGAAATGATGTCGCCATTTTGTCTCCAGTATATTGCTTTAACATCCTTCTTGAGTCAATACTTCGAATTTCAATTGTTTTGAATCTCTGGTTTAGTCAGAAATCAATAATTTATTTTGAGAGAACAGATCAAGTGTAAATATGAGTTTTGAACACTTTAATTGTGTTTAGGGCTATGATGTCACCATTTTGTCTTCAGTATATAATTTTTACTTCCTTCCTGAGTCAACACTCTCAATTTCAATTGTTTTGATCCTCTGGTTTACTCAGGGATTGATAATATTTCCTAAACGGACAAAATTTTGATTTTTGAATAATATAATTGTGCTGGGACTACAAAAGCGTCATTTTGTCTTTAGTTTATCATTCCTGCATCCTTTTTAACTCTGCACTTTGAATTTCAACTATTTTGAACCACTGGTTTAGTCAGGATTTAAAAATTTATCTCGAGAGGTAAAATTTAAGTTTTGAACACTATAATTGTGCTCAGAGGAATGATGCCGCCATTTTGTCTCCAGTATATTACTTTTACATCCTTTTTAAGTCAGCACTCGGAATTCCAACTATTTTGAACCGCTGGTTTAATCAGGAATTCATAATTTATCTCGAGAGGTCCAATCAAGTAATGAATTCAAGTTTGGACACTTTAATTGTGTTCCGGGAAATGATGCCGCCATTTTGTCTTCAGTATATTACTTTTACATCCTTTCTGAGTCAACATTTTTAATTTCAACTGTTTTGAACCACTGGTTTAGTCAGGAATTGATAATATTTCCTAAAAGGACAAAATTTTTATTTTTGAACAATATAATTGTGTTGGGACTATAGAAGCATAATATTGGCTTCAGTTTATTATTCCTGCATCCTTTTTGAGTCAACACTTGAAATTTCAATTATTTTGAACCACTGGTTTAGTCAAGATTCAATAATTTATCTCCAGAGGTAAAATTCAAGTTTTGAACACTATAATTGTGTTCGGAGGAATGATGCCGCCATTTTGTTTTCAGTATATTAATTTTTTGAGTCAACATTTACAATTTCAACTGTTTTTTAATAGTTGGTTCAATTAGAAATGAATAATTAAAAAATTTATTGAATGTTTCAGATGTTCCTGTAATATTTGCAACTTGCGTTTCATCGACATAGCGCAAGCAAAAGAACATTGTTCAAAAACGCATCAAGTAGAAGGCACTGAAGAAAAAATAACGCCCTTAACACCTAACGGAAAAGTAGAGAACTGGATTGATTGTTGCATCCGTCACCAAACCAAAAAAATGAAAAAACCCGAAACTACTGACGAAAGCGAAATAACAAACAAACAACCGGAAGTTGTTGTTGTTGAAGTTACGCCAGATTTACACAATTTACAGGAAGATGATATTTTGGAGGAAGCAGAAATAATTGATTTGGATGATAAAATTGAGGCGAAATTGAAATGTCAGTATTGCGAATTTATTGCGAAGACTTCTCAAACTTTAAAGAAACACAAAAAAAGACATCTTAGTAATCATTCAATTAAATGTAATCTTTGTCCTTTTGGGACTTTTACCCAGCAGAGTTTATTGCAGCACCACAGGGCCAAACATAAGGATTTGGAAGTGTCTTTTACACAAATTGTACACCCGGATGGGCCTGTTATTAGGCCCCTAAAACGCAGAAGGCAGCAATTGGAACCGGAATGTTTACCAGAAAGTCCTCCGGATAAAATAATTAAAGTTGCAGAAATTGATTTAACACAAAAATCCCTGGAAACAAAAGAAGATTTGGATATTATTTATGTATGTTTACATTGTCCCAGAAAGTCTGATAATTTGGAAATAATTAGGACGCATTTTATTGGCTCGCATGAAAAACAAAAAGGCGTTTTTAAATATAAAAAAATTAGTGTTGACAGAACAAGAAAAACACAATACAAATGTGTTTATTGCAATTGGTTGGGTTACCCGGAAGGTTTAAAAGAGCACCATTTGGAAAATCATGCTAATAGGTTGTGGGTTTGCCAAAAAGCAAACAAATTCCGGTGCGGAATTTGCGACAAATTAATACCAAAACTTAATTCCTTGAAAAAACATTTTAATGTTGAACATTCGGGGAGTAATATGAGCTATAAAACTATCTTAGAAGGAAATGACAATGAAGTTTTGGATTTTGTTGAGTTTTTTGAGGAGTTTATTGATGTTAAACCGGAAGTTAGAATAAAATGCGATTATTGTAACGATAGTTTTACAACAAATGAACAATTGCTCAGTCACCACAATTTATTACATTCTCATTTGGAGTTAAAAGAAAATATAATCGGCGAATTAAAAAAATTTAAGTGTCCCCAATGTGGGCATTCTAGCAATTCATACCCCGCAATGCGGGACCACTTGAGGGCCCACCACAAGCCCTACATCTGCACGCATTGCAACCTATTTTTCTCCTACCCAAGTCAACTAAAAAGCCACCACTTAAAAGAACACCGCACCGAAAATTACGAACTAAAAGAAGACAAAGAAACTAAAAGACAAATGGCTAACCTCCGCGAAAATATGCTGCACTTAAACGCGGACGGATCATATTCCGTCAAAGCCAAAAACTTAAAACGCCCCAATTTAGACACCACTGAACAACCCCCTCAAAAATACATAATAATCGAAGAAGAAACAAAAAAAAATGTAGCTAAAAAGTCGACTTCTCTACCAGCTATACCAAAAAACGTCGCCCGGAAGAGCACATCCAACCGGCCTTCACAACCGGAAGGATACTCATTTTACGGCACCAAACCTGTCAACATCACCGACTACAAACATATAATGTCCGGATTAAACGTCATGGGAAAAATCATGCCAATTAATGTCGAGGCAATGGGCCAACTTTTAAATTTAGTTCCTACACTTTGTTTGGAAGATTGTAAAACGCAAAATCTTTGACAAAATTCTACTGATTTGTGTAATTTTTCGGATGGGAATTTTATTGAGTTGGAAAGTTTAAACCCGAGCTTTTTTAATTTGACAGCTGATGAATATTGGTTTTAAGCAGCTTTTTTATTTTTAAGGTTGTGTAAATATGCAAATATTTTGTTAAAATTTTGTTTTAAATTCAAGTATTATAAGGTGTAATAAAACTGTGATTGTAAATAATTATTTGTAAGATTTAATAAATAAGAACACATTTTTATTTTTTGCAAAACGTCATTTTTATTTAATAATTTTAATCATTTTCTTCTTACACTCTAAATTTCAACTATTTTGAACCAATGGTTTAGTCAGGAATTAATAATTTATTTCGAGAGGTTAACTCAAGTATGGAATTGAGTTTTGAACACTATAATTGTGTTCAGGGAAATGATTTCGTCGTTTTGTCTTTAGTATATTACTTAAACATCCTTCCTGAGTCGACACTCTCAATTTCAATTGATTTTAACCACTGGTCTACTTGGGAATTGATAATATATTCAAAGAGGACATATTTCGATTTTTGAACAATATATTTGTGTTGCAATTACAAAAACGCCATTTTGTCTTCAGTATATCATTCCTGCATCCTTTCTGAGTCAGAATTCGTAATCCCAACTATTTTGAACCTCTGGTTCAGTCAAAAATTAATAATTTGTTTGAAGAGGGCAAATATTGTGTGAATTCGAGTTTTGAACATTATAATTGTGTTCAGGGAGTAATGACGTCATTCTGTCTTCGATATATTACTTTTACATCTGTCCTGAGTCAGCACTCTCAATTTCAATTGTTTTGAACCTCTGGATCAATCAGAAATTAATCATTTGTTCGAAGAGGACGGTTACGATAATTGCATTGAGGGAATTTGTATTTTGAACACTATAAATTTGTTCAGGGAAACAATGACGCCATTTTGTCTTTAGTATATTATTTTTACATCCTTCCTGAGTCAATACTGTGAATTTCAATTGTTTTGAATCACTGGTTTAGTCAGGAATCGATAATAGATCTCAAGAGGACAACATTTTAATTTTTGGACAATATAATTGTGCTGGGATTACAGAAACGTTATTTTCTATTTAAAATATCATTTCTGGATCCTTTTTGAGCCAACAATTAAAATTTCAACTATTTTGAGCCACTGGTTTAGTCTGGGATTGGTAATTTATCTCAAAAGAACATATTCCGAGTTTTGGACAGTTTAATTATGTCGAAGATTACGATAATATCATTTTGTCTTCAATTTATTATTCCTGCATCCTTTCTGGGTCAGAATTCGGAAAACCAACTATTTTGAACCTCTGGTTCAGTCAGAAATTAATAATTTGTTTGAAGAGGACAGATATGATTATTACATCAAGTAAATTTGAGTTTTGAACATTGTAATTGTGTTCAGGGAAACAATGACGATATTTTGCTTCCAGTTTATTATTTCTGGATGGTTTTTGAGTCAAAACTCAAAATTTGAAATATTTTGAACCACTGGTTTAGTCAGGAATTGATAATATATTAAAAAAGAATAAAATTTTGATTTTTGAACAATATAATTGTGTTTGGGGTGACGAAAACATTATTTTGCCTTTAGTATATTATTCCTGAATCTTTTTCAGTCAACACTTAAAATTTCAAATATTTTGAACCACTGGTTTAGTCAAGAATTGTTAATTTATGTCGAAAGAACAAATCAAGTATGTTTGAATTTTGAACACTCTAATTGTGTTTAGGGAAATAATGTTGCCATTTTGTCTTCAGTATATTACTTTAACATCCTTCTTGAATCAACACTCCTAATTTCAATTGTTTTGAACCACTGGTTTAGTCAAGAATCGACAATATATCTCAAGAAGACAAAATTTTGATTTTTGGACAATATAATTGTACTAGGATTACAGAAACGTCATTTTGTGTTCAAAATATTATTTCTAGATCCTTTTTGAGCCAACAATTAAAATTTCAACTATTTAGAGCCACTGGTTTAGTCAAGAATTAATAATTTATTTCGAAACAATCAAGACAAGTTTTGAACACTTTAATTGTGTTCAGGGAAACAATGACGTCATTTTGTCTTCAATATATTACTTTTACTTCATTTCTGAGTCAACACTCACAATTTCAACTATTTTGAACCACTGGTCTAGTTGGGAATTGATAATATATTCAAAGAGGACTTTTTTCGATTTTTGAACAATATAATTGTGTTGCAATTACAAAAACGCCATTTTGTCTTCAGCATATTATTCCTGCATCCTTTTTGAGTCAGAATTCGGAATTCCAACTATTTTGAACTTCTGGTTCAGTCAAAAATTGATAATTTGTTTGAAGAGGACAAATGTTGTGTGAATTCGAGTTTTGAACATTATAATTGTGTTCAGGGAGTAATGACGTCATTCTGTCTTCGATATATTACTTCTACATCTTTCCTGAGTCAGCACTCTAAATTTCAATTGTTTTGAACCTCTGGTTCAATCACAAATTAATAATTTGTTCGAAGAGGACGGTTACGATAATTGCATGAGGGAATTTGAGTTTTGAACACTATAATTTTATTTAGGGAAACAATGACGCCATTTTGTTTTTAATATATTATTTTTACTTTCTTCCTGAGTCTACACTCTTAATTTCAATTGTTTTGAATCACTGGTTTAGTCAGGAATCGATAATATATCTCAAGAGGACAAAATTTCTATTTTTGGACAATATAATTGTGCTAGGATTACAGAAACGTCATTTTGTGTCCAGAATATTATTTCTGGATTCTTTTTGAGTCAAAATTTTGAATTTCAACTATTTTGAATCGCTGGTTTAGTCAGGAATTAATAATTAATTTCGACAGGATAGATCAAATAAGAATCTGAGTTTTGAACACTTTAATTATGTTCAGGGCAACAATGATGTCATTTTGTTTTTAGTTTATTACTCCTTACTCCTTACGTCCTTTATGAGTCAGTCCTCATAGTTTCAACTGTTTTGAGCCACTGGTCTAGTCAGGAATTGACAATACATCTCAAGAGGACTAAATTTCGATTTTCGAACAATATAATTGTGTTAGGGATTACATGAACGTCATTTTGTCTCCAGTTTATTATTTCTGCATCCTTTTTGAGTCAATACTCACATTTCCAACTATTTTGAACCACTGGTTCAGTCAAAAATAGATAATTTATTTCGAAAGGACAATTCAAGTATGGATTTGAGTTTTGAACACTCTAATTGTATTCAGGGAACCAATGATGCCATTATTTCTTCAGTATATTATTTTTATATCTTTCCTGAGTCAACACTCCGAATTTCAATTGTTTTGAATCTCTGGTTTAGTCAGAAATGAATAATTTATCTTGAGAGGACAGATCAAGTGTAAATATCAGTTTTGAACACTATAATTGTGTTCAGGGCTATGATGTCACCATTTTGTCTTCAGCATATTATTTTTACTTCCTTCCTGAGTCAAAATTAAAAATTTCAATTGTTTTGAACCACTGGTTTAGTCAAGAATTAATAATTTATTTCCAATCAAGTAGTAAATTCAAGTTTTGGACACTTTAATTGTGTTCCGGTTAATGATGCCGCCATTTTGTCTTCAGTATATTATTTTTACATCCTTTCTGAGTCAGCACTCTTAATTTAAATTGTTTTGAACCACTGGTCTAGTTAGGAATTGATAATATTTCCTGAAAGGACAAAATCTTGATTTTTGAACAATATAATTGTGCTGGGACTACAAAAATGTAATTTTGTTTTCAGTTTATCATTCCTGCATCCTTTATGAGTCAGCATTCACAATTTCAACTATTTTGATCCACTGGTTTAGTCAGGAATTAATAATTTATCTCGAGAGGTCAAATCAAGTATGAATTTGAGTTTTGGACACTTTAATTGTGTTCAGGAAAATGATGTCGCCATTTTGTCTCCAGTATATTACTTTTACATCCTTCCTGAGTCAACACTCATAGTTTGAATTATTTTGAACCACTGGTCTAGTCAGGAATTGATAATATATTCCAAGAGAACAAAATTTTGATTTTTGAACAATATAATTGTGTTCAGGGTGACGAGAACAATATTTTGCCTTTAGTGTATTATTTCTGCATCCTTTTTGAGTCATCTTTCGGAATCCCAACTATTTTGAATCACTGGTTTACGTGAAAAAAATTAATTTGTTCCGAGCGGTGATATGTAAAAAATTATTACTGATTTAGAATATTTAATTCATAAATTTATAGCTCGTGCACCAATTACAATTAATGATTGCCAATAATTTTGAATATACCTAAATCCTTCTTGAGTATGTACCCACAATTTGAATTTTCTACAACCCCTGGTATACGCAAAAAAAAATATTTATTCTAAGCGGTGCAATATAATAAATTAACTGTTTTTGAGATATTTAATTATTAAATTTATGGCTCGTGTACCAATTATGATTAGGGGCTGCATAAATCTACACCCCTTAAGCATTTTTAAAATATTATCAAATACTTTGGGGTTTAATTGCCTATTTTATATCAAAAAATAGACGGTTAAAAAAATTAAAATAATCGACAAATAATCACATAAGATTAAACAATATTTTTGCAAAATTGTAATTTGCATTTAAAATATTTATTGAATATTTTTATTCTTCAAATATACAAAATTCAAATTTATTCATCAATTTTAATATATTTCAATGCCAGAAATGATTAAATTAAAGTTTTAACGTTGCGCAATCTCGTTTGGTTTGGTTTTGTACGGGCTTGGCTTGCAACTGTATAAGCGCTACGAGGTATCTTTTAATATTGTGTACTCTTTCTAACACATTGCGCGCATGGACAGCCGAACGTAGTTCGGAGATTCAAAATAAATTGGAGTTGGAATGCGTTCTATTCACTGTTGCTAGTGCCATTGAATGTAACAGAAGTGCGTTACTCTGTTGTCGCGAAATACGTTGTAAATATGAATATTTTAAAAGTGTTTCATTATATTTGGGGTTTTAAATATTGCTTATTAACGTAGAGATCAAAATTTTGTGTGTTTAAATATGTAAATTGGGGTGAATTTGTTCCGCATTGCGTGTCCGTTAGGGGCACGTATTTGCGATGTTAGTCTTTGCTTTTATTATGTAATAAATATATAAAATGTCTTGGTTTTTTTGCTTAGGCCTGTAATGAAAGGTCCAACGTGGGAATCGGTGCACACGTAGGTACCGCTACGAGAGGCACCCCCCCTGATGAACACCACCGCGTGGGGTTGCAATGAGTTCTAGGGCGAACGAGCGATCTAATTAGGGAGTAACGGCATACTCTCGATATGTACCTATCGGAAGTCGGGAAAATATGGTAGCTGGCGGGGGTCCTTGATTAAGTTCAAGAAACGACATTAGCTGAGACCGATACTTAAGGTTACCATATCGCGTAATTAGGCGGTATCGCGGGCCTCGGAATATGCATTGGCCACGTATTCAAACAACGTATTTTTTGTTTTGCAAACGACGAGCACACCGGTGCCATGGGTGTCTGAGCGCTCAGGCACTCATTGGAGTTGTAAAGTAGAGTCAAACAGTAGCATAATATATTGAGCACTTTTAAAATAACTTCCGGAAATAATAAAGCAACAGTCACACGCCGCGTAGCTCTCCGAACACAAACCAAAACACACAACACGATTGAATGCTGAACGAATGTTGAATGAATGTAATAAAAAAATTCCCTTTCAGCTTCTTCAATTCATCAGTACCACCTCCAACAAATCAACAAAAGGACGTAAGTTGGCTAATAAACTTTACTTTTCAGGTTCTAATCAATTTTGTATTGCCTTTTCGCTGATTTATAATTAATTTATATTTTTTCAGATCATTTGCTGAGGATGAGCCCAGCTGATGAGGTGGATGGACATCGAGGGAATGGACAACGTGGGAGGAGCTGAGGATGAGCCCAGCAGCCAAAATCAACTCTCAATATTTGTTTTGTTGAATGTGATTCACCAAAATTTGTTTTAAGTTTCTGTTTCAGGTCGCCGGCCGTGGATCTTCATAACATCACCGCATCATCAACCAGGTAATATAATAAAACTCATTATATCACTGTTTTTAAGTAAACACCTAAATTACTTATCTTCAATTTATTAATTTATTTGTTTTTATGTTTTTAGGTCATCCGGCAGCAGAACCAAAACAATAAAAACAGCCCAGCAGCCGTCCAAAAAGTCCTGCAGTAGCAGCAGAATTAAAGTCCAGCAGCAGTCCAAGAAGTTTTCTAGCAGCAGCAGAACCAAAGCCCTACAGCCGTCCAAGAAATCCTCCAAGAAGTCTTCCAGTAACTGCAGAAGATCAACACATCAGTAGCAACTATTCCCCAATTCAACTCAACTTTAAAGAAGTCAACTGATTAATTTCACCCGCCGCTTGCAAAGCTCAAGTAAGTTAATTCCTTTTTAAATTTTCCGACTTGTAATAATTATTTTGTTTCAGTTGCAGCGAACGAAGAAGCCATTTCTCTGGTCTAGGTTTCGCTGGAGTTTTCCTAGACCCAAAGGGAGAATTCTCGGAGAAGAGTTCGTCTCTTTCCCCTTAGTCATTGCCTGGGAGCGAACAAGGCTTACAACAACACAACAGCATCGAGTACTCAACAAATAAATTTCTAACCTTTGTATCCTTTCCTTATTCCCAAAATAAACTCATTCCCACAAAATTACAGTCGTTTTATTTCTAAAACCTATTTGAATTGTTTTCAGGGTTAATTATTATTTATTAAATAGTTTGTAAGATAATTTCAAGTCAATACTAACCTGTATATTTTATTTTTGAAGTAAATATGAATTGTATTGTTGAAATTTAAATATAATTTAATGTCAAACGTCAAGAGTAAAGTTCCGAAATTCTCCGCAAGCGGCAGCACCTGTCAATGAGTGCCTACAAAAAAATATTTATTAAATAAAAGATTATTTGTTAATTTAATCGTTCAAAAATAATAAATTTATTCAAAATAAAATATTTAAAACACTTTGGGGTGAATAAATATGTCAAATAGTCGCTATTTTTTATTATTAATAAAATTTAGTCCCAAAACGTGCTAGGTGCTGTCATCTCTGACAAAATGACTGAACTAGTTGTACCATAAAGAATATTGGTGTTGACATTAATATAACCGAATATTTCGAGCTTGTTTAATGTTTTATAAATTATTTTTGATCAATATTAGACTTTTTTTGATTTTAAAATAAATAATTGATTGATTTATAAACCTACGGTGATTAAGGAACTTAGTATGGTTGGCAACATTGCTGTCAATAGATGCTACCAAAGAATTATTGTTATCTAGCATCAAAGAAAATAATATTGAATTTAGTTTTGAACTAAATAAGACGAAATTTGAGAGTTAATACGTTTGTAAAACTGTTAATTTCTCGATCAGACTACCAAATAAATATTAAAATGTCGTATTTTATTGATATATGTTTTATTTGTCTTGAAAATTCAAACAATCTTACATTAATCAGCTCACAAGATACAAACGAAATAAGTTTTGAAGATGAACTGAAATATTTTTTACCTGAATTCGTATGTATGACAGTTAACCTAAAATTATTATCAAAACTGTTTTTATTTATTATTTTAGGAGTTTAAATCAAGAGTTCCGAAATATATTTGTGCCAAATGTGCATTTGATTTGAGTAAAAGCTATGAATTCAAACAAAAATGCTTGCAAAACATGGCAACATACAATAAATATGCTCAACAAATAACCACAACTGACAGTTCCTTCAAGCATTTATTTGTTGTTTTACGCCCTGATTTTGTATGTAAAGAAGAAAATGATTTAAATTTGGATGCAATAAACAGCGAAGAAGTTATAATTAAAGAAGAAATGCAAGAAGAATTAATATTGGATGACAAATCAAAATTATTACTTCATGAATTGAAAGAAGAACCAATTTTAACAGAAAAAATACACGCAAAAAAAAAGTTATATACTTGTAAAGACTGTAAAAAATCATTTCGACGCTTGATTTATTTAAAAGAGCACCTTTTAATGCATTTAGAAGAAAAAAAATTGACTTGTGAAGCTTGCGACAAAACATTTAAACATGCAGAACATTTAAAAGTACATAAATATGAACATATTGATGTTTTGCCTTATGCGTGTGCAGTTTGCAATGAAACATACAATTTAGTACCAAAAAAAACTATTAAGTGTGAAGTTTGCAATAAATCATTTATGAATTTAGGGTCTTTAAAGCGGCACAATTTGGTACACACTACCAAAAAAGCATTCCCCTGTAAAGTTTGTAATAAATCATTTAAATATTCAGTTAGTTTAAAGCAACATGAACGTCTACACACCGGTGAATTATTTTCTTGTGAAGTTTGCAGCAAATCATTCACGCAAATAAGAAATTTAAAGCGGCACCAATTGGTGCACACTAACAAAAAAACTTTTAATTGTGAAGTTTGCAATAAATCATTTAAACATTCAGGCACTTTAAAGCGGCATAAACGTCTACACACTGGTGAAAAATTATTTACTTGTGGAGTTTGCAGTAAAACTTTCACGCAATTAAGGGAATTGAAGCGGCACCGTTTGACACATACAAATAAATCTCCTGAAAAACCGTTTAAATGTGAAGTTTGCAATACATCATTTAAACATTCGGGTAGTTTGAAGCGGCATAAACGTCTACACACTGGTGAAAAATTATTTACTTGTGGAATTTGCAATAAATCTTTTCTGCAAATTAGGGATTTGAAGCGGCACCGTTTGACACATACACAAAAATCGCCTGAAAAACCGTTTAATTGTGAAGTTTGCAACAAGTCTTTTGCTTTAGAAGAAAAGTTACAAAAACATTCGAAAATTCATCTTGAGGCACATATAAAACATGAAAAAATTGATCAACAATTAACAGTTGAAGATGGCGCTGTTCCTTAATTTGTACACACTGTTGCCAATCGTTCGAACACTTCATACTTTACTTGAACTGTCAATTCCATCACATATTTGCATTTATTTTTAATAATTATTTGTAATTATAGTAAAATGTAAATAAATTCACTTAAAATAATTTATTGTTGTTCTTTTACCTGTCAAGTTTGTATTTTAACCCAAAATTATTTAAATTTTAAATTAAAACGTTGGTAGTTCCAAATGTTGTCGCAATTTTGTGTGCCCGAAAAATCAAAAAATATTACCAGGGGAGCAGAGATGAAAAGAGATCTTTTAATAAATGACTCGGTGATTATCTCAAAAGCTAGACATTTGAGGGACGAATGCTTCAAATAAAAGTTACATAACTTTTCATGCGCTACAACTTTTATTTGAAACATTTTTTTCTACGGCCTGTAGTTTCCGATAAACGATATGCTACTACCCTTAATTTAAGGGTTGTAAAAAAATTTTGTTGACCTTTTTCCTAACCCTTTTCAAGCTGCGTGTGGTGCTTAACCCAAATTTGCCTTAAGGGTTGTAGTTCAGGGGTAAATCAAGAAAAACATTTTGTAAAAACAAATGAACAATTATCTCGGAAATCAAAGGATCTAGGGACAAATGTTTCAAACAAAAGTTACATAACTTTTGATGCACTACAACTTTTATTTGAAACTTTATTTTCTACGGCCCATAGTTCCCGAGAAACAATATGCTACTATCCTTAATTTAAGGGTTGTAACAAAAATTCATCTACCTTTTTGGTAGTCCTTCCCAAGTTGCGTTCGGTGTTGTACCTAAATTTGCCTTGAGGGTTGTAATTCAGGGGTAAATCAAGTAAAACATTTTGTAAAAACAAATGAACAATTATCTCGGAAATTAAAGGATTTAAAGACAATTTTTTCAAACAAAAGTTACATAATTTTCAACGCCCTATAACTTTTGTTTGAAACATTTTTTTGTAGGGCTAATAGTTTCCGAGAAACTATATGCTACTACCCTTAATTTAAGGGTTGTAACAAAAATCCATTTAACTTTTTGATAGCCCTTCCCAAGTTGCGTTCGGTGTGTAAAGTTCAGGATTAAATTAAAAAAAACATTTTTGGTCAACTTTGGGACGAATTTTGTGCCTTGAAAAATTCAAAATTTGTATCAGGGTATTAGGATTCTCAGGAGCAATTTCATAAATTAATTATCGTTTTTCTCGGAAACTAAAGGGCTCAAGGACAAATGCTTCAAACAAAAGTTACATAACTTTTAACGCCCTACAACTTTTGCTTGAAGCATTTTTTTGTAGGGCTCATAGTTTCCGAGAAACAATATGCTACTATCCTTAATTTAAGGGTTGTAAGAAAAATTGTTTTACTTTTTTGTTAGGCCTTTCAAAGTTGCATTCAATCATGTAACTAAATTGGCCCTAAGGGCTTTACTTCAGGCGTAAATCAACAAAAACATTTAATCAAGTGACCTATGCGAAAGATTAATTAGCGATTTTCTCGTTAACCAAAGGGTTTAGGGAAAAATGTTTCAAATAAAAGTTACATAACTTTTAACGCTCTACAACATTTATTTGAAATATTTTTTTGTAAGTCTCATAGTTACCGAGAAACGGTATATTACTACCCTTAATTTGAGGGTTGAAAAATCATTTCCTATTCCAAAAGATAGTCCAATTGATTATGCGTACTTTTTATTTGAAACATTTTGCGCTGAGGGCTTTATTTCCAGAGTTATTAACGTTTTTTTTTTTAGTTTGCTCCTGAAGATTCTGCTTTCCTAATACAAATTTTGGATTTTTCAAATGCACAAAACTCGTCAAAGTGTTTTTTTCGTTAGGACAAATTTTATTACATCACTGAACGCAACTTGGGAAGGGCTATCAAAAATTTAAATGAATTTTTTTTACAACCCTTAAATTAAGGGTAGTGGCATATCGTTTCTGGGAAACTATTAGCCCTACAAAAAAATGTTTCAAATAAAAGTTGTAGGGCGTTGAAAGTTATGTAATTTTTATTTGAAAAATTTGTCCTAAACCCTTGGGTCTCTGAGATAATTGCTCATTTGTTTTTAAAATATTTTTCTCAATTTGAGAAAAATTTTGTTACATAGCTGAATGCAGCTTTGGAAAGGCTACGAAAAAGGTAAAAAAAATTTTTTTAAAACCCTTAAATTAAGGGTAGTAGTATACCGTTTCTCGGAAACTATAAGCCCTACAAAAAAAAGTTTCAAATAAAAGTTGTAGGGCGTTGAAAGTTACGTAACTTTTATTTGAAACATTTGTCCCTAGATCCTCTAGTTTCTGAAAAAATCGCTAATTAATATTTTTGAACTTTTGCAACCAATTCAAGGAAAAAATAATGCAACAATAAATCATTTTGAACAATTTTATTAATATTTCAATAACCTACAAAAATATATCAAACAATAAAACAGGAAAAAAAAGGTTTGCGACTATTTTACTAAATATTTATTTACAAATACAATTATTTTAAAATATCGGAATAAATTATCGATCTATTTCTCCAAAAACAACATCAAGTGTGCCTATAATAGCTACAATATCTGCCAACATATGATGTTTCCCAATGTGGTCCAACGCGGCAAGATGAGCAAATCCTGGCGCCTTTATTTTACATCTGTATGGTTTCGATCCCCCATCTGACACCAAATAAACCCCAAACTCGCCTTTGGGGGCCTCAATAGCCGTGTAAGTAACTCCGGGAGGTACTTGATACCCTTGGGTGAATAATTTGAAGTGGTGGATTAAGGCTTCCATGCTGTGTTTCATTTCAGCGCGGCTAGGGGGTGTTAGTTTAGCATCATCTGTTTTTACTTCCCCCGCTGGCATTTGATTCAAACATTGGTCGATTAATCGCAAGGATTGGCGCATTTCTTCGATGCGGATTAGGTAGCGGTCGTAGCAGTCACCCTTTGTGCCTAAAACAATAATTTTTAATAAATACCAACTTCTGGAACTAATTTAAAACGTTTAGAAGCGTTCTAGAACACTTTAGAGCATTTTGAATTGAGAAAATACTTCAAACACATTCCAGAGAAAATTTAACCAATAAAAAATTGCCTAAATTAATTTTAGGCACTTTAAAACTGTCTAAAATCTATTTAAGATACGTTAAAAAGTTTCAAAGCGTTCTGGAATATTTTAGAGCATGCTGTAATGTTCTAAAACTTTTCAAAATGCCCCAAACTATATCTAGGCAATATTTAATACTCATAAATTACCTACAAGCAACTTTATGCACTTTAAATTAATAATAAATTATTCAAAACCTATTTTAGGTACTTAAAGACGTTCCAAAGCGTTTTGAAACATTCTAGAACATTTTATTACAATTTAGGACGTTATTAAAATATTCTGCATTATTTTAGAGTATTTTGTAATATTTCAGAACGTTTAAAAGTTTTATGAGACAGTTAAAAACGTTCTGGAATGTTTTAAAGCATCTTGAAACATTTTATGACATTCCGAAGCGTTCTAGAATTTTTTAGAGCATGATGGAATGCCCTGGAACTTTTAAAAATGCCTTTAATTACATTTAGGCACTATTTGATGGTTATAAATTGCCTATAATTAATTTAAGGCACTTCAAAATAGTAATAAATTGTTTAAAATCCATTCTAGTTATTTTAAAACGGTTTGAATAATTTAGAAAAATTCTGGAAGCTTCTACAGTGCTTTGGAACATTAAATTATAACCTGGAGCCTTATTATAACGACCTGAAGAATTCTGGAACATTTTAGAGCTTCCTGTAATATTTTAGAACGTTTAAGAATGCTGTGGAACAGTTTAAAACATTTAAGAGTGTTCTAAAATAATTAATAACATTCTAGAGCATCTTGAAACATTTTACAACGTCCCAAAATCTTCTAAAATATTTTAAAGCATGCTGGAAGCATTCTAGAGTATTTTAAAACATTCCAGCACGTTTTGGAACATTGTAACGTTTTAAAGCGTTATTATAAAGTTAGGAAGTGTTCTGAAACATTTTAGAACATTCTAGGCTGTTATCAAGTGTTTTTAGATATATTATGCCATTCCAAAGCGTCCTGGAACATTCTAGAGCATTCTGTGATCCTATGATAAATTTTAGGCACTATATGGCGGGTAAAAATTAGCTATAATAAATTTTATGTACTCTAAAATAGTAATAAAATGTCTAAAATTTGTTATAGGCATTTTAAAATTATTAGAAACGTTTTAAAACATTCTTAAAAGTTTAAGAGTGTTCTGGAACATTAAATTATAATCTGGAGCGTTATTTTAAAACGATTTGAGGAGTTATGGAAAATTTTAGAGCATTCTGAAACAGTTAGAACATTTAACGATGATCTGGAACCGTTTATAACGTCCTGGAATGTTTTAAAACGTTTAAGAGTGTTCTAAAATAGTTTACAACGTTCTTGAAATATTTTACAACGTTCTGAAATCTTCTAAAATATTTTAGAGCATGCTGGAAGCATTCTAAAACATTCTAGCACGTTTTAGAACATTGCACAACGTTCTGAAGCGTTATTATGAAGTATTCTGAAACATTTTGGGCTATTATCAACTGTTTTAAGACATTTTAAGTTATTTTATGACATTTTAGAGCATTCTAGGCACTTTAAAATAATAATAAATTGTTGAAAATCAATTCTAAGCATTTTTAAACAATTTGAGGCATTTTAAAACATTCTGGGAGGTTCTAAAGTGTTTTGGAACGTTATTAAAACGATCTGAAGATTTTTGGAACATTTTAGAACATTTAGTAATATTTTAGAACGTTCAAGAATGTTTTGGAACAGTTTATAACGTCCTGGAATGTTCTAAAATGTTCAAGAGCATTCTAAAATAGTTTATAACATTCTTGAAACATTTTACAACGTCTCGAAATCTTCTAAAATATTTCAGAGCATGCTGGAAGCATTCTAGAGTGTTTTGGAACGTTCTAGCACGTTTTAGAACATTGCATAACGTTCTGAAACGTTATTATAAAGTTGGGAAGTGTTTTAAAACATTTTAGAACATTCTGAGATATTATTAAGTGTTTTGAGACATTTCGAAACATTTTATGACATTCAGAAACATCCTGGAGCATTTTAAAGCATTTTAGAATCCTATTACTACGTCTAGGCACTTTTAAATAATAATTAATTGTTCAAAATCTATTCTAGACATTTTTTGAACAATTTGGGGCGTCTTAAAACATTTTGAAACGTTCTGGAACATTATTATAACGATTTGAGGAACTGTAGAGCATTTTAGAGCATTCTATAATATTTTAAAGCGTTTAAAAATACTCTGGAATAAATTATAACATTTTAGAATATTTGAAAACGTTCAAGAATGCTCTAAAATAGTTTATAACATTCTTAAAAAAATTTATAACGTCCCAAAATCTTCTTGGAGATTTTAGAGCATGCTGGAAGCATTCTTAAGTATTTTAGAACATTCTAGCAAGTTTAAGAACATTGTATAACGTTCTGAAACATTATTATAAAGTTGGGAAGTGTTCTGGAACATTTTAGAACATTCTGGGCTGTTATCAAGTGTTTTGAGTCATTTCGAGTTATTTTATGACATTCCAAAGCGTCCTGGAACATTTAAGAACATTCTAGGCACTTTAAAATAATAATAAACTGTTTGAAATCTATTCTAGACTTTTTAAATAATTTGAGGCGTTTTAAAACATTCTGAAAGGTTCTAAAGTGTTTTGGAACGTTATTATAACAATATAAAAAGTTTTGGAACGTTATTATAACAATATAAAAAGTTTTGGAACATTTTAGAGCATTTTGGATTGTTTTAGAACGTTTAAGAATGCTCTGGAACATTCTTCAACTTTTTAGAAGGTTTTAGAACGTTCAAAAGTGTTTTAAAACAGTTTATAACATTCTAGAGCACCTTGAAACATTTTACAACGTCCCGAAATTTTCTAAAATATTTTAGAGCATGCTAGAAGCGTTTTAGAATGTTTTAGAACATTGTGTAACGTTTTGGAACGTTATTATGAAGTTAGAAAGTGTTCTGGAACATTTTAGAGGAATCTGGAATGTTATCAAGTGTTTCCAAAAATTTTGAAATATTTTAGAACCTTTCGAAGCGTCCTAGCACATTTTAGAGTATTCTAGAGTCCTATAACTATTTCTAGGCACATTAAAATAGTAATTATGGGCATTTTCAAACAATTCAAGACGTTTTAAAACATTCTGGACGGCTCTAAAATGTTCTGAAACATTCTTATGACAATTTGGGAAATTGTGGAACATTTTAGAAAATTCTGTAATATTTTAGAGCGTTTAAAAATGCTGTGAAACAGTTTATAACATTATGGAATGTTTTAGAACGTTCAAGAATGTTCTAAAACAGTTTATAACATTTTGGAGCATCTTGAATCAGTTTACAACTTCCCAAAGACTTCTAAAATATTTTAGAACACGCTGGAAGCGTTCTACAGTATTTTAGAACATTCTAGCACGTTTTAGAACTTTGTATAACGTTCTGGAGCGATATTATGAAGTTGAGAAGTGTTTTGGAACATTTTAGTGCATTTTGAAACATTTTGGAAGGTTCTAAAGTGTTTTAGAGCGTTATTATAACAATCTAAAGGACTTTGGTCCATTTTAGAGCATTCTGTAACAGTTAGAACGTTTGAGGATGCTCTGGAACCGTTTATAATGTTCTAGAATGTTCAAAAGTGTTCTAAAATAGTTTACAACATTTTACAGCGTCCCAAAATCTTCTAAAATATTTTAGATCATGCTGGAGGCATTGTAGAGTGTTTTGAAATATTCTAGCATATTTTAGAACATTGTATAATGTTCTGAGCTATTATCAAGTATTTTGAGACATTTTGAAATATTTTATGACATTCCAAAGCGTCCTGGAACATTTTAGAGCATTCCAGAAGCCTATAACAGTTTTTAGGCACATTAAAATGGTAATAAATTGTTTAAAATTTATTCTAGGCATTTTTAAACAATTTGAAGCGTTTTAAAACATATGGGAGGTTCTGAAGTGTTTTGAAACGTTATTATAACGATCTAGAGAGTTTTGGAATATTTTAGAGCATTCTTGATTGTTTTAGAATGTTAAAGAAAGCTTTGGAACAGTTTATAACATTTTGAAATATTTTAAAACGTTCAAGAACGTTCTAAAATAGTTTATTACATTCAGGAGCATCTTGAGACACTTTAGAATGCCCCAAATTTTCTAAAATATTTTAGAGCATGCTGGAAGCGTTTTAGAGTATTTTGGAACATTGTATAACATTCAGGAACGTTATTATGAAGTTGAGAAGTGTTCTAAAACATTTTAGAGCCTTCTGAAATGTTATCAAGTGTTTCGGGGAATTTTGAAATATTTTAGAACCTTCCAAAGCCTCCTGTAGTATTTTAGAGCATTTTGAAATAGTATAACTGATTCTTGACACTATATGGCGGTTTTAAATCATTTATAATTAATTTTAAAATGGTTTGAAGCGTTTTGAAATATTTTAGAGCTTTCAGAAGTAGTTAGAACGTTTAAAAATGCTCTGAAACTATTCATAACGTTCTGGAAGGTTTTAAAAATAGTTTACAACATTTTGGAACATCTTGAAACATTTTACAGCGTCCCAAAATCTTCTAAAATATTTAAGAGCATGTTGGAAGCGTTCTTAAGTGTTTTGAAACATTCTACGACGTTTTAGAACATTGTATAACGTTCTAGAGCGTTATTATAAAGTTGAGAAGTGTTTTGGATGCTATAAAATTTTTCCGAAGGGTTGTGAAACATTTTAAAGCATTCTGAAAGCTTATATTTGATTTTAGGCACTATAAGGCGATTATAAATTGATTATAATAAACTTTAGACACTTTAAAATAGTAATAAAATATCTACAATCTTTGCTAGACATTTTAAAATAGTTTGAAACGTTTTGAAACATTTTGGAAAGTTCTAGAGTGTTCTGGAACATTAAATTACATTCTGGAGTGTTATTATAACGATCTGAAGAATTTTAGAACATTTTAAAGCGTTCTGTAAAACGTAAAACGTTGTGGAATGTTCTCAAGTGTTGTAGAGCATTTAGATACATTTTATAACGTTCCGAAACCTTCTAGAACATTTTAGAGCATGCTGGAAGCATTCTAGAATATTTTAAACTGATCTAAAATACTGTAGAACCATTTAATAATGGGTAGCGTAACCTACCGATTGGAACATCGAAATCCATCAAATGGTAAGCATCATAAGGTTGCTGCTTCCTCAAATCCCATTTAATACCAGATCCTCTCAGCATAACTCCACTAAAACCATAATTAAGCGCTTCTTCGGCTGTTACAATCCCAATATCGACTGTCCGTTGCACCCAAATTCGATTAGTAGTCAAAACATCTTCAACTTCATCGATCCGTTCGCCAAATCTGACAGACCAATCGTAAATATCGTCCAGAAGACCTAAAGGAAGATCCAAGGACACGCCACCGGGTCTAATATAAGCGGCGTGCATTCGGGCCCCCGAAACTCTTTCGTAGAATTCCATAAGTTTCTCACGTTCCTCGAAGAGCCAGAAGAATGGGGTTAGGGCTCCTACATCCAAAGCGTGGGTTCCGATCGCCATAATGTGGTTCAAAATGCGCGTCAGCTCCGCGAAAAGAACTCTAATATATTTAGCTCTGAGTGGAACATCAATATTTAATAATTTTTCCACAGCCAAACTGTAACACTGCTCATTGCACATCATACTAACGTAATCCAAACGATCAAAATACGGTAAAGCTTGCGTGTAAGTTTTATACTCTATTAATTTTTCTGTTCCTCTATGCAAAAGTCCAATATGAGGATCTGCTCTTACGACAACCTAAAAACAATTAAAAAATGTATTTTTATAATTTTTAGGCAAAAAACTTACTTCTCCGTCCAATTCCAAGACTAATCTCAACACACCGTGAGCTGCTGGGTGCTGTGGACCGAAATTGAGGCTCAAATTACGTACTGATTTTTCTACGGGCGCTGCTTTGGCGTTCCACGGGGGAAGAGGCCATTTTGATGTTGATTCATCCGGGTACATCACTGGGCCCTTGAATTGTTCGATAAACTCGCTGTCTGGGAACCATTTTTTGGCGTTTTGTTCCTGGCTGAAATAAACGTCAAAAATGCCAATAAATGAATAATTAATTATTTTTTGACAATAAAAGTATCCTAACCTTCATGCAGATTACATAATTAATTACCTCAAAACAAATGCAATAATTCAAGTAATAATTCCAGTAATACAATTTTTACCTTGTGTGAAAAAGCGCTGCAACATTTGTCACTACATTTTTACCCGTTAAATTAGAGAAACTTAAGGACTTTCTTACAACTGTATTAATTAAAGCGGACGCCATTTTCCTGTCCGAGCAATCCGAGCAATGTTGCCACCTATAAATAAATTGTGACAACATACAATAAATATGCTCAACAGATAACCACGCTACAAATTTTTATTATTATAACCACTTTAAATAAATGAAAAAGCAGAAATGTCTAATGAATCATGAAGAAGAATAGATTTTAAAATAATAAACATTTAATTAATTGTAGTTAGCCTAAAATGTAACAAATAACGAGCATTGTTGCCACCACTACGTGCGGATCGTGACAGCATTTATCTGTTAATTAATCAATTAATCATGCTTAATGGATGAAGAAGCGGAAATGTCTAATGAATCAGAAAATATAACAGATGTAGGTATTTGAAATATTTATCATAATCAGTGTAGCTGAGCAATGTTGCCAACGCTATATACACTTGAATTATGACAGTATACAGAAATTATGCTCAACAGATAAGCACGGTATATGTTAATTGTTTAACCACGCTAAATAGGACAGCCAACAAGAACAAAATGATTTTATTATAGAAAAAATCTTGTCCACTATACTACAGAATGTTCTAAAAGGCTCTAAAATGTTGTAAAATGTTCTAGAACGCTCCAAAACGTTAAACAACTTCCCAGAATGTTTCAGAGTATTCTAAAATGTTAGATAATATCTCAGAACGTTCCAAAATAACTTTATGATGAGACTAGCTGGCCGAATGTTCCTAAATGTTCCAGGACATTTCAGAATATTCTAGAAAGCTTTAGAACAGTATATAATTGTTTTAAGGCATTCCAGAATGTTCTAGAACGCTCCAGAATGTTGAATAATTTTTAAAAATGTTTGAGAGCATTCTAGAATGTTCTAGAACGTTAAATATTGTTCCAAAATGTTCTAAGTGCTCCAGAACGTTCTGGGATGTTCCAGAACATTTTAATTGTTCTAGAATGACTCAGAACGTTATATAACGTTCCAAAATGTCCCAGAATGCTTCACAACATCCTTGAAGAATGTTCTTAGGCGTTCTAAATGTTCTTAAGTGTTACAGACTGTTCTAGAATGCTCCAGGATGTTGTATAATTTTCCAGAATGTTTCAAAACATTGTAAAATGTGCCACAGCCGTTGTATGATGTTCTAAAATATCCCAGCACAATTTTATATTGAAACAAGCTTGCCGTATTTGCTCCAAAATGCTCTTAAATTGTTCCAGAACGTTTTGGGACTTTCCAGAACATTTCAGAATGTTCTAGAATGATCTAAAACGTCATATAATGTTCCATAATTTACTAGAACGTTCCAGAACATCCTCAAAAAAATTCATGTTGAGAATATGCTGCCGATTTTTCTTTAGAATATTCTCAATTGTTCTAGAACGTTCTAAAATCCTCCAGAGAATTATTTACGTTTCTAAAAGGTCTTAGATTGTCTCAGAATAATTTTATGATGAATAAAGCCTCTTGACTCTGCTCCTAAATGTACTAAAGCATTCCAAAATTTTTTAAAATGCTTCAGAACATTAAATAATTTTTCGAAATGTTTCAGAGCATTCAAAATATCCCAAAACGTTCCAAAATAATTTCATATCTAAACAAAGCAGCGAATTTTCGTCCAAAATGATATTAAATGTTCCAGAACATTCTAGAACACTCCAGAACTCAATATAATGTTCCATAATGATTAAGAACGTTCCAAAATGTTATAGAATGTTCCTACATATTTCAGAATGTTTCAGAACGCTCCAGAATATTGAAAAACTTCCCAAAACGATCCAGAATATTCTAGAATGCCTCAAAACATTCCCAATATCCCAGAACGTTCCACAATAATTTCATGGTGAAAAAAGCCACCTCACTCTGCTCCTGATTGTTCTAAAGCGTTCCGGAGTGTTCTAGAACGCTCCACAGCTCTATATAATTTTCCAGAATGTTTCAGAGCATTCTAGAATGTTCCAGAGCGTTATATAATATTCTAAAATATCTCAGAATCTTCTAGAATGGTTTTATGTTGAAACAAGCTTGCCAACTTTACTCCAAAATGTTCCAGAACGTCCTGGAATGCTTCAGAGGTTTTTCAAATTGTTCTAGAACGCTCCAAAATGTCCCAGAATGCTCTAGAACATCTTTGAAGAATTTTATGTAAGAAATATCTTGCCGATTTTACTCTAGAATGTTCTCAAGCATTCCAGAATGCTGAACACTGTTCTAGAATAGTCTAGAATAATTTTACGGTGGAAAAAGCCTCCTAATCTTCCTCCTGAATGTTCTAGAGCGCTCTAAAATGTTCTAGAACGCTCAAGAACATTGAATAAATTTTCCAGGATGTTTTAGAACGTTCCAAAATAATTTTATGTTCAAACAAAGCAGCCAATTTCACTCCAGAATGTTAATAAATTTTTCAGAAAGTTTTGAGATACTCCAGAACATTTTAGAACACTCCAAAATGTTAAACAATGTTTTAGAATTATTTAGAATATCCCAAAATAATTTCGTGGTGCAAGAACATCCTAAACATGCTTTTTAAATATTTTAAAGCGTTCCAGAATGTTTTAGAATGTTCTAGAACGTTTCAGAACGCTGCAGAACACTGCAGAATATTCCAAAATGTTCCTACATATTTCAGAATGTTTTAGAACGCTCCAGAATGTTAAAAAATTCCCCAAAACGGTCCAGAATATCCTAGAATGTTTTAAAATGCTCTTAAAATGTTTCTAAATGTTCTAGAACGTTCTAGGATGCTCTAGAACATTCTAAAACATTTCAGAATTTCAAATAATGTTCCAGAATAATTAAGAACGTTCCACTATAATTTTATGATGGTAAAACATTGGGAACTTGCCTCCTGAATATTTTAAAGTGTTCCAGAATGTTGTAGATTTTCTAGAACGTCTCAGAACGTTCCGAAAAACTATAGAATATTCAAAAATGATCCTACATATCTCAGAATGTTTTAGAACAATCCAGAATGTCAAAAACTCCCCAAAACAGTCCAGAATATTCTGGAAAGTTTTAGAATGCTCTCAGAATGTTATTAAATGTTCCAGAACGTTTTAGGATGCTCCATAACATTCTAGAACATTTCAGAATATTCCAGAATGATTAAGAACATTCCATTATAATTTTATGGTGGTAAAACATTAGGAACTTGCCTCCTGAATATTTAAAAGTGTTTCAGAATGTTGTACAATGTTCTAGAACGTTTTGTAATGCTCCAAAACACTACAGAATATTCTTAAATGTTCCTACACATTTCAGAATGTTTTAAAACAGTCCAGAAAGTTAAAAAACTATACAAAGCAATCCAATATATTCTATAATGTTTAAGAATGCTCCCAAAATGTTATTAAATGTTCCAGAACGTTCTGGGATGCTCCAGAACCTTCTAGAACACTTCAGAACTTCAAATAATATTCCAGAATGATTAAGAACGTTCCAAAACAATTTCATGTTGGTAAAACATTAGGAACTTGATTCCTGAATATTTAAAAATGTTCCAGAATGTTGTAGAATGTTCTAGAACGTTCCAGAACGCTCCAGAACACTGCAGAATATTCCAAAATGTTCCTACATATTTCAGAATGTTTTAGGACCATCCAGAATGTTAAAAAACTCCCCAAAACAGTCTAGAATATTCTAAAATGTTTTAGAATGCTCTCAAAATGTTATTAAATGTTTCAGAACTTGTTTCAAAACGTCACACAATGTTCCAAAATAGACCTAGAACGTTCCAGAATAATAATAAAATATTTCATGCTAGGAATATTTTGCCAATTCTTCTCTATAATGTTTTCAAAATGCTGTACATTGTTCTAGAACAATTTAGAACATTCCAGAGCATATAATGCTCCAAAATGTTTTAACTTTGCTCTTGAATGTTCTTAAGTGTTCCAGAATATTGCAGAGTGTTCCAAAACGTTTTTAAAATAATAAATACTTATGCAACCTCCAAATGTAACCGCCACTAAGTTTCTTACAGTGTGACTCAGTCTTCAGATTGCAAAATAGATTTAATTTATATAATTAATAACGAAATGTTAGGTTCAGCTGGTTGGCAACATTGCGCCCGAGTTTGACAGCTGCAGCCATCTGTTGAGGAATTCGCAAAGCTAGTTGACAATTTTATTCTTTGACCAAGTTCTTGTTTACAGTTTTTAATTTTAACAATAAATTGATACTAAACTAACATTTAACAATAATAAAATAATATGTGATGAAATAATTTGGTGTAACTTTAAATACAAGTCATGTCTTTGCATTTTGGAAGTTCAGCGCAGTCTGGAAAACGTTTTTCCATCGATGATGCTTTCGAGGAAGAAACAGACGAAGCAATTCGAGTTTATGGAAGTTTGGAGACTTGTTCGCCGGTTAATAACAGCAATGATAGTTCTGATCAAAATATAAGGTTAGAAATTAAATAAATAATTTGTTAGTGTTTTATGTGTTTGTTTGTTATTAGGGGAAGTTATAAATTAACTAGCGAAGCTTCCCGGGACTCAGATTCTTTAATACAAGATTACGAAGGATCTATTAGTGATTTAGGGCCGCAGAATTGTTTCCGGCATCCGAAGGTGCGAGAAAATTGGAGGATGGTTCTCGCGGCTGCTACTCTTCTAGTCGTAGGTGTTGGGTTGTTAATAATTGGGGCTTTGGCGCTAGCCGAGCCTCAAAGTGGGCTCCAAGGGGCCGTATTTTTCTTGGCGGGTTTTATTTGTTTTGTGCCAGGGGCGTACCACGTAGTTTATATTTATTTAGCTGCTAAAGGTAGGAGAGGGTACCACTTTCATAATTTGCCGCTGTTTACCTGAAGGCGGCAAATTCTATAGATCTTGTAATAATAGATGAAGCACAATGCTGGGTATTTTGAAGCCAACATAAAAAGGCTAAAATGGAGAATAATGAAGTGAGTAAGTTAATTATTTGTAAATAATGCTTTAATTGTAATATTATTGAATGATATTTTGAATTACCTTGTAACTGTAACCGGCACTGAAATACTAAAAAAATAAATTATTTCGTTGTGAAAAATAAATTTTCTTGTTTTATTTGATAAACATATGCAACATGATTCAATTATTTGTGCGTAACAACAATATTCATTTTTTTTTTGGGGAAGGCACCAAAATAGCCCGTTCCGAAAAATAATTTCGAAATAACAATTGATAAAAGTGTAAATAGTTTTTCAACAATTCGGTATTTTTTTCGGAACAAGCTGAGGGTTAAAAAAATATGAGCATCAACACTCAATTGTTAAAAAAAAGTAAAAAATGCCAATAAAATTCGTTGATAAAATCACAAATAAATACTAAAAACACTAAAATTATCTTAAATATGACACATTCATAATTTCAGGGTGTTTCGCAGCACCAAAAAATGCGAAAAGTCCCTAAAAATTACTAGGGTTATTGCCCTGTTGGTTTAAAATGAGTAACGAGGTGTAGTCGGCTTTGGCAATAGGTTATCTATGCTGTTTAAAATATTCTAAAATAAAATATTAAGTCATTGTTAATACTCCAGTTATTATCTTAAAACTAAATAATTAATTTCCGGTGGGCAATTTTGTTCAACACCGAATTCGAAGACTTTTACACAAAACTATTAAAGCATAAAAATAATAAATAAATCATTTTAAACAGCAAGATGCGTTTAAAAATTAATCAAACTTCGTCAGGAGCCATTTTGTTCTCCGTGGGAGGCTGCGCCACCCCGAGACCATCCCCAGCGGGGCCTTCATCCTCCGGAAGTCTCACCAAAGGAGGCGAAGCCCTTGCTTGCGCTTTAGATGCAGCCACGTCGGCCTCCAAGGCTCGAATACGCGATTCGTGTTTGACAATCATTGCTTTTAGTTTGCGGATTTCATCCGCAAATTCGGTGAGGGTTTTTTCGGGGATTATTGCAGCTTGGGGGGTGGAATCCATCGCAGCTGAAAAAAGTACGTACACAAAATTTTAAATTTTTAGAGCCCCTAGTTTACTCCGAAAATATTATTTTGTTTTCAACGGCAAAATCTACTAAAATTTCAAATTCTCAAGCCTACAACTCATGCACTAATAACAATTGCTATTTGATATTTATTATACATATACCTACATCCCTCCTGAATACGTACACAAAATTTGAAATTTTTAGAACCCCTACTTTACTCAAAAAATATTATTTTGTTTTGAACGGCAAAATCTATTAGAATTCCCAATTCTCAAGCCTACAACTCGTGCACCAATAACAATTGGCAACTGATATTTATTATATATATACGTATATCCCCCCTCAATACGTACACAAAATTTGAAATTTTTAGGACGTCCGGTTTACTCAAAAAATATTAATTTATCCTGAACGGTATTTGATTATTTGTTGAGTCGTTTTAATGTATTTATTTGTTTTTTAATAATAAAACAGTTGATACTCTTGTTTGTCAGGATGCACTTCAACTGTTTAAACAATTGAATATCGATTTTAACTTTACAAATGATAATTAAATGATATTTTATTGATTATAAACGGTGAAGCCTGTTCAATTCTTGTCTATAGCTCGTGCACCAATAACAATTGACAACTGATATTTATTTTGAATATACCTACATCCCTCCTGAATACGTACACAAAATTTGAAGTTACTAGGACGCCCGGTTTACTTAAAAAATATTAATTTGTCCTGAACGGTATTTGGTTATTTGTTGAGCCGTTTTGATGTATTTCAATTATTATTAAACTTTTATCTGTTGTTTGTTAAAACTTAAACTGTTTTTTAGGATGCACTTCGACTGTCTAAACAATTGAATATCGATTTTTACTTTCTTAATGATGAATAATAGTTTTAAGGAGTATGAACGTCTGTAGCTCGTGCACCAATAATAATTACTAAGTAATATTTATTTTGCATGTACTTCAATTCATCCTGAATACGTACACAACATTAAAAAATTTCTGGAACGCCTGGTTTACTCGGAAAAAATTTGTTTTTAATTTTGAAGCGGCAAAATCTAGTGTAATTTACAGTTCTCAACTGTATAACTCGTGCACCAATAACAATTGGTGATTGATATTTATTATATATATACCTACATCCCTCCTGAATACGTACACAAAATTTGAAGTTACTAGGACGCCCGGTTTACTTAAAAAATATTAATTTGTCCTGAACGGTATTTGGTTATTTGTTGAGCCGTTTTAATGTATTTCAATTATTATCTAACTTCTATCTGTTGTTTATTGAAACTTAAACTGTTTTCTAGGGTGCATTCGACTGTCTAAACAATTGAATGCCGATTTTTACTTTCTTAATGATAAATAATAGTTTTAGGAAATATGAGTGCCTGTAGCTCGTGCACCAATAATAATTACTACATAATATTTATTTTGCATGTACTTTAATTCATCCTGAATACGTACACAATATTAAAAAATTTCTGGAACACCCGGTTTACTCGGAAAAAATTTGTTTTTAATTTTGGAACGGCAAAGTCTAGCGTAATTTACAGTTCTCAACTGTATAACTCGTGCACCAATAACAATTGATCATTGATATTTATTATATATATACCTACATCCCTCCTGAATACGTACACAAAATTTGAAATTTTTAGGACGCCCCGTTTACTGAGAAAATATTGATTTGTCCTGAACGGTATTTGGTTATTTGTTGAGTCGTTTTAATGTATTTCATTGATTATTAAATTTTCATCTGACGTTTATTAAAACTTCAACTGTTTTTTAGGATGCACTTCGACTGTCTAAACAATTAAATGCCGATTTTTACTTTCTTAATGATAAATAATAGTTTTAGGAAATATGAGTGCCTGTAGCTCGTGCACCAATAATAATTATTAAATAATATTTATGTTGCATATACTTTAATTCATCCTGAATACGTGCACAACATTTAAAAATTTCTGGACCGCCCGGTTTACTCGGAAAAAATTTGTTTTTAATTTTGGAACGGCAAAGTCTAGCGTAATTTACAATTCCCAACTGTATAACTCGTGCACCAATAACAATTGGTGATTGATATTTATTATATATATACCTACATCCCCCCTGAATACGTACGCAAAATTTGAAATTTTCAGGACGCCCCGTTTACTCAAAAAATATTAATATGTCCTGAACGGTATTTGGTTATTTGTTGAGTCGTTTTAATGTATTTCAATTATTATTTTTTTATCTGATGATTATTAAAAATAAAACAGTTGAAACTTTTGTTTGTTACGGAGCACTTCAACTGTTTAAACAATTGAACATCGATTTTTACTTTTCTAATGATAATTAAATGATATTTTAGGGATTATAAACGGCGAAGCCTGTTCTATTTTCGTCTATAGCTCGTGCACCAATAACAATTGACAACTGATGTTCATTATATATATACCCACATCCCCCCTGAGTACGCACATAAAAAAAAAAAATTGTGGAGCCTCTAATTTAGTCAGAAAATATTAATTTGTTTTGAATGGCGCATTCAATTTTTGAAATTTTTGTTTTTTAGGCCTGTAGCTCGTGCACCAATAATGATTGAGGGCTAATATTTATTGGACATCCCTCCTGAGTACGTACACAAAATTTCAATTTTTTGTGCCCTGTGGTTTACTCAAAAAATATTAATTTGTTCAAAATGGTATTTGGTTATTTGTTGAGTCATTTTAATGTATTTATTTGTTTTACTTACCAAGTTGTGCAGATTTTCCGCCTTTAGGCGGCATCCGGTCAAGTACGTTTCGTTTTTTCGTAACAACAACTTCTTGGCTTTTAGGTTTATAACCATCTTTCAAGCTAATAAGTATTGGTTCTTCATCTTTACCAGCTACCCAATCGTCAGCTGATAACGCCGCTGTATCACCCAACGTATCTGGGTATAAATCCTCTTGGAACAGTTCAGATTTTCTCGGAACTGTCATGGTAACAGCTTGACACAATCCAGAATTATTTAAACGGTAAAAACGTGATATTTCACAAGAGGCTACATCGCAGCCTCTTTTTGGCATCATTCCAATACCTCGTTGGGGGTCAGGCGTCTACAAAAAAAAATTACAAGTGCCTGCGTTTCAAAACACAACAAAAACTTACTTGGAATGTATTAATATAATGCACAAAGGGTGGTTCGGCTGTAATCTCAAAATATCTGATAACTGAGTCTCCTTTTCCACATAAAAAGACCAAATTCGTATCCGGGTCGTATAATGGGAACATAACACCGTTAGAAGTGTCAAGCTCTACCATAACAATAGGCTCGGCTAACATATCCGGAGTTCGGAGAGAGTATTGACGTTCCGACATTTTACTGAAGCCTGTTGTGAAAACCAACCCGTGCCTATCAAGCAAAAATTGTATTAAATGATCAAACAAATATTTTTAAATGTTTATACCTTAAAAATATTGCTCTGGTAGCTTTGGAGCCTTCGTGACAAATTGCTTCGCTTTCAATTTCGCCAGAACGTGGATTTATAATTCTAATTTTTTTGTCCTTACAAGTAGTTAATAATTTAGAGCCATCCCAGTTCCAACAGGCACTATATACAATGTCGGGATGGCAGTCAACGTGAATAATTGCTTCACCCGTCCCTACGTTCCAAATTATTACCTATGAAAATACAATTGCAATGTAAGACATATTAATTATTTGTGACTCAACTAGAGGTCCAAAATAATTGAAACTTTTTGGGGATTTGAAGGAAGGCCGGAGGTATACCCAAACACAAAAATCAATCATTTATTGATACCCGTTCAGGAATTATTTGAATGTAAACCTGAATTTTCAGTAACTGGGGCCTGTCAACATAAATTAATTAATTACAACTCAACTAGTGGGCCAAAAAATTTAAAACTTTCTGGGAGTTTGAAGGAAGGCCTGAGGTATGCCCAAACAAAAATTCAATCATTTATTGATACCCGTTCAGGAATTATTTAGATGTAAACCTGAATTTTCTGTAACTGGGCCTGTCAACATAAATTAATTATTTACGACTCAACTAGTAGGCCAAAAAAATTGTAACTTTTTGAGGATTGAAAGAAAGGCCGGAGGTATGCCCAAACAAAAAATCAATCATTCATTGATACCCGTTCAGGAATTATGTGAATGTAAACCTGAATTTTCAGTACTTGATTGGTAATTTGGGCCTGTCAAGACAAATTGATTATTTATGACTGAACTAGCGTATCAAAAAAATTGAAACTTTTTGGAAGTTTGAAGGAAGGCATGAGATATGCCCAAATAAAAATTCTATCATTTATTGATACCCGTTCAGGAGTTATTGACCTGCAAATCAAACTTTGATAATTTCGAGCCTCTCAAGACAAAATAATTATTTATGGGTCAACTAGTGGCCCAAGAAAATTGAAATTTTTTGGGGAATTAAAGAAAAGCCGGAGTTATGTCCAAACAAAAATTCAATCATTTATTGATACCCGTTCAAGAATTATTTGAATGTAAACCTGAATTTTCAGTAACTGATTAAAATTTGGAGCCTGTTAAGACAAATTAATTATTTATGACTCAATTAGCGGGCCTAAAAAATGAAACTTTTTGGGGATTTGAAGGAAGGCTGGAGATATGCCCAAACCCAAAAATCAATCATTTATTGATACCTGTTTGAAAATTATTGACTCGCAAATCGAACTTCAATAATTTCAGGCCTTTCAAGACAAATTAATTATTCATTAATCAACTAGTGGTCCAAAAAACTTGAAACTTTTTGGGGATTTGAAGGAAGTCCGGAGGTATGCCCAAACAAAAAATCAATCATTTATTGGTACTCGTTCAGGAATTATTTGAATGTAAACCTGAATTTTCAGTAACTGATTCATAATTGGGGCTTGTTGAGACAAATTAATTATTTATGACTCAATTAGTGGATCAAAAAAATTGAAACTTTTTGGGGGTTTGAAGGAAGGCCGGAGGTATGCCTAAACAAAAAATCAATAATTTATTGATACCCGTTCAGGAATTATTTGAATGTAAACCTGAATTTTCAGTAACTGGGGCCTGTCAACATAAATTAATTAATTACAACTCAACTGGAGGTCCAAAATAATTGAAACTTTTTGGGGATTTGAAGGAAGGCCGGAGGTATACCCAAACACAAAAATCAATCATTTATTGATACCCGTTCAGGAATTATTTGAATGTAAACCTGAATTTTCAGTAACTGGGGCCTGTCAACATAAATTAATTAATTACAACTCAACTAGTGGGCCAAAAAATTTAAAACTTTCTGGGAGTTTGAAGGAAGGCCTGAGGTATGCCCAAACAAAAATTCAATCATTTATTGATACCCGTTCAGGAATTATTTAGATGTAAACCTGAATTTTCTGTAACTGGGCCTGTCAACATGAATTAATTATTTACGACTCAACTAGTAGGCCAAAAAAATTGTAACTTTTTGAGGATTGAAAGAAAGGCCGGAGGTATGCCCAAACAAAAAATCAATCATTCATTGATACCCGTTCAGGAATTATGTGAATGTAAACCTGAATTTTCAGTACTTGATTGGTAATTTGGGCCTGTCAAGACAAATTGATTATTTATGACTGAACTAGCGTATCAAAAAAATTGAAACTTTTTGGAAGTTTGAAGGAAGGCATGAGATATGCCCAAATAAAAATTCTATCATTTATTGATACCCGTTCAGGAGTTATTGACCTGCAAATCAAACTTTGATAATTTTGAGCCTCTCAAGACAAAATAATTATTTATGGGTCAACTAGTGGCCCAAGAAAATTGAAATTTTTTGGGGAATTAAAGAAAAGCCGGAGTTATGTCCAAACAAAAATTCAATCATTTATTGATACCCGTTCAAGAATTATTTGAATGTAAACCTGAATTTTCAGTAACTGATTAAAATTTGGAGCCTGTTAAGACAAATTAATTATTTATGACTCAATTAGCGGGCCTAAAAAATGAAACTTTTTGGGGATTTGAAGGAAGGCTGGAGATATGCCCAAACCCAAAAATCAATCATTTATTGATACCTGTTTGAAAATTATTGACTCGCAAATCGAACTTCAATAATTTCAGGCCTTTCAAGACAAATTAATTATTCATTAATCAACTAGTGGTCCAAAAAACTTGAAACTTTTTGGGGATTTGAAGGAAGTCCGGAGGTATGCCCAAACAAAAAATCAATCATTTATTGGTACTCGTTCAGGAATTATTTGAATGTAAACCTGAATTTTCAGTAACTGATTCATAATTGGGGCTTGTTGAGACAAATTAATTATTTATGACTCAATTAGTGGATCAAAAAAATTGAAACTTTTTGGGGGTTTGAAGGAAGGCCGGAGGTATGCCTAAACAAAAAATCAATAATTTATTGATACCCGTTCAGGAATTATTTGAATGTAAACCTGAATTTTCAGTAACTGGGGCCTGTCAACATAAATTAATTAATTACAACTCAACTGGAGGTCCAAAATAATTGAAACTTTTTGGGGATTTGAAGGAAGGCCGGAGGTATACCCAAACACAAAAATCAATCATTTATTGATACCCGTTCAGGAATTATTTGAATGTAAACCTGAATTTTCAGTAACTGGGGCCTGTCAACATAAATTAATTAATTACAACTCAACTAGTGGGCCAAAAAATTTAAAACTTTCTGGGAGTTTGAAGGAAGGCCTGAGGTATGCCCAAACAAAAATTCAATCATTTATTGATACCCGTTCAGGAATTATTTAGATGTAAACCTGAATTTTCTGTAACTGGGCCTGTCAACATGAATTAATTATTTACGACTCAACTAGTAGGCCAAAAAAATTGTAACTTTTTGAGGATTGAAAGAAAGGCCGGAGGTATGCCCAAACAAAAAATCAATCATTCATTGATACCCGTTCAGGAATTATGTGAATGTAAACCTGAATTTTCAGTACTTGATTGGTAATTTGGGCCTGTCAAGACAAATTGATTATTTATGACTGAACTAGCGTATCAAAAAAATTGAAACTTTTTGGAAGTTTGAAGGAAGGCATGAGATATGCCCAAATAAAAATTCTATCATTTATTGATACCCGTTCAGGAGTTATTGACCTGCAAATCAAACTTTGATAATTTTGAGCCTCTCAAGACAAAATAATTATTTATGGGTCAACTAGTGGCCCAAGAAAATTGAAATTTTTTGGGGAATTAAAGAAAAGCCGGAGTTATGTCCAAACAAAAATTCAATCATTTATTGATACCCGTTCAAGAATTATTTGAATGTAAACCTGAATTTTCAGTAACTGATTAAAATTTGGAGCCTGTTAAGACAAATTAATTATTTATGACTCAATTAGCGGGCCTAAAAAATGAAACTTTTTGGGGATTTGAAGGAAGGCTGGAGATATGCCCAAACCCAAAAATCAATCATTTATTGATACCTGTTTGAAAATTATTGACTCGCAAATCGAACTTCAATAATTTCAGGCCTTTCAAGACAAATTAATTATTCATTAATCAACTAGTGGTCCAAAAAACTTGAAACTTTTTGGGGATTTGAAGGAAGTCCGGAGGTATGCCCAAACAAAAAATCAATCATTTATTGGTACTCGTTCAGGAATTTTTTGAATGTAAACCTGAATTTTCAGTAACTGATTCATAATTGGGGCTTGTTGAGACAAATTAATTATTTATGACTCAATTAGTGGATCAAAAAAATTGAAACTTTTTGGGGGTTTGAAGGAAGGCCGGAGGTATGCCTAAACAAAAAATCAATAATTTATTGATACCCGTTCAGGCATTATTGCAATGTAAACCTGAATTTTCAGTACCTGATTGGTAACATGGAGCCTGTCAAGACAAATTAATTATTTATGACTCAACTAGAGGAGCCAAAAAAATTTTAACTTTTTGGGGATTCGAAGGAAGGCCGGAGGCATGCCCAAACGCAAAAATCAATCATTTATTAATACCCGTTCACGAATTATTTACTTGCAAGTCAAACTTTGATAATTTTGGGGCTCCCAGAACAAATTAATTATTTTGACTCAACTAGTGGGCCAAAAAATTTGAAACTTTTTGGGAATTGAAAGGAAGGCCGGAGGTATGCCCAAACAAAAATTCAATTATTTATTGAGACCCGTTCAGGAATTATTCGAGTGTAAACCTGAATTTTCAGTAACTGGGGCCTGTCAACATAAATTAATAATTTATGGCTCAACAAGTGGCCCAAAAAAATTAAAACTTTTTGGGGGTTTAAAGAAAGACCGGAGGTATGCCCAAATAAAAATTCAATCATTTATTGATACCCGTTTAGGAATTATTTGAATGTAAACCTGAGCTTTCAGTACCTGATTGGTAATTCAGGGCCTGTCAAAACAAATTAATTATTTATGGATCATCTAGTGGCCCAAAAAAATTGAAAATTTTTGGGGAATTTGAAGGAAGGCCGGAGGTATGCCCAAACACAAAAATTAATTATTTATTCATAGGCGTTCAGGAATTATTTGAATGTAAACCTGAATTTTCAGTAACTGATTAATAATTTGGGGCCTGTTAAGACAAATTAATTATTTATGACTCAACTAGTGCCCCAAAAAAATTGAAACTTTTTGGGGATTTGAAGGAAGGCCTGAAATATGCCCAAACAAAAATTCAATCATTTATTGATACCCGTTCAGAAATTAATTGAATGTAAATCTGAGTCTACAGTAATTAATTCAGAATTTGGGGCCTGTCAAGACAAATTAATTATTTATGATCCAACTAATGGGCCAAAAAAATTGAAACTTTTTGGGGATTTGAAGGAAGGCCGGAGGTATGTCCAAATACAAAAATCAATCATTTATTGATACCCGTTCAGGAATTATTGACTTGCAAATCAACCTTTGATGATTTCGGGCCTCTCAAGACGAATTCATTAATTATGACTCAACTAGTGGCCCAAAAAAATTTAAACTTCTTGGGGATTTGAAGGAAGGCCGGAGGTATACCTAGACGAAAAATCAATCATTTATTGGCATCCATTCAGGAGTCATTGACCTGCAAATCAAACTTTGATAATTTTGAGCCTCTAAAGACAAGTTGATTATTTATGACTCAACTGATGGCCCAAAAAAATTGAAACTTCTTGGGAGTTTGAAGGAAGGCCGGAGATATGCCCAAACAAAAAATCAAACATTTATTGATACCTGTTCAGGAATTATTTGAATGTGAACCTGAATCTTCAGTAATTGGGGCCTGTCAACATAAATCAATTATTTACGACTCAACTAGTGACCCAAAAAAATTGAAACTGTTTGGGGGTTTGACGGAAGGCCGAAAGTATACCCAAACACAAAAATTCAATCATTTGTGGATACCCGTTCAGGCATTATTTGAATGTAAACCTGAATTTACTGTAACTAGGACCTGGCAACATAAATTAATTATTTATGACTCAACGAGGGGCCCAAAATTATTGAAATTTTTTGGGGCTTTGAAGAAAGGCCGGTGGTATGCCCAAACATAAATTCAATCATTCATTGATACCTGTTCAGAAATTATTTGAATGTAAACTTGAATTTTCAGTAATTGGGCTTGTCAACATAAATTAATTAATTACGACTCAACTAGTGGGCCAAAGAAATTGAAACTTTTTTGGGGTTTGAAAGAAGGCCGGAGGTACGCCCAAATAAAAAATCAATCATTTATTGATACCTGTTCAGGGATTATTTGAATGTAAACCTGAATTTACAGTACCTGATTGGTAATTTGGGGCCTGTCAAGACAAATTAATTATTTATGGCTCAACTAGTGGCCCAAAAACATTGAAACTTTTTGAGGATTTGAAGGAAGGCCGGAGGCATACTTGGATGTGCGGATTTGAAGGAAACTTACTTGGTTATCACTTCCGGCTGTCAAAAGAACATTTAAAGCTGTTGGATGCCACAATACAAGCCCAACTCGTCTTTGGTGAAGTACTAAATCCACAATGGGTTCAGTTAAGGTCCTGACCAAGCCTCCGTCCGGAATATGCCATACCTGTACCCCAAAAAATCAATTAATTAGGCATAAAATATTAGGTAAACATATTTACTTTAACGACGCAATCTTCCGAACCGGATGCAATGACATTGTCATTATGGGGGCACCAAGCTATGTCCAAAACGGGGCCCTTATGTCCACCCACCAGCGGGTGATCTGCCGCAATCCTTCCCACCTAAATATTTCAAAAAAAAAGTTATGTAATGTAATTTTTTGTGAGATTTGTGTGCATAATTAATATTTAAGGTTACATTATTGATTTTGACAGTTATTTTGACTGATAAACAAAAGATAAATGACAGTTATTTCGTAATTTCTAATCGATGAATAATATTTATATTTCTGAGTCAGAAAAAGGCAAAAAAGTATAAATGCGAATTTGGCACGACTTCAAACAGTTAAAAATACTTTTGAAAGTTAAAAATAACCTCAAATTGCATTTTGACAACCTACACATACCTTGTTATGCGGCAAAACTATAAAGGCCCCACCTCCTGCACTTTCGACGATAATAGCCAAAAATTTAGGGTTGACAGCACAAAAAGTCGAATCCCAAGAGCTTTTACTGACCCTAATATTATCATAACATTGCTCCCTTTTTAAAGCTTGTCCGTAAACATGACGAAATTTGGAGCTTCTCACAACACGGAAAGACATTTCTACAAAACAAAACACACTAAAAAGCGCTACACTTTACTATAAACTACTAAAAACTTATCATTTTATCATAATTTAGCGGTTAGATACGAAATTATCAACCTATTTGTTGATAACGGTATTCTAACCTAAAAACACTAATCCGTTATGAAGGCTGCGTTTTATTGTACACTTACTTTGTTTTAAGATTGAATTTAGTTGATTTTGCGGTGAAATTTGTTTGACATGAACTGAATGAATTGAATTTTGAGGAAAATCGGCTAAGATGGAGTTAGGAAAACGGATGAAATCGCTTCACGACTAAAATCTTTTTCAAACGCCATATTAGGCAATGGATGTAGTCAACGTCAAATCCACGTGAACACACACACGAAAACTAGTGTGAAACTAGCGGCGAATACAAATTAAATAAAAATAAAACTAATTTTAACAGTAAAATTGGTTTAATCAGTGAAAAATCCATTTATACAAATCAATAATATAAAAGCCCAGAATATTCGTACTTAGGAATGTTCCATTGTGTCCTGCACAGCTTTTTTAATGTTAAGTACCTTTACTACGATTTTCTACACTAACATCCCAAAAATATTAAACAATATATTTTTGTATTTAAGTAGTAGATATTCATAAATTAACTTAATAAGTAAAAATAAATGTAACAATCCAATTTAGGCGCGAAATTCAAATTTATGAACAATCCAAAAATAATTTTCTACTTAATATCTGCGATCACAGCTCTCTCAATACTTCCTCAAGGCACGAAAAATGCAACAAAATTAATTAATTTTGGTTTTGAGACTGCGCAGTAGTACTTTGAATAGTGTTATTATATTGAGGTCGGCCGGCAAGTTCTAATAAGTACCTATCTGGGTGGTCTAACCAATCAGAAGCTGATAATTTGACGTTTCGTTGTCTTTCAGCCTCCTTCACTTGCCATTTTTTAATATCAAGTTGGGTTTCTCGTTGGGCTGGATCCCCACAGCCCCACACTTCTATATTTGTGAGGGAATATGGAATATTGCGATATTCAATCTGCAAAACACATTTAAATTTATTTATTTATACTGCCATCTATTGGGAATGCCTTGAAGCTCGTAAATTTGACATTGAAACATTCAACAAAGTTCTAGAACATTGCAGAATGTCTTGAGAATATTTTAGAACACTCTAAAACGTTCCAAATTGATTTGAATGTTCTAAGCAATCCAGAACAGTTCTAGAACGCTGTGAAATATTCCAGAATATTCTAGGATGCCTCAAAAATATTTTACAGCATCTTAGAACATTCTAGAACGTTCCAGACTGTTTTTAAATGTTCTAAAACTTTCCAGAACCGTTGAACAATTTCCAGAATGTTTCAAAACGTTCTAGAACATCTCAAAATGTTGTGAAATGTTCTACAACTCCTCAGAACGCTTTGAAATGTGCTAAAACATTCCAGAAGAGTTAAAAAGTGTTCCAGGATATTATTAAACGTTTCAAAATAATTTAATGTTAAAAAAACGTTCTAGAATACCGTGAAATATTCTAAAACATTCTAGGATCTTCTAGAACACTTCAGGATGTTGTGGAATGTTCTAGAACATTGCAGAATATTTTAAAACAATTAAGAAGGCTTCAGACTGTTTTAAAATGTTCTAAAACATTCCAACAGCGTTCTGAAATGTTCCCAAATGTTTGAAAATTATATCATAATGAAAAAAACTTTACAATTTCACTACAGAATGTTCCAAAACCTTCTAAAACGCTATGAAATATTCTAAAATATTCTGGGATCTTCTGGAACTCTTCAGGAAGTTGTGGAATGTTCTAGAACATCGCAGAATATTTAAAAACAATTTAGAAAGCTTTAAACTGCTTTAAAATATTCTAAAACATTCCAGAAACTTGTACAGTGTTTCAAAATGTTCTAAAACGCTGTGAAATATTCTAGAATATTTTAGGATCTTGTAGAACATTTCAAGATGTTGTAGAATGTTCCAAATGTTGCGATTCTACTCTAGAATGTTCTAAGACGTTCTAGAATGCCATGAAATATTCTCAAACATTCTAGAATCTTCTAGAACACTTTAGGATGTTGTGGAATGTTCTACAATATTGTAGAATGCTCCTAGAATAGTTCTAAGCACTCTAGAACGTTCTAAGCTGCTTCAAAATGTTCTAAAATATTCCGAAAAGTTATACAAATGTTTCAAAATAATTTCCTGTTGTAAAAGGCTTCACCATTTTACTCCAGAATGTTCCAAAATTTTCTAGAACGCTGTGAAATATTCTAGAATATTCTAGGAACATCTAGAACACTTCAGGACGTTGTGGAATGTTCTGGAACACTGCAAAATATTTTGAATCAATTAAGAAAGCTTCAGACTGCTTTAAAATGTTCTAAAACATTTCAAAAAATCATACATGGTTTTAAAATGCTTTCAAATATTTGAAAATGATTTCATAATGAAAAAAAAACTTTACAACTTTACTCCAGAATGTTCCAAAACATTTTGAAACGCTGTGAAATATTCTAGAACCTTCTAGGACTTTTTAGAACACTTTAGGACGTTGTAGAATGTTCTAGAACATTGTAGAATATTTTAGAACAATTTAGAAAGTTTCAAACTCCTTAAAAATGATCTAAAACATTCTAGACATTTGTACAGTATTCCAAAATGTTCAGAAACGTTCTAAAATGCTGTGAAATATTCTAGAACATCCCAAGATGTCGTGGAATGTTCAAAAAAACTACGATTTTATTCCAGAATGTTCTAAAACGTTCTAGAATAACATGAAATATTCTAAAACATTGTAGGATCTTCTCGAACACTTCAGGATGTTATGAAATATTCTAGAACATTGTAGAATGCTCCCATATTTTTGGACAATCTAGAATGTTCTAAACTGCTTCAAAATGTTCCAAAATAATCTGAAAAGTTAAACCAAACGTTTAAAAATAATTCCATTATGAAAAAAACTTAAAGATTTAACTCCAAAATGTTTTAAGACAATCTAGAACGATTTTAAATATTCTAGAACATTCTAGGATCTTCTAGAACACTTCAGGATGTTGTGAAATGTTCTAAAATATTGCAGAATGTCCCTAGAATATTTTAAAACAATTTAGAAAGTTTCAGACTGCTTTAAAAGATTCTAAAACGTTCCTGAATTTTGTACAGTATTTCAAAATGTTCTAGAATGTTCTAAAACATTGTGAAATATTCTAAAATATTCTAGGAGCTTCTAGAACACTTAAGGATGTTGTGGAATGTTCTAAAACATTGCAAAATGTCCCTAGCATATTTTAAAACAATTTGGAAAGTTTCAGACTGTTTTGAAAGGTTGTAAAACATTCTAGAAACTTGTACAGTGTTCCAAAATGTTTTAAAACGCTGTGAAATATTCTAGAATATTTTAGGATCTTCCAGAACATTTCAAGATGTTGTAGAATGTTCAAAAAGTCACGATTTTACTCCGGAATGCCATGAAATATTCCAGAGCATTTTAAGATTTTCTAGAACACTTCAGGATGTTGTGGAATAATCTAGAACATTGTAGAGTGCTCCCAGAATATTTCTAAGCACTCTAGAACATTCTAAACTGCTTTAAAATGTTCCAAAATATTCCGGAAATTTCTACAAACGTTTCAGAATAATTTAATCTTGAGAAAGGCTTAATGGTTTTACTCCAGAATGTTCGAAGGCATTCTAGAATGATTTAAAATATTCTAGAACATTTTAGAATCTTCTAGAACACTTCAGGATGTTGTGGAATGTTCTAGAATATTTTAAAACAATTTAGAAAGCTTCAGACTGCTTTAAATTGTTATAAAACATTCCAGAAACTTGTACAATGCTCCGAAATGTTTTCAAATGTTTGAAAATGATTTCATAATAATTAAAAACTTTACAATTTTACTCCAGAATGTTCAAAAAGATTCTAAAACGCTGTGAAATATTTTAGGGCAGTCTAGGACCTTCTAGAACATTCTAGGACCTTCTAGAACACTTCAGGACGTTGTGGAATGTTCTAGAACAATGTAGAATATTTTAAAACACTTTAGAAAGCTTCAGACTGCTTTAAAATGTTTCAAAACGCTGTGAAATATTCTAGAATATTCTAGAACACTACAAAATGTCATGGAATATCAAAAAAAACTTCAATTTCACTCCAGAATGTTTTAAGACGCTATAAAATATTAAAGAACATTCTAGAATCTTTTAGAACATTTTAGGATGTTGAGGAATGTTTTAGAATATTAGAGAATAGTCCCAGAATATTCTAAAACACTCTAGAACATTCTAAATTGCTTTAAAATGTTCCAAAATATTCCAAAAACTTGTATAGTGTTAATAAAATATCTCCAAAAGTCTCAAAACAATTTTAAACTAAACAAAAATTTACGATTTTATAACAAAATGTTATAAAACTTCTTCATAAATACTTCACGATGTTGTGGAATGTTCTAGAACATTGCAGAATGCTTCCATAATATTTCAGAACACTTTAGAACATTCGAGACTGCTTTAAAATATTCCAGAACATTCCAGGAGCTTGTTCAGTGCTCCAAAAATGATTTTACGCTGAAATAACCTTTTGATTCAACTTTAGAATGTTCCAAAACGTTCTAAAAAGCTGTGACATATTTAAGAACACTTCAGGATGTTGCAGAATGTCTTTAGAATATTTCAGAACGTTTTGGGATGCTTTTGAAAGTTCTAGAACATTCCAGAACTGTTAAACAGTGTTCCAGGATATTTCCAAACGCTTAAAAATTATTTCATGTTGAAATAGCTTCATAATTTTACTCCAGAATGTTCCAAAACATCCTAGAATACCGTGAAATAATTTAGAACATTCTAGGATCTTCTAGAATATTTCAAGCTATTATGGAATGCCCCCATAATATTTTAGAGCACTCTAAAACATTCTAAACTGTTTTAAAATGTTCTAAAATATTCAAGAAAGTAAAATATTGCAGAAAGTAGAGAATGCATTTCAAAACGTTGGAAAATGTTCTTTTATATATTTTAGAATAAATTAATGTTGAAAAAAGCCTCGAAAATTCTGCACCGGTATTTTAAAATGTTCTGAAATATGTCCAGAACATTTTAAAATGCCTTTAAATGTTTTTAAAATTAATATTTAGAAATGTCAAACAGCGCTGCCATCTATGCGCAATACCCCGAACCTTGCAACTAACTTCACTCAACAGAAAACTCCACAGTGATAAAAATTTGACGTTTTCAAATTAGGTTATGTTTAAAACAACAATAATCACATTTCGGGCATAAAAATGGAAAATATCCCTCAAACAATCGAATATTTCATTGAAGCAGAGACGGCAGCATCTGAAGTAATTAATTTAAAAGAAGAAATATTGAATTTACATCGTCGCATGAACGAAACACGCGAAGCACTAGCAGAAGTCTCAAAAAGTGATTTTAAAAGAGGTTATATGTACGAAGGAGCACTTTTCGTCAAACAAAACAGGGAGGAAATAATAAAAAAGCTGAAAAATGATTTTAAGGAGATTAATGATGAAATTAAAACCAAAGGAGAGGAAATGAAACAGAAAGTTTTTAAGTTGCAAGATATTGAAAAACAGCCGACTTATTCCGGAAAATCTTTGGTGCCGCTGGAAAAATCTGAATTAAATGCTTTAAGTCAAGTTTGGGGAGCACAAGTTTAATGTTTTTTCAAGTTTGTAATTTGATTAAAGTATGTAAACAATTTTTGTTTTTATAATTACCTTTTCGAAGCCCCCATCAATAATTATGATAGGTTTTCGGGGGTCTTTTCCCGCTCGTAGGCCTAGAGGGTACCCCCTAACAGTAGTATTTAAATATAACATCTTAGGGCATTGTTCTATCATAATAAATCTAAAAACAAAACAAATAAAGCGCCAATTTTTAAAATTTCAAAGTTTTCTTACTTGGGTTGCAGCTGCAAGACGGCGCTTTCTTCCCCGCCCCAATACAAATGACTCTCATGCCATTCGGTAGTACTAGCCAGACAAAAAACGGCCCCATTATCGGCCCTTAGTAACACCAAAGTGGGCCCCCTGTACGCCAACACATGGTGCAAAAATCGGTTGGCTCCTTGGCCGTGTGCAACCGAATTGTATAATAATAACCAATGGGAGGGTACAGCCCCTGCTAGTTTGGCTAAAAAGTGGGCTCCGGTGAAACTCACTCCGTGCGTTGCTAAATTGTTGGTTGAGGGGGATTTTGGGCGAGTGTACACCTGGAATTTAACGAAATTAATTATTAAACGGTTATAGACTGTCTTAATAAATTAAAAAATATATCCAGACTGTTTTAAATTATTTTTGAACGCTTTAAAATGTCTTGAAATGTTCTTGGACGTCCCAAAACCGTCTAAAACATACCAGAACGGTTATATAATGTTTCTGTATGTTTTAAAATATTTTAAAATGCTTTAGACTGTCTTAAAATATTTTATAATATATTCAGACTATTTTAGGACGTTTTAAAATATTTTTAAACGTTTTAAAATGTCTCAAAATGATTTTGGACGTCCCAAAACTGTTTCAAATATTATAGAACGGTTATATACTGTTTCTGTATGTTTTAAAATGATTTAAAATGCTTCAGGCTATCTTAAAACAATATAAAATATATTCAAACTGTTTTAGGACGTTTTAAAATATTTTTGAATGTTTTAAAATGTCTTGAAATGCTCTTGGACGTCCCAAAACTGTCTAAAACATCTCAGAAAGGTTATGTAGTGTTCCTGTATCCTTTAAAATATGTCAAAATGCTTCAGACTGTCTTAAAACATTCTAAAATATATCCAGACTGTTTTAGGACGTTTTAAAATATTTTTGAACGCTTGAAAATGTCTTTAAATGTTCTCGGACGTCCCAAAACCGTCTAAAACATTCCAAAACGGTTATATCATATTTCTGTATCGTTTAAAATAATTTAAAATGCTTGAGACTGTCTTAAAACGTTAAAAAACATATCCAGACAGTTTTAGGACGTTTTAAAATATTTTTGAACCCTTTAAAATGCCTTGACATGTTCTTGGACGTCCCAGAACCGTCTAAAACATTCCATAACGGTTATATAATGTTTCTGTATCTTTTAAAATATTTTAAAATGCTCTAAACTGTCTAAAAACATTTTAAAATATACCCAGACTGTTTTAGAACGTTTTAAAATATTTTTAAACGCTTTGAAATGTCTTGAAATGTTCTTGGACGTCCTAAAACCGTCTAAAACATTCCAAAACGGTTATATAATGTTTCTGCATGCTTTAAAATAATTTAAAATGCTTTAGACTGTCTTAAAACATTAAAAACTATATTCAGACTGTTTTAGGACGTTTTAAAACATTTTTGAACGCTTTAAAATATCTTGAAATGTTCTTGGACGTCCCAAAACCGTCTAAAATATTCCAGAACAGTTATATAGTGTTTCTGTATCGTTTAAAATATATTAAAATGCTCCAGACTGTCTTAAAACAAGATAAAATATACCCAGGCTGTTTAAGGACGTTTTAAAATATTTTGGAATGCTTTAAAATGCCTTGACATGTTCTTGGACGTCCCAAAACCGTCTAAAACATCCTAGAACAGTTATATAGTGTTTCTGTATCCTTTAACATAATTTAAAATGCTTTGAAGTGTCTTAAAACATTAAAAAATATATCCAAACTGTTTGAGGACGTTTTAAAATATTTTTGAATGCTTTAAAATGTCTTAAAATGATTTTGGACGTCCAAAACCGTCTAAAACATTTCAAAACGGTTATATAGTGTTTTTGTATGCTTTAAAATAATTTAAAATGCTTTAGACTGTCTTAAAACATATAAAAATATAACAAGACTGTTTTGGGACGTTTTAAAATATTTTTGAACGCTTGAAAATGTCTGGAAATGTTCTTGGACGTCCCAAAACCGTCTAAAACATTCCGGAAAGGATATACAGTGTTTCTGTATGTTTTAAAACGATTTAAAATGCTTTAGACTGTCTTAAAACATTTTAAAATATATCCAGACTGTTTTAGGAAGTTTAAAAATATTTTTGAACGCTTTAAAATGTCTTGGAATGTTCTTGGACGTCCCAAAACCGTATAAAACATTCCAGAACGGTTATATAGTGTTTCTGCATGCTTTAAAATAATTTAAAATGCTTTAGACTGTCTTAAAAAATCTAGAAATATATCCAAACTGTTTTAGAACGTTTTGAAATATTTTTGGACGCTTTGAAATGTCTTGAAATGTGCTTGGACGTCCTAAAACAGTCTTAAACATTCCAGAACGGTTATATAGTGTATCTGTATGCTTTAAAATATTTTAAAATGCTTTATACTGTCTTAAAACATTTTACAATATATTCAGGCTCTCTTTGGACGTTTTAAATTATTTTTGAACGCTTTAAAATGTTTTAAAACGATTTTGGACGTCCCAAAACCTTTTAAAACATTCCAAAACGAATATATAGTGTTTCTTTATCCTTTTAAATATTCAAAAATGCTTTAGACTGTCTTAAAACATTAAAAAATATACCCAGACTGTTTTAGGACGGTATAAAATATTTTTGAATGCTTTAAAATGTCTGGAAATGTTCTGGGACGTCCAAAAACCGTCTAAAACATTCCAGAACGGCTATACAGTGTTTCTGTATGTTTTAAAATATTTTAAAATGCTTCAGACTGTCTTAAAATAATATAAAATATATTCAAACTGTTTTAGGACTTTTTGAAATTATTTTTCAACGCTTTAAAATGTCTTGAAATGTTTTTGGACGTCCCAAAACCTTTTAAAACATTCCAAAACGAATATATAGTGTTTCTTTATCCTTTTAAATATTCAAAAATGCTTTAAACCATCTTAAAACATTAAAAACTATAACCAGACTGTTTTAGGGCGTTTTAAAATATATTTTTGAACACTTTAAAATGTCTTGAAATGTTCTTGGACGTCCCAAAACCGCCTAAAACATTCCAAAACAGTTATGTAGTGTTTCTGCCTGTTTTGAAATATTTAAAAATGCTTCAGACTGTCTTAAAACATTGAACAATATATCCAAACTGTTTTAGGACGTTTTAAAATATTTTTGAACGCTTTAATATATCTTGACATGTTCTTGGACGTCCTAAAACCGTCTAAAACATTCTTAAACGATTACATAGTGTTTCTGTATGCTTTCAAATGATTTGAAATGCTTTAGACTGTCTTAAAACATTTTAAAAAATATCCAGACTGTTTTAAAATCTTTTTGAACGCTTTAAAATGTCTTGAAATGATTTTGGACGTCCCGAAACCGTCTAGACATTGCAGAACGGTTATATAGTTTTCTGTATGCTTTAAAATGTTTAAAAATGCTTTAGACTGTCTTAAAACATTTTACAATATATTCAGTCTGTTTTAGGACGTTTTAAAATATTTTTGAATGCTTAAAAATATGTTGGAATGATTTTGGACGTCCCAAAACCGTCTTATAGTGTTTCTGTATGCTTTAATATAATTCAAAATGCTTTAGACTGTCTTAAAACATCAAAAAATATATCCAGACTGTTTTAAAATATTTTTGAATGCTTCAAAATGTCTTGAAATGATTTTGGACGTCCCAAAACCGTCTAATACATTTCAGAACGGTTATATAATGTTTCTGTATGCTTTAGAATATTTAAAAATGTTTCAAACTGTCTTAAAACACTAAAAACCACATCCAAACTGTTTTAGGACGTTTTAAATTATTTTTGAACGTTTTAAACTGTCTTGAAATGTTCCAGAAGGTCCCAAAACCGTCTAAAACATTCCAGAACGGTTATACAGTGTTTCTGTATGCTTTGAAATAATTTAAAATGCTTTAAACTGTCTTAAAACTTTAATAAACATATCCAGACTATTTTAGGACGTTTTAAAATATTTTTGAACGCTTTAAAATGTCTTGAAATGTTCTTGGACGTCCCAAAACCGTCTAAAATATTCCATAACGGTTATATAGTGTTTCTATATCCTTAAAAATAATTTGAAATGCTTTAGACTGTCTTAAAACATTGAACAACATATCCAGACTGTTTTAGAACATTTTAAAATATTTTTAAAGGCCTTAAAATGTCTTTAAATGTTTTTGGACGTCCCAAAACTGTCTAAAACCTTCCAGGATGGTTATATAATGTTTCTGTATACTTTTAAATGATTTAAAATGCTTTAGACTGTCTTAATACATTCAAAAATATATTCAAACTGTTTTATGACATTCTAAAATATTTTTGAACGCTGTAAAATGTCTTAAAGTATTCTTGGACGTCCAAAAACCGTCTAAAACATTCCAGAACGATTTTGTAGTGTTTCTCTATCTATTAAAATAATTTAAAATGCTTAAGACTGTCTTAAAACATCTTAAAATATATCAAGACTGTTTTAGGACGTTTTAAAATATTTTTGAAGGGTTTAAAATGTTTTGAAATGTTCTTTGACGTCTCAAAACCGTCTAAAACGTTCCAGAACGATTATGTAATGTTTCTGTATGTTTTTAAATATTTTAAAGTATACAGAAACACTGTACAACGTTCTAGAAGGTTTTGGGACATCCTGAAAAATTGTATGATGTTGTAAAACATTTTATAGCGTTCTAAAACAGTCTGAAGCGTTTCTTAAATATAGATAAATACTGCTTTACGTACTGGAGTGTTTTGGGGCAGTTCTGAAACATTTTGCAGTGTTTTTGGATATTTCAAAGCATTTTAAAACATTACAAAACATTTCGAAGTATTCTGGAATGTTTTAGAGTTTTTTAATACGTTTTTCAGAGGTTTTAGAATATTTTATGATGTTTTATAACAAACTAGAATGATCTTAAACATTTTAGAGCGTTTTGGACAACTGTTAATGTTTTGAAATGTTCTAGATTGCTTTGTGCATTATTTTGAAGAGTTATCAAGTATTCCGGAACATTTTATAACGTTTTGGAGTTTTCTAAAACATTTTGAAACATTGTATAATATTCTGAAGTGTTTTGAAATGTTTTAGCGTGTTCTGAAATATTTAATAACGTTCTAAGAGAGCCTGCAACGTTTTGAAATATTAAAAAGCATACAGAAACACTGTTTAACGTTCTGGAATGTTCTAGAAGGTTTTAGGACGTCCTGGAACATTTTATGACATTTTAAAGCGTTCAAGAATATTTTATAAAATCATAAAACAGTCTGGATATATTTTAAAATGTCTTAAGCCAGTCTAGAGCATTTCAAATTATTTTAAAAGGTACAGAAATACTATATAACCGTTCTGGAATGTTTTGGACGGTTTTGGGACGTCCAAGAACATTTCAAGACATTTTAAAGCGTTCAAAAATATTTTAAAACGTCCTAAAACAGTCTGGATATATTTTCTAATGTTTTAAGACAGTTTAAATCATTTCAAATTATTTTAAAGGATATAGAAACACTAATTGATCATTTGGAATGTTTTAGACGGTTTTGGGACGTCCAAGAGCATTTCAAGACATTTTAAAGCGTTCAAAAATATTTTAAAACGTCCTAAAACAGTCTGGATATATTTTTTAATGTTTTAAAATAGTCTAAAGCATTTTAAATTGTTTTAAAGGATACAGAAATACTATATAACTGTTCGAGAATGTTTAAGACGGTTTTGGGACGTCCAAAAACATTTCAAGACATTTTAAAGCGTTCAAAAATATTTTTAAATGTTCTAAAACAGTCTGGACATATTTTTTAATATTTTAAGACACTCTAAAGTATTTTAAATCATTTTAAAGGATACAGAAACATTATATAACCATTCTGGAATGTTTAAGACGGTTTTGGGACGTCCAAAAACATTTTAACACATTTCAAAGCATTCAAAAATATTTTAAAACGTCCTAAAACAGTCTGAATATATTCTAAAATGTTTTAAGACAGTTTAGAGTACTTTAAAATATATTAAAGGATACAGAGACACTATATAACCGTTCTGGAATATTTTAGACGGTTTTGGGACGTCCAAAAACATTTCAAGACATTTTAAAGCATTCAAAAATATTTTAAAACGTCCTAAAACAGTCTGGATATATTTTACAATGTTTTAAGACAGTTTAGAGTATTTTAAATTATTTTAAGTAATACAGAAACACTATATAACCGTTCTGGAATGTTTTAGACGGTTTTAGGACGTCCAAAATCACTTGAAGACATTTTAACGAGTTCAAAAATATTGTGAAACGTCCTAAAACAGTCTGGATATATTTTCAAATGTTTTAAGACAGTTTAAAGCATTTTTAATTATTTTAAAGGCTACAGAAACATTATTTAACCATTCTGGAATGTTTTAGACGGTTTTGGGACCTCCAAGAACATTTTATGACATTTTAAAGCGTTCAAAAATATTTAAAAAGGTTTTAAAACAATCTGGATTTTTTTTCAATGTTTTAAGACAGTTTGAAGTATTTTAAAATATTTTAAAACATACAAAAACATTATATAACCGTTCTGGAAAGTTTTAGACGGTTTTCGGACGTCCAAGAACATTTCAAGACATTTTAAAGCGTTCAAAAATGTTCTAAAATGTCCTAAAACAGTCTAGATATGTTTTTTAATGTTTTAAGACAGTTTAGAGCATTTTAAAATATTTTAAAGGATACAGAAACACTATACAACCGTTTTGGAATGTTACAGACGGTTTTGGGATGTCTACGAACATTTCAAGACATTTTAAAGCGTTCAAAAATATCTAAAAACGTTCTAAAACAGTCTGAATATATTTTAAAATGTTTTAAGACAATTGAGAGCATTTCAAAACATACAAAAACATCATATAACCGTTTTGGAATGTTTTAGACGGTTTAAAGACGTCCAAGAACATTTTCAGACATTTCAAAGCGTCTAAAAATATTTTAAAACGTCCTTAAACAGTCTAGATATGTTTTTTAATGTTTTAAGACTGTCTGAAGCATTTTAAATTATATTAAAAGACACACAAACATTACATAACCGTTCTGAAATGTTTTAGACAGTTGTAGGACGTCCAAGAACATTTTAAAACATTTTAAAGCATTCAAAAATATTTAAAAACGTCCTAAAACAGTCTGAATATATTTTGAAATATTTTAAGACAGTCTAAAGCATTTTTAATTATTTTAAAGGACACAGAAACACTATATAACTGTTCTGGAATTTTTGAGACGGTTTTGGGACGTCCAAAAACATTTTAAGACATTTTAAAGCGTTCAAAAATATTTTAAAACGTCCTAAAACAGCCTAGATATGTTTTTTAATGTTTTAAGACAGTCTAAAGCATTTTAAATTATTTTAAAACATACAGAAACATTATATAACCGTTCTGGAATGTTTTAGATGGTTTTGGGACGTCCAAGAACATTTCCAGACATTTTGAAGCGTTCAAAAATATTTTAAAACGTCCTAAAACAGTCTGGATATGTTTTTTAATGTTTTAAGACAGTCTAAAGGATTTTAAATTATTTTAAAGGATACAGAAACATTATATAACCGTTCTGGTATGTTTTAGACGGTTTTGGGGCGTCCAAAAACATTTTAAGACATTTTAAAGCATTCAAAAATATTTTAAAACGTCCTAAAACAGTCTGGATATATTTTAAAATATTTTAAAACAGTTTAGAGCATTTTAAAATATTTTAAAACATACAAAAACTTTATATAATCGTTCTGAATGTTTAAAACGGTTTTGGGACGTCCAAAAAAAATTTCAAGACATTTAAAAGCGTTCAAAAATGTTTTAAAATGTCCTAAAACAGTCTAGATATATTTTAAAATGTTTTAAGATAGTCTAAAGCATTTAAAATTATTTTAAAGGATACAGAAACACTATATAGCCGTTCTGGAATGTTTTAGACGGTTTTGGGACGACCAAAAACATTTCAAGACATTTTAAAGCGTTCAAAAATATTTTAAAACGTCCTAAAACAGTCTGAATATATTTTTTAATGTTTCAAGACAGTTTAAAGCATTTTAAAATATTTTTAAACATACAAAAACATTAAATAACCGTTTTGGAAAGTTTTAGACGGTTTTGGGACGTCCAAGAACTTTTCAAGACATTTTAAAGCGTTCAAAAATATTTTAAAACGTTCTAAAACAGTCTGAATATATTTTAAAATGTTTTAAGACAATTGAGAGCATTTCAAAACATACAAAAACATCATATAACCGTTTTGGAATGTTTTAGACGGTTTAAAGACGTCCAAGAACATTTTCAGACATTTCAAAGCGTCTAAAAATATTTTAAAACGTCCTTAAACAGTCTAGATATGTTTTTTAATGTTTTAAGACTGTCTGAAGCATTTAAAATTATATTAAAAGACACACAAACATTACATAACTGTTCTGAAATGTTTTAGACGGTTTTAGGACGTCCAAGAATATTTTAAAACATTTTAAAGCATTCAAAAATATTTTAAAATGCCCTAAAACAATCTAGATATATTTAAAAATGTTTTAAGACAGTATGAAGCATTTTAAAATATTTTAAAACATACAAAAACATTATATAACCGTTCTGGAATGTTTTAGACGGTTTTCGGACGTCCAAGAACATTTCAAGACATTTTAAAGCGTGCAAAAATATTTTAAAACGTCCTAAAACAGTCTGGATATATTTTAAATGTTTTAAGAAAGTCTAAATCATTTTAAATTATTTTAAAGGATACAGAAACATTATATAACCGTTGTGGAATGTTTTAGACGGTTTTGGGACGTCCAAGAACATTTCAAGACATTTTAAAGCGTGCAAAAATATTTTAAAACGTCCTAAAACAGTCTGGATATATTTTAAATGTTTTAAGAAAGTCTAAATCATTTTAAATTATTTTAAAGGATACAGAAACATTATATAACCGTTGTGGAATGTTTTAGACGGTTTTGGGACGTCCAAGAACATTTCTAGACATTTTAAAGCATTCAAATATATTTTAAAACAGTCTGGATATATTGTAATACTTTTTTAGACAGTCTGAAGCATTTTAAAATGTATTAAAATACTTTGGAATGTTTTACAATGTTTCAAAATGCTTTGGAATATCCAAAAACACTGCAAAGTGTTTTAGAACACTCCAGTACATTAAACAGTGTTTATTTATGTTTTAGAACGTCCTAAAACGCTCCAGACTGTCTTAGAACATTATAAAATGTTTTATAACAACAAACAATGTTCCAAAACACTTTAAAACATTCGAAAACACTTAGGAAAGTTATAGAATGTTACAAAATACTTTAAAACGTTCTTAAACGGTGCAGAGTATTTTAGAACACTTTTCAAAATGTTCTAAAACACTCAAAATGCTTCAAAATGAATGTTCTAAAAGAGCCTTTAGGGAGCTGTAGCTCGTGCACCAATAATAATTAGTGACTCATATTTAATTCACATATGCCTACATCCCTCCTGAATACGTACACAAAATTTCAAATTTCTAGGACGCCTAGTTTACGCAGAAAAAATTAATTTATTCTGAACGGTTTGTGGTTATATGTTGAGTCATTTTAATGTATTAATACAAACCTGACTCAGGGCTCCGGCCAGCAGCCAAGCAGTCGACATGGGCAACAAATGCGCATTTGAATGTTTCTGATTTTGATCCGGAAATTGGGGCCCTTGTTCCAAAACAGGCGTCGCAAGAACAATCCCTTGAGCTAAAGGCTGTTCCAAACTGTCCAAACTGCGATAGGCGGTGGCCAATGAGTGGACAGCGTAGCGATGGAGCGGTAGAATCAGTCTTGGGCAGTTAGCGCTCAGCCAATGAGAAACAAATTGAATAGAAAGACGCGATTTCCCATAGAAGCATGAATCAATGACGGAAGTGAGGGTTTTTTGGATGTGGAGGCACATTTGGGGGCCCTCTGAATAATGGTCCATGGCTACTCGGTACGCAGTGAATAACAAAAGGCGGAGGGAGTCGGGCGTCATGAAATAAGTATCAGATTTTTCGTCCAAAGTCGAGTACATTTTTACGTACAAATTTAAAACAGTTTCGTCATTCATTAACTGAAAAATAAATACTGTAAAATAAGTTTCACTTTATTAATAAACTTACCCCTAAAAAACGTTCGCATTGTTGCCTAAAGGCCGTCCCTCCCAAATGTTCCGTTTTGGCTTTCGATTGTTTGTGCAAATACTGGAATAATTTATCGGCAAGAGCCGGATATCGTGGAAAAACATATTTCTAGGAAAAATAAAATTCTAAAACACACAATCAATTTAAAAACAATTATTTGCTCACAGAAAATGTTGCAGAAGTAATTCCCTGTATGTGATCTTCCTCATGAGTTCGTTTTACCAAAATCTGCAAGATTACTAATAAAATTACCCGAATTTCGCACATAAAACAAACAGAAATGACAGCTGTACGTAAAAAGTTAGGTTAGGTTAAAATTATTTCACTTAAACGTCAAAAACTAATTAAATAAATTAAATTAACCATTTTCGCATCTATTAATATAACAAAACAATAAAAAAAAAACAATAAATTATTTAAATTTATTATTGACACTCCTGCCAACCTCAAAACATCAAACTTTCCAAAAACAAAGCCTCAAATAATAAAAATAATTAATTTATTAAAAATCCACCCCCCATTTAATAAATTATGAACCAAAAATTATTACCTTTGACAGTTTTTCGACAGGCATAAGTTGAGCATGACTCCTATCTTGGATATCCGTACCTGACGCTGTTCTAGATAAGGATTTTTCTTTTTTGGAGCCAGAATAACTTAAAGAACTATGCGTTGCAGGGTTTTCCTCTGTTTTAAGAGGGCCCCCGTGGGAATGGTGGTTACCCATCACAAGATTTGATAACAAAACATTGTTGAAATAATAGTTTGACACTGCACGACGGGTCGACGAGACTGACTGAGTTTTTTTTGTTTGCACGTTGGTAATGTGGACGTCACAACACGTGCGAAGTTAAATACAAACTCTAAAATATTTATCAAAATATTTCAAAATGAATAATACATGTTTTAAAACATCTTTATTATTAATTTGTACATTTTTGTTTTCAACGTCAGTTGAATTAGTTGCGCATGCGCAGTTTCTTCACAATTTGTCAGAATTACAGGGACGGCACCATTTTTTTTGTTAAATAAAAAAACGTTCCAACTTCAATATTTATTATTGTAAAGCCCAATTTACAACTGTTTTTATTTTTTTAACATTTTGACGTCCACAACTTCAATTTAAAGCTTGTTTTGAGGGCTTTGTGGGTGCGCTACATGGGTAAAAAGGATTTTTGGAGCCCCTGGTTTGCTCACAATTAATTAGTTTGTTTTAAACGGTCGATATATTGAAATATTCATTTATCAAGCCTACAGCTCGTGCACTAATAACAATTAGTGGCTCATATTTATTTTACATATGCCCACATCCCTCCTGAATACGTACACAAAATTTGGACTTTCTAGGACGCCTGGTTTACTCAAAAAATATTAATTTGTTTTGAACCGTTTGTGGTTATTTGTTGAGTCATTTTATTGTATATACTCTTATTTCTTTTATTTGTGTGGCCATATTTGAATTAAAACTGGAAATTTTGATTATTGGGCCTATGCTCGTACACCAATAATGATTTGTGACTTATCAGGGCCGGACTGACCTAAAAAAATTAGATTTTTTTGAAATAAAGCAAATTTTTAATTGAAATTTTTGATTTTTGAGACTGTAGCTCGTGCACCAATAACGATTAGTCGCTCATATTTATTTTACATAAGCCTACACCCCTCCTGAATACGTACACAAAATTTGAGATTTCTGGGAGCTCACATTTACTTAAAAATTATTTGTTTAACTTGAACCGCGCAATAAATTTCCAACAATTTATGGTTCTTTATTCTATAGTTCGTGCGCCAATAACAATTGGTGGTCAATATTTGTTTTACATATGCCCACATCCCTCCTAAATACGTACACAAAATTTGGACTTTCTGGAACACCTGGTTTACTCAGAAAAAATTATTTTTTGTCTTGAACCGTTTGTGGTTACTTGTTGAGTCATTTTAATGTATGTATATACTCTCATACCTTTTTTTTGTGTGGACATATTTAAATTATAATTAGAAATTTTGATTTTTAGGCTTATGCTCGTACACCAATTATGATTTGTGACTTATCAGGGCTGGTACTGACCTGGAAAAATTAGATTTTTTTGAAATAAAGCAAATTTCTATTTGAAATTTTCAATTTTTGGGACTGTAGCTCGTGCACCAATAACGATTAGTGGCTCATATTTATTTTACATATACCTGCATCCCCCCTGAATACGTACACAAAATTTGAACTTTTTAGGACGTCTGGTTTACTTACAAAATATTAATTTGTCTTGAACCGTTTGTGGTTACTTGTTGAGTCATTTTAATGTATTTACTCTCGTTTCTTTTTTTTGTGTGGACATTTTAAAATTATAATTGGAAATTTTTATTTTTAGGCTTATGCTCGTACACCAATAATGATTTGAGATTAATCAGGGCCGGTACTGACCTGGAAAATTGATATTTTCTTGAAATAAAGCCAAATTTTAATTGAAATTTTCGATTTTCTGGACTGTACCTCGTGCACCAATAACAATTGGTGGCTCATATTTGTTTTGCATGTACCCACATCCCTCCTGAATACGTACACAAAATTTGAACTTTCTGACTCTTCCGGTTTGTTCAGAAAGTATTAATTTGTCTTAAACGGTTTTTGGTTATATGTTGAGTCATTTTAATGTATTTAATTCAATATTCAATACAAACCTTGTTTTAAGGGCTTAATGGGCGCACTTCCTGTGTAAAAAAAAATAGAATAGGACAAATGAATGCATGTAATAATTATCTATATGTATATTTTTATATTATACAATAATTTTAATAATATACAATATATTTTAACGCAGAATGACCATATTGGGTATTTTTTTTACATTTTTCTCAATATATTTATAATGCTCGTCTATACTCTTAACATATAAGTATCATTTATTAATCTATCAATAAAAAATAAATATAAAACATTGAAGATAGAGGCTAAGTCTGTAATAGTGGTACAATTTACTATTATTGCAACAACAAAAGTCTTTTTTAATTCGTTATGAACAACCATTCATACTTTTACAAAATTGCGCACGTCGATTCATCCAAAAAGATTCGAAAGTGTAGTCAACATGCTTAAATACTAGAACTGTCTTTTATTTGTTAATTTAATAGTTGAAAATCGTTTAAAAATGACAAAAGAAAGTTATTAAGCATGTTGTGAACAAAAGAGTAAGTACTACAGCCAATAAACAGTCTACAAGTGAAACAGCTGCCACGGAAGGTATGGAATGTAAGAAAATGCTGAATAATGAAACAAATGAAGCGAAACAATAAAAATACTGTCATAAAGTAAAATAATACTGAAAATAAATAGCTTCCAAAATCCTGACAAAAATATATATTAGTTTTATATTTACAATTACCTAAACAGGGACGGTAATTTTTTTTATTTTAAGAAAAACAAAGTTTGCCAGGATTGTTGTTTTTCCTAAGTTATTCGTTTCATAACCTAAAATATTTAGATAAAAAAATAAAAACTAAAATCGATATTTACAAAATATAATACAAGTCACGAAAATTAAAATTCGAGCGAGTCAAAAATTAACCTAACTTACTCGCAGCTTAGTTAAAACCCGTTTTACTGCGAAACAAAAAATAATCGTTTATATTTAATTCAAGTTTAGGCTTTTGTTTAAATATTAGTGCACGTTAAGTCGAAATTATGTACAATTCACATTCTGTCAAATTTTCTCGACGTATAAGGGTTCAAATAAGCCTGTCAAATGAAAAAAAAAATATTTTGTTTCATTTCATGGAATTTTCAGGTCAGTATTAACCCAATTATCAATTTTAATTGAAATATGTCCACCCATAAAAAAGATACAAGAGTACATACATTTAAATGACTCAACAAATAACCAAAACCGTTCGGAACAAATTAATTTTTTCTGCGTAAACTAGGCGTCCCAGAAATTTGAAATTTTGTGTACGTATTCAGGAAGGATGTAGGTATACGTAAAAAAAATATCAGCCACTAATTGTTATTAGTGCACGAGCTGTAGGCTGAATAATTCTTAATAATTGAAAATTACAATATTTTAATTATTAATTAAATTCCTCAATAATTTTTTTATCATTTAACAGTCTTATTCATTTGTTTAGTTACCTTGACAACGCAAATTCGTCGCCTTAGACCCATACCTACGCATCACTATAATGCGTTTCTTGGTACCTATGTTTCCGCTTCAAATTATCTTGTTCGCCTATTCCCCTAAACCTCACGAAACCATTTTCATCAACCAGCATCGACCCAGAAGGCTCCTGTCCTGCGGGCGCAGGATTGGCAGGAAGAGTGTGCACCCCTGGTTGGGCCCTGTGCTTCGAACGCCGACCAGTTGATCTCCTACCGGAGTTAGTCCAACTCTGGCGGGAACTAGAACGGTCTATAGAGCGGTCGAAAGGCCGGGAGGGGCCCACTAATTCGCGGGGGATGCCCTCTATGTCGGAGTAGCGACCTCTTTCGTAGTCCGAGCTGGAGGAGGTTGGGTGCAAGTCTAAGGGTTCGGAGTATACGTTGGACGTGTCATCCCCATCCCTGAAAATATTATTTTATCATCATTTAGAATGTAAAAAGCGACATTCAATTGTTTAGACAGTAATTAATTTTTTTTGCGTAAACCGGACGCCCTAGAAATTTCAAATTTTGAGTACGTATTCAGGAGGGATGTAAGTATATGCAAAATTAAAATCAGTTGAAAATTGTTATTGGTGCACGAGTTACAGGCTTCGCTGTTCATAAACCCCAAAATATTATTTAATTATCGTTAGGGCAGTAAAAATCGATATTCAATTGTTTAGACAGTTGAAGGAAGCCCTAAAAAACAATTGCAACAACTGTTTTTATTTTGATGATCATTAGATGAAAAATTAATGAATGAAATACATCAAGACGACTCAACAAATAACCAAATACTGTTCAAAATGAATAAATAAATATTTTGTGAGTAAACCGGACGTCCTAGAAATTTCAAATTTTGTATACGTATTCAGGAGGGATGAAAGTATATGCAAAATAAATATCAATTTGAAATTGTTATTGGTGCACGAGTTATAGACGAGAATTTAACAGGCTTTGCCGTAACACTAAAATATCATTTAATTATCATTAGGAAAGTGGAAATCGATATTCAATTGTTTAGACAGTTGAATGGTGCTCTGAAAAACAATTACAACAACAGTCTCAATTTTAATAATCATTATAAATGAAAATTAATCAATGAAATACATTAAAACGACTCAACAAATAACCAAATACCGTTCAAAATAAACAAATAAATATTTTCTGACTAAACTGGGCATCTCAACAAATTCAAATTTTCTGTACGTACTCAGGAGGGATGTAAGTATACGCAAAATTAATATCAGTTAGAAATTGTAATTGGTGCACGAGCTATAGACGATATTTTAAAAAACTTCGCCGTTAATAACAAATTAATATTTTGTGAGTAAACTAGGCGTACTAGAAATTTCAAATTTTATGTACGTACTCAAAATTGATGTAAGTACATACAAAATAAATATCGCTTAGCAGTTGTTATTATTGCACGAGCTGTAGACGAAAATTGAATAGGTTTCGCAGTTCATAAGCCCTAAATTATCATTTAATTATCTTTAGGCCCAGTATTATAAAAGACGAAGTAAATTTATTTTCAAAGTAAATTTATTTTATTCAACAAATTCTAATCAAATTATTATTCTTTATGACAGTAAAATCATTGCTGTCAAAAAATCGACTGTCATTTCACAGAGTAAATTTTATTTACTCTGGAAGTAAATTTATTTGCTCTTTATAATACTGGGCATTAGGAAAGTAAAAATCGATGTTCAATTGTTTAGACAGTCGAAGGGTGCCCTGTAAAACAATATCATCAACTGTTTCAGATTAAATAACTATCAGATGAAAATTTAATTAGGGAAATACAATAAAAACAACTCAACAAATAACCAAATACAGTTGTTCAAAATAGACAAATTAATATTTTGTGAGTGAACCGGGCGTCCTAAAAATTTCAAATTTTGTGTACGTATTCAGGAGGGATGTAAGTATATGCAAAATTAATATCAGTTGGAAATTGTAATTGGTGCACGAGCTGTAGACGAAGATTGAACATGCTTCGCTTTTCATAAGCCCTAAATTATTATTTAATTATCTTTAGGAAAGTAAAAATCGATATTCAATTGTTTAGACAGTTGAAGTGCACCTTGAAAAACAATTGCAACATCTTTTTAAATTTCAATGATCATCAGACGAAAATTTATTAAATGAAATACATTGAAACGACTCAACAAATAACCAAATACCGTCCATCATAAATAAATTTATATTTTGTGACTAAACCGGATGTTCTAGAAATTGAAAATTTTGTGTACGTACTTAGGAGGGATGTAAGTATATGTCAAATTAATATCATTTGAAAATTATAGTTGGTGCACGAGCTGTAGACAATAATTGAACTAGCTTCGCCGTTTATAGGAAATTAATATTTTCTGAGTAAACCAGCCGTTCCAGAAAGTTCAAATTTTGTGTACGTACTTAGGAGGGATGGCAGTACATGCAAAATCAATATCTGTTGGAAATTGTAATTGGTGCACGAGCTGTAGACGATAATTGACCAAGCTTCGCCGTTCATAAACCCTAAAATATTATTTAATCATCATTAAGAAAGTAAAAATTGATATTCAATTGTTTAGACAGTCGGAGGGTGCCCTGTAAAACAATATCATCAACTGTTTCACTTCAAATAACTATCAGATAAAAATTTAATTAGGGAAATACAATAAAAACGACTCAACAAATAACCAAATTCTGTTCTAAATAAACAAATAAATGATTTCTGACTAAACCGGGCGTCCCAAAAAATTCGAATTTTTTGTACGTGCTCAAGAGGGATGTAAGTATATGCAAAATTAATATCAGTTGGAAATTGTAATTGGTGCACGAGCTATAGACGATAATTCAACAAATTGATATTTTGTGAGCAAAATGGGCGTACTAGAAATTTCAAATTTTATGTACGTACTCAAAATTGATGGATATACATACAAAATAAATATCGCTTAGCAGTTGTTATTATTACACGAGCTGTAGACGAAAATTGAATAGGCTTCGCCGTTCATAAACCCTAAAATATCATTTAATTGTTTTTAGGAAAGTAAAAATCGATATTCAATTGTTTAGACAGTTAAAGTGTGGCTTGAAAAACAATTGCAACAACTATTTTAATTTTAATGGTCATAAGATAAAGATTTAATTGGTGAAATACAATAAAAACAACTCAACAAATAACCAATTATTGTTCAGAATAGACAAATTAATATTTTGTGAATGAACCGGGCGTCCCAGAAATTTCAAATTTTGTATACGTACTCAGGAGGGATGTGAGTATATGTAAAATAAATATCAGTTGGAAATTGTAATTGGTGCACGAGCTGTAGACGAAAATTGAACAGACTTCGCTTTTCATAAGCTCTAAGATATCATTTAATTATCTTCAGGAAAGTGGAAATCGATATTCAATTGTTTAGACAGTCGAAGGGTGCCCTGTAAAACAATATCATCAACTATTTCAGTTTTAATAAACATCAGATTAAAATTTGATAGTTGAAATACAATAAAAACGACTCAACAAATAACCAAATATCGTTCAAAATAGACAAATTAATATTTTGTAAATAAACCGGGTGTCCTAAAAATTTCAAATTTTGTGTACGTACTCAGGAGGGATGAAAGTATATGCAAAATAAATATCACCTGGTAATTGTAATTGGTGCACGAGTTATAGACGATAATTGAACACCCTTCGCCGTTAATAAGAATTTAATATTGTCTCAGCAAACCAGGAGTCCCAGAAATTTCAAATTTTGTGAACGTATTCAGGAGGGATAGAAGTATATGCAAAATAAATATCAATTGTCAATTGTTATTGGTGCACGAGCTATAGTCAAGAATTGAACAGGCTTTGCCGTTCAAAAATACTAAAATATCATTTAATTATCATTAGGAAAGTGGAAATCGATATTCAATTATTTAGACAGTTGAAGTACGCCTTGAGAAACAATTGCAACAACTGTTTTAATTTTAATAGTCATAAGATAAAAATTTAATTGGTGAAATACAATAAAAACAACTCAACAAATAACCAATTATTGTTTAGAATAGACAAATTAATATTTTGTGAATAAACCGGGCGTCCCAGAAATTTCAAATTTTGTATACGTACTCAGGAGGGATGAAAGTATATGTAAAATAAATATCACTTGGTAATTGTAATTGCTGTACGAGTTATAGACGAGGATTGAACAGGCTTCGCCGTTTATTCAAAATTAATATTTTGTGAGAAAACCAGCAGTCCCAGAAAATTCAAATTTTGTATACGTATTCAGGAGGGATAGAAGTATATGCAAAATAAATATCAGTTGTCAATTGTTATTGGTGCACGAGTTATAGGCAAGAATTGAACAGGTTTTGCCGTTTAAAAATACTAAAATATCATTTAATCATCATTAGGAAAGTGGAAATCGATATTCAATTGTTTAGACAGTTGAAGTACGCCTTGAAAAACAATTGTAACAACTGTTTTAATTTTAATGGTTGTCAGATAAAAATTTAATAAAAGAAATACATAAAAATGACTCAACAAATAACCAAATACTGTTCAAAATAAATAAATATTTTTTGGGTAAACCGGGCGCCCTAAAAATTTGAAATTTTGTGAACGTACTCAGGAGGGATGTAAGTATATGTAAAATGAATATCAATTGGAAATTGTTATTGGTGCACGAGTTATAGACAATAATTGAACAGGCTTTGCCTCAACACTAAAATATCACTTAATTATCAGTAGGAAAGTGGAAATCCATATTCAATTGTTTAGACAGTTGAAGGGCGCCCTGAAAAACAATTGCATCAACTGTTACAGTATTAATCATCATCAGATAGGAATTTAATTGGTGAAATACAATAAAATGACTCAACAAATAACCAAATACCGTTCAAAATAAACAAATAAATATTTTGTGAGCAAACCTGGCGTCCTAAAAATTTCAAATTTTGTATACGTATTCAGGAGGGATATAAGTATGCGCAAAATAAATATCACTTGGTAATTGTTATTGGTGCACGAGTTGTAGACGAAAATTGAACAGGCTTCGCCGTTCATAAACAGTAAATATTATTTAATTATCGTTAGAAAAGTAATAAGCGACATTCAATTGTTTAGATAGTTGAAGAAAGTCCTAAAAAACAATTGCAACAACTGTTTTAATTTTAATAGTTATCAGATAAATATTTAACAGTTAAAATACAATAAAAACGACTCAACAAATAACCAAATACTGCTGAAAATAAATATTTTGTGAGTAAACCACGCATCCTAGAAATTTCAAATTTTGTGTACGTACTCAGGAGGGATGAAAGTATATACAAAATGAATATCAGTTGAAAATTGTAATTGGTGCACGAGTTATAGACGATAATTGAACACCCTTCGCCGTTTATAAGAATTTAATATTTTCTGAGCAAACCAGGAGTCCCAGAAATTTCAAATTTTGTGTACGTACTCAGGAGGGATGTAAGTATATGTAAAATAAATATCAGTTGGAAATTGTAATTGGTGCACGAGTTATAGACGAGAATTGAACAGGCTTCGCCGTTCATAAACACTAAAATATCATTTAATTATCTTTAAGAAAGTAACAAGCGACATTCAATTGTTTAGACAGTTGAAGAAAGCCCTAAAAAACAATTGCAACAAGTATTTTCATTTTGATGATCATCAGATGAAAAATTAATGAATGAAATACATCAAGACGACTCAACAAATAACCAAATAATGTTCAATATAAATAAATGAATATTTTGTGAATAAACCGGGCGTCCTAAAAATTTCAAATTTTGTGTACGTATTCAGGAGGGATGTAAGTATATGCAAAATAAATATCAGTTGGAAATTGTAATTGGTGCACGAGCTAGAGACGAGAATTGAACAGGTTTCGCCTAAATATAACTTAATTATCATTTAGAAAGTAAAAATCGATGTTCAATTGTTTTAGACAGTTGAAATGCGCCTTGAAAAACAATTGCAACAATGTAAGTATAAAAAATGAATATTTACCTGTCCCTTTTGAGTAATTTGGGGGGCGCTTCATCATCAGCAGCCGTGCCCCCCGAGCTGCTATTATACATAACATCCGAATCATATTTAGGTTTGGCATAATACCGACATTTCTCATAAGGTTTCAGTCTTCCGCTTCCATGTGACGGCGGTTCAAAATGCCCCGACGGGAACCGTCCCGACGTCCTTTCAAAATGCCCTGAACTATCCTCAGACCTTTCGAAATTCCTCACCGGGAAAGTATCTCTCTCAATAGCCCAATTTGGTCTTTCAAACCGCTCGAAATTAGAGTCTGGTTCGGTTGGTTTTTCGATGACGTCGGTGGGGATGTTGTCGAGGGATAGGTCTTGTTGGCAGCCCTGATTTGAGCGGTAGTTTTGGTTTTGGGAGCGCAGGGAGTAGTTTAAAGCGTTTAAGTTTGTTGAACAGTTGTTGGGGTAGATGTTGTCTGTTGAACTGTCGGAAGTTGTGCATGGAAACAGAGGAAAGCCGGTTTGTTTTTCTCGTTGGGACATTTTTAGACTAACCACGATTGCCAATAGGGTAATAATTGATATTTCTAGTAATCTGACCGATAGTTCGAAGCCCCATAAAATCCAGTGGTACGGCACTGTAAAGCGGTCTATTTTTATAAAAAACAGGCCGTACAATTGTACGAAACCTAATAAAGTGAACAATAAAGCGATTGCAATTGTTATATGAGAGGCGTAACTAATATTTTGGGTGCAAATTTCCGACAAATTTTGGCTCTTTTTCGCTAAAACGTTTTTAATAATTTTGTATAAATAAACGTAGCTCAAACCAAGCGACCAACACAATAAAATATAAACGAAGCGGCAAATTAGCCCCAAAAATGAGCCCCGCCCGAACAATTGAAAATTTTCCGCTAAATTCAAACAAAAGCACAAAAAAATGTGCCCTAAAGCGAAGAGCACCAAAAAAACAGGCCTCGTTTTGACTTTCAAGTGATTTAAAGTCCGTTTTAATAAAAACACAATTAAAATAGCGAAAGTTGTTGCCAATAAACTTAAAGGCAAATTGTGCAACAGTTCAAAAATAAAATTCCCGAAGCTCAGTCCAATATTGTACGGATCGTACGCCAAATAAAAAATCCGCATCACGCAGACAGTTGTTAACAACAAATGAACGCTCAAAAAATACGATTTGGAAAACATGTGCGAATCGCGGTCGAATTTAACCAGTTTTACAATAGAAAAAACGGCCAAAAGCACGTACAAAAACACAACCAAATAAACATGAACGTTCCAACAAATGTGCCAAATTTCGTGGCTGTTATTAGCCTTAGTAGTGTTTAGAACCTCTGTTTTAGGCTTAATTTTAACATTAGGCAAGTTTAAAATCTCCCCCGAAGGGGTGGTGGTTTCCACCGGTTTGTAAGTTTTATTTTGGGGCATTTTAGGGACAGTAGCGGCCGCAATTGTCTCAATAATTTTTTCCTCCTGTTGGGCAATAATTTCGGGGGGCTCTTGCCTAATTTTAGGCTCCTTGTTATTCAGCGGCGGGCTTGCAGTCACAGTTCGTAATAAAATATCCGGAATATCTTCTTTACGTCCATTAGAGCCGCTTAAAATCCTAGAAATGGCAGGGATTAGCACCATAGGCTCGTATTCGAAATTAGTTTCGTTGTGCAGGCGATTCAGCCCATAAAATTCCCCCAAACGGTCCAAATGAACATTTTGGCTCGGAGTGTTGAGAGTTTTTTTGCGTTGAGTTTCAGTTCCAGCCGCTGGGGCTGCCGCTGGTTGGGGCTGAATATTAGTCGGCTCATTATTAACACTGGGGGGCAAATCCGGCCTACAAATAATTAAAAATCAATCCAAAATTATTTTAAAAAAAATTTCTTACCTAAAAGGAATTCGGTCCTTCTTCGGCATTAAAGAAGGCGGCGGGATAGGCCTCCTATTCTGATAACTCTCCGAATTAGTCCCCCGTAAAGTTGGCTTATCAGCAAATGGGTTTAAATATTCTGGTGGCAGTGGTGGCGTGAAAAAGCTTCTACTTGGGGGCACGTAACTTGGAGGCTCGCGTCCCGCCGCGTTCGTGTTCGGAGGGAACATTGATTTTGTCGGGCGAACGTTACGGAGGATTGAGTATGAGGTTGAGGTGGACACTGGGGCGGGCGTCGATTGGGGCGCGGCTAACTCAGGGCGAAGTCTGTCATTGTTGTACCTAAAACAGTTACAATTAAAGAAATATGTTTTGAAACATTTTGACACATTCAAAATCATTCTAAAATGAATCAAAGCATTTTGGAATATTATACAACATTCTGGAACGCTCTGAAACATTTTAAACAATTCTGGTATGTTTTAACAAGTTTTAGAACATTCTGAAGCAATCTGGAACATAATTTGATATTTTAGAATGTTTCTTAATGTTTTAAAGCGCTCTGAAACATTTTACAATATTCAGAAACATTCTAAAGCAGTCTGGAATATTTCTGACCATAGAAAAACATTCTGAAATATTTTAAAGCATTCTGAAACATTTTAGAACGTCCTGAAGCGTTCTTGGACGTTTTAAAGCATTCTAAAATATTCTAGAGCATTCGCGAAGCGTCCTGGAACATTGTATAACATTTTGGAGCATTCCAGAGCATCCTGGTACGTTTTAGAGCAATTTTATGACTTCTAGAAGCGTTTTAGAATATTCTAAAACATTTCATAGTATTCTGGAATATTTTACAATGTTTTAAAGCGCTCTGGAACAATCTAAAGAATTCAGGAATGTTCTAAAGATTTTTAGAACATCCTGAAGCAATCTAGAATATTGTTTGACCTTTTTAGATGTTCTGAAGCGCTCTGAAACGTTCTAGAATGTTCTGAAACATTCACAAGCATTTTGCGACATTTTTGAACATGATATAATGTTTTGAAACGTTTAGAACTATTTTGAAACATTTTAGAACGTTCTGAAGCATGTTTGGACATTTTAAGGCATTCTGAAATATTTTAGAGCATTCGGGAATTTTTCAGAGTATTCTGGAGTGTATTGGAACATTGTTTAACATTCTGGAGCATCCCAAAACATCCACGTACGTTTTAGAGTAATCTGAAATGTTGTATAATGTTTTGAAGCGCTTTAAAACATTATAGAAAATTTAGGAATGCTTAAAAGAGCCTTAGAAAACATTGTTTGACATTCTAAAATATTTCTGAATTTTGTTTGATATTTTAAAATGCTTTAGAACATTTTTTTGATGTCTCTGAAACTTTCTAGGATTTTTGGAAACATTTTAGAACATGATATAACGTTCTGAAATATTTTAAAGCATTTTAAAACGATTTAGATCATTTTAAAACATTTTAGAACGTTCTGAAACAATATTGGATATGATACTACGTTTTAGGGCATTCTAGAGCATTTGAGAATATTCTGAAGCGTCCTGGAACATTTTGTAACGTTTGAGGATGTTTTGGAACATTTAAATCATTCTGAACTGTTCTTTAATAAATTATAGCATTCTGGAACGTTTATAAATGTTCTGGGACATAATACAACTTTCTGAAGCGCTCTGAAACATTTTAGAAAATTCTGAAGCAATCTGGAACATTGTTTGATATTCTAAAATGTTTTCAAGCCAGTGTTTGACCTTTTTAAGTGTTTTGAAACACTTTTTAATGCCTCTGAAACATTCTGAAGCAATCTGAAATATTTTCGAACATGGTATAACGTTCTGCAATATTTTAAACCATTTTGAGTACCGTCCTGAAACATTTTATAATTTTTTGGCACATTCAAAAGCATTCTGAAACATTCTGAACTGCTTTAAAATTAATTTTAGCTTTCTGGAACATTATACAACGTTTTGAAGAGCTCTGAAACATTTTAGAACATTCTAAAGCAATTTGGAACATAGTTTGACATTTTAAAACGTTACTTAATATTCTAAAGCGCTCTAAAACTTTTTAGAGAATTCAGGAATGTTCTAAGACTCTTTAGAACATTCCTGAAGCAATTTGGAGCATTGTTTGATGTTAGACAATGTTTTGGAGCATTTTAGAACATTGTTTGACATTCTAAAATTTTTTGGAACATTTTTTAATATCCCTGAAACATTTTAGAATGTTTTAGACCATTCTAGAATATTTTTGGAACTGTTAAAACGTTTTAAAACTATTTTGAAACATTTTTGAGCGTTTTTGACCATTTTATAACGTTTTGGTACATACTAAAATATTCTAGAGCAATTTAGAATATTCTGAAGCGTCCTGGAATATTTTATAAGGTTCAAGGATGTTTGAAAACATTCAAAAATGTTCTGAACTGCTTTGGAGCAATTAATAGCATTCTGAAACGATTTTAATTGTTCTAGAACATTGCACAACGTTCTGAAACATTCTAGAAAATTCAGGGATGTTCTAAAATTGTTAATAACATTCTGAAGCAATTTGGAACATTGTTTGACATTCTAAAGTGTTTTGGAACATAAATAAATGCCCATGAAACATTCTAAGGTGTTTGAAGACATTCTAAAGCAGTTTTAAGACATTTCCAAACATGGTAGAGCGTTCTGGAATATTTTTAAGCCTTCTAAAACGTTTACGAGTATTTTAGAATGTTCTGAAGCGTTCTTGAATGTTTCAAAGCATTGTGAAATGTTCTAGAGTGTTATGAAGCGTCCTGAAACATTTTATAACGTTCTAAGATATTTTGAAACACTGTATAACATTCTGAAGCATTCCAGAACATACGGAATGTTTTAGAAGCATTTTAGAATATTCTAAAACATTTCAGAATGTTCTAAAGATTTTTAGAACATCCTGAAGCGATCTAAAATATTGTTTGACATTTTTAGATGTTCTGAAGCGCTCTGAAACATTCTAAAGTATTCAGGAACATTCTCAAGCATTTTGAAACATCTTTGAACAATGTATAATACTCTGAAATATTTCAAAGCATTCTGAAACGTTTAGAAGTACTTTAAAACAATTTAAAACGTTCTGAAATAATTTAGAGAATTCAAGAATGTTCTGAGATTATCTGGAACATTCTGAAGCAATCTGAAACATTTTGGAGCATTATATAACATTGTAAAGTGTTGCGGAATGTTTTAATACATTGTATAATGTTCTGAAGCGGTTTAAAACATTATAGAAAATTCAGGAATGCTTAAAAGAGCCTTAGAAAATATTGTTCAACATTCTAAATATTTTAAAGTGCTTTAGAACATTTTTTGATGTCCCTGAAATTTCTAGAATTTTTGGAAACACTCTGAAGCAGCCAGGAACATTTTCGAACAATTTTGGAACGTTCTGAAGCAGTATTGGACTTTATAACCCGTTTTGGGGCATTCTAAAGCATTTGAGAATATTCTGAAACTTCCTGGAACATTTTGTAACAGTTGAGAATGTTTTGGAACATTACACAACGTTCTGAAGTGCTCTGAAACATTTTAGAAAATTCTGAAGCAATCTAGAACATTGTTTGACATTCTAAAATATTATGGACCATTATTTGACCTTTTTAAGTGTTTTGGAACACTTTTTAATACCCCTGAAACATTCTGAAGCAATTTGGAACATTTTCGAACTTGGTATAACGTTCTAAAATATTTTAAACTATTTTGGAATGTTTTGGAATATTTCGAAACATTTTAGAACGTTCTGGAGCGGTACTGAACTTAATATAACTTTTTGGGGCATTCTAAAATATTGTAGAGTATTTGGGAATATTTCAAAGTGTCCTGAAACATTCTGAAGCGCTCTAAAATATTCTACAAAATTTATGAATGTCTTAAGGAGTTTTAGAACATTCTGAAGCAATCTGGAACATTATTTAATATTCTAAAATGTTTTGAAACATTATTTGACATTCTGGAGTGCTTTGAAATATTCTAGAATGTTTTGGAACAACGTTCTTCGACGTTTTAAAACATTCTGAAATGTTGAGGAGTATTCTGGAACATTGTATGATATTTTGGAGCATTCCAGAGTATCCAGAAACGTTCTGGACCATTTTTTGACCTTTAAGATAATATTTTAAATAATTGTATAACTTTTTGAAACTTTGAAAAGCATTTTGAACTGCTCCAGAACATTTCATAATATTCTGGAACGTTTCAAAAGGTCATAGAACATGGAACTTTCTGGAACACTCTAAAACATTCTAGGAAATTTAGGAATGTTCCAAAGAATTTGTTTGACATTCTAAAGTATTTCTTAACATTTCCATAATATTTTAGGACGTTCTGAAGAATTAGGAAACATTCTAAAACAATATTTTACATTCTAGCGTTTTTTTTAATATCCTGGAGCGTTTTGAAATGTGGTTTAGAGCTTTCTGGAATGTTTTGGAACGTTGTATAATGTCCTGGAACACTCTGAAACTTTTTTCAAGTATATTGGAGCATTGTATAACTTTTCGGAACATACAAAAGCATTCTGGAACGTTTTTAAGTGTCTACAGCATTGTACAACGTTTTGGAACGCAGTAAAAAATTCTAGAGAATTCAGAAAGACTTTCAGAACATTCTGAAGCAGTCTGAAACAATTCTAAAATGTTCAGGAACATTCTAAAGCACTCTGGGACATTTTCGAACAAGATACGACTTTCTGAAATGTTTCGAATCATTCTGGAAAATCTCAAAAACATTTTGAAACATTTTAGAACGTTTCGGAACATTCTAGAACATTTGGGAATATTCTGAAGTGCTCTAGAACATTGAACAATGTTCTAAGTTTGTTTTGGAAAATTGTGTAACGTTCTGGACCATACCAGAGCATCCGTTTTAGAACGAAACATTCCGGAGCACTTTATGACGTTTTGGAGCGCTTTGAACCATTCTAGAAAATTCAGGAATGTTTTTAAACTTAAAAACGCTACAAAATGCGTTTGTACAAAGTTCTAGATAGCTGTAAAAAATTCTAGAGAATTCAGAAATGTTCTAAAGAATTTTAAAACAATTTGGATCATTTTTTAACATTTTACAATGTTGTGAAACATTTTTTAATGTTCTCGAGCGTTCAGAAATACGTTCTGGAATATTTAAAAACATTCTAAAACATTTTGGAGTATTTTGAAGCATTTTAGTAAGTTCTGAAGCATACTAACATATTTTAGAGCATTCTGGAATGTTTTGGAACTGCTTTAAAATAAATCATAGCATTCTGAAACGTTTTTAAGTATTTTGAAACTTTATGCAACATTCTGAAGTGCTATGAAACATTTTAAAAAATTCTGAGGCAATCTGGAACAGTTTGACATTTTAAAATGTTTTGGAATATTTTTGAATGTCCCTAAAACATTCTGAAACAGTCTGGAACATTTTCGAACATGGTATAACGTTCTGGAATGTTTTGGAGTATTTTAGAACATTTTTGGACGGTTTTGGGGACATTCTAAAATATTCTCAAGTATTTAAGAATATTCTGAAACGTCCTGGAACATTTTATAACGTTCTAAGATGTTCAGCAACAGTTTTATTACATTCAAAAGCATTCTGGAACGTTTCTAAATATTCTAGAGCATTGTACAATGTTCTGGAGTGCCCTGAAAGATTTTAGAGAATTTAGGAATGTTCTTAAGAATTTTAAAACAATCTGGAATATTATTTGACATTCTAAAACATTTTGGAATATTATTTGACATTCTTAAATATTTTGAAACATTTTTTAACACCCATGAAACATTCTCGAGTGTTTCAAAACATTCTAAAGCAGTTAGGAACATCTCCAAACATGGTAGAGTGTTCTGGAATATTTTAAAGCATTCTAAAACGTTTTAGAGTATTTTAGAACGTTCTGAAGTATTCTTGGATATTTTAAAGCATTCTAAAATATTCTAGAACATTTGGAAAATTTATGAAGCGTCCTGTAACATTTTATAACGTTCTAAGATGTTTTGGAACACTGTATAACATTCTGGAACATTCCAGAGCATCCAGGTACGTTTTAGAGTAATCTGAAATATTTCGGAAATTTCTGGACCATTTTATAACGTTCTGAAGCGTTGTAGAATGTTTTAAGACATTCAAAGACATTCTGAAACATTTTAAACTACTTTAGGACACTTCATAGCATTCTGGAAAGTTTTAAGTGTTTCAGAACATTGTACAACGTTTTGAAGCGCTCTAAAACAATCTAGAGAATTGAGGAACATTCTGAAGAGTTTTAAAATATTCTAAAGCAATCTGGAACATTTTTTCAATGTTCTAGAGCGCTCTAAAATATTCTAGAATGTTTTAGAACATTCTGAAACAATTTGGAAAATTTTCGAACATTGCATAACGTTCTGAGATATTTAAAAACATTCTAGAACATTAAAATATATTTTAGAATATTCTGAACCGTTCTTCGCTGTTTTAAATCATTCTGAAATTTTGTAGAGTATTCTAGAACATTGTATAATATTTTGGAGCATTCTAGAGTATCTGGACCATATTTTGACCTTTAAGAGCGTTGTAGAATGTTTTAAATAATTGTATAACTTTTTGGAGCGCTCTAAAACATTCTAGAAGAGTTTTAGAACATTCTGCAGTAATCTGCCACATTGTTTCACAGTCTGAAGTGTTTTTTAACATTTCAATAACGATTTAGAACGTTTTGAAGCATTGTGACACATTCTAAAGAACTCAGGAATGTCCTGATGAGTCTTAAAACATTCTGAAATTATCTGGAGTATCTTGAAGCGTTTTGAAACGTTCTTAGAACATTTTACAATATTTTAGAGCACTCGCAAATATTTTAGAGGATCCAAAAATTTTTATCAACATTCTTAAACATCATATAACTGTTTTAAAATAAATCATAGCATTCTGAACATTTTTAAGTGTTTTTGGACATTACACAACTTTCTGAAGTGCTCTGAAACATTTTAAAGAATTCTGAAGCAATCTAGAACATTGTTTGACATTTTAAAATGTTTTAGAACATTTTTTATGCCTCTGAAACGTTCTGAAATATTTTAAATCATTTTGGAATATTTTGAAACATTTTAGAACGGTATTATATAACTTTGTGGGACATTCTGAAATATTTTTAAGTATTTGAGAATATTCTGAAGTGTCCTGAAACATTTTATAACGTTCGAGAATGTTCTGTAACATTGTCTAATTTTTTGGAACATTCAAAAGTAGATTGAAACGTTTCTAAGTATTCTAGAACCTTGCACAACGTTCTGAAGTGCGCTAAAACATTCAAGAGAACTCAGGAATGTTCTAAAAATTTTAAGAACATTTTGAAGCAATTTGGAACCTTGCTTGACATCCTAAAATGTTTTGGAACATTATTTGACCTTCTAAAGTGTATTGAATCATTATTTAATGCTCTTGAAACATTCTAAAGCAGTCTAGGACATTTTTGAACATTCTAAAATATTTCAAAGCATTCTAAAATGTTTTAAGACTGTTTTAAAGCATTTTGGAACATTCTAGAGTATTTTGAGGCGTCCTGGAACATTTTGGCACATTCAAAATCATTCTGAAACGTTCTGAATTGTTCTAAAATGAATCAAAGCATTATGGAACATTATACAACGTTCTGAAGCGTTCTACAACATTTTGGAATATTCAGAACGAGTTTTAAAACAGTCTAAAGCAATTTGGAACATATTTTGACATTATAAAATGTTTTCTAATGTTCAAGAGCATTTTGAAATGCTTTGAAGTGTTTTAGAACATTTTAGAACATTCTGAAGCATTTTTGGAGGTTTTAAAGCTTTCTGAAATATTCTAGAGCATTTGGAAATGTTTTAGAGTATTATGAAACGTCCTGAAACATTTTAGGATATTTTGGAACATTGTATAACATTTTGAAGCATTTTTATGACTTTTAAAAGCGTTTTAGAATATTATAAAACATTGTATAACTTTTTGGAACATTTAAAAACATTCTGAGCTGCTATAAAACATTTCATAGCATTCTGAAGCGCTCTGAAAAAATTTAAAGAATTCAGGAATGTTGCTAAAGATTTTTAGAAAATATTGAAGCAATCTAGAACTTTGTTTGACATTTTCAAGCATTTTTAAAGATGGTATAATATTCTGGAATATTTCAAAGCATTCTGAAACATTTAGAAGTACTTTAAAACATTTCAGAACGTTTTGAAGTGTATTTGGACGTTTTTAAGCATTCTGAAATATTTTAGAGCATTCGGAACGTTTAGGAATATTTACAAATGTTTTAAAGTGTGTTGAGATTTTCTCTGACATTTTGAAGAGTTCTGAAACATTTTAGAAGATTCAGGAATATTCTAAAGAGTCTTGGAACATTCAGAAGCAATTTGGAACCTTGTTTGACATTCTAAAATGTTTCTGAATGTTCTGAAGCGCTTTGACACATTCTAGAATGTTCAGGAATATTCTAAAACAGTCTGGGACTTTTTGGAATATTTTAAAACATTCTGGAACGTTTCAAAAGTATACTGGAACATTTTAGGACATTACTCCTGAATGTTTTAAAAATGAAATCTTACCTATTTGGGTTATTATAATTCTTATTATTATTATTTTTCAAAATATCAGCCGCCGGTGCGGAAGTAGGCAGCGCGTGGTCCTTTTCCAACTCAGACCCATAATTATCCCTCTCCTTTTCCTTTTCAACCGTTGCTTCCGGCTGATAATCATCCCTATCATCCAATCTTTCATCCGGAATATCAGGCTCCTTGACATCCACCCTGTACCACTCCTGATTCCCATCCGAATATTTGTAGGTTGTCAACAACGGCGTTGCCAAGGTCGTAAACAAAAAGGCGTTGTCAGGGATGGATCGTTTGGTTGTTGATCCATACGCAACTTTGTTAAAAACAGCTGCTATACTTTGTTCGTTTATTTTGTCGAGAAATCGATCGGTTTTGTCACTTTCGGTTGCTAAGGTGAGAGAGAATGTTAATTGGAGGATTATAAAAATAATAATTGAGTATCTTCGTTCGTGGTTTGTCAGTCGTAAGCCTTTCCATCGCACTGCCGCTCCAAAGTCATTTCTAAGTCTACTGAGTTGCTTATATTTTGTTTTAGGCATTTTAAAGTTGCATATTTTAGGCAAGAGTCTTTAGGCAAGTACCTAAAAAGATAAATACTTTATTCAATGAAATTTTAACGACTATTAGTCAATAAAAATAGATTAATTAATCAAAGTTCAAAAGTTATGTGGGTCACAAATAATATTTATCAATTTAAACTTACTTTTTAACGGTTTAAAGGAGATAAAAACCCCAAAAAAACAGCCTGTTTTATCGGAATCTGAAAAAAATAACAATTGATTTGTTTATGAAACAACAATTTGTCATTTCCCCCCCAACTCTTCAATAATGAACAAATGAACAACAAAATCGATGTATAAATTACAATAAAATCGATATTTTTAATAAAAATTCATAGTAAAAACTAATAAATCAAACAAAATGGACCAAATAAATATTGGTAACATTCCCGTCAAATACGCCCAGAAATAACTATGTCCTACTTTGACAAAACACCCAATTTAAGAATGAAAACTACGGAAATGAGGCCTACTTACGTATTTTGGGGTCCCAAATATCACTTGAACATCTCATTTGAACATTCTTTTAAGTGTAACAAACACTAAATACTATTTTTTAATGGCACTTTGCACCGTACCTCATCAAGAAACAAAGGCCTTCAACTCACATTTTTCCACAAACTTTTACACATCTATACACTTAAACACACACTTAACTTGAATAAATATAGCACTAAACTTGGTTTTAGTTGTGTATTTGTTGGTTTATAGGCTTATTTGGCTGAAAATCCAGTCACAATTTTGTAAAAACGACGAGATAAAATGCTCGAATTAGCTGTCCAAGACTGACGCCATTTTGTAATATTAAAATGACTTCTTCTTTTTTATTCTATATTAACCATTAAATATATATTTTTAATTTCTGTATTAATTCAGAATTTAAATAAATAAACTGATTTATAAATCACATTTGTAAATAAATTACATTTTAAATTAAATGCAACAATTGACAGAACTAACTCATCGGACAATGTTGCCAACTGTACTTAAAATCAAATTAAAGTTTTAATTAGTTTTACTAAAATAAAACAAAGATTAATATTTTTAAGGTAATTACTGCAATAATTATTTAATGCATTACAATATTATAATATTTATTCTCATTTCTAATAATTATTTGAAAAATGGCGCCGTTTTTCTTCAGTTAGCCAAAATGGTTGCCAAAAAAACACAATAAAACTCGTACACAACTGTGGATAATTGTAAAAAATGGTTTGTAATACTAATTAACTAATTATTATTGATTAATTAAGAATATTTTGCAGGAAAATCAATTTCCGACTACAAGAAGCAATTTAGAAGTAAGTAAACTAAACTTTAAGTTAATTAACCTATAATTATGTTTAAAAGTTGCAGGAAATTTACGAAAACATTGTGGATGTGATTGATTTCGAGCTACAAACAAGACTTCCAAACGAAAATTCTTTTGATAATAATTCGGAGGTAAACAAGACAATTTTGTTTAAATTCCGCGCCAAATTGGTTTTTTATGCTTGCAGGCCACAAGAATCAGTTCTGGGTATTATATTAACATAGAAGAAAGTTTAGACTTATTAAAAAAAACTGACAGCACAGAAAAAAATCCATTTCTAAAAATGCACGCTGGTTGTTTGGATTACATCGAATTTCTGAATAAACAACTGCCTGATTCTATTTGTTCAGGTTTGGAAAAATTAGCAATTGCTTCAAATGTGTCTAACGAAGGAAAACAACCCACAAAAAAACGTCGGAAACGAGTTTACAAGACAAGTAAGTATTCTTCTTTTTTTTTTCATTTTTACAAGATTTTCGTTTCAGATGAGGAAAGAATTAAATCTTTGAGAAGTTTCAAAAATTGTACATCGACTCCAAAAAAAGAAAAAAAGTATTCAAATTCATTAGAAAGTTGTTCTTTAAGCCCTATTTTGAATTCTACCAAATGAAAGAGCCTCCGAAATAATTTTTGGCATGAAAATTTATAATTTTTATTTATTTTGTACCTGTTTTGTAAATAGAGTATCAAATAATTTAGCATTTTTAACAGAAGGATTAACTGATAAAGATTTGGAAATTATTTAATTTTAGGTTAGTTTAAGATGAGCTGTCAAATTGGAAAACTTTTATGTCTCATTATTTAGCCCCCTAACCGGCAGGGCTAAAATATAAGTGCTTGACAATTGTTTTATAATAAATATCATTACGTAAGCTGTCTATTAAAGTTTAATTTATTATTTTAAGATTTTTAGGTTAAGAGATATTGACTGTCAAAGCGGGACGCATTACTCAGCTCCCATACCGGCAGGATTAAAAAATATACGGTTAAAATTAGTTTTATAATAAATTCTACTGTATTAACAGTCAATTAACGTTTGGTTCATCATTCTACGATTATTAGTTTAGGAGATATGAGCTGTCAAAGTTCCATTAAATTATTTAGCCCCCTAGCGGCACGGTTGGTAAATAATGAATTGCAACTTAATTTATAATAAATTGCACTACGTCAGCTTTCTTGGAACGTTTAATTTATTATTCTACGGTTATTGGTTCAGGAGATATTAACTGTCAAAGTGGGACACATTTTCGTTGCATTATTTAGCCCCCTACCGACAGGATTAAAAAATAAACGATTGTTACTAGATTTATAATAAACTGTACTATATTAGCTGTCAATTAGCGTTTGAATCATCATCCTACAATCATTAGTTCAGAAGATATTACTCATTTTAATTTATGTTAGGTTAGGTTAGCTGTCAAAACGATAGACATTTCAGCCTCCCTACCAGCAGGGTTGAGAGATGAACGATGGTCACTTGTTTTATAATTACATAAGCTTTTTAACAATGTTTGATTTATTTTTTTAGGATTATTAGGTTAGGAGATATTAATTGTCAAAATTTCAGTCCCTCTACCGGCAGGATCAAAGAATAAACAATTGCAAGTAATTTTATAATAAACTGTACTATATTAGCTGTCAAATAGCGTTTGAATCATCATCCTGCCATTATTAGTTCAGGAGATATGAGCTGTCAAAGTTCCGTTAAATTATTTAGCCCCCTAGCGGCACGGTTGATAAATAAAAAGTTGCAACTAAATTTATAATAAATTTCATTACGTAAACTTTCTGGGAACGTTCTATTTATTATTCTACGATTATTGGTTCAGGAGATATTAACTGTCAAAGTGAGACACATTTTCGTTTCATTATTTAGCCCCCTACCGACAGGATTAAGAAATAAACTAGTTTTATAATAAACTGTACTATATTAGCTGTCAAATAGCGTTTGTTTCATCATCCTACGATTATTAGTTCAGAAGATATGAGCTGTCAAAGTTCCATTCAATTATTTAGCCCCCTAGCGGCACAATTGAAAGAAAAAGGATTGCAACTTGATTTATAATAAATTTCACTACGTAAGCTTTCTGACAAAGTTTCATTTATTATTATACGGTTATTAGTTCAGGAGATATGAGCTGTCAAAGTTTTTTTACATTATTAAGCCCCCTAGCGGCACATTTAAAAGATAGAGGGTTGCAAGTTTATTTATAATAAATTTCCCAACATAAGCTTTTTGAAAACGTTTGATTTATTATTCCACCATTATTAGTTCAGGAAATATGAGCTGTCAAAGTCCGTTACATTATTTAGCCGCCTAGCGGCGGAGCTGCGAGATAAAGAGCTGCAATAGTTTTTATAATAAATTTCACTTCATTAGTTGTCCATGAGCGTTTGGTTCGTTATTGTAAGTCAATTAGTCAAGAAGATATGAGCTGTCAAATCGGAAAATGTTTCCGTTACACTTTTTAGCCCCCCTACTGGCAGGTTCAAGTATTTAAGGGTTGAAACTGCTTTTATACTAAATATCAATACTTGGGCTTCCTATTGACGTTTGATTCATTATTCCACCATTATTATTTCAGGAGATATGAGCTTCCAAAGTTTGACATATTTTCGTTGCAACTTTCAGCTTCCGCCTAATACCAAAATTTGTTAACGCAGAACATAGCGTAAAACATTCATTGTTTTTTATTTGACAGTTAGATTGCGCCATCTAAGGCAAAACTTCTGAACTAGCAGTGCCATCTCTTGTAAAACCTCAAAACTAGTCAGTTTAGTCGTTCAAATATAGATGGCAGAATACATTTAATAACGTTAAAATAAAAAATAATTCCTATAAATTTGAACGAACTATAACAAATGTTTCGTTCCATATTTCCCCGACTATACATTTATTTTTATTTTAAAAACCAATTTTCCCCTCTCAAACAAGTTAAAACCTTATTTCGTCTAATTAATCAGTAACCAGTCAGTTCGTTTCGGGTGCCGCTACGTGAAGACCTCAGATGAATTTATCATTTGGAAGCATTAATAATGTGCAAAATGGTGTAAAATAAAGTTTTAAATGACGTTTAAGTTTTGTTTCGTTATTAAAGAAGTGTTGCAAACCTTACAAACTTGTTGTTTATTATTTGTGTGTTTTACAAACAAACGTACGGATTTTTATTACTGGTAAGAATACAAACTTTTAAATCTTCTTTTATATAAGAAGTGTGACTGAATGCCATCTATTATTACGTTATGTAACGTAAGGTGGCACAGATAAGTTTAGCTGCCCAATCATAGATGGCAGAACTGTGAAACGTCAAAAAGCAAAAAAGTAGTTAATTTTTGTCATTATAATTATTTTTATTACGTATTTAGCTAACAATAAGGCAAAAATTAAACATGTAGCATACTGAATTAAAAATTAGTTAATTAAAAATTGATTTACAGTTGGTAACAGTACACAAATGTCAAAACATACTTTAGTTTTTTATGCATTTATTTCTTTTAGAATGAACATTGCATCCAATAAATTCTACAAATGAAATAATAATTCATTATAAAACAAGTTTCAATCTATCAAATTTCAATCCTGCTGGAAGAAAATAATGTCCAACTTTGACAGTTAATGTCTCCTAACCTAATAAACGCAGAAACGTTGTTAGAAAGCTTATGTACTGAAATTATTATTAATTACGTTTAATCTTGCCTGTAGAGTGGATCAATAATGCGGCTGAAATGTTTTTACTTTTGACAGCTCATATCTCCTAACCTAACCTAACCTTGACTAAAATAAAATGAACATATCTCCTGACCTAATAATCGTAGGATAATGAACTAAACGCCAATGGACAGCTAAAAGAGTACAATTTATTTTAAAACTACTCACAATTGTTTATTTTTTAATCCTGCCCTAGAAAATGCAACGAAAATGTGTCCCACTTTGACAGTTGATATTTTGTAACCGAACAATCGTAGAATAATAAATTAAACATTGATAGAAAGCTTACGTACTGATATTTGTTATAAAATAAGTTTCAATTCTTGATATTTCAGCCCTGCTGGTAGGGCTTTGACAGTTCATTCCAAACTAACCTAACCTAACCTAACTTAAACTAAAATAATGAACAAAATGTCGATAATAATTTATTTTATGTACAAAAATGACGAATTACAATATTTTACTAACATGTACATATTTATGTACCTTTAAAGTATACAAACATCTAAATGATTTTTTGCAAACGTCACACGTGTATGGTTTTTCACTAGTGTGTATAAATTTATGCTTCATTAAAGTTATTGAATGTCTGAATGACTGATTACAAACTTCACAAGTAAATGATTCAGCTTCAAAGTGACTTAAACGGTGCTGTTTCAAATAACGTAGCTGTCCAAATGATTTATTGCAGACTTTACAAGTAAATGGTTTTTCTTTAGAATGTATTAAATGGTGTTGTTTTAAATATTGCAACTTTAAAAAAGATCTTTTGCATATTTTACAGTGCAATCGGATGTGACTCATCAGTTTTACTTTAGTGGGATATTTTTTGTGACAAATATGACATTCAAATTGTTCACTAATATTTTCCTCTTTAATTTCACGCAGTAATGATTTTAATTTGTCATCTAACACTAATTCTTCATTAGTTTCTTCTTTAATAATACTTTCATTGATTTCACAATCAGGATTTTCGGTGACAGTTGTGGTTATTTGTTGAGCACATTTTTCGTACGTTGTTATATTTTTTAAGCACATTTGTTTGAATTCGTAGCTTTTACTCAAATTATCATCACATTCGGCACAAATATATTTCGAAATTTCTGATTTGAGTACCTAAAATAATCAATACAGTTATGAAAATAATTTTAGGTTAAGTGTCAAACGTACAATTTCAGGTAATAAATATTTTAGTTTGTTTTCAATACTTGATGTAATAAATGTAACATTGCTTGAATTGTGGAGGCAAAGCAAGCAAATATCACTGAAACTAGACATTTTAATTCTTATTGTACCAATAATTTACTTGTGAACCACAGATATAATAACAGATGGATCGTTATCCTCTTGTCAAAACTTTGACGCTTGAGTGACGAAATGTGGAACTAAAACTTACGGTAAAAATAAAAATCACTAAAATATAGTCGAAATGACAATATAAAATAAAATATTGCTGGTATTTCAATAAAAAAACATTTCAATTACACAAATTTACATTATTTATTCCACACACCTTTTTTACATATCAAAAAAATTAGATAAATGATTCTTTAATTTCTACTAATGTGTATAAGTTTATGCTTCTTCAAATTTGACGTATTTCTGAACGATTTGTTGCAAACGTCACAAATAAATGGTTTTTCCCCAGTGTGTACAAGTTTATGCTTCTTCAAATATGAAGAATCCCGGAATGGTTTGTTGCAAACTTCACAACTAAATGGTTTTTCACCAGTGTGTACAAGTTTATGCTTTTTCAAAACCGAGTCCCTTCTGAATGATTTGTTACAAACTTCACAAGTAAAAGGCTTTTCACCAGTGTGTACAAGTTTATGCTTTTTCATATTTGACAGCTCCTTGAAAGATCTGTTACAAACTTCACACGCGAATGGCCTTTCGTCAGTATGCACAAATTTATGCTTTTTCAAATTTGACAGCTCCTTGAATGATTTGTTACAAACTTCACAAGTAAAAGGTTTTTCATTAGTGTGCACAAGTTTATGCTTTTTTAAATATAAATAATCACTGAATGTCTTGTTGCAAACTTCACATGCGAGTGCCTTTTCACCAGTGTGTAGAAGTTTATGCCTTTTTAAATTTGATGAATGTCGGAATGATTTGTTGCAAAATTCACATATAAAAGGTTTTTCAACAATGTGTACAAGTTTATGTCTACGATAAGTGAACGCTTGTTTGAATGATTTGTTGCAAACTTCACAAATAAATGACCGTTTATTAGTGTGTACAAGTTCATGTTGATTTAATTGGGACAACTTTCGGAATGATTTGTGGCAAATGTCACACGGAAATGGTTTTTCATCAGCGTGATTTGAATTTGAATTGGACAATTTGTTGGAAACGTCATCAGTGTGTACAAGTTCATGTTGATTTAAATTGGACAGCTCCGGAAATGATTTGTTAGAAACGTCATCAGTGTGTACAAGTTTATGTTGATTCAAATTGGACAACTCCGGAAATGTTTTATTAGAAACGTCATTAGTGTGTACAAGTTCATGCTGATTTAAACTGGACAACTCCGAAAATGATTTGTTGGAAACGTCACACGGAAATGGCTTAACGTCAGTGTATATAAGTTCATGCTGATTTAAATTGGACAACTCCGAAAATGATTTGTTGGAAACGTCATCAGTGTGTACAAGTTCATGCTGATTTAAATTGGACAACTCCGAAAATGGTTTAACGTCAGTGTGTACAAGTTTATGCTGATTTAAATCGGACAAGTCCGTAAATATTACGTGGCAAATGTCACACGGAAATGGTTTTACATCAGTGTGTACAAGTTCATGATTGTTCAAAGCTGACAGCTGCCTGAAAGGTTCGTTAGTAGATGTTTTTTCACTAGTGTGTACAGTTTCATGCCTTTTCAAATGCGAAGACTGTCTAAATGATTTGTTGCAAACTTCACAAACAAACGGTTTTTTACCAGTGTGTAGAGCTTTATGCACTTTTAAATGTGATGACTGTCTGAATGACTTGTTGCAAACGTCACAAGTAAAAGGTTTTTCACCAATGTGCACAGCTTTATGCCTTTTTAAATGTGATGACTGTTTGAATGATTTGTTGCAAACTTCACAAGTAAACGGTTTTTCGTCAGTGTGTACAAGTTTATGCTTATTTAAAACTTTCAATTGTTGGAATTTTTTGTTGCATATTTCACAAGCGTACGGTTTCCAATTCAGGTGAGTCAATTGGTGCGCTTTCAAATTTTTTGGATGTTTTATTGATTTGTTGCATATTTCACATGTATACAATTTTGCATCACTAATTTTCGCATTTCCGTTTTCAAAATTGTTTGATATTTGCGTATTTTCTGAATCAAAAGCTTCTTGTTTTATTTCATGCAGTAATAATTGTGATTTGTCATCCAAAACTAAATCATCGCTCCATTCTTCTTTAATTATAATCTCTTCAATGTTTCCTGTATTCATTTTTATATATTTGACAGCTGTCAGTTGTGGTTATCTGTTGAGCACATTTTTTGTACGTTTTCTTTTGAATTCATGAATTTTATTGAAATTGCGACCACTTTGCACATAAAAATATGTTGGACTAATCAAATTGAGTTCCTAAAATAATATATAAATACAGTTATGATAATAATTGAGGTTAAGGTGTTCTACTTACATATTTGAAGTATAAAATCTTCAAAACTTATTCTATTAGTATTTTAAGACTAACTTAATTGAAGATTATTTGAATGTTGACTACAAATCAAACAAATATCAATAAAATATGACATTTCAATATGTACGTACGTGAATTACCGATGTTATAATTTACAGATGGCTGACCCAATTTTCAAGCGTTAAAATGTAGAACTAAAACTTACGGTAAAAAATTGGTAAAATATAAAGCTTTATTTGTTATGAAATTATACAGAAATGTGTACAAGTTTATGATTCTCTAAAGTTGCCTTCTTTCGGAACAATTTGTTGCAAACTTCACAATTAAATATTTTTTCACTAGTATGTGCATTTTTATGCTTTTTGAAAGCTGATGAATCACTGAATGATTTGTTGCAAACTTCACAAGTAAATGGCTTTTCACCTGTATGTATAAATTCATGCCTTTTTAAATCTACCAACCTCCTAAATGATTTATTACAAACTTCACAAGTAAATAATTTTTTACTAGTGTGTATAAATTCATGCTTTTGCAAATTTGACAACTTGGTGAATAATTTGTTACAAATTTCACAAGTGAATAACTGTTCACCAGTGTGTATAAGTTTATGCATTTTTAAATCTGACAATATTTTGAATGATACGTTACAAACTTCACACGTAAGTGCTTTTTCACGTGTGTGTATAAGTTTATGCCTACTTAAACGTGACAAACTCCGGAATGACATGTTGCAAACGTCACAAGTAGATGGTTTTTCACTACAGTGTACAGGTTTATGCCTTCTCAAACATGAAGAATCACTGAATGATTTGTTGCAAACTTCACAAGTAAGTGCTTCTACATCAGTGTGAACAACTTTATGTTGATTTAAATGAGACGACTTCCAAAATGATTTGTTACAAACTTCACAAGTGAATGTTTTTTTGCCTGTATGAATAATTTTATGGTCCTTCAAATAAGATGACTTGCTGAATGATTTGTTGCAAACGTCACAAGTAAATTTTTCATCGTTATGTAAAACTTTATGCTTTTTCAAATTTGACAACTGTTTGAATGGTTTGTTGCAAACTTCACAAACAAAAGGTTTGTCACTAGTGTGTACAAGTTTATGCCTTATCAAATATGAAGAATTATTGAATGATTTGTTACAAACTTCACACTTGAATAGTTTTTGATTTGTATGTGAGAGTATATGCAGTCTTAAATGTGATTTATGTCTGAATGATTTGTTGCAAACGTCACAAATGAATGGTTTTTCACCAGTGTGTACAAGTTTATGCTGAGTCAAAACGTTCAACTGTCGGAATGTTTTGTTGCACACTTCACACGTATATGGTTTCCGATTAAGGTGAAACATCACCCGGAAATACTAGCTATCTCTGTCTAATCTAATCTTGTTTTGGAGTAAGTGAGGCTTATGGAAGGTCAGTGATGACGGCGGGATACACAAGAATTCAAATTTGACATTTCAGAAGAAAAACATTTTATAGAGAAATTTACTGAAATTAATGCTCGCATTCAAAATCATTTTTCAAAGACATAAGTTTGAATGAAATTATTCATAATGAGAATAGGAAATTGTGATATAAAAATGTCTCAAGATTCACGCAAGAACTAATTTCGATAGTAACATGTTTTAAATAAAAAATTATGATTTTTTTATTGAATCATAAAGGATAAGGTAAAGTAAAGGGTTATCTAATTTTGATAGAAAACTGGTTTTAAATTGAAAATTATGAATTTTTTATTGAACCGTAAAGTATACAGTACAAGGATTATGTATGGAATATTATATAGAGCAAATGATCTCCACGACTTTGTTGGCACATACAGACTCCTGATTCGCCTTAACGAGCACCATTAAATGTTTTTGTCTGATGATCAGTTGATTCTTCAAAAAAGAATTGCTCGATGCTACCTTCAGTCCAAAATGTGCAACTGTAACACCTATTACATTTTCATAGTTGTGTATTGCTACTTGCTCATGACTCTTACCCCATTCCGTAGCACTAGTAGATAGATTTCGAACATATGGTATGTTTTCTACTAGGGGTCCGGCAGGCAGTTTTCGCTTACAGACTAGAACAAAATTTGAAGCTGTTAGTCTATGTTTTCTTTAAAGTATTTACCCTTGATGTATTCACTAAGAAATTAATACTTGTAGTTTATTTGAAGGTGAATATCTCGGGCCTTAGAGCAATGCAGATTCGGATCAAGTATTATTATTTATACAATGACAGATCCCAATAATAATTGATGGACATAAATAGAATATTTTGTCGCTTTCTTGAGAAATATGATATTGATAACTTGAAATTCTCATCTGAACACTTCCAGCTATAGTAGTATTTAGAAATCTAGAAGAGATAAATTTTACAAAATTGGATTTGAAGATTGATTTTTAATGTATTTTATCCAATGAACTTACTGTAACATTGTAAGTCAGATTTGTCAAATATCCTAGAATCCGAACCATTTTTCTTACTAGTGTGACAAGATCGGTAAAACTACACACACAGCCAGAAGCAGATATTAAAAAAGGTTTTTGTCACTAAAATCAGTCATAGGCTATTTATTCTCTAATGAATAAATACATCATGAAATACATGATAAAATTAATCTTTGACACTTGTCATGTAGTACAAAATTTGGATTCTAGATAGCGCCATAGAACAAATCAACTAGTAAAAAGACATATTCACACTACTAAAATAAATAGAAAAGAAATTGAAGAATATTTTCCTAAATTATTATTTTGAAATATACAGCCACTGAAACTCTGGAAAATATTGTAAAAAATTGCTCATAATTTTTAGATATAATAAATATATTTCTTTTTGTTCATTTGACGTTTCTTCATAACAAAATCTATGATTTGAACAAAAAAAAATTAATATCTCGAAAATTAGGAATCTCACAACTCTCAAAAAAATATATTATCTCCAAGAAATAATTGGCCATGGAATATAATTACTTTTGTCTTAATTAACCTTGCAGGGAATAAAAAAGTGTAAATGGACATCAGAGAAGTACCCAAAATATCGAGAATTTTGAGCCCAAAATCCAGTGACCGATGTCAAAAAAAATTAATTATTCAAATATATATAATTTTTGAATACAAGACTTTGATTTTCCTCCAATTTTCAAAACTTTTAGAAGTGCACAGAAAGGGTTATATACGGAATAATAATTAATAAAAATCGATAATTTTTGCACAGCACTCTGAAGAATAATGTCATCTATAAGTCTACCAAATTTTGTCCCAAAAAACTGGATAATCTCTGAAAAATTAATATTTTCAGCACAAATTTTTTTTTTTCTCAAAATTGTCAGGTTCAATATTCGTGAGAATTTTTATATGATAACTGCAAGTATAGCGCCTAGTATATATATTTTTCCCAGATAAGTTGTTATCAAAGTCTCTGAGATATAGGATTTGCATGCTAATTTTATACGTTAGCACTAATTTTATACGGATTTATTGCAGACATAATGAAACTTTGACAAATTATCTAATTTTTAATATACACGCCACTAAAAACTTTGTTAATTTATTATAAGAAAGTATTTATCAAACATATTGCTACAAGATTCATCAATTCAAATTTCGCGCTAAAATAGTACTTCCGAGTGATGTTTCACCTTAAGGTGAACGGATTGGTGCGCTTTCAAATATTTTGGAGATTTGAATGATTTGTTGCATATTTCACATTTTGAAGCTGCATCGTTTTCGTGACACACTTGTTTATCAGTTGGATCATCTGATATTTGCATATTTTCTTCAATAATATTATTAAGGTTACGTGTGTCATCTTCATCAGGAGTTTCTTTCTTTATATCACCCAGTAATGATTTTGATTGGTCATCTAATACTTCTTCCTTAATTATAATTTCTTCAATATTTACTGTATTCATTTCACTTTGGTATTCTAAATCCGATATCTCTTCTTTTACATTCATTAAATCAGGATTTATGTCAACAGATAAATATTTGTAAGAACTGTCAGTTGTGGTTATCTGTTGAGCATATTTTTTGTATGCTGTTTTATTTCGTAAACATTTTCTTTTAAATTCATAAATTCTACTTAACTCACGTCCATATTCAGCACAAATATATGTTGGAATATTTAAATCAAGCTCCTAGAATAAATAATTTAACAGTTGGTAATAATTGTAGGTTATGTTGTTTACTTACGTATTCAGGTACAAAATCTTTAAGTTTATCCTCAAAACTTGTTCCATTTGTATCTTGAGACTTACTACATTTAAGATTATCTGAATGTTTGAGACAAATCAAACAAATATCGATGGAATAAGACATTTTAATATATATTTCAATCAAAAACACATGTGAGTTGTTGATAATACAATTTAAAGATGGGTGATCCCATTTTGACTAAAATTACCATAAAAAATAAATTTGTTCACAAAACAAGCCTGTTAAATCATTTACAACAATATTAAATACAGCATAATTAAATGAATTGGTACAGTTTCTGAATAATTTTGAATGAAAAGAAACTATTTCGACAAATGTCAAACATTTGTTAGGTTATGTGAGTCATTTTCAATTTGCTTCCAAAATTATTACTTGAGTTGAAGATATAATGGGAAACAACAACGGGAAAAGACTAATAGATTTTTGCGCGGTAAATGATTTAACAATTACAAATACAATATTTGAGCATAAAGAAATTCACAAGTTATTGAATGTTATTCTACAAACAAACGTGGGGCTTTTTATTTGTGTAAATAATGTTCCAGAATTATTACTGATAAGAATACAAACTTTTAAATCTTTTTTCATATTATAAGTTTAACTTAGTGCCATCTATTATTATGTAATGTAACGTAAGGTGACACTACAAATTAGTTCAGCTGCTTAATCATAGATGGCAGAACTATGAAACGTCAAAAAATAATAAATTAGTTAATTTAAAAAATAAGGCAAAAATGAAAAATGTAGCATACTGAATTGGAAATTAGTTGATTACAAATTGATTTACAGTTGGTAACAGTGTCTAGTCAAGTACACAAATGTCAAAACAAACTTAATAGTTTTTTATGGATTTATTTCTTTTAAAATGAGCGTTACATTTAATAAATTCTATAAATAAAATAAAATTTCATTATAAAATAAGTTTTAATCTATCAAATTTCAATCCTGCCGGAAGAAATGTGTCCAACTCTGACAGTTAATGTTTCCTAAACTAATAAACGCAGAATAATAAATCAAACGTTGTTATAAAGCTTATGTACTAAAATTATTATTAATTACGTTTAATCTTGCATGTAGAGAGGATCAATAATGCGGCAGAAATGTTTTTACTTTTGACAGCTCATATCTCCTAACCTAACCTAACCGTAACTAAAATAAAATGAACATATCTCCTGACCTAATAATCGTAGGATAATGAACTAAACGCCAATGGACAGCTAGAAGAGTACAATTTATTTTAAAACTAGTCACAATTGTTTACTTTTTAATCCTGCCCTGGAAAATGCAACGAAAATGTGCCCCACTTTGACAGTTGATATTTTGTAACCCAACAATTGTAGAATAATAAATTGAACATTGATAGAAAGTTTACGTACTGATATTTGTAATAAAATAAATTTCAATTCTTCTTATTTCAGCCCTGCTGGTAGGGCTTTGACAGTTCATTCCAAACTAACCTAACATAACCTAACTTAAACTAAAATAATGAACAATATGTTGATAATTATTTATTTTATGTACAAAAATGACAAATTACAATATTTTACTAACATGTACATATTTATGTACCTTTAAAGTATACAAACATCTAATTTTTGCAAACGTCACACGCTAGTGTGTATAAATTTATGCTTCATTAAAGTTATTGAATGTCGGAATGACTGATTACAAACTTCACAAGTAAATGATTCAGCTTCAAAGTGACTTAAACGGTGCTGTTTTAAGTAACGTAACTGTCCAAATGATTTATTGCAGACTTTACAAGTAAATAGTTTTTAGAATGTATTAAATGGTGTTGTTTTAAATATTGCAACTTTAAAAACGATCTTTTGCATATTTTACAGTGCAGTCGGATGTGACTCATCAGTTTTACTTTAGTGGGATATTTTTTGTGACAAATATGACATTCAAATTGTTCGCCAATATTTTCTTCTTTAATTTCACGCAATAATGATTTTAATTTGTCATCCAACACTAATTCCTCATTAGTTTCTTCTTTAATGATACATTCATTGATTTCACAATCAGGATTTTCGATGACAGTTGTGGTTATTTGTTGAGCACATTTTTCGTACGTTGTTATATTTTTTAAGCACATTTGTTTGAATTCGTAGCTTTTACTCAAATTACCATCACATTCGGCACAATTATATTTCGGAATTTCAGATTTGAGTATCTAAAATAATCAATATAGTTATAATAATAATTTTAGGTTAAGTTTCAAACGTGCAATAAATATTTTAGTTTGTTTTCAATATTTGATGTAATAAATGTAACATTGCTTGAATTTTGGAGGCAAAGCAAGCAAATATCACTGAAACAAGATATTTTAATTCTTTTGGTACCTACAATTTACTTGTGAATCATAGATATAATAACAGATGGATCATTATCCCCTTGTCAAAACTTTGAAGTTTGAGTGAATATGGAACTAAAACTTACGGTAAAAAACGTTTTAATTATACTAATTTACAGTATTTTTTGTGTGGTAAATGATCTAACAATTACAAATACAATATTTGAGCATTAAAAAATTCACAAAAGAGAGAAGCAGAAACGAAAAATTAAACATATATTGCGTCTTATGCAGTAGAAGCCAGAGGAAATATATTATGGACTGCTATTTAGTATCCACAAAAATATCAGGAATACTTGGAGGCATCTCTGACAAAAACGGTTTTAACAAATACAAAAAACATTGAGGAGTTACGGGAAGTATTTAAGAACACGCTTCAATAGGCAGGCAGAAAAATATGTGGAGTAAAGAGAATATTAGTAAAGAAAAAGCAGAGAAAGAAAGCAATGACAGAACAAAAGTTAAAAGGAGGGTTATCGCAATCAAAAAACAATCATGTAAAGATTTTGGACTACGAATAGAGGAAAATTATAAGGTATAAAACAAATAAAAGACAAAAATGGACATATATTAACTTGGAAATTAAGTCAGCGACAAAAAAGATTGAAAAAAAACAGTTAAGTAAAACAAATAAGAATGCAGGGACAACACACAGTGAAAAAAATATGAAAATGCAAAACACAAGAAAAAAAGAAAAGGGGAAAACAAAAAATGGCATGTTTTAATCAAACTTCGCAAGTATTACAAGCAATTCTTCAATTTTCACCAACGTGTAGAAGTTTATGTTTCTGTAAAGTTGGCATATTTCGAAATAATTTGTTGCAAACTTCACGAATTTTCGAATCTAACAACCTCCTACATAATTTGTTATAAGTAAATGCTTTTTAATTTTTTTTTAGAAGTTGATGCCTATTTAAATGTGACAATCTTTGGAAAGATAAGTTGTAAACATCATAAGTGAATAGTTTTTCCCTAGTATGTACACGTTTATGCTTTTTCAAATATGAAGAATGTCTGAACGATTTGTTGCAAACTTCACAAGTAAATGGTTTTTCACCAGTGTGTACAAGTTTATGATGTTTTAGATTTGACGAGCGGTTGAAAGATTGGTTGCAAATTTCACAAGTGAATGGTCTTTCACCAGTGTGTATAAGTTTATGTCTATACAAATCTGACAATAGCCTGAATGATTTGCTGCAAACTTCACAAGTATATGGTTTTCTATTCACACAGCTTTTATTTATATCCTGTTTTAAAGCCGTACAATTACTGATGTTTTCACTATTGTTTAGACATTTATTCTGTTCAGTACTATGTGATAAAATATGGTTCTTCAATTCCACTTTATTGAGAAATGTTTTGTGACAAACATAGCATTCATATTGTTCGTTGATATTTCCGTTATCAGTTGCAGATGATGCGAAATTATCTTCAATAATATTATTAAGGTTATGTGTGTCATCTGAATCAGGGGTTTCTTTCAACATTTCACGGAGTAATGATTTTGATTCGTCGTCTAATATTAGTTCATTTCCTTCTTCCTTAATTATAAAACCATCGCTGTTCTCTGTATCTACATTTATTTCAGTTTGGTATTCTAAAATATCCAGATTATAATTATTTTCATCCGGTATTTCATCTTTTACATCAATTAAATCAGGACTTATAACAACAGATAAATATTTATAAGAACTGTCAGTTGTGGTTATTTGTTGAGCATATTTTTTGTACGTTGTTATATTTCGTAAGCATTTTCTTTTAAATTCATTAATTCTACTTAAATAACGTCCACATTGGGCACAAATATATGTTGGAATATCCAAATCAAGTTCCTAGAATGAATAATATTTATAATTGATAATATTTGTAGGTTATGTCGTTTACTTACATATTCAAATAGAAAATCTTCAAGTTTATCCTCAAAACTTATTCCATTTGTATCTCGAGATTTACTACATTTAAGATTATCGGTATGTTTAAGACAAATCAAACAAATATCAATGAAATAAGTCATTTTAATTTGTATTTGAACTACAAACACATGTGATTTAATGACAATACAGCCTACAGATGGCTGACCCCATTTTAAAAGATTGAAACACAAGGAACAAAATGTAGAATTAAAAATTACGGTAAAAAATTGTGTTTATCCAAAAAACAAAACTATTTACAACGGTATTTATTGCAGCCTCAAATAATATATTTTTTATTTGTACAAAGATTTGAGCATGCCTATTTTTGAACATATGTTAAAATTTTGTGTTTAAGATTGGTTTAAGGTTTAATTTAAACTTTACGTAACAACTTTCCGAGTTTTTCACATAAATTCAAAACAATCAGCTGTATTCTATAATATCTAGTTGCATACCTGCATTATGATTGTGATTCCGACCATGGACTGATAAGCTAAAATCGATAAAGCTTTAATAAATTATTTTTTTGTTAATTTTACATCAAGTGTGATTAATTATTTTTTTATGGTTGGTTGTATAAAAATCTCAGGAAATACTTGAAAGCTATATTTATTACAAAAATATACATTGAAATATTTTACCAGAATGTCATTAACTTGGTTGAAGCGTACTTTACAATCTCCATACTTCTCTTGTGATTTAGAATACGTTTTACGAATTAGAACTCATATTTATGTATAGTTTATGCTTTTTCAAATATGAAGGATCCTTAAATTCACATGTTAGTGCTCTTTCATTTGTATGTAGAAGTTTATGCTTGCTCCGATGTGATGAATATCGGAATGATTTGTTGCAAATATCACAAGGATATGGTTTTTCACCAGTGTGTACAAGTTTATGCCTTTTCAAACTTGAAGAATCACTGAATGATTTGTTACAAACTTCACATGTAAATGGTTTTTCTCTAGTGTGTACAAACTTATGCTTTTTCAAATTTGAAGAATAACTGAATGATTTGTTACAAACTTCACATGTGAATGGTTTTTCTCTAGTGTGTACAAACTTATGCTTTTTCAAATTTGAAGAATAACTGAATGATTTGTTACAAACTTCACAAGTAAATGGTTTCTCACTAGTGTGTATAAGTTTATGATCTTTCAGACGTGACGGCCAATCGAATGTTTTGTTGCAAACTTCACAAGTATATGGTTTTCTATTAAGATGATTTAATTTGTGTATTTTCAAATTTTTTGGTTGTTTGAATGATTTGTTGCATATTTTACATTCATACAATTTTGCATCACAATTTTCACGTATTTCCTGTTTCAAAGCCGTACAATTACTGATGTTTTCACTATTGTTTAGACATTTATTATGTTCAGTACTATGTGATAAAATATGGCTCTTCAATTTCAATTTAGTGAGAAATGTTTTGTGGCACACATAGCATTCATATTGTTCGTTGATATTTCCGTTATTAGTTGCAGATGATGCGAAATTATCTGATATTTGCATATTTTCTTCAATAATATTATTAAGGTTATGTGTGTCATCTGAATCAGGAGTTTCTTTCAATATTTCACGGAGTAAAGATTTTGATTCGTCGTCTAATATTAGTTCATTTCCTTCTTCCTTAATTATAAAATCGTCGCTGTTCTCTGTATCTACATTTATTCCAGTTTGGTATTCTAAAACATCCATATTATAATTATTTTCATCCGGAATTTCATCTTTTACATCAATTAAATCGGGATTTAAGACAACAGATAAATATTTATAAGAACTGTCAGTTGTGGTTATCTGTTGAGCATATTTTTTGTACGTTGTTTTATTTCGTAAGCATTTTCTTTTAAATTCATAAATTCTACTTAAATTGCGACCACATTGGGCACAAATATATGTTGGAATATCCAAATCAAGTCCCTAGAATAAATAATATTCACAGTTGATAATAATTGTAGGTTATGTTGTTTACTTACATATTCAGGTAGAAAATCTTCAAGTTTATCTTCAAAACTTGCTCCATTTGTATCTCGATACTTACTACATTTAAGATTATTGGTATTTTTGAGACAAATCAAACAAATATCGATGAAATAAGACATTTTTATATGTATTTGAACTACAAACTCATGTGAATTAAGCTGTATTCTTTCGTTAACGAATTACTGATCCAACTGAATCTAAAGATCAGTTTAAAATGGCGTCGAGATCATATGATCTTGTATTCGAAAGAACGCCAAACATTTTTTGGGTGTGCGTTTGTCTGGGATCATTACCTAAAATTTGTTTTAACTTCGTTTAATCATGAATATTCAAAAATTTTCAATAGAAAGTATTTTTTAAATGTATAAAACACAAATACATATCTTTACTTCATCTTTTTAATAATTATAATTCAATTTCAGGATAAATTACCACAAAATTTTTCATTTCGCACAACTAAAGCTATTTCAAGACAATTTATTTTATTTCTTATGATTCAAATGTTACGGACTCCGCCGTTTATTAAATACATATGGACCACATGAACTCTAACTTTTCGTTAGAGGAGTTGTTGGTGATCTGGAGTAGTTGAAATTTGTAGTGGGGGTGATTAATCCGTAAACGAAAGAACAAGCACATAGTGATCTAGATCAGTTAGATCAGTACTCCGTGAACGATAGAATACAGCTTTAATGATATTATAATCTAAAGATGTCCGACTCTATTTTAAAAGACTGAAGCATAGTGCATGAAATGTAGAACTAAAAATTACGGTAAAAAAATTAGGTTTATCCAAGAAACACAGTCAGCTGCGAATAATATATTTTTCACTTGTATTTGAGCTATTTTTTAACGTATAGGCTACGTGCATGAAGTCTACTAGCGCCTCTAGCGGGCAATGGAGAACGATTGAACTTCATTTTATCGTTGTTTCATACTTATAGTTATTTAAATGTACTAATATTATTTAATTCAGCTGTGTGCGTATAATATAACTGCATAACGTAAAAGATACGTTAAAATTATTTATTTTGAGTATTTTTTTCTTCAATCATAACGTACCTATAATAGAGAAAACGTCTTAATTCGTCCAAATTGACAGGATAACCTCAAATTATGACGCCGAAGATCTGCAGATCGGGTTTGTATTTATCAAACACTGTATCCCTTTTACCGAGGAAGCATTGAAAAAAAGCGTGAAATTAGTTTTGCCACATTAAACATGTTGAAGAATATGTAGCTGACAATATTAACAACAAAATTATTGCGAATCTGACAAACTTCTATCACTGAAACATCTTACAAATTAGAGAAAGAGGTAAATTCATGAATCCCAGATCGATGATGAATATTTCTAATTTCGAAATTGAATTACAAGCATATTTGTTATATAGATTAATAATGAAAGACAGACAATACTCTGTTTACCGCTTTGATTCACTTCACTCGTTTTTTTTTTATGTTATAACTGGGTACTTGAAATCTATGAAACTATATTTCACTTGAAACATCCTTAACACAACAGCCTAAAACAGAACAAACGTTTTTCCATGTTTTATATGCTATTATTTTCACTTTTAAATTACAATGCTCAATGACAGCTCATTGACGTATTCTGAGAAATGGAGTTCAATAGTTACAATGGTTCTCACCATGAGCGCTCGCAACAATATTTGTTCAAACTCTGCCCCCTTGCACATAGCCTATTGTGTTAGAATTTTGTATCTAAGATCTAGTTGTGCACTTCGCACTATGGTTGCAATTGTCTGTACTGGAAATTTAATATTTAAAATTGCTGTAGCATTCAAATGGTTATTTTTTAAATCTTTGTATCAATCGCATAATTCCATAACATCTAGTTGTACACTTGCATTATGATTGTGATTGGATAATAAGAAACAAGATATAATAAATTATTTTTATGAAACTTACATCAAGTGTTTTTAATTATTCATTTTTTTTAAAGATGGTTGGTTGTACAAAAATCTCAGGAAACAGTTTAAAATTGTATTTATTACGAAATTATACAGGAAAATATTTTATTGACTTGTTTGTAGCTTACAATTCCACTTTACAATCTCCAAACGTTTCTTGTGCTTTTAAAATACGTTTTACGAATTTATAACTCATATTTATGTATGATTCTTCAGTTTTCACCAATGTGTAAATGTTTATACTTTCTCAAATTAGACAAATACCGGAATAATTTGTTACAAACTTTACAAGTGAATGATTCTTCTAGTGTGTACAAGTTTATGTATTTTCAAATTTGGGAGCCCCGCAAAGGATTTTTTACAAACTTCACAAGTGAATGGCTTTTCACCAGTATGTTTGAATTTATGCCTTTCCAAATCTAACAACCTCCTAAATGATTTGTTACAGACTTCACATGTTAGTGCTCTTTCATTTGTATGCATAAGTTTATGCTTTCCCAAAGTTGACAGCCGCCTGAATGATTTGTTGCAAACGTCACAAGAAAATGGTCTTTCACCAGTGTGTATAAGTTTATGTACACGCAAATTCCACGCCTGTCTGAATGATTTGTTGCAAACGTCACAAGTAAATTGTCTTTTACCAGTGTGTATTAGTTCATGCCTTCTTAAAGTTGAGAGCTGTCTGAAAGATTCGTTGCAAATTTCACAAGTATATGCTTTTTCACCAGTGTGTACAAATATGTGATATTTCAGTTTTGACGACCGGTTAAAAGATTTGTTGCAAACTTCACAAACAAATGGTCTTCTATCAGTATGTATAAGTTCATGTCTTCTTAAAGCTGACAGCTGCCTGAAAGATTTGTTGCAAACTTCACAAGTAAATGGTTTTTTACCAGTGTGTATAAGTTCATGCCTTCTCAAAGTTGACAGCTGCCTGAAAGATTTGTTGCAAACTTCACAAGTAAATGGCCGTTTACCAGTGTGTATAAGTTTATGTGCATGCAAATATGACGATTGCCTGAATGATTTGCTGCAAATTTCACAATTATATGGTTTTCTATCAAGATGATTCAATTTGTGCATTTTCAAATTTCTTGGATTTTTGAATGATTTGTTGCATATTTTACATTCATACAATTTTGCATCACAATTTTCATGTATTTCCTGTTTCAAAGCCGTACAATTACTGATGTTTTCACTAATGTTTAGACATTTATTCTGTTCAGTACTATGTGTTAAAATATGACTCTTCAATTCCAATTTAGTGAGAAATGTTTTGTGACAAACATTGCATTCATATTGTTCGTTGATATTTCCGTTATCAGTTGTAGATGATGCGAAATTATCTAATATTTGCATATTTTCTTCAATAATATTATTAAGGTTATGTGTGTCATCTGAATCAGGGGTTTCTTTCAATATTTCACTGAGTAATGATTTTGATTCGTCATCTAATATTACTTCTTCATTTCCTTCTTCCTTAATTATAAATTCGTTGCTGTTCTCTGTATCTACATTCATTCCAGTTTGGTATTCTAAAACATCCATATTATAATTATTTTCAACTTTCACACCAATTAAATCAGGACTTATAACAACAGATAAATATTTATAAGAACTGTCAGCTGTGGTTATCTGTTGAGCATATTTTTTGTACGTTGTTATATTTCGTAAGCATTTTCTTTTAAATTCATAAATTCTACTTAAATCACGTCCACATTGGGCACAAATATATGTTGGAATATTTAAATCAAGTTCCTAAAATAAATAATGTTTACAGTTGATAATAATTGTAGGTTATGTTGTTTACTTACATATTCTGGGAGAAAATCTTCAAGTTCATCCTCAAAACTTATTCCATTGGTATCTTTAAACTTACTATATTGAAGATTATCTGAATGTTTGAGACAAATCAAACAAATTTCGATGAAATAAGACATTTTAATATGTATGCGAACAAGAAACACTTGAGATTTAATGATATTATAGTTTACAGATGGCTGACTCCATTTCAAAAAGATTGAAGCACAATGAACCAAATGTGGAACTAAAAATTACGGTAAAAAAATTGGCATTATCCAAAAAACCAAACAATTTACAGCGGTATTTATTGCAGTTTTTTAGCATGCCTGGATTCGAACTATTTTTGAGCGTATAATAAAATTTTGTATTTAAGATTTAATTGTGCACCTCGCACTATGGTCATTTTTTATCTTGTATCAATTAGCTGAGTAGTTGTACTAATAAAAAACAAGATTCAATAAATTATTTTTTGTGAAACTTACATCAAGTGTTTCTGATAATTTATTATTTTATTAGTATCTTCTAATTTTATTAAAGAATGAAATGTTTGGTTGTACAAAGGTCTCAGGAAACAGTTTCAAACTATTTTTATTACAAAATTATACAGGAAAATATTTGTAATTGCCTTGGTTGTAACTTTAAATTCCATTTTAGCCGATACATTACAATCTCCAAACTCTCTTGTGATTTAGAATACGTTTCATGGATTTAGAACTCATATTTAGGTATGATTATTCAATTTTGACTAATGTGTAGTAGTTTATGCTTTCCCAAATTTGACAACTGCCTGAATGATTTGTTGCAGACTTCACAAGTGTGTATAAGTTTATGTCTATGCAAAGTTGACGCTAGTTTAAATGATTTGTTGCAAACTTCACAAATAAATGGTTTTTATCAGTGTGAGTAAGTTTATGCTGATTGAATTGAGTCGATATTCGGAATGATTTGTTGCAAATACCACAAGGATATGGTTTTTCACCAGTGTGTACAAGTTTATGCCTTCTCAAACTTGAAGAATTACTGAATGACTTGTTACAAACTTCACATGTAAGTGGTTTTTGACCTGTATGTAAAAGTTTATGCACTTTTAAATGTGATGACTGTCTGAATGATTTGTTGCAAACATCACAAGAAAACGGTTTTTCACCAGTGTGTATAAGTTTATGTTCACGCAAATTCCACGCCTGTCTGAATGATTTTTTGCAAACCTCACAAGTAAATGGTCTTTCACCAGTGTGTATAAGTTTATGTACACGCAAATTCCACGTTTGTCTGAATGATTTTTTGCAAACCTCACAAGTAAATGGTCTTTCACCAGTGTGTATAAGTTTATGTCTATGCAGATCTGACGATTGCCTGAATGATTTGTTGCAAACTTCACAAGTATATGGTTTTCTATTCATACAATTTTTACGTATATCTTGTTTTAAAGCCATACAATTACTGATGTTTTCACTATTGTTCAGAAGTTTATTCTGTTCAGTACTATGTGATAAAATATGGCTCCTCAATTCCAATTTAGTGGGAAATGTTTTGTGACAAATATAGCATTCATATTGTTCGTTGATATTTCCGTTATCAGTTGCAGATGATGCGAAATTATCTGATATTTGCATATTTTCTTCAATAATATTATTAAGGTTATGTGTGTCATCTGAATCAGGAGTTTGTTTCAATATTTCACGGAGTAATGATTTTGATTCGTCATCTAATATTAGTTCGTCATTCCCTTCTTCCTTAATTATAAATTCGTCGCTGTTCTCTGTATCTACATTTATTTCAGTTTGGTATTCTAAAATATCCAGATTATAATTATTTTCATCCGGAATTTCATCTTTCACATCAATTATATCAGGATTTATAACAACAGATAAATATTTATAAGAACTGTCACTTGTGGTTATCTGTTGAGCATATTTTTTGTACGTTGTTTTATTTCGTAAGCATTTTCTCTCAAATTCATAAATTCTACTTAAATTACGTCCACATTGGGCACAAATAAATGTTGGAATGTTTAAATCAAGTTCCTAGAATAAATAATGTTTACAGTTGATAATAATTGTAGGTTATTTGTTGTTTACTTACATATTCTGGGAGAAAATCTTCAAGTTTATCTTGAAAACTTGTTCCATTTGTATCTCGATACTTACTACATTTAAGATTATTGGTATTTTTGAGACAAATCAAACAAATATCAATAAAATAAGACATTTTATTATGTTTTTGAACTACAAACACATGTGATTTAATGATAATATAATCTACAGATGGCTGACCCCATTTTAAAAGACTGAAGCACCTTGTTCAAAATGTGGAACTAAAAATTACGGTAAAAAATTAGGTTCATCCAAAAAACAGTCAGCCGCGAATAATAAATTTTTCACTTGTATTTGAGCTATTTTTCAACGTATTTTGTATTTAAGACTGATCTGAGATCTAGTTGCGCACTTCGCACTATGGTTGCAATTGTCTGTACTGGAAATTTAATATTTAAAATTGCTGTAGCATTCAAATGGTTATTTTTTAAATCTTTGTATCAATCGCATAATTCCATACAATCAGCTGTAAAATATTCCATAACATCTAGTTGTACACTTGCATTATGGTTGTGATTGGATAATAAGAAACAAGATGTAATAAATTATTTTTTGTGAAACTCATATCTAGTGTTTTTAATTATTCATTTTTTTTTAAGATGGTTGGTTGTACAAAAATCTCAGGAAACAGTTTGAAACTATATTTATTACAAAATTATACAGAAAAATATTTTATCGAAATGTCATTGACTTGTTTGTAGCTTACAATTCCACTTTACAATCTCCAAACGATTCTTGTGATTCAAAATACTGTGACGTGCGAGAGTGAGGGGGGAGCTCGTAAAGACGACATAATTTGGGGAGGAGCTTCTTGTCGTCTCTTACGCCACGCCGCGTCGCAGCACATCACCCCTCCCATTGGAAGCATCTAGTGATTTCTAGAAATGGAAAGAGTCGAGAAATCGAAAATTCGAGAAAACAATATTTCTCTATATAAGGCCAAGCCAAAGACGTGTAGAACAGTACAGTAGTAAGAACAGTGACAAGTTAAGTGAACAGTGCATATAAATAGTGAAATATAAATATCTGTGACCTTGTTTAAATTAGAATTAAGTGATTAATATATAAATATAGTGTTATTAGTGACATGAGAAGAATAAAGCTTTTATTTCGATTTAGATTATTAAATAGAGACTTTTATTTAATTACAAACTGATTCGTCAAGCAATAAACATTACAATACGTTTCACGAGTTTAGAACTTATATTTATGTATGATTCTTCAGTTTTCACCGATATGTAAAAGTTTATGCTTTCTCAAATTAGACAAATACCAGAATGATTTGTTACAAACTTCACATGTGAATGATTCCTTAGTGTGTACAAGTTTATGTATTTTCAAATTTGGGAGCCCCGCAAAGGATTTTTTACAAACTTCACAAGTGGATGGCTTTTCACCTGTATGTTTAAATTTATGCCTTTCCAAATCTAACAACCTCCTAAATGATTTGTTACAGACTTCACATGTTAGTGCTCTTTCATTTGTATGTATAAGTTTATGCTTCCTCCGATGTGATAAATTTCGGAATGATTTGTTGCAAACATCACAAGAATATGGTTTTTCACCAGTGTGTATAAGTTTATGTACACGCAAATTCCACGCCTGTCTGAATGACTTTTTGCAAACCTCACAAGTAAATTGTCTTTTCTCAGTGTGTATAAGCTCATGCCTTCTCAAATTTGAGGGCTGTCTGAAAGATTTGCTGCAAATTTCACAAGTATATGCTTTTTCACCAGTGTGTACAAGTATGTGATTTTTCAGTTTTGACGACCGGTTAAAAGATTTGTTGCAAACTTCACAAGTAAATGGTTTTTTACCAGTGTGTATAAGTTCATGCATTCTCAAAGTTGACAGCTGCCTGAAAGATTTGTTACAAACTTCACAAGTAAATGGTCTTTCACCAGTGTGTATAAGTTTATGTATACGCAAAGTTGACGCATGTTTGAATGGTTTGTTGCAATTTTCACAAGTAAATAATTTTTCATCAGTGTGAACAAATCTATGCCGATTGAATTGGAACAATACTCGAAATGATTTGTTGCAAATGTCACAAGTATATGGTTTTTTACCAGTGTGCACAAGTTTATGCTTTTTCAAATTTGAAGAATCGCTGAATGATTTGTTACAAGCCTCACATGTATATGGTCTTTCACCAGTGTGTATAAGTTTATGTCTACGCAGATCTGACGGATGCCTGAATGATTTGTTGCAAACTTCACAAGCATATGGTTTTCTATTCACACAACTTTTACGTATATCTTGTTTTAAAGCCATACAATTACTGATTTTTTCACTATTGTTCAGATGTTTATTTTGTTCAGTACTATGTGATAAAATATGGCTCTTCAAATCCACTTTAGTGAGAAATGTTTTGTGACAAACATAGCATTCATATTGTTCGTTGATATTTCCGTTATCAGTTGCAGATGATGCAAAATTATCTGATATTTGCATATTTTCTTCAATAATATTATTAAAGTTATGTATGTCATCTGAATCAGGAGTTTCTTCCAATATTTCATGGAGTAATGATTTTGATTCGTCGTCTAATATTAGTTCATTTCCTTCTTCCTTAATTATAAAATCGTCGCTGTTCTCTGTATCTACATTTATTTCAGTTTGGTATTCTAAAACATCCATATTATAATTATTTTCATCCGGTATTTCAACTTTCACACCAATTAAATCAAGACTTATGACAACAGATAAATATTTATAAGAACTGTCACTTGTGGTTATCTGTTGAGCATATTTTTTGTACGTTGTTATATTTCGTAAGCATTTTCTTTTAAATTCATTAATTCTACTTAAATTGCGACCACATTGGGCACAAATAAATGTTGGAATATCCAAATCAAGTCCCTAGAATAAATAATATCCACAGTTGATAATAATTGTAGGTTATGTTGTTTACTTACATATTCAGGTAGAAAATCTTCAAGTTTATCCTCCAAACTTGTTCCATTTGAATCTCGAGTCTTACTACATCCAAGATTATCGGTATGTTTAAGACAAATCAAACAAATATCAATGAAATAAGACATTTTTATATGTATTTGAACCAGAAACACATCTGAATTAATGATAATCTACATATGGCTGACTCCATTTTAAAAAGACTGAAGCACAATGAACCAAATGTGAAACTAAAAATTACGGTAAAAAAATTAGGATCACCTAAAAAACAAAACAATTTACAGCGGTATTTATTGCAGCCTCAAATAGTATATTTTTAGCGCATTTTTTGGAAAAAAGAGCTATTATATTCACTTTGGCTGGCTGGCGTGACGCTGAATTATTAGCAACTATTGGCAAATAAATTTAAGATCGCAGCGCCGCAGCGGATATTTTTGAACTAACTAAGCTAGGATAAACTTGAAGTTTACATGTATTTAAATGGGCTTTTTACGATTTTTAAAGATAAAAATCGTGAATATGAAATAAAGATTTACTTTTTCATGGATATTTTTTAAAAGTATATTGTTCGTAAGTACCAGGCAAGTGAATTATTCCATCTGTTTATTTATATTTAATTCATATTTTTAAATTGAACTTAACCTTTAATTTCTAGATGATGATATTGAAACTTCAAGAATATTTTGATGCAAATGTCAGTCACGCTGTGTAAATGAGGGTGAAGAGCTAGTAAATGCTTGACATTATATTATTCTGTCGAAAATTAAATGATGATAGTGACAAGAGAGTATTTTTGCATGCTCTTGCATATAAACATTGAAAGTGCTTGAGAATCCGTATGAAATTGAAGGAGAATTGAATTGTAATGAATATGATGCCTTGGAGATTGAGAATATGAGTTGTTCTTGCAAAGCAGAAAACAGCGACAGTTGCAAGCATATGACTGCAGTTTTTTTTATTGTGTACCATGTGTTGAAAAGTTAAAGTGGCGCGAGAATGCCTTTTAATTTTGTTAAATAAACATTAGATTAGTACTTATTAGTTGCACTGTTTGTTGTTCCAAAAAATCTATCAATTATTTGAAGATAATTTGTATTTGTAAAGTATACCTGGATAAATAGGAAAGAATCCAGACAAAAATATTCACCAGTTGCAATATCTGAAATGTCCTGCATGAAAGAAAAGATTTTGAAAAACTCTAAAACTTTGGATTCAATCTTCTTTTTCAATTTAAAAGTAGAAAGTACAACAAAACGAAATAACAACCTTATTATATCAACTGTCAGACAGCGAATGCGTAGGCTATGGCTTCATCAGTCATTACTACTACACATAATCCTCCATGGTAAATTTTTGTATTTGAAATTTCAATCAATTTACACAATATTTTTTGATGAATTTTTGCTAAAATCATTCAGAATTATTATCTCATATATGTTTTTTATGAATACTAATTAAATAACCGAATATGATTTATTGGTTTGATTATAAGCTCATGTATATTATATATGTAGCCCGCCAAATCTATCCTAACATCACTAGTTTGAAATTCTGCCACCAGATAGAGTATCGCTTATGTTTATTTGCCAATACTATTTACAGACTTGAAACTGGTACTAAATAAAAGCTGCTGTTTCATAGTTTTGCACAAATTGCTTTATTTCAAGCTCAGTGATTGTGGAATATTAAATTATTCAATTACTTGTTTCAAGTGAAACAATGCCCGTAAATATTTATGACATTAGGGATATGGCAACTAAAATTTATTAAAGTAGATAAAAATTTAGTTACAACTTTAGCCGTGAGGGTCACTATTATTATGTACAGTTGTCAAATCTGTCCGGGATTCATTCAATGACTTGTTTGACGCGAATTTGAAGCTTATTAGAATGAATTATTATTATTGGTTGAAAATTTGTTTACTTTTGTGTATTTTTTTTTATATAGCTTTGATAAAGATCAAATTATCATTTTAAGGTAAAGCACTTGACCTCCCGTCAGTCAATAACTAAAGAATGAAGATTAAAAGGTATTTTTGAGTTTGTACATGCATAAATTATGTACCTATCAAACAGTCAACTTGAAACTAGTACTAAATGGAAGCTGCTGATTCGTAAATTTGCCCAAATTGCTTGATTTCAAGCTCAGTAATTGTGGGAGATGGTAATTTGCGAAATCTCTGAAGTAACAAGCATTCATGAGCTGTCAAGAATGCGCTTTCATCATCTCGATGATTCTTCCATTTTTTACTTGTACAAAGATTTGAGCATCCCTTGATTCGTTTCAATTATTTTTGAGCGTATGTTAAAATATTGTATTTGAGGTTCGGTTGTGCACCTCGCACTATGGTTATTTTTTATCTTTGTATCAATCGACTGAGCCGAAAGCGCACTTCATTTTTTGTTAAACTTACATCAAGTGTTTTTGATAATCTATTATTTTGTTACTATCTTCTAATTTTATTAAAGAATGAAATGTTTGGTTGTACAAAAGTCTCAGGATACAGTTTCAAACTATTTTTATTACAAAATTATACAGGAAAATATTTGTCATTGCCTTGGTTGTAACTTTAAATTCCATTTTAGCCGATACATTACAGTCTCCAAACTTTTCTTGTAATTTAGAATACGTTTTATGGATTTAAAACTCATATTTATGAATGATTATTCAATTTTCAACAATGTGTGAAAGTTATGCTTGCCTAAATTTGACAATTGCCTGAATGATTTGTTGCAAACTTCACAAATGAATGGTTTTTCACAAGTGTGTATAAGTCTATGTCTATGCAAAGTTGACGCTAGTTTAAATGATTTGTTGCAAACTTTACAAATAAATGGTTTTTATCAGTGTGAGTAAGTTTATGCTGATTTAATTGAGTCGATATTCGGAATGATTTGTTGCAAATATCACAAGGATATGGTTTTTCACCAGTGTGTACAAGTTTATGCCTTTTCAAATTTGAAGAATTACTGAATGACTTGTTACAAACTTCACATGTAAGTGGTTTTTGACCTGTATGTAAAAGTTTATGCGCTTTTAAATGTGGTGATTGTCTGAATGATTTGTTGCAAACATCACAAGGAAACGGTTTTTCACCAGTGTGTATACGTTTATGTTCACGCAAAGTCCACGCCTGTCTGAATGATTTGTTGCAAACTTCACAAGTAAATGGTTTTTCACCAATATGTATAAGTTTATGCCTTCCCAAAGTTGACAGCTGCCCGAATGATTTGTTGCAAACGTCACAAGTATATGCTTTCTCACCAGTGTGCACAAGTTTATGATTTTTTAGAATTGACGGCCGGTTGAAAGATTTGTTGCAAATTTCACAAGTGAATGGTCTTTTACCAGTGTGTATAAATTTATGTCTATACAAATCTGACCATTGCGTGAATGATTTGCTGCAAACTTCACAAGTATATGGTTTTTTATCAAAATGATTCAATTTGTGTATTTTCAAATTTCTTGGATGTTTGAATGATTTGTTGCATATTTTACATTCAAACAATTTTGCATCACAACTTTTACGTATATCCTGTTTCAAAGCCGTACAATTACTGATGTTTTCACTATTGTTCAGACATTTATTCTGTTCAGTACTATGTGATAAAATATGGCTCTTCAATTCCTCTTCAGTGAGAAATGTTTTGTGACAAACATAGCATTCATATTGTTCGTTGATTTTTCCGTTATCAGTTGCAGATGATGCGAAATTATCTGATATTTGCAAATTTTCTTCAAAAATATTATTAGGGTTACGTGTGTCATCTGTATCAGGAGTTCCTTTCAATATTTCACGGAGTAATGACTTTGATTCGTCGTCTAATACTAGTTCTTCATTCCCTTCTTCCTTAATTATAATATCGTCGCTGTTATCTGTACCTACATTTATTTTAGTCTGGTATTCTAAAACATCCTTATTATAATTATTTTCATCCGGAATTTCATCTTTTACATCAGTTAAATCGGGATTTATGACAACAGATAAATATTTATAAAAACTGTCACTTGTGGTTATCTGTTGAGCATATTTTTTGTACGTTGTTTTAATTCGTAAGCATTTTCTTTTAAATTCATAAATTCTACTTAAATTGCGACCACATTGGGCACAAATATATGTTGGAATATCCAAATCAAGTCCCTAGAATCAATAATATCCACAGTTGATAATAATTGTTGGTTATGTTGTTTACTTACATATTCAGGTAAAAAATCTTCAAGTTTATCCGCAAAACTTATTCCATTAGTATCTGTGATCTTACTATATTGAAGATTATTTGAATGTTCAAGACAAATCAAACAAATATCAATAAAACAAGACATTTTTATATGTATTTGACCTACAAACACATGTGGTTCAATGATAATAGGCGTGTTTCTTCGGGCAATCTAAGTGATCTAAGTCTTCATGATTAAGTGAATCATGTTTCTTTGGTCGTTATTCGTTATCCCTACTTCTTCACTTTGTGATCACAAAGTGACAATCCCCTTACCCTTCTGAATCGGACTTTTTGCATGTTCACGATGATTGCAATAACAGAATCTGTGTAAATTTGAAATATGGCGGATAGAACACAACAAGAAAATCGTTGATAAAACAATAAATGCACATCCTGCATCTAATATGAAGGAATGAATATACGAATAATCATGCAATAATAAATAGTTCTTGAAAAACAAACTATTTAATGAATTATAATAAAAATCAATACTGAAAAATTCTGATATTTTAATCAATTACAAGAGAAAAAATCGCCAAAAATCATAGTTATAGAATATATTCTTGAAAACGAATATATAAATATTCTCAAATCAAAATATAACCCATGACTCGTAGTTAGTTGTTTTCTTGTTTCAAAAAATAATCATGATTAGTATACAGCGAATATGATCCTGAAAGTCACAGTATGATTGTCGAAGAAACACGCCTATTATAACCTATAGATGGCTGACCCCATTTTAAAAGATTGAAGCATGGTGAGCGAAATGTAGAACTAAAAATTACGGTAAAAAAATGAGTTTACCCAAAAAACAAAACAATTCACAGCGGTATTTATTGCAGCTTCAAATGGTATATTTTTACTTGTACAAAATTTCGAGCATCCCTGGATTTTTATCTTTGTATCGATCGGCTGAGCCGGAAGTGCACTTTATGTGACAATCTTTTCGAGTTTTCATAACATCTAGTTGTACACTTGCATTATGATTGTGATCAGCTAATAAGAAACAAGATTTAATTAATTATTTTAAGTGAAACTGACATCAAGTGTTTTTGATAATTTATTATTTTGTTACAATCTTCTAATTTTATTAAAGAATAAGATGTTCATATTTATGTATGATTATTCAATTTCCACCAATGTGTGAAAGTTTATGCTTTCTCAAATTTGACGAATACCTGAACGATTTGTTACAAACTTCACATGTGAATGGTTTTTGACCTGTATGTAAAAGTTTATGCGCTTTTAGATGTGATAACTGTCTGAATGATTTGTTGCAAACATCACAAGGAAACGGTTTTTCACCAGTGTGTATAAGTTAATGTTCACGCAAATATGTCACATGTTTGAATGATTTGTTGCAAACTTCACAAGTAAATGGTTTTTCAGTAGTATGTATAAGTTTATGCTTGCTCAAAATTGACAATAACCTGAATGGTTTGTTGCAAACTTCACAAGTATATGCTTTTTCACCTGTGTGTACAAGTATGTGATTTTTCAGTTTTGACGACCGGTTAAAAGATTTGTTGCAAACTTCACAAGTAAATGGTTTTTCACCAGTATGTATGAGTTTATGCCTTCTCAAAGTTGACAGCTCCCTGAATGATTTATTGCAAATTTCACAAGTATATGCATTTTCACCAGTGTGTACACGTTTATGATTTTTTAGAATTGACGATTGGTTGAATGATTTGTTACAAACTTCACAAGTAAATGGTCTTTCACCAGTGTGTATAAGTTTATGTCTATGCAGAACTGACGATTGCCTGAATGATTTGTTGCAAACTTCACAAGTATATGGTTTTCTATTCACACAACTTTTACGTATATTTTGTTTTAAAGCCATACAATTACTGAAGTTTTCACTATTGTTTAGATATTCATTCTGTTCAGTACTATGTGATAAAATATGGCTCTTCAATTCTAATTTAGTGAGAAATGTTTTGTGACAAACATAGCATTCATATTGTTCGTTGATATTTCCGTTATCAGTTGGAGATGATGCAAAATTATCTGATATTTGCATATCTTTTTCAATAATATTATTGAGGTTACTTGTGTCATCTGAATCAGGAGTTTCTTTCAATATTTCACGGAATAATGATTTTGATTCGTCATCTAATATTAGTTCTTCATTTCCTTCTTCCTTAATTATAAATTCGTCGCTGTTCTCTGTATCTACATTTATTTCAGTTTGGTATTCTAGAATATCCATATTATAATTATTTTCATCAGATATCTCTTCTTTCACATTAATCAAATCAGGACTTATAACAACAGATATATTTATAAGAACTGTCAGTTGTGGTTATCTGTTGAGCATATTTTTTGTACGTTGTTATATTTCGTAAGCATTTCCTTTTAAATTCATAAATTTTACTTATATAACGTCCACATTGGGCACAAATATATGTTGGAATATCCAAATCAAGTTCCTAGAATAAATAATATTTACAATTGATAATATTTGTAGGTTATGTTGTTCACTTACATATTCAGGTAGAAAATCTTCAAGTTTATCCTCAAAACTTATTCCATTGGTATCTTTAAACTTACTATATTGAAGATTATTTAAATGTTTGAAACAAATCAAACAAATATCGATGAAATAAGACATTTTAATATGTATGCGAACAAGAAACACATCTGAATTAATGATAATATAATCTACATATGGCTGACTCCATTTTAAAAAGACTGAAGCACAATGAACCAAATGTGGAACTAAAAATTACGGTAAAAAATTTTCCTAACAAACAAAACAATTTACAGCGGTATTTATTGCAGTCTCAAATAGTATATTTTTTACTTGTACAAAGTTCTGAGCATGCCTGGATTCGAACTATTTTTGAGCGTATATTAAAATTTTGTATTTAAGATCTAATTGTGCACCTCGCACTATGGTCATTTTTTATCTTTGTATCAATTGGCTGAGTAGTTGTACTAATAAAAAACAAGATTCAATAGATTATTTTTTGTGAAACTTACATCAGGTGTTTCTGATAATTTATTATTTTGTTACTATCTTCTAATTTTATTAAAGAATGAAATGTTTGGTTGTACAACAGTCTCAGGATACAGTTTCAAATTATTTTTATTACAAAATTATACAGGAAAATATTTGTCATTGCCTTGGTTGTAACTTTAAATTCCATTTTAGCCGATACATTACAATCTCCAAACTCTCTTGTGATTTAGAATACGTTTCATGGATTTAGAACTCATATTTAGGTACGATTATTCAATTTTGACCTATGTGTAGAAGTTTATGCTTTCCCAAATTTGACAACTGCCTGAATGATTTGTTGCAGACTTCACAAGTGTGTATAAGTTTATGTCTATGCAAAGTTGACGCTAGTTTAAATGATTTGTTGCAAACTTCACAAATAAATGGTTTTTATCAGTGTGAGTAAGTTTATGCTGATTTAATTGAGTCGATATTCGGAATGATTTGTTGCAAATATCACAAGGATATGGTTTTTCACCAGTGTGAACAAGTTTATGCCTTTTCAAATTTGAAGAACCACTGAAAGACTTGTTACAAACTTCACATGTGAGTGGTTTTTGACCTGTATGTGAAAGTTTATGCGCTTTTAGATGTGATAACTGTCTGAATGATTTGTTGCAAACATCACAAGAAAACGGTTTTTCACCAGTGTGTATAAGTTCATGCCTCCTAAAAGTTGACAGCTGCCTGAAAGATTTGTTACAAACTTCACAAGTAAATGGTCTTTCACCAGTGTGTATAAGTTTATGTCTATGCAGATCTGACGATTGCCTGAATGATTTGTTGCAAACTTCACAAGTATATGGTTTTCTATTCATACGACTTTTACGTATATCTTGTTTTAAAGCCATACAATTACTGATGTTTTCACTATTGTTCAGAAGTTTATTCTGTTCAGTACTATGTGATAAAATATGGTTCTTCAAATCCACTTTAGTGAGAAATGTTTTGTGACAAGCACAGCATTCATATTGTTCGTTGATATTTCCGTTATCAGTTGCAGATGATGCGAAATTATCTGATATTTGCATATTTTCTTCAATAATATTATTAAGGTTATGTGTGTCATCTGAATCAGGAGTTTGTTTCAATTTTTCACGGAGTAATGATTTTGATTCGTCGTCTAATACTAGTTCATTTCCTTCTTCCTTAATTATAAATTCGTCGCTGTTCTCTGTATCTACATTTATTTCAGTTTGGTATTCTAAAACATCCATATTATAATTATTTTCATCCGGTATTTCTTCTTTTACATCAATTAAATCAGGACTTATAACAACAGATAAATATTTATAAGAACTGTCACTTGTGGTTATTTGTTGAGCATATTTTTTGTACGTTGTTATATTTTGTAAACATTTTCTTTTAAATTCATAAATTCTACTTAAATTGTGACCACATTGGGCACAAATAAATGTTGGAATATTTAAATCAAGTTCCTAGAATAAATAATATTTACAATTGATAATAATTGTAGGTTATGTTGTTTACTTACATATTCTGGGAGAAAATCTTCTAGTTTATCCTTCAAACTTATTCCATTAATATCTTTAAACTTACTATATTGAAGATTATTTGAATATTTGAGACAAATCAAACAAATATCAATAAAATAAGACATTTTATTACGTATTCGAACAAAAAACACATGTGATTCAATAATATAAACTACAGATGGCTGACCGCATTTTAAAAAAATGACGCAGTGAACGAAATGTAGAACTAAAAGTTACGGTCAAAATATTTATTAGGAAATTATTTTAGTTACAGCTTACAAATTCAACTTTGGCCGATACTTTACAATCTTCACCAGTGTGTACAAGTTTATGCTTTTCCAAATATGAAGGATCCTTAAATAATTTGTTACAAACTTCACAAATGAGTGTTTTTTCATCTGTATGTAAAAGTTTATGCCGTTTAAAATATGATGAATGTCTGAATGATTTATTGCAAATGTCACAAGTGAATGGTTTTTCACCAGTGTGTATAAGTTTATGTCTACGCAAAGTTGACGACTGTCTGAATGATTTGTTGCAAACCTTGCAAGTATATGGTTTTTCCCCAGTGTGCGTTACATGATGTCGTTGTAAAGTAGTTAAACGGCTGAATGATTTATTGCAAACTTCACAAATATGCGGCTTTTCACCTGTATGCACTAATTCATGGTATTTTAAATGTTGTAACTGGTGAAAAGATTTAGCACAAACTTTACAAGTATGTGATTTTCCATTCTTGTGGTAGAGTTGGTGTTTTTTTAAACTTTGTGGTTATTTAAATGATTTGTTGCATATTTTACATGCATCCAAATTTAAATTTCTTTTACTAGTTGGATTAGAGTGTGATTTAATATGGCTCTTCAATTTTACTTTAGTGAGAAATGTTTTGTGACACACATTGCATTCATATTGTTCATTTTCTTCAATAATATTCTCGTTTTGTTTATTTGTGTCATCTGAATCAAAAGTTTCTTTCTTTATTTCATGCAGTAATAATTCTGACTCGTCATCTAATACAAATTCTTCATCACGTTCTTCCTTAATTACAAATTCTTCAATGTCTGCTGTATTCATATTTATTTCAGTTTGGTATTCTGAAATATCCATTTTATAATTATTTTCATCAAATATCTCTTCTTTTACATCCATTAAAACAGGATTGTTGACAACAGATAAATTTTTATAACTGTCAGTTGTGGTTATGTGTTGAGCATATTTATTGTATGTTTTATTTTGTAATTGCAAGCACATTAGGCACAAATAAATATTAGAATATTTAAACTGAGTTCCTAGAATAATTAACACTTGCAGTTATGATAATAATTGTAGGTTATGTTGTTTACTTACATAAATTCAGGTGAAAAATCTTCAAAAAGTTTATTCCATTAGTATTTGTAGACTGGTTTCATTGAAGATTGTTTTAATTTTTGAGACAAATCAAACAAATATCAATCAAATAAGACATTTCAATATGTAAATTAATGATATTATAATCTACAGATAGCTGACCTTTCTTTTAACAATTCACGTTAAGTGGCGAAATACAGAACTAAAAGTTACGGTAAAAATGGAGTCCGTTTTAAGAACTGTGATTATAAAACTGATTAAGCAAGATATTTACATTTATATTTATTTTAAAGGATTATTGTACAATAAATTAGATATTTCGCGCCAAATCACGCACGTTTCCTTCATTGAAATTAACTTATTTCGCATTAATAATAATATAATTTTGAGGTGACGCCCTTATTTCTTTTTTTAGATACAAATGTTGTTATGATATATTTTTGGCTGCCGAACTATGCTTTGACGTTTGAGGTTATGGTATTTCATATTTTATTTTGAAATGTGAGCTACAAATATTTTAATTATCATTGATAAATACTGTAAAATCTGAATAATTATTATATCTGACAAATAGTGTACCAACATGAATGAATATAACCAGAAACTTGAGCAAGTGAAAGTTACTAGAAGAGTACCTGACGAAAATTAACTAAACAGCTAAATAAAAACTTTACAATTGGTTGAATGATTTATTACAAATTTTACAAGTGTGTACAAGTTTATGTAAACTTTACAAGTAAATGGTTATTTACCAGTGTGTACAAGTTCATGTTTTTTCAGATGTGAGGACTGGTTGAATGATTTGTTGCAAACATCACAAGAAAATGGTTTTTCACTAGTATGCACAAGTTTATGCTTTCTCAAAGTTGACAACTGCCTGAATGATTTGTTGCAAACTTCACAAATAAATGGTTTTTCACAAGTGTGTATAAGTTTATGTTTACGCAAAGTTGATCCATGTTTAAATGATTTGTTGCAAACTTCACAAGTAAATGGTTTTTCATCTGTGTGAACAAGTTTATGCTCATTGAATTGAAACGATCCTCGAAATGATTTGTTGCAAATGTCACAAGTATATGGTTTTTCATCAGTGTGTACAAGTTTATGCTTCTTCAAATTTGATGACTGATTGAATGATTTGTTACAAACTTCACAAGTAAATGGTTTTTCACCAGTGTGTTTAAGTTTATGAATTTGCAGAGATGTTGACCAGTTGAATGATTTGTTGCAAACTTCACAAGTAAATGGTTTTCCATCAGTGTGTTTAAGTTTATGAATTTTTAGAGATGTCGACCAGTTGAATGATTTGTTGCAAACATCACAAGAAAATGGTTTTTCACTAATGTGTATAAGTTTATGTCGACGCAAATTTGACGCATGTTTGAATGATTTGTTGCAAACTTCACAAGTGAATAGTGTTTTACTAGTATGTATAAGTTCATGCTTTCTCAAAGTTGACAACTGTCTGAATGATTTGTTGCAAACTTCACAAGTGACTGGTTTTTTACAAGTGTGTTTATGTCTATGCAAAGTTGACGCATATTTAAACGCTTTGTTGCAAACTTCACAAGTAAATGATTTTGCTTCAGTATGAACAAATTTATGCTGATTGAATTGAAACAATACTCGAAATGATTTGTTGCAAATGTCACAAGTATATGGTTTTTCACCAGTGTGCACAAGTTTATGCTTTTTCAAATTTGAAGAATCGCTGAATGATTTGTTACAAACCTCACATGTATATGGTTTTTCATTAGTGTGTATAAGTTTATGCTTATTCAGACATGACGACTGGTTGAATGATTTGTGACAAACTTCACAAGTAAATGGTCTTTCACCAGTGTGTATAAGTTTATGTCTATGCAAATCTGACGATTGCTTGAATGATTTGTTGCAAACTTCACAAGTATATGGCTTTCTATTCACACAACTTTTTGAAGCCGTACAATTACTGATGTTTTCACTATTGTTTAGATGTTTATTCTGTTTAGTACTATGTGATAAAATATGGTTCTTCAATTCCACTTTAGTGAGAAATGTTTTGTGACAAACATAGCATTCATATTGTTCGTTGACATTTTCGTTATCAGTTGGAGATGATGCAAAATTATCTGATATTTGCATATTTTCTTCAATAATATTGTTAAGGTTATGTGTGTTATTTGAATCAGAAGTTTCTTTCATTATTTCACGGAGTAATGATTTTGATTCGTTATCTAATACTAATTCTTCATTCCCTTCTTCCTTGAATATAAATTCGTCGCTTTTCTTTGAATCTACATTTATTTCATGCAGTAATGACTGTGATTTGTCGTCTAATACCAATTCTTCATTTCTTTCTTCTTTAATTAAAATCTCTTCAATGTTTACTGTATTCATATTTATTTCAATTTGGTATTTTGGAATATCTATTTTATAATTATTTTCATCAAATATCTCTTCTTTCACATCCATTAAATCAGGATTTTGACAACTGATAAATATTTATAACTGTCAGTTGTGGTTATCTGTTGAGCATATTTTTTGTATGTTTTATTTTGTAATTGCAACGACATTGGGCACAAATAAATATTAGAATATTGAAATTGAGTTTCTAGAATAATTAATACTTGCAGTTATGACAATAATTGTATGTTATGTTGTTTACTTACATAGATTTTGGTGAAAAATCTTCAAAATTTATTCCATTAGTACTTGAAGACTTGTTACATCAAAGATTGTTTTAATTTTTGAGACAAAACAAACAAATAATAATGAAATAAGACATTTTAATATGTATTTGAAATAGAAACACATATAAATTAACGATATTATAATCTACAGATGGCTGACCCTTCTTTAAACAATTCAAGCGGAGGGAGCAAAATGCGGAACTAAAAATTACGGTAAAATGGAGTCCGTTCTAAAAACTATTATAATTCTTCAAGAAATGTCACTTTCTACTTCAAATTAACTTATTTTGCATTAATAATTATATCATTTTAAGGCGACGCTATTATTTCTTTTTTTGGATTTGTTGCAAACTTTGCAAGTATTTTTTCTCTTTACTGTGTGCTACACGATGACAAAAGTGATTTATTGCAAACTCATCACGTAGACAGTTTTTCATGTGTGTTTAAAACTTTGCAATCGGTTAAATCATTTATTACAAATTTTACAAGTGTGTACAATTTTATGCTTTTTCAGATTTGTTGTAAATGGTAGTACCTAATTTGCGGACCACAAAAAAAGCTTGCGGACTGGCTATTTTTTAGCCTTACAGAACGGAGACTTGGAATCTGTAATGCTTCAATAACATTTTAACCAGTAGCAATAATCATCATCTCCGTAGGGGCTATTCTACTTATGGGAACGCCAGGATAACATATTAATCAGTCCGCTCAGGCATTACAGACTTCTCCCAAGTGAATGGCTTTTCACTTTGTATGTAGAACTTTATGTCTACGCAAACTTGACGACTGGTTAAATGATTTGTTCACAAATAAATGGTTTTTCACCAGTGTGTACACGTTTATGTGAACGCAAACTTGATGTGTGTTTGAATGATTTGTTGCAAACCTCACAAGTGAATGGTTTCTCACCAACATGTACACGTTTATGTGAACGCAAACTTGTTGCTTGTTTGAATGATTTGTTGCAGACTTCACAACTGAATGATTTTATATCAGTGTGAAGAAGTTGATGCTCTTTTAAATGACATGACAGTCGAAATGATTTGGTGCAAATGTCACAAGAAAATGGTTTTTCGACAGTGTGCACAAGTTTATGCCTTTTCAAATTTGAAGGATCGCTGAATGATTTGTTACAAACTTCACATGTAAATGGTTTTTCACCAGTGTGTTTAAGTTTATGAATTTTCAGAGATGTCGACCAGTTGAATGATTTGCTGCAAACATCACAAGAAAATGGTTTTTCACTAATGTGTATAAGTTTATGTGAACGCAAACTTGTTGCTTGTTTGAATGATTTGTTGCAGACTTCACAACTAAATGATTTTATATCAGTGTGAAGAAGTTGATGCTCTTTTAAATGACATGACAGTCGAAATGATTTGGTGCAAATGTCACAAGAAAATGGTTTTTCGACAGTGTGCACAAGTTTATGCCTTTTCAAATTTGAAGGATCGCTGAATGATTTGTTACAAACTTCACATGTAAATGGTTTTTCACCAGTGTGTAGAAGTTTATGATGTTTCAGATTTGACGACCGCTGGAAAGATTTGTTGCAAACTTCACAAGTAAATGGTCTTTCACCAGTGTGTATAAGTTTATGTCTATGCAGATCTGACGATTGCCTGAATGATTTGCTGCAAACTTCACAAGTATATAGTTTTCTTTTAAGATGACTCAATTTGTGTATTTTCAAATTATTTTGATATTTGAGTAATTTGTTGCATATCTTACACTTATACAATTTTGCATCACTAATTTTACGTGTATCCTGTTTCAAAACGGTACAATTACTAATGTTTTCACTATTGCTTAGACATTTATTCTGTTCAGTACTATGTGATAAAATATGGCTCTTCAATTCCAATTTAGTGAGAAATGTTTTGTGACAAATATAGCATTCATATTGTTCGTTTATATTTCTATTATCAGTTGAAGATGATGCGAAATTATCTGATATTTGCATGTTTTCTTCAATAATATTATTAAGGTTATGTGTGTCTTTTGAATCAGGGGTTTGTTTCAATATTTCACGGAGTAATGATTTTGACTCGTCGTCTAATACTAGTTCATTTCCTTCTTCCTTAATTATAAATTCGTCGCTGTTCTCTGTATCTACATTTATTTCAGTTTGGTATTCTAAAACATCCATATTATAATTATTTTCATCCGGTATTTCATCTTTTACATCAATTAAATCAGGACTTATAACAACAGATAAATATTTATAAGAACTGTCAGTTGTGGTTATCTGTTGAGCATATTTTTTATACGTTGTTCTATTTTGTAAACATTTTCTTTTAAATTCATAAATTCTACTTAAATTGCGACCACATTGGGCACAAATAAATGTTGGAATATTTAAATCAAGTTCCTAGAATAAATAATATTTACAATTGATAATAATTGTAGGTTATGTTGTTTACTTACATATTCTGGGAGAAAATCTTCAAGTTTATCCTCAAAACTTATTCAATTTGTATCTGGAGACTTACTACATTTGAGATTATTTGAATGTTTGAGACAAATCAAACAAATATCGATAAAATAAGACATTTTATTACGTATTCGAACAAAAAACATGTGATTCAATAATATAACCCCATTTAAAAAAAATGACGCACTGAACGAAATGTAGAACTAAAAGTTACGGTAAAAATATTTATTAGGAAATTATATTTAGTTACAGCTTACAAATTCAATTTTGGCCGATATTTTACAATCTTCACCAGTATGTACAAGTTTATGCTTTTTCAAATATGAAGGATCCTTGAATAATTTGTTACAAATTTCACAAGTGAGTGCTTTTTTATCTGTATGTAAAAGTTTATGCCGTTTAAAAAATGATGAATGTCTGAATGATTTATTGCAAATATCACAAGTGAATGGTTTTTCACCAGTGTGTATAAGTTTATGTCTACGCAAAGTTGACGACAGTCTAAATGATTTGTTGCAAACTTCACAAGTAAATGGTTTTTCATCGGTGTGAACAAATTTATGCCGATTGAATTGAAACAATACTCGAAATGATTTGTTGCAAATGTCACAAGTATATGGTTTTTTACCAGTGTGCACAAGTTCATGCTTTTTCAAATTTGAAGAATCGCTGAATGATTTGTTACAAACCTCACATGTATATGGTTTTTCATTAGTGTGTATAAGTTTATGCTTATTAAGACATGACGACTGGTTGAATGATTTGTTACAAACTTCACAAGTAAATGGTCTTTCACCAGTGTGTATAAGTTTATGTCTTTGCAAATCTGACGACCGCTTGAAAGATTTGTTGCAAACTTCACAAGTATATGGTTTTCTATTCACACAACTTTTTGAAGCCGTACAATTACTGATGTTTTCACTATTGTTCAGAAGTTTATTCTGTTCAGTACTATGTGATAAAATATGGCTCTCCAATTCCACTTTAGTGAGAAATATTTTGTGGCACACATAGCATTCATATTGTTTGTTGATATTTCCGTTATCAGTTGGAGATGATGCAAAATTATCTGATATTTGCATATTTTCTTCAATAATATTGTTAAGGTTATGTGTGTCATTTGAATCAGAAGTTTCTTTTATTATTTCACGGAGTAATGATTTTGATTCGTTATGTAATACTAGTTCTTCATTCCCTTCTTCCTTGATTATAAATTCGTCGCTTTTCTCTGTATCTACATTTATTCCATGCAGTAATGACTGTGAATTGTCGTCTAATACCAATTCTTCATTTCTTTCTTCTTTAATTATAATCTCTTCAATTTTTACTGTATCCACATTAATTTCAGTTTGGTATTTTGAAATATCCATTTTATAATAATTTTCATCGAATATCTTTTCTTTTACATCCATTAAATTAGGATTTTTGACAACTGTCAGTTGTGGTTATCTGTTGAGCATATTTTTTGTATGTTTTATTTTGTAACTGCGACCACATTGGGCACAAATAAATATCAGAATATTTAAATTAAGTTCCTAGAATTATTAATACTTGCAGTTATGATAATAATTGTAGGTTATGTTGTTTACTTACATAAATTTAGGTGAAAAATCTTCAAAGTTCATTCCATTAGTATTTGGAGACTTGTTCCATCAAAGATTGTTTTAAATTTTGAGACAAATTAAACAAATAAGATATTTTAACATGTATTTGAAATAGAAACACATGTAAATTAACGATATTATAATCTACAGATGGCTGATCCTTTTTTCAACAATTCATTGCGTGAGCTAAACGCGGAACTAAAAATTACGGTAAAAATAGAGTCCGTTCTAACAACTCTCGCTTACAAAATTTTGAACTTTTACTGTGATTATAGAACTGATTAAGCAAGATATTCACATTTATATTTATTTTAAAGGATTATTGTACAATACAATACTACAGATCCATATTTCGCACCAATTCACGCACGTTATTTTTGTCCAAACATAATTCTTCAAGAAACGTCATATTCTACTTGAAATTAACTTATTTTGCATAATTAATTATATTATAAAAGGGTTTTGGATACGAACTGTTGTTTTAAGTTTCCTTTTAAACCGAAAAATTTGTTACAAACTTTGAAAGTATTTTTTTTCCTCACTGTGTACCTCACGATGACAAAAATTAGCTAGGCGACTGAATGATCTATTGCAAACTTCACAAGTAGGCAGTTTTCATCTGTTTAAAACTTTGCAATCGGTTGAGTCATTTATTACAAATTTTACAAGTGTGTACAATTTTATGCTTTTTCAAATTTGACGACCGATTGAATAATTTGTTGTAAATTTCACAAGTGAATGGTACCACAAAAAAAGGTTGCGGACTGGCTATTTTTTAGCCCCACAGAACGGAGACTTGGAATCTGTAATGCCTGAGTTGTCTTAAATAACATTTAGGACAGCAGTAATAATAATCATCATCTGAATGCTCCTGGATAACATATTAATCAGTCCGCTCAGGTATTACAGATTCCAAGTTTCTGCTCTGTGGGACTTATTTAAATAGCCAGTTTGTAATCTTTTTTGTGGCCCGCATAGACTTCTCCCAAGTGAATGGTTTTTTACTTTGTATGTAGAAGTTTATGTCTACGCAAATTTGACGACTGGTTAAATGATTTGTTGCAAACTTCACAAATAAATGGTTTTTCACCAGTGTGTACAAGTTTATGCATTTTCAAATTAGAAGAATAACTGAATAATTTGTTACAAACTTCACAAGTAAATGGTTTTTCACCAGTGTGTACAAGTTTATGAGTTTTCAGATTTGACAATTGGTTGAATGATTTGTTACAAATTATACATTTGAATGGTTTTGGACCTGCATGTAGAAGTTTATGTCTAGAAAAACTTGACGAACTATTGAATGATTTGTTGCAAACTTCACAAGTGAATGGTTTTTCACCAGTATGTATGAGTTTATGCCTTCTCAAAGTTGACAGCTGCATGAATGATTTGTTGCAAACTTCACAAGTACATGCTTGTTCGCCAGTGTGTACAAGTTTATGATGTTTCAGATTTGACGACACGTTGAAAGATTTGTTGCAAACTTCACAAGTAAATGGTCTTTCACCAGTGTGTATAATTTTATGTCTATACAATTCTGCAGATCGCCCGAATGATTTGCTGCAAACTTCACAAGTGTATGGTTTCCTATTAGTATGATTCAATTTGTGTATTTTCAATTTTTTTGGACGTTTGAATGATTTGTTGCATATTTTACATTCATACAATTTTGCATCACAGCTTTTACGTATATGCTGTTTCAAAGCCGTACAATTACTGATGTTTTCACTATTGTTTAGACGTTTATTCTGTTCAGTACTATGTGATAAAATATGGCTCTTCAGTTCCACTTTAGTGAGAAAAGTTTTATGGCACACATAGCATTCATATTGTTCGTTGATATTTCCGTTATCAGTTGGAGTTGATGCAAAATTATCTGATATTTGCATATTTTCTTTAATAATATTATTAAAGTTACGTGTGTCATTTGAATCAGATGTTTCTTCCAATATTTCACGGAGTAATGATTTTGATTCGTCGTCTAATATTAGTTCATTCCCTTCTTCTTTAATTATAAATTCGTCGCTGTTCTCTGTACCTACATTTATTTCAGTTCTGTATTCTAAAATATCCATATTATAATTATTTTCATTAGCTAACTCTTCTTTTACATTAATTAAATCGGGATTTATGACAACAGATAAATATCTATAAGAACTGTCAGCTGTGGTTATCTGTTGAGCATATTTTTTGTACGTTGTTATATTTCGTAAGCATTTTCTCTTAAATTCATAAATTCTACTTAAATTACGTCCACATTGGGCACAAATAAATGTTGGAATATTTAAATCAAGTTCCTAGAATAAATAATATCCACAGTTGATAATAATTTTAGGTTATGTTGTTTACTTACATATTCTGGTATAAAATCTTCAAGTTTATCCTCAAAACTTGTTCCATTTGTATCTCGAGACTTACTAAATTTAAGATTATTGGTATGTTTGAGACAAATCAAACAAATATCGATGAAATAAGACATTTTAATATGTATTTGAAATAGAAACACATGTGAATTAACAGTTGGCTGACTCTGTTTTAAATTTAAACTTGGTAAGCAAAATGTGGAACTAAAAATTACGGTAATAAACAATTCTCAAATAGCACTGTTTACAGCTAAGTTAAGGCAATTTTTGAATAAATTTGTTATATTTAGATAAAGTAACATAAAATGTATAATACAATAACTCAGGGAAATCTTTATTTATCTACTGGTATGTTATTTACATTCAATTCAATTTTTTCATCAATAAATTCACGAAGTTTTATTTTGAATTTATTGGATCGTGTTCTAGCTTTCGACAATTTTCTAGGGAATTCTAGGGTTTTTTGTCCACATTTTGTCGTTGCCAATCTTTGAATTTGTCATTGTCCTCCAACCTTTTTTGCGGTTAAGTTTGTTTGATTCTAAAGAGATACTGTGAAAATTATAATTTAATTCTAATTCTACAAAAACTTGCAAGAAACACAATACAAAAATTAACGACAGTAATATGACAGCTGATATTTAGGTTGGTATTATTGAATTCTTCACAATAAATTGATGGAAATCTTCATGTGTGTAAAAACGAACCAACATTTTTCTGCTTGACAATAAATTCACTAAGAAATTCAAGGACATCTTCATGAATTATTACATTATTAACTTCTATGATTTGTTGCAAATGTCATAAGGAACTGGTTTTTCACTAATGTGTACAGATTTATGCCTTTTTAAATGCGATGCCTGTGTGAATGATTTGTTGCAAACTTCACAAGTAAATGGTTTTTCACCAATGTGTACAGATTTATGCCTTTTTAAATTTGACGACCTATAAAATGATTTGTTGCAAACTTCACATGTGAGTGGTTTTTCGCCTGTGTGTAGAAATTTATGCTCCTTTAAATTTGATGACCGTCTGAATGATTTGTTGCAAACCTCACACGTGAATGGTTTTTCACCAGTGTGTACCAGTTTATGCTGCTTCAAATTAAACAATTTTCTGAATGATTTATTGCAAACTTCACACGTAAATAGTTTCCAATTTTGGTGAGGCCCACAATTACTGATTTTTTCATCATTGTTCTGACATATTTGCATATTTTCTTCAATAATACTTTTGTCAAGTTTATCAGAAGTTTCTTTCTTTATTTCATGCAATAATGACTGTGATTTGTCATCTAGTACAAGTTCTTCATTTCCTTCTTCCTTAATTACAATTTCTTCAGTGTTTGCTGTATCTACATTAATTTCAGTTTGGTATTCTAAAATATCTGTTTCATCAGGTAACTCTTCTTTTACATTCATTAAATAAGGACTTAAGACAACAGATAAATATTTATAAGAACTGTCAGTTGTGGTTATCTGTTGAGCATATTTTTTGTATGTTGTTTTATTTCGTAAGCATCTCCTTTTAAAATCATAAATTTTATTTAAAATGCGACTACATTGGGCACAAATATATGTTGGAATATTCAAATCAAGCCCCTAGAATTGATAATATTTACAGTTATGATAATAATTGTAGGTTATGTCGTTTACTTACATATCCAGGTATAAAATCTTCAAGTTTATTGTCAAAACTTATTCCATTAGTATCTTGAGACTTGCTATATTGAAGATTATTTGAATGTTTGAGACAAATCAAACAAATATCAATAAAATAAGACATTTTAATACGTGAATTAACGATGTTATAACTTACAGATGGCTGACCCGATTGAGCGAAGTGTGGAACTAAAAATTACGGTCAAAAAATCAATTTTGTCCAAAAAACAATTTACAATATTTCTACTGAAATAAATTATTTTGACTAAAGTTGAACATTTATTTTGGACGTTACGTGAAATTATTAGTTTACACAACTGCGAAAGTATCTGAAAAAAAACGGTAGTAGGATGGAAGGGTAAAAAATTGAAATTAAGGAACAACTAAATTAAATCAAATCCAGTTGAATAGATTTATTTATTGACCAAAAAAATCTTGTGGTAGTCCAAGGCAACTCAATTAAAAAAAACTATTAATGAATCAACAATGTGTAGAGGTTTATGCTTCTTTAAAATTGACATCTGAGCTTGTCCGTGTCTTTTAGGAGAAAATCAACAACCTGTATGTTTAAGTTTATGTGCTTTTAACTGAAACGATCTTCGGAATGATTTGTTGCAAACCTCACAAGTGAATGGTTTCTCACCAGTGTGTACTCGTTTATGTGAACGCAAACTTGATGCTTGTTTGAATGATTTGTTGCAGACTTCACAACTAAATGATTTTATGTCAGTGTGAACAAGTTGATGCTCTTTTAAATTAGTTGCCCGTCGGAATGATTTGGTGCAAATGTCACAAAAAAATGGTTTTTCACCAGTGTGTACACGTTTATGTGAACGCAAACTTGATGCTTGTTTGAATGATTTGTTGCAAACTTCACAAGTGAATGGTTTTTCGTCTGTATGTTGTAGTTTATGCAATTTTAAATGTGATAAACGACTGAATGATTTGCTGCAAACGTCACAAGTTAATGGTTTTTCACCAGTGTGTATAAGTTTATGATTTTTCAGACTTGACGACTGATTGAATGATTTGTTGCAAACTTCACAAGTGAACGGTCTTTCACCAGTGTGTATAAGTTTATGCATTTTCAGATTTGACGACCAATTGAACGACTTGTTGCAAACTTCACAAGTATATGGTTTTTCACCAGTGTGTATGAGTTTATGAATTCTCAGATTTGACGACCAATTGAATGACTTGTTGCAAACTTCACAAGTAAATGGTTTTTCACCAGTGTGTTTAAGTTTATGTTTATGCAAATCTGACGATTGGCTGAATGATTTGCTGCAAACTTCACAAGTGTATGGTTTTTTATTTGGGGGATTGCATTGGTGTTTTTTCAAATTTTTTGGATATTTGAATGATTTGTTGCATATTTCACATTCGTACAATTGTATATCACAAATTTTATGTATATTCTGTTCCAAAACTGCACAATTACTAATGTTTTCACTATTGTTTAGACTTTTATTCTGTTCAGTACTATGTGATAAAATATGACTGTTCAATTCCTCTTTAGTGAGAAATGTTTTGTGGCACACATAGCATTCATATTGTTCGTTGATATTTCCGTTATCAGTTGAAGATGATGCAAAATTATCTGATATTTGCATATTTTCTTCAATAATATTATTAAGGTTATGTGTGTCATCCGAATCAGAAGTTTCTTTCTTTATTTCACGCAGTAATAATTTCGATTCGTCATCTAATACTAGTTCTTCATTCCCTTCTTCCTTAATTATAAATTTGTCGCTGTTCTCTGTACCAACATTTATTTCAGTTTGGTATTCTAGAATATAAATATTATGATTATTTTCATCAGATATCTCTTCTTTCACATTAATTAAATCAGGATTTATGACCACAGATAAATATTTATTAGAACTGTCACTTGTGGTTATCTGTTGAGCATATTTTTTGTACGTTGTTTTATTTCGTAAGCATTTTCTTTTAAATTCATAAATTCTAGTTAAATAACGTCCACATTCAGCACAAATATATGTTGGTATATCCAAATCAAGTCCCTAGAATCAATAATATCCACAGTTGATAATAATTGTAGGTTATGTTGTTTACTTACATATTCAGGTAAAAAATCTTCAAGTTTATCCTCAAAACTTATTCCATTTGCATCTTGAAACTTAATACATTCAAGAATATTCGAATGTTGGAGACAAATTAAACAAATATCGATAAAATAAGACATTTTTATATGTATTTGAAGAAGGAACAAATGGGAATAACGAAATTATAACTTACAGATGGCTGACCCCATTTTAAAAGATTGATTTGGGGTGACAGAAATGTAGAACTAAAAATTACGGTCAGAAAATTTTTGTTGCACAAACTTGTCATAAACAACAAATTATGAGGAATTTTGTACACATTTTTTGGTGCAAACTACATTTTGAAAGGTATTCATGATAAACAAGCCGAAAAAGTTGTTTTTTTAGCATATTAGGCCCAATTTTAGTCATAAAAATTGCCAAAAATAACAACATGTGGGAAATTTGAAGTTGTACAACTTTTATTAGAAACAAGAAAAGTTATTACCGAAAAATCAAATTGAAAAATTAATTTTCTTGCCCACAAGGGCCAATTTTTGTCGTACGAAGTTGCCATAAACTGCAAATTAATAATAATTGAAAGAAGTATAACTTTTATTGAAAACATTTGTCAATACAAAGTACTTTTCAGAGGTTATTAACAAAAAACAACTTAAAAATAGGCTTTTTGACATAAAAGGGCCAATTTTTGCCGTAAAAAATTGCTAATATTAATTCGAATTTGACGGTTTAAGTTTGAAGCCTCTGTGCTATCATTTTGTTCCAGTTTTGTTGGTTTTTTCACGAGTGTGTAGAGCTTTATGTTGCTTGCAAGTTCGCGAATGTCTAAACGATTCATTGCAAACATCACAAGTGAAAGGTTTTTCTCCAGTGTGCCTCAAATGGCGCCGTTTCAAATTGCTCAAATCTCTAAACGATTCATTGCAAACTTCACAAGTGTGTAGAAGTTTATGTTGCTTCAAAGTTCTTAACTGTCGAAATGAATTATTGCAAATGTCACAAGTGAATGGTTTCTCGCCAGTATGTCTCAAATGGTGCCGTTTTAAATTACCTACATCCCTGAATGATTCATTGCAAACGTCACACGTATATGGTTTTTTTATCAGTGTGCGTTAAGGTGAAACATCACCCGGAAATACTAGCTATCTCTGTCTAGTCTAATCTTGTTTTGGAGTAAGTGAGGCTTATGGAAGGTCAGTGATGACGGCGGGATACACAAGAATTCAAATTTGACATTTCAGAAGAAAAACATTTTATAGAGAAATTTACTGAAATTAATGCTCGCATTCAAAATCATTTTTCAAAGACATAAGTTTTAATGAAATTATTCATAATGAGAATATGAAATTATGATATAAAAATGTCCCAAAATACACGCAAGAACTAATTTTGATAGTAACATGTTTTAAATAAAAAATTATGAGTTTTTTATTGAATCATAAAGGATAAGGTAAAGTAAAGGGTCATCTAATTTTGATAGAAAACTGGTTTTAAATTGAAAATTATGAATTTTTTATTGAACCGTAAAGTATACAGTACAAGGATTACGTATGGAATATTATATAGAGCAAATGATCTCCACGACTTTGTTGGCACATACAGACTCCTGATTATCATGTCGCCTTAGCGAGCACCATTAAATGTTTTTGCCTGATGATCAGTTGTTACTTCAAAGAAGAATTGCTCGATGCTACCTTCAGTCCAAAATGTGCAACTGTAACACCTATTACATTTTCATAGTTGTGTATTGATACTTGCTCATGACTCTTACCCCATTCCGTAGCACTAGTAGATAGATTTCGAACATATGGTATGTTTTCTACTAGGGGTCTGGCAGGCAGTTTTCGCTTACAGACTAGACCAAAATTTGAAGCTGTTAGTCTATGTTTTCTTTAAAGTATTTACCCTTGATGTATTCACTAAGAAATTAATATTTGTAGTTTATTTGAAGGTGAATATCTCGGGCCTTAGAGCAATGCAGATTCGGATCAAGTATTATTATTTGTAGAATGACAGATCCCAATAATAATAGATGGACATAAATAGAATATTTTGTCGCTTTCTTGAGAAATATGATATTGATAACTTGAAATTCTCATCTGAACACTTCCAGCTATAGTAGTATTTAGAAATCTAGAAGAGATAAGTTTTACAAAATTATATTTGAAGATTGATTTTTAATGTATTTATCCAATGAACTTACTGTAACATTGTAAGTCAGAATAGTCAGATTTGTCAAATATCCTAGAATCCGAACCATTTTTCTTACTAGTGTGACAAGATCGGTAAAACTATACACACAGCCAGAAGCAGATATTCAAAAAGGTTTTTGTCACTAAAATCAGTCATAGGCTATTTATTCTCTAATGAATAAATACATGATAAAATTTAATCTTTGACACTTGTCATGTAGTACAGATTTGGATTCTAGATAGCGCCATAGAACAAATCAACTAGTAAAAAGACATATTCACACTACTAAAATAAATAGAAAAGAAATTGAAGAATATTTTCATAAATTATTATTTTGAAATATACAGCCACTGAAACTCTGGAAAATATTGTAAAAAATTGCTCATAATTTTGAGATATAATAAATATATTTCTTTTTGTTCATTTGACGTTTCTTCATAACAAAATCTATGATTTGAACAAAAAAAAATTAATATCTCGAAAACTAGGAATCTCATGACTCTCAAAAAAATATATTATCTCCAAGAAATAATTGGCCATGGAATATAATTACTTTTGTCTTAATTAACCTTGCAGGGAATAAAAAAGTGTAAATGGACATCAGAGAAGTACCCAAAATATCGAGAATTTTGAGCCCAAAATCCAGTGACCGATGTCAAAAAAAATTAATTATTCAAATATATATGATTTTTTAATACAAAACTTTGATTTTCCTCCAATTTTCAATACTTTTAGAAGTGCACAGAAAGGGTTATATACGGAATAATAATTAATAAAAATCGATAATTTTTGCACAGCACTCTGAAGAATAATGTCATCTATAAGTCTACCAAATTTTGTCCCAAAAAACTGGATAATCTCTGAGAAATTAATATTTTCAGCACTAATTATTTTTTTTCTCAAAATTGTCAGGTTCAATATTCGTGAAAATTTTTATATGATAACTGCAAGTATAGCGCCTAGTATATATATTTTTTCCAGATAAGTTGTTATCAAAGTCTCTGAGATATAGGATTTGCATGCTAATTTTATACGTTAGCACTAATTTTATACGGATTTATTGCAGACATAATGAAACTTTGACAAATTATCTAATTTTTAATATACACGCCACTAAAAACTTTTTTAATTTATTATAAGAAAGTATTTATCAAACATATTGCTACAAGATTCATCAATTCAAATTTCGCGGTAAAATAGTACTTCCGAGTGATGTTTCACCTTAAATGGTGCCGTTTCAGATTACTCAACTGTCGGAATGATTTGTTGCAAACTTTACAAATGTGGGGTCTTCCGCCGTGTATCAAATGCTGAAATTCTAATTCCAAATGATTGAAGATTGGTGAGCGAAATTTTAACTAAAAATTACGGTAAAAAAACCATTTGCGAATCCGATTTTCATAAGAATAATTTATTTGCCTTTCGCACATTTGAAATACGATGAAATATCTCTCTGACAACTAAAACCTAAGACAAGATTACTTAATTGAAATGAAGATGAGGCAACGCCCACTTTACAACTCAAAATAGCGGCGCTTTTATTTGACAGGCAAAACGAATTGAAATTAGATTCAAATTCTCAAGTTCCACATCTAAACAAGACTTTAGAGAATTACTGGTACCGCCATTTCTTATTGTAAATGTGTACCGAACCTGTAAATTTTTAGTCCGCAGAGTTGGCATTATATTATTGACAGCTAACTCAAAAATTGGTTCAATTTTTAAATAACTTTAAATAAAACAAATGATTTTGATAAATATTTATTAGGTTATGTGAATTCAAAACGTCAACTTATACTAAATTTGCAATTAATTAAAACATTCACATAAAAAAAAGACACAATTGTTAGTTTTTCGCCCACGCAAACAACTGCAAAAGTACCTGTAAAAAAAGGTGGTAAGATAGACAACATAAAATAAAACAAGAAATCAGTGTGAACAAGTCTCGGAATGATTTGTTGCAAGTGTCACAAGTATATGATTATCACTAGTGTGCACAAGTTTATGCCTCTTCAAATTTGACACTTTCTGGAATGATTTGTTGCAAACTTCACAAGAGAATGGTTTTTGACCTGTATGTACAAGATTATGCTCCTTTAAATGTGATGCCTGTCCGAATGATTTGTTGCAAACGTCACAAGTGAATGGTTTTTCACCAGTGTGTTGAGTTTTATGCCTTTTCAAATTCGACAACTTGTTAAATAATTTGTTGCAAACTTCACAAGTAAATCGTTTTTTACTAGTATGTACAGAAGTATGCTTTTTAAAATTTGACAAGTCTGTAAATGATTTATTACAAACTTCACATGTGAATTCTCCAATTGTATGAATACGTTTATGCTCCTTCAAATGTGATGTCCTTGTGAATGATTTGTTACAAACTTCACAAACAAATAGTTTCTCATCGGTATGTAGAACTTTATGCATCTTTAAATGTACAGACTGTGTGAATGATTTGTTGCACACATCACAAGTAAATGGTTTTTCAGCAAAGTGAACAGATCTATGCCTTTTTAAATCTGATGGATGTCTGAATGATTTGCCGCAAACTTCACAAGCGTATGGTTTGTAATTTCGGTGAATAGATTGATGTTTTTTTAATTTTTTTGGATTTTTGAATGTTTTGTTGCATGTTTCACATTTGTACAATTTTCCGTCACAAATTTCACGCATATCCTGTTTCAAATCATTGTTCAGGCATTCGACATTATTTGCTATTAGCGTAGTTTCCTCAATTATATTTTCATTTTGATTATGTGTGTCATCTGATTCAGAATATTCTTTTTTTATTTCATGCAGTAATGATTGTGATTTGTCATCTAATACAAATTCTTCATTTTCTTCTTCCTTAATTATAATTTCTTCGATTTTTACTGTATCCACATTAATTTCAGTTTGGTGTTCTAAAATATCTATATTACAATTATTTTCATCCGGTATTTCATCTTTTACATCAATTGAATCAGGATTTATGACAACAGATAAATATTTATAAGAACTGTCAGTTGTGGTTATCTGTTGAGCATATTTTTTGTACGTTGCTTTATTTCGTAAGCATTTTCTTTTAAAATCATAAATTTTATTCAAAATGCGACTACATTGGGCACAAATATATGTTGGAATATTCAAATCAAGCCCCTACAATTGATAATATTTACAGTTATGATAATAATTTGAGGTTATGTTGTTTACTTACATATCCAGGTATAAAATCTTCAAGTTTATCGTCAAAACTTATTCCATTAGTATCTTGAAACTTGCTATATTGAAGATTATTAGAATGTTTGAGACAAATCAAACAAATATCAATAAAATAAGACATTTTAATATGTATTTGATGGAGAAACACGTATGAATTATCGATGTTATAACCTACAGATGGCTGACCTAATTTCATACAGTCGGCGAAATGTGGAACTAAAAATTACGGTAAAAAACAATTTACAACTGTATTTATAAATAATTTTGTATAAAAAGAAATCACTTGACAAACGTCAAACTTTTCACGTGAATTTTAATACACAACTGCGAAAGTACCTAAAAAGAAGGTAGTAAGGTAAGGAACAACTAAATTAAAGTGGTAGGTATTTTTCGACAAAATAAATGAGTATCAAATTTAATTAATTAAAGTTCTAAGAAAAAGATATCAAAATTAATAAAAGTTGAATATTGTATATTTCCCTCCAAAATAAAGTTTACAGGAAAAAAAAATGAATTGAAAACTATTAGATTTGAACCAAAAAATATCTTTAGCTGGAAGAAAGTCAAATTGAACCTGAAAACCAAATTTGGCACATAACAATGATTCTTCAATTCTCACCAATGTGTAGAGGTTTATGCTTCTTTAAAATTGACATCCTCGAAATGATTTCTGCCAAACTTTTTAATCAGTGAACAAGTTTATGAGGATTTAAGTAAAACGATTTTCAGAATAATTTGTTGCAAGTGTTCACTAGTGTGTACAGATTTATGCCGCTTTAAATGCGATGATTGTGCAAATGATTTGCCGCAAACTTCACAAGTAAATAGTTTTTGACTTGTATGAATAAATTTATGCCGTTTTAAAAATAATGAATGTCTAAATGATTTGTTGCAAACTTCACAAGTAAATGGTTTTTCACCAGTGTGCACAGGTTTATGCTGAGTTAAATTTGCTAGCCGTTCGAATGTTCTATTGCAAACTTTACAAATAAATGGGTTTTCACTAGTGTGTATAAGTTTATGTTTACGCAAAGTCGACGACTGTTTGAATGATTTGTTGCAAACTTCATAACTAAATGGTTTTTCATCAATGTGTACAAGTTTATGCTGCTTCATTGTCGACGATTCTCTGAATGATTTGTTGCAAACTTCACAAGTAAATGGTTTTTCACCTGTATGTAGAAGTTTATGATCCTTTAAATGTGATGACCGCGTGAATGATTTGTAGCAAACTTCACAAATGAATGGTTTTTCACCTGTATGTAGAAGTTTATGATCCTTTAAATGTGATGAACATCGGAATGATTTATTGCAAACGTCACAACTGAATGGTTTTTCAATAATGTGTAAAAGTTTATGCCTTTTCAAATGTGATGACCGTCTGAATGATTTATTGCAAACTTCACAAGTGTATAGTTTCCAATTTTGGTGAGTGCGTTGGTGATTTTTCAATTTTGCATCACAAATTTCATGTTTTGTATATTATTTTGATTCGTCGTCTGATACTAGTTCATTTCCTTCTTCCTTAATAATAAATTCGTTGCTACTCTCTGTATCTACATTTATTTCAGTTTGGTATTCTGAAATATCCATTTTATAATAATTTTCATCAAATATCTCTTCTTTCACATCCATTGAATCGGGATTTATGACAACAGATAAATATTTATAAGAACTGTCACTTGTGGTTACCTGTTGAGCATATTTTTTGTAAGTTTTATTTTGTAACTGCGACCACATTGGGCACAAATAAATATCAGAATATTTAAACTGAGTTCCTAGAATTATTAATACTTGCAATTATGATAATAATTGTGGGTTATGTTATTTAATTACATAAATTCTTGTAAAAAATCTTCAAAGTTCATTCCATTAGTATTTGGAGACTTGTTCCATTAAAGATTGTTTTAAATTTTGAGACAAATCAAACAAATATCGATAAAATAAGACATTTTAATATGTATTTAAAATAGAAACACATGTAAATTAATGATATTATAACCTACAGATAGCTGACCCTTTCTTTAACAATTCATAGTTTGAGCAAAATGCGGAACTAAAAATTACGGTAAAAATGGAGTCCGTTCTAAAAACTCTTGCTTACAAAATTTTGAACTTTTACTTTGATTATAGAACTAATTAAGGAAGATATTCACATTTATATTTATTTTAAAGAATAATTGTACAATAGATTTGCTAAAAATAATTTACAGATCCATATTTCGCGCCAATTCACGCACGTTATTTTCGTCCAATTCTTCAAGAAACGTCATACTCTACTTGAAATCAACTTATTTTGCATTAATAATTATATTTTAAAAAGATTTTGGATACAAAATGTTGTTCTAAGTTTCCTTTTAAAACGGAAGATTTGTTGCAAACTTTGCAAAAAAAATAAATAAGTAAATCTGTGATTACTGAATTTCTGAGCTTGTGATACTCCTGGTCCTTCGAGGGAAAATCAACAGTCTGTATGTTGAGGTTTATGTCCTTTCAAATGAAACGATCTTCGGAATGATTTGTTGCAACCTCACAAGTAAATGGTTTCCCACCAGTGTGTACACGTTCATGGTAACGCAAACTTGATGTGTGTTTGAATGATTTGTTGCAAACCTCACAAGTGAATGGTTTCTCACCAGTGTGTACACGTTTATGTGGACGCAAACTTGATGCTTGTTTGAATGATTTGTTGCAGACTTCACAACTAAATAATTTTATATTAGTGTGAAGAAGTTGATGCTCTTTTAAATGACATAACAGTCGAAATGATTTGGTGCAAATATCACAAGAAAATGGTCTTTCGACAGTGTGCACAAGTTTATGCTTTTTCAAATTTGAAGGATAGCTGAATGATTTGTTACAAACTTCACATGTAAATGGTTTTTCACCAGTGTGTACAAGTTTATGATGTTTCAGACTTGACGACTGCTTGAAAGATTTGTTGCAAACTTCACAAGTAAATGGTCTTTCACCAGTGTGTAGAAGTTTATGATGTTTCAGATCTGACGACCGGTTGAAAGATTTGTTGCAAACTTCACAAGTAAATAGTGTTTCACCAGTGTGTATAAGTTTATGTACTCGCAAATATGCCGATCGCCTGAATGATTTGCTGCAAACTTCACAAATATATGGTTTCCTTTTAAGATGACTCAATTTGTGTCTATTCAAATTATTTCGATTTTTGAGTAATTTGTTGCATATCTTACACTTATACAATTTTGCATCACTAATTTTACGTGTATCCTGTTTCAAAACGGTACAATTACTAATGTTTTCACTATTGCTTAGGCATTTATTCTGTTCAGTACTATGAGATAAAATATGGTTCTTCAATTCCAATTTAGTGAGAAATGTTTTGTGAAAAACATAGCATTCATATTGTTCGTTGATATTTCCGTTATCAGTTGGAGATGATGCAAAATTATCTGATATTTGCATATCTTTTTCAATAATATTGTTAAGGTTATGTGTGTCATCTGAATCAGGAGTTTCTTTTATTATTTCACGGAGTAATGCTTTTGATTCGTCGTCTAATATTAGTTCATTTCCTTCTTCCTTGATAATAAATTCGTCGCTGTTCTCTGTATCTACATTTATTTCATGCAGTAATGACTGTGATTTGCCGTCTAATAACAATTCTTCATTTTTCTCTTCTTTAATTATAATCTCTTCAATTTTTACTGTATCCACATTCATTTTAGTTTGGTATTTCGAAATATCCATTTTATAATTATTTTCATCAAATATCTCGTCTTTTACATCCATTAAATCAGAATTTTGACAACAGATAAATATTTATAATTGTCAGTTGTGGTTATGTGTTGAGCATATTTTTTGTATGTTTTATTCTGTAATTGCGACCACATTGGGCACAAATAAATATTAGAATATTCAAATTGAGGTCCTAAAATAATTAACACTTGCAGTTATGATAATAATTGTAGGTTGTGCTGTTTACTTACATAAATTTTGGTGAAAATCTTCAAAGTTTATTCTATTAGTATTTGTAGACTTGTTACATCAAAGATTGTTTTAGTTTTTGAGACAAAACCAACAAATATTAATAAAATAAGACATTTTAATATGTATTTGAAATAGAAACACATATAAATTAACGATATTATAATTTACAGATGGCTGACCCTTCTTTTAACAATTCAAGCGGAGTGAGCAAAATGCGGAACTAAAAATTACGGTAAAAATTGAGTCCGTTCTAAAAACTATTATAATTCTTCAAGAAATGTCACTTTCTACTTCAAATGAACTTATTTTGCATTAATAATTATATCATTTTAAGGCGACGCTATTATTTCTTTTTTTGGATTTGTTGCAAACTTTGCAAATATTTTTTCTCTTTACTGTGTGCTACACGATGACAAAAATCAGCTAAGCGACTGAATGATTTATTGCAAACTTATCATGTATGTTTAAAACTTTGCAATCGGTTAAATCATTTATTACAAATTTTACAAGTGTGTACAATTTTATGCTTTTTCAGATTTGTTGTAAATGGTAGTACCTAATTTGCGGACCACAAAAAAAGCTTGCGGACTGGCTATTTTTTAGCCTTACAGAACGGAGACTTGGAATCTATAATGCTTGAGTTGTCTTCAATAACATTTCAACCAGTAGTAATAATCATCATCTCCGTAGGGACTATTTTACTCATGGTAACGCCAGGATAACATATTAATCAGTCCGCTCAGGCATTACAGACTTCTCCCAAGTGAATGGTTTTTCACTTTGTATGTAGAAGTTTATGTCTACGCAAACTTGACGACTGGTTTAATGATTTGTTGCAAGTTTCACAAATAAATGGTTTTTCACCAGTGTGTACACGTTTATGTGAACGCAAACTTGATGTGTGTTTGAATGATTTGTTGCAAACCTCACAAGTGAATGGTTTCTCACCAGTGTGTACACTTTTATGTGAACGCAAACTTGATGCTTGTTTGAATGATTTGTTGCAGACTTCACAACTAAATGATTTTATATCAGTGTGAAGAAATTGATGCTCTTTTAAATTAGATGACACTCGAAATGATTTGGTGCAAATGTTACAAGAAAATGGCTTCTCACCAGTGTGTACAGATTTATGGCTTTTGAGTCTTGATAGGTTTTTGAAGGATTTGTTGCAGACTTCACAGCTAAATGATTTTACATCAGTGTGAACAAAATTATGCTCTTTTAAATGAGATGACAGTCGAAATGATTTGTTACAAATTTCACAAGGAAATGGTTTCTCACCAGTGTGTACAGATTTATGCCTATTGAATTTTGATGGGGTTTTGAAGGATTTGTTGCAGACTTCACAGCTTAATGATTTTACATCAGTGTGAACAAGTTTATGCTTTTTTAAGTTAGATGACAGTCGAAATAATTTGTTGCAAATGTTACAAGAAAATGGCTTCTCACCAGTGTGTACAGATTTATGCGTTTTGAATTTTGATAAGTTTTTGAATGATTTGTTGCATATTTCACATTCATATAATTTTGCATCACTAATTTTACGTATATCATGTTTCAAAACGGTACAGTTACTTATGTTTTCACTATTGCTTAGACATTTATTCTGTTCAGTACTATGTGATAAAACATGGCTCTTCAATTCCAATTTAGTGAGAAATGTTTGGTGACAAATATAGCATTCATATTGTTCGTTGATATTTCCGTTATCAGTTGGAGATGATGCAAAATTATCTGATATTTGCATATTTTCTTCAATAATATTATTAAGGTTATGTGTGTCAACTGAATCAGAAGTTTCTTTCAATATTTCACGAAGTAATGCTTTTGATTCGTCGTCTAATACTAGTTGATTTCCTTCTTCCTTAATAATAAATTCGTCGCTGCTCTCTGTATCTACATTTATTTCAGTTTGGTATTTTAAAACATCCATATTATAATTATTGTCCTCCGGTATTTCATCTCTTACATTTATTAAATCGGGATTTAAGACAACAGACAAATATTTATAAGAACTGTCACTTGTGGTTAACTGTTGAGCATATTTTTTGTACGTTGTTTTATTTTGTAGACATTTTCTTTTGAATTCATAAATTATACTTAAATTACGTCCACATTCAACACAAATATATGTTGGAATACTCAAATCAAGTTCCTAGAATAAATAATATTTACAGTTGATAATTATTTCAGGTTATGTTGTTTACTTACATATTCAGGTATAAAATTTTTAAGTTTATCGTCAAAACTTATTCCATTAGTATCTTGAGATTTGCTACACTCAAGATTATTCGAATTTTTCAGACAAATTGAACAAATATGAATAAAATAAGACATTTTAATATTTATTCGAAACTGAAACACTTTTGAATTAATAATATTATAATTTACAGATGGCTGACTCAATTTTAAAAGACTGGAGTAGTGAACAAAATATAAACTAAAAATTACGGTCAAATAATGTATGCAACGCATTCTGTTTTTATTCAACCAATACAATAATGAAAATAAAGCTTTATTTATTACGAAATTAAACAATAAAATATTGTCAGTGATCTTACAATATTAGCAATGTTTCTGCGTCTATTTCGCAAATATGCTAGTAAATTATGTTTCAATTTTTACTAATGTGTAGAAGTTTATGCCGTTTCAAATGTGATGATTGTCTAAATGATTTGTTGCAGACTCCACAATTAAATGATTTTATATCAGTGTGAACAAGTTTATGTTCTTTTAATTGAAATGACAGTCGAAATGATTTGTTGCAAATGTCACAAGAAAATGGTTTCTCACCAGTGTGTACAGTTTTATGGCTTTTGAGTCTTGATAGGTTTTTGAAGGATTTGTTGCAGACTTCACAGCTGAATGATTTTACATCAGTGTGAACAAGTTGATGCGCTTTTAATTGAGATGACAGTCCGAATGATTTGTTGCAAATTTCACAAGAAAATGGTTTCTCACCAGTGTGTATAGATTTATGCCTATTGAGTTTTGATGGTTTTTTGAAGGATTTGTTGCAGATTGCACAGCTAAATGATTTTACATCAGTGTGAACAAGTTGATGCTCTTTTAAATGAGATGACAGTCGAAATGATTTGTTGCAAATGTCACAAGAAAATGGTCTTTCACCAGTGTGTATAGATTTATGCGTTTTGAGTTTTGATAAGTTTTTGAATGATTTGTTGCATATTTCACATTCATATAATTTTGCATCACTAATTTTACGTATATCATGTTTCAAAACGGTACAGTTACTAATGTTTTCACTATTGCTTGGACATTTATTCTGTTCAGTACTATGTGATAAAATATGGCTCTTCAATTCCAATTTAGTGAAAAATGTTTTGTGACAAACATAGCATTCATATTGTTCGTTGATATTTCCGTTATCAGTTGGAGATGATGCAAAATTATCTGATATTTGCACATTTTCTTCAATAATATTATTAAGGCTACGTGTGTCATCTGAATCAAAAGTTTCTTTCAATATTTCACGGAGTAATGCTTTTGATTCGTCGTCTAATATTAGTTCATTTCCTTCTTCCTTAATAATAAATTCGTCGCTGCTCTCTGTATCTACATTTATTTCAGTTTGGTATTCTAAAACATCCATATTATAATTATTTTCATCCGGTATTTCATCTTTTACATCAATTAAATCAGGACTTATAACAACAGATAAATATTTATAAGAACTGTCAGTTGTGGTTATCTGTTGAGCATATTTTTTGTACGTTGTTATATTCCGTAAGCATTTTCTTTTAAATTCATTAATTCTACTTAAATAACGTCCACATTGGGCACAAATATATGTTGGAATATCCAAATCAAGTTCCTAGAATGAATAATATTTACAATTGATAATATTTGTAGGTTATGTTGTTTACTTACATATTCAAATAGAAAATCTTCAAGTTTATCCTCAAAACTTATTCCATTTGTATCTCGAGACTCAATACATTTGAAATTATTTGAATGTTTGAGACAAATCAAACAAATATCGATGAAATAAGACATTTTAAAATATAAACACCTGACTTTACAAATGGCTGACCCTATTTTGAATGTGGAACTAAAAATTACGGTAAAAAACAAATGACATCACTTTCTTTTCATTAAATAAATAAAAATTATTTATAGACATTATTTTTGTTTAAATATAATTAATAAACCCTTTATTTTTATTATAATTAACTTAATTTGCATTAATAATTATACTATAATTAAGGTCCGCCCTTATTTTCCCTTTTAGTGATCCATTAACATGTATGATTTGTTGTAGACTTCACTTGTATGTAAATATTTATGTCTTCGCAAACTTGACACATGGTTAAATGATTTCTTGCAAATTTCACAAGTGAATGGTTTTTCACTTGTATGTAGAGGTTTATGTCTTCGCAAACTTGATGACTGGTTAAATGATTTGTTACAAATTTCACAAGTAAATGGTTTTTCACCAGTGTGTACAATTTCATGAGTTTTCAGGTGTGCCGACTGGTTGAATGATTTGTAACAAATTGAACATGTGAAAGGTTTTTGACCTCCATGTATAAGTTTATGTCTACAATAAGTTGACGACCGGTTGAATGATTTGTTGCAAACTTTACAAGTAAATATTTTTTCATTACTGTGTACACTTTTATGATTTTTCAGATGTGAAGATCGATTGAATGATTTGTTGCAAACTTCACAAGTAAATGTTTTTTCAGTAGTGTGTACAAATTTATGATTATTCAGATTTGACAACTGATTGAATGATTTGTTGCAAACTTCACAAGTAAATGGTTTTTCATTAGTGTGTATAAGTTTATGATTTTTCAGACGTGACGACCAATCGAATGTTTTGTTGCAAACCTCACAAGTATATGGTTTTCTATTTAGGTGATTGAATTGGTGTTTTTCCAAATTTTTTTGATATTTGAATGATTTGTTGCATATTTCACATTCATACAATTTTGAATCCTGTTCTATAGCAGTACAATTACTGATGTTTTCATTGTTTAGACATTTATTCTGTTCAGTACTATGCGATAAAATATGGTTCTTCAATTGTACTTCAGTGAGAAATGTTTTGTGGCACACATAGCATTCATATTGTTCGTTGATATTTCCGTTATCAGTTGGAGATGATGCAAAATTATCTGATATTTGCATATTTTCTTCAATAATATTATCAAGGTTACGTGTGTCATCTGAATCAGAAGTTTCTTTCATTATTTCACGCAGTAATGATTTTGATTCGTCGTCTGATACTAGTTCTTCATTCCTTTCTTCTTTAATTATAAATTCTTCGCTCGTCACTGTATTCACATTTATTTTAGTTTGGTATTCTAAAATTTCCATATTATAATTATTTTCATCAGATATCTCTTCTTTTATATTCATTAAATCGGGATTTATGACAACAGATAAACATTTATAAGAACTGTCAGTTGTGGTTATCTGTTGAGCATATTTTTTGTACGTTGTTATATTTCGTAAGCATTTTCTTTTAAATTCATAAATTTTACTTAAATCACGTCCACATTCAGCACAAATATATGTTGGAATATTCAAATTAAGTCCCTAGAATAAATAATATTCACAGTTGATGATAATTGTAGGTTATGTTGTTTACTTACACATTCAGGTAGAAAATCTTCAAGTTTATCCTCAAAACTTGTTTTATTTATATCTTGTGACTTACTACATCTAAGATTATTTGAATGTTTGAGACAAATCAAACAAATATCGACAAAATAAGACATTTTTATATGTATTTCAACCCGAAACACATGTGAATTAATGATATTATAATCTAAAGATGGCCGACTCCATTTTAAAAGACTGAAGCAAAATGCATGAAATGTAGAACTAAAAATTACGGTAAAAAAATAGATTTATCCAAAAAACAGTCAGCCGCAAATAATATATTTTTTACTTGTATTTGAGCATCCCTGGATTCGTTTTGACTACTTTTTAACGTAGTGTTAAAATTTGGTATTTAAGACTGATTTAAGGTCTAGTTGTGCACCTCGCACTTTGGTTGCAATTGTCTGCACCGGAAATTCAAACGTACACTTGCATTATGATTATGATCGGATAATAAGAAACAAGATAAAATAAATTACTTTTTGTGAAACTTACATCAAGTGTTTTTATTATTAATTTTTTTATAAGATGTTTGGTTGTACAAAAATCTCAGAAAACAGTTTAAAACTATATTTATTACAGAATTATACAGGACAATATTTTACCGAAATGTCATTGACTTACAATTCCACTTTACAATCTCCAAACGTTTCTTGTGCTTTTAAAATACGTTTTACGAATTAAGAACTTATATTTATGTATGATTCTACAGTTTTCCCCAATGTGTAAAAGCTTTCTCAAATTAGACAAATACCTAAATGATTTGTTACAAACTTCACAAGTGAATGATTCTTCTAGTGTGTACAAGTTTATGTATTTTCAAATTTGTGGGCCCCGTAAATGATTTGTTACAAACTTCACAAGTGAATGGCTTTTCACCAGTATGTTTAAATTTATGCCTTTCCAAATCCAACAACCTCCTAAATGATTTGTTACAGACTTCACATGTTAGTGCTCTTTCATTTGTATGTAGAAGTTTATGCCTACTTAGATGTGATGAATGTCGGAATGATTTGCTGCAAACATCACAAGAAAATGGTTTTTCACCAGTGTGTATAAGTTCATGTCCACGCAAAGTTGACGCATATTTCAACGATTTGTTGCAGATTTCACAAGTAAATGTTTTTTCAGCAGTGTGTACAAGTTGATGATTTTTCAGATATGACGACTGATTGAATGATTTGTTGCAAACTTCACAAGTAAATAGTTTTTCACTAGTGTGTATAAGTTTATGCTTTTTCAAAATTGACAACTGTCTGAATGATTTGTTGCAAACTTCACAAGTGACTCGTTTTTCACAAGTTTGTTTATGTCTATGCAAAATTGACGCATATTTAAATGATTTGTTGCAAACTTCACAAGTAAATGACTTTTCTTCAGTGTGAACTAATTTATGCTGATTTAATTGAGTCAATCCTCGAAATGATTTGTTGCAAATGTCACAAGGATATGTTTTTTCGACAGTGTGCACAAGTTTATGCCTTTTCAAATTTGAAGGATCGTTGAATGATTTGTTACAAACTTCACATGTAAATGGCTTTTCACCAGTGTGTAAAATTTTATGCTTATTTAGAACTGACGGCTGGTTGAATGATTTGTTACAGACTTCACAAGTAAAGGGCCTTTCACCAGTGTGTATAAGTTTATGTCTATGCAGATCTGACGATTGCCTGAATGATTTGTTGCAAATTTCGCAAGTATATGGTTTTATTTTCACACAGCTTTCACGTATATCCTGTTTTAAAGCCGTACAATTACTGATGTTTCCACTATTGTTTAGACATTCATTCTGTTCAGTATTATGTGATGAAATATGGTTCTTCAATTCTACTTCAGTGAGAAATGTTTTGTGGCACACATAGCATTCATATAGTTCGTTGATATTTCCGTTATCAGTTGGAGATGATGCGAAATTATCTGATATTTGCATATTTTCTTCAATAATATTATTAAGGTTACGTGTGTCATCTGAATCAGAAGTTTCTTTCTTTATTTCACGGATTAATGATTTTGATTCGTCATTTATTACTAGTTCTTCATTCCCTTCTTCCTTAATAATAAATTCGTCGCTGTCCTCTGTATTTACATTTATTTCAGTTTGGTGTTCTAAAATATCTATATTATAATTATTTTCATCAGATATCTCTTCTTTTACATTAATTAAATCGGGATTTATGACAACAGATAAATATTTATAAGAACTGTCAGTTGTGGTTATCTGTTGAACATATTTTTTGTACGTTGTTTTATTCCGCAAACATTTTCTTTTAAATTCATAAATTCTAGTTAAATCACGTCCACATTCAGCACAAATATATGTCCAATCCAAATCAAGTCCCTAGAATCAATAATATCCACAGTTGTTAATAATTATAGGTTATGTTGTTTACTCACATATTCAGGTAAAAAATCTTGAAGTTTATCCTCAAAACTTATTCCATTTGTATCTGGAGACTTACTACATTTAAGATTATTAGAATGTTTGAGACAAATCGAACAAATATCGATAAAATAAGACATTTTTCATGTATTTGAACTGCAAACACATGTGATTCAATGATATTATAATCTAAATATGGCTGACTCCATTTCAAAGGATTGAATTTGGTTGACAGAAATGTGGAACTAAAAATTACGGTCAGAAAATTAGGACCAATTTTTGTTGCACAACAAATTATAAAGGAATTTAAAGCCGTGCAACTTTTATTGGCGACTAAAATTACCGATGGCGGCGCTGCTGTAATACAAACATGGCGGTTCTAAACGGTAATGTATTGTATGTTATATTTGAAAGGATTTTGAGACTTTGTTTGAATGTGAAGGGGGTTGTATTTTATCATTCTGGTAAATTTCAAGATTATATTTCAACGTTATGTACTCTATATTATGGATTATTCTTTCATGATCCATATATTTGCAAATAAAGATGGATGTGCTTGGGGGTTATGTTCTCCGGCTAATATCAAGAGTACTCTTTAGTTACTTGAATGAAACAAATGTAAACTGCATATTCTTATGTGTTTTGTAACTGGTTTGCCAGTTCGTATTTTCAAGATCCATGCTTTTCTTTTATCCACAAGTTTTGAATCGCCCCTAGATTATTGCTAATAAAAACTTTTCTTTCGCCTTCTCGCGGAAAGCAATGAAAACATAAAGTTCGATTCTTAACCGCCCTCAAATGACAAATTTTTGGTTTAGCAGAATCCATAATGGTAGATGTAAGGTTGTCAACACTTATTGAAATATACATACAGAGCGTTGGCAACATTGCGCCAGATTTTGACAGTTGTTGCAGTTACCTGAAGTACGAAATATATGTAATGCATTTTTAATACTTAATCATAAGAAATATTGATAATAAAATATATAAAAAGTGCCAGTGGTATTTATTATTAATCTGAGTACATGACAGTAGATATTTGAGAGAATCAGAGAAAATGAGAGGTTAGGAATAAAGCTTAAAAAGCGAAATTAATCTTGAAAAAGTCTGGTTTTATTAGGAATATTAGAACAATTAATAAAGAATCGAAATAAGATATGACACAAACGAAGCAAAGCACTACTATTACATCTTATGACGTTTCTTACACATTACCGTTTTGGAAGGTTCATATGGTTGCCGCTAGACGGCTACAAGTTAATTTTAGTCGCCAATTTACACATTTTTTGGTACAAAATACATTTTGGAAGCTATTCATGAAAAACAAGTAGAAAAAGTTGTTTTTCTAGCATATAAGGCCCAATTTTTGTCATACAAATTGTCAAAAATACCAACTTGTGGAAAATTTGAAGTCGTACAACTTTGATTAGAAACATTTTTTGATACAATGCACCTTTCAAAAGTAATTACCAAAAAACTAACTTAAAAAGTTATTTTTTTTGCCTAGAAGGGCCAATTTTTGTCGTACGAAGTTGCCAAAAACAGTAAATTAAAATTAATTGAAAGTAGTATAATTTTTATTGGAAACATTTCTCAATACAAAGTACTTTTCAGAAATTATTAGCAAAAAACAACTTAAAAATATGGTTTTTGGCATAAAAGGGCCAATTTTTGTCGTAAAAATTGCTAATATTAGTTTGAATTTGACGGTTTAGGTTTGAAGCCTCTGTGCTATCATTTCGCTCCAGTTTTGTTTGTTTTTTCACGAGTGTGTAGAGCTTTATGTTGCTTGCGAGTACGCGAATGTCTAAACGATTCGTTGCAAACATCACAAGTAAAAGGTTTTTCTCCAGTGTGCCTCAAATGGTGCCGTTTCAAATTGCTCAAATCCCTAAACGATTCATTACAAACTTCACAAGTGTGTGGTTTTTCGCCAGTGTGTAGAAGTTTATGTTGCTTCAAAGTTCTCAATTGTCGAAATGAATTGTTGCAAATGTCACAAGTGAATGGTTTCTCGCCAGTATGTCTCAAATGGTGCCGTTTTAAATTACCTACATCCCTGAATGATTCATTGCAAACGTCACACTTATATGGTTTTTCATCAGTGTGCGTTAAATGGTGCCGTTTTAGATTACTCGACTGTCGGAATGTTTTGTTGCAAACTTTACAAGTGTAGGGTCTTTCGCCGGTGTGTATTAATTTGTGATCTTTCAAATGCTGAAATTGTCGAAATGATCTGTTGCATATCTCACATTCATACATTTTTATAGCGCTATTTTCATTTTCAGTTGACACTTGCACATTTTCTTCCTTAAAAGTTTCCAATTCGTCTAATGGTTCTTCCTTAATAATTAATTCATCTTCAGCTATATTCACAAATTCTAATTCTGTTTGCGGAGTTTCGTCCGATATCTCTTCTTTACACACAAAACCTTCAATGACAGATAAATCTTCAGTAGTTATTTGTTGAGCATATTTTTGGTATATTGTTATATTTTGCAAACATTTTTGCTTAAATTCATAGCAAATACTTAAATTATTCCCGCATTTGGCACAAATATATTTGGAAATATTTGCGTTGAACTCCTGAAAATTAATACAATTAAAATAATAATTTGAGGTTAGGTGTTAAACATACAATTTCAGGCAGAAAATATTTCAGTTTATCTTCAATACTTGAACCATTCGTATCTTGAATACTAATAAATGTTAGATTGTTTGAATGCTCAAGACAAATTAAACAAATATCATTAAAGTATGACATTTCAATTTGACAGTGTGTAAACCATAGATATTATAGCTGACGGATCACCAACTCTACAATAATAAAAAAGGTTTTTGACGTTTACTGAACATAAAATGTACTTAAATTTGACGTTTATCTTGTTTAATAATAATAATAAATAGAAATATTGCCTTTAAAATTGCTAATAAATAAAAATATTCAGCAAAAAATATTATGTGCTGCCATCTCTTTGAAGCTGAGAGAACTAGTCATACAATTTAATTAGTCAAATGAGTATTGAAACTGAATAATATATTTAATATAAATTATTCATTATTATATAAATAAAATGTGTTGAATTGTGCCATTTATTTGAAATTGAGATTTGGGGGAATTGTATTGAAGTTGGCAATGGGACAGCTGTCAAAGTTATAACATTTATTCTATATACTTATTAGTTTGAATAATTTGTGAAGTAACAGTAAATAAAATTCATTTTCACTCAAACATGAACTGAACTGTCATTAAAACGCTACCAAATTATAAAATAATTGTGAGAACTGTCAGCTGTGGTTATTTGTTGAGCATATTTTTTGTATGCTGCCATATTTTACATCTGTCAAATTAAAATGTATCAGTACTTTTCAGACGTTAAAAAACAGTTGATCAACAATCAAAACTAAGTTTGAACACTTAAACATAAACATTTTATCAATAAAATGATACAAGATTGCAGAATATAAATTCTAAAAACTCTTAGATTGGCAACACTGTGCATATTTTTGCATGCTGTCATATTTTGACAGCAAATATATTTGAAAACTCATAAAATCATGTTTAAATTGTGTATTGTGGCCAGTTTAAGTGAAATATTAGCAAAAACTGTGCTTCCGATTATTCTATTGCACATTTATTTCAGTTTGACGTTTGAAATATTTTGTGGTTATTTGTTGAGCATATTTTTTGTATCTTGTTACGGAAAAAATTATTTTGGGGCTTCTGTGATGATCCTAGAATGTTGAAACTTGGTACACAGGAACTGTGCTTTGTGGACAATTGAAATAAAATATTAGTAAAGTAATTGCACTTCCGGTTATTTGAAAAAAAATTATATTTTCATACTGTAAAATATGTTTTATTAAGAAAATGCAACAATGAAGTAAAATTGTTTTTATTAACATAAAGAAATAATTTATTTACATTTTTGGTTCAAGAGATTCTTATAAAAAGCTAAAATATTAGAAAAAATATATCTGTGTATAGATAAAATTAATCATTGCACTCTAAAGTAAATTAAGAAAGTTGGCACAGTAGTGAAAATTAAGTAATGCAGAAATTCGGTTTCACATCGTTATTTCCCGACTTTTCACAATTTTGCCTTTTGAATATTTGATTGATAATTCTTCGTCATTGTCGTCGTAACTTCCCAAGAGATGGTTTTCTTTTTCTGATTTATTTCGGGTGAAAAACCTGAAAGCAAAACAACTTTTAACCTCAATTTTTTTATTGGTTGGCACAACTGCAACCTGCTCAAAAACTGTTTACGACTGATTAAAAAATAAAATTGGAAGTGAAATGTTAGTATTGTTATCAATTAAAGATAAGATAAAGACAGCACAACATAAAAAATGAAAAACGCAAACAAAAAAAATATATTTGTTAGTAATAAATAAAAAAACATTCTCACACACTCACTTACAATTGCAGACTTCTTAAGATCAATAAAAGACAATAATCTAATAAAATAAAATTGCATAATTTCTCGATTGTTTTTTGTTTTATTTATAAATAACAGTACCTAGATAAGCTGGTGGAGTTCGCTCTGATCATTGGCGGGTCAATGTCGTCCAATCCTCGGTGTATACTAATTGTATCCAATTCTTCCATTGCTTGTCTCCTTGCTTCAATTGCTGATACATATTCTGGCGTTTGGAGGGTCTCCCTAGTGGGTTTTTTATATCTAAAAACATATTTAATTAAAAAAAAACTGTTAAACAGAGAAAACAAAACAATTACTTACAATTTAAGCATGAGGGAGCTCCCCACAACAGAAACGCTGCTCAGAGCCATCGCAGCTGAGGCCATCCACGGCTGGAGCATCAGCCCCAAGGGGCTAAACACCCCCGCAGCCAAAGGAATACCTAATAAGTTGTACATGCTGGCAAAAAGAAAATTCATACGGATTCGGCGGACTGTCCTTTTACTGAGATCCAGGCAGGCCACAACGTCCAGCAAATCATTCTACAAAAACAAAATATTCAAAATGTCATTTGTTATTTAGGGTTTTTAGTTTTCTTTCACATATATGGAATTATCTTTTTAATTAGTGAAGATAGCTCAATAATGTAGAGGAAAGAATTGTAAAGGAATGTTTTCTGCGTATTTTAGTATAAGAATCAAATTTATAAATTTATTTTATGGAAAGTTATAAGAGAATTTAACTAGCGTTTTGAGAAATATACGGTGCTTTATTTAAAATATATCAAAATATCTTTTAAACTATTGAAGATGCGCAATGTTGTAGGGAAAACTATTGTAGAGAAATATTTTTTGCACACTTCGGTGCAAAAAGCAAGTTTACAAGTGGTTTTTACTTGAAGTTATAAGATGTCAAAGCTAGTATTTTTCATATTTACTGCAATATTTTTGCACATATATTACGATATCTTTTGAACTTTTGAAGATTGCTCGAAACTGCTGAGAAGTTAATTGTAGAGGAATGTTTTCTGCGTATTTCAGTACAAGAATCAAGTCTATAAGTTTGTTGTACTGCAAGTTATAGGAGAATTAATCCAGCATTTCGTCATATCCAGGGCAGTTTGTTCCATTTTTATTACAATATCTTTGAATATATTGAAAATAGCTCAATACAGTAAAAAATAAAATTGTAGAAGAATGTTTTTTGCGTATTTAAGTACAAGAACTAAGTCTGTAAATTGACTGTACTGAAAGTTATAAGAGAATTAATACAGCGCTTTGTCATAAGTAGGGCACTTTTTTCCATATTTGTAACGATATCTTGGGATCTATTGAAGATAGCTCAATACAGTTGAGAAGACAATTGTAGGGAAATGTTTTTTGCGTAGTTTAGTGCAACAATCAAATGTATAAGTTGATTGTACTGCAAGTTATAGGAGAATTAATCCAGCGTTTTTCATAATTACTGCAGTTTTCTTCCACAAATATTACGATATCTTTTGCACTTTTAGAGATACTTCAAACTGTGAATTGAAGAATTGTAGAAGAATGTTTTCTGCGTTTTTAAATACAAGAATTAGGTCTGTAAGTTTACTGTACCGGAAGTTATAAGAGAATTAGTTCAGCGTCCCGCCATATCTAGGACAGTTTTTTTTTCATATTTATAACAATATCTTTGGAACTATTGAAGATAACTCAATACAGTAGAAATAACAATTGTAGAGAAATGTTTTTTGTACATTTTAGTGTAACAATCAAGTGTATAAGTTGATTGTACTGCAAGTTATAAGAGAATTAATTCAGTGTTCTTCATAATTACTGCAGTTTTGTTTTACATATATTGCAATATCTTTTGAGCTTTTAAAGATAGCTTGAAACTGTAAGGAAAGAGATTGTAAAAGAATGTTTTCTGCGTGTTTTAGTATGAAGATTGAGCCTGTAAGTTCATTGTACTGCAAGTTATAAAAGAATTAATCTAGCGTGCAGTAATATTTAGGTAAGTTTTTTTCATATTTATAACAAAATCTTTGAACCTATTGAAGATAGCTCAATACAGTAGAAAAACAATTGAGGAAAAATGTTTTTTGCATATTTTAGTGCAACAATCAAGTGTATAAGTTGATTGTACTGCAAGTTATAGGAGAATGAATCCAGCGTTCTTAATAATTTTTGCAGTTTTATTCCACATATACTGCAATATCTTTTGAACTTTTAAATATAGCTTGAAACTGTGAATTGAAGAAATGTAGAAGAATGTTTTCTGTACAAAGATTGAGTCTGTAAGTCTACTGTACAGAAAGTTATAAGAGAATTTATCCAGCATTACGTCATATTTAAGGCATTTCATTACATATTTATAACAATATCTCTGTAGATATTGAAGATAGCTCAATAAAATAAGAAGACAATTGAAGAAAGATGGTTTTTGCATATTTTAGTGCATCAACCAAGTGTATGAGTTGATTGTACTGCAAGTTACAGGAGAATGAAGCTAGCGTTCTTCATTTTTACTGCGATTTTGTTCCACATTTATTAAGATATCTTTTGAGCATTTGAAGATAGCTCTAAACTGTAATGGAAGCGATTATAGAAAAATGTTTTCTGCGTATTTTAGTATAAAGATTAAGCCTGTAAATCTATTGTACAGAAAGTTATAAGAGAATTTTTCCAGCGTCCCGCCTTATCTAGGACAGTTTTTTTCATATTTATAACAATATCTTTGGACCTATTGAAGATAGCTCAATACAGTAAAAAAACAATTGAAGAAACATGTTTTTTGCATATTTTAGTGCAATAATCAAGTGTATAAGTTGATTCAACTGCAAGTTATAAGAGAATGAAGATACGGTTTTTCGTTACTACTGCAGTTTTGTTCCACATGTATTGCAATATCTTTTGAACTTTCAAAGATAGCTTGAAACTGTGAATTGAAGAAATGTAGAAGAATGTTTTCTGCGTAATTTGGTACAAAGATTGAGCCTGTGAGTATACAGTACAAAAAGTTATAAGAGAATTTATCCAGCTTTACGTCATATTTAAGGCATTTCATTACATATTTATAAAAATATCTCTGAAGGTATTGAAGATAGCTCAATACAGTAAAAAAACAATTGAAGAAACATGTTTTTTGCATATTTTAGTGCAATAATCAAGTGTATAAGTTGATTCAACTGCAAGTTATAAGAGAATGAAGATAAGGTTTTTCGTAACTACTGCAGTTTTTTTCTACATATTTTACGATATCTTCTGAACTTTTGAAGATAGCTTCAAATTGTGAAGAAGATGATTGTAGAGGAATATTTTCTGCATATTTTAGTACAAGAATCAAGTCTATATGTTCATTTTACTGGAAGTTATAAGAGAATTAGTCCAACGTTTGGTCATTTCTAGGGCATTTTGTTGCATATTTATAACAATATCTTTGGACCTATTGAAGATAACTCAATAAAGTAGAAATAACAATTGTAGAGAAATGTTTTTGCGTATTTGAGTGCAACAATCAAGTGTATAAGTTGATTGTACTGCAAGTTATAAGAGAATTAATTCAGTGTTCTTCATAATTACTGCAGTTTTGTTTTACATATATTGCAATATCTTTTGAGCTTTTAAAGATAGCTTGAAACTGTAAGGAAAGAGATTGTAAAAGAATGTTTTCTGCGTGTTTTAGTATGAAGATTGAGCCTGTAAGTTCATTGTACTGCAAGTTATAAAAGAATTAATCTAGCGTGCAGTAATATTTAGGTAAGTTTTTTTCATATTTATAACAAAATCTTTGAACCTATTGAAGATAGCTCAATACAGTAGAAAAACAATTGAGGAAAAATGTTTTTTGCATATTTTAGTGCAACAATCAAGTGTATAAGTTGATTGTACTGCAAGTTATAGGAGAATGAATCCAGCGTTCTTAATAATTTTTGCAGTTTTATTCCACATATACTGCAATATCTTTTGAACTTTTAAATATAGCTTGAAACTGTGAATTGAAGAAATGTAGAAGAATGTTTTCTGTACAAAGATTGAGTCTGTAAGTCTACTGTACAGAAAGTTATAAGAGAATTTATCCAGCATTACGTCATATTTAAGGCATTTCATTACATATTTATAACAATATCTCTGTAGATATTGAAGATAGCTCAATAAAATAAGAAGACAATTGAAGAAAGATGGTTTTTGCATATTTTAGTGCATCAACCAAGTGTATGAGTTGATTGTACTGCAAGTTACAGGAGAATGAAGCTAGCGTTCTTCATTTTTACTGCGATTTTGTTCCACATTTATTAAGATATCTTTTGAGCATTTGAAGATAGCTCTAAACTGTAATAAAAGCGATTATAGAAAAATGTTTTCTGCGTATTTTAGTATAAAGATTAAGCCTGTAAGTCTATTGTACAGAAAGTTATAAGAGAATTTTTCCAGCGTCCCGCCTTATCTAGGACAGTTTTTTTCATATTTATAACAATATCTTTGGACCTATTGAAGATAGCTCAATACAGTAAAAAAACAATTGAAGAAACATGTTTTTTGCATATTTTAGTGCAATAATCAAGTGTATAAGTTGATTCAACTGCAAGTTATAAGAGAATGACGATAAGGTTTTTCGTAACTACTGCAGTTTTGTTCCACATATATTGCAATATCTTTTGAACTTTCAAAGGTAGCTTGAAACTGTGAATTGAAGAAATGTAGAAGAATATTTTCTGCGTAATTTGGTATAAAGATTGAGTCTGTAAGTCTACTGTACAAAAAGTTATAAGAGAATTTATACAGCTTTACGTCATATTTAAGGCATTTCATTACATATTTATAAAAATATCTCTGAAGATATTGAAGATAGCTCAATACAGTAGCAATAACAATTGAAGAAAAATGTTTTTTGCATATTTTAGTGCAACAATCAAGTGTACAAGTTGATTATATTGCAATTTATAGGACAATGAATCCAGCGTTCTTCATAATTACTGTAATTTTGTTCTATGAATATTACGATATCTTTTGAGCTTTTGAAGATAGCTTGAAACTGTCAGTAAGGCAATTGTAGAGGAATGTTTTCTGCGTACTTCATTACAAGAATTAAGTCTATAAGTTTATTATACTCCGAGTTATAAGAGAATTGATTCAGCGTCCCGCCATATCTAGGACAGTTTTTTTTTTTATATTTATAACAATACCTTTGAACCTATTGAAGATAGCTCAAAACAGTAAAGAAGACAATTGAAGAAAGGTGTTTTGTGCATATTTTAGTGCATTGATCAAGTGTATAAGTTGATTGCACTGCAAGTTATAAGAGAATAAAACCTGCGTTTTTCATAAGTACTGCAGTTTTTTTCCACATATTTCACGATATCTTTTGCACTTTTAGAGATAGCTTGAAGCTGTGAGAAGAGCGATTGTAGAGGAATGTTTTCCGAGTATTTTAGTATAAAAATCAAGTCCATAAGTTCACTGTACCGGAAGTTATAAGAGAATTAGTACAGCGTCCCGCCATATCTAGGACAGTTTTTTTTATATTCATAACAATATCTCTGGAGCTATTGAAGATAACTTAATACAGTAAAAAATACAATTGAAGAAAAATGTTTCTTGCGCATTTTAGTGCAATATTCAAGTATGTAAGTTGATTGTACTGCAAGTTATAAGAGAATAAAACTAGCGTTTTTATAACTACTGCAGTTTTTCTGTACATATTTTACGATATCTTCTGAAATTCTGAAGATATCTCAAAACTGTAATAAAGCAATTGTAGAGGATTATTTTCTGCGTATTTTAATACGATAATCAAGTCTATATGTTTATTGTACTGAAAGTTATAAGAGAATTGGGCCAACGTTTCGTCATATTTAGGGCAGTTTTTTCCGTATTCATAACAATATCTCTGAAGCTATTGAAGATAACTCAATACAGTCATGAAAACAATTGAAGAAAAATGTTTTGTGCATATTTTAGTGCAACAATCAAGTGTACAAGTTGATTGTACTGCAAATTAAAGGAGAATTAATCCAGCGTTTTTCAAAACTACTGCCGTTTTTCTCTACATATTTTACGATATCTTCTGAACTTTTGAAGATAGCTTGAAACTGTAAAGAAAGAGATTGTAGAGGAATGTTTTCTGCGTAATTTGGCACAAAGATTGAGTCTGTAAGTTGACTGTACCGAAAGTTATAAGAGAATTAGTTCAGCATTACGTCATATCCAGGACAATTCTTTTCATATTTTTTACGATATCTCTGGAGCTATTGAAGATAGTTTAATACAGTACTGGAAACAATTGCAGAAAAATGTTTTTTTGCATATTTTAGTGCAACAATCAAATGTATAAGTTAATTATACTGAAAGTTATAGGAGAATGAATCAAGCGTTCTTCATAATTACTGCAATTTTGTTCCACAAACATTACGATATCTTCTGAACTTTTGAAGATAGCTTGAAACTGTCAAAAAAGCGATTGTAGAGAAATGTTTTCTGCGTACTTCAGTACAAGAATAAAGTCAGTAAGTTTACTGTATCGAAAGTTATAAGAGAACTAAGCTAGCGTCCCGCCATATCTAGAACAGTTTTTTTTTTATATCTATAACAATATCTTTGGAACTATTGAAGATAGCTCAATACAGTAATGAAAACAATTGAAGAAAAATGTTTTGTGCATATTTTAGTGCAACAATCAAGTATATAAGTTGATTGTACTGCAAGTTATAGGAGAATGAATCCAGCGTTTTTCATAAATACTGCAGTTTTTCTCCACATATTTCACGATATCTCATGAAATTTTGAAGATAGCTTCATATTGTAATAAAGACGATTGTAGAGAAATGTTTCCTGCGTATTTTAGTACAAGAATCAAGTCTATAAGTTTATTATACTCAAAGTTATAGGAAAATTAATCCAGCATCCCGCTTTATCTAGGACAGTTTTTTTCTTATTTATAACAATATCTTTGAACCTATTAAAGATAGCTCAAAACAGTAGAAAAGACAATTGAAGAGAAATGTTTTTTGCATATTTTAGTGCAATAATCAAGTATATAAGTTAATTGTACTGCAAGTTATAGGAAAATGAATCCAGCGTTCTTCATAATTACTGCAATTTTGTTCCGCATATATTGCAATATCTTTTGAATTTTTAAAGATAGCTTAAAACTGCGAATTGAAGAAATGTAGAGGAATGTTTTCTGCATAATTTAGTACAAAGATTGAGTCTGTAGGTCTACTGTACCGAAAGTTATGAGAGAATTAATTCAGCATTACGTCATATCTGAGACAATTTTTTCCATATTTTTTACGATATCTCTGGAGCTATTGAAGATAGTTTAATACAGTACTGGAAACAATTGAAGAAAAATGTTTTTTTGCATATTTTAGTGCAACAATCAAATGTATAAGTTAATTATACTGAAAGTTATAGGAGAATTAATCAAGCGTTCTTCATAATTACTGCAATTTTGTTCCACAAACATTACGATATTTTTTGAATTTTTGAAGATAGCTTGAAACTGTCAGGAAGGCGATTGTAAAGAAATGTGTTCTGCGTATTTAAATACAAGAATCAAGTCTATAAGTTTTTTATACCCAAAGTTATAAGAGAATTAATCCAGCGTCCCGCCTTATCTAGGACAGTTTTTTTCATATTTATAACAATATCTTTGAACCTATTGAAGATAGCTCTATACAGTGGAATTAACAATTGTAGAGAAAGGTTTTGCGCATATTCTAGTGCAACAATCAAGTCTACAAATTGATTGTACTGCAAGTTATAGAAGAATGAATCCAGCGTTCTTCATAATTACTGGAGTTTTGTTTCACATATATTGCAATATCTTTTGAACTTTTAAAGATAGCTTGAAACTGTGAGGGAAGAGATTGTAGAAGAATGTTTTCTGCGTATTTTAGTACAAATTTTGAGCCTGTAGGTCTACTGTACAGAAAGTTATAAGAGAATTTATCCAGCATTACGCCATATTTGGGGCATTTTTTTTTATTCTTATAATGATATCTTCGGAGATATTGGAGATAGCTCAATACAGTTAAAGAAACAATTGTAGAGAAATGTTTTGTGCATATTTCAGTGCAACAATCAAGTGCGTAAGTTAATTGTACTGCAAGTTATAGGAGAATGAAGCTAGCATTGTTCTTAAATACTGCAGTTTTTTTCCACAAATATTACAATATCTTCTAACTTTTCAAGATAGCTTAAAACTGTCATAAAGGCAATTGTAGAGGAATGTTTTCTGCGTACTTCACTATAAGAATCAAGTCTATAAGTTTATTATACTCAGAGTTATAAGAGAATTAATTAAGAAAGCTTGTACATTAGTTTTTGTTGGTAAAACTTACTCTCATAAGAACAACGTTGGCAGCCTCAACAGCCACGTCAGTTCCGGTGGCAATAGCCATACCAACATCAGCTTGCGCTAAAGCTGGAGAATCATTCACTCCATCTCCGACCATACAAACTCGAATTCCAGTTTGTTGCAGTCGCTGAACACACGCCACTTTATGAGACGGGAGTACTTCCGCAAAAACACGAGAAATACCAACCTAAAAAATTAAATATTACTACAACTATCAGACTTTTTTGTTTAATTACCTGTCTGGCGATACTGGCAGCTGTTTTTCTGTTATCTCCTGTCAAAAGAATAACTTCTAGCCCCATTCTTTTAAGTGTGTATACAGCCAAATGTGCTTCCGGTTTTACTGTATCCGCAACGGAAATAACAGCCGCCACGCAGCCATTAATAGCGCACAGAACTGCCGTCCGTCCTAATTCTTCTTCACTAATCATTCGGTGTTCTAAATCGGCCCGTAAAAACAAACCATTCCGGTGCATCCATTCCCGATTTCCGATTAGAATCGAATAACCGGAAGTGGATGATTTTGTGTTTAAATCATTAATTCCTAATAATTCTTCCAACTTTTGTTGCTGATTTTCTTCGCTGATAATTTCCACCGGAACATTATTCAAAAAAAAAGTCCCTGCCGCTTCATTTTGAGTCTGATTATTGAAATTAACCATAACCTCACTTTTTTGAGCCAGTGTTACCAACGCATCAACATTATCCACTTTACATTTCAATCCACAACCAGGAACAGCTTGAAAGTCTTGACATTTAGTTAAAATATCATTCCGGAAGACTTCTTTAACGAATTTAACGATTGCGGCGGCTATCGGATGTTCGGATGACGTTTCGGCTACGCCGACAAGAGCCAATAGGAGCTCTAAGTTTATTAGGCCACGCCCACGGATAAAAGAAATGCGGGAAACTGAAGGCTGACCTTTAAAATGAAAACATAAAAGGCGGGAAATTTGATTTTTATTGGTTTACCTTGAGTTATGGTTCCAGTCTTGTCAAACATCACAGCCCGCACTTTGTGCGCATTTTCCAGGGGCTCCGCCCCTTTAATTAATATACCATTTATGGCTCCAACTCCGGTACCAACCATAACGGCCGTTGGGGTCGCTAAACCAAGTGCGCAGGGGCAAGCTATGGCTAGGACTGATAAAGAACAACGAAAAACGAATTGGAAGATTATTTCGTGAGAATTGAAGCCTTCGGATTGTTGCTCGGCGAGATCCTTGAAAAAATACGTTAATCAGGCCATTTATATTACGATATCTTTTGCAGTTTTAAAGATAGCTCTAAATTGTAAAGGAAAAGATTGTAGAGGAAAGTTTTCTGCGTATTTTCATACAACAATTGAGTCTTAAAGTTTATTGTACTGGAAGTTATAAGAGAATGAAGCTAACGTCTCGTCATATCCAAAGGAAGCTTTTTTTTCATATTTATAACAATATCTCTGAATCTATTGAAGATAGCTCGATACTGTGAACAAGACAATTGTAGGGGAATATTTTTTGCGTATTTTGGTACAACAATCAAGTCTATGTCATTTGTACTGCAAGTTATAGGAGAATGAAGCAAGCGTTTTCCGCAATTACTGCAATTTTTGTCCATATATATTACGATATCTTTTGAAGTTTTAGAGATAGCTTTAAACTGTCGCAAAGTTAATTGTAGAGGAATATTTTTTGCGTATTTCAGTACAAGAATCAAGCCTATAAGTTTATTCTACCGGAAGTTATAAGAGAATTAATCAGCGTTTTGCCATATTTAGTGCGATTTTTTTCATATTTGTAATAATATCTTTAGATCTATTGCAGATAGCTTGTTACAGTATTAAAGATAATTGTAGAGGAATGTATTCTGCGTATTTTAGTACAAGAATCAAGTCTGTAAGTTGATTAAAATGCAAGTTATAGGAGAATGAAGCAAGCGTTTTCCGCAACTACTGCAGTTTTTCTCCATATATATTACGATATCTTTTCAACTTTTAAAGATAGCTCAAAACTGTAAAAAAGTTAATTGTAGAGAAATATTTTTTGCGTATTTCAGTACAAGAATCAAGTCCATAAGTTTATTCTACTGGAAGTTATAAGAGAATTAATCAAGCGTCTGGTCGTAAAAAGGACGATTTTATTTTATATTTATAAGGATATCTTTGGAAGTATTGAAGATAGCTCAATACAGTCAAAGAGACAATTGAAAGGGAATGTTTTCTGCACATTTTGATGCAAAAATCAAGTCTTTTAGTTAATTCTACTAAAAGTTATAATTGAATCAATTTGATGTTTCTTTTTATCCGTTGCAATTTTTCCCCACAAATGTCACAATTCTTGCCAAATTATGAAAGATAGTTCAAAATTATAAATAAGTGATTGTAGGGGAATGTTTCCTGCATGCTTTGATGCAACAATCAAGTCTTTAAGTTCATTTGTTCAAAAGTTATAAGAGAATCAAGCCAGTTGTTTTTTTTCCAATTCACTGCAGTTTTTTCATTTATGCAAAGAAATTTTCTAAATTATTGAATATAACTCAAAACAATAACAAAAGAAATTGAAAAGGAATGTTTTCTGCGTATTTTAGTGCAAAAACAACTCACAAAAAATCAAATTTATCTAAATATAAATAAGCAGTTTGTTGGTGAATATAAAAAACGACAGCTTGATTCTCTTATAACTTTTAGTACAATCGACTTGAAGACTTGATTTTTGTATTAAAATATGCAGAAAACATTCCTCTACAATATTCTCCTTTACTGTATTGAGCTATCTTCAATAGGTCTAAAGATATCAGTATAAATATAAAAAAACTGTTCTAAATATACCGAAACGCTGGACTAATTCTCTTATAACTTGCAGTACAACCAACTTATAGACTTGATTCTTGTATTAAAATACAAAGAAAACATTCATCTACTATTGTCTCCTTTACTATATTGAGCTATCTTCAATAGGTCCAAAGATATCGGTGAAATATTAACAAAACTGTCCTAAATATGACCAAACGCTGGACTAATTCTCTTATAACTTGCAGTACAACCAACTTATAGACTTGATTCTTGTATTAAAATACGAAGAAAACATTTCTCTACTATTGTCTCTTCTACTGTTTCCAGATATCTTCAATAAGTTTAAATATATTTCCATAAATATGAAAAAAACTGCCCTAAATATGACCAAACGTTGGATTAATTCTCTTATAACTTCCAGTACAATTAACTTATAGACTTGATTTTTGTACTAAAATACGCAGAAAACATTCCTTTACAATTGTCTTTAATAAAATATTGAGCTATCTTCAATAGATCCAAAGATATCGTTATAAATATTTAAAAAACTGCCCTAAATATACCGAAACGCTGGACTAATTCTCTTATAACTTGCAGTACAATTAACTTATAGGCTTGATTTATTATTAAAATACGCAAAAAACATTTCCCTACAATTGTTTTATTTACTGTATTGAGCTATCTTCAATAGGTCCAAAGATATTGTTACAAATATGGCAAAAACTGCCCTAAATATGACAAAACGCTGGATTAATTCTCTTATAACTTTCAGTACAACAAACTTATAAACTTGATTTTTGTACTGAAATACGCAGAAAACATTCCTCTTCAATCGTCTTTTAAACAATTTCGAGCTGTCTTCAGAAGTTTAGAAGATATCGTAGTATATGTGAAAGAAAACTGCAATAAATACGAGAAATACTAGTTTTGACATCTTATAACTTCAATTACAAATTACTTGTACAGTTGCTTTTTGCACCAAATTGTGCAAAAAATATTCCTCTACAATAGTTTTTCCTACAACATTGCAATATCTTCAATAGTTTGAAAGATATTTTGATATATTTGGAAAAAATACTGTAGATTTGGCAAAATTCTCTTATAACTTTTCATAGAATAAATTTATAAATTTGATTCTTGTACTAAAATACGCAAAAAACATTCCTCCACAATCGCCTTTCTAACAATTTCAAGCTATCTTTGAAAATTCAAAAGATATCGTAATATTTGTGGAAAAAAGCTGCAGTATTCATGAAAAACGCTAGCTTCATTCTCCTATAACTTGCAGTACAGTCAACTTAAACACTTGATTGTTGCACTAAAATATGTAAAAAACATTTTTCTTCAATTGTTTTTTTACTGTATTGAGTTATCTCTGATAGCTCTAGTGATATCGTTATAAATATGACAATAACTGCCCTAAATATGACAAATTCTCTTATAACTTTTAGTATAATAAAATTGTCGACTGAATTTTGGTACTAAAATATGCAGAAAACATTCTTCTACAATTGCTTTTTGACAATTTTTGAGCTATCTTCAATAGTTCAGAAGATATTGTAATTTATTGGCAAAAAATGAAGAACAACTAACTTTAATTTCTAATAACTTTTAGTATAATGAACTAATAAATACAATTTTGGTACCAAAATACGCCGAATCAAATTCTTCAAAAACGCGTATGTATCAGTTTTGGGCTATCTCTAATAGATTCGGAGAAAAATCCAATTTTCGGATTGAGCATACTTACAGATATTGGAAGAAGATTTATGTCGACATATCCGACAATTATCCATACAATAAGTGTGGTAAGACTTAGTGCCACTACAATAGGCACAAAATATCCTGCAATTCGGTCCGCCAGTTGCTGAATAGGCGCTTTGGAGGTTTGTGCTTCTTCTACTAATCGAACAATTTGCGCCAAAGTTGTAGCTTCACCTGTGTGAGTGGCGGTGATTAAAAGTACGCCATTTTGATTAATTGAGCCTCCAATCACAAGGCTGGAAGGATGTTTAGCTACTGGCATTGATTCTCCAGTTATTAAAGATTCATCGCAGGTTGAAGTTCCGGAAGTGACCCTGCCATCAACCGGAACCTTTGCTCCGGGCAATATTTTCAAAACGTCTCCTCTTTGAACTAAATCCACACTAACGACACTTTCACTTCCGTTTTTCTCCACCAGGAGCGCTTCAGTCGGCTTTAATTTCAATAATTTGCTTAGAGCTTCACTTGTTTTTCCCTTAGCAACGTGTTCCAACCACCGACCAAGCGAAATGAACACTAATAACATTGGGGGAGTATCGAAAAATGTTTGGGGTGAAGTTGGCTGCTGCATTATCATTGCAGCTGATAATACACCTAGGGAATAAATGTAGGATACTGTGGTTGTCATGGTTATGAGGAGGTCCATGTTTGTTGTTCCGTGACGTAATGCCCGCCATGCCTACCAAACAAACAAATTCATAAACATATGACTGTCAAGAAAATAAGATTTTTGCACTTACTTGTACATAAAAATGCCGCCCCCCAAAAAACAAAACCGGCGTGCTTAAAGCAAACATTAATAAATTCTCCAGACTCAAACCCGGGACAACACAGCACATATCATGGTGACTTAAACCTCCAACTGACATTTGCATCATAAAATAAACCATTGCCAACATACAGGGCCCACCAAAAATCAGTGACACTAAAAAGGCAGTCCTCCAGCGCTGAATTTCTTCCTTTTGTTCCAAATAACTGCAAGCAAATAAACATTAATTCAAAAAATTAAAAATATTGACAACTAACCTTCTATTGTCTTTATCACGATTATTTGACAGTTCGGCGCCAAATCCAAGTTTCCTAACCGTTTCACAAATATCCCTAACTCCTGTCAATTCCGCGTCATATTTAATTCGAGCTTTTTGCGTGCTTAAAGCGACAGCAGCTGTCAAAACGCCAGGAATTTTCAATAAAGTTGTTTCGATTTTATTTACGCATGAACTACACGTCATTCCACTAACATGTAACTCCACCTATTAACAAAAATACCGTATTATCAAAATATAAAATATAAAGCCTACATTACCTCTGTTTCGCCAGTACCGGGTTCATCAATAATTTCAGCCGGAAAGCCCAATTCAGTAATACTTAAAGCAATATCTCGGGGCTGAATAACCTCTGAATCATATTTGATTTCCGCCCTGGCGGCCAGTAGCCCAACTAAAACGCCATGGACGCCATAAAGCTTCAAACAATGTTTTTCAATAGCAGCTACGCAACTTCCACAAGTCATTCCTTTTATATGAACAACACAACGCGAAAAGTTACCCGCATCTCCGCCCCCAAGATTATTAGGAACTGATTTGTCCAAGGCTTTGCCCTAAAATAACAACATTCATGTGACAATGTTACCAACTTAAAAATCCAACCTTACTTTTCCTTTTTCTTTATTTATGATTTCTGAACTTAAAGGTGAGCCATTTTGAATTGCCCGTCCATTTACTGATAATAAATTAGTATCAAAACCCATATCATCTATTAATTCGGCAATTTTTTCTGCGGAAATGACGTCACTAAAGAACAAAACGTCTGCTTTTTTGTTTTCCAAACTAACTTTAATTGTTTTAATGCCTGTTTTTGTTGATATCATGCCTGAAAAGTTAATATATTAACTGACCTGTCAAAAAATTGTTTTGGCGGGAAATTTGAATTATTTAAATTTGGCACTAATAGATGATTGATTTATTATTAAACCAGTGGCGCAAAATTGGTCAAATTTATGTGGGTTTGAAAAGAAGGTTCAGGGTTTATGTACACCAAAAATCAATTATTTATTGATCCCTGTTTAGGAATTATTGATCATTTTCTGCAACTATTTGAATTCGTTTCAGTTCACTCAAGACAAATGATTGATTTATTATTAAACCAGTGGTCCTAACTTGGTAAAACCTTTTTTGAGCTTTTAATAAGGGTTTGGGGTATGCCTAAACAAAAAATCAATTATTTATTGACCCCCGTTCACGAATTATTGATCATTTTCTGCGTTTGTCCCCTCACAACAAACAATTGATTTATTATTAAACCAGTGGTCTCAACAAATTAAAACCTTATTTTTAGCCTTTAAAACGGGTTTGGGGTATACCTGAAAAAAATTCAATTGTTTATTTATTCCCGTTCATGAATTATTGATCATTTTCTGCAACTGTTTGAATTTATTTCAGTTCACCCAAGACAAATAATTGATTTATTATTAAACCAGTGGTCCTAACATTGTAAAATTTTGTAGGAATTTTGAACAGGGTTTGGGGTATGCCTCAACAAAAAATCAATTATTTATTGATCCCGGTTCACGAATTATTGATCGTTTTCTGCAACTGTTTGAATTTATTTTAGTTCACTCAAGACAAATAATTGATTTATTATTAAACCAGTGGTCCTAAAATTGTCAAATTTTGTACGAATTTTAAACAGGGTTTAGGATATGCTTAGTCAAAAAAATCAATTGTTTATTGATCCCCATTCAGGAATAAATGATCATTTTGTACAAATATTCCAATTCATCTTTGTTCACTCAAGACAAATAATTGATTTATTATTAAACCAGTGGTCATAATTTGGTAAAACCTTTTTTGAGCTTTTAATAAGGGTTTGGGGTATGTCTAAACAAAAAATCAATTATTTATTGATCCTCGTTCACGGATTATTGATCATTTTCTGCGATTGTTGTCTCAAAACAAACAATTGATTTATTATTAAACCAGTGATCTCAATAAAATAAAACATTTTTTTCAACCTTTAAAAAGGGTTTAGGGTATGCCTGAAAAAAAAATCAAACATTTATTGATACCCGTTCACGAATTATTGATCATTTTCTGCAACTATTAGAATTCGTCTCAGTTCACTCAAAACAAATATTTGTTTTATCACAAAACCAGTGGTCCTAACATTGTCAAATTTTGCACGAATTTTCAACAGGGTTTAGGGTATGCTTAATCAAAAAAATCAATTGTTTATTGATCCCCGTTTAGGAATAATTGATCATTTTGTACAACTATTCCAATTCATCTTTGTTCACTCAAGATAAATAATTGGTTTATTACTAAACCAGTGGTCCTAACTTGGTAAAACTTTTTTTAAGCTTTTAAGAAAAGTTTGGGGTATGCCTAAACAAAAAATCAATTATTTATTGATCCCCGTTCACGGATTATTGATCATTTTTCAAGATAGCTCCCTCAGAATAAACAATTGATTTATCATTAAACCAGTGGTCCAAACATTGTAAACCTTTTTTTGGCTACTAAGAAGGGTTTGGGGTATGACTGAACAAAAAATCAATTATATATTGATCCCCGTTCACGAATTATTGATCATTTTTTGTAACTACCCGAATTCGTCTCAGTTCAATCAAAACAAATAATTGATTTATTATCAAACCAGTGGTCCTAGCATTGTCAAATTTTGTACGAATTTTAAACAGGGTTTAGGATATGCTTAGTCAAAAAAATCAATTGTTTATTGATCCCCATTCAGGAATAAATGATCATTTTGTACAAATATTCCAATTCATCTTTGTTCACTCAAGACAAATAATTGATTTATTATTAAACCAGTGGTCCTAATTTGGTAAAACCTTTTTTGAGCTTTTAATAAGGGTTTGGGATATGTCTAAACAAAAAATCAATTATTTATTGATCCTCGTTCACGGATTATTGATCATTTTCTGCGATTGTTGTCTCAAAACAAACAATTGATTTATTATTAAACCAGTGATCTCAATAAAGTAAAACATTTTTTTTAACCTTTAAAAAGGGTTTAGGGTATGCCTGAAAAAAAAATCAAACATTCATTGATACCCGTTCACGAATTATTTATCATTTTCTGCAACTATTAGAATTCGTCTCAGTTCACTCAAAGCAAATATTTGTTTTATCACAAAACCAGTGGTCCTAACATTGTCAAATTTTGCACGAATTTGCAACAGGGTTCAGGGTATGCTTAATCAAAAAAATCAATTGTTTATTGATCCCCGTTTAGGAATAATTGATCATTTTGTACAACTATTCCAATTCATCTTTGTTCACTCAAGATAAACAATTGGTTTATTACTAAACCAGTGGTCCTAACTTAGTAAAACCTTTTTTGGGTATTTGAGAAGGGTTTTGGGTATGTCTAAACAAAAAATCAATTATTTATTGATCCCCGTTCACGAATTATTGATCATTTTCTGCGATTGTTCCCTCAGAACAAATAATTGATTTATTATTAAACCAGTGGTCTCAACAAAGTTAAACCTTTTTTGAGTTTTTAAGAAGGGTTTAGGGTATGCCTGAAACAAAAATCAATTATTTATTGATCTCCGTTCACGAATTATTGATCATTTTCTGCAACTGTTTGAATTTATTTTAGTTCACTCAAGACAAATAATTAATTTATTACTAAACCAGTGGTCCAAACATTGTCAAATTTTGTACGAATTTAAAACAGGGTTTAGGGTATGCTTAATCAAAGAAACAATTGCTTATTGATCCCCGTTTAAGAATAATTGATCATTTTGTACAACTATTCCAATTCATCTTTGTTCACTCAAGATAAATAATTGGTTTATTATTAAACCAGTGGTCCTAACTTGGTAAAACCTTTTTTGAGCTTTTAATAAGGGTTTGAGGTATGCCTAAACAAAAAATCAATTATTTCTTGATTCCCGTTTAGGAATTATTGATCATTTTTTGAGGATGTTCCCTCAGAACAAACAATTGATTTATTAATAAACCAGTGGTCTCAACACAGTAAAACCTTATTTTTAGCTTTTAAAAAGGGTTTAGGGTATGCCTGAAAAAAAAATTAATTATTTATTGATCCCCGTTCACGAATTATTGATCATTTTCTGCAACTGTTTGAATTTATCTCAGTTCACTAAAGACAAATAATTGATTTTTTACTAAACCAGTGGTCCAAATAAAGTAAAACCTTTTTTAGGTTTTTAAGAAGGGTTTGGGGTATACCTGAACAAAAAATCAATCATTTATTGATCCCCAATTAAAAGTTATTGATCATTTTTTATAACTTTACGAATTTATTTCAGTTCACTCAAAACAAATAATTGATTTATTATGAAACCAGTGGTCCTAAAGTTGTAAAATTTTGTATGGGTTTGAAGGAAGGTTTAAGTTTTGCTTACACCAAAAATCAATTATTTATTGATTCCCGATCAGGAGTTATTAGACACAATTTATTTTTGTTTTGTTTACTGCTAAACCAGTGGTGTAAAACAAATGAAACTCAATTTTTGCCAATAATGTGAGCCTGAATAATTAATTACAGTCTTATCTGAATAATTATTAACCATTTATTGAAAGATAAGGCCAAAATAACGAATAATAATTACTTTACGATAATACAATCTTACCTTCAATATTTCTGACACAAGAATTACACGTCATCCCTTCAATTCCAACCACACAGCTGCTAACATCCTCCTCCCCATTTAAAAGGGGCAAAGCAGCCTCGAACCCCATTTCTTCAATATAATCAACAATTTTTTCCGGCGTAACAACTCTTGAGTCATAATCAACTGTTCCTAATTTTTGTTCTAAATTGACTTTAATGCCACTGACGCCTGATTTTTCAGCAATTGTTTTTTCAATGTTCCGAACACATGACTGACAAGTCATTCCTTCTATTTGGATCCTTACAGTGGCGCAATTGTTTTGATTTGATAAAAGGGGCGTTGTTACTGAAGAATAATCACCGGTTGGGGATAAGGGCGACATGGTTCCCACTGGAGAAGGTTTTGAGATTTGGTGGAGATCCAAAGAATCGGCAGTTTCCCTAAAAAAAAAAAAAAATGAGCATCGCTCGCACGGCGTTGCTGAAATCAGACACTCCGCTTACGCGGTGCCTTATTATTTATAGAAAGTAGGAAAAATACGTTTCAACTGTTTCAAGACTGAACAAAACATTTACATGCACATACGTCACAAACAAAAAACGATCAAAACAAATGATAAATATTCATTAAAATCGATATTTTAGCAAACATACCAATCAGTTTCGGCCAATAAAGGCACTTTATCATCCATATTTAGCACAAATTCTTAAAAATCAAGCACTAGAATTAAGAACACAACTATAATAGATAATTTAGAAAACAAGAATTCGATAAGAAATACTTACTGATAAGTAAAATCAATCAATATTTATTGACACGCACGATAACACATTTTAATTTGAATATACTGGATGAAATATGCTCAAAAGTGAATTTAAAACCGTAAAAATAAATTTTGATGACCACAAAAGCTGATAAAGACTGTGTAAACAACTGAACATCGAAAAAAACAACCAAAACAGCTTAAATATTAGTTTTGGATCAAGTATTAGACGACATATTGCAAACAAAACAACGATATAAAAAAGTGAAAGTCGCTCTACTTAATTTTTTATTTGAGTCAGTTTAAAACGGTGAAATAAAGTGAAAGCTCCAATCAACCTTGAATTAACGATAAAATTTATCAAATAATTGGATTTATTTAAAACTAACCTAAAATATTTGCTCATTATTACTCATTGTTTATAAAACAAGTGAACAGCTGCTGTCAAACTTACGTGACGAGGTTCATGTTTGCTTCAGTTGTCCTGATTTCCAGCCCATCTTTCAAATCAGTCAAAACGGTCCCATCAATTTTTTGTAATACATTTTTGGTGTCCACCCACTCTTGAGCCGTTTTTGTGACCCCATCTTGCAAAAAATCATTACAACCAAACGACAAACTAACTCATAAACTATTTACCTTTTAATTTGAATACGAGAACATTTGAATCCATTGTGATTTAATTAGAGGTTAGGTTGAGTAATCTTGATAAAATTTATCGTACACTGGGATTTAGTATGCAGATTATTTTAATACGTCAAAGAAATTTATCAATTACTAATCTTTTGTGTTTTTTCATTGTTTAGTGATAAAAATGTAGGACAATTCACTACTACTATTATATATACAATAAATAGATATATTTTATTTAAAAACACTTTATCACATGATTTACTTTTATTTTTAGTACTTTAGTGATGTAAAAATTAATTTAAACAATAAAATTTGGAGATTCTACAACTTTCAAAATGGCGGCAAACGTCATTCAACAACTGTCAAAATATCAAACAACATAAGTCAAACAATTAAAATTATTTGATTCAAAATTAAATATATAATAAAAATGGAAGGGAAATGATACATTTTACTCCTTTTTTCAAATAATTCTTGAATTACCAATATTTATTAATCATTTTTATAGTCAGCCAAGAGATGGCGCCGCTAATAAAATTAAATGTTGCCAATGGCACTTAAAACGAGGCTTTTAATGCAGTGTTGCCACCTTAAACTGAAAACACGTATTTACGATTTTAATAATAGATTACTCTTACGTATTTTTTACGTTTATGTATTAATTGACATAAGAGCTACGTAATAAAAACATAAAGTTAAGATAAATTCAACTTTATGTTATGTTTACGTACGAAACAACTAATAGGGCATGCGTCAACTTTAAACACATGTTTTCATCTGACAGTTGACAGCACCTTGAATCGAAACGTGCTTTAAATATGATTGACATAGGATTATTAATAAAAAAAACAAAAATTTCTTCCTCGTCTTAATATTTCTCGCGTTGGCGACTTTTATAACGCAGTTTCAATAATAATGAAACAATCGCAAGATCTTTTTCAGACATCATACAATCAAACAAAATGAACTAAACTCCAAACCGTTAAAAGTGAAACCAAAGAAAAACAGTAAACACGAAACAGAATCGAAATCAACAGAATATTTGTAAATGACAGTCAGAGGAACCAACACAATAAATAACCCTAATTTGTACCAACGTCAAATGAAAAAAACACTTTATTTTAATATTTTACGTTACGACCACTGTGAACGTACATAATTTCTTCCGTATATGTTTTTTTGATACTAACGTATGCCAATAATAATTTTATCACATTTGCTGTGGTTATTTGTTGAGCATATTCTTTGTATACTATCACAAGTGACATTTTAATATTTGACAGTTAGCAACACTTGTTTGTTTTGCATTTATTTTGTGTTTTTACCAGAAATGACATTATTAAAGTAATAAATTATTTGAAATCAACTATAAATGCTGTGTAATCCGGTTTATTATCACATTCATACTCCTAAATATTTTAAAGTAGGGTTATTTTGTGTTTGACAGTTGGCGTTTTATCAACAATATTTATACTATTTTTATTTATCATTTTGAACTTTTAATTTATTACTGTACTTTATTATTTCAATTAAATTATATTAAATAATAATTATATTGAATACGCTGTAGTTATTTGTTGAGTATATTTTTGTATGCTATCACAAGCGACACTTCAATATTTAATAGTTGGCAACATTGAATACATCCATTTTTGACGTACAATGGTACAATTTATTTGCATTTATCTTGTTTCTGCTAGAAGTGACAATAATCAATGATAAATTAACTGAAATAAACTTTAATACTGTGTAATTCAGTTCTTTTATATATTTTACAGTCATTTTGATTAATGATAAGTGAGGTTACATTGTGTTTGACAGTTGGCGTTTTATCAACAATATTAGAGCTGTCTATATTTTTATTTATCATTTTTACTGGTTTAATTTATCATTATTTGAATAAAATCTGGATTTATGATGATCGCATATACTGTGGTTATTTATTGAGCATATTTTTGTATGTTACCACAAATGACATTTCAATATTGGGTACATCCATTTTTGACGTACAGTTTATCTGCATTTATCTTGTTTTTGCTAGGAGTGACATTAATCAATGATGAATTAACTGAAATAAACTATAATATTGTGTGATTCAGTTCTTTTATATATTTTAAAGTCATTTTTATTTATCTGTTGAGCATATTTTTGCTTGTTACCACAAATTATACTCCAATATTTGATAGTTGGGAACATTTTTTACGTACAATTTATTTATTTATTGCATTTTTACTAGGAGCGTCAATAATCGAGTGATAAATTACCTGAAATTAACTTAATTGCTGTATAGTTCAGTTTATTGTCAATACTTTTATATATTTTGATAGATAATAAGTGAGGTTATTTTGTGTTTGACAGTTGACATTTTATTAACAATATTTAGACTGACTATATTCTATTTATCATTCTGACTGGTATAAATTATCATAGTCCTTTATTATTTGAATAAAATCTGGACTTATGTTGATCGCATAGTTATACTGTGGTTACTTGTTGAGCATATTTTTGTATGTTACCACAAATGACACTTAAATATTTGATAGCTGGCAACATTGAATACATCCACTTTTGACGTTTAAAGATATTTTCATATTAACAAGTGATATTTCAATTGGATTTGGACTATTTCGTAGAAATCATTTCGACAGGCTCAATGTATCGATTTATTCATTATTTTAAATATATATTATATTAAATACGCTGTGGTTATTTGTTGTGCTATCGCAAGTAAAACTTCAATATTTGATTGTTGGCAACATTTTGGACGTATAATTTATTTACATTTATTTATTTAGTGCATTTATCAAATAGTGAATTAACTGAAATCAACTATAATACTGTGTAATTCAATTTATTATCATCTTCTCTTATATATTTAAAGTCATTGGCTGGTACCACGAGCTCTGTTTTTGGCGCTACTAAGAGTGTTGTGTCAAGATGTATTTTAACACAATTAGAATTTTCCCAAATACTTCAGCAAATAATCTTCAGATACAGATTACAAGAAACACATATGTCTACAAAATCTATTTCAATATTTTCCTTCAAAATAGCTTGAAATATTTATATTGCCTTAAAACTCTTCTTAAAATAACACTGCTAGTATAGCCAGAAACAGAGCTTGTGGTACCGGCCATTTTGATTAATAATAAGTGAAATTATTTTTGTGTTTGACAGTCGACGTTTTATAAACAATATTTGAGGTGACTAAATTCTTATTTATCATTTTGGCTGGTTTAATTCATCATTGTGCTCTATTATTTAATAAAATCAGGATGTATAACACACAGGCTGTGATTATTTGTTGAATATATTTTTTTGTATGCTATATAACGTATTAAATTAGATTTGGTGGATATCATTTAGACAGGCTCAATATATCGCTTTATTTCATTATTTTAATGAAATTAGAAGTATGATAACAAATATATTGTATTAATATTCTGTGGTTATTTGTTGAGCATATTTTTGTATGCTACCACAAGTGACACTTCAATTTTGATAGTTGGCAACATTGGTTACATCCATTTTGACGTACAGTTTATTTGCATTTATTTATTAATCAAGTGGTGAATTAACGGAAATTAACTATAATACTGCGTGATTAAGTTTATATATTATAAAGTCATTTTGATTAATTATTTTTTTTGACAGTTGATGTTTTATTAACAATATTTAGCATTTTGACAGGCTTAAATGTATCTTTTTTTTTTATTCCAATAAAATTGGATTGGATAATAACATAAATAATCTTGCTGAGCATATTTTCCGTACATTGTTATATTTCGTATTAAATTACAAGTGACATTTTGAACATATTTGAGCTAAAATATATTTATACGTATTATTTTGTCTGGTTCAATGTATTGTTGTACTTTATTCCAATAAAGTCAAGACTTATAGTAACATAAATATTGAAATGACATATTTTGTCGTTGTGGTTATTTGTTGAGCATATTTTTGTATGCTACACTTCAATGTTTGACTGTTGGCAACATTGAGTACATCCATTTTTGATGTACTATGTGTTGTTTTGCATTTATTTTGTAATTCTACTATGAATAACAATATTAAAATGATAAATTAACTATAATGTTGTGTAATTATCATATATTGTATGGATGTATGTCAAAAGATAAATGTTTGTATCATTGTGGTTATTTTTTGAGCATATTTTTTGTATGCTGCGCAAGTGACAAGTCAATGTTTGCAACTGTTGGCAACATTGAGTACTCATTTTTGACGTACAATGTGTTGTTTTGCATTTATTTTATATTTTTACTATAAATGACATTATTGCAGTGATAAATTAATTATAATGCTGTGTAATACAATTTTTATATATTTTAAAGTGAGGTTATCTTGTCCTTGACATTTATCAACAATATGCCGAATACGTGGTCTCCAACATCCTCTTTTCTGTAATAAAATGAATAATTACATTGTGTAGTTACTAATTTTTATGTTTTTAGTGTAACAATGTTTTCTTTTGTCAAATATGCAATGATTTTATGCGTAATTGCTTCGATTATTGTGGCATTATCGTTGCCTATAATATTTTTTGTGTTGCGATGGAAAATAGCACGAAAGCGGATTAGAAAAGAGTCTAATAATAGGGTGGTTGGTTTTTTTCATCCGTATTGTAATGCAGGTGGAGGTGGAGAACGCGTTTTGTGGAGAGCAATAGAATGTTTACAAGAAAAGTAAGAATTAATTTTTTTATGATTTGCGTAATTCTAATAATTTTTTAGGTTTCCTGATGACGAAATTTATGTTTACACCGGCGATTTAGATTCAACGCCTGCCGATATTTTAAAACGTGTCAATAACATTTTTAACATTCCAGTCAAGAGCACTGTTAAATTTATTTACCTACATCGTCGAAAATGGGTAGAAGCTTCGAAATATCCTTATTTCACGCTATTGGGGCAAAGTTTAGGCTCAATTTATTTAGGTTTAGAAGCGCTGAATCAACTTCAACCTGATGTTTATATTGACACAATGGGATATGCATTTACAATGCCGCTTTTTAAATATTTAGGGCAGTGTAAAGTGGGCTGCTACGTTCATTACCCAACTATAACTAAAGCAATGCTTAAAAGGGTTTCCAATCGGGTGGATAATTATAATAATCGGAATATTATTGCACGGAGTCCGTTTTTGACGGCCGCTAAATTAACTTACTACAAGATTTTCGCTTATGTGAGTATTTTATTTTATAAAATGCTTTAGAATATTCCAAATGTTGTTTTTAGTTTTATTCGATTTGCGGGCGATGCGCTGATACAATTTTAGTGAATTCTACTTGGACTGAAGATCACATTAATAGTTTGTGGAACATTCCGTTACAAACGCACCGAGTTTACCCGCCGTGCGATGTTGAACATTTAAGATCCTTAAAACATGAAAAAATTAACAATATTCGGATTGTTAGTGTCAGTCAATATCGGCCTGAAAAAGATCATCCCTTACAGTTGAGAGCCCTTTACGAATTAAGAAGCCGCGTAAGCGAAGATTTGTGGAATAAAGTGGGTATTAATTTATTTAAGTGTTGAAATATTATTAGTGCAATTTTTTTTAGATAAAATTAGTTTTTATCGGCTCAGTTCGGAACGAGGCCGACAAAACCCGCGTCAAAGACATGCAAGATTTATGCAAACATCTTTCATTAGAAAACAATGTCGAGTTCCACGTAAACGTTTCTTATTCCGAGCTTTTAAATCAATTTTCTCGAGGTTTAATTGGCTTGCATGCAATGTTGGATGAGCATTTTGGTATTGGAGTTGTTGAATGTATGTCCGCGGGGTTGATAATGCTTGCACATCGGTCAGGAGGGCCCCTTTATGATATTATCGAAACTTCAGAAGGTTCCAGGACAGGATTTTTGGCCTATACAAGTGAAGAATATGCCCAGAGTCTTCTGCATATTTTACAGTTGACTAGGGAGCAAATGGCGGTCATCAGAAACGCGGCTAGGTGAGAAAAACCCAATTTTTAAATATATTTTAATTGTTTTTGAATTTTAGGGCTTCGTGCGAACGTTTTACCAGTCACGAATTTCATAAAGGGTTTTTAAGAGCTACTCAACCACTTTTTACGCAATAATTTATTCAATTGTAATCTTATAATAAAACTACTTCAATGTGTACAAGTTTATGTTTCTTCATATTTTTCTTATATCTAAATGATTTATTGCAAACATCACAAAAGTATGGCTTCTCACGAGTGTGTTCAAGTTTATGCTTCTTTAAAGTATTCACTTTCCGAAACAATTTCTTGCAAACCTCACAAGCAAACAATTTTTTGTCAGTGTGTAGAAGTTCATGCTCCTTCAAGTTATATGAAATTCGGAATGCTTTGTTGCAAACAGCACAAGTGAATGGTTTTTTACCAGCGTGTATAAGTTCATGCTTCTTTAAAGCTGACAGCCCAGCAAATAATTTATTGCAAACTTCACATGTAAATTCTTTTGCACCGGCGTGGACAAGTTTATGACTATTTAAATTTGACACATATCGAAATGATTTGTTGCAAATGTCACAAGTAAACGGTTTTTCACCAGTGTGTACAAGTTTATGCGCCTTCAAATGATTTGATTTTTGGAATGATTTGTTACAAATTGCACACGTAAAAGGTCTTTCACCAGTGTGTACAAGTTTATGTGAATTTAAATGTGACTTTCGTTGGAAGGATTTGCTGCAAACGTCACAAGTAAATGATTTTTCAAAAAAGTGTACAAGTTGATGCGCCTTCAAATTTGACAATACTCGGAATGATTCCTTGCAAATTTTACAAGTGAATGATTTTTTACATTTATACAACTTAGTATCATGTTTTTTCCCAATAATTTCTTCATTTTGGTTGCAGTTCTCATCAGATTCCAAATTTTCCTCCTTAACCTCAATTAATAACGATTCAAATTCTTCATTTACTATCAACGGTTCATTTATTTCTTCTTTAATGATCAATTCTTCATTTTTCACTATATTTAAATCCATTCGACTTTGTAATTCCAAAATATCTGTTGCATAATTATGTTCATCAAACATTTCTGAACATTTGACAGGTTTACGTTCACTTACATATACAAGAAAACAACAAATAGCACATTTGAACCAATGACTTAATAACCAACAGATGGCAGACTACATTTTAAAAGATTAAAACAAGTAGGCGAAATGTGGAACTAAAAATTACGGTCAGGGTGCCAACAGTTCCACAAGTTCAGCTGCTTAATTATAGATGGCAGCAGCTTTAAACGTCAAACTAATTCAATAATTCAAAATGATTTTAATGGAAATCAATGAGGATAAGTAATAGAGTATTGTAAATAAGCTGACTTTAACCGAAATTATTTGTTGCAAATGTCACAAGTGTGTACAATTTTATATGAGTTTGAATTAACGATTGTCGGAATGATTTGTTGCAGATTGCACAAGTAAATAATTTTTCACTAGTGTGTACAAGTTTATGTTTCTTTACAGTTGATATAGAGACCAAAATAACTTATTAATTATATACATAAGCCTTAATCAATATAAACACATACATTGAAACAATGTGAATTTAAAATTTAGTTACATTATGAAATAAATGATTACGTCACAAGTAAATGGTTTTTCATTAGTGTGTACACGTTTATGCTGTTTCAAACTCAGTGGTTGAGCAAATGATTTGTTGCAAACTTCACAAATAAATGGTTTTTCACCCGTGTGCACTTTTCACTCAACACATTCGCACATTTAATACAAATATATTTTGGATGCTTGGAATTAAAGTCCTAGAATAATTAATACAAACAATTATAATAATAATTTTAGGTTATGTTCCTTACGCACATTTTCAGTTAAAAAATATTTTAGTTTGTCCTCGATACTTGTTTCATTTGTCCTTTGAAACTCGATAAGTAAAAGATTGTTTGAATGATTGAGGCAGATCAAACAAATATCGCCATTTTGTACTAAATCCACATCTATTTCACTTTTTAATTCAGGAATATTCAAATAAGATTCATTTTCATCTGACATCTCAGTTTTAAACACAAAATCGGGACGTTTATAAGAACTGTCAGTTGTGGTTATTTGTTGAGCATATTTATTGTATGTTGTTATGTTTTGTAAGCATTTTTGTTTGAATTAATAGCTTTTACTCAAATATAATCCACATTTGGCACAAATATATTCCGGAATTCTTGATTTAAACTTCTAAAATAATAAATAAAAACAGTTTTGATAATAATTTTAGGTTAAGTGTCATACGTACAAATTCAGGTAAAAAATATTTCAGTTTATCTTCAAAACGTATTTCGTTTGTATCTTGTGAGCCGATTAATGTAAGATTGTTCGAATTTTCAAGACAAATAAAACATATATCAATAAAATATGACATTTTAATATTTATTTGGTAGTCTGATCGTGAAATTAACAGTTTTGCAAACGTATTAACACTCAAATTTCGTCTTATTTAGTTCAAAACTAAATTCAATATTATTTGCTTTGAAAGCTTTTAGATAACAATAATTTTTTGGTAGCATATTTTGACAGCAATGTTGCCAACCATACTTAGTTTAAAAGAAGTCAGTTGTGGTTACTTGTTGAGCATATTTTTTGTATGTTGTTACATTTTGTGAAAAGAATTATTTCACTTTATAGCCCGAACTCAATTTATTTGCACATTCGATACAAATATATTTCGGATAATTATAATTAAGTTCCTAGAATAATTAAAACCAACAATAATAATAATAATTTTAGGTTATGTTGCTTACGTACATATTCAGGTAAAAAATATTGTAGTTTGTCTCCAATACTTTTTTCATTTGTACCTGGAGACTCAATAAGTGGAAGATTGTTTGAATTTTTGAGGCAGATCAAACAAATATCAATAAAATTAGACATTTTAACCTATTTTATAATCAATTTTCAACACAATGGCCCGTGAACACAGATATTATACACTAAGATGGCAGATCTTATATGAAAATATTGATGAAATAAGGAACTAAAAATTACGGTCAAATTTTTTCTTACATTAATTCCTGGTTCTAAATGAATACATAAATAAATTATTTGATTCGCTGTAATAAAATCACGATTATTTGTTTCTATTTATTTACTATAAGAAACAAAATTGTCAAATACAATCATCAAAAGGTAAAAACATAGAAATATGTACAAAATAAAAAAAGTGTACAAGTTTATGCGTTCTCAAACTTGACGTCTATCGGCGCTGTTTGTTGAAAATGGTTTTTCGCCAGCTGATGCTTTTTCAAACTTCGCGGTTGTGCAAATGATTTGCTGCAAACTTCACAAATAAATGGTTTTTCACCAGTGTGTAACAGTTTATGTAGCTTTAAATTATTCAACTGTCGAAATGACTTGTTGCAAACTTCACAAGTAAATGGCTTCTCACCAGTGTGTATAAGTTTATGAGAACGTAATTTTGACATTTCTCGAAATGATTTGTTGCAAATTTCGCAAATAAATGGTTTTTCACCAGTGTGTATAAGTTTATGTGAACGTAATTGAGACATCTCTCGAAATGATTTGTTGCAAACTTCACAAATAAATGGTTTTTCACCACTGTGAATAAGTTTATGTGAACGTAAATATGACATCTTTCGGAATGATTTGCTGCAAACTTTACAAATGAATGGTTTTTCACCAGTGTGTACAAGTTTATGTCTTTTCATATAGTTTATATTTCGGAATGTTTTCTTGCAAACTTCACAAGTGAAAGGTTTTTCATCAGTGTGTATAAGTTTATGTGCACTTAGATTTGACGATTGTCGGAATGATTTTTTGCAAATTTCACAGGTAAATGGTTCTGCCCCAGTGTGTATAAGTTTATGTTTATTCATAGTTGACAACTGCCTGAATGATTTGTTGCAAAAGTCACAAGTAAATGATTTTTTATTAGTATGTATAAGTTTATGCTTCCTCAAAACTGTTAACCGGGCAAAAGATTTGTTACAAATTTCACAAGTGAGTGGTCTTTCATTTTTGTGAGTAAGATGGTGTTTCTCAAAAAATCGTAATGATTTATATGATTTTTCGCATATTTCACATTTATACAACTTGGTACATTGTTTAATAATGTGTATTTGTGCGTTTTCTTCACTAATATCTTCAATTTGGTCACAGATCTTATCTGATTCCAAGTTTTCCTGTTTAACCTCATGTAGTAACGATTTTAATTCGTCATTTAACACCAACGATTCATTTGTTTCTTCTTTAATGATCAATTCTTCATTCTTCACTATATTTAAATCCATTGGACTCTGTAGTTCCAAAATATCTCTTGCATAATTATGTTCCTCAAGTATTTCCAAACATTTGACAAAGAAACCATCTTTTGTGGTTATTTGTTGAGCATGTTTTTCGTATGTTGTCATGTTATCTAAATAATCACAGCCGTTACTCAATATAAATATACGCCGGAATAATCTAAAATAATTATCACCAATAGACAAAATAATAATTACAGGTTAGGTTTACGTTTACTTACACAAAAAAAAAATTCAGTTTGATTTCAATACTTGTTTCATTTGTATCTTAAGACTTGATAAATATAAGAATTTTTAAGTGTTATTGAACAAATATTACTTATAAAAAACTTTTTGATATGTATTTCAACTTGAAACACATGTTAACCAATTGTTTTATAGCCTACAGATAGTTGACTCCATTTTGAAATATTAAAGCAGCAGGAAATACAAACATTTTGGGGCAGGGAAAAGTAAATAAATTAATTATCAATTGACATATTAATATATAAGAATATAATTTCTATTTCTGGAAGTAAAACTTGAAAAAATTTAAATGTAAATAGTCAACAATTATAGCAAATATTTCGATAAATAAGTCAAATGTCTTAAATTAACGGTTTATTAGTTTCCATCAATGTGTACAAGTTTATGCTTCTTTAAAGCTTGCGAATGCCGGAATGATTCATCGCAAATTTCACAAACAAATGGTTTTTCATCAGTATGTACACGTTTATGTGTTGTCAAACTTGACATCTGCCGAAATGATTTATTGCAAACGTCACAAGTAAATGGTCTCTCACCAGTGTGTACAAGTTTATGCTTCTTCAAACTTGGCTGTTGTGCAAATGCTTTGTTACAAATTTTACAAATGAATGGTTTTTCACCAGTGTGTACACGTTTATGTTTTCCTAGACTTGACATATGCCGGAATGATTTATTGCAAGCGTCACAAGTAAATGATCTCTCATCAGTGTGTACAATCTTATGTTTTTTCAAACTTGCAAGTTCTGAAAATGATTTGTTGCAAATTTCACAAATAAATGGTTTTTCACCAGTGTGTAAGAGTTTATGTCGCTTTAAATTTTTTAACTGTCGGAATAATTTACTGCAAACTTCACATTTATATGGTTTTTCGCCAGTGTGTAGCAGATTGTGTGACTTTAAATTTTGTAATGATCGGAATGATTTGCTGCAAACTTCACACGTAAATGGTTTCTCACCAGTGTGTGAAAGTTTATGTGCACTTAAATTTGACTTATCCCGGTATGATTTGCTGCAAATCTCGCAGGTAAATGGTCTTTCACCAGTATGTACAATTTTATGCCTTTCTAAACTTGACAATTGTGTAAATGATTTGTTACAAATTTCACAAATGAATGGTTTTTCACCAGTGTGTATGAGTTTATGTCGCTGCAAAAATTTCAAATGTACGAATGGTTTGTTGCAAATTTCACAAGTAAATGGTTTTTTATCAGTATGTGCAAGTTTATGCAGCTTTAAAGTTTGCAAAAGCGGAAATGATTCGTTGCAAACTTCACAAGTAAATGGTTTTTCACCAGTGTGTAGGAGTTTATGTGTACTTAAAGTTGTTTTATGTCGGAATGATTTGTTGCAAATGTCACAAGTAAATGGTTTTCCATTAGTATGTACATATTTATGCTTCTTTAAACTTGGCAGTTGTGCAAATGATTTGCTACAAATTTCGCAAACAAATGGTTTTTCACCAGTGTGTCGAAGTTTATGTTGCTTAAAATTTTTCAGTTGTCGAAATGATTTGTTGCAAAATTCGCAAGTGAAAGGTTTTTCGCCAACGTGCATAGAATTATGTTCTTTCAAACTCTGTAGTCGCTTGAATGACTTGCTGCAAACTTTACAAGTGTGTGGTTTTCCATCATTGTGTATAAGTTTATGTTTACTCAATGCTCGCGACTGCCGGAATGATTTGTTGCAAACTTCACAAGTGAATGGTGTGTTCAATTGTTGCCCAATTTGTAAATTTTTGCTACATTTGTCATCTGGCTCAGGATTTTCTTGTTTTATTTCATGCAGTAATGATTGTGATTTGTCATCTAATATTAATTTTTCGTTTGTTTCTTCTTTAATAAAAATTTCTTCACGGTCAACAATATTTATTTCAGTTTGCGATTCTATAATATTTGTATCATGATTATTTCCATCAGATATTTCTTCTTTACACACAAATTCAAGATATTTGTCACCCGATTCGAAATCTTCTTTAATATCTTGCGGTGATGCTTCTTCCTCTCTTTCTTCTTTAATAATGATTTCTTCAATATTAACTACATCTACATTCATTTCATTTTGTGATTCTAGTACTTCTTTTTTTATATACACAAGTTCAGGACGTATAAAATCTGATTTAACAGAACTGTCAGTTGTGGTTATTTGTTGAGCATTTTTATTGTACGTTGTTATATTTTGTAAGCATTTCTGTTTAAATTCATACATTTCACTCAACTCATTCGCACATTTAATACAAATATATTTTGGATCGTTGGAATTTGAGTCCTACAATAATTAATACAAACAATTATAATAATAATTTTAGGTTATATTCCTTACATACATATTCAGGTAAAAAATATTTTAGTTTGTCCTTAATACTTGTACCATTTGTACTTTGAGGCTCAATAAGTAAAAGATTGTTTGAATGTTTGAGGCAGATCAAACAAATATATCCATTTTGACCTAATTCCACATCTTTTTCATTTTTTAATTCAGGAATATTCGAATCAGAATTATTTTCATCCGATATTTCTGTTTTAAACACAAAATCAGGACGTTTATAAGAACCGTCAGTTGTGGTTACTTGTTGAGCATATTTATCGTATGTTGTTATGTTTTGTAAGCATTTTTGTTTGAATCCATAGCTTTTACTGAAATCAAATCCACATTTGGCACACATATACTTCGGAATTCTTGATTTAAACTCCTAAAATAATAAATAAAAACAGTTTGGATAATAATTTTAGGTTAAGTGTCATACGTACAAATTCAGGCAAAAAATATTTCAATTCATCTTCAAAACTTATTTCGTCTGTAACTTGTGAGCTGATTATTGTAAGATTGTTTGAATTTTCAAGACAAATAAAACATATATCAATAAAATACGACATTTTAATATATATTTGGTAGTCTGATTGAAAAATTAACAGTTTTGCAAACGTATTACACTCAAATTTCGTCTTATTTAACTAAATTCAATATTAAATTCGTTGAAAGCTTCTGCTGGATAACAATAATTCTTTGGTAGCATCTATTGACAGCAATGTTGCCAACCATACTAAATTCCTTAATCACCGTAAGTTTATAAATCAATCAATTATTTATTTTAAAATTAGGTTTTAACCTTTAAATAACTTATATTTCAAAAATAGTCGGCCAATACGAGTTAATCTTTTTTTATTTTAATTATATGAATAAATACGAAAATATAATAATAAGTCAACTCCAGTTATTCTATTCCGTACTTTTTATGCGGGAGCTGTTAGTTAACCGGCGATCGACGCATCGCTTGCCGGCATTGTATTTATCTAAATATTTCTTGAATCATTATATGAGTAATTAATATATATTATAAATCTTGTTTAGAATTCAATATAGAGTCTAATATTGATCAAAAATAATTTATAAAACATTAAACAAGCTTGCAATATTCGGTTATATTAATGTCAACATCAATATTCTTTATGATATAACTAGTTCAGTCATTTTGTCAGAGATGGCAGCATCTAGCACGTTTTGGAACTAAATTTTATTAACAATAAAAAATAGCAACTATTTGGCATATTTATTCACCCCAAAGTGTTTTAAATATTTTATTTTGATTAAATTTAATATTTTTGAACTATAAATTAACAAATAATCTTTTATTGAATAAATATTTTTTTGTTCGCCCTCATTGACAGGTGCTGCCGCTTGCGGAGAATTTGTGATGTTTGACATTAAACAAGAATGAAATGCGAACAAATTTATTTAAATTTCAATATAACAATTCATATTTACTTCAAAAATTAAATATACAAGTTAGTATTGACTTAAAATTATCTTACAAACTATTTAATAAATTATAATTAACCCTAAAAACGATTCAAATAGGTTTTAGAAATAAAACGACTGTAATTTTGTAGGAATGAGTTTATTTTGGAAATAAGGAAAGGATACAAAGGTTAGAAATTTATTTGTTGAGTACTCGATGCTGTTGTGTTGTTGTAAGCCTTGTTCGTCCCCAGGCAATGACTAAGGGGAAAGAGACGAACTCTTCTGCGAGAATTCTCCCTTTGGGTCTAGGGAAACCCCAGCGAAACCTAGACCAGAGAAGTGGCTTCTTCGCTCGCTGCAACTGAAACAAAATAATTATTACAAGTCGGAAAATTTAAAAAGAAATTAACTTACTTGAACTTTGCAAGCGGCGGGTGAAATTAATCAGTTGACTTCTTTAAAGTTGAGTTGAATTCGGAGGCTGGAAAAGTGTTGATCTTCTGCAGTTACTGGAAGACTTCTTGGAGGATTTCTTGGACGGCTGTAGGGCTTTGGTTCTGCTGCTGCTAAAAAACTTCTTGGACTGCTGCTGGGCTTTAATTCTGCTGCTACTGGAGGACTTTTGGACGGCTGCTGGGCTGTTTTTATTGTTGGGCTCTGGTTTTGCTGCCGGATGACCTAAAAACATAAAAAAACAAATAAATTAATGAATTGAAGATAAGTAATTTAGGTGTTTACTTAAAAACAGTGATATAATGAGTTTTATTATATTACCTGGTTGATGATGCGGTGATGTTATGAAGATCCACGGCCGGCGACCTGAAACAGAAACTTAAAACAAATTTTGGTGAATCACATTCAACAAAACAAATATTGAGAGTTGATTTTGGCTGCTGGGCTCATCCTCAGCTCCTCCCACGTTGTCCATTCCCTCGTTGTCCATCCACCTCATCAGCTGGGCTCATCCTCAGCAAATGATCTGAAAAAATACAAATTAATTAAAAATCAGCGAAAAAGCAATACAAAATTGACTAAAACCTGAAAAGCAAAGTTTGTTAATCAACTTACGTCCTTTTGTTGATTTGTTGGAGGTGGTACTGATGAATTGAAGAAGCTGAAAGGGAATTTTTTTGTTAATTACATTCATTCAACATTCGTTCAGCATTCAATCGTGTTGTGTGTTTTGGTTTGTGTTCGGAGAGCTACGCGGCGTGTGACTGTTGCTTTATTATTTCCGGAAGTTATTTTAAAAGTGCTCAATATATTATGCTACTGTTTGACTCTACTTTACTACCCCAATGAATGCCTGAGCGCTCAGACACCCAAGCACCGGTGTGCTCGTCGTTTGCAAAAAAAAATACGTTGTTTGAATACGTGGCCAATGCATATTCCGAGGCCCGCGATACCGCCTAATTACGCGATATGGTAACCTTAAGTATCGGTCTCAGCTAATGTCGTTTCTTGAACTTAATCAAGGACCCCCGCCAGCTACCATATTTTCCCGACTTCCGATAGGTACATATCGAGAGTATGCCGTTACTCCCTAATTAGATCGCTCGTTCGCCCTAGAACTCATTGCAACCCCACGCGGTGGTGTTCATCAGGGGGGGTGCCTCTCGTAGCGGTACCTACGTGTGCACCGATTCCCACGTTGGACCTTTCATTACAGACCTTTGCAAAAAAAACCAAGACATTTTATTAATTTATTACATAATAAAAGCAAAGACTAACATCGCAAATACGTGCCCCTAACGGACACGCAATGCGGAACAAATTCACCCCAATTTACATATTTAAATACACAAAATTTTGATCTCTACGTTAATAAGCAATATTTAAAACCCCAAATATAATGAAACACTTTTAAAATATTTATATTTTCAACGTATTTCGCGAGAACAAAGTAACGCACTTCTGTTCTACTCAATGGCACTAGCAACAGTGAATAGAACGCATTCCAACTCCAATTTATTTTGAATCTCCAAACTACGTTCGGCTGTCTATGCGCGCAATGTGTTAGAAAGAGTACACAATATCAAAAGATACTTCGTAGCGCTTATACAGTTGCAAGCCAAGCCCGTACAAAACCAAATCAAACGAGATTGCGCAACGTTAAAACTTTAATTTAATCATTTCTGGCATTGAAATATATTAAAACTAATGAATAAATTTGAATTTTGTATATTTGAAGAATAAAAATATTCAATAAATATTTTGAATGCAAATTACAATTTCGCAAAAATATTGTTTAATTTTATGTGATTATTTGTTGATTATTTTAATTTTTTAACCGTCTATTTTTTGATATTAAAAAGGTAGTTAAGCCCCAAAGTGTTTGATAATATTTTAAAACTGCTTAAGGGGTGTAGATTTATGCAGCCCCTAATCATAATTGTTACACGAGCCATAAATTTAAGAATTAAATATCTCAGACAGTTAATAATTTATTATATTGCACTGCTTAAAATTAATATTTTTTTGCGTATACCGGGGGTTGTAGAAAACTCAAAAAGGATGTAGGTACATGCAAAATAATTGTAATTGGTGCACGAGCTGTAAATTTATGAATTAATAATTCATTACAATAATCCGCTTAAAATAAATAATTTTTTTCCCAAGCAATACGCTTCCGTATTTCAGTATATTATATTTGTTTGATAGTTAGAAGCCATTTGAACAAGTTTATACCAATTTGTAGCTGGGAGATAATTTAGTTGAAAGTGTACTATGATGCAGAGCGTTTGTTCAGAAAGAGTTGTAGCTGAATTATAAACATTTACATTTAGTAGTTTTTATTGCAAAAATAATAATTTGAACATAAATATATTATTAAGAACTGTGATAATACAATAATTAGTGAGTGTAGTGTTTGGAAGAACTTCATAATCCAGGGCTTCAAGGTCTTCAACAATAGGTAAATTTATCATTTAAATATTTAATAATTGATGGCTTATTAGTTTCCATCAGTGTGTACAACTTTGTGTTTCTTCAAAGCTCGCGAATATCGGAATGATTCATCGCAAATTTCACAAGCAAATGGTTTTTCACCAGTGTGTACAAGTTTATGTGTTGTCAAACTTGACATCTGTCGAAATGATTTATTGCAAACGTCACAAATAAATGGTCTCTCATCAGTGTGTAACAGTTTATGTCGCTTTAAATTATTTGACTGTCTGAATAATTTACTGCAAACTTCACAATTATATAATTTTCCACCAGTGTGTAGCAGATTGTGTGACTTTAAATTTTGTAATGATCGAAATGATTCACTGCAAACTTCACAAGTGAATGGTTTATCACCAGTGTGTATAACTTTATGTCTATTTAAATTTGACTTATCTCGGAATGATTTGCTGCAAACCTCGCAAGTAAATGGTTTTTCACCAGTATGTATAATTTGGTGCGTTTTTAAACTTGACAATTGTGTAAATGATTTGTTGCAAATTTCACAAATAAATGGTTTTTCACCAGTGTGTATGAGTTCATGTCGCTGCAAAAGTTTCAATTTCAAGAATGGTTTGTTGCAAATTTCACAAGTAAATGGTTTTTTATTAGTATGTGTAAGTTTATGCAGCTTGAAAGTTTGCAATAGCGGGAATGATTCGTTGCAAACTTCACAAATAAATGGCTTTTCACCAGTGTGTAGGAGTTTATGTGCAGTTAAAGACGATTTATGTCGGAATGATTTGTTACAAATGTCACAACTGAATGGTTTTCCGTTAGTATGTACCAATTTATGCTTTTTCAAACTTGGCAGTTGTGCAAATGATTTGCTGCAAATTTTGCAAACAAATGGTTTTTTACCACTGTGTTGGAGTTTATGTTGGTCTAAATTTCTCAGTAGTCGAAATGATTTGTTGCAAAATTCACAAGTAAAAGGTTTTTCGCCAACATGCAGAGAGTTATGTTCATTTAAAGTGTGTAGTCGCTTGAATGACTTGCTACAAATTTTACAAGTATATGTTTTTCTATCCTTGTGTATGATTTTATGTTTACTCAATGCTCGCGAATGCCGGAATGATTTGTTGCAAACTTTACAAGTGAATGGTGTGTTCAATTGTTGTTCATTCTGGCTACATTTGTCATCTGGCTCAGGATTTTCTTGTTTGATTCCATGTAGTAATGATTGTAATTTGTCATCCAATATTAATTTTTCGTTTGTTTCTTCTTTAATGAAAATTTCTTCACGCCCAACAATATTTATTTTAGTTTGTGATTCTATAATATTTGTATCATGATTATTTCCATCAGATATTTCTTCTTTACACACAAAATCAGAATATTTGTCACCCGATTCGAAATCTTCATTAATATCTTGCGGTGATGCTTCTTCATTCCTTTCTTCTTTAATAATGATTTCTTCAATATTAACTACATCTACATTCATTTCATTTTGTGATTCTAGTACTTCTTTTTTTATATACACAAGTTCAGGACGTATAAAATCTGATTTAACAGAACTGTCAGTTGTGGTTATTTGTTGAGCATTTTTATTGTACGTTGTTATATTTTGTACGCATTTTTGTTTAAATTCATACATTTCACTCAACTCATTCGCACATTTAATACAAATATATTTTGGATGCTTGGAATTAAAGTCCTAGAATAATTAATACAAACAATTATAATAATAATTTTAGGTTATGTTTCTTACGTACATATTCCGGTAGAAAATTTTTTAGTTTGTCCTCAATACTTGTTCTACTTGTACTTTGAGACTGAATAAGTAAAAGATTGATGGAATGTTTGAGGCAGATCAAACAAATATCGCCATTTTGAACTAATTCCACATCTATTTCACTTTTTAATTCAGGAATATTCGAATCAGAATCATTTTCATCCAATATTTCTGTTTTAAACACAAAATTGGGACGTTTATAAGAACTGTCAGTTGTGGTTACTTGTTGAGCAAATTTTTTGTATGTTGTTATATTCGTTGAAAAAATTTGTTTGATTTCACAGCCCGTACTCAATTTATTTGCACATTCGACACAAATATATTTCGGATAATTAAAGTTGAGTTCCTAGAATAATTAAAACCAACAATTATAATAATAATTTTAGGTTATGTTGCTTACGTACAAATTCAGGTAAAAAATATTTTAGTTTGTCTTCAATACTTGTCCCATTCGTAATTTGAGACTCAATAAGTAAAAGATTGTTTGGATTTTTGAGGCAGATCAAACAAATATCGATAAAATAAGACATTTTAACCCTTATTTTACAATTAATTTATCAAAACCGTATAAACCACAGATATAATAACTAATAGATGGCAGACTTCGTGTCAAAACATGCAACTATAAATTACGGTAAAACAATGTGACCTCATTACTGTCAAATTTATTGAAATAAGAAAAATTACAATTATTGAACCAAATTTTTGCAAAAAGTAAAACTTAAAATGATATAAATGAGAACAGCAAATAATTATACCAAATATTGGTGAAATAGTGTGTCTTAAATCAGTTTTCACCAATGTGTACAAGTTTATGCTTTTTTAAAGCTTGCGAGTGTCGGAATGATTCATCACAAACTTCACAAGCAAATGGTTTCTCGCCAGTGTGTACACGTTTATGTGTCCTCAAACTTGACATCTGTCTAAATGTTTTATTGCAAACGTCACAAGTAAAAGGTTTTTCACCAGTGTGTACAAGCTTATGCTTTTTCAAACTTGGCAGCTGTGCGAATGATTTGCTACAAATTTCACAAATAAATGGTTTTTCACCAGTGTGTAACAATTTATGCTGCTTTAAATTTTTCAATTGCCGGAATGATTTGCTACAAACTTCACAATTGTATGGTTTCTCACCAGTGTGTAGCAGATTGTGTGACTTTAAATTTTGTAATGTTCGGAATGATTTGCTGCAAACTTCACAAGTAAATGGTTCCTCACCAGTGTGTAAGAGTTTATGTGTATTTAAATTTGACTTATGTCGGAATGTTTTGTTGCAAACTTCGCAAGTGAATGGTCTTTCACCAGTGTGTACAAGTTTATGCTTATCTAAACTTGACAATTGTGCGAATGATTTGTTGCAAATTTTACAAATAAATGGCTTTTCACCAGAGTGTAGGAGTTTATGTTGCTGCAAATTTTTCAATTGTCGGAACGGTTTGTTGCATATTTCACAAATAAATGGTTTTTCATTAGTATGTACAAGTTTATGTAGCTTTAAAGTTTGCAACAGTCGGAATGAATCGTTGCAAACTTCACAAATAAATGGTTTTTCACCAGTGTGTAGAAGTTTATGTGTACTTAAATTTGATTTATGCCGGAATGATTTATTACAAACATCACAAGTGAAAGGTTTTTCACTAGTGTGTATAAGTTTATGTTTTTTTAAACTTGGTAACTGTGCAAATGGTTTGTTGCAAATTTCACAAATGAATGGTTTTTCTCCAGTGTGTCGGAGTTTATGTTGCTTGAAATTTTTCAGTTGTCGAAATGATTTGTTGCAAAATTCACAAGTGAAAGGTTTTTCGCCAACGTGCATCGAATTATGTTCTTTTAAATTCTGTGATCGTTTGAACGATTTGTTGCAAATTTTACAAGTGTGTGGTTTTCCATCATTGTGTGTGAATTTATGTCTACTCAATGCTCGCAAATTCCGGAATGATTCATTACAATATTCACAAGTGAATGGTGTCTCACAAGTGTGTACAAGTTTATGTTGCTTCAAATTTTTTGATTGTCGGAACGATTTGTTGCAAATTTCACATGTGAACGGTTTTTCATCAGTGTGTAGAAGTTTATGTTGCTTTAAATTTTTTAACTGTCGGAATGATTTGTTACAAGTTGTACATTCATACAACTTTTCACCATGATATTCAAGTTCATGTTTCTTCATATTCCCTAAATTACTAAAGTTTTTATCGCAATTTCGACATTGTAATGAAATATTGCTCTCCACTTTTACTTTAGTGAAATATGTTTCGCAATTCACATCACATTCATATTGTTCCTGTTTTATTGGTTCAGGATTTTCTTGTTTGATTTCATGCAGTAATAATTGTGATTTGTCATCCAATATTAATTTTTCGTTTGTTTCTTCTTTAATAAAAATTTCTTCACGGTCAACAGAATTTATTGCAGTTTGCGATTCTTTAATATTTGTATCATGATTATTTTCATCAGATATTTCTTCTTTACATTTGTCACCCGATTCGAAATTTTCTTCTTTAATATCTTGCGGTGATGCTTCTTCCTCTCTTTCTTCTTTAATAATGATTTCTTCAATATTAACTACATCTACATTCATTTCATTTTGTGATTCTAGTACTTCTTCTTTTACATACACAACATTAGGACGTATAAAATCTGATTTAACAGAACTGTCAGTTGAGGTTACTTGTTGAGCATTTTTATTGTACGTTGTTATATTTTGTAAGCATTTTTGTTTAAATTCATGCATTTCACTCAATTTATTTGCACATTTGTTACAAATATATTTTGAATGATTAGAATTAAAGTCCTAGAATAATTAAAACCAACAATTATAATAATAATTTTAGGTTATGTTCCTTACGTACATTTTCAGGTAGAAAATATTTTAGTTTGTCCTCAATACTTGTTCCATTTGTACTTTGAGACTCAATAAGTAAGAGATTGTTTGAATGTTTGAGGCAGATCAAACAAATATCGCCATTTTCAAATAAATCCACATCTGTTTCACTTTTAAATACAGAAATATTCAAATCAGAATCATTTTCATCAGATATCTCTGTTTTAAACACAAAATCAGGACGTTTATAAGAACTGTCAGTTGTGGTTACTTGTTGAGCATATTTATTGTATGTTGTTATGTTTTGTAAGCATTTTTGTTTGAATTCATAGCTTTTACTAAAATCAAATCCGCATTTGGCACAAATATACTCCGGAACTCTTGATTTAAACTCCTAAAATGATAAATAAAAACAGTTTGGATAATAATTTTAGGTTAAGTGTCATACGTACGAATTCAGGTAAAAAATATTTCAGTTCATCTTCAAAACTTATTTCGTTTGTATCTTGTGAGCTGATTGATGTAAGATTGTTTGAATTTTCAAGACAAATAAAACATATATCAATAAAATACGACATTTTAATATTTATTTGGTAGTCTGATCAAGAAATTAACAGTTTTGCAAACGTATTACACTCAAATTTCGTCTTATTTAACTAAATACAATATTAAATTCGTTGAAAGCTTTGCTAGATAACAATAATTCTTTGGTAACATCTATTGACAGCAATGTTGCCAACCATACTAAGTTTTTAAATCACCGTAAGTTTATAAATCAATCAATTATTTATTTTAAAATCAGGTTTTAACCTTGAAATATACGATTTATATACGAAAATATAATAATAAGTCAACACCAGTTATTCTATTCCGTATCTTTTCAGCGGGAGCGTAGCAGGAGCTGTCAGTTTAACCGGCAATCGACGCGTAGCTTGCCGGCATTGTATTTATCTAAATATTTTTTGAATCATTATATGAATAATAATAATAACGAAAAATCTTTTTTAGAATTTGATGTAGAGTTTATTATTGATCAAAAATAATTTGTAAAACATTAAACAAGCTCGTAATATTCGGTTATATTAATGACAACACCAATATCCTTTGTGGTACAACTAGTTCAGTCATTTTGTCAGAGATGGCAGCACCTAGCACGTTTTGGAACTAAATTTTATTTATAATTAAAAATAGCGACTATTTGGAATATTTATTCACCCCAAAGTATTTTAAATATTTTATTTTGATTAAATTCAATATTTTTTAATGGCTAAATTAACAAATGATGAAGATTGTTTGAATGTTTGAGGCAGATCAAACAAATATCGCCATTTTGAACTAATTCCACATCTGTTTCACTCAATGACGTATTATTAAAGTAGACCCAGCGCGTCCTATGGCAGTCCACAGTTTGTTGTGATGTCAGCACTCACAAGGTGAGAGGTTCTGAGAAGCGAAGGGAGAAAACATGCTTGTTATGCGGTTTGCCTGCTTTTATTTATGTTTGAGAAGTGCGTGCCTTTATTCTGTACTGTATGTATATATTTGTCAAAATAGAAGTAATAATATATCAATTGATTCAAAATAAAACAAAAACGAGATTTTTCCCACATCTCACAATCGATATTTTTTCAAATGAAAATATGTAAATACGCAACCTGCGATACAACGATGTTTATCCTCCCCATCCCACTGTTTATTCCTGCATCAAAACAAACGCCGCGTGCTGGTTCTACTGTTAATACGTCATTGGTTTCACTTTTTAATTCAGGAATATTCAAATCAGAATCATTTTCATCTGATATCACTGTTTTAAGCACAAAATCAGGACCTTTATAAGAACTGTCAGTTGTGGTTACTTGTTGAGCACATTTTTTGTATGCTGTTATATTTTGTGAAAAAAATTGTTTCATTTCACAGCCCGAACTCAATTTATTTGCACATTCGATACAAATATATTTCGGATAATTATAATTAAGTTCCTAGAATAATGAAAACCAACAATAATAATAATAATTTAAGATTATGTTGCTTACGTACAAATTCAGGTAAAAAATATTTTAGTTTGTCTCCAATACTTGTTCCATTTGTACCTTGAGACTCAATAAGTGAAAGATTGTTTGAATTTTTGAGGCAAATCAAACAAATATTAATAAAATTAGACATTTTAACCTATTTTATAATCAATTTTCAACACAATGGCCCGTGAACCACCAATATTATACACTAAGATGGCAGATCTTATATCAAAAGATTGATGAAATAAGGAACTAAAAATTACGGTCAAATTTTTACTTACACATTAATTTCTGGTTCTAAATAAGTACATAAATAAATTATTTGATTCACTGTAATAAAATCACGATTATTTGTTTTTATTTATTTACTATAAGAAACAAAATTGTCAAATACAATCACTTAAAGGTAAAGTGTACAAGTTTATGGTTTCTCAAGCTTGACGTCTACCGGAGCTGTTTGTTCAAAATGTTTTTTCGCCAGCTGATGCTTTTTCAAACTTCGCGGCTGTGCAAATGATTTGCTGCAAACTTCACAAATAAACGGTTTTTCACCAGTGTGTAACAGTTTATGTAGCTTTAAATTTTTCAGCTGTCGGAATGGCTTGTTGCAAACTTCACAAGTAAATGGTTTTTCACCAGTGTGTATAAGTTTATGTGACTTTAAATTTTGTAATTTTTGGAATGATTTGTTGCAAACTTCACAAGTTAATGATTGCTCAGCAGTGTGTACAAGTTTATGTGTATTTAAATTGTTTTTATGTCGGAATAATTTGTTGCAAATGTCACAAGTAAATGGTTTTTCATCAGTGTGTATAAGTTCATGATTTTTCAAAGTTGTCAGTTGTGTGAATGATTTGTTGCAAATTTTACAAATGAATGGTTTTTCACCAGAGTGTAGAAGTTTATGTCGCTTCATATTCTTCAATTGTCGGAATGATTTATTGCAAACCTCACAAGTGAATGGTTTTTCACCAGTGTGTACAAGTTTATGTAGATTTAAACTTTGCATTACACGGAATGATTCGTTGCAAACTTCACAAGTTAGTGGTTTATTATCGGTGTGTAAAAGTTTATGTGCACTAAAATTTGATTTATACCGGAATGATTTATTGCAAACGTCACAATTGAAGGGTTTTTCATTAATGTGTACAAGTTTATGCTGTTTTAAACTTGTCAGTTGTGCAAATGATTTGTTGCAGACTTCACAACTAAATGGTTTTTCACCAGTGTGTCGAAGTTTATGATGCCTAAAATTCTTCAATTGTCGAAATGATTTGTCGCAAAAATCACAAGTGTAAGGTTTATTATCAACATGCACGGAATTATGTTCTTTCAAATTCTGTAATCGCTTGAATGATTTGCTGCAAATTTCACATGTGAATGGTCTTCCATCAGTGTGTATAACTTTATGATTACTCAATGATCGTGAATGCCGGAATGATTTGTTGCAAACTTCACATGTGAAAGATTTTTCGTCAACGTGCGTGAAATTGTGTTGTTTCAAATTTCGTAATTGCTTGAATGATTTGTTGCAAGTTTTACATTTATACTTTTTGTTACATTTGTCATTTAATTTAGAATTTTCTTGTTTTATTTCATGCAGTAATGATTGTAATTTGTCATCCAATATTAATTTTTCGTTTGTTTCTTCTTTAATAAAAATTTCTTCACGGTCAACAATTTTAGCTTGCGATTCTTTGTTTGTATCATGATTATTTCCATCAGATATTTCTTCTTTACACACAAAATCAGAATATTTGTCCCCCGATTCGAAATCTTCTTTAATATCTTGCGGTGATGCTTCTTCATTCCTTTCTTCTTTAATAATGATTTCTTCAATGTTAACTACATCTACATTCATTTCATTTTGTAATTCTAGTACTTCTTTTTTTACATACGCAAGTTCAGGATGCATAAAATCTGATTTAACAGAACTGTCAGTTGTGGTTATTTGTTGAGCATTTTTATTGTACGTTGTTATATTTTGTAAGCATTTTTGTTTAAATTCATACATTTCACTCAACTTATTTGCACATTTGATACAAATATATTTTGGATCGTTGGAATTTGAGTCCTAGAATAATTAATACAAACAATTATAATAATAATTTTAGGTTATGTTCCTCACGTACGTATTCAGGTAGGAAATATTTCAGTTTGTCCTCAATACTTGTTCCATTTGTACTTTGAGACTCAATAAGTAAAAGATTGTTGGAATGTTTGAGGCAGATCAAACAAATATCGCCATTTTGAATTAATTCCACACCTATTTCACTTTTTAATTCAGAAATATTCGAATTAGGATCATTTTCATCAGATATCTCTGTTTTAAACACAAAATCAGGACGTTTATAAGAACTGTCAATTGTGGTTACTTGTTGAGCATATTTTTTGTATGTTGTTATATTTTGTGAAAAAATTTGTTTGAATTCACAGCCCGAACTCAATTTATTTGCACATTCAATACAAATATATCTCGGATAATTGAAGTTTAGTTCCTAGAATAATAAAACAAACAATTATAATAATAATTTTAGGTTATGTTGCTTACGTACATATTCTAGAAAATATTTTAGTTTGTCTTCAATACTTGTTTTATTTGTACCTTGAGACTCAATAAGTGAAAGATTGTTTGAATGTTTAAGGCAGATTAAACAAACATCAATAAAATTAGACATTTTAATCTTTTACAATCAATTTCCCACACATCACGTGAACCATGGATAATGCAGCCTAAAGATGGCACACTTTGTGGTAAAATATTGACAGTAGGAACAAAGTGTGAAACTAAAAGTTACGGTAAAAGTTGAAATTTGAGTATAGTGTAAATTGAAGGCTTGTTTATTAAAAAATTAATAAATCAAACCGAAATTCTAGCGTTTGTGCAAATAAAAGGATTTTGGCGATACAAAATGGCCGCTCAAGAGGCCAATTTCAGGTTATATTACAAAAAAAAAACAAGAATGAGAATCTATAACTATGAATCTGAATTTCTAAATTAAATCCATCAATAAACGAGCCTCAACAATAAATATAAAAATAATCAATACAAAATAATACAATGTTGCCAACTTTATTAAAAAAAAATATATGCATTTACACAAGGTACCACTAAATTAAAACATAAATTTTATTAACATAGCCTGCACACAAATCTTTTCACAAATATTTGAAAAATTGCTGTGGCCAGCACAGTTTCATTGATATTCCATAAATTTACAAAATGACAGCTGTCATTGTCAAAGTGACATTTTATTTTACAATGTTTAGTTGTAAAAAAACATTTAACAATCGGAATAATTATTTATTTTAGATTTTTATTAAACTTCCCCCTTCCAGGATATTTAAATTGATACCAAACTAGACATAATTTGAACAATTTGTAAAAAAACAATTGACGAACGTTTGCATGTAATGTCCAACTATGAAATTTTAATACTAATAAATTATTTAAGAATCAGTTACAGTCATGTTTGAAGTTTTAGAATGTGATTTCAAATGAGTTCGTAAAATTTGTTTCGAAGTGTACGATTTGCTGCAAACTTTACAAGTAAATGAACTATCACCAGAATGCAAAAAGCTATGATGTTTTAAACTGAGCGGCTCTCGGAATGATTTGTTGCAAATTTCACAAGTGAACGGTTTTTCACTAGTGTGTACAAGCTTATGCTTCTTCAAATTAGACAACAGTGCGAATGATTTGTTGCAAACTTCACAAGTAAACGGTTTTTCACCAGTGTGTACAACTTTATGATGCTTCAAATGAGACGCCTGTCTGAATGACTCGTTACAAACTTCACAAGTGTATGGTTTTTCACCAGTGTGCACAAGTTTATGCTGACTTAAATGTGACGTCTCACGGAATGATTTGTTGCAAATTGAACAAGTGTAGGGTTTTTCACCAGTGTGCACAAGTTTATGCTTACTTAAATAGGACGGCTCTCGGAATGATTTGTTGCAAATTGGACAACTGAATGGTCTTTCACCGGTGTGAACTAAGTTATGCCGCTTTAAATCACCTGACCGTCTGAATGATTTATTGCAAACTTCACAAGTAAATGGTTTTTCGCCAGTGTGTAGAAATTTATGTTTCTGCAAATTTGACAAATGTCCGAACGATTTGTTGCAAATTTCACAAGTGAATGGTTTTTCACCAGTGTGTACAACTTTATGGTTCTTCAAAGCTCGAGAAACTTTGAATGATTTGTTGCAAATTTCACATTTAAACTTTCTAATATTGTCACATTTTTGTTTCTTAATATTTTCGTCCCCGGGAATTTGTAGATTTTCTACAAAAATTTGTTCGCCATTTGGTTCAGGTTTTTCTTGCTTGATTTCATGCAATAATGTTTGTAATTTGTCATCCAATATTAATTTTTCATTTGGTTCTTTTTTAATAAGAATTTCTTCTTGGTTAACTTCCATTTCAGTTTGCGGTTCATGATTATTTCCATCAGTTGTCTCTTCTTTACAAACAAAATCAAGACATATTTCTTTAATATCTTGTGGTTTGTCAAATTCATCGTTCGTTTCTGCTTTAATATCCACATTTATTTCACTTTTCAATTCTACTTCATTTGATGTTTCTTGTTTGTTCACAAAATCAGGATTCAAGACAACAGATAAATATTTATAACTGTCAGTTGTGGTTATTTGTTGAGCATATTTTTCGTACGTTGTTACATTTTGTAAGCATTTTTGTTTGAATTCATAGCTTTTACTCAACTTATTCACACATTTAATACAAATATATATTGGAATATTTAAATCAAGTTCCTAAAATAATTAATAAAAACAGTTATAAAAATAATTTTAGGTTATGTTGCTTACGTACACATTCAGGTAAAAAATACTTGAGTTCATCTTTAATACTTGTTCCATTTGTGCCTTGAGACTTAATAAATATAAAATTGTTTGAATGTTTGAGACAAATCAAACAGATATCAATAAAATAAGACATTTTAAACCTTCGTGGCATCAGCCATTGATTTATTTGACAACTAAATTGTATCAGTGGTACTAAAACAATATTTTTCCCATTAATACCATTTTATGCTGCAATCAATTAGCGAAAATTGAGTATTTTTGCAAACTGATTTTTCAACGTTTCTAAATATTTGTGAATGTCATCTACAAACGTGAACATTTTATAAATAGTTGGCAACATTGTTCAAGCCACACGTGTAAAAATGTCTTATTTCATTGATATTTGTTTGATTTGTCTTGAACATTCAAACAATCTCATATCAATTAAGTCTCAAGATACTAATGGAACTAGTTTTGAAAGTAAACTGGAAGACTTTTTACCAGAATACGTAAGTATGCAACATAACCTAAAATTATTATTTTATTGTAATTATTACTTATTGTAGGGGCTTAATTTAGAAATTCCAGCATATATTTGTACCAAATGTGGTCGTAAATTGAATAAAATTCATGAATTCAAACAAATATGCTTACGAAACAAGACAACGTACAAAAAATATGCTCAACAAATAACCTCAAAAGATGGTTGTTATAAATATTTATCTGTTATGTTATCTCCTGATATTATGTGTGTAAAAGAAGAAATATTTGACGAAAATATTCTAGAATCACCAAATGAAATAAGTTTTGAAGCAGTTGACAGTGAAGAATGGATTATTAAAGAAGAAACAAAAGAATTGGTATTAGATGACAACTTGGCGTCATTACTTCATGAGGTTGAAGAAATTAAACCTGAATCAGATGCCACTTGCAACCAAAATGAACAAAATGTGCAAATATCACCTGAATCATTACAACATTTAGCACCCGAAAAATCATTCACTTGTGAAGTTTGCAACAAATCATTCCGATGGTTATCAAGTTTAAACTCACATAAAGTTATACACACTGGAGAAAAACCATACACTTGTGAAGTTTGCGGCAAATCATTCCCATGGCCAGCATCTTTAAAGGTGCATGAACTTACACATTCAGGCAAAAAACCATTTACTTGCGACGTTTGCAACAAACCATTTGCTCATTCATCTCATTTAAAGATTCATAAACTTAGACACACTGGTGAAAAACCTTTTATTTGTGACGTTTGCAACAAATCATTCGGACAGTCATCACATTTAAAAGGGCATAAACTTCTACACACAGGTGAAAAACCATTCACTTGCGACGTTTGCAACATGTCTTTTCGACATTCAAACAGTTTGAAGAAGCATAAAAATACACACATTGGTGAAAACACAGAAACCATTAACATATGATATTCTAATTGTAGATCCAAATGTAATCAAAAAAATGAAATAAATTTACTTTATCTACTAACAGTTTTGAATTTAAGCAAAAATTCCAAAAGACTGTCAAGTAAAGTGCACTCCCAGTTCAGTCGATCTCAATAAAAATAGGATATGAGCATCTAAACAGTACAAACATCTTAAATACTGAATAATATTTTACATTGAATCGTTTTGGATTTATGCTGAAAATTCAAAAAATGTTTCGAGTAAAGTGCACTTCTGGTACAGACAATTGCAACCATAATGCGAGGTGCACAACTAGACCCTAATCCAGTCTTAAATACAAAATTACAACATTATACGTTTGACAGGTTTTGAGATTTGCGAGTTGAAAACGCACATACGTACCAACATCAAGCCGAAAATAGTCAAAATGAATTCAAAATCTCAAAATGTGTATTTATTTTTTTTGTACAAGTAAAAAACTCAACAAATTTCATTAATTTGAAACGTCCATCTTTCAAGGTTATTTGTTGAGCATATTTTTTGTACAAATCCAGGCAGAAAATATTGTAGTTATTATCAAAACTCTTTTTATTTGCATTTTGAGGCCTGATGGATATGAAATCACAATCATTATCAATTCTAATCATTTTAAACTTCTTTCTTATCCTCAAATATAGAAAATTCAAGTTTCTTAATGTGAATGACAGACAGTGTTGCCAACTGTGTAAAATGTCATGACAGCTCGAATTTTGATTCAACTATTTATTTATATTTGTGGCAAATCCATTAATTATTCAACATTTTTTCATATTTAATAATTTTAATCATGCGAGAGGTTATTACAATGTCATCTTATAGATAGTTAATTAATAATAAATCAATAATTATTTGAAATGCAAATTTATTTTTTTTGCAGCTGTCAACATTGTGCACATATGATAACCTTGCAACGTGTTGAATATAAATGTCAAAATAACTTATTTCATCGATATTTGTTTGATTTGTCTTGAACATTCATACAATTTTATATTTATCAAGTCTCAAAATACAAACGGAACAAGTTTTGATTGTAAACTGATGGATTTTTTATCAGAATACGTAAGTAAGTAACATAACCTAAAATTATTATCATATTATGTGTATTTATTATTATAGGGACTCAATTTAAATGTTTTAACATATATTTGTACAAAATATAGCCGTGTTTTGAGTATAACTTTAAATAAAATAAGACAGCATACAAAAAATATGCTCAACGAGTAACCACAAAAGATTGTTGCAAATTATGTTCCGTCCTGAATTTGTGTGTGTGAAACAAGAAATATTTGATGAAAATACTTCAGAATCACAAAATGAAGTTGATTGTGGAGTAATTGACAGTAAAGAATGGTTTATCAAAGAAGAAACAAACAAATTGGTATTAGATGACAATTTAAAGTCATTACTGCATGAAGTTAAGAAAGAAAAACCTGAATCAGATGCCACTTGCAACCAAAATGATCAAAAAGTACAAATATCAGATAATTCTGCTACATCTCCAATTAAAACTGATAAAAAAGCAAACACTTGTGACGTTTGCAATAAATCATTTAATAGCCCATCATATTTGAAGATCCATAAACATATACACACAGGTGAAAGACCATTTATTTGTGACGTTTGCAACAAATCATTCAAAGATTCGTCAGCTTTAAATAAGCATAAAATTGTACACACTGGTGAAAGACCATACACTTGTGACGTGTGCAATAAATCATACAGCCACTCAACATATTTTAAGACCCATAAACTTATACACACTGGAGAAAAACCATTCACTTGCGATATTTGCAACAAATCATTTAGGGAGTTAATAAAACTGAAAAAGCATAAACTTATACACACTGGTGAAAAACCATTCTCTTGTGAAATCTGCGGCAAATCATTCGTACAGTCATCAAATTTAAAGGAGCATAAACTTATACACACTGGTGGTGCTAAATCGTTCACTTGTGAAGTTTGTAACAAATCATTCAGACGGTCGTCACATTTGAAGCAGCATAAACTTATTCACACAGATGAAAAACCATTTACTTGTGACGTTTGCAACAAATCATTCCAACTGTCATCGCATATAAAGAGGCATAAACTTATACACACTGGTGAAAAACCATTTACTTGTGACATTTGCAATAAATCTTTCACAGTGTCATCACATTTGAAGAGGCATAAATTTTTACATACTGGAGAAAAACCTTTCACTTGCGATATTTGCAACAAATCATTCATAGAGTTGTCCAATTTGAAAAAGCATAAAACTGTACACACTTCTGCATCATAAAACAAAACGTTTTTAATTGTAAATTAGAATATAAAGAATATAATAGAAAAATTGATACAAATATTTGTCCTTTTTTGTTGTGAACCTGTTGCAGTCATTCAAACAGTATTCGAAATAATTTTAGGTTTAGGTAATGTTTCAAACTGACTTAAGTACGTTCTTCGCTCTTAATCTCAGGAAGATAGTAGGTGGAGTGAGGCGTCGCAAAATTAGGGCATACCCGGAGCGCCATGATGTCTTTTTGTCCGCAGGACATACAACAACGAAAGTATTTGCATTAAGGGGGTCGGACGAAGGGTTACATGAATGGGTGACCGCGTAGTGACCTTCAGCATTCACCAAACGGAGATTGGCACAATAAAGCTACTTACTACTGTTGTAAACCAGGTCGATCGATCTCGGGCCTGATTTTCATTATTTTGCATCTTTTTTCGTGGAGCAGGTTTATTAGCGTATTCATTCACATTATTTTGTTGACATTTGAAGTCTGCGACAGGGACGCGAATCGCCGCCATTTTGTTTCACTTTTATTTGATATTTTCAATTCAAATGTGCGTAAACGTAAGGAGTACGTAACTGCAAACATAAACGTAAAGTTGAACTACTGTATTTCAATGTCCGTGTTCACGTATTTCTTACGTTTATGTATTGACATAAGAACTACGTAATGAAAACGTAAAATTGAGAAAAAATCAACTTTATGATATGTTTACATATGAAACAACTTTAAACACGTTTTCATCTGACAGTTGACAACACCCTGAATCGAAACGTGCTTTAAATATGATTGACATAAAATTATTAGTAAAAAAAACAACAATTTCTTCCTCGTCCTTATTTTTCTCTCACTGGCGACTTTTATAACGCAGTTTCAATAATAATGAAACAATCGCAATCGTTTTTCAGACATCATACAATAAAACAAAACAAACTAAACTCCAAATTGTTAAAAGTAAAACCAAAGAAAAACAGTAAACACGAAACAGAATCGAAATCAACAGAATATTTGAAAATGACAGTCAGAGGAACCAACACAATACATCAATTTGTACCAACGTAAAATGAAAAAAACACTTTATTTTGATATTTTACGTTACGACCACTGTGAACGTACATAATTTCTTACGTTTATGTTTTTACGTACTCTTTATGCTTACGCACATTGTGAATTGACATTAAGTAGAGTTTTCAAAAATTAGAGAATAAACCTAAAACACGTTTCTACTATAAAACAAAGTTTATTTGTGTACTTAACAGAACCGAACGCTGATAGGAAACGCAAATACATTCAAAAATGAGTTTCAGAAGTGTAAAAATTACGAATTGCTTTTATTTTAATAGGTTATAAATATCAAAACGTCAATTTAGTTGGAGATTTGACCGCCAGATGGTTGTAGTGCTAAATATCAATTCAAAACGGATATCACATAGTTGGTAACAATGTAGAGCACTATAAATGTCAAAACAAAACTCAAATAATTTTTACGTATGAATTTTATTTAAATTTGTGACAAATAATTGATAATATATTCAAAAATAAACTCCAAATATGAAAAAGTAGTTTTTGTTACTTTGACATATTTTTTGTTTTCAAGATTAATTAAATATTCACTTTGCTGTCATTCTCTTTAACGTAATTTTAAAGCACAATTGAACAAATATCAATTGAAGATTTATTTGACAGGTGTAATTTAACAATGTTGACAACTGTTCTAAAAAATAAGAAGCAGTTTCAATAATTATGAATTTTTTATCATTCGCGCAAAAAAGCTCAACCGAGTCAAACATTATGAAAAATTATTGGAAAGGTATGAATATTTTAAAATTGAACATTTGGCAATATTGCTTGCTATTTGAATTGAAATAATTTGCATATATTTAAATATAAAATAATAATAAATTAACTAGTATTTGGAATGCATGTTTAGTTTTTGACACAGTTGGCAACATTGTTCATAAATAACCTTGCAGCATTGAATATACAAGTCAAAATAACTTATTTCATCGATATTTGTTTAATTTGTCTTGAACATCAAACAATCTAATATCAATCAAGTCTCAAAATACAATCGGAACAAGTTTTGATAATAAACTGACAGATTTACGTAAGTAAATAACATAACCTAAAATTATTAACAAATTGCATGTATTTATTATTCTAGGGACTCAATTTGAATGTTCTAACATATATTTGTATCAAATGTAGCCGTAATTTGAGTACAATTCATGAATTCAAAGTGTTTACGACAAGACAACATACAAAAATCCTGCTCAACTAATAACCACGAAAGATTGTTGTAAATATGTTACGTCCTGAATTTGTGTGTGTAAAAGAAGAAAGATCTGGTGAAAATGAAATAAATGTTGGAGTAGTTGACAGTAAAGAATGTATTATTAAAGAAGAAACAAACGAATTGGTATTAGATGACAGTTTAAGGTCATTACTGCATGAGGTTAAACAAGAAAAGCCTGAATTAAATGTCATTTGCAATCAAAATGAACAAAACGAACAAATATCAGATAATTCTATGAAGAAATCATTCAGGCGGTTGAAAACTGGCAAAAAATCATTCACTTGTGAAGTTTGCAGCAAATCATTCTCCCGTTTATCATATTTAAAAACGCATAAACTTTTACACACTGACGAAAAACCATACACTTGTGAAGTTTGTAGCAAATCATTCAGACAGTTGAAATTTCTAAACATACATACTCTTATACACACTGGTGGAAGACAATTCGTTTGTGACATTTGCAATAAGTCATTTGGAGAGTCATCACATTTAACGAGACATAAACGTATACACAGTGGAGAGAAACCATTTACTTGTGAAGTTTGCAGCAAGTCATTCTCTCGTTCAACATATTTAAAAGCGCATAAACTTATACACACTGGTGAAAAACCATTTGTTTGTGAAATCTGCAACAAATCATTTAGGACCATGTCGAATTTGACAGTGCATAAGCCTTTACACGCCACTGGAGAATTGTTTACTTGTGACGTTTGCAACAAATCATTTAGACATTCGTCAAGTTTAAAGTGGCATATTCTTGTACATACAAGTACGACACCATTCACTTGTAACGTTTGTAATAAAACATTCAAAAATACGGCAAATTTAAAAGATCATATAAAAATACATACTGGCGAAAAACCATTTACTTGTGACGTATGCAACAAATCATTCAGACAGCTGTCAACTTTAAAGAAGCATAAACTTGTGCACACTGGTGAAAAACCACACACTTGCGAAATTTGCAGCAAATCATTTCGAGAAATGGCAACTTTAAAGAACCATAAACTTGTACACACTGGCGAAAAACCTTTTACGTGTGAAGTTTGCAAAAAATCATTTCGGCATTTATACCACATGAAGGTTCATAAACTTGTACACACTGGTGAAAAACCATTTACTTGTAAAGTTTGCAACACATCATTCAGACTTTCTTATCATCTAAAGAAGCATAAACTTGTACACACTGGTGAAAAACCATTCACTTGTGATATTTGCAATAAATCGTTCTTAGAGGCTGCACAATTGAAGAGGCATAATTTTTTACATACTGGAGAAAAACCATTCACTTGTGAAATCTGCAATAAATCATTCAGGGATGTGTCAAATTTGAAGAAGCATGAAATTGTACACACTGCTGAAAAGCCATTCACTTGTGAAGTTTGCAACAAATCGTTCAGACATTTGCAGACTTTAAAAAAGCATAAAATTTCACACGGCGGCATGTAAAAATAAAACAAAACTTGTTCTGTATGAAGTATATAATAAAAAAAATTCATCTAAATCTACAGTTTTTTCTTTGTTTTTCGTTTAAAATTTATAATTGAGGTTACTTGTTGCGCATATTTTTCGTATGCTGTCAAATTAAATTAAATATAAGAATAACCTATTAAGGACAATAATTTTCAATAAGACATCAATAATTTGAGCACGAGCCACATTGCGTACCAATTAAACATTAATTTTCTCGTTTATTTCGTTCAAAAACAGTAAGGGAATTTTATAGGGGAAATATTTTAGTTGGTAACAAATTATGTTTGACAGATGCAGTTAATTCATTTGTTCTTCAAGTGCGTAATATTTCTCGAATATTTACAAAACTAAAATTATTTTATCCAGCGTTGTGTCACTAATAAACAAATAAAAATGTGATTAGGCTAAATTAATTTTCTAGGAGTTTTTTAGAGGAAATATTTATGTTGGTAACAGTGAATAAAAATAATTAAGAGCATGCCAAAACACTTTTGAATGTCCCAAAATATTGCAGTGCACTTCAGAATATTCCAGAATATTTTAGAACGCTCTAAAATGCTACAAAATTTTCTAAAACGCTGAGTAATGTTTCATATAGTTTCAAAATGTTCCGGAACACTTTAGAACATTCTAGAATTGTCTAGAATATTCCAGAACGTTGTACAATGCTCCCAAATGTTGCAGTTCTCACTATAACTCAAAAACACTTCCAGACTGATGCAGAATACATCTATAACGCTCAATAATTTTATATAAAGTCTTAGAACGTTCCAGAATAATCGAGAATGATTTTATAAAATATTCTGGAACGTTCTGATACATTTTCAAACATTAAATCGTTCTGGAACATTCTGGAACTTTTTTTTAAACATTTTCGAGTGTTCTGGAACATTCTGAAATGGTCTAGAGCGTTTTAAAACATTTAATAATATTCAGGAATGCTCCAAAATATTCTGGAACATTCTTAAGTCATTTTGAAGTGTTCTGGAACATTCTTAAGCACTCCTGAATTTCCTGGAACATTCTGCAACATTTTGAAACATTTTATAAGATATTTTGGAACGTTCTGATACATTTTCAAACATTAAATCGTTCTTAAGTCATTTTGGAGTGCTCTGGAACATTTTAAGTATTCTGAAATAGTCTGGAACGTTCTGCAACAGTTTAAAATATTTAATAATGTTCAGGAGAGCTCCAAAATATTCTGGAACATTGTTAAGTCATTTTGAAGTGTTCTGGAACATTCTTAAGCACACTTAAATTGTCTGGAACATTCTGCAACGTTTTGAAACATTTTATAGAATACTCTGAAACGTTCTGATACATTTTCAAACATTAAATTGTTCTGGGACGTTTTGAAACTTTGGTTAACATTTTGGATTGTTCTGGAACATTCTGAAATGGCCTGGAAGGTTCTGCAACGTTTTAAAACATTTAATAATGTTCAGGAGCTCTCCAGAATATTCTGAAACATTCTTAAGTCATTTTGAAGCACTCTTAAATTGTCTGGAACATTCTGCAACGTTTTGAAACAATTTATAGAATATTCTGGAACGTTATGATACATTTTCAATCATTAAATCGTTCTGGGACATTCTGGATCATTCTTAAGTCATTTTGGAGTGTTCTGGAACATTCTAAGTATTCTAAAATAGAACACTTTAAAATGTTCCAAAATATTGCAGATTGCTTTAGAATGTTCCAGAGCACTCCAGAATGTTATACAATGTTCCAAATTTTTGCAGAATGTTCCAGAACAATTTAGAGCATTTCAAAGCACTCTAGAATTGTCTAGAATATTCTAGAACGCTGCAGGTTGCTTCAGAATATTCTAGAACATTCTAAAATCATTTAGAACACTTTGGAACGGTCCAGAGTACGTTTCAAAACATTATGCAATATTGCAAAATATTGCAGATCACTTCAGAATGTTTCAGAATACTTGAGAGCCTTCCAGAATTATTTAGAATGTTCCAGAACGTTATAAAATATTCCAGAACACTTTATACAAGACTTGTGGCTTCAGAACGTTGTACAATGATTTAAAACGGTTCAGAAAGTTGCAGAACACTTCAGAATGTTTTAGAATGTTCTAGAACGTTTAAGAATTTAAAAAAATACTGACGTTGACGTTTAGTAAAATCCTCATTTTTATTCCGTAATTTTTCTCGGCTACTTACTAAATTAAAACTAAAATTATCGAAAAAGAAAACAATTATTACTTAACTTTAAAAATTAGGACATGAGCCGCGTAGTATTACCAATAGGCAAATAAAAATGTGTTTTATGAAATTCATTCATTTTCTTTATTTCGGGTGTAAAAATAGTCATTTATTTATTATAAATTAATTTTGTAGTTTTTTTAGGGGAAATATTTAGGTTGGTAACAGTGAACTATGTTTGACAGATGCAGTTAATTTCATATTTATTAATTCCGTAATTTTCTGGACTACTTACTGAACTAAATCTAAAATTAATTAAAAAAGAAACTTATTCCCACTTAACTCTAAAAATTAGGACACGAGCCGCGTTATATTACAATTAGGCAAATAAAAATGTGATTAAGTAGCAGTGAAGTTTGACAGCAGCAGTTAATTCATATAGTTGGCAATATTGCTTGCTATTTAAATTAAAATAATTTTAATTACTTCTGATTTACAATAAAATGGAGACTTAAAATCATATTTCCATAAATTTAAATGTAAAATAATAATTAATTGAGTATTATTTAAAATGCATGATTAGTTTTTCGTGCAGTTGTCAACATTGTTCACACATAATAACCTTGAAACAAACATATGTTAAAATAGCTTATTTCATCGATATTTGTTTGATTTGTCTTGAAAATACAAACAATCTTATATAAATCAAGTCTTAAAATACAAACGGAACAAGTTTTGATAAAAATTGATGGATTTTTTTTGAGAGAATACGTAAGTAAACAACATAACCTAAAATTGTTATCACATTTGTAATAATTATTATTATTTGTACTAAAAGTAACCACAAATTATGTCACGTCCTGAATTTGTGTGTGTAAAAGAAGAAATATTTGATGACATTTCAGAACCACAAAATGAAGTGGTTGATAGTAAAGAATGCATTATTAAAGAAGAAAAAAAGGAATTGGAATTGGATGATGGATTAGCGTCATTACTGCATGAAGTTAAAGAAGAAAAACCTGAATCAGATGCCACTGAAAACGAAAATATTAGCGAACAATATGAATGTGATATATGTCACGAAATTTATCCTTCTAAAGTGAAATTAAGCAGCCATATCCGCTCACACCCGAAAAAATTCACTTGTGAAGTTTGCAACAAATCATTCCAATTATCATCATATTTAAATAAGCATAAACTTATACACACTGAAGAAAAACCATACACTTGTGAAGTTTGTAACAAATCGTTCCGACGTCCGTCAAATTTAAAGGTGCATGAACTTATGCACACTGGTGAAAAACGATTCAATTGCGACGTTTGCAACAAAGCATTCGGTCATTTATCGCATTTAAAGATCCATAAATTTATACACACAGGTGAAAAACCATTTACTTGCGACGTTTGCAACAAAACATTCGGACAGTCATCACATTTGAAGAAGCATAAACGTCTACACACTGGTGAAAAACCATTTAGTTGTGACGTTTGCAATAAAACATTCAGAAGCTCGTCGAATTTAAAGGCGCATAAAATTATACGCACTTGTGAAAAATCATTCCGAGAGGCAATTAATTCAAAAATTCATAAACTTATACACACGACCGAAAAACTATTTACTTGTGACGTTTGCCACAAAACATTTAAACAGTCATCACAATTAGACGATCATAAACTTATACACACCAAAAAACCATTTAATTGTGACGTTTGCAACAAATCATTCAGCAGGTCAACTTATTTAAAGAACCATAAACTCCTACACACTGGTGAAAAACCATTCGCTTGTGAAATTTGCAACAAATCATTCGCGGAGCTGTCAGTTTTGAAAAACCACAAACTTGTACACACTGGTGAAAAACCATTCTCGTGTGACGTTTGCAACAAAGCATTCAGTAATTCATCAAACTTAAAGACTCATAAATTTATACACACAGGTGAAAAACCATACACGTGTGACGTTTGCAACAAATCATTCAGACAATCTTCATCTTTAAATAATCATAAAAATGTACACACTGGTGAAAAACCATCCACTTGTGATATTTGTAATAAATCATTCAGCAGGGCTTCATATTTAAAGAGCCATAAACTTATACACACTGGAGAAAAGCCTTTTAGTTGCGATACTTGCAACAGATCATTCAGGGAGCTGTCAGATTTGAAAAAGCATGAAATTGTACACACTGATGGAAAATCTTTCAATTGTGACATTTGCAATAAATCATTCAGACATTCGCGGACTTTAAAAGTGCATAAAATTTCGCACAATACTGAAAACACAGAAACCAACATGTAAATATTTAATATAAATAAATAATTGTATACTGATTAACAAATAAAAATATTATTAACCGAATGACATTTCACTTCGTGTCAATTAAGTTTGCGCAACTTGAAAATTTCCTTTGGTTGGCAACACTGACATGTTGAGCTGTCAAATACGTAATAAAATGTCCTAATTAATTGATATTTGTTTAAAACATTTCTTAATTATCAAATCTCAAGATATAAATGTAACAAGTATTGAAAATAAACTGAAATATTATGTACGTCAACAACATAACCTAAAATTATTATTATAACTGTATATATTTATTGTTTTACGAACTTAAATCAAATATTCTTAAATATATTTGTACTAAATGTAAAAATAATGTGAGTAGGAGCAATTATTTCAAACAAAAATGCTTAAAAAATATAACAGCATACAAAAAATGTGCTCAACAAATAACCACAACTGACAGTTCTTGTAAATATTTATTTACGTCGTAATTTTGTATTTATACAGGTAATATCGGATGAAAATATTTTAAAATTGAATTGTATAACGTTCTGAAACATCCTGCAATATTCTTAAACATTCCAAAAAGGTTTGAGAACATTTTGAATAAAATTCTTGAGGTTTTTTTGAACATTAAATCATTTTGAAACATTCTTAAGTCATTTTTGAGTGTTCTGGAACATTCTTAATATTCTGAAATAGTCTGGAACGTTCTGCAACAGTTCAAAACATTTAATAATGTTCAGGAATGCTCCAAAATATTCTGGAACTATCTTAAGTCATTGTGAAGTGTTCTAGAACATTCTTAAGCACTCTTAAATTGTCTGGAACATTCTGCAACGTTTTCAAACATTTTATAAAATATTCTGGAACGTTCTGATACATTTTCAAACATTAAATCGTTCTGGGCCATTCTTAAGTCATTCTGGAGTGGTCTGGAATATTCTAAGTATTATGAAATAGTCTGAAATGTTCTGAAACAGTTTAAAATGTTCAGAAGTGCTCCAAAATATTCTGGAACATTCTTAAGTCATTTTGAAGTGTTCTGGAACATTTTTAGGCACTCTTACATTATGTGGAATATTCTGCAACGTTTTGAAACATTTTATGGAATATTCTGGAACGTTCTGATACATTTTCAAACATTAAATCGTTCTGGGACGTTTTAAAACTTTGTATAACATTTTGGATTGTTCTAGAACATTCTGAAATGGTCTGGAACGTTCTGCAACGTTTTAGAACATTTAATAATGTTCAGGAAAGGTCCAAAATATTCTGGAACATTCTTGAGTCATTTTGAAGTGTTCTGGAACATTTTTAAGCACTCTTACATTATGTGGAACATTCTGCAACGTTTTGATACATTTTATAGAATATTCTGGAACGTTTTGATACATTTTAGAACTTTAAATCGTTCTGGGACATTCTGGAACATTCTTAAGTTATTTTTGAGTGTTCTGGAACATTCTGAAATGGTCTAGAACGTTTTAAGACATTTAATAATGTTCAGGAATGCTTCAAAATATTCTGAAACATTCTTAATTCATTTTGAAGTGTTCTGGAACATTCTTAAGCACTCTTACATTATGTGGAACATTCTGCAACGTTTTGAAACATTTTATAAAATATTCTTGAACGTTCTAATACATTTTTAAACATTAAATCGTCCTGGGACATTCTTAAGTCATTTTGGAGTGTTTTGGAATATTCTTAAGCACTCTCAAATTGTCTGGAGCATTTTGCAACGTTTTGAAACATTTTATAAAATATTCTGGAACGTTCTGATACATTTTAGAACTTCAAATCGTTCTGGGACATTCTGAAACATTCTTAAGCTATTTTTGAGTGTTCTGGAACATTCTGAAATGGTCTAGAACGTTTTAAAACATTGAATAATGTTCAGGAATGCTTCAAAATATTCTGAAACATTCTTAAGTCATTTTGAAGTGTTCTGGAACATTCTTAAGCACTCTTAAATTGTCTGTAACATTCTGTAACGTTTTAAAACATTTTATAAAATATTCTGGAACGTCCTGATACATTTTCCAACATGAAATCGTTCTGGGACACTCTTAAGTCATTTTGGAGTATTCTGGAACATTCTAAGTATTTTGAAATAGTCTGGAACGTTCTGCAATAGCTTAAAATATTTATTAATGTTCAGGAATGCTCCAAAATATTCTGGAACATTCTTGAGTTATTTTGAAAAGTTCTGGAACATTCTTAAGCACCCTTAAATTGTCTGGAACATTCTGCAATATTTTGAAACATTTTATAAAATATTCTGGAACGTTCTGATACATTTTCATACATTCAATTGTTCTGGGACTTTCTTAAGTCATTTTGAAGTGCTCTGGAACATTCTAAGTATTTTGTAATAGTCTGGAATGTTCTGAAACAGTTCAAAATATTCAATAATGTTCATGAGTGCTCCAAAGTATTCTGGAACATTCTTGAGTCATTTTGAAGTGTTCTGGAACATTTTTAAGCACTCTTACATTATGTGGAACATTCTGCAACGTTTTGAAACGTTTTATAGAATATTCTGGAGCGTTCTAATACATTTTCAAACATAAAATCGTTCTGGGACGTTTTGAAACTTTGTTTAACATTTTGGATTGCTCTGGAACATTTTGAAATGATCTGGAACGTTCTGCAACGTTTTGAAACATTTATTAATGTTTAGGAGTGCTCTAAAATATTCTGGAGCATTCTTAAGTCATTTTGAAGTGTTCTGGATCATTCTTAAGTCATTTTGAAGTGTTCTGGATCATTCTTAAGCATTCTTGAATTGTCTGGAACATTCTGCAACGTTTTTAAACATTTTAAAAAATATTCTGGAACGTTCTTATACATTTTCAAACATTCAATCATCCTGGGACATTCTTCAGTCATTTTGGAGTGCTTTGGAACATTCTAATTATTCTGAAATAGTCTGAAACGTTCTGCAACAGTTTAAAACATTTTTAATAATGTTCAGGAAATCTCCGAAAAATTCTGGAACATTCTTCAGTCATTTTGAAGTGTTCTGGAACATTTTTAAGCACTCTTACATTATGTGGAACATTCTGCAACGTTTTGAAACATTTTATAGAATATTCTGGAACGTTCTGATACATTTTCAAACATTAAATCGTTCTGGGACATTCTCAACTCATTTTGGAGTGTTTTGGAACATTCTAAGTATTCTGAAATAGTCTGGAACGTTCTGCAACATTTTGAAACATTTAATAATGTTCAGGAAAGCTCCAAAATATTCTAGAACATTCTTGAGCCATTTTGAAGTGTTCTGGAACATTTTTAAGCACTCTTGAATTGTCTAGAACATTCTGCAACATTTTGGAACATTTTATAGAATATTTTGGAACGTTGTGATACATTTTCAAACATTAAATCGTTCTGGAACATTCTTAAGTCATTTTGGAGTATTTTGGAACATTTTAAGTATTCTGAAATAATCTGGAACGTTCTGCAACATTTTAAAACATTTAATAATGTTTAGGAGTGCCCCAAAATATTCTGGAACATTCTTAAGTACTCTTAAATTGTCTGGAACATTGTGCAATGTTTTGAAACATTTTATAAAATATTCTGGAACGTTCTGGTATATTTTTAAACATTAAATCGTTCTGGGACATCCTCAACTCATTTTGGAGTGTTCTGGAACATTCTTGAGTATTCTGAAATTGTCTGGAACGTTCTGCAAAATTTTGAAATATTTCAGAACATTTTGAAACATTGTATATCGTTTTAGAGTATTCAAAAGGTCGTAGAACGTTATGGGTAAGGTTTTTCCTACAGGAAATTATCCTGGAATGTACTAGAGAGTTCTAGAACATCCCGGAGAGTTTTGAAACGTTCTCGCAACTTCTGACAGATGGCTTAGCTTAAAATTAATTGATTGGAATATTATCACATGAACAGCAATAAAATTACTATCCTAGTGCCACTAATGAAATTTAAATATCAAACGTGGCTACTTGCTGAGCATATTTTTTGTATGTTGTCATTAAAACTGTCAGTTATTGCGTGAAATCAATTTTCTCAAACGCTAATTTACGTTTAAAAGTTAATTTTTTGCACTAAAATGACATTTATTCATAAAATTCAAATTCGTTACTTGAAATAAACTTTATTAATTACAATTCTACAACCTCAAATTTCAGTAATATTAATTGTAACATCAAATTCACAGTTCCAGTCCTTGAATGTATAATTTTCGATTGCCAACCTCCAATCGTCAAATTCTAACAATAATGATTGTATTTTATAAGTTTTTGTTTCTGGAGATGCGCCAATTGTTGATAAAGTAATCCAACAACAATAAGAAATAATTTCGTGACTTTCCCATGGTGACCGTATAACAAATATCAATTTATTTTCATCCAAACAATAATGACAAACTAATAATGAATTTTGATGATCCAGTAAACAATATTTTCCAATTGTTTTGCTAATTTTAAATTGACTTCCTGCCAAATGAATTAAATCTTTATGTTTTAACCTATAATGACTTACTAAACATGTAGCAAGTGATCTACAAATGAAGCAACTGTTGCGATTACTAAAAAATAAATATATTTTTCGTTGCTTTATTGTTGATTCGTAAGCGATATATTCGTTTCCATTGTAAACAATTTTCAGTTTGAAACACTTTTGGCAGAGCCTTTTTATATCAATACTTCTATGATACGTATATTTTGTGTGACATAATGGAAAATTATTACCACACACTATACAAGTCACGAATAAATTAATATTCAAAGTGATTTCTAACCTAGAAATATCTTCAAACACACTTTTTAGGTCTTTTTTTGTTATTTTCATAGTGTATTTAGTTTGATCAACAAAAGAAATCGCGTCATATTTCACAAGCACCAAATCGCCATTTGCAAATTCAACACTATATTCTGCCCGCACTTGTTGGTACTTTTTGTTATTAAGCCGGAAAACTGTTATAGAAAAGTCGTCTTCTTCCACTGTTATATTAATTGAATAAATATCATTGAAGCGTCGTAGAATTAACAACTTTTCGGTTGTTTCTTTGAAGTTAATCTCAAATTTTGCACTGTTTTCAAAATAGCTTTCTTGGTGTTTTTCTTGTAAATGCTTAATACACTTGAAAAATTCGTCGTTGTTCTTCAAATCAAATAATATATCTTCAGGAACGCGTCCTAGTAATATCAAACAATGTTTTGCTTCATTTTTAGTGAACATTTTTTTATAAACTCCCTTATTTTGCGACATTTTGCTGCAACAAATAAAAATTAGCACAATTTTTAAATTTTAACTGACAAATTCATGCTACTGTCATAGCTCAATGTTGCCAACCATATGAATCATCTGACAGATGCTTCAATTTAAAATTAATTGATTTTTAGTATATTATTACACATAAACAACAATAAAATTATTATTTTAGTACCACTAATATAACTTAAATATCAATAAGATCGAAATTACGGCGCTCTTGTGACAGCTATTTTTGTGGTTACTTGTTGAGCACATTTTTGTATGTTGTTGGTAATTTAAGCTCAGAAAAATACTCAAATCAATTATTTTCTATGAATAATTGAAAGATTGGAGTGTTCTGGAACATTCTGCAACTTTTTTATACATTGTATAACGTTCTGAAATATTTCAGGACATTCTGAAGCAAATTTCTTGACATGAAATTATTCTGGAACGTTTTATAGCATTCTAAAAGGTCATAGAATGTAATGGATGAGGTTTTTTCTACAGGAAATTATCCTGGAACGTACTGGACAGTTCTAGAACATTCCGGAGAGTTTTGAAACAGTCTACTGTCATTGTTCAATGTTGCCAACCATATGAATCATCTGACAGATGCTTCAATTTAAAATTAATTGATTTTTAGTATATTATTACACATAAACAACAATAAAATTACTATTTTAGTACCACTAATATAAATTAAATATGAATAAGGTCGAAATTACGGCGCTCTTGTGACAGCTATTTTTGTGGTTATTTGTTGAGCACATTTTTGTATGTTGTTGGTAATTTAAGCTCATAAAAATACTCAAATCAATTATTTTCTGTGAATAATTGGAAGATTGGGACATTTCGAAGCGTTCCGGAACATTTTTAAGCACTCTTATATTATCTGGAACATTCTGCAACGTTTTGAAACATTTTTTAAAATTTTCTGGAATGTTCTGATACATTTTCAAACATTAAATCGTTCTGAGACATTCTGGAACATTCTTAATTCATTTTAGAGTGTTCTGGAACATTCTGCAATAGATTAAAACATTTAATAATGTTCAGGAGTGCTCCAAAATATTCTAAAACATTCTTGAGTCATTTTGAAGTGTTCTAGAACGTTCTTAAGCACTCTTAAATTGTCTGGAACATTCTGCAACGTTTTGAAACATTTTATAAAATATTTTGGAATGGTCTGATACATTTTCGAACATTAAATTGTTCTGGGACATTCTCAGTTCACTTTGGAGTGTTCTAGAACATTCTGCAACAGTTTAAAACATTTAATAATATTCAGGAGTGCTCCAAAATATTCTGAATCATTCTTGAATCATTTTGAAGTGTTCTGGAACATTCTTAAGCACTCTTGAATTGTCTGGATCATTCTGCAACATTTTGAAACATTTTACAGAATATTCTGGGACGTTCTAATACATTTTCAAACATTAAATTATTCTGGGACGTTTTGAAACTTTATATAACATTTTGGATTGTTCTGGAACATTCTGAAATGGTCTGGAACGTTCTGCAACGTTTTAAAACATTTAATAATGTTCAGGAATGCTCCAAAATATTCTGGAACATTCTAAAGTCATTTTGAAGTGTTTTGGAATATTTTTAAGCACTCTTATATTATCTGGAACATTCTGCAACGTTTTAAAACATTTTATAAAATTTTCTGGAATGTTCTGATACATTTTCAAACATTTAATTGTTCTGGGACATTCTGGAACATTCTTAATTTATTTTGGAGTGTTCTGGAACGTTCTGCAACAGTTTAAAACATTTAATAATGTTCAGGAGTGCTCCAAAATATTCTGGAACATTCTTAAGTCATTTTGAAGTGCTCTGGAACATTCTTAAGCACTCTTGAATTGTCTGGAACATTCTGCAACGTTTTGAAACATTTTATAAGATATTCTGGAACGTTCTGATACATTTTCAAACATTAAAACGTTCTAGGATATTCTGCAACATTCTTTAGTCATTTTGGATTATTCTGAAATGGTCTGGAACGTTCTGCAACTTTTTAACACATTGTATAACGTTCTGGAATATTTCAGGACATTCTGAAGCAAAATTCTTGACATGAAATGATTTTGGAACATTCTAAACCGTTTTAGAGCATTCTAAAAGGTCTTAAAACGTTAGGGGTAAGGTTTTCTTACAGGAAATTATCCTGGAACGTACTGGACAGTTCTAGAACATTTTAGTACATTCCGGAGAGTTTTGAAACGTTCTCCCAAATTTTAGAGTAGTTTGAGATAATTTGGAACATTGTATAACATTTTGGAGGGCTTTAAAGACATTTTAAAACATTCTTGACTGTTCTGGAATGTTCCAAAGTGATTTAGAATGTTTTACGGCGTTTCGAACCAAAGTTACATGATTTTATCAACTTAAATAATTGTGGAATGTTCTAAAACGTTTAAAAACAAAGGCTAATCGTTTTGGATTTATCTGTCAAGTAAAGTGCGCTTTCGGCTCAGCCGATCTCAATGAAAATAGAATATGAGCATCTAAATAATACAATCGTCCTAAATACTGAATTCTTATATTGTACGTTCAATTGTTTCAGATTTACGCGGCAAATTCAAAAAATGTTTCAAGTAAAGTGCAGTTCCGGTACAGACGATTGCAACCATAATGCGAGGTGCCTAACTAGACCCTAAAACAGTCTTAAATACAGAATTCCAACATCTTACGTTAGATGGGTTTCGAGATTTGCGTGTTAAAAGTAAGTAAAAATCAAGTAATAATCCTGAAACTGTATTTTCCACCAATGTTTCTTTGAAGATACCGAAAATATGAATAATTCATTGCACATTTCACAACTTAAAGGTTTTTCATTAGTGTGTACAAGTTTATGCCGCTTCAAATGATTTATTGCAAACTTCACACTTGTATCTTCTTTTATTACTGTATTAATTGACATTTAGATAACTTATTTATAACTTAATCCCGTGTGGAGTTGTGAACATTGACAAGCAATGTTGCCAACTGTTTATAAAACGATATCTTGTAGCTGTCAAACGGAAAGAACAATTTGAATAAATATGTGTTTGTATTGAGCACGAAAGCTGTTTTTGTAATAAAATCACTGTTTTAAATGAGTAACGAATGTTTAATAAGATTTGTGAACAAAAAATTACTTTTAGACTATTTACGAATTGAAATAGGACCCCTAGAAACATTTTTGAGGACGCTGCTTTTAGTACACACAAAAATAGATTTTCACAGTATTCTATTTATAAATTACTCACAGTGGAACGTATTTCAGCAGTTATTTGAGACAAATAGTTCTCACGTTATTATTAAATCATTTTATTGCACAAAAAATGAATTTGCCTCACAAGGAGCCGTCTCTGTCTGGCGACTTCCTGGAAGGGGAAGGATCTTTCTTCAGGTAATTATTCTTTAAAAGTAACAGCCACGTGCAGTAAATTGGCGCGAAATTCAAACTAACAATTCATTTTTCAGAGTACAAAGCAATACAATTCGTGAAAATATAAGCCAGGATCAATACAAAACCTTTTGCAACATAAACAGCGATGAAGAACGCATAAAATTCATCAATAATTTGGAGGTTATCCATAAAATTGAATTGCCGTTACCACCGTTCGAAAAAAGTTCCGAAAAGGCAACAAACTTCAAAAATCAAGGCAATGCTTCTTTTGGGAAAGAAAATTATGTACAAGCTGTCAAATTTTACGGATTTGGATTAATTGATTGTCCTAAAAATGATGGTAAGTAAATAATCGACCTATAAATCGAATTACGTATACTTTTTTGTAGAAATACTTTTGTCAACGCTTTATGCAAATCGCAGTGCCGCTTTTTATTATTTACAAGAATATAATTTTGCTTTACAAGACATAGAATTGTCTTTAACATCGTCATACCCCGAAAATTTGCAGCACAAGGTGCTAGAAAGAAAAGCAAGATGTCATTTAGCTTTAAACGACTTAAAAAATGCAGTTGAAACTTTTAAAATTGCTCTTAAATCATTGGAAACATCAAAACTTGATTCAAATAACCGCCAAAAAAAGGAACACGATTTTTCGTTGATGGTTACTATGTTAACAAAAACTTTGAGTGACGGAACGCCACCTAAAAAGAAATTAGGTACGTTAAATAACCTCCAAATAACAGTTTGACATTTAAAATATTTTAGGAACAAAAGCAGTGTTACCAACAGTCCCAACTGTCAATGGCACCCCAAATAAAAATATTCCTAACGCTAGTAATTTAGTTCGAATCAAACAAACACTTACCGAAGGCAGATACGCTGTCGCTGAAAAAGATATCGAACCTGGGGATGTTTTAGTTGTTGAAAAAGCTCATTGCGCAAATTTACTTTTTGATTTTTGTAAAAGTCATTGTCAACATTGTTTTATTCGGTGAGTAATTGTTGTTGTCAAGCCGAATGAGCTAATAATTAATTTTCAGTGTTATCTACTTCCTCCCATGCCCAAATTGCCCCAATGTCGTGTTTTGCAGCAAAGAGTGCCGCTCGCGAGCTTTGACGTCTTACCACAAATACGAATGCGGCTTTTTGGGATGTTTGTGGACTTCCGGGGCGTCGATTGTATGCCATTTAGCTGTGCGCTTAATCACACAACGCACATTAAAGTATTTTTTGGGTGTTCAGTCTGCCTTGACGGAGGTAAGCTTCCAATTCTACTACGCATTAAAGAAGTTTTTTTTTTGTGGAATTGTGTGCTTCCTAACACTTCCCAATACTTTTTTCTGATAAAACATTAAAAAATAAAAGTGTCAGTGAAAACGCGGCTTAAAAACACCCCGTAATATTCGAGAAAATAATTTTTAAATATGTGATGACGTATGAACGCCTTTAGTTGTCCCCCAAATTACGTAATAATTATTATTAGCTCACAGAATATTTTTTAAATTGCGTCTAGCTTCATGTCGTTGAGTTAGTTGTCAATTTCAAGGTCAAACAAAGACCTAGTGCTGCCAAACTGAAATATTTAAAGTCACTAGATGCATGTGGCTTCGCCACATTCAAATCAGTGATTTATGTCACCAAATCTGTCAAATATTGCATATCAATATTGCCTGTTGTAAACGTCAAACTTTTTGACAGTTGTTTGAATTTGGCCTGCTTTTGGAGTTAAGAGTGCTGCCAACTTATCGCTGCTTTATTTGAAATGAATTTTTATACAGGTAACCGTTGGCAACATTGTATTGTATAGCAATTAATATTTCTTAAATTAGGACAGCATACAGGAAATAAGCACAACAGATAACCGCGACAAATTGTTCTCAACAAAATAAAACAACTCGCGAAAAGTGTACTCGAAAAATAACCCCGATAAATATTTTTTCAACAAAATAAGACAGCGTACGATAAATATACTCAGCAAATAACCTTGAAAAATTGTTTTTAGCAAAATTAGACTACGTACAAGATACAAAAAAACCACGACAAATTATTCTCAACATACGAAAAATATGCTCAACAAATAACCGAAATAAATTGTTTTCAACAAAATGAGACAATGTACGAAAAATAAGCTCAACAAATAACCGCTACAAATTATCAACAAAATAAAGTAGCATACAATAAATATGCTCAACAAATAACCGTGGCAAATTGTAATGTAATAAAAAAAGGCAGATTTCAAATTGACTTTTATTCAAAAAGAAGCAAAACATTGGAATTTTTATCAAAGGAAGTCCGGTTCTGAAATATAAAAATATTTCCCCCAAAATAAAACGACAGAATGAGTTTTAGGAATTCAATTTGATCAAAGGAAAATGAATAAAACATGAACGAAACAATAATTACAACAGATTGACTCGTCATAAACAATTATTCAACAAATTGGTTTTAAGAGGCGTTTTTAATCGAATCCATTGCGACTTTATGTAGCACGATTAAATGCCATCAGCGCCATCTCTTATCACAAAATTAAAACACTTGCCATCTTGGTTCTGCGCAATGGCGCCTTTATCTGTCAAATCTGACAGATGTCCAAAATTATAACTTCAACTTATTTAAACACTCAATTATGGTATGAATAGTTAGTATAACACTTAATTAACACTGTTTAACTCAGTAAATGGTATTACGTAAGTAAATTTATCTTCTTTCACAAAATGTTTGTAGGTTATGTTCACAGCGCGAGCACTAGAATTGTTTTACAGAAATATTATAAATGTTCGGGTTTCTGGGAATTCACCCTTTTTTAGGGGCGAACGGTAGGGACTAGCTTCGTCACAAAATTGTTCTTAGCAAAATTAGAAAACATACAGAACACATACTCAACAAAAAAACTAAATAAATATTTCTTAGCATACGAATAATATGCTCAACAAATAACTGTTTTTTTAACAAAATAAACAACATACGAAATATTTACTCAACAAGTAACCGCGATAAATGTCTAAATATGACAGTATTTGAAAAATATGCTCAACAAATAACCACAATAAATTGTTCTGAAATTGGGAGAAACCGTTACAATAAATTTGTACACTAAAATGCCAAAAATGCTGTAAAATGTATAAAAATACCGTGAAATACCGTAAAAGTATATACAATGCCGCAAAATACAAGACAATGCCGCAGTATCAAAACATACCGTAAAATACTGAATAAAGTAGTGAAATACAAAGTAATGTTACGAAATACCGTCAATTATCACTAAATGGCGTAAATAAAAAAATATATTCCATCACTACTTAAATTCTCGACTGAATTATGAAATTAATTATTAATTGTTAATCTCGTTCATTTAATTCAATGATAAACAGGACATGAATAGATAAAGGCCAGACATTTTAGCACAACAGTATTAAATTTTTGTAAAAAAAATCAATAGTAATCCAAGTATACCACAATGTGAAGTGAGTGCCTGTGAATAAAATATCTAAAATAGCTGCAACAAAAGCTGCACTTGTTGATCAGCAATATTTGTTTTATACGTCACAAGTTACTCGTATGCATGACGCACACATGTTACTATACCTACAATCATTTAACATTAGCTTTTGCACATGCGCAGTTTCAAGAAAATATCTTTATTGTAGATTAATGCCGTTCAAAATGCCGTTGCGGTTTCCCCTCGTTCTGAACAAAATAAGACAATATACAAAAAATAAGCTCAACAGTTAACCGCGACAAATTATTAACAAAATAAGATAGATACGAAAAATATGCTCAACAAATAACCGCGACAAATTGTTCTTAACAAACGAAAACAACTTGCGATAAGTATACTCAACGAATAACCGCGATAAATATTTTTTCAACAAAATAAAACAGCATACAAAAAATATGCTCAACAAATAACTGCGACAAATGTTAAAAATAAGACAGCATTCAAAAAATATGCTCAACAAATAACCGTAACAAATTGTTAGCTAAATTAGACAACATACTCAACAAATAGCCACGGCAAATCATTCCCAACATATCAAGATAACATACAAAAAATATGCTCAACAAGTAACCGCAATAAATATTTCTCAACAAAATGCTTGACAAATAACCGTGATAAATTGTGCCCAACAAAATTAAACAACGTACAAAACATATACTCAACACAAAGCCGCGATAAATGTCCAAAAGACAGCATTTGAAAAATATGCTCAACAAATAACCGCAATTATGAAACAAATAAGATGTACGAAAAAAAAGCTCAACAAATAGCCGCGACAAATTATTAACAAAATGAGATAGATACAAAAAATATGCTCAACAAATAACCGCAATAAATGTGTTTTTAACAATCATACGGCTGGCAACACTGCGATCAATTTAACAGCAAGGACTTCTTTTGTAATACAGAGTTATTAAAAAATGTTTGTCCATGCCATGTTCTGATTTTTTCTTTTCCGCTTGCTTGAGATAGTGACCTTCAAGTGACAGATGACAGTTCCTCTGAAAACACTATTCTAACCTAATAATTTGGTAGAATAATAATAAATTCTCAATAATCAATCAATAAAATCATAAAATATGCAAAATATACGCCATTGTGTTCTTGAAATGTCAGTAACGTAGTTTTCAAAATAAATAAATTTATACTAACTTTATTCTATGAAGATTGTTTTGATCATTATTTTGCCTGTCACCTGTCAGACAATCATTATTGATTACTCTGTATAATAAATTTTGACGTAAATATATTATTTAGTTAGCAGACAGTTGGCAACACTGCTGCACTAATCTTTCAAGCCATCTTTGCAATTTAAAGATAGGTTTTTGATTTATAGTTTGTTCTCTCAAAAAAAATAATAATTAATGAATATTCAACAGAATTTATTTCTCATTTTTTTAAAGCAGCTGTCAAAATGTGTAAAAATGTTTTGTGAAAATATTTTCCGTATTTATTTAATTATTTTGTAGTTGACAGGTCGAATACAACATTTTACAAATAGTTGGCAACACTGTTAGCAATTTATTTCAAAATAATTCAAATCTTTACTTAGAATTCGTTAGTGCAAATTCACAATATGTACGTAAAAACATAAACATAATTAGATATGTTCACAGTGGTCGTAACGTAAAATATCAAAATAAAGTGTTTTTTTCATTTTACGTTGGTACAAATTAGGGTTTTTGATGTATTGTGTTGGTTTTTAAATATTCTGTTGATCTTGATTCTGTTTCGTGTTTTTTGACAATTAATTCGACTAATTAGATTAAATTTACGTGCCGTCCCTGAAAAAATTAAAACAGCGTACAAAAATATGCTCAACAAATAACCGCGTCAAAATTTTCTCAACAAAATAGAACATACAAAAAATATGCTCAACAAGTAACCGCGACAGATTGTCATACGTCCTGATTTAGTGATTTTGTGTATAAACAAGAGATGTGGGAATAATAAGGAAGAAATAATCGAATTAGTCAGTTTTGCGTGATCTTAAACAACAAAATTGGTGACAACATGGCGAATTTTGTGTATTTGAGGTTATATAACCGAAATGTTTGTAACAGCTGTCAAAATAATGCCAGCTGAAAAGTATAAATAATATTTCAAACTAATTGACTTCCAATTGGAAAATGGAGGTTGATATTACTTTTTTCTATACAGAAACTACCAGAAAATGTGAAATATGACGCAAGTGATTACAAAACAGTTTACAATTTATGCCGCCATGAGTCAAATAGGACGCATTTGGATTTCTTCCAACGTTCTGTAATGTCTGTCATGTTGTTGAAATTCCTACAAAATTCAGGTTATTTCACAACTGAAAAAAAAATAGAGCTGTCAAACGAAGAGGTTTTTATTGGAGGTCTTATATTACATAACCTCCAAGTGTTGCAATTCAACGCTCATGAAATTGCGGAACTGCAATTCAATCCAGATTTTCCTGGAGATGTGGAAAGAGCCAAATCGCAGTTTATAGGAGGGGGGTTGTTCCCAACTTTGGCGCTGTTCAATCATTCCTGTGAACCGGGAATTGTGAGGTAAAGGAGTTGCATTATTGTAATTAAGTATTAAAAAGTATTTTTGTAGGTATTTTAGCGGTTCAAAGGTAATAGTCCGCGCTGTCAAACCAATTCCTTCCGGCGAAATAATCGCCGAAAATTACGGCCCTATTTACACCGAAATGTCAAAAGAAGACAGACGGGCCGAACTAAAAATCCGGTACTGGTTTGATTGTTGTTGCATTCCGTGCACAAAAGATTGGCCCATGTTTGACGATATGAAAACTGACATTTTACCTTTCCGGTGTGTCAAAAGTAGGCAGTGTCCTGGCAAGGCAATTGTTTCGGTCACAACCGACGAATTTATGTTCCCTTGTTCGGAATGCAAGGAAATGATTTGTATTTTTACTAGCTTGAAAGGATTAAATGTAAGTATGAGTGATTTATTTTATACCGGAAGTAATATTTTTCGTGCTTTAGGACACTGAAGAAATGTTCAAAAAAGGCGAAAATTTCCTGAAAAATCGGATGTATCAAGATGCCTTAAATGTGTTTTTAAGAATCATGAAATTATTGGATAATATTTTAAGACCGCCTTACAAGGATTTTTGCCTGTGTCAGCAAAAAATTCGCACCGCAATGTTGACATTTGGAAATATTTACCAAGCTAAAGTTATAAACAAACAAAAATAAAACTTTGTATAAAAATTTATTTAATAATAAACTTAACAAGTGTGTACAAGTTTATGTTTTTTAAAAACATGTGCATGTCGGAACGATTTATTGCAAACTTCACAACTAAAAGGTTTTTCACCAGTGTGTACAAGTTTATGATCTTTTAAAGTATTCGGGTGCCGGAACGATTTATTACAAATTTTACAACTATATGGTTTTTCATTAGTGTGTACAAGTTTATGCTTCTTTAAAATTTGCAACTGTCTGAATGATTTATTGCAAACTTCACAAGTAAAAGGTTTTTCGCCAGTGTGTACAAATTTATGACCCTTCAAAGTATTTGGATGCCGGAATGATTTATTACAAACTTCACAAGTGTATGGTTTTTCCCTAGTGTGTATAAATTTATGCTTTTTTAATATTTGCGACTGTCTGAATGATTTATTACAAATTTCACACGTATACGGTTTTTCACCAGTGTGTAAAAGTTTATGGTGCTGCAAAGTGTACTGATGTCTGAATGATACGTTGCAAACTTCACACGTGAAAGGTTTTTCACCAGTGTGTATACGTTTATGCTTCTCCAAAACTTGTGAATGTCGAAATGATTGATTACAAACTTCACAAGTAAATGGTTTTTCACCAGTGTGCACACTTTTATGTTTATTTAAAGTTGTCAGCTGGCGGAATGATTCGTTACAAACTTCACAAGTAAACGGTTTTTCACCAGTGTGCACAAGTTTATGCTTCTTCAAAACTTGCGAATGCTGGAATGATCGGTTGCAAACTTCACAAGTATATGGTTTTTTGTCAGTGTGTAACAGTTTGTGCCTCTTTAAATATGACAATTGTTTGAATGATTTGTTGCAAATTTCACACACATTTTTTTTCACAAGATCTGATTCAAGATTTTCTTTTTTCATTTCAAATTCATTATTTGTTTCTTCTTTTATAATTACTTCTTCATAATCAGTTGTGGTTATCTGTTGAGCACATTTTTTGTATGTTTCTTGTTCAACAATAAAGTTTTCACTTTTAACTGCAACAAAATTAATTTCATTCTCTTCAAAATCGGAATATTGGATATTTTCTTTTTTAATATCATGAATTGGTAATTCTGAAGTGTTTATACGTTCACAATCAGCACAAATATATTTTGGAGCATCACAGTTGACTTTCTGGAATAATTATTGACACATAATAATAATTTTAGGTTAGTTTATGTTAACGTACTTGTTCCGGAAGTAAATCAGCCAAATTGGTTTCGATGAGTATAAGGTTCGTTGTATGTTTACGGCAAATAAAACAAATATTATTAGACATTTTAATACTTATTTGCAATTTATTTAGAATTAGAACACAATACGTGTAAACCCATAGACAATATAATTAACAGAGTTGAAGTATTAGTGGTAGAAATGTTGAATTAAAATTTACGGTATAAATGGGTTCGTTCTAATAATAATCATTTGAAAGCAAAGTTAGTGCCAATTCACAATGTGCGTCAGAAATTGTTTTTTTATCAATAATTCTACGTCAATCATATTTAAAACACGTTTCGATCCAAGGTGTTGTCAACTGTCAGATGAAAACATGTGTTTGAAGTTGACGCATGCGCTATTAGTTGCTTCGTACGTAAGCATAACATAAATTTGAATTTATCTCAACTTTACGTTTTCATTACGTAACTCTTATGTCAATACATAAACGTAAGAAATATGGGAACACGGAAATTGAAATGCAGTAGTTCAACTTCACGTTTATGTTTACGGTTACGTACTCCTTACGTTTACGCACATTGTGAATTGACACTTAAGGTGAAACATCATCCGGAAATATCCAATTCAATTCTTGAGCACGGTGTCGAATTTGTAGAATGACAGATTCCAATCGAATTAGTACTTAACCGGCACCGCCAGAGGCGCTATTATATTCATGCGAATTTTGTACTGTCAAAGTCTTCTTTTTATTATATTTATTCATTTGTATGACGTGTCTTACGTCAAATAAATATTAAAATGTCTAATTTTATTGATGTATGTTTGATTTGCCTCAAACATTCCAACAATCTTCCATTTATCGCAACAACTGTTGAAAAGAAGCTAGAATACTTGTACGTAAACCTAACCTAAAATTATTATCATAACTGTCATTATTAACTATTTTAGGAGCTAAAAACAAATATTCCGAAATATATTTGCACCAAATGTGGAAATAATTTGAGTAAGTGTTACGAATTCAAACAAAAATGCTTACAAAATATAACAACGTACGAAAAAAATGCTCAACAACTAACCACAACAGATGGTTGCTATAAAAACGTCATGCCTTCCGATTTTGTGTGTAAAGAAGGAGGTTAAATTTGAATGTTATGTATGCCACAAAACATATCCCACTAAAGTGAAATTAGAAAGCCATATTCGGTACCACAGTAGAAAACCAAGGTCAGGCAAATGTGAAGTATGCAACAAATCATTCAAAAATTTGAAGGGGCACCAACTTACTCATTCAAATACAAAACCACACGTTTGTAAAATCTGTAAAAAGTCATTTAGATTCCTGCATAATTTAAAATCACATCATTCAGTACACACTGACGAAAAACTATTTAGTTGTGACATTTGCAACACATCATTCAGACAAGTACAAACTTTAAAGAGGCATCGTTAACGCACACCGGTAAAAAACCACATGTGTGTGAAGTTTGCAATAAATCATTTACTCAATTGGGTGCTTTGAACCGGCACCGCTTAAAACACTCTTAATAAAAAACCTTTTACTTGTGAAGTTTGTAATAAATCATTTAGCCAGTCAAGTGTTCTAAAACGGCACTGCTTGACAGGGCTTCATTAAACTGTATACACTAAATAAATTTATTAAAATGACGTTTACGAACTGTTTTTTATTTCAAACATCATTTTAAGAACGACCTGAAGTTGGCACAAGCTGAAATTATCTTTTTGACATTTCTTTTAATTGATTTGTTTTATTTCATGTAACGAATTTATAAAAGACAGTTTTGAAGCTTGTCAAATCTAAAAAAAATTAATTACACTAGAAGTCAATGCAGCGCCATCTCTTAATTGTGCGCGTAAGCTCGAAACTTCAAATAACTCCAAAATATAATTAGGTTACGCTTATTTTATACGAAAACTTATATAAATCAAGTTAAATTTTTTTACAACAAAAGTTTTTAACGAAATTTGGGATTTTTCACTTTTTAGATAAGTGGTAACACTGGTGAACGAAAGCAAACCGTTACGTCACAACAAAACCTAGTTTGGCGTGTAAAAATATATTTTTATTAATGTGTCAAGATATAAATGGAGCAAGTATTTTATATTAAATATTTTTTTAGTGGAAAAAGTATGTAAAAATGAAACTTAACCTTAAAGTGTTGTTATTTGAATGACAGTTGAGAATTTAAACTGTAAACAATACAAAAAGTGTGCTCAACGAATAACCACGATAGATTTTTGTGTTTTTGTGAATAAAATGAATGTTAATACAATAAAAATTGAAGAACTAATCAAGAAGGAAGATATAAACGATTTAAAATCAGTATTAAGTGAGGTTGAAGGTGAAAATAAGTGTGATATATGCATCAAATCATTCAAATACCGGCAAAATTTAAAAAAGCATAAACTTATTCACACTAATAAAAAACCATACACTTGTAAAATTTGTGATAAATCATTTCGACAACTGCAAACTTTAAAAGACCACAATTCAATTCACACCGGACTAAAACCATATAATTGTGAAGTTTGCAATAAGTTATTCGAACGGGCACACCATTTAAAACGGCACCTTTTGACACACTCTAAACCTTTCAGCTGTGAAGTTTGCAGTGAGTCGTTTAAAGATCCGCAAACATTAAAAAGGCATGCTTACACATTGATAAACATAAAAAATACTGCTGTGAAGTTAGCTACATTTGTGACGTCACAGTTGTACATTGTGTAACCTGAAATTAACAATAAATAATATTTTTGTAGGCATAAATAAAACAGCATTTGTCATTTGGAGTGTTTGCAAACATTTTGAGCGATCTTGGATATTATGGAACATTGTGTAATATTTTGGAGCAGTCTGAAGTATTCTGAAACGTCTTAGAATATTCTGGAACCGAGTTGTCAAAGTTTTTTCAACCTGGAAGAATTTTGGGGCATTGTAAAACGTTTTAGAAAATTTAAAATCATTCTAAAATATTCTGGAACGCTTCAAAACATTTAGGAGCAAGTTTTTCTTAACAACAAATTATTCTAGAACGTTCTAGGATGTTTTGAAACATTCTAGAACGTTCTAGGATGTTTTGAGACATTCTAGAAAACTCTAAGACGTTTTAGAACATTCTGGAGTATAGTTGACAAAATTTTTATTAAATAAAATCATTGTATAACGTTTTGGAACGTTCTACGACATTTTAAGCATTCTGAAATGTTTTGAAACGTTCTGAAGTCAATTTAAAATATTTTGGAACGTTCCGGAGTGCTCTAGAATATACCAAAACATTCTGTGATATTTTAAAACGTTTTAGAACAAAATGGAGGAAAGTCTGCAAGATATTTTTGATAAAAAATTATTTGAAGACTTTTTGAACTTTTTTCTAACATTTTGGAGTGCTCTGGAACATTCTAAAGCATTTTATTATATTCTAGAACGTTTTGGAGCATTCTACAACAATGTTTGCAAAGTTTTGTTTATTTAAATTTATTTTAGAACGTTTGGATGATTCTGGAACATTTTTCAACATTCTGGAGTGCTCTGGAATATTCTAGAGCATTTTATGATATTCTGGAAGGTTCTAGAACATTCTAAAGCAGTCTGCATTTTTTTTTTATGCAAAAATATTCAATAAAAAGATTTTGGGACATTTTTGTATAACATTCTGAAATATTCTAGAACATTTTGTGATATTCCGGAACATTCTGCAATACTCTAGAGTATAATCTGCAAAATTTCTATGATTTAAAATTATTTTAGGATGTTTTAAACATTCTGAGAGACTCTGGGGTATTTTGTAATGTTAAAACATTGTGGAGGGCTCTGGGAAAATCCCAGATGGATAATAATGTCTCCTGTAGCACGCATGCGTCATGATTGTGTCTCGGTTATTTCAAATTTAATCCTGTTTCAATTTAATAAGTGTTAATGTAGCAAGCTCACATTTATAATAATTGCAATTAAAGTAAACGAACCACTTACGCCATTTTATTACAAATCGCTGGTGGCGCCATCTCTTGATTATTATTAGAATTACTTGAAGGTGATTAACGAACGCTTACGACTATTCAGATAAGTCCGATCCAATAAACGAGCCTATTGTCATTTTACTTTCAACAGCAAGGAGTTCTTTTGTAATATAATTAATTTTGACGTGTAAATATATTATTTAGTTGGCAGACAGTTGGCAACACTGCAGCACTCATCTTTTAAACCATCTTTCCAATTTATAGTTTGTTCTATTCTAAAAATATGATAGCCGTTTGATTAATTAATATTTTCAATATACAAGCATTGAATATCAATCCAAAATATATTTTCTCTTTTTTGAATTTTGAAGTGGCTGTCAAAATTGTTTAAATATGATTACGTCATTAAATATGCAATAATGTTCCTCCTGCATTCCTACTTTTTCAGGAATCTGTTTTGTACACAAAGTAAACAAATCATTTTATTTACTTATTCTGTGGTTGACAGATCGAATACAACGTAACATTTTACAAGCAGTTGGCAATACTGTTAGCAATTTATTTTAAAATAATTCAAATTTCTACTAATTCAGAATTCGTTAAGAAGCTTTTCAATTAATGTTCTTCACATAATAAAATAATAATTATTGCATTTGCACATATATTTTTTTCAAGTAGTTGTCAACATTGTTCAAACTGATTTGACATGTCAAATATTTGGTAAAATGTCTTGTTTTATTAATATTTGTTTTATCTGCCTCAAAAATTCAAACAATCTTGTACAAATCAAGTCTCAAAGTACAAATGAAATAAGTATTGAAGATAAACTAAAATATTTTTTACCTGGACTCGTAAGTAACCTAACCTAACCTAAAATTATTATTTGTTGGTAATTATTATTCCAGGAACTCAATTCGAATATTCCGAAATATATTTGCACCAAATGTGGACGTGATTTAAGAAAGTGCTATGAATTCAAACAAACTTGTTTGCGAAATATAACAACATACGAAAAATATGCTCAACAGATAACCACAACTCATAAAAAAGAGATATTAAAAGTGAATAATTATGACACATACAGTTCAGAAACAGAAACTGAAAAAAATAGAGGTGACATTGAAGAAATTATTATTAAAGAAGAAACTATTGTTAAAGAAGAAACAAACGAACTGTCATTTGATGACAATATTCCGAAACCACCACATAAAACAAATGAAGATGAAAAGGAGCATAATTATGATTGTAAAATATGCAACCAATCATTCAGAAAATCACATACTTTAAAGGAGCATGAATATTTACACACTGGCATAAAACCATATACGTGTGAAGTTTGCAACGAATCTTTCAAACAGCTACGCTATTTAATACGTCACCGTTCAGTTCACACTGACGAAAAACCATATACTTGTGAAGTATGCAACAAATCATTTAAACTATTTCATTCATTAAAATCCCATAAACTTGTGCACACTCGCGAAAAACAATTTACTTGTAAATTGTGCAATAAATCTTTCACACAGTTACGTTATTTAAAAAGGCACAACTTTATACACACTGGTGAAAAACCATATACGTGTGAAGTCTGCAATAAATCATTCACTAATTCAAACGGTTTAAAACAGCACCTTCCAATACACACTGGTGAAAAATCATTCAATTGTTTGGTTTGTGATAAATCTTTCCGACATTTGCCGAATTTGCAGCGGCATAAACTTCTACACACTGAAAAACCTTTCACTTGTGAAGTTTGCAATAAATCATTTGCACAACTGTCAAATTTAAAAGAGCATGAAGTTATACACCTTAGTGAAAAACCGTATATTTGTGAAATTTGTAATAAATCATTCAAATTTGCAAAATCTTTGAAGATGCATAAAATTATACACACTGGCGAAAAACCATTCACGTGTGAAGTTTGTAATAAATCATTCAGGTGGACGAAAGCTTGGAAACGGCATAAACTTGTACACACTGATCATTCATAAACCTTTACACACTATTTAAAAATTTTACAATGTTCCAAAATAATTTTGTATTGACAAAAGCGTCCTAACTGTTCTAGAATATTATAAAATGTTTTAGAACCTTCTAAAACGATGTTAAATATTCTAGAATCTTTCAAAACACTCCAGGAATATTTATTTTGTAGTATTTTCACACAGAATAGCTAATTAAATTATAAAAAGCTTTCACAAGATACATTCGGCCATTTTGTATTGATATTTCAAACGCATGAGATTAGTAATAAAATATTGAATAGTACATACCTTTTTACACATAGTTGGCAATACTGTTAGCCAATAATATTGAAATAATTCAAATGTTCACTGATTTATATAATAAAATATATTAATTATTGCCATTGCACATAATTTTTTTCAAACGGTTGGCAACATTGTTCAATTTGGTTTGACATGTCAAATGCGTATCAAAATGTCTTATTTCATTAATATTTGTTTTATTTGCCTCTAATATTCAAACAATCTAACTTTAATCAAGTCTCAAAATGCAATTGGAATGAGTATTGAAGATAAATTGAAATATTTTTTACCTGTACGTAAACATAACCTAAAATTATTATTAACTTAATAATTATTATTCTAGGAGCTCAATTCAAATGCAATAAAGTGTATTTGCCCCAAATGTGCCAATAAGTTGACTGAAATGTATGAATTCAAACAAAAATGCTTAAGAAATATAACAACGTACGAAAAATATGCTCAACAAGTAACCACAACTGACAGTTCTTTCAAATATTTATCTGTTGTTATTTGTGCTGATTTTGAGTGCAAAGTCGAAATGCCTGATGATAATATTTCAGAATTACAATCTGAAATGGATTTAAATGTAGTTAAAGAAGAAAAATTCATTGCCAACAGTCCGGAATTGCAAGCTGAAAAAGAAACAAACGAAGTGCTGTTATTTGATGATATTAAACAAGAAAAAGCAGAGAATATTATTATAAAAGAAGAAAAAAATAATCTCGATAAACAATTATTTGAATGTGACGTTTGCAAAAAATTGTTCCCCCATTTGCCAACTTTAAAGAAGCATAAACTTATACACACTGGCGAAAAACCTTTCGCCTGTGAAGTTTGCAACAAATTATTCCGACATTTGAACTCTTTGCAGCGGCATAAACGTATACACACTGGTGAAAAACCTTTTACTTGCGAAATTTGCAACAAAACATTCAGACATTTGCATACTTTAAAGGATCATAAACTTGTACACACTGGCGAAAAACCTTTCACTTGCGAAGTTTGCAATAAATCATTCACACAGTTGTCAGCTTTGAAGCGGCACAAACGGCGACATACTGGTGAAAAATCATTCACATGTGAAGTTTGCAACAAGTCGTTCAGTTTCTTGCAAACTTTAAAAAACCACAAATTGTTGCACTCAGATGAAAAACCTTTCACTTGTGAAGTTTGTAGCAAATCGTTCCGAACTATTCAAGCCTTGAAGTATCATAAAAATATACACACTGGCGAAAAATTATTTACTTGTGAGGTTTGCAATAAATCATTCAATTTTTTGCAAACTTTAAAGACTCATAAACTTATACACAGTTGTCAAAAACCTTTTACTTGTGAAGTTTGCAATAAATCATTCCGGCAGTCAATAAATTTGCAGCGGCATAAACTTATACACACTGGCGAAAAACCATTTATTTGTGAAGTTTGCAACAAATCATTCACACAAATATCAACTTTAAATCAGCATAAACTTATACACACTGGTGAGAAACCTTTTACGTGTGAAGTTTGCAAGGATTCATTCCGATTTTTGCATAATTTGAAGAGGCATAAACAACTTCACATTGGTGACAACTAAAAATAAATTGTATTTTTAAATTTTGAATAAATTTATTGATTATTCCAATATACATCTGCTTGCTTATAATTAGAAGTTGTTCGAACAAGTCCGTACCAAATTTATCAAGAGAATAATTCAGTGAAAAGTGTACCGTGATGCGAAGCGTTTGTTCATAGACAATTGTGGCTGAAATATAAATATTTAGCAGCTTTTATTGTGCAAAATTTATTATTGAGAACTGTGATAATACAATTATTAGTGTGTGTAGTGTTTGGAAGGACTTATTTCGTGATACAGAGCCTCAAGATCTTCAACTGCACTTGTAACTAATCTCCTATTGGTAAATATTTCATTTATATGTATTTCAAGTATATTTACACTTATTTCATAAAAAAATAGTTGAAAGCATTAATAAATTTCGTGCAAATAAGATTTTTATTCACAATTAACAATAATTGTTAGGTAATCACGAATATTTTGTTAGCGTCACTTCTGTGTCGCCATCTATGAACAAATATTTGTATGTACTCAACTTCAGTCGGTAATACAGATTTCGGTCGATCTAAAATATGTCACTACCTAAAGGCAGTTAATTTATTTAAAAATTATGTATATTCACAGTAGTCGTAACGTAAAATATCAAAATAAAGTGTTTTTTTCATTTTACGCTGGTACAAATTAGGGTTTTTGTTGTATTGTGTTGGTTTCTCTGACTGCCATTTTCAAATATTCTGTTGATTTCGATTCTGTTTCGTGTGTACTGTTTTTCTTTGGTTTCACTTTCAACAGTTTGGAGTTTTATTGTATGATGTCTGAAAAGGTCTTGCGATTGTTTCATTATTATTGAAACTGCGTGCCAACTAGAAAAATATGAAGACGAGGAAGAAATTGTTGTTTTTTTATTAATAATTCTATGTCAATCGTATTTAAAGCACGTTTTGATTCAGGGTGTTGCCAACTGTCAGATGAAAACATGTGTTTAGAGATGACGCATGCGCTATTAGTTGTTTCGTGCGTAAACATAACATAAAGTTAAATTTATCTCAACTTTACGTTTTCATTACGTAGCTCTTATTTCAATACATAAACGTAACAAATACAAATAAAAATGACAGTTAGGTTATCAAACAACGCAGCTACCAACCTAAAAATTATTGACTTTAATTCAAATTTCGAAGAGATGGCGTCATTATCGACTCAGAAGTGATATAAAATATTGTAAATAGCTCTTGAACAGTATTTTTTTATTGCAATGATTGTAGGTCGGCTCGCTTATTTATTTTTTATAAAAGCATCCCTAAATAGTACCGAAATGTGTTGTATACGCCTGTAAGTAAATACTAACAAGAAAATTGCATTTATTTGAAGCTCTTGGGAACTAAATGTCAAAATAAAAAAAATCGTAGACGCCATTAAAATAATGAAAAATCATATTGGGCCAAGTGTACCAAACTTTGACACACTTCATTCGCAAATCTTGTATCAGAATCATAAAATTTAAATCGACTTTCCTGAAAACGAATTTTAGGCTTTCATAATTTATTTGACTGTTGGTAATACTGAGAATTGACAGCTGAGTAATTTGTGTCAATAAAATATTGTTACTTTTTAGAAATCCAATTAATATCATCAAATATTTTTACATTTTTGGGCCATATGTTGTGGTTACTTGTTGAGCATATTTTTTTGTCAATTGTCATACTTTATTGGCAATTTTGTTTGAATTCGTGATAATTATTCTTGTATTTAGTACAAATATTCTTCCTGGAATAAGATTTATGTTTCTTTTTAGTGATTTGAGTCGTTATTTAATAAAAAATGTTAATTTTCATCAATAAATTCGGCTGTAATATATTTCCCTTTTACGCGCATGCGCTTGTACGCATAACTGTCAAACTCGACTTAATTTGGTTATAAATACTTTAGAATGTCCTTAGAATATTTTAAAGCACTTCAGTACGCTCCAAAACTCTATTTTAAAACATTTTTATCCGATATTACCTGTAAATACACAAAATTAGGACGTAAATAAATATTTATAAAAACTGTCAGTTGTGGTTATTTGTTGAGCACATTTTTTGTATGCTCTTTTCACATTTGATACAAATATATTTGATTTAAATTCGTGAAACAATAAATAATTTCAGGTTATGTTGTTTACGTACATTATTTCAGTTTATCTTCAATATTTGTATCTTGAGATTTGATGGATTTGATAGATAAAAGAATTTTAAATGAACTGTCAGTGTTGCCAACAAAAGAAATCTTAAAAGATGCGCTTGCGCTCAGTCTGCTTATGTTTTCACAATTTTACTGAAAATAAATGTAAATAATTAGTAATATCAGAATTAAATTGAAAAATTGATCACTACGATAGTTTATTTCAGATGGAACTACGATTTAAGTTTCTGATTAACGAAACGAGCTGTAAGGTTACCTGTTGAGCATTTTTTTTGTATAATTATTCTTTACGCGCATGCGTCTGTTATGCACAGAATCTCCAACTGTCAAACTGTGCTTAATTTGGTTATTATTAACAATTTTATTGAAAATAAACGTAAATTGAATTGAAACATTAATTACTGTAATGGAAGTTATTTCTACATTTGATACAAATTGACATTCTGATTTTTTATTTTGAATTGATATTTCATAGAAAAATATTCGTTTTTATTAATAAATACTTCACGCGCATGCGCTTGCTGTGTCTCCAACTGTCAAACTTCATTTAATTTGATTATAAATAATAATTTTATTGAAAATAAGTGTAAATAATTGATAAAACAACAAATAGATTCCTAGAATAATTTATCTCAGATCAAACTACAATTTAATTGACTGATTAACGAACTAGCTTTTTGCGAGGTTATTTGTTGAGCATATTTTTTGTACGTTGTCATATTTCGTAAACATTGAATTCGTAGAACTTTGTTAACACATTTAGTGCAAATATACTTCTTGAAATGAGATTGAATTGTTTTTATCAATTAATTCGGCTGTATCTCCATTTTGCGCGCATGCGCTGTTATTTCATATGCTGTCCAGCTGTCAAATGAGGTTATTTGTTGAGCATATTTTTTGTATGCTGTCATATTTTGTAAGCACTTTTCTTTGAATTTTATTGAAAATGAATTTAATAATATTGGAAATAAGTTGAAGTAATTCAAGTCTGAATAACAAAAACGAATTAAATCACGAGGTTATTTGTTGAGTGCAGCGCTTAGTGTCGGCTGATTGGCAACACTGTCTTAAAGCTGTCAAGTGCGGAACTAAAATATTTGTGCAAATATTACAAAATGTATACTTTATTAGAAGTTTGTTTTATGTGTTTGAATAACGGCAAGAATTTAAGCTTCTTTTTCGACAGAAATGACCAACATCAAATCGCCGAACAAGTAAAATACATTTTCCCGGAACTTGTAAGTAAATAAATAAAACGATGCTTTCTTGTCCGTATTTGTTGTTAATCATTTTTAGGTTATTCCCGAATTTGAATCACCTTTGCGTATTTGTTCAGTATGTCACGAAAAAGTCCGTTGTTTCAAGAATTTTAAAGAAATGTGTTATGAGAATATCTGTCAACTGAAAAGCTCAATTCATAGTTTAAACACTCCTGCTGATGATATTAAAGAAGTAGAAGAATTAATAACGGAAATAACTACTCTTGCTGAAGAACAATCAGACGTGGAGTGCATTGAAAGCGAGTCTGATGAAATTACAACAAAAGACGACGAAATAAAAATAGAAACGGAAGCGGAAGAGTCGGAAGACCCTCTGCTTTTAACTGAAGAAGATAAACAAAAATTTGAATGCGTTGAAATAAAAAATGAGCTACATTTTGATGAGGAACAAATTAAAAAAGAATGCAATAAATGTAAAGCAGTTGTTACAGGCAGCAATTTATATGAACATTTTGAATCCAATCACCCGGAAGTGCTGTACAAAAATTTCCAGTGTAGTTACTGTCAAAAAGAATTCACAACCGCTTATTTACATTATAAACATTTGAAGTCTCACTCTGACCGTAAACATCAATGTCCGGTGTGTTCCAAATTACTCAGCTGTAAAACCAGATTGGAATCGCATTTGTTGACACATTTTAGCTGCACAATTTGTGACGAAAAATACGCCTCGAAAGCTGATTTAACCTCACATATGGAAACACACCAAAGCAGCACGGGATTTGTAATATTAAATAGATTACAATAAGTTTCGTGTTTGATATTTTCCGATTTCGTTCTGCTGTCGTTTTGTTTTCGACTTTAGTAGTGAAATAATTTGAATAATTTATCTCTCAATTATATTTTTAGTTCAAACAAATCAAGGAGTCCAACAACTCTGTGTTTCGTTCTTCTACGTCATTTGATTGATTTATAATTGTTTAAATTATACAATTCATAAACTTGGAGTTGCTGTTCTGTTCTTAATATAAACAAATTTAAGAAAATGTTATAATAAATTAATTAAATGACGTAAAATAATGCCCGGGAAATATATAACAGTAACGGCAGCGGAACGGTAATGTCAAGTTTATAAAACTTTATTACATCATTCACTTAATAATTTAAGTATTATTTATTTTTAATTGAGCTTAGAATACTTGTTAATTTATAATTACTGATTAAAATAAAACTGGCAACAGATAGCACACCTTCAGTTGTTTTTCTATAATTCAGAACGTTCTAGAATGTTAAAAAATGTTCCAGAACGTTCTACAATGTCCCACGACATTCCAAAATGATTTTATGTTGTTCTGAGAATGATTTAAACACTTTGCAGCACTTCAGGACATTTCAAAATACTTTTAGAATGTTTCAGAACATTTAAAAATGCTATGCAATATTCTAAAATGATTTTATATTGAAGAAATCTTGTTGATTTCACTTCCAAATATTTTGAAACGTTTTAGAATATTCCGGAACACTTAACAGAATGTTTCGGAACATTTTAAAATGTTACGCAATGTTCCAAATGATTTAATGTGGAGGAAACTTTGTGGATTTCACTTCACAATATTCTGAAAGGTTTCAGAACAGTCCAGAATATTCTAGAACACTTTAGAACGTTTCAAAATATTCCAAAATGTTTAAGAACATTTTAAAACTGTCCAAAATTATTTTAAAATCTTGCCGATTTCACTCTTAGTATATTCTAAAACATTTTAGAAAGTTTCAAAACACTTAAAAATTATTTACTATATTTGAGAGTATTCCTGAGCCTCTAGAATGTTCCAGAATATTATAAAATTCTTTAAAATGTTCCAAAATTATTACATATTGAGTAAATCTTGCTGAGTGCACAACAGAATGTTTTAAAATGCTCTAAAAAGTTAAGATCACTTTTTTGGATGCTCTAAAATGTTCCAGAACTTTGCGCAATGCTCTAAAATATTCCACAATGTTCTAAAATGATTTCATGCTGAGAAAATCTTGCTTATTTCATTCCAGAATGTTCTGAAACGTTTCCTCAACAATTTAAAACATTTCAAAATGTTTAATAGCACTCTTAAACTGTCCAGAATTATTTTATATTGGAAAAACTATGCCAATTTTACTCTAATATGTTTCAAAACGTTCCACAACAATGTGGATTATTCTAAAACGTTTTGGAAGGTTCTTTAACGTCTTAGAACATTCCAAGATAATTTAGAACATTTCATAGTATTCCAGAATACTCTAAAATGCTTCAAGGTATTTATAAAATGTTTTAGAATATTATAAAATGTTTCAAAACGTTTTAAAAAATGACTAAACATTGCCAATTGCATTTCATAATGTTTTAAAATGTTCTAGAATATTTTAGAACATTCTTAGATGCTCTAGAATGTTCTAAGATGTTGTGCAATGCTCCAAAATAATTTCATGTTGAAAAACATTGCTAATTTTATTTCAGAATGTTCTAAAAAAATTTCAGAACACTTTAAAACATTCCAAAATGTTTTAGAACACGCTAAAACTGTCTAGAACTATTTTATGATAAAAAAATCTTGAAGATTTCATTTTAGTATGTTCTAAAACGTTCCATAACGATTAGGATTGTTCTAAAACGTCTTAAAATGATTTAAAAGACTCCAAAATAATTTAAAGTAGCCCAGAGTGTTCCAGAATATTATAAAATGTTTTAAAACGTTCCAAAAATTGATTAAACATTGCCGATTGCATTTCAGAATGTTTTAAAATGCTCTAAAAAATTTGCAAGCACTCTGAAGTAATTTAGAGTATTTCAGAACATTCTTTGATACTTTAGAATGTCCCAGAATGTCCTGAAATGTTCTAAAATGTATCAGAATGTTCCAAAATGATTTCATGTAGAGGAAACCTTGCTGATTTAATTTTAGAATGTTGCGAAATAATTCAGAATGTTTAAAAATATTTTTTAATATTGCCAGAACATTCTAGACTGTTTCAGAACATTCTAGGATATTCTAGAATGCTTTAGAACCTTCCAGAATGTTCTTGAACGTATCAAAATTTTCTGGAACGTTCTGAAATGTTTTAGAATATTTTCAAAACATTCTAGACCGTTTCAAAACATTCCAGGATGTTCTAGAATGCTTTAGAATGTTCTAGAATGCTTTAGAACCTCCTAGAATGTGTTAGAACGTATCAGAATCTCCCAGAATGTTCTATAATGTTCTAGAATGCTTCTGAACCTTCCAGAATACTCCAGAATGTTTCAAAACTTTCCAAAATATTTTAGAAGACTACAATTGTCCAGAAACTTTGCCGATTTCATTCTAGTATATTCTAAAACGTTCCAGAACGATGTGAATCATTCTTAAACGTTTTAAAACACTCCAAGGAGAATTAGAATACTGAGAACATTCTAGAGCGCTTTAGGACATTCATAGATGCTCTAGAATGTTCCAGAACATTAAAAAAATATTTAAAAACGTTACAAAATGATTTCATGTTGAGTAAATCTGACCAATTGCACTTCAGACTGTTTAAAAATACTTTAAAAAGTTTCAGAGCACTCTAAAGTAATCTAGAATATTTTAGAACAGTCTTAGATGCTCTAGAATGTTCCCAAACGTTATGCAATATTCCAAAATGTTGAAGAAGGCTTGTCGATTTCACTTCAATATCTTCTAAAACATTTAAAAACATTCCAGAATGATCTAGAGTATTCCAGAATATTTTAGGATATTCTAAAATGCTTTAGAATATTCTAGAACGTCATGCAATGTTCCAAAATATCGCAGAACGTTTCAAAAATGATTCGATGTTGAGGAAAACTTGTCGATTTTACTCCAGAATCGTCTAAACTGTTTTAGAACATTCCAGAATGACTTAAAATGTTCCAGAACACTTTGAAACGTTCCAAAACACTTTAAAACTGTCCTGAATTAGTTTACGTAAGAAAACCTTGTCAATCTTACTCTAATTTGTTCTAAAACGATTTAGAACGTTTCAGAACACTTCAAGATGATTTAAAATAACTCAGATTACTCTAGAACATTCCAGAACCATTCATAAATGCACTAGAATGTTCCAGAACATTGCTGATTGCACTCCAGACTGTTATAAAAGATTCACAGCACTCTAAAATATTTCAGAACGTTTGACAATCGGCCAAAACGATTTTATATCAAGAAAAACTTGTCAATCCAACTTCAGAAAGCTCCACAATGATTTTATATTAAAAAAATTTCTTAGATTCAACTTCAGAATGATCTAGAATATTCCAAAATACTTTAGAGCGTTTCAACAAATTCCAAAATGTTCTAGAATACTGTAGAACGTTACGAAATGTCCCAAAACTGTCCAGAATCATTTTATGTCAAGAAAACCTCGCCGATTTCACTTTAATTTGTACCTAACGTTCCAGAACGATGTAAGTTATTCTAAAATACTCTAGAACGTTCAGAAAACTCTAGATCGCTTCAAGACATTTATAGATGCTCTAGAATGTTCCAGAATGATTAAAAATATTCCAAAATATGCCAAAACGATTTCATATTGAAAAAAAACTTGCTGATCTAATTCCAAAGTGTTCTAAAACGCTTCAGAACATTCTAAAATGTTTCAGAAAGTTGTATTATATTCTAAACTTGCCGATTGTACTCCAGAGTATTCTAAAATGCCCCAGAACATTCTGCAATGCTCCAAAATAATTTTATGTTGAGGAAACTTTGCCAATTTTATTTCAGAATGTTCTAAAAAAAAATCAAAACACTTTAAAACATTCCAAAATGTTTTAGAACACGCTAAAACTGTCTAGAACTATTTTATGATAAGAAAAACTTCTTGAAATGTTTTAAAAGACTCCAAAATAATTTAGAGTAGCTCAGAATATTCCAGAACACACCAAGATGCACTAGAATGTTCTAAAATATTATAAAATGTTTCAAAACGTTCCAATTGCATTTTAAAATGCTCCAAAAAGTTCACGAGCACTCTAAAGTAATTACGAATATTTCAGAACACTTTTAGATGCTCTAGAATGTTCCAGAATGTTCTAAAATGTTCCAAAATGATTTCACGTTGAGGAAACCTTGCTAATTTAATTTTAGAATATTCTGAAACGTTTCAAAACATTCCAAAATATTTTAGACGACTCTAAAACTGTCCAAAATCATTTTATGCTGAGAAAACCTTGCCAATTTAATTCTAGTATATTCTAAAACGTTTCAGAACGATGCGAATTATTCCTAAACGTTTTAGAGCGGTTTAAAACACTCCAAGATGAATTAGAATATTTCAAAACGTCCCAAAATGATTTCATGTCAAGTAAATATTACCAAATTGCACTCCAGACTGTTTTAAAATGCTTTAGAAAGTTTCAGATTATTCTAAAGTGATTTAGAATGTTTTAGAACATTTTTAGATGTTCCAAAATGTTCCAGAACGTTACAAAATGATTTAATGTGGAAGAAGGCTTGTCGATATCACTTGAGAATCTTCTAAAACGTTGAAGAATATTCTAGAATATTCCAGAACGTTACCGAGCATTCTAGAATGTTGCAGAACATTCTAGAATGTTATGCAGTGTTCTAAAATATCTAAGAATGTCTCAAAATGATTTCATGTTCATTTCAGAATCGTCTAAAACGTTTTAGAACATTCCAGAACACTTAAGAATGTTTCAGGACATTACAAAATGCTTTGGAACGTTTCAGAACACTCGAGAATGTTTACAATGATTTATATTATATTATATGAATGTTCCAACATACTTTAAAATGTTTTAGAATATTGTAGAACGGTAGGAAATGTCCCAAAACTGTCCAGAATTATTTAATGTCAATAAAAACTTGCCAATTTAATTTTAGAACGTCCACAACATTTTAAAACGCTTCAGGACATTCAAAAAAATATTTCAAAACGTCCCAAATCTGACCAATTGCACTCCAAACTGTTCAAAAATGCTCTAAAAATTTTTAGAACACTCTAAAGTTATCTAGAATATTTTAGAACATTCTTAAATGTGTTAGGATGTTCCAGAATGTTATACAGTGTTCCAAATTAATTTCATGTTGAGAAATCTTTATTCTAGAACGTTTTAGAACACTCCAGAATATTCTGGAACACATTAGAACGTTTCAAAATATTTTAGAACACTCTAAAACTGTCCAGAATCATTTAAATTTTGTCGATTTCACTTTAGTATGTTTTAAAATGTTCAAGAACGTCTTAGAACCTTTCGGAATACTCCTAAATGTTTCAGAATATTTCAGAGTATTCCAGAACATTCTTAGATATTTTAGAATGTTCTAAAATCTTGTCGATTTCACTACTGAATGTCCTGATACGTTTTAGAACATTTAAAAACATTCCAAAATGTTTTAAAAGACTGTAGAATATTTTACAATGTCCAAAAATTGTCCAGAGTCAATTTATGTTCAGAAAACCTTGCCAATTTAATTTTAGAACGTTCCAGAACGATGTGAATTATTTTAGAATGTCTTAGAACATTTAAAAATACTTCTAGGTGATTTACTGAATCTCAGAACATTTTAAAACGCTTCAGGATATTCAAAAAAATATTCCCAAAATGATTTAATGTTGAGCAAATCTGACCAATTGCTCTTCAGACTGTTTAAAAATGCTCTAAAAAGTTTCAGAGCACTCTAAAGTTATCTAGAATATTTTAGAACATTCTTGAATGTTCTAGAATGTTCCAGAATGTTACACAGTATTCCAAAATTATTTCATGTTGAGAAACCTTATTGTAGAACTTTTAGAACACTCCAGAATATTCTGGAACACATTAGAACGTTTCAAAATATTTTAGAACACTCTGAAACTGCCCAGAATCATTTAAATCTTGTCGATTTTACTTTAATATGTTTTAAATATTTAAGAACCTTTCGAAATACTTCTAACTGTTTCAGAGTATTCCAGAACATTCTTAGATACTCTAAAATGTTCTAAAATCTTGTCGATTTTACTATTGAATGTCCTGAAACGTTTCAGAATAATCGAAAATGTTTTAGATTAGCTTTAGAACGTTTAAAAACATTCTAAAATATTTTAGAAGACTGTAGAATATTTAACAATGTCCCAAAACTGTCCAGAATCAGTTTATGTTAGGAAAACCTTGCCAATTTAATTCTAGAATGTTCCAGAGTCCTGCAAAATGATTTAAAATAAAGTTTAGACTGTAAAAAAATGCTCTAGAAAGTCTTAGGACACTCTAAAATAACTTCAGAATGATTTAGAACGTTTCAGAACATTTTAAAAAGTTTCAGGACTGTTCTAGAAGTTCCAGAATCAATTTATGTTGGGAAAACCTTGCCAATTTAATTCCAGAATGTTCCAGAGTCCTGCAAAATGATTTAAAATAAATTTTAGACTGTAAAAAATGCTCTAGAAAGTTTTAGGACACTCTAAAATAACTTCAGAATGATTTAGAACGTTTTAGAACATTTTAAAAAGTTCCAGAACTGTTCTAGAAGGTCCAGAATCAGTTTATGTTTGGAAAACCTTGCCAATTTAATTCTAGAATGTTCCAGAGTCCTGCAAAATGATTTAAAATAAATTTTAGACTATAAAAAAATGCTCTAGAAAGTTTTAGGACACTCTAAAATAACTTCAGAATTATTTAGAACGTTTCAGAACATTTTAAAAAGTTTCAGGACTGTTCTAGAAGGTCCAGAATCAGTTTATGTTGGGAAAACCTTGCCAATTTAATTCTAGAATGTTCCAGAGTCCTGCAAAATGATTTAAAATAAATTTTAGACTGTAAAAAATGCTCTAGAAAGTTTTAGGACACTCTAAGATAATTTCAGAATGAGTTAGAACGTTTTAGAACATTTTAAAAAGTTCCAGGACTGTTCTAGAAGGTCCAGAATCAGTTTATGTTGGGAAAACCTTGCCAATTTAATTCTAGAATGTTCCAGAGTCCTGCAAAATGATTTAAAATAAATTTTAGACTGTAAAAAATGCTCTAGAAAGTTTTAGGACACTCTAAAATAACTTCAGAACGATTTAGAACGTTTCAGAACATTTTAAAAAGTTCCAGGACTGTTCTAGAAGGTCCAGAATCAGTTTATGTTTGGAAAACCTTGCCAATTTAATTCTAGAATGTTCCAGAGTCCTGCAAAATGATTTAAAATAAATTTTAGACTTTAAAAAAATGCTCTAGAAAGTCTTAGGACACTCTAAAATAACTTCAGAATGATTTAGAACGTTTCAGAACATTTTAAAAAGTTCCAGGACTGTTCTAGAAGGTCCAGAATCAGTTTATGTTGGGAAAACCTTGCCAATTTAATTCTAGAATGTTCCAGAGTCCTGCAAAATGATTTAAAATAAATTTTAGACTGTAAAAAATGCTCTAGAAAGTTTTAGGACACTCTAAAATAACTTCAGAACGATTTAGAACGTTTCAGAACATTTTAAAAAGTTCCAGGACTGTTCTAGAAGGTCCAGAATCAGTTTATGTTGGGAAAACCTTGCCAATTTGATTTTAGAATGTTCCAAAGTCCTGCAAAATGATTTAAAATAAATTTTAGACTGTAAAAATGCTCTAGAAAGTTTTAGGACACTCTAAAATAACTTCAGAACGATTTAGAACATTTTAAAAAGTTCCAGGACTGTTCTAGAAGGTCCAGAATCAGTTTATGTTGGAAAACCTTGCCAATTTAATTCTAGAATGTTTCAGAGTCCTGCAAAATGATTTAAAATAAATTTTAGACTGTACAAAATGCTCTAGAAAGTTTTAGGACACTCTAAAATAACTTCAGAATGATTTAGAACGTTTTAGAACATTTTAAAAAGTTCCAGAACTGTTCTAGAAGGTCCAGAATCAGTTTATGCTGGGAAAACCTTACCAATTTAATTCTAGAATGTTCCAGAGTCCTGCAAAATGATTTAAAATGAATTTTAGACAGTAAAAAATGCTTTAGAAAGTTTTAGGACACTCTAAAATAACTTCAGAACGATTTAGAACGTTTCAGAACATTTTAAAAAGTTCCAGGACTGTTCTAGAAGGTCCAGAATCAGTTTATGTTGGGAAAACCTTGCCAATTTAATTCTAGAATGTTCCAGAGTCCTGCAGAATGATTTAAAATAAATTTTAGACTGTAAAAAAATGATCTAGAAAGTTTTAGGACACTCTAAAATAACTTCAGAACGATTTAGAACGTTTTAGAACATTTTAAAAAGTTTCAGGACTGTTCTAGAAGGTCCAGAATCAGTTTATGTTGGGAAAACCTTGCCAATTTAATTCTAGAATGTTCCAGAGTACTGCAAAATGATTTAAAATAAATTTTAGACTGTAAAAAATGCTCTAGAAAGTTTTAGGACACTCTAAAATAACTTCAGAACGATTTAGAACGTTTCAGAACATTTTAAAAAGTTCCAGGACTGTTCTAGAAGGTCCAGAATCAGTTTATGTTTGGAAAACCTTGCCAATTTAATTCTAGAATGTTCCAGAGTCCTGCAAAATGATTTAAAATAAATTTTAGACTTTAAAAAAATGCTCTAGAAAGTCTTAGGACACTCTAAAATAACTTCAGAATGATTTAGAACGTTTCAGAACATTTTAAAAAGTTCCAGGACTGTTCTAGAAGGTCCAGAATCAGTTTATGTTGGGAAAACCTTGCCAATTTAATTCTAGAATGTTCCAGAGTCCTGCAAAATGATTTAAAATAAATTTTAGACTGTAAAAAATGCTCTAGAAAGTTTTAGGACACTCTAAAATAACTTCAGAACGATTTAGAACGTTTCAGAACATTTTAAAAAGTTCCAGGACTGTTCTAGAAGGTCCAGAATCAGTTTATGTTGGGAAAACCTTGCCAATTTGATTTTAGAATGTTCCAAAGTCCTGCAAAATGATTTAAAATAAATTTTAGACTGTAAAAATGCTCTAGAAAGTTTTAGGACACTCTAAAATAACTTCAGAACGATTTAGAACATTTTAAAAAGTTCCAGGACTGTTCTAGAAGGTCCAGAATCAGTTTATGTTGGAAAACCTTGCCAATTTAATTCTAGAATGTTTCAGAGTCCTGCAAAATGATTTAAAATAAATTTTAGACTGTACAAAATGCTCTAGAAAGTTTTAGGACACTCTAAAATAACTTCAGAATGATTTAGAACGTTTTAGAACATTTTAAAAAGTTCCAGAACTGTTCTAGAAGGTCCAGAATCAGTTTATGCTGGGAAAACCTTACCAATTTAATTCTAGAATGTTCCAGAGTCCTGCAAAATGATTTAAAATGAATTTTAGACAGTAAAAAATGCTTTAGAAAGTTTTAGGACACTCTAAAATAACTTC